>OY998179.1:154990577-156487243 GCA_963921935.1 Galeruca laticollis | reverse complement strand
AACTAATTTTGCAAAAACTCCAAATATCTTTGACCAGTCAAAGTACCGTCAATATAGTATATGGCTCTATCAAATGACTGCCAACTATTCCTGCCCAAATATTAACCATGAATCGATGCTGGCTCCTAGTTTGGATAATGCCATGTGGATTCACATCATCCCATAAATGCATATTATGAGAATTTATGATTCCATCTCTGGTGAAACCGGATTAGTTCGTAAAGAGAACGTTACTAATAAATGTATTGTCTGCTTGTTGTTGTCGCAGAAACCACTGGCTATACTCAAGTCGTGCAGGATAATCAGCCACTGTCATACTGTGTACTTTTTTCATGTGAAAGGGATATAACAGCTGTTCTTTTAGGACGCGATGAACAACTAATTTCGAGACGTTATGTTCTCTTGATACTTTTAGAAAACTCGTTGATGGTTTATTATCAACTGCATTTAACAAGTCTTGTTCAACTGCCACAGTACGTATGCTTCGTACTGGACCTTCTCCACCTTTTTTTGGCAAAAATCTTCCCAAAATTAAAAATTTTGTTTTGTATACATGGAAAATCACATTTATATATACCTGTTTCTCGTAACCTGAGATCAATACACTCAAACATTCGTCTGTCTGGCAATGCTCTGTTTGCAAAATGTTCTTCATAAAGCCTTCTGGCCTCTAAACAGTTTCGAGAAGCCAGTCCATACATTAGATGCATATCTGCGTACTCAATAAAAGCGAATTTTTCCATTGTAACTGTTAAATTAAGGACTTATGAATTATTGACAAGTACTGACTACGAACTATTCTACACAACTAATCCTATGGTAACTTGATAAACGGTAAAAAGTTTTTACCAACTTTCGAATTAATAAGTGGTTAATGTTTTTCATCTTCTGCTATCGTTAAATTATTTTTTTGTAGTACTGTAGGTAAATCTTGGACATCTATTAATAGGTTAGTTTTACCTCGTTGT
The DNA here is from genome assembly GCA_963921935.1 of Galeruca laticollis. Lineage (NCBI taxonomy): Eukaryota > Metazoa > Arthropoda > Insecta > Coleoptera > Chrysomelidae > Galeruca > Galeruca laticollis. The sequence continues at coordinate 156,486,275 of OY998179.1, read as the reverse complement.
GTACTTATAAAAATGGTGAATGCGTAAATTGGTATGTAGTGCATGAATAAAACTGTAAATATTAGCCAAACGGCTTATTTTATCGAATTCCAACAAGAGTACCTTTTCGTTAGCTGAATGTGTGGGGAAGTTAATTTCGATAATTTCATACAGGGTGTGCCATCCCTGCAAATTTTTTGGATCACTAACCATTGCGAGTAGTTCGTCCCTGGCTTCAATGCACTACTGTAAATCTGTTTACCTTACCAAAATGAACATACACATACATTATAGCTTTGCCGTAAATTTTATAGAGATCAAATAACTACTACAAAAATTAAAAATAAAAACCGAATTCAAAATTAAAACTTTGGAGGCCTATAACTCGAAAACGAGGGCCTGCATAGAAAAAGTTTATATGAAGTACTAACATTATTTTAGCTCATATTATACGCTCCCGACTTTTTTCCCATTAGTCCCGGGACACCCTGTATATGTGGCTCTATTTTACATGGTTGATGTAAATTTCCTGTATAAATGTAAAGCTAGCTATTTTAGTAATACACTAGAGATATGAATTTTCCTAAAATATGTGAAATTTACAAAATCAGTGTAATTTTGTTTTCCACGGTTGATGTAAATTTCCCCTATAATTATTGTGAAGCTAGGAATTTGAAGTAATACACTGAAGGTGTGAATTTACCCAAAATGTGTGAATTTCCTAGTATCAATGTAATTTTGTTTTACATAAATAATGTGAAGGTTGATTCATGTAACGTATATTTCAAATATTTAATATTTTAATTTGAGTTATCCCCGAATGTGAAATTTTTTAATTTTTTAATTTTTTAACTGTCTTCTGACAAAATTCACACATCTAGACTAGAACAGTTATAAAATTAAAAATTTTGACATTCCGTGATCACTCAAATTAAAATATTGAATATTCCAAATATTTATTAATTCAAATAGGGTACATAAATCGACCTTACATTCTCGTTAGACTTCTGAAATTAGAAAGTTCAAGTGTATTAATGTAGCACATTGTCGTATAAAAGGTAAATCTTTTAAATTAGGTAATAGGAAACAATATCTAAGCGTTTAAAAAATTTATTCTAATAAAATATATAAATTCACAATTAATAAAATACCTAAAAAATAAAGACATCTGGTTTAATACATAAATAAAATTATTAATCAAATACTTAGAGGCGCCTTCTAAGTATCTAATTATTAACATAGGTATATACAGTGTGACCAAATTGAGTTTTCAAATGAAATGTTGAAATTTCTAATGTGACAAACATGCATTATTGATTAAATAGTTTTAATATGGATACAGTAAAAAACTTAAATTATGAATATTATTACTTTTATCATTCTAATATTTGCACATTTTAATAAAAATCGAAATTTGAAAAACTGACATTTTTGAGACTAAATACGATTTATTACACGGTATATGGCGAACAAAATAAATTCTTAAGAAGTAGAATCATATTCAATATTAGAAATTTTTTTATATCTGATCGAATATCTCCCTAATATTATCAACTATAGTAAGTTAGGACAAACTGTATAGAGAAACAGAAAGTCCATAATTCTCTACCAAGCAACAAGTACCTTAATATAATAAATATATACGTATAAAACGTAAAATAAAAATGAAAACTCTTTGGAAAAATACATTTCCTTAGTTATCGTGACAAAAAAACTTACTTATGAGGATTTGGTTATTAAGTTAATTAAAGCAATCACCTTTTTTTGAGTTACTGAATTTTTTTGATTTAGTTCTTTCATCTAAGTGAATTTTCAAAAAATATCTTTGAATCATTTCTAGAACACACAAAATTTCTTTCGGATATTCTAAATTATAAATGAAATAAAGCGCGAAGCAAAACTTTAGTGCTTCGGGAAAACTTGAATCAACTGTTACTGGTACTTTTTCGAAAAAGACTTTGTAGTTCCTCCTAAAAACCAATTTGTAGATTAAATTATATCACTTTATCGATCCAGTAAAACTTAGTCGCACATTTGTTATAGCTTTAGTCTAGTTACAACGTGAGTTTCAATTTGTTTTAGTATCGTCTACAGTTTGATGGAAATATGGAAAGTAATGGCAAACATTTATAAATTACAATATACAAACTCTATGACGCGAAGTTTCACCAGACCTTGTACATTTTTTGTTAAGAGTTCAGTGTAATTGCACGAGCAAAATAAAAGGGAAAGAATATTCGGATATTACAAGTTTCAACAGAAAACGTAAATTTAGGATGATATATTTTTTTCGTCATACGTGTGATCACTACCTCGAATAAAATAACCCAATATACGTTGTATTTTGAAATGTCCTTTGTAGAATTGATTTCAATAAATCTAAATCGATAAACTAAACTTTTTGTGAAGAAAAGAAGCGCAATTCTGTTTCCTAAAATAAATACATTTTATAAGGAATTCTTCCATGAAAAATTCATAAAAATTTCGAATTTAACTACTTTTTCACCATATTATATTGGTTCTAAAAATTCAGTTTTTTTATATGGAATAGTTTGGATTCAAAAATATATTGAAAGTTGAAAAAAATAGTATATTAAGTACCAAGTGTCAAAACGGTTACTTTGGTCACGAGTTTTACTAGGCACGAGTGAAGCGAAGCGGAACGAGTTCCTTGTGAAACGAGTGACTAAAGACGTTTTTAACACGAGGTGCTTACTATACTTTTTCTTCGCCCGCGGGAACGAAAAAATTATATTACATTTGAATTATATTCATTACATGAGGGACGATGACTGACAGCTGACTGATAAATCAAATGACGCAGAATAACAAAATTATCAAGGAGCATGGAAATTCAACATACAAAAGAAACACTTGATTTAACGTTTAAAAAACAAAAGATAAACGAGATGTGACTTTTCGCATTTTTAACACTAGTGTTTAAAAAGTAGTTTTGTGCATGTCCAACCCGTGTTCAAAGTGCGGTTTGAGTAGCGGAAGTAGAAAAAATTATTTCCCCTTTGTTACTTTTTAACCATCTACTTAAAAATAATAACTAAAATGTAATAGTTGGTGAATATCAGCTGTTCAAGGAGCATTAATTTACAATTTTTTTTCAAATATTTGTTTATTTGTACATTTCTTCACTTCACTTACCTATATTAATTATGCAAGGTGACAAAGTATCAATTTTCACATCATTTCTTGAATCTTCCTGAAAAGAATAATTATAGTATTACTACACTATTGTTATATTATTTTATTTAAATAGGAATCAGCTGTCATATTACGAAATAATTATAGTGATAGTAATGTTCGTTTACCTTAATATCCCTATAAAGGTGAGAAATATCTTCCTCAAAGGGTATCGCCATTATATATAAAATTCATGTACTCGATTTTTCATGGAATTTTAATTTTTTCTGATTTTTTGCAAACAACTGAAACCTCTCTAATTTCACTATCATGATGGTTGGAAGAGAATATATCGACATTGGTCAGTTTTTTAAAATGCCATAAAATTGCTTTTTTTGCTAATTAAAATTGGCCATACATTTAAAATGTCTCCAACAATATTTTTGAGAAATAATAGGAACTTAGCTAAAAATTATTTATCCTGCAAAACAATAAAACTCACGTGAAACTCGACTACAAACTATTACATAAATTAACAGAGACACACGCTGTTGTTTTGCCGGTAAAAGAAACCGTCTCTCATTGGTTTCAACTAATCACGTGGGGTATAGGGTCACACATATGATGTAATGATTACGCAAATCATGTCATTTTAGGTTAATTATGTGTATAATTCCTTAAATTGTGTAATTCTATTACACGGATTATGTAAAAATCATAGTATTCAGGGAAAACTGTTTACAACTTTTTATAATTAATTTCACTAGTTTATGTAAAGGGGATGTTTATTTTTAAATTGGGACTTTTTAAGGGGCAATGCAATGCCATATCTCCGGCAATAAAGTTTTGGCTAATATTTGAAAACAATAACATATTAGGCCCTTGATGTATTTTGAGAATATGTTAAGAGTAACTTAGTTGTTTAGTTTGCCAAATATGAAAAAAATTGGTTTGAAATCATATCGATTTTTTGGAAAAAACCGCATATTCAGCCGTATCACTTTTTCTCTTTTGTTAAAAGATGAATTTTTAGGAATCGATATAGTTTCACATTGTTTGGAATTCATACATATTTAAATTACAAAATTTTATAGTTCTTCAATCTTTCTTTATTTCTTTATTCACCAAAATTCCATGTATACAATATTTTTTGACGTCGCATGCTGATTGTTAAAATTTAGATATTAAAAGAATTTATTTACATCATTTCAGATTTTGCACAAATATTACATAAAGTTACAAGATTATTAAAAAATATAGGTATAATTATATGCACATTTTGAAATTACATGCCTAATCTGATTTTACTTGAAAACTACATCAAAAAAAAGTTTTGTATATTTTGAGTAAAGTAACACTGAATTATTCGTCTAAGCGTCATCTACATTTAAAACAATTTTTGAAATTGACATAGTAATTGTTGAAATTCACAAGATAAAATAGAATATTTTCAGAGTGATAGATTTTCCACATATATTCCGTAGGAATACTATGTAATCTTAAAGGAAAATTTGAAAATGTGTGTATAACCACAAAAATATTGGATAAGTACAAGTACAATGTAATTTTGCTCATAATCCAGAGTACAAAAATCATTTACATTTTATTTACAGTAAAGTTCCACCTATTTCTTATGCAAACTACATGTAAATTCACCTTCATTTTCTACTGTGTAATAATGCAGAATAAAATCGGAGAAAAAATAAGTATAAGACGTAGATGAATGTCAGGGTTAAGGGAATGATACGGCTGTAGCTCAAAAGGTCGATGTAGAGCAGCTGTTAAAAATTGCAGTTATAATTTCTAACTTCCGCTAGGAGGCTGAAATTGAAGAAGAAGGGGATTTACGTGCAGAAGATTGTGATTAATGAAAGATTTTGACTGATTCAGGAATGTATTTCCCAAGCCTGAATTTTATTGGAATTTTTCTAACCACATTCTATGTGAATTTATTCCATAACATGTCTTTTACTATTCATGAATCTGGTACATGATAATATTTCCACATATAGTTTTGGAGGTATTCTCAAAAATTTAAGTGGAAATACGATGTTTCAAATTCTCTTCAAAATACGTGTAACATCTAGAAAGAGATCCACAAGAATTCCGAAGTTTTCAGTTCAAAAAAAAAATTAAATAATATTTATCAAGAGTAAAATTAATTTAAGAAACGATTTAGCGAAAACATGAGCAACTGAATAAACTCTCAATCGATCCTTTGAACATATATTCATTTTCTTGTACGTATGAAAAGAGCGATTACAGGATGTTTCTAAATTCATACAAAAAAATTCAGCAGGTGAGTAAAATTAAGACTTAATTTTTTTTCTCAAATTTAAGTAAAGGTTGAAATTTGAGATTTTGTAATTTCCGTGCACACGTAAAGGACTAACCTTCGGTGTTTTTTCAACATTTCTGATACATTATGAGAGGTCTAAATTAACGTCGATTACCTTATTTATTATTTAGTTTTTTTTCCTGACTTAGTTTTGTAAAATAAAAATATTATTTAACTCCTAATTACAGATCTGCTAATTGAGTAACGCTCCAACAGACGTTGGTCAATTTGACCTATTTATTGAAAAAGGTGAAAGAAATGGAAATGAAGTAATATTCGTATATTATAATATTCAGTCAATTTTCAGAAACATTTCTATAATAGTACATGACCAAGTTCCTCTCAAGTGATAATTAGTGGAATGCATGACATAGTTGTATGATAGTATAATAAAGCGTCCCATGCACTAAGAGAAACAAAATCAATCATTTCCTCTTACCTGAAAACATATTGAATTGTTGCTAACTATCTTTTTGATAGTACTTATTTTGCTTTTAACAATAAACTTTATAAACCAACATTTGGTACTCCTATGGGTGCCTCTATTTCTCCTATCTTAGCAGCATATGTCATGGACGATTTGCTGGATATTGTCATACCAGTACTGTCTTTTACTCCTTTGTTCATTAAGAAGTATGTAGACGATATTATCGTGGCACTTCCTAGAGAGGGCCTAGATGAGATTCTTGAGACTTTTAACAGTTACGATCCTCATATACAGTTCACAATAGGAAAAGAAGACTACGAAAATTCCGTACCTTTCTTAGACACTAAGTTCATTCGTAAAAATAATACTATTATTATCGATTGGTACAGGAAACCTTGCAGTTCTGGTGGATATTTAAACTACCATTCTTACCACAAATATTCTATGAAGGTGAACTTCGTAAAACAAATGAAACAGAGAGTCCTTAGAATTTCAAATAGTATCTTCCATAATAAAAATCTTAACATTTTATTCAACCTTTGCTTGGATAACTTTTATTCAAGAACTTTACTCAATAAATAATTGTTTAGCACATCTAATACCATGGAACTGCTGGCTGATGATAGCCATCCTAACGTGGCCCAATTGGATGTTGGCGCTGTTACGACCCCTGCTCCTCCAATTTTCGCTTCGTTTCCATACATCAAAGACATTACTCCGAGACATGCCAGATTGTTCCTGGCATATGGTAATTTCAAAATTGCTAACAAGACAGCTCTAACTATTACATCAATTTTCACTAGAGTTAAAGATAAATGTCTGTTAACTTCTCTTACTAATGTTGTGTACAGCGGTCCATGTGGGGACTGTGATAAGAAATCTATTGGTCAGACTCTAAGATCACTTTATAGCCGTATTGTTTCACATAAGATTGATTGTAGATTACATCCAGAACGTTGCGCTTTAGCAAATCATGTTCATTCTCTTGACCATCGTATGAATGTTGATGCTGTAAAGGTGTTGGCGACAGAGTCTAACAAAATTAAGGGATCATTTTTGGCTTTTATTTCACAATTTAACAGTGTCATTAACAAAAAAACTGACACAGACCACTTGAGTGAGATTTATTCCTCTCTGTTGTCCTTAGATTTCAACTATAACCTTCCTTCCATAATTGACAATCACGTCCACCCCATTGACACAACATCTTTTATTATTATACATATATATATATATATATATATATATATATATATATATATACAAAAAATGTTCCGCGAAACATAACTAGTAGAATAAATGCAATTTTAGGTATACAGGAGCCAGAAGAGATGCCAGAAAGAGATAACCGTAGAAAAAACTGCTCTAAGTGTAAAGGTACAAAGCGGAAAACAAGATATTATTGCACAAAATGTAAAATATACTTGTGTTTGGAACATTCCTTCGTTGTTTGTGACGATTGTTGCGAAGAAAATAGTTAATTTTTAGTGAAGTGAGATGCCCTTATATGCGAACTGTTTTTGCTAGTTTTATTTTTTCTAGCTTTAGTGAACTTTTTTTCAATACTCCGACAGAATATATGGCATTTCAACATGAAAAAATTGGAAAAAAAACAAAAATATACGACGATGCCATGAAATGTGTTCTTTGCATTTTTATTTTTTTTGTGCATTTTTAATTTAGTAAGGACTCAAAATTTTGTGTCAGGGGTGTCTTAACATTCTAATAAACAACAAATGTTCTTGAAATAACGTTTTTTGAAATATTAGAATAAAAAATTTCAGCTTGAAGGTGTCTGAGAGACCCACTGCGACTACTAGCGTCTAACTAAGAGGTGCGATTACCGTAAGGTTAATGATACTTACTATAAACGAGAATTTGGCACTTTTATAGGCTCTAAGATCTCGCATATACTCTGTAATTTTGTTTTGCATTTATTGATTGAGAGAGTGCTAGATGTTATTTCTTTTCATATTCCTTTCGTGAAGAGGTACGTTGATGATTTGATACATGCCGTACCTCATAACAATATAAAAATTGCACTGGATGTTTTCATTAGTTTTGATAAAGACATCCAGTTCACTGTTAAAACAGAAACAAATCATTACATTTCTTTTCTTGACATGAAGCTCCATAGAGACAATCAAGAAATATTACGCACATCTTGGTACCGTAAACCCATGGCAAGTAATAGATTTCTTAATTACCATTCCAAGCACACCATGCGAATGAAAGTTAATTTAATTCATACTATGAAAAGCCGCGTATGCCAATTGTCTCATCCTCAATACAGAAATAGTGATTTTAAAATGCTTTACAATATATTTATTGAAAATGAGGTTATCATTCTAAACTTCTCAACAACATTATTTTCAGTTCTTCTCCTCCAATCCAGCTTCGGTGTACTATAATTAAGAGTTGTAATGTTGATGATATACGTGAAACGGATATGAAATTTGTTTCCTTACCTTATATCAATGATTTGACTCCCAAACTCATTTCTGTTTGGAAACACATTTCACATATTAAGATTTCAACGAGGAATGTGAAAACTGTAGGTTCCCTGTTGCCGTACTAAAACTAGAGTCAAACCGTTTCAAAGTTCCAATGTTGTGTATAAGATCAATTGCAAGGATTGTCATAAAACATACATTGGATAAACCTCGAGGCGTTTGCAGGGTAGAATAACATCTCACATAAGCGATTGCAGATTGGGACAGCCATCTTACGCTCTATCGTCCCAAGTTATTGAATCACAACATGATATGGATTTCGAAGAAGTTGAAGTTTTAAACTGGAGTAAATAACTACCATAAAGGGATTTTCTTGGAGATTGTGTTTATTAATAGAATTGAAAGACCCCTCAACACTAGATCTGACTCAAAATCTGAGTCTCATTTACAATAACATTTTGGAGTATGAAAATAATAAGAACGAAATTCGTAAAATATTTCCCCGATTACAGCACACCAACAATGAATAACATCTTCGTTAATGTAGTTTTCGCTGGTTTGCATTTTAGTTAAAGGCCATTTTGTGTTGTTCCTTGCTAACCGTGTTGTTTCTTGCTAATTGTCATTTGTTATCATTTGTTTTCATTTGGAGTTTCATCAGTTTGTTTCTAACATCTTAAAATGTAATTATCATTGTGTGTTTAATCGGATAATTATTCCAAACCAGTACAATGTTATTAGTGGAAACGGTTTTTATGTTACTTTTAAATAATTTTCAAATGTTTTTTAAATGTGTATATTGTTTATGGTGTTTTTATTGTTGATATATATATATATATATATATATATATATATATATATATATATATATATATATTACATAATTATTCTTTATTTTAATAATTAATATATTACAATATTAATATTATTATTTCACATTCCTTAATTGCTTTTGTGTCTTTTCGGCTGTAATGAGTTACCAATGTCCTCCACCGTATACGTTTTATTGTTAAACCAACCTCTCACTGTTGAGTATACATTTTTCCTCTTCTTCCTTCTTATGAATGCAATATTCAACCCCTCTGCATTCTTATTTTCCATCTCAAATATTAACTATCACATCAGACGCCATTCTCTTATGGGTACTTGATGTCATATTTATCTACTCAACTATTGGTTGGCATCACTGATTGTCAACAAATCCCTCCTTTTTAGAGGGAAAATCATTTCCTGGCCGGCTTTTGACAAAAAAGCACTCGTGTTCGTTTGTCAGCAAAATGGTGTTAGATATTGGCTTTTTCACTCATCTTAATGTGATTGTACTATTTCAAACTATATTTTAACCATTGTTAGTTCACTGTTTCACATTTTAAATATTCGTAGTTTACTTTCATATAACATAATGGAATCCAACCTCAACTCGGAGGTAAGTTCACACGTTGTGATTTCCTTCCTATTGTATCTGGTTTGTTAATAACAGTATCTTAATGCTGTTTCTTCCATTTCAGTATTCCTGATGATGAGGACAAACATCCTCGAAAGCTTGAAAATTTTCCGTTAAGAGTACACTTTTTCCGTTTCTCTTGCTGCATACCACCAGTTTCATATATATATATATATATATATATATATATATATATATATATATATATATATATATATATATATGTATATATATATATATATATATATATATATATATATATATATATATATACTATTGGTACGTTAGACTGGAGAATTGTAACAAAATATGTTTATCCAGAACTGGAGAACTGGGTGAGCAGTCAACAATGGGGGTGGTGAGAAATCAAACAATTCTATTATCCATCAAGCTTTCAACCCTTGTTGGGGTCTTCCTCAGGATTACTACACATATTATATATTCAAAAACATAGTCCTACTTAGTAAAATGGATTGTGAGATCGACTATATCATAAAAGTTGGAAACAATAAAAACACCATAAACAATATACACATTTGAAAAACATTTAAAAATCATTTAAAAGTAACATAAAAACCGTTTCCACTAATAACATTGTACTGATTTGGAATAATTATCCAATTAAACACACAATGATTATTACATTTTAAGATGTTAGAAACAAACTGATGAAACTCCAAATGGAAACAAATGATAACAAATGGTAAAAATGACAATTAGCATGGAACAACACGGTTAGCAAGGAACAACACAAAATGGCCTTTAACTAAAATGCAAACCAGCGAAAACTACATTAACGAAGATGTTATTCATTGTTGGTGTGCTGTGTTCGAGGAAATATTTTACGAATTTTGTTCTTATTATTTTCATACTCCAAAATGTAATTGTAAATGAGACTCAGATTTTGAGTCAGATCTAGTGTTGAGGGGTCTTTCAATTTTATTAATAAACACAATCTCCAAGAAAATCTCTTTATGGTAGTCATTTACTCCAGTTTAAAACTTCAACTCCTTCGAAATCCATATCATGTTGTGATTCAATAACTTGAGACGATAGAGCGCAAGATGGCCGTCCCAATCTGCAATCGCTTTTGTGAGATGTTATTCTACCCTGCAAAAGCCTCGAGGTTTGTCCAATATATGCTTTATGACAATCCTTGCAATTGATCTTATGCACCTTGTAACGGTTTGACGTTAGTTTTAGTCCGGCAACAGGGAACCTACAGTTTTCACATTCCTCGTTGAAATCTTAATATGTGAAATGTGTTTCCAAACAGAAATGAGTTTGGGAGACAAATCATTGATATAAGGTAAGGAAACAAATTTCATATCCGTTTCACGTATATCATCAACATTACAACTCTTAATTATAGTACACCGAAGCTGGATTGGAAGAGAAGAACTGAAAATAATGTTGTTGAGAAGTTTAGAATGATAACCTTATTTTCAATAAATATATTGTAAAGCATTTTAAAATCACTATTTCTGTATTGAGGATGAGACAATTGGCATACGCGGCTTTTCATAGTATGAATTAAATTAACTTTCATTCGCATGGTGTGCTTGGAATGGTAATTAAGAAATCTATTACTTGCCATGGGTTTACGGTACCAAGATGTGCGTAATATTTCTTGATTGTCTCTATGGACCTTCATGTCAAGAAAAGAAATGTGATGATTTGTTTCTGTTTCAACAGTGAACTGGATGTCTTTATCAAAACTAATGAAAATATCCAGTGCAATTTTTGTATTGTTATGAGGTACGGCATGTATCGAATCATCAACGTACCTCTTTACGAAAGGGATATGAAAAGGAATAACATCTAGCACTCTCTCAATCGATAATTGCAAAACAAAATTACAAAGTATAGGCGAAATCTTAGAGCCTATAAAAGTGACAAATTTTCGTTTATAGTAAGTATCATTGACCTTACGGTAGTCGCACCTCTTAGTTAGACGCTAGTAGTCGCAGTGGGTCTCTCAGACCCCTTCAAGTTCAAATTTTTTATTCTAATACTCAAAAAAACGTTATTTTAAGAACATTTGTTGTTTATTAGAATGTTAAGACACCCCTGACACAAAATTTTGAGTCCTAACTAAATTAAAAATGCACAAAAAAAATAAAAATGCAAAGAACACATTTCATGGCATCGTCGTATATTTTTGTTTTTTTTCCAATTTTTTTATGTTAAAATGCCATATGTTCTGTCGAAGTATTAACAAAAAGTTCACTAAAGCTAGAAAAAATAGAACTAGCAAAAACAGTTCGCATATAAGGGCATCTCACTTCACTAAAAATTAACTATTTTCTTCGCAACAATCGTCACAAACAACGAAGGAATGTTCCAAACACAAGTATATTTTACATTTTGTGCAATAATATCTTGTTTTCCGCTTTTTACCTTTACACTTAGAGCAGTTTTTTCTACGGTTATCTCTTTCTGGCATCTCTTCTGGCTCCTGTATACCTAAAATTGCATTTATTCTACTAGTTATGTTTCGCGGAACAATTTTGTTCATCGCACGCTGCCTCACATGTTCGTCAATAAGTTCAAATGATAATTTTTCCAAATATTTTCCTCTGGCTAAAAATTTACTTTTGTCAACGTTTCCTTCATATATAACTTGGGAATTTATACCAGCCACGTTGATCATACTAAAGAATACTACCATCGGCCACCGTCTTGTGTTGCGGGCACAATTATACAGAGCACATAATTTATCTACCATATCTACACCTCCCTTGGTTTCATTGTATGTCGTTATTATCTCAGGTTTCAGTTCTTCTCCGGTATTCTTATCAATGGCGTCACTCTCATGCAAACTTGATAATAAAAGCACAACTCTGCCCTTTCTGGGAACGTACGAAACTAGTGTTGAGTTATTTCTGAATCCAAACATACTAGAAAATGGTGAACGAATTTTACCATCGAGAAATAGTGGGAACACTTCTCGTTTATTTTTCCTTAATGTACCCATAACTGTTAGTCGGTGGTTGAGTAACATGTCATCAACTCATTGAACACGGATGAACCAATTATCTCTATTAATGTTTTTTCCAGTATTCCACACAGGTTCACTAAGCCTTTTGACGGTACTAGCTGCATCATTATTTACTATGAACGGTCCTTCCGGTTGAGTTCCGACATATACCTCCATATTTTTAGTATAATACATTTTTGCATCTGCAAGAGCAAAAATTTTATTACCATATTTATTCGACTTATTTGGCATGTATTGCTTGAGAGTGCAACGTCCCCTAAAAGCCTCCAATTTTTCATCTATCGTTAGATACTCTGATGGAACATACGATTTTTACAGTTTTTGACATATAAATCAAAAATTTGTCTTACTGTCGCCAACTTGTCTATAGTTTTTCTAGCGATTCGGGCATCTTTATCGTCAAATCGTATGTATCTCATTAGAAAACGAAATCTTACAATAGACATTGTAAGTCTGAAGATCTCTATGCCTGTACCATTTGTAGCTCACAATTGCTCAATGTTAAGCCTACCACTCTTGGTAATCCCAGCGAGATATAATAGACCAAGAAGGGCTAATATTCCACTTTGACTAGTCAATTTAGCATCTCTTTCCCGAGCAAAGTTTGGTATGCTTGATGAAATAAATTCATTGGTGTTTTCGACAATCACATTGATAATTTCTTCATCAAAAAAACATTTCCAACAATCTATGGAAGTATTTTTTCCTTTACATTGAGGCGTTACTCCAGGTAAATGAGTGACTATATGTTGTGATCTTGTTCTAACATTTTGTGTTGGAGCCATTTCACGCCACTTAGTATTTCCGTCTTTTCCCAAATACCAAGGTCCCGTGTCTACGTCCTCTTGTTCGTTATCTGATATCTCTTCTTCGATATCAAATTCTTGATCTCTGGTTTCATAATTATCAATATCTTCGCCCATATTCTCATCATCATCGTCATATATCTCTTCGTCTGTCTGAGCTTCATCAAGTAAACGCGCAAGACGAGCTGGGTCGTCTTCATAACTACACATTATAATTTTCTATGATAACAAATAATTGTAAGTAAAGGAAACAATTTAGAAGTGCTACATTTTTACCTCATCAAGTAATATTCAAAATAAAGAATAGTTCTACAAATAACACCGTTAGTAGTCGCAGAGGGTCTCACAGACCACAGACTTCAACAGTTGTTAACTCCGTAAGTAACACACATAAACTAATGCGAATTGATGTAAGCCTAAGCAGGTACGTTTTGAGAAGGTACCGAAAATGACCGAACGTAACATTCATATATTACCGAGTTATAACTGAATTTAGAATTTATAAATATGTGAGACCCCGTGCGACTACTGTAAGGTTAAACACTAGTATATTCGAATCTAAAATGAAACTTAGCAAAGGAATGAACGTTTCTAAAGTAATTTGATATCTCGAACCAATGACATCCCGTCTTCTGCGAATAACCTCGATTGTGGTGATACGTGGAAGGTTAGCATGAAGTGAAACTACGTTGAAACTGACCAAAACATAGCTTTTCGGAAGCTTAATGTCATTAATTAATTCTCTAAAAATGAAAGAATCTGTGGTGTTGAAAGAATTGTTGAAATCATAAGATTCCTTTAGAATGCCAGTAAGGTAAGAAGCAATTAGGCCGTTAGGTGGATTAGGAGAAGAAACAATTGGTCTCATACTGAGGATTGGTTTATGGATCTTGGGTAAGGCATAAAATCTTCATTCCAGAGAATTCCAGAAGAACATGCTAAATCATTAACAATTCATAATTGCATAACACCTAGATTTTATATATTATATATATATATATATATATATATATGTATATATTTATATATTTTATATATATATATATATAGATATACATATATATATATATATATATATATATATATATATATATATATATATATATATATATAGTTGAAGCAGTTTCATTTGGTTGTATTCAATTTAATAAGGATTAATAGTTTTACTGAAATAAGTCATATTGATTTTTTCAATCTTGTACTTTATTAGCCATCATTTTAACGAATATTCATAAATTGATAAAAAAACATGTCTAAATTAATTATAGATACTGATAGTAAAAACGGTGAACAAAATCCTCACTATAATACTAAAAAAAATCTGACCAAAGATATTGAAACAGACGATATACTTTTTGAACCATCAGAATAGAAAATATTGAAATCTGATTCAGATACAACGGAAATTAAAATTAATAATTCAGTACATGATGTAATTTCAAAAGCATCCGTTGAAATTAGAATGAAATTCAAAATAATTTAATAGAAACGCGTCAAATTTTCATATAGTTAGTAATTAGGTTATCGTATGCAAGGGATTTCAGGAATTTTAATAAATAGTAAATAAGTTATGTAAATATTTATATGTATAAGAATCTTCATCTCTATATATGCTAATTTCTTATACTAAAATGTTATTTCCATGCTTTATATACGGCTTTAGAAATTAATAGTTCATACGATAGAGAGATTAGTTTCGCTAGCAACCCGCAACGATATAGATTATGATGAAAAATAATAAAAACGTCAGTGATTTTTAAGACGTCAAAGTTGGAAGGCATATTATAATTGATCTCGTCAATTAGGACGATTAAAAAGTCGATATTTAAAGTATAATATACAGATATTGAAATTAAATTTATAATAATAATAAGAAGAGAGAAGATAATTGTATATTCAGTTAAAGCAGTGCTTTTTTGAAGACGTTTAAAAAAACCAGGGAAAGGAGATAAATTGTATCCTCAATATAAAAGATTAGAACCTGTATATTTCATTAAAAGGAAAAGTAAATGAATTTTAAAGTAATAATCAGAAGAAAGAAGAATATTCAAACTATTACGAAACAATTTACTATGTACTAAAATTTATTCAAAATTGAATCAAATGCCATAGAGAGTTGAGAAACGTGAAGGTGCTTACAAAAGTTATAGCTGTTGTTGGTAAAAAAAATATTCAAAGTTTGTTTTGGATTACACAATCATAAATCAGGAGTTATATAAGGTACGAAAATTTTATTAATTTTATGAGCTCATAAAACGGATTTGTGCATGATCGGTGTCATTGGGGCTTCCTTCTAACATTTGCGGAGAAAAATAAATACACATTTTCTCAAATTTGACGTTCATTGGCGGTTTTTTTTTGTTTAGAATTAGAAAATTATAATTGTATGTTATTATGGTAATCATTGTGAATTGTTACCTATGATATATGTATATAGTTGCAGTAACAATTTTTCAGAATTAAAATTCTTGAAATCATAAGCTAGTTCATTTCAATTACATAATTAGAGTAAATTTGATTGGCGCAATTGAACCCTACCCTTTGATAGAGTTTGTTAGGCATGCTTAACCATTATTCAATCACAAATAATAAAATAATAAATATATATTGAATCCAATACAAATTTGGCGCCCAACGTGGGGCGAATTAAGAATTTTTTCGTTTAAAAACATTAGAATTAGATACAATTAAAATGGCAAAGAGAATGATGCTTAGGGACGGAGAACAAATAGGTTTGGAAGGCAGATCAGATGAGGAACAAGAAGAAAGGAGACGTGAAATGGGAGATTTAGATGAAGAGGAACAAACCTTAATAGATAAAGAAAGTGAAGAATCGAGGGAACAGCAGGATAGTAGACAAGACAGGCAGGATAGTGTAAGCAGGGGAGATCAAATAATGGGATTTTTAATTACTTTGAATGGGAAGATAGATAATATGAGGGGAGATTTGAATTGGAAGATAGATAATATGAGGGGAGATTTGAATGGAAAGATGGACAAGATGAATGGGAACATGAATGATTTAAATGGAAACATGAACAGGATGGAAAAGAAAATAGAAGAGGTGAAGATGGAAGGTTTGAAGGAAATTAAGAAACTTAGGGAGGAAAATTAAGAATTTAGGAAACAGATAGATAAGGTGAAGGAAGTAGAGAAACAAACAGTTGAGATTTGTAGACACTTTGGACAGAGAAAAATACATGACAAGATACAAGAAGAAACAGATGTTTTTAAAAAGGAAATGAATCAGGTTAAGTTGAACAGTAGAGTTCATGATGAAGTTTTTGATACGTTCAAAGGTGAATTGGAAGAGGAATTTAATAATGTAGGCATGGAGATGAAAGTGCAAAAGACAAGATGTATCAAAGAAAAAGAAGAATTTAGAGAAGAAATACGTAAAGTAGTACATAATAGTCAAGAAGAATTAGGAAAAATAAAACAACATGTAAATGAAAATGAACAATGGATCATAGATTTTGAAAAATAAACACAAATTGGACAGAAAACAGAAGAGACAGAACTCAGTATGGAAAATAGAATGAGACAACTAGAGGAAGATTTAAGAAAAGAATTGGTAAATCGAATGGTAAGAGAAGAGAATAGAAAGAAGTTTAGAAAACGAAAAGAAAATCTAATGGTAAGAGAAGAGAATAAGACGAAGTTTGAGAAAAGAAAAGAAAATTGAATAATGAGGCAGGATTATAGGAACCGGATCTAGAAAACGAATAAGGAATTGCATGGTAAAAGAAATATATAGAAATGAAGTATGAATAGAAAATTTATTAGTAACAAATTAGTAGAAATTATTCTAAAATAAATATAATATCATCAGTATTCAAATAAAAAAAAATTGTAAATATAAATAGGTTAGATGTATATATGTTTTGGAGTTTAAATTGGATAGGGGGGAGAAAATGATGATATTATGAACCAAAATTCATGTAAATATTTAGATTAAGATATTTCATTCAAATGAGGAAGGAACATATTTATTGAATTGATATAATAAAAAAATAAAGGATTCAAATTTTGATATAATCAAATAAGTTTGAATATATTAAAATATAAATGGGGGGAGTTGAAGCAGTTTCATTTGGTTGTATTCAATTTAATAAGGATTAATAGTATTACTGAAATAAGTCATATTGATTTTTTCAATCTTGTACTTTATTAGCCATCATTTTAACGAATATTTATAAATTGTTAGAAAAAACATGTCGAAATTTATTATAGATGCTGATAGTAAAAACAGTGAACGAAATCCTCACTATAATACTGAAAAAAATCTGACCAAAGATATTGAAACAGACGATATACTTTTTGAACCATCAGAATCGAAAATATTGAAATCTGATTCAGATACAACGGAAATTAAAATTAATAATTCAGTACATGATGTAATTTCAAAAGCATCCGTTGAAATTGGAATGAAATTCACAATAATTTAAAAGAAACGCGTCAAATTTTCATATAGTTAGTAATTAGGTTATTTTATGCAAGGGATTTCAGGAATTTTAATAAATAGTAAATAAGTTATGTAAATATTTATATGTATAAAAATCTTCATCTCTATATATGCTAATTTCTTATACTAAAATGTTATTTTCATGCTTTATATACGGCTTTAGAAATTAATAGTTCATACGTTAGAGAGATTAGTTTCGCTAGCAACCCGCAACGATATAGATTATGATGAAAAATAATAAAAACGTCAGTGATTTTTAAGACGTCAAAGTTGGAAGTCATATTATAATTGATCTCGTCAATTAGGACGATTGAAAAGTCGATATTTAAAGTATAATATACAGATATTGAAATTAAATTTATAATAATAACAAGAAGAGAGAAGATAATTGTATATTCAGTTAAAGCAGTGCTTTTTTTGAAGACGTTTAAAAAAACCAGGGAAAGGAGATAAATTGTATCCTCAATATAAAAGATTAGAACCTGTATATTTCATTAAAAGGAAAAGTAAATGAATTTTAAAGTAATAATCAGAAGAAAGAAGAATATTCAAACTATCACGAAACAATTTGCTATGTACTAAAATTTATTCAAAATTGAATCAAATGGCATAGAGAGTTGAGAAACGTAAAGGTGCTTACAAAAGTTATAGCTGTTGCTGGTAAAAAAAATATTCAAAGTTTGTTTTGGATTACACAATCATAAATCAGGAGTTATATAAGGTACGAAAATTTTATTAATTTTATGAGCTCATAAAACGGATTTGTGCATGATCAGTGTCATTGGGGCTTCCTTCTAAAATTTGCGGAGAAAAATAAATACACATTTTCTCAAATTTGACGTTCATTGGCGGTTTTTTTTTTGTTTAGAATTAGAAAATTATAATTGTATGTTATTATGGTAATGATTGTGAATTGTTACCTATGATATATGTATATAGTTGCAGTAACAATTTTTCAGAATTAAAATTCTTGAAATCATAAGCTAGTTCATTTCAATTTCATAATTAGAGTAAATTTGATTGGCGCAATTGAACCCTACCCTTTGATAGAGTTTGTTATGCATGCTTAACGATTATTCAATCACAAATAATAAAATAATAAATATATATTGAATCCAATACAAATTTGGCGCCAAACATGGGGCGAATTAAGAATTTTTTCGTTAAAAAACATTAGAATTAGATACAATTAAAATGGCAAAGAGAATGATGCTTAGGGACGGACAACAAATAGGTTTGGAAGGCAGATCAGATGAGGAACAAGAAGAAGAAGAAGAGGAAGTTATGTTAATATTTATATGTATAAAAATCTTCATCTCTATATATGCTAATTTCTTATACTAAAATGTTATTCTCATGCTTTATATACGGCTTTAGAAATCAATAGTTCATACGATAGAGAGATTAGTTTCTCTAGCAACCCGCAACGATATAGATTATGATGAAAAATAATAAAAACGTCAGTGATTTTTAAGACGTCAAAGTTGGAAGTCATATCATAATTGATATCGTCAATTAGGACGATTAAAAAGTCGATAGTTAAAGTATAATATACAGATATTGAAATTAAATTTATAATAATAATAAGAAGAGAGAAGATAATTGTATATTCAGTTAAAGCAGTGCTTTTTTAAAGACGTTTAAAAAAACCAGGGAAAGGAGATAAATTGTATCCTCAATATAAAAGATTAGAACCTGTATATTTCATTAAAAGGAAAAGTAAACGAATTTTAAAGTAATAATTAGAAGAAAGAAGAAAATTTAAACTATTACGAAACAATTTGATATGTACTAAAATTTCTTCAAAATTGAATCAAATGGCATAGAGAGTTGAGAAACGTAAATGTGCTCACAAAAGTTATAGCTGTTGTTGCTAAAAAAAAAATGTTCGAAGTTTGTTTTGGACTACACAATCATAAATCAGGAGTTATATAAGGTACGAAAATTTTATTAATTTTATGAGCTCATAAAACGGATTTGTGCATGATCAGTGTCATTGGGGTTTCCTTCTAACATTTGCAGAGAAAAATAAATACACATTTTCTCAAATTTGACGTTCATTGGCGGTTTTTTTTTGTTTAGAATTAGAAAATTATAATTGTATGTTATTATGGTAATGATTGTGAATTGTTACCTATGATATATGTATATAGTTGCAGTAACAATTTTTCAGAATTAAAATTCTTGAAATCATAAGCTAGTTCATTTTAATTTCATAATTCAATAATTAGAGTAATTTTGAATGGCGCGATTGAACCTTACCCTTTGATAGAGTTTGTTATGCATGCTTAACGATTATTCAATCACAAATAATAAAATGATAAATATATATTGAATCCAATACAATATATTATATAGGAAAAAATGCTTATGTTTAAGTAATGTTACGCAATGTCAAACATCAGATTACGATTTCCGTATTTTCATGAGAACGATGCAACGTTGCGTTTTTATAAAATGAACACATTAAGTAACACAAATATCATGTTACAGAAAAATAATTATTTCTGCACTTTCATGGGAGCGACGCTACATCGAGTTCTCCATTAAAATAAACGCTGACGTTGATTTAACAAAATCTATAAATTCTTTGACTTTATGTAAAATAGTTAGTTACAATTATTACTTCAACCTATTAATTCTTTTTTATATAACATAAAACTGTGTGACTCAATAAAAATTGTTTTTAAAAAGTTTAATGTGAGTTTGTGAATATAACAGTGGCGCAGTTAGTAGGATTCCTAAACACATTTAGAACCAGGATTGCCTAAGTGTGGTGGTTCCTGAACCTTTAAGGAATTTTCAAGTACCAGCTCCAGATCTTCAAGAAGCAGACGGTCTCTCCGGCATCAGGAATACGCAAACTGCTAACCAGGTGTAGCAAAGCTCACGGATAAGGATTTCAGCTGCCAAGGAAGGATTGAAAATATTTACGTAAGAATCATCTCGTTTTATTTTTATTTAATATTTTGCAATTTATTTTTTATTTTTACCAAGTTCTATTGTCATAATTCATTTTT
Source organism: Galeruca laticollis (assembly GCA_963921935.1). Taxonomy (NCBI): domain Eukaryota; kingdom Metazoa; phylum Arthropoda; class Insecta; order Coleoptera; family Chrysomelidae; genus Galeruca; species Galeruca laticollis. The sequence goes on along the minus strand of OY998179.1, from coordinate 156,465,207 downwards.
ATTTTAAATACAATCATTTCAATATAAAGCAAAATGCCTGAAACACGTAGTGCAACAAACACTAATGCCAATGCTAATACTCTAGTTGCTCAAACCGATCAAGCGTCAAATTTAGAACCTTACAAATTATCCGAAATATTTTCAATAATTCCGGAATATGACGGTAATCAAATTTTCTTGAATACCGACAACGACTAAAAAGTACTTTTAACTCTTCATATAAAAAACCAACTTGAAGGAAGAGCAGTTGAATTAATTAATTCACGCGACCCTTCAAATTGGGAAAAAATTAAAACATTATTAAATAATCACTTTGGAGATTCTCGCGACTAAAATTCATTAATTCAAGACCTTCATAGAATGAAACAACTACCAAACAAATCGCCTTCAATTTTTGTTTCGATATTACAAACTCTAGAAGCAAAAATGTATTCAGCTATAGGTAAACAACAGCATTTAACAACAGATCAAAAAGTAGCACAAACACGTCTTATAGAATCATTAACTTTAAATACTTCATTAACCGGTCTAGATCCAAAAATTGGTCAAATTGTTAGAGCCTGTAATCCAATAAATGTTTTATCAGCTATTTCACGAATCAGAAGAGAACTTCAATTAACTTACTATGGAAACCACAAACCTCAGACTAATCGTAATACGAATAATATACCTACTCGTAGATTTAGCCAAAGTTCACCAAAACAATGTAATTTTTGTCATAGAATAGGACATACTATAAATGAGTGTCGCACACGTCAAAGACAATCTCAAAATTTAGCTCAGGGTTCCTTTAGACCAAACCAAACCCCTAATTCACATAACCAAACAGGCCAAAATTTTCAACAAAGGCCACAATTTCAAAATAACCAACATAATCAAAATCGCCCAACTGTAATTAGACCAAATCCAAGTTTCAGACCTCAAGTACCACCGGGAAATCGACCCAACACAAATTTTAAACAACAAAGAACTTTTCATTTCAATCGAAATCATGGTTTTAACGAACGCTCTCATAACAGTTATGACTATTATACAGATGATAGTCAAAATTATTATGAAAATCAAGAACAATGCTCCGATAATTCCCTTGATTATGAAAAATATGACCAAGAAATTGACCCCAGTGCTCCTGACTATTATACTGTTGATAGTGAAATACAGGATAACTATTATACTGCTGATAGTGACCCTAACTCTGATAATGGTGTACCAGTTTGCAATACGAATGAAGACGAAACTTTCGATTATAGCTATATCGAACAAGACAATTTTAATTATAATGATGAAAATGTTTATAGTTGTAGGAATTTCCTATAAATTCCTACAATGGATCTTAATTTAACATTAAGCCAAAGGTTCGAAGTTTACATCTCCGCGCCCTTTATTTATGATCACGGATCCAATTGGTACCTTCTGCGCCACTAGCCGAAAAATTACCGCCAACGAAAGGTAGTCAGTAAGTCTAAGCAGAACTCTCTTGACGATATGATAAGGTGTAGATTCATTTTGTTTGAGTACATACCTAGTTCCTTTTATCAATTTCGTATAACTGCAACATATGGAAATGTGATTATAGTGTGAAGTGTTTTTTCCAACATTGATTGGCGTTGCTGTAGAAAATCAAAGAAATATTCAGCTGTAGGGATAAGCTCTGGATTGCGCTCACTTTCGAAGGCTCGTCTTGAATTAAAATCAAGTTTTTGCTCCATCAAAAATATTATTAATGACTCAAAATTTACTTCCGGCGATAAATTCATATTTTTAATCAAATCAAATGTCTTACGCGTCGATATCTGAAATTCGCGCAACTCGACCGGAGTACTTTTCAAGACAGGTTTTTGATCCACCAAAGTTTGGTACAAAGAATACAGTAATTTATATTTATCGTCATATGCCTTTTTAAGAATATTTAAGGCAATATTCAAATTTTGATTTGTTACGCTTAAGGACTCAATCATTTCCAAAGGTGGTCCACGTAACAGCCCTTTAAGGTAATAAAACTTTTCACCCTCCGACTTTAAATTATTATTATTAAGTACCAGTGCTGTGAAAAGGTCAATGAAGGATGGCCACTCTGATGCAGCCCCTGAGAAAGGTTTAATGTTAATCTTAGGTGAAACGACATTAGATACATCGTTTGGACTAGAATTTAAATTGAGTGATTCTTTTTGCTTATTTTCAATTAGAAGTTCAAGCATAGCAATACAACTTTCAAAACGGTCGGCGACAACGTTCTCGGCCTCATCGTCGGAAGAGTAGTTGTCGTCGTCCGGGTTAGATAATGAAACGATTTCCAATTGGACTTTTTGATAATTATCATAGTGACCAGATATGCTTTTAAGTTTGACTTTAAGTATATAGACCTCTTCGGAGCCAGTCAGCTCCGACACAAATGTTTCAATTCGAAATAATTGCGATTCGAAACCCCCTCTTTTATTTTTCAAGTGATTTAGCGACATGATTGAATCAAAGTGTAACCAATCAAAGTTGAACTCCACCTGAATTAAAATAAGCTTCTAAAGTAGCAAGTAAATTTTTACAATATATGGAATAACCGAATAGACAAAGAGATTTTCCAATCAATGCGATAAGTATTTCAATAGCATGAAAATTAATAAAAATTAGTTTAACATTGTAAGAAAATACCTACCTTCTTATAACCTACTTATAACCAAATACGGTATTAATATTCAAAATAATAAAGAAGAAATTACAGTGAATTATTTTTCACAGTGTACTAGAATGCATGTAAACGCAAATAGATAATCAATATTGAGATTAATAAACAAAATATCAAACATTGAGAAAACTGTAGATTATTTTTAACAGTGTAAGAAAATGTACCTACTTATAACCAAATACACTAATCAAATATTCAAAGTAATAATGAAGAAAAGACTGTGAATTATTTTTCACAGTGTACTAAAAATTAACGTTCCGATTGCAAATAAAGACTTAATTCCATTAAACATTTTCTTGGATGATGACGGCCTTCTAAGAGTGGGTGGCCGATTACAATTTTCTACTTTACCTTTCAATCAAAAATTTCCCTTGCTGTTACCACAAAATGATCATGTTGTCGATTTGCTAATAATACGGGAACATCGCCGTCTTGGCCATGGTGGAGCCCAAAATGTGTTAGGAAATTTAAGGCTACAGTACTGGCCCTTGAATGGCACTCGTCTTGTCAAAAAATTGATAAAAAGCTGCATCACCTGTTTTAGATTTAATGCCCAGTTCGCCTCTCAAATAATGTCCCCGTTACCCCTTGACCGAGTGCAAAAATCTCGCCCCTTTTCCAAAACTGGCATCGATTTTGCTGGACCTGTACAAATTAAATCTTCGCGCTTAAGAAAAGCCCCAATACAAAAGGCCTACATTGCCATATTCATATGCATGGTGACAAAGGCGATCCATATCGAATTAGTAAGTGATCTCTCTACCGATGCATTTATCGCCACTCTTAAAAGATTTCTCAGTCGTAGAGGGAATCCTCAGACTATCTATACTGATAATGGTTCCAACTTTGTTGGAGCAAGGAATCAATTACGAGAACTCTCCATTTTTCTCAAATCTTCCGAAAGTATCAATAAGATACAGTCTTTTCTTTCAACTACAGAAATTAGTTGGAAGTTTATTCCTCCGCGGTCACCGCACTGGGGTGGCTTATGGGAAGCGGCTGTGAAAAGCGCCAAATCCCACATCACCAAAATAATTGGCAATTCGTGCCTTACCTTCGAGGAACTCTCCACGGTTCTGAGTTAGATCGAAGCTATCTTGAACAGCAGACCATTATACCCGATGTCAAATGATCCTACCGATCTATCTCCTTTGACACCAGGTCATTTTTTGATCGGAGCACCTTTAACCGCTTATCCCGATCGCGATCTACCTACCATCCCTGTAAACAGATTAACTTTTTGGGAACAATGTACTAAGATGAACCAAGAATTCTGGAAGAGGTGGAGCACCGATTATCTGCATCGACTGCAGCATCGACCTAAGTGGTGTAAAGCCTCAAACAATCTTCAGCTTAATCAGCTTGTACTAGTGCAATCGGAGGACCGTCCTCCTTTGAATTGGCCCCTTGCCAGGGTAGTGGAACTACTAACTGGTAAAGACGGCAATGTTCGAGCCGCACGTGTAAGAACTGTGGATGGAGTTTATATTCGTCCCATTACTAAGTTAGCTCCTCTACCATGTATGGACTGAGTTCTATCTACATTTGGAGTAGAGAATATTTTTTTTTTCTTCTTGTTTTTTTTTCTTTTTCTTTTCTCCTTCCTTCTTGTTTAGAGTTTGGATTTCGCTCCTAAACGGTTCCTCTCATCTTTGCCCCGGCCCCCAGTATGTAGGAATTTCCCATAAATTCCTACAATGGATCTTAATTTAACATTGAGCCAAAGGTTCGAAGTTTAAATCTCCGCGCCCTTTATTTATGATCACGGATCCAATTGGTACCTTCTGCGCCACTAGCCGAAAAATTACCGCCAACGAAAGGTAGTCAGTAAGTCTAAGCAGAACTCTCTTGACGACATGATAAGGTGTAGATTCATTTTGTTTGAGTACATACCTAGTTCCTTTTATCAATTTCGTATAACTGCAACATATGGAAATGTGATTATAGTGTGAAGTGTTTTTCCGATATTGATTGGTGCATATTCGTATAGTAAGTACTATCATTATTATAACTCATTGTTTAAATCTGCATGGTCGCCTGGACCGGTTAGTGTCAGTAGTTAAGCGCTGTTGCCGTATCCGTAAAGTTTGGTATTTCGGTTCATTGTATAAAATAAATTGTATCAATTGTAAGAATTACAATAGAGGGATTGAGAGTGGCCCGTATTTTTTTTGATTACACCTTTATCGACAATTTCAGCATTCTCCGTCAATAAAAGGTAGGCGATTGTTCTGTTCTTAAAAATCTCAAAAAACATGTCGGGAAGGAAAGAATCAACTAATTTAAACTTATGTGAACCAGCCAACTATCGCTAAGGCGAAGTTCCCTTCTAGTACAATAATTTTGATTCTGATAACCTCCTTAATCCAAATCATGATTATTATCAGGATTTTCGACAAGGCCCTTTACAAACGAAACCCCCAGATACGCTAAACGATCAAACTTTAAATTTGTCGATCCCAGACCTCAGTTCACAAATTCAAACCATGAGTTTGAACAGTCCAGAATCGGACTGCCTCGAACAGATTTTCATGTAAAAAAAACCTTACCCGTAAATTCTAAAAACTTATATTATATAAAAGACAGAACGAATACTTTTGAAATTCTAATTGATACAGGTGCTGGATTATTAATTTTCAAACCCAAAACATGCGAAAATTATGTAATTATTCAAGGTATAACGAACCAAAATATAAGAGTTAACGAATCAACCTTTATTCCATATAAACCTAACGATCCACACAGAGTATTTATTTGTAATTAAGATATTGATTTTGATGGATTATTAGGCATGGATTTTTTAGAACATTATAATTGTATAGTTGATCTAAAAAATAAACAACTTATTACTGATTTCAAAATTGTACCAATATTTAAAGTAACAGATAATGAAACTACCAATATTTCAATCGAAAACCAATTTCCACAAATTTACAAAAATACAATTTCCATTGAACCTAGGACTGAACAAATCTTTAAACTAAAATGCGATTTAGTTAATACTGATGCTATACTGGTAGGTCAAGAAGTAGAGAAAGTTAGACTAACAAACGCATTAGTTAAAATAAATGAAAAAGGAGAATTTTTTGTTTCAATATTAAATGTTAATTGTATACCTAAAACCGTAACATTTTCAAAACTTCACCTAGAACCATATGAAATAAGTACTGTAAATAATATTCAACTAACTACCCAAGAAATCTGCACCGATAGAACATCGGAATTTAAAAATCAATTAAGACTTGATCATCTTAATGAAGAAGAACGAGACTTAATTTCCCAACTTTGTCATGATTTTTCTGACATTTTTTATTTAGAAGGAGACATACTTACTTTCACCAACGAAATAAAACATTCTATAGATACGCAAAATTCTAAGCTCACTTATGTAAAATCATATCGCTTTCCCCAAATTCATAAACAAGAAGTGAAAGATCAGATCAATAGAATGCTTTCACAAAACATTATACAACCCAGCAATTCTGCATGGTCGTGTCCCGTGTGGTTGTGCCCAAGAAGCTCGACGCATCAGGTAAACAAAAATGGCGTGTTGTCGTAGACTACAGAAACCTGAATGAGGTTACTGTAGACGACAAATACCCGTTACCAAACATTGGAGATTTATTGGACCAGCTTGGTAAGTGTCAATATTTCACGACACTAGATCTTGCATCAGGCTTTTATCAAACTGAAATAATGCCTGATACCAAAGACCGCCTTCACAGTTGAAAACGGACATTTCGAATTCCTCAGAATGCCGTATGGTCTAAAAAATGCACCTTCAACATTCCAGAGGGTCATGGACAATGTCCTTGCTGGAATTCAAAACGAGCGATGTCTTGTCTATATGGACGACATCATCGTCTTTTCACCGACAATTCAAGAACATATTACACGCTTTACAGAAGTATTCAAGAGACTTCAAAAAGCTAACTTAAAACTTCAGCCAGACAAGTGCGAATTCTTGAGAAAAGAAGTCGCATACCTTGGACATTTAATCACGGAATATGGCGTTAAGCTGTTTCCGGCAAAAATTATATGCGTCCAAAAATTCCCTCAACCTACGAACCAAAAAGAAATAAAATCCTTTTTGGGACTCGCTGGTTACTACAGAAGATTTATACCCAACTTCGCTAAAATTTCCAAACCAATGACAAAACTTTTACAACAATATGTCCCATTTAATTTTGACTCCGAATGTAAAAACACTAACATTTCTACTTTCCGAAGTTGACGTAAAATTCACTATTTGTCAAAATATTACTAAAGAGCCAGAACAAAATCAAATACCTATTATCTTAGATCAATTCCATAATGGCAAAAGCCACCTTCACCGCGGAATTCATGAAACCATTAGGCGAATACGACAAAAATATAAATGGGCCGGCCTCAATCGAGATGTCGAAAATTATATTGTCATGCCGGGCATGCCAAGAGACAAAAATATGTCGCAAAAATTTGGACAGTCCCCTCGTTATAACTGAAACGCCTAAAACACCTTTTGAACGTATTAATATTGACATTTTAGAGGTACCTCATAAAAATTACGCCCTTACGATAAGAGACGAACTAACAAAATTTTCTCAAGCATATCCGCTTGAAGATAAAAGTACCAAATACGTTGTCACTTCATTATTAGCTTATTTTCAGCATTTTGGTGCACTACTTCGCATTCATTGCGATGCCGGTCGATAATTCAATAATGCGATAATGAAACACCTTTATAATATGTTCGATATTAAGTTAACATATTCAAGTGTCGGTCATCCGCAAAGTAAACGGATCTCTAGAAAGATTACATGCTACTCTGTTAGAAATGATTCGATTAAATTTAGCAGACCATCCCAATGAACACCCCTTCAGTATTTCACCATTTGCTATTATCGCTTATAATAACTCTATAAACCAAACACACGGATTCACACCATACGAACTTGTATTTGGACACACGTCCAGTAGACTGTGACGTGAATTTCGGTTACCCCTGGTAACATCGAATAATACTTCTGAAAAGGGAGAATTTTTTGTTTCAATATTAAATGTTAATTGTATACCTAAAACCGTAACATTTTCAAAACTTCACCTAGAACCATATGAAATAAGTACTGTAAATAATATTCAACTAACTACCCAAGAAATCTGCACCGATAGAACATCGGAATTTAAAAATCAATTAAGACTTGATCATCTTAATGAAGAAGAACGAGACTTAATTTCCCAACTTTGTCATGATTTTTCTGACATTTTTTATTTAGAAGGAGACATACTTACTTTCACCAACGAAATAAAACATTCTATAGATACGCAAAATTCTAAGCTCACTTATGTAAAATCATATCGCTTTCCCCAAATTCATAAACAAGAAGTGAAAGATCAGATCAATAGAATGCTTTCACAAAACATTATACAACCCAGCAATTCTGCATGGTCGTGTCCCGTGTGGTTGTGCCCAAGAAGCTCGACGCATCAGGTAAACAAAAATGGCGTGTTGTCGTAGACTACAGAAACCTGAATGAGGTTACTGTAGACGACAAATACCCGTTACCAAACATTGGAGATTTATTGGACCAGCTTGGTAAGTGTCAATATTTCACGACACTAGATCTTGCATCAGGCTTTTATCAAACTGAAATAATGCCTGATACCAAAGACCGCCTTCACAGTTGAAAACGGACATTTCGAATTCCTCAGAATGCCGTATGGTCTAAAAAATGCACCTTCAACATTCCAGAGGGTCATGGACAATGTCCTTGCTGGAATTCAAAACGAGCGATGTCTTGTCTATATGGACGACATCATCGTCTTTTCACCGACAATTCAAGAACATATTACACGCTTAACAGAAGTATTCAAGAGACTTCAAAAAGCTAACTTAAAACTTCAGCCAGACAAGTGCGAATTCTTGAGAAAAGAAGTCGCATACCTTGGACATTTAATCACGGAATATGGCGTTAAGCTGTTTCCGGCAAAAATTATATGCGTCCAAAAATTCCCTCAACCTACGAACCAAAAAGAAATAAAATCCTTTTTGGGACTCGCTGGTTACTACAGAAGATTTATACCCAACTTCGCTAAAATTTCCAAACCAATGACAAAACTTTTACAACAATATGTCCCATTTAATTTTGACTCCGAATGTAAAAACACTAACATTTCTACTTTCCGAAGTTGACGTAAAATTCACTATTTGTCAAAATATTACTAAAGAGCCAGAACAAAATCAAATACCTATTATCTTAGATCAATTCCATAATGGCAAAAGCCACCTTCACCGCGGAATTCATGAAACCATTAGGCGAATACGACAAAAATATAAATGGGCCGGCCTCAATCGAGATGTCGAAAATTATATTGTCATGCCGGGCATGCCAAGAGACAAAAATATGTCGCAAAAATTTGGACAGTCCCCTCGTTATAACTGAAACGCCTAAAACACCTTTTGAACGTATTAATATTGACATTTTAGAGGTACCTCATAAAAATTACGCCCTTACGATAAGAGACGAACTAACAAAATTTTCTCAAGCATATCCGCTTGAAGATAAAAGTACCAAATACGTTGTCACTTCATTATTAGCTTATTTTCAGCATTTTGGTGCACTACTTCGCATTCATTGCGATGCCGGTCGATAATTCAATAATGCGATAATGAAACACCTTTATAATATGTTCGATATTAAGTTAACATATTCAAGTGTCGGTCATCCGCAAAGTAAACGGATCTCTAGAAAGATTACATGCTACTCTGTTAGAAATGATTCGATTAAATTTAGCAGACCATCCCAATGAACACCCCTTCAGTATTTCACCATTTGCTATTATCGCTTATAATAACTCTATAAACCAAACACACGGATTCACACCATACGAACTTGTATTTGGACACACGTCCAGTAGACTGTGACGTGAATTTCGGTTACCCCTGGTAACATCGAATAATACTTCTGGTCGATGCTTGCCGAGTTTTAAGTTCTCGGAAGAGTTCGTCTTATTTGGATATATAAGCCAATGCACGTTAAGGTTCGGTCCTTATTCAATTACTTATTATCGAGTTCAACATTTTATCGTATCGAAGTGCATTTGTTAGAAACGCACTTCTTCTTACCGGCATAAACTTTGCCTTACCGGCCTAAACTTTCCGTACCGGCCTAGAATCATCTGACTAGACTTCGTAGCGACAGCAACATTTTATTTGTGGATGAATCCTTCCTGCTGGGACCACAGCTCTCTGCAGAACCGAAGGGATTGAACGTAGCACAGCCAGATGATTGGTTCCCGATCCATTTTTCAAGTCACCCAGATCATCATTGGAAAGAAAAACCAAGGAAAGTACTAACGTCCATAATCTTTGACAACTATAGATTATTTCCAACGAATGTTCATATAATATCAAATTGATAGTTTGTACTAATGTGAATTATAACTTTGCAAATATTTAATTCTTGGCTAATCTTTAGTTTCCTTCAGAAGCTAAATTTTTCTATTTGTATTTTAATTTACTTTTAATTCTAGTTTGTTTCTCTAAACTCATAAATTAAATTATAAAATTCTTAAATTTTTCAGTCAAATTATAATTTTTTTATCAATAAAACCATTTGTAAGTAAATTCTCAATTTTCATATGTTATTCAATAAAACTACTCGTAAATTTTAAACAACTTTGTTCATATTTTTTTGATATAACCTTCCAACTTCTTGCGTTGCTGACTGAGATTAGTTGATGTTAGGTAACTTATAGACTAGTAGAACTCAGGTTGGCGCCCACTTATCTTTCCGTCTCGTTACGTGAAAATAAGTAGGATTACCCGAGAACCGGGAAGACCTACTCCTTGGGTCTCTACTAGTATATAACCCACGACTGAGTAGCTCTCCGACGAGGTTGTCGTTACAAATTGGCGCCTCAACGCTTAAGTTGCACATCTTCTTTTCTTGGTCAATAATACTTGAAACTTGGGAGGTTGATTAGTTGGAAATTATCTTACTATTGATATCTGAACTTTATAAATATTTATCATTACAGTACCTTTTTAAGCATATCTAAACTTCAAAAGTTTATCGTATACATTATCTTATCTATTTATTCTTTATTCATAAAATTCTGAACATATTAACTTATAATAAATTATCGTATAAACTTTTTTTGTTCTTTAATTGGTGATATCTTGATATTTTCATAAATTTTTCTCAAACACATATCGTTACATGGTTTCGTAGTCGATACCACAGTCGCTCAGAAACCGGGAACATCAGGAACATCCAACACAAAACCAAAAACAAAGTCTCAGGGAAAACCAGACGAATCCAAAAATTAAGGTCGCCTCAGAAAGATACTATAAATTTTCGTTCAATTACAAATTTTCCTCCTAATAACCAGGAAATTCAAGCTGACTGGAATTCATGGCTTCTGTTTGTTAAAAGATTTTATACGTTGAATTCAATATCTTCAAATGTTGCAACTGTTTCAGAGGTGAAGCCTTAATCTTTGGAAACTATGGGTTCGTTGTTGTACAATAAGCAAAATGATAATCGACTTTATGTCGATATCATAATTCTCGATAAAACAGTTTCTCGTCTTGTTGATACTGTTTCAAATATCTCATTGATTGGTTGTCATGCATTGGATTTTATCCATAACTTATCGATACCTATCTTAACTGAAGATAACTTGAAAATATCTACTGCTGATGGTCACTTACAGGATGTGGTTGGTTATATCGAAACATATGTCATCGCAGACAAGATATCAAGGCTTATGAAATTTTATCTAATACCTTCTGTTAAACACGATATTATTCTCGGTATGGACTTTCTAAAAAATTTCAACGTAAAAATAAATTTTTCTAAATTATCTCTAACTGTAAATTCACTCTCTTTAGCTATAGTAAACACTATTCAAGATATCTCTCATTTAACTTCAAGTCAAACAATTGAATTAAATCAAACTATTGAACTGTTTAAAACCATTAGTCCTTCAGACAGAATTGGAAGAACTCATTTGATAGAACATTTCATTAATACCGGAAATTCTCCTCCTTTTTAACAAATTCAATACCCATTACCTCAGGCTATGCAAGCTTACCTGGAAAAGGAAGTAGATACTTTGCTAGAATTAGGTGTAATTCAGGAAAGTAAGTCTTCATATTGTAGTCCTATTTGGTTGGTTTAAAAGGGAGATGGTAAATATAGAATGTGCTTTGATGGACGTAAACTTAATAGTGTAACATTAAATAAAGATGCTTGTCCCTTAGCTTCAATCGAAGTTATACTGAGTCAACTTAGAGATAATCGTTACATATCTAGTATCGATTTAAAACATGCATTTTACCAAATTCCGTTGGAAAAGTCATCTCGGGAAAAGACAGCTTTTGCAGTTAAGGGTTAAGGTTTATTTGAATATGTAACTACACCTTTTGGTTTAGTCTCTGCTCCTGCTAGTATGTGTCGTTTGATCGATTTGGTCATTGGTCCTTCCCTAGAACCGTACTGTTTTTATTATCTCGAAGACATTATAGTTTGTACTGCAGATTTTGATAAACATATGTGTTTCGTGTGAAACACCAGAGTTTCTGGGAAACGTATAAAAATGGACTATAGATTGTAAGACAGATGTATAGAGAAAATAGCAGTACTTACCACTCTCCTGGTCTTCGCTTATAAACGGCGCCCTTCTGCTGTTTGCGTCTAGATGAGTGATTATGCACAGCGCGAAAACCCCGTAAAATGTGTTATTAAAACTAATAGGTCGTAGACCATAACTAAATTTTTGTATCGACGTATACTCTATCGATGTCGGTATTAATCTGTTCTACTCCTTCGTCGCCGTGGCAGTACTTCTAAATTGACTATACAGCCTGTCCTTGCAAATATGTCATATAAATTTTTAATTTGGGGAACAGAAATTGAAAATTATTATAGAGTATTGAACATTCCACCCACCAAAAACAAGCTTTTTTTCTACTGTAATTAAATTAAGCATATAATAAAAAAAACTATTAGGAAATCTACTTAATCAAAAATACTAAAAAAAAGGTAAATTATTAATGAAGTTATTGCCCCGGCAATGGGCAAACCTTGACAACCGGGCGTTGTAATGTACCGTTTTGTGTCTTTAACGTTACTATTCTAATTATCCCATCTTTTCCGGGATGTAACTTCGCTACACGTCCAAGAGACCAATTTAGAGGAGACCTTTGTTCATCTTTTATTAGAACCAACGTATTCAATGTTATATTTGGGATTTAGTCCACTTACTACGCCGCTGTAACGTATGCAAATATTCTTGGCTCCAGCGTTTCCAAAAATCGATATGCATTTTTTGTAACATTTGCCATCGTGATAAACGGTTAATTGGAACAAGAGACAAATTTGGTTCCGGAAAGGATTAAAGGGGCGCCATGGTCAGAAAATGTCCTGGAGTTAAGGGTGCAATATCGTTGTGATCTTCGCGAATAGCCGTTAAGGGACGTGAATTTAAGAGTGCCTCAATTTGAGTTAAAAGTATAGAAAGCTCTTCGAAAGTCATAAGTTGGTCCCTTATGACTCGATACAAGTGCGTTTTAACTGATTTCACACCTGCTTCACTAAGTCCATTGAAATGGGATGCTCCAGGTGGGTTAAAATGCCATTTGATTGAAAGCTTCTCAGAAGCTTGTTGAGCGCCTTCCAAATTAGTGCCTTTGTCAGAATAAATCTCTGATACTCGGCCTCTACGGGCTATGAAACGTCGAAAACTTGCAAGACAGTGAACAAGTCCGACGAAAGTTCTAGATGAATAGCCTTGGTTGCACCACAAACAAATAAACATATATAGGCTTTAGATACGTTTGCTGCTCGATATTTTTCAATGGTAATTGAAAACGGTCCAGCATAATCAAGTGAAACTTGAGATAATGCTTTCATTTGGGAAACCCGAAACGGGGAAAGATCAGCCATAAACGGTAGGTAAGATCGAGGTTTAGACCAAAAACATTTTATACATTTGGATATACATTTAAAAATTGCATTACGAGAAGAAATTATCCAAAAATGTTGTAGCAATAAATTTTGTAACGTTTTCAAACCAGGATGTAGATTTTTCCGATGAATCTGTTCAATGAGGAGATCAGTAAAACAATGATTTTCAGGCAACAAAATAGGATGCTTAGCGTCAAAAGAAAGAGATGATTGTCTCAACCTACCACCCACCCTGAGAATACCTAGCTTATCTATGAAAGGTGCTAATTTTCTGAAATGTTTAGGTAGGGCAGTATCTTGTTCGCAATTGCGAATAATATTGTTGAAACATTCCTTTTGAACGTCATTAATTATGATTTGAAATGTAGTATCCATTTCAGAGAAATCGATTCATATATTCTTATGAATGCGTTTGGGTTTTCGCGTAATTGAGATAAAACCTAAAACGTAAGCGAGTACCCGCTGAATTTTTTTTAGAGAAGAAAATCTTGAGAGTAAATCACAAATAATGGATGGAGTTCTAACTGAAATACATAAAGTTGTTTTCCTTTCTTCCTGAGTTATTTCAGGAAATTTGTCTACAAGAATCGTAGGTTGTTTGGGACAATGTTCTGGAACCAGCAAAAAAAAATCGGGGCCCTGCCACCACAATTTGTGTTCGAGTAATTGCAATGGACTTAAACCACGGGAAACACAATCGGCCGGATTTATCTCAGAAGGAACCTATCTCCAAGAGGACATAGATACTGTCTCTTGAATAAAGGCCACTCTGTTAGCTACAAACGTTTTCCACTGATGAGGTGAAGAAGAAAGCCACGCAAGAGTAACTTGCGAATCTGACCAAGCGTACACAGAGTTAAAAGTTAAACGCTTAGCATATGAATTCTTAATAAAATTTAATAACTCTCTAAACAGATATGCTGCACAAAGTTCTAAGCGGGGTAATGAAACTACTCGAAGAAGTGCTACTCGAGATTTTGCAGAAATTAAGCGAGTCTGGATCTGATTATCAGAGGTTATATATCTGAAATATATTACACAACCATACCCCTTCGTGCTAGCGTCGCAGAAACAGTGTATTTCTAGTCGAATAACTGTCTTGGAAATAAGCATTCTTGGTGACTGAACTGATATGTTGCGTAATCCATATTTGAATCGATCCCAAAGTGCAACAATGTCATCAGAGGGTTCATCATCCCATCCCAATTTCGATAACCAAAGTAATTCAATGATATATTTGGCCATAAACACTAGGGGTGCTATGTACCCCAATGGGTCGAATATTCTAGCTGTTTGTGACAGGATACTACGCTTCGTACATTTTGATTCAATAGAAGTGAATTTATAAGAAAAAACATCTGAACTGGGATTCCATTGCAATCCGAGGAGTTTTACGAATCTAGGACATTCATTATCAAAAATAAGAGGTTTTTGAGCATCTGTCAAAGGAACAGCTGATAATAGTGCAGGATGATTACTTGTCCATTTTCCTAATTCAAATCCTCCCTTTTTAAGAAGCTTAATCAGGTCTGATCGAATAATTATTACTGATTCGACGGAATCTGCGCCACTTACAATATCATCAACATAAATTGACTCCTTCAGTACTTCCGAGGCTAAGGGATGATTTTTTTGTTCAAGAGTAGCTAACTCTTTTAATGTTCTGAGAGCCAAAAATGGAGCTGAAGAGACTCCGAAAGTTATCACATTAAGGGTATACTCCTTAATTGCGTCTTTGTTTGAAAAGCGCCAGAGAAACCTTTGATATTTTCTATGTTCAGGCTTAATATGAATTTGACAGTAGATTTGTTTAATATCACAGCTGAATACAACTGGATATGTACGAAAAGTATGTAAAATAGTCGATAAGTCTTGATGAAGCTTAGGACCAGTATAAAATGTATCGTTTAAGCTCATCCCATTTGTATCTTTGGCACTAGCATTAAATACTACTCGAATCTTGGTAGAGATGCTATCTGGCTTCAAAATACAATGATGAGGTAAATAATGGGCTGAAGAGGATTGACAATCTGAAAACGGAACTATATAATTTTTTTGATGATACTCATTTATAAAGTCTGAATGAAGAGTTTGAAGTTCGGACATTCTATATAATCGATTCTCCAGTGATTTGAAACGTCGGTATGCTTGAGTATATGTATCTCCAAACTGAGTATTTGAGTGTTTGAAAGGGAGTGGTACAACAAACTTACCAGACTGTTCTCGGTGAGCAGATTGTTCGTATATATTTTCACATTTTAAATCATCTGGGGATATAATATTAGAGACAGGAGGTTGCTCTATCTCCCAGAATTTTCTTAGTGTAAAATCGATTTGAGATTCTAAAGAATCAGTGCAACTGAGTAATGATGTATTTGGAGTAACACATGTAGTTTTACCCTGTAAAATCGACCCAAAAACGGTTTCAAGAGCAACGGGTTGACCTTCTTGGCCGAAAACCCGAGAAGAACCTAAAACAAATTGTACAATTTCTGCTCCAACTAAAATGTCAATAGGACCAGGAATGTGGCATTGATTATCTGCAAGGGGTAAATTTTTAATATGAGACCAACCTGGCGTACCAATGGTTAGTTTTGGCTGTTCGGAGCAGACCTTTGGCAAAACAATTGCTTCAAAAGTGAAAGTAGGCTCAGATTTACCACAAGGTTTGATCAGGCATTGGGTGATACCTTTATTTGAACCCTCAATAGGTATCGAAAAGGGGTGACGTCTAACCTTTTGAAAGTTTCCCCAAGCATCTTTGATTTCTACTACGGCCGTTGTCAGCATAACCGTAGAGTTGCTAAAACTATTTGTGCAAGCAGAACAATGAAGTGTATTAGTCGACTGAGACACATTTGGCGGAGGAGGTAAAGTTTCAATCGCTGAGGACTGCACATTAGTATTCAGATTATCTGGACCTAAACTAGAAGAGCTTGAACTTGAAGAAGCTGTATCTAAGTTTCTTGTTAAATGAAGTGTGCTATGATGGGGCAATTCACATGTTTTACACCTTGAAGAAGAAGGGCATTGTCGCACCGAATGGTTAGGACGTAAGCAATTGCGACATAACTTACGCTGTTTTACGACTGCTGGTCTATCATTAGAATTTTTTTCCAAAAAATGCATACACCGATATAGTGCATGAGAAGATGCACAAATGACACATCTATTATTGCGTTGTTGGTCATCAACAGTATTAACATATGCCGAAGGCATACTAGATATTTTAGAAGGATATTGAAAATTTTTGAATTTTGAAGATTGAGAATTTTGATTTGAAGTTGTATGCTTTCCTTTACTCAAATATGAAGGACCCGTAGTTTGGATCGATTCCAGAGCTTTACAATGCTGTACCAAAAATGTAACTAATTGTGTATATGTAGGCATATCGATGTTGCTATGTTCAATGTCGAAATTGGTTCTAGTCTTTGAATCTAATTTTTGTAACAAAATATTAAAAATAATGAAATCCCAAGAATCCGTATTAAATTTAAGAGCTTTTAATGCTGCAATATTTTCTATGAAGATGTTCAATGAATGTCTTAGTTCTTTTGTAGTTGCCTTTTGTAAACATTGAACACTATAAATTTCATTAAAATAGGTTGTAGCCAAAAATCTAGTGTTTTGATATCTTTTAATTAGAGTATCAGACGCAATGATATAATAATTATCTGTCATTGTAATGGACTTGATCAAATTAAAAGGTTCATTCTTTAGCGAGGTTAGCAGATAATGAAATTTCTCTATGTGAGATAAACTTGTGTTTTCATGAATAATACATCTATAAAGATCATAAAATGCAGGCCATGACTTAATATTGCCTTCAAATAAAGGAACATTTATTTTCGGTAATCGAATATTTTTGTTTTGATTCGAAGAATCGACAGCACTAGAAATCACTAATGAATAATTTAACTCTGAAACCTTTGATTTAATCGCATAAAAATACTTATCTGCCTTAGCTCTAACTTGATCATTAGTTTGAAACTCTGCATCAGTAGAAATTAAAGAAATGATTGCGTTATGATTTTCTTGGAATTCATCGTTAATTTTATCCACAAACTGAGACCTACTAAGAAATTTTGTTTATAAAATTATAAAATTGATCATTTGTATTATTGAAACCTTAACTATATATTCCCTCCAATCGCGTCAGCGACACTTTGCGAAGCCTATCCAGCTTGGCTATTTTATTATCAATGTCCGCAGGCGGAGCCATTTCTAAATAATTTCAAAATGTTAAATTTTACTCTGCAAAATATCTGAATTCACACTGTTCTGTGAGAACGTCTTTTAATATATCTCAAGACAACGCTGAAATAGAATTTTCAAGATAACTATGAAAATTAAAATAGTTATTAAAATCATCAAAAGCTGTTTTTTGCCTTGCAAATAAACGTAAACAAACCTCGATGGGGATTTGTGTCTACGATTGTACTGAATCAACGGTTAGTCGATACAAAAATGCGTTTGCGTTTCTAACAAGCTTATTTGTGGTAAAATGGAATTTATATAGTTTCAAAAATTCAAAATTTATCAATATAAAATAACCTTTTAGCAGCGAGTGAAACAACGGGTTATTTTACTTGTCTTTTGATAGTAAAAAATGTGAAAAGGTAATTAGCCTTAATGATGTTTTGAACTCAACGAAGACTATTGAAATGTGAAATTTTAACAAATTATACTACACCGATAATTTTATGTATCAAAATTTAAGGTATTGAAAATAATGAAAAAAGTAGTCCCTTCTAAAGGTAAGGGAACCTAACTGTTCTATCCAGGTTCGAATGACCAAAATGTTTCGTGTGAAACACTAGAGTTTCTGGGAAATGTATAAAAATGAACTGTAGATTGTAAGACAGATGTATAGAAAAAATAGCAGTACTTACTACTCTCCTGGCCTTCACTTATGAAGGGCGCCCTTCTGCTGTTTGCGCCTAGATGAGTGATTATGCACAGCGCGAAAACCCCGTAAAATGTGTTATTAAAACTAATAGGTCGTAGACCATAACTAAATTTTTGTATCGACGTATACTCTATCGATGTCGGTATTAATCTGTTCTACTCCTTCGTCGCCGTGGCAGTACTTCTAGATTGACTATACAGCCTGTCCTTGCAAATATGTCATATACATTTTTAATTTGGGAAACAGAAATTAAAAATTATTATAGCGTATTGAACAATATGGAAATTCTTCAGAGAGTATTTGAAAAGTCACGGGATGCCGGTTTAACTGTTGATTTAGCTAAATGTCAATTTTGTCGTTCTTCTCTCAAATATTTAGGCTATATGGTGGATGAAAATGGTCTTCGGACTGATCCAAGAAAAGTTTCTGCTATTTGTGAGTACCCTATTCCGAAAACTGCCACTAAAGTTCGTAGATTTCTGGGTATGGTTCCTTATTATCGACGTTTTCTTAAAGATTTTTCGTCCTTATTTGCTCCAATTTCTGATCTCTTACACGACCGAAAGAAACATCAACCTATTACTTGGAAACCACAAGCAAATGAGGCTTTTCATAAGGTGAAAACTGTTTTGACTACTGCTCCTATCCTGAGTAGTCCTGATTTCAACAAACCTCTCTTCCTTATGACAGATGCTAGTGATGTTGGTGTAGGAAGTGTTCTTTTTCGACTGGAAGATGGATTGGAACATCCCGTAGCTTACATGAGTAAAAAACTCAGCATAGCTCGAAGGAAATTTAGTACCACAGGAAAGGAACTGTTAGCAGTCTTGTTGGGGATCGATCATTTCAGATATTATCTTACAGGACGTCATTTCACTGTAATTACCGATCATTCATCTCTGCTTTGGTTGAACAATATGAAAAAACCCTCTCCTCGTTTAGCTAGATGGATATTGCAATTGTCGCAATATGACTTTTCTATTGTACACCGTAAATCGACTGGAAAAGTAGTAGCGGATGCCTTATCTCGGACACCTGAAGTTAGTATTTTAGACTTATCTACCTTACATCCCGGTAAGTGGTATAATGATATGATATCTAATGTCCAGAATTCTCCCTAAAGATATACGAGTTTTAGAGTTGAGAATAATGTCTTATATAAACATGTCTTCAATAAATTTGGACCTATTAGCAGTGTTTCGGATTGGGAAATTGTCGTTCCTACTAAAAATAGAAGGGAAATTTTACATAACTTTCATGATAGTCCAACTTATGCTCACTTCGGAATTTTTAAAACTTTAGAAAGAATTTCAGAAATTTATTACTGGCCTAATCTCAGGAAATCAGTGTATAAATATGTTATTTGTTGTAAAGTATGTGCATCTTGTAAACCATCCAATTTGCCACAAGCCGGATTGATGGGACAATATCGTAATATTAACTTTTCTTTCCAATTGATATCGTGTGATCTTTTAGGACCATATCCCAGATCTCGTAAAGGTGATCAATTCGCACTTGTTGTAGTTGAGTGATTCACTAAGTTTGTATTTTTACATCCCTTACGTCAGGCTACAGCTCGGTCAATTGTAGATTTCTTGGAAAATAATGTCTTTCTTATTTTCGGAAGACCTCAAATCATCTCTTGCGATAATGGTAAACAATTCACGAGTCATATATTTGAAAATCTCATGGATAAATATTCCGTTGAAAAAGTTTGGTACAACGCTAACTTTCATCCTCAAATTAATCACACCGAAAGAGTAAACAAATCTATTGTAACGGCTATACGATCATATAGTTATGAATATCATAGGACCTGGGATGAAGAAATATATAAAATAGCTCAAGCGATTCGGCTGTCGAAACATGAGGTTACCGATTTCACCCCTTCATTCCTCGTGTTTGCTCGAAATGTTCCTGTCTCGGGAAAATTTTATGATACAATTGCTGAAAATGCAAATAATCAGGTTATCATTTCTATTAAAAGAAATAGCTGTAACTTACCGAAGATTGATTCTATAATGGTGCGTACATTGACATACTTTATTACAAATGAGAGAGACACATTACTCATTTTATATACTCTTTCATCATATTTAGAGCTACTTAACATCTATATCAACGAAATAAAACTTGGAATCACCTCTGTAAACAAACAAACTACTAATGAATAATTGACTTCTTATTTTTACCACAACCAAAAATATCTAAAATGATTTTTAATTTGTATTTGTAGTTTATCAGAGATTATAACTTACATTAATGTTAATGAAAAAGACTATCCATCTCAAATATATTATGTAAGGAAATAGCAGTAAAATACGTACTACAGCATATATTATTACAAGTTACAGGGGCAACTAGTTTCGGCACACTGATCTATCATCAGGGCTTAAATGTATATATCATTCACATGAAAAGTATCATAAAAGGAAAGTTGTCACATGCCCGTGGCATCCAGCAGAATCCAAGATGTGTCAGTAGGTAATATGGAGAATATATTTTAGGAAAATTTTATTAAAATCAGGAAAATTTACATAATTATGCAAACGTCGAACAAAATGAAAACTAGATAACGTTAAGAGAAGCAATTAAAATTGAATAAATGAATAATTAAAAGAAAAAGAAAGAAAATATGGACTCGTCTTACGGCAGAATCCGTCTGAAGCAAGTCCAGTAAACGAATAGTCGTATTAGGAAAATGAGTAATAGGGAGGACCGAATGCGGACTAATGAAAAACAACTTTTGCGTTATGTTATTTCGCATGATAGTAATTATATACTCATAATTCATATTTTAATACTCATAATTCACGCCATTTGTATATTCATTGTCTTAGGAAAAATAGAGTACATAACTCTTTAGAAATTGTATTTCTCGCACTTGTCCGGAATATGTTACTTTCCACACTTCTTATACAATGCTATTCAAATTCGAGTCTATGTATTGAGATCATGGTAACGGTAAGAGATATAGGGATAGTTAAATGAGGGCAGAGTTGTGTATTTCAGAGGTCATTTATTTGATTCAAGACAATCTAGCTTCTTTAGTTCTGGAGTTATACCGGAAAAATTGAAAATTTTGAAATTCTTCTTTTGCCTAAATTTTTTAATTTGCAAGAATTTTCCAAAACTGTGCCATAAGAACTTTTTGTATATTGAACTATGACCAGAACAATTTTAACCTCTTTTGATATTCCGTTACAGCTGTAATTGAAAAATATCAGTGAGTAAGAAGTGGATCAATACCAAGTTGATCATACAACAAGATCTTGTTTAATTATTGCAGATTTGAAATTTTACCGGTAATTGTTCAATATTTCCAAAACAGTCTGTAGTTCAGATGTAAATACTCCGCCGATATGAAACATGACTCTTAGGATTTGAATCAATGCAATTAAAAAATATAGATTCGTATTTGAAAATAAAAACTTGAGGGTGGCACAATTTTAACGATACTTTGTATATAATTTTTTTCACATAGAGCATGCTGCAAAATTTTTTTGTATGAATACAAAAGCTTTTCAATCTGTAACCTAGAGAATAATCCACGTTATACATCCAAAGAAATTATTTTTTACTTTCTAGCGCATCTGAATAAAAGTTTGTCATTAAAAAGTTTTTTTATGATTTTATTTTATGCTCGTTAATCTATGCATTTCTGATACAGCTTCATTATTATAAGGTAATTTTTCCGTGAGTTCTGAGCTATTAGGATTAACTGGTTTGCCATCGTGGAGCCACATTATTGAATTTTGACAATCTCCGGCTAAATTCGTAACCTCAACCCACAATTGGACAGTAATCACAAATCTCGCCCGCCATTTTGGAGCCGCCGTGTTGAATTTATGAATTTTGACATAAAGATTAATATTTCAGGTATTCAAACATCTGACTATAATTTAGGGTTCAAATGGAAATTCAATGAAGTTTTTTTTTCAAATAGAATAACCTAAATATTTTTCAATATTTGGATTCTTGAAAACTTAAACATGTATCATACTTCATACTATATCTTTAGCTATGAAGATTCCAAGACATGTCAAATGAGTCACCCATTTTCTCAGTTTAAAATAAAATAAACTATTATACCATAAATCCTAAATATATTGCGTTGTAATTTCGGCGGCCTTGTATGTTCCAGTACTAAAAACATTCCTTCCGATCCTAATGCTGTAAAATTTGATATTCAGACGCTGATTTTGGAAATAACTTAAGTCCCATATTCCGAAAATTTCAACGTTATGAATGATTCTCATACAGCCATTAATTCTCATCATCATATTAATCAAAATCCCACCATTGAAAATGTCATCATGATACCTCTGAAAATCGTAACTTTAGACCCAGAACACTCTAGAAGGTTTTGCATATGGGGTTTAATAGTTGGCTTCCACTTGAAATAAATATTTGACGTCCTCAACATCTGACTGTCAGATTTAACACCACCTATTGTAGAATCGGGAGGAATGCTGTTGTTCTCATCATACCTACATACGTATGAAATGACATTGAGAAATAATATCGGACTTCTCGCGCACACTTCCACTTTTTGTTAGAAAGGATAAAATGTACAACTCAAAAATCGTCAAAGATAAGTCAAGGATATGATAAATGCTTAACATCCTTTTTCTTAGAATCCAAATTTAAAAAACATTTAGGCAGCTCCTTTCGTAATGACGAAGTTCGTTGTTTCCGATTGAACCGGAAATGACAGTCAGATGTTTAAATACCTGAAATGTTCATCCAATATACCTATAGAAATCACTCAAATTTCAAACCGACCGCCCATTTAATATCAAAATAGCGGGCCGGCTAATGATTTCGTTGGCAAACTATACATAAATAGAAAACATGTTTAATTGGAATATGTACTGTTTACTTTTTGTACGAACATTTGTATAAGTTTCATAAAATATCTTTTTATGTCTATTCCATCTAAAACGCACAATAGAAAGAGCTTTAATGATGATACTGATATGAAAACTTGTACTCAGTCATGACGGACTCCTCACTACTTCATTATCTCTTTAGATTCCTTATTATTTTGATATGATTTTCATTAGCGTTACACCTAAGTCTAGCAATTCAAGTGAATTCAAGGCTTTTTTATTTAAATTTCGTGGTCACACTTTTCTCTTTGAAATTCTGTTTCAAATTTTCAATTTTTTCTTCAAAATTCAGAGCCTAACTTTTCACGGGTTTCGAATTATTCAAAAGTATGAAAAGAAAACCTTCATCAAACTCACACGGCTCAATGGAGCATATAAAGGAAATTTGATTTCAATCGCCCTAGTTTGAGCTCTAGTTCACTCTGTAGGATAAATTGTATGTTGGTGTGGGCCACCCTGTATACAGACATCACACCAGTCGAACCATTAGCACATGTTCAAGTTTTGCATTCATCAGACTCCCTATATATTGGAACATAGCTTTCATTTTTGCTCTGCACTATTAGGAACCGGTAGTGTAGTAATGAACAGACCAATCCGCTATGGTGTTGGGAAAAAAAACTCTAGTGTATACATGGCTTTTATTGCTCTCTTCAACTTTTATTTAAGACATTTTTTGCCTTAGATCAAATAAGGATGCAGCTATCGTCCATACAGTTATAATTGATACACCCTGTATATGCCATAGAGAGTTTCAACGTCTCCGAAATTTTTGTGAAATTCAATATTCTAGGTCAACTACTAACAATCCACCTAGTAATCTGATTGCATTTAGGTTTTCGGAATTTTCACAAAAAAAACTACTTCTGCTATAGTGAAGTAGAGAAATATACACATTCGAAAATTAACCTGAATATTGAGTAGTAATTTTACTTCATCTCGTGGTTCACGTTGGAAAATTCAATTCATTTTTCCCTTATTTACGGAAATTCAGAATTCTTTAGTTTGTTTTATCGCCAGCATTATTCATTTTTATCGCCAGTAGTGTTTTATTTTGCCTCAAAATCAAATTTAAGTGAATTGTTGAACGAAAATATAATTTTTCTATTAATAACGGTAGATATTCTGCAATAACTGGAATCCTCCGCACTGTCAACAATGGTATCAATAAATTAAAACATATGTAAATCATCACATTCAATGTTAAAAGCTTTCTATAACCAAAAGTGAGACCGGCAACACTGCCAGGATGCCACTATGCAAGTAAAATACATATACAGACGCCAAACTATACCGTTCTTCGATATGTATACTGACGGATGCCACTTTGTGCGTCAGATGTATAATAAATATATAAGTGTGCTACTATAACGCCGCGCACGGAGAACCTGTGAACCTTGGTGTATAGTTTTATACAAAAAACGACCAAAGTGACGTCCTGCTGATTTCATCAGCAATAGATTTCCAAGCATTCACTGAACCGTTTGCGATATTTTGGAGCTCGATGCAATGTGACGTCCATATATTGGATGTCATAGTGCCTCGGACGCCACAGCTACCGCGATTTTAACATGGGCGGATGCCACTTCACGCCGTGAATGTATATATATATATATATATATATATATATATATATATATATATATATATATATATATATATATAAATATATATATATAAATATATATATATATATATATTTATATATATATATATATATATAAATATATATATATATATTTATATATATATATATATATATATATATATATATATATATATTTATATATACATATATATATATATATATATATATATGAATATATTATTGTGAAAAAATAATGCTACACACTGTATATATCTAACACGAATAAATTACAGCTTAAGATATTAATTTAAACTAAATTAAACTAATGAAATTTCTTTAAACTTTATAATGTACCTTGTACATATGTACATGACACAGATATAAGAATTCAAACTATTTAAGAGAAAAGTTTATAAAAATAACATCACCTGTTATGAAATGAATGAGTCCACTCTTCGGGTGAAATCGTCAAATGTTTGTGCATGTCTTAAATTCCCATTAGATACCATTAAACAATTTAGAAGCCCTAGAAATGTTTCTTGTAATATACCCAAAGTTGAAATTCCATATAAAAACATTAGGGTTATAAAATCTTTGACTTCTGGAAGTATGTGTCAGCTGGGTAGAGAAAAATCCATGACAGCTAAAAAAAATTTAAGAATTAATAAAATGTAAAAGATAAATGGATGAATTGTTAGTTTATAATTGTTAAAAAGTATGTTTTATAATTAAAAAAGTTAATATTTCAAATAATAAAATGAAATTGTTTGACTGAACTACTATGAGTTATTTTGATTGGATACAAATATTTTTATGATTTCAATAAACAGAGGGCTAATGAAAAATAAGGTTGCTTGTTTAGAAAAAAGTGGTTGCTTAGGGAGATAAAGAAAGTTGTTGACGAGGAGGATTGAAAAATCAAAAAAGAAATACATTATTCTTTAGAAATAATATTAGAATTGTTGAAACTAAAGTAAAATAATATTAAAAACAGTGATACTAACCTTAAAAAAAGCATTCCTGAAGAGACATATATCCCGTATCAAGAGAACAGTGATTTCCATGACCTTTGAACAGAATCTATGCCTGGAAAGCATTTGAAATTAAATTGATTCGAATGGATTCTTGAAGCAAATTCCCGACATTTTCGTAGCTTCCTAAAAAGAAGAGAGACAATACAATAAATTGACCAAATTATTGATAATCAGCGGAGGATAGAAGGTATTTAAAAACTGCTTATTTTAAATAAAACTTACCGTGTGTGTTTGAACATTAGATATTGAAAATATACTGAAAACGTGTGTTTTTTGACGTTCATCCATTATGGAGTCTCCATGCATTTTGTAACGAGAATCTTCTGTGAATAATAAGTTCAAGGTTGTCTTCTTTTTTATGTATATAACGTATAATAAGTTGAATATTTGCATGTATATAGCATAAATTTCATTTGTGTAAATGTGTATTGTGTGAAAGTTCATTTTCTTTTAATTGATGTTTAAAAAGGATAATGTATTTTTTATATATAAATTAACAAGTCTTCCCATTTGGAAGAATAAATTATATTGGCTGTAGACCATATTTCCTAGTGTTTAATTTATCAGTTGGTTGGCAGTATTGATAGAGCCTATTGTAACCCGAGAGGGGGTTTGGAAACAGAATTTACAGGACCGTTTCGTAAAAATTTATTGTATTCAGATATTTTAGTTCAAAAATTTTTTTTTATCAAAATCAAATATTAAAATTTGGCGCTTATTGTTAAAAGAATTATATAAATATTTAACTTATGAACCCAACATCCTGAGAGGCTGAGTGCTCATTTAAAAATTTTTAATAATCAAAGGAGACAGTAAGGTAAGTGCACTGTGTGGCATTATTGAACATAAATATACTGGGCAAATTAAATTCACATATAATAAACTACAATAAAATGTCACCGCAACGTGTGGCAAATATGAAATAGAATAAGAATAATTTATTGTGAATATGAAATAGAATAAGAATAATATATTCACAATAATATATATATATATATATATATATATATATATATATATATATATATGGTACGTTTTTCACGTTTCCTGGTTTATTATAATCATTTTGAAACTTTTTTTACCAAATATTATTAATTAAAATACACCACAGACCTTGTTATATTTCACCAAGCGACGCCTTCAATTGCGTCCATCCCTGACGCTTTCCCGCTTCAGGTGGCAATCTCCCATCTTATAATTAGCTGGTGATAATTCTCCTACTTGGCTTGACTTTGTTTCAACACATATTTATCTTTGCACTTATTTTGATTATAAATTACTTTTATACTTCTTATTTATATATATATTCAACACTTATTACTTGAAAATTTACTAAGAAAAACTGCATAACATACTATCACTTCTTTCTTCCTTGATTAACAACGCTTGACTGACTATCGCGGGTTCTTTTATCCGCCAAAACCCTTTCTATCGTTTACAACCGGAACCCCTGTTTTTAATTGACATGGAATACGTATTTCCTGTTTTTTATAGAGGGTATAGAAACGAAAATGACGAATACTGTAATTATATAGTGTCAAAATTAAGTTGGAAATTGAAAGAGAAATACATGTATTGATATAAACAAATTCAAAATCGAAATAGTGGAACCAACAACTGAAAATCTAATATGTCAAGAAAAAGAATAGGTATATTTGCGCAAATTTATATTGTTTAAAATGGACTAAAATCAAATTGATAAATATGATGATGAAAATTCTCACTCAAATGAATTATAAAGGTGGTTAGGAGGAAATAAATTTTACTGGTATAATTATTATCAATCCTATTATGAATTAATTTTATTTTGTAAAAAAACATTAGGTGCGGGAATGTATAAAGAAAATATCGAATGTAGTGCGCGAAGTTCTTAACTTAAACTCTAAACTAAATAGAATGTTCATCTAGTAGTTGCTATGAAAAATTCATAATATGATGGCAGAAAAATGTTTGAATGATAGATGTGAAATAATTATCCTAATAGAAAAATCCAAGTTCAGATATTGATAAATCACATTATAATAGAGATAATAATTGTAAATTTAGAAGAATACTCACCTAATTATACAAGAATACAAGTTAGTAAAAGATACCGTCAATAGAATTCTCCAAAAAATGCTTGTATAATTTCAGTAAATAATTTTGTTAAGCTGAATAGAATTGAACAAACCTTTTAGAGAATAAACGTAACGTCCAGTAAATACTGTGAATATAATAATTTGAATTGTAAGAATTCATCCTAAGAGGAGATTATATTGTGATTGAGCAGAAACTTGACAACAAGCTTATTATCACATTTGAATATTTCGTCTGATATAACCATGTACTATTAGAAGTTATATACATGTCATAGGACCTAGAAAAATGAACATAGAAATATCCGGATGATGATGGACAATTAAAAACTCCATTTAAATTGATAAGAAACTTACCTGAATATCAAGATAATTCTAATATCTATTTCTAAGAAATATATTGTTTCCATACCAAATAACTTCTATTACAAAAGCGAGTTTACAATACATTATAAAATTAACCAAAGTTACTAGTTTGGATACAATTAATTTCTTTCTTCTATTGCCCTGCCCTGTCCAGAAGGCGAGAATCCTGTCTAGATATCTTCCTAGTCACATATCAGGAGGGAATGCAGAAAAACATAGTTCGACGAATCTCAATGTTCGCTAAGAATTTAGGACTCTGTTCAATACCTGTGAGTGGGGGTGCAAAATGCGCCAATTAATGGCTGAACGGCAACCATTAGGGCACATGAACCTTAACCTCCACGTTACTGAAAAAACTACTCCAAGGCGGACGGCGGTCCCTTACACACTCTCCAAACACGCTGTCATATTCTCCCTTCTATCATTCCTACCTCTCATGCCATATCAAGCCCTTACCTACCCATAATCATGCTATCCACCACACTACCCACCTCCATCCATTCCTCCTCCCCCCTCGACATTTTTTTCGACATGTTTCCCCAATACACCTTCCCCCTAGCTTCTTTGCTAACCTCTTCAAGGCAACCTCATTCTTCCAAAATTTGAACACATGCCCCACATCATCCTCCACCTCCCACCTCTCGCACAGTCCCGACTCCCTTCTTCCAATCTTGTGGAGGTACCCTACTCTCAACGCATGTCTTGTAAGTACATGAGTCAAGTAGTAGTTAACCTCCCCGAACTTCCGGTCCATTCAAACTCTCATACTCCCAATATCTTCTTTTAGAGCACCCTCATACTCATCCCACCTTCTTTCCATTTCCTCCTCCATCCAATCCTGTATTTCCTCTCTTGTCGCACCCCTCCAGTGTTTATTCCTGGCCCTAGTCATCACGTCCAATAGTTAGGAACTTGACAGCACCACTGCTGCCAGTCCCCCCACTATCTCGTAGCCCTGCTCCACCCTAAGAAGTATCCCTCTCTGCACTCGACGGAGTGGCCTTACCATCGTATTCACCCCGGTTCTATCACCCCACACTTCCTCACCATGCAGAATACTCTGCTCTATTGTCCTACCAATTACCCTTCTCTTCCACTCTCCCGGCCCTTTCACGTTACACAGCAATCTTCCCAGCCATGCTGCCCTTGTTTTCGCCTTCTGTTCTGTGCTGGGTTTTAAACGACAGTTGGCTATCCAACCACACCCCTAGGTATTTCACCGACTCCCCCATACGAATTATCCTACCCTTCACCATCACCCGCATTTCCCTCGTCTTGCTCCGTCCCTTCACTAGCAGTCCCACAGTCTTTTCTTCAGCCACTTCCAGTCCACACCGCTCAATCTTCTCCAAAATCTTCCTACACATCCTCTCCGGCTTTCTCTCTTCGCCTCTCCGCCTCCCCCTTTGCCGTACATACCAAACATACGTCATCCGCATACACTGTAATCTCACACCCCTCCTCACATACTATCCCACAAACCTCATCGAAGACACACTTCCAGAGCGTCGGTCCCAAAACCGAGCCCTGAGGAACTGCAGCCTCCATCTCATACCTTCCCCCTCTCGAGTCTACTATAACACGCCCCGTCAAATAATCCTCTACTAGACTGGCCAATCCCTCCCCCACACCAAGCTTCAGTAACGCGCTCAGCACCGCACGCTTACTGACGTTGTTGAACGCGTTCCCGACATCGAAGAACAGGAGTAGGGCCAATTTTTTGTTCCATCTTTTCGGGAATTCTTCCTCTCTCAGCACCCTGTCAAATAATTCCCAGAAATACTCCCATTGTCATACAACAGCCCCTTCACCACTTCACCGCTCAGGCCGTCTGTTCCGGGTGCTTTCCTCATTTTAATGTTTCTACCTTCTTCTTCTACTCCCCATTTCTGTACCGACCTAATTTCCCTCCTTTTCCCTACCTCTCTAATTTCCTTAACTTCCCAAATTTTTCCCTCCACTTCCCCTTCTACCACAATAATCTCCTTCTCCCAAACTTCCTCCAGCACCTCCTTCATGTTCCCCCCTCCTTTTCACCGCTACCTCATACGCCTTTTCCCATGGATTGTTTTGCAATTCCCCCAGTAGCTCTTCCCATTTCCCTCTTTTTTACCTCCCCACCCTATGTTCCAGCTACTTCTTTTTCTCCTTGTAGCCCCCTTTTCCCTTTATCCACCCGCTTCCTCTCACCATCTGCCTTCGTTCATTTTTATACTCTCTTCACAGCTCCTCTATTTCCCCATTTCACCAGTAATCAGGTCTCCTCCCTTTTCTTATATTCGTCTCCACATATTTATACAAACTCAAGCTTTCCTCATCCTCCAGCACCCTCCAGCTACTCACTCTTTCTCCTAGCCATTCATCAGATTCACTTATATCAATATATGACGAACCCCCGTCACCCCTCACGAAGGTGGACAGGAGTCCGTCATTCAGCACCACTAACCCGTGGGACGCCAACACTTCCCTCAGTATAATTCCTCTCCTGTCCGTTTTCCAACCCCCCCCCGTGCAGTGTTTTTAGCATTCAAATCCCCTATCACCATTCTCCTTATGATCCCCCTTTTGACAACATCAGGTCGTCCTCTAGTCCTGTCATGCATCTCTCGTATTTCTCCAGACTGCTAGTTCGGCATATATATACACTGTACACTACCATGTCTCCGATTCGTACTACCACCCATTCGTTTCCCTTCCTCACTTCATCCGCCCTTAGTCCCTCTCCCACCGCACTTATTCCTGCTTCTCCTGTATCGTCCATAATCCATCCTTGCTTTTCCACATATCTAGCATTTACCTCAGATCCACCCACCACATCCACTTTCATCCTAAAAATCCCCTCATCTAAAATATCATGCGCTATCCTGCATTTCCCTAAATTTATCTACAATCCTTTTTCCCGCGTACTGATCACCCCTTTCTCCTGTTTGGCCAAACTCGTCCCCCATGAGGGGTCCAGAGTGGAAGAGTCCGTTCCATTTTTTTCCTCCTCTTTTCTAACATCTTCCTCTACTCTCTTCCTTCCCCTACTACACTCCATCTCCCCTGGCCTATATCGACTTTTCCCACATACCCTACCAAGGAAAGCTTGCCGACAGTATCTGGCCATATGACTCTCGCTCTTACATAGCCAGCACTTACTCTTCTTAACCCCCCTCACCTTAGATCCTGTCACCTTGTGTCCCTTTTCTTCACATTCATATCATCTGCCTTCCTCTCTACCCTCTATAATAGTTACTCTAATCCACCCCAATCTAATCTCTCTTTTACTCAGCAAGGCTTCCGCATTTTCCAGTTCCGCCCTTACCACCACCATTTTCATCTCGTTCCTCTCCCTTACCATCTTTATCACCTTTTCCTCTTCCCCAGTCAACTCCTCTATTTCCTCCCTCCCCTTTTCGTCTTCTATCCAAGGGTCTATCCCTACCATCTTAACTGTTTTCGTTCCCCTCCCCGCCTCCGCCGCCTTAGCTCCTGTTACCCTTTCCACCTCCTCTAAAATTCCCCTCACCTCAATCCTCCTCTTTGCCTCTATCACCACCTTACTGTTTTTTGAAACCCGGACTCTGTCTACCCACTCCCCTTTGATCTCCCCCCAGCCCCTTCTTGACCCTCTCAATCCTATCCAGGTTGATTTCTCCAATACCCTTCTGGATTACCGCTTCATTCCTGCCCTCCCTTTCCGTTTCCCTATCTGTATAAATTCTCACCTTCTTCGTCCCATCTCATCTCACCCACGCCACCATCTTCCTCAGCATCTCTACCCCCACATATTCAAGTCTGTGGAGTCCTACGCTGTCTGCGCTCCTCACTTCTGCAAACAGTCGACTCATCTATTCGAACACCTGTATCTCATCCCTACAATCTTCCTCCATCCGACAGATCAACTGCTCCGCGTTCACCCTTTCCCATTTCCTTCCCGTAGTGTGTACCTTTTTTACCCACTCCATTTTTCACCGATCGTCGGGTATCTATCCCTAAACAACCTCTGAATCCTCTTTTCCATTCCACCGTCTTCCTTGGTGACCCATACCACTTGAAATTTCTCATCTCCTATTTATGTATTTTCCAGTTTTATCTCTATTGCTTCCCCCTGTTTACCATCCCAGTCCCTATCTCTTACCTCCTCCCACCCTTCTCAATATCTTTGCCCCTCCTCCCATCGCGTTGGCCCTCTATATCGTCCGCCTATTCCCCTTTCCTCTACCTCTCTAATTCCTTGATCCGTCCCTCTGCCGCCGCCTTCTGATCCTCTAGCCTTTTGACCCTCTTCTCCAGCTGCCTTATCGTCTCCTTTAATCTCTCTACACTCTCCCCCACTTCCTCCTTTTCGATCTTCACTTTCGCCTTTCCTTTCTCATTCTGCCTCCTCTTCTGCCCCTTATTGTCGAGAGGCGATACCTCCTTCCTCTTCTTCCCAGGGTCACTCCCTGAATCTCCCTCACTCGACGACCTCATCTCATCTGGTGTACGTTTCATTATTCCTGACCTACCAGAAATTCCCTTTTTGTCCTTTCCTGCATCCATATTTTCCTGTCCTTCAAAGTAAAAGTGAAAGTCTGTTAGGTTATGTAAGAGAGAAAGAGAAGAAGAGAATAGCAATTGAAGGAATAGTAAAGTAAGAAGGACATGATAATCCTGTAGATGATGACTTCACCTCCTTTTGACTGATAAAGATGCTCAGCGGAGACAGAGGAGGGTGGCGGCGGTAATTTTTGTCATGTTTACTCCTCTAGTTCCCTGTGATTCGCGGGTGATTATTGGGGAACTCTTTGTTTCTTATTCATCACCTATCCGTTTGGTTGGCTGGTCGTGCATTACAGAAGATGAGACTTATGACCATCCACTTCTCCCGGAGACACCCTATGAGCCATTGGGATGCGCCGTGTTGGGTGGAAACAATCAAGGTAGACAAGGTTTGGCACAACGATCCTCCCTAATTGTCTCAACAGCATAAATATATTTTGAATACAGAAACTGAAATAGATTATAAGAAATAAAATAATTATAGAAAAATAATTTTTTGTTTCTATTCTCTCAGAGATTTGTATAACTATTTCTGCACCGGCACCACACTGAGCATAAATTGGTTTCAGTTCGGTAGTAGCACCTTGATATATCAAAAAATTATAACTCAATCCGCTATGCCCTGCTAAAACATATAATCTTATACCCCATTTCTTTGGTTTATTTTCCATGTATTGTTTAATATTAACTTGGCCTTCAAATTGTACCATTTGCTCGTCAATGCAAATGTTTCTTTCAAGAGGCAGTTCCAGACAACGTTTCCTAATGGCATTATACAAAACTCTGACTTTCTACAGCCGATCTCTGTTGTTTTCGTCTATATTTATAATTATTACCAAATGAATGGCATTTCTTAGTTTATAAAATCTAGCTTTTATAAGCGTTATTCCCAATCTAGAAATCCAATACATGACAACCCTAGGAAATTGCAAATTAACCATTATTATGTGTTTTGATTTCCTCAGAAGTAGTAGGTGAAAATCTTGCCGTGTTTTGTTCAGTTGCATCTAAATTAGTCAAATCGGCCATTGGCAAAAATATTGCTTCTGTAATATAATTCTGCAAAAAAAACAATCGGTGCTGGAAATTCCAATGCTTGTTCTAGTTTAGGGCAAAACTACCTTATGTTTCTTGTGTGATAATCAGCATTGGGTTTCCATTTGATGTCGGCTTTTCCGGTAAGATAATATTTTTTTTTAAATTCCGCTTTTTCATTCTCTGGTATATTTTTAGCCTCGGGTGTAATTATTTCATCTTCGTTC
Organism: Galeruca laticollis; assembly: GCA_963921935.1. Lineage (NCBI taxonomy): Eukaryota > Metazoa > Arthropoda > Insecta > Coleoptera > Chrysomelidae > Galeruca > Galeruca laticollis. The sequence goes on along the minus strand of OY998179.1, from coordinate 156,430,922 downwards.
TGTCCATTATTTTCGAGAATTCGTCTTCTTCATTATCCGCATCGGATAATTCAACATCTTCATTTCTTTCACTCATTTCTTCGTCATCAAATTCTTGCTCGACACAAGACTCCTACTCAGTTAAGTAATTTCTTCTTGCCATAGTTAGATACTGTGCAAAAATTTGAAAACATTTACCAGAAATCGTAAAATACGGAGAAAAAAATGTTAAAAACATTGTAATCATTTCCCCCTTTATATTGACGCTACTGGAGGTGTATATTTAGAATTGTGCTATTTACTAAAGTCATAATAAATACAAATAACACCATCAACCACAATGAATTACTCCTACAACATTTTAACTGTCAGCTAATTTTGGCCTTGTGGAGGGTCATCATTTTAAAATTCTGTTATTCAGTAATAAACTCGTAATAAATGAAGGTCAAAAAGATCATTATCATGATTATAAATATGTCTTTTACATTTCTACTATGCAATGTGTGTAACTTAAAATTCTCTTTAAAACTGGTCACAAAAATATTTCAAAAAGCACAGCACGGTCGGCGTCTTACACACGTAGCAAAACACTGAACTTTTATCAACCAAGTTACAAATAACTTAAATTTGAGATTTGGTGGTAACCTCCAAAGATATGGTGTAAAGTCATGTACCGGCCCAGGGACACAGATATTTCAGCGATTAGAAATTTCCAGACAGTCATTCACTTTAGTGGAAAAGTATGTCCCTGCTGAAGGAAAGGAATAGTGAAAGGGTTAGACATAAACGCAATGCAATATCTACTGAGGCGTGATGTAACATGCGTTTCCGCGCATAACTCAAAATTGATAGATTAAAATGCAAAAATCTTCGTTAAAAATTAGTTTATTGCTGGAATAATGTGTTTTACGGAAATAGCAGATTTGTAACTACATTGTAGAAGGGGATTTCCAAATCACTCATCGTGCCTATTCGAGTATACAAGAGAATATGAAATCTCTTTGAACACTTTACTTTTTCAGTAATTCTTTGTGTCATACTATTGGTTATTATATGTATTTTTATTTGACATTTGACTTTAACCTTAATTTAAAGCAAATTATAAGATGTTCTAGTGCGGTTCTAGTTAGCAAATTAGTAGATTAAATGATCTTAAAGATAAATTGGAACAAATTATATGTTGAAAATTTTAATAAATAAAGAACGCTAACGTAAATTCTTCAATTATTTGTCAATTGTTCATTTTTTTATTCAATATTATCAATGGAATAAATTTCAAGATACCTATGTAATTATATACCACAGAAATGATTTTGTTTATGATATAATATAAATAGGACGCAAGAGTATATAAAGGAGCCCTATTTCAAAATAATAACCAATATTCTCTATTTACTTGAATGAACGTTGGTTAACAGTTTACATAATTGTTCGATCAAAAATATGTCAAAATTGCCGAGTAAAGCCGCCTGTGATCTGAACAATCAAGAATCTACGCAATTGAGCTTAAATTCCAATAACTCGTCCTAGTTTGAAAACAGGAGTAATGTAATTCCATTTTATTTTGAAAAATCAATCAATTATAAAAAAATATTGTATAAATCATGTGTCAAAATGACTCATTGTAGTCCTCTTGCTTCGGGCTATCACTGTAAATAAGATAAGAAATGCAGAGTTAGCTTTGTTTTATTATATATATATATATATATATATATATATATATATATATATATATATATATATATATATATATATATATATACATATATATATCATCATCATATGCAGCTTATTCAACCATTTTGTTATGGTGTAGCCTCCCTTTACATATTTATATATTCCACTTCCATGTGGGCCCATTGTTGACTATTGCTAGCTATGCGGCCCCAAGTTGATCCTGCGAGTTTCTTTATGTCGTAGTCTTATCTTAAGTTGGGGCGTCTTCTTGGTCTTTTCACGCCTCGGGGATACCATTGCGTTATCTTTGTGGTCCATCTATCGTCTGTCCTTCTAGCGAGATGCCCCGCCCATTGCCACTTTAGGGTACTGATTCTATTTATGACATCTATCACTTGGGTCTTTTGTCTGATCCAATCAAGCCTTTTTCTATCTCTCCTTGTTATTCCAAGCATGCATCTTTCCATAGACCTCTGCGTTACCTGGAGTTTTCTAATGATATCAGTTTTCAGGGTCCAGGTTTCACAGCCGTATGTTAATACTGGTAGTACGCACTGATCAAACGCTTTCTTTTTCAGACGGAGTGACATTCTAGACTTGAAGATGATAGAGTTCTGTCCAAATGTTCTTCATGCTTATTTGATTCTTCTGTTTATTTCTGGAAGTAGAGAGCCTGATATGTGTATTAGTTGACCCAGGTATATGAATTCCTCTACTATTTCCAGTGCAGTGTCATTAATTGTTATTTCTTGTGCGTTTATCAGTTCGTTATACATTATCTTGGTCTTACTCAGATTTATTTTAAGGCCTACTTCGTTGCTTGCTGCATTCACTTCATTTATTTGTTGTTGCAATTCGCCAGGGTTACTCGCTATCGAGATGATGTCATCAGCGAATCTTAGATGGTTCAAGTATTCTCCATCTATATTCAGACCTGTGTTGTTCAGCCCAGTTTTCTGAAGATGCTTTCTTGTGTTGCTGTAAATAACTTTGGTGATATTGCGTCTCCTTGTCTAACTCCTCTGCTGGTGGGGAATTCTGGTGTGCCCTCATATATCCTAACTCTCGCTTTGGCTTCCCTATATATATTTGCTAGGGTCTCAATATATGGATTGTCGACCCCTTGTTCTGTTAGGGCATTTATTACTGCTCTGGGATATATAGAGTCGAATGCTTTCTCAAAGTCGATGAAGGCTAGTGCTAGTGGTTGGTTGTATTCTTTGGTTCGACTGATGACCTCTTTAAGGGTATGGATGTGATCTATTGTACTGAAGCCTTTGCGGAATCCAGCCTGTTCTCGTGGTTGGGCCGAGTCTAGTGTATTTTGTATTCTGTTGTGAATGATCTTTGTGAATACCTTGTACGTCACTGGTAGTAGACTTATTGGTCTGTAGTTCTTAATGTCTTCTTTGCTGCCTTTCTTGTGGATCAACACTATAAGGGCGCTGTTCCACTCTTTAGGTATGCTCCTGGACATCAGACAGTTCGTGTATAGTTTGGCAAGGTACTTCCATGTTTTAGCTCCTGCATATTTGAGTATTTCGGTCGTGATGCCGTCATTTCCCGCTGCTTTGCCATTTTTCATGCTTTTCAGTGCCATTTCTACTTCTTCCACCAATACTTCTGGTATGGCATCTTCTGAGTGTTCTATTATTTCTTCCAAATTTTCAGGGGCCTTGTATAGGTCTCCATAGAATTTGGCTACTAGGTCTATTATTTCATTCCTGTCTGTGGCTCTTGTGTTTCCATCAGTTAATGCAACTATCTGTCTTTTCCCTATTATTAGTGCCCTTTTTGCATTTTTGTAGCTTTTACGGTTTTCTATTGTTGTTTGTACCAGTTTCTCGTTGTAATTCCTGATATCTTCTGCGATTTTCTTTCGTATCGTCTTGCACAGTTCGGTGTATTCTATTCTTTGAATGTTTGTTCTCTTTTTCATTTCTCTTCGTTTTTGTAATAGTGCTTTTGTTTCCGGAGTTAGTTTTTTGTGTTCACCTCGTTGTTGCAGACCTCCCACTTCTACGGCGCAGTTTCGAATTGTGTCCATTAGTTCAGGGTTGTTATATTCCACTTTTTGTAGTCTTTCTTCTAGTAGTGCTTCATATTGGTGAGAGTTCTCTCTCAGCCTTTCGTTGTTTATGTTTTTCGTTGTGTTGGTTTTGATTAGTCTTGACCTTTCTAGTTTTATATTAAGACCAGTCGAGCTCTAATTAGTCGATGGTCGCTTCCTGTAGTCAACGTGTTGAGCGTGCTTAGATCTTTTACTGTGTTAATTTTATTGGTGAGGATAAAGTCTATTTCGTTTCTGATAGTTGCACCGGGGCCTTCCCACGTCCATTTCCTGTTAGGGTTCTTCTTGAAGAAGGAGTTTGCCACATACCCACAGATGGCGGAGTGCGTTAGAGCGCCGGAAATTGGGTTTTCTTGACCTGAAGGACGGGGGTTCGAATCTCATATATATATATATATATATATATATATATATATATATATATATATATATATATATATATATATATATATTCAAATTTATTATTATTCAAGTTGTTGTTGAAGTTAGTTGGTAAAAGTTGTTGTTTAATAATTAGTTTATTCTTAGTCGGTTCATTAGCAAGTATTATACTTTTAATTATATTTTGAAAATAAAATTTTTTAGAAATAGTTATCGGTGTTAAATATATATAATTGGCGCAGTCAGTAGGATCGGTGCGGTCGTGTAAAAACTTTGTCGAATCGTTCGTATAAAGAACTCACGATTTGGTGTTTCAACATCGAGTGCAGATCCCAGAATCTACTATCAACGAAGAAGGAAAAATCTGGAGCTCTTCAAATCAATTGTAAGTGCCAAGTTTCCTTTTTCACTTTTCCATACCTTTTTAAAAGTGTAGGAGAGATATTTTTATTATATATATACTTGCTGCTGATTTTATTTTATGAACGAATTGGATAATTTATTGGAAACATTCAATAAATTAAATAATAAAGAAAATAATACAACTACCAATAATTTTGAGAATTCAATTTCATATGTGAATATAAATGAAATGGCTACTGCTACTGTAAAAACCCTCAATAGGAATTTATTCAAATTAAACTTAGAAAATATTAAACCATATGATGGTAATAATAATACATTGAATGAGTTTATAGTCAAGTGTGAGAAATTAATTGAAACATATGCTATATATGATGACGTCGAAATAAACAACCATATATTGTATTGTATACAGGAAAAACTTATAGGAAAAGCTGAAGCCATGGTGGGCAATCGAATGGAATTAAACACATGGCACAAGATTAAAGAAGCCTTGAAACAGTGTTTCTCAGATCGAAGAGATCTGGACTGCATCGTGCAGGAATTAACACGAACAAGGCCATTTAAAAATGAAAATCTAATCGATTTCGGGGCTAGACTCCAATTGCTAAAAAGTAAAATTATCCAGAGAACCAGTAATGACTTTACTCTTACTGAAAATGATAAGAGATGCAACATAAATCATTGTGATAAGACGGCACTGAACACCTTTGTTTCAGGATGTACCGGTGTCCTTAAAAACAATATGCATTTAAAAAAGCCTAACTCTCTAGAGGATGCAATGGCTTATGTCAAAGAATTCGAGTATTTTGAAAGATTATACGGTCATTCAAATGAGTCGAGATCCTTCAAAAATTCTAGTAGTTATAAATCATCTAATAATAATTCATATCATTATAACAATGGTAATAATAATAATAATCGAAGTCAGAATGATAACTATTCAAATTATGCTAGAAATAACTATAACCAATATCAATGTTTCCAACAGCGACAGAACTATCCAAGCCAACCAATTGATATAAAGCCACAACCACAGCAGCCTCGACATTATCCGACTAATGCGCAAGTATTTGGTCCAAAAAGAAATATTTTCAGGCCACACCAAATACCTGTACATAATTTACCTAGACCGTAGCCTATGTCGACTACATCGAGAAATTATACGGATTCTCCAAGAAGGAATAATAATTTTATAAATCGAAATAATAATATTAATAATACTGGTAATAATAATAATGATAATAGATTCAGAAATACTAATAATAATTATTTCCAAAATAATAATCAAAAATAAAATTACATATCAGATGAATTATACAATAATGATTATGATGAAATGGAAGAAGTAGAAGAAATAATTGATTCAGCAGATGATTTTGAAAATTATGCTATTACGAAAGAAAATTACAATCAAGAACAAAATCAAAATTTTCGGAATGCTCATCAGAAAAGAAATCCGAGGTAGCAGAAATTAAAATTATTTCAAATGAACCGTTAGATAATTTTGAAACTTTCGTTTATACAGGAGAAAAAGACAATCAAGAACCGTTTGAATACATTAAAATAAAAAACCCAAAATTTAAATACCTTCCAGATAATGAAATAGACTTTATACCTGATTTGTCAAATTTATTTAAAATTGATAATGTTATGAAAAATAATGAAATTCAAAATAATGAAGCAGATTTAGTACCTGATTTATCAAATTTATTAAATATTGAGAGTAGTGTAGAAAATAATTTTATTAAAACTAATGAAAACGATATTAATAAAATTTATGTTTCTGATATTCAATCAACAAATAAAAGTATTGTATTAAATGACATTGATTTCAAAATAAAAAGAAATGCAAGAAAAAAGGATGAGAAGATAATGAAAGGAAACGAAAATATACAGGTTCTTATTAAAAAAGAAGTGAGTCAAGTGAACGGAAATCATACGAAAAATGAAAACTTCAACAAGAAGATAGAAGGAAATTATAAATAATGAAATGGATGATAAAAACGAGAATATAAATGAAACTATAAATAAGAAAATAGAAGAAAGTAATGAGAAAATGAATGAAAACATGAAGAAAAATAGAAACAAGAAAACTGTTGATAGAAATACGAGGATAGATGAAAGTTACAAGAATGTAAACAAGTGAAATGAAGAAAGAAGTGTACGAGTAAACAAGAAAACTCTAAATCATGAAAATAAAATAAGAAGACGAAAGGATATTCAAAAATTGCAAGAGTTTATAAGAAAGTATTGGGAACACTTTGCTTTAAGGTGGTACTCAATACAAGAAATTATCAAATGGCATAATACATATTGAAATTCTATGTACATATGTAATTAGATTAGATAATAGTGATTAATATCATAATAATAATTTTCGAAGCTAGAAATAAATAACAATAAGATTAGATATAAGAAATAATGTTATACTAACAATAATAAAAATCTAAATACTTATTATTTAGTTACTGTAGAACTATAAATGAATAACAATACGATAATACGACATAGAAATATATAGATAATGATAATAATTTCCAAAGAAATAATACAAAATATTCAATTCTTTCGTTCAATGATTTTATTCATTATTATTTAAGTTCATATCAACTAGTTATTAAAAACAATAATATAATTAGATATAGGAGTATATATATATATATATATATATATATATATATATAATAATTTTGAAAATAATAATATGAAACATTCAATTTTTAATTTTAAATTTTATACATTTTGTCAAAATGTAAATTGATGATTTTGATTCGATAATTCAAAAAGAAATTGATTATTTACCAGAAATTGGAATCGTGAAAAGTGTTTAGATAACACACATTATTTGTAATTCTAACTCAAAGAAATTTAGAACAGAAATAACTTAAAATAATTAAAGGATCAGGATTATTTTGAATTAAAAAATAACCTTTGATTAAAATGATGCTTATTTGATTTGAATAATCTTCTTTAGAGATTTAAATGAATCCTTTTGATCTGAATGATCGCTTAATATTGTCTCATTATATACAAAATCACAAAGAATTTATTATACAAAAAAAAATTTTAGAAAGAAAAAAAAAATCCAAACTTATCTTAGAAACCAATGAAAGAATTTATTATAAAGAAAATGTAGTTAAAAATCAAAAACAAATTGTTACAGCAAAATGAAATTGATGATAATCGTAGCCCTGTTCCTGGTTTTTCATGTCAAATGCCGAAGACATACAAGTTACTTAATATTACCAATCAATTTAGGATTATGTGAGCTTATTTATACTAACCATACTTTCATATATTATATGAATTTAAAAGAGATAAGTAAGCAAATATCAGTTAAACAATATTTCTACAAATTAAGAAGTCCTCTAGTAGAAGCTAATGCAACAAACCCTATTTCATACCATAGTTTGGCTGAGCAAATGATGGAAAGAACAAAAAGTTTAATCAATACATTGGACAGAAAATCAGAAAATATTTACCCTCATATTATAATAGAAAGAGGATTAGTAAATGCTGTTGGAAAAATTGATAAATGGCTTTTTGGTACTCTTGATTCAGATGATGAGGAGAGATACGATTACGCGATAAATATATTACAGCAAAACGAAAAACAAGTTATTCACGAAGTTAATATGCAAATATCCTTAAATAAGAAATTAATCAATCATTATAATAAATCATTAACTTTCTTGTGGCATAATCAAATTTCATATATCGATACAAAATAAAATAATAACTTTAAATAATTTTATAACCTTTAATAGTACGATTTCACAGATTAACTTGGATTGTCAAAGTTTAATCACGTTAATTGACAATATTGAAAATTCCATTACATTTTCCTAATTAAATTCTATTTATAGTTCAGTGATTTCAAATCAAGAAATTGTAGTAATGATAAAATATTTTCATACAATATATGAAGAAGAACAAATTCCGAAATTTAATAATATTATAACATACTATCTATTTTTGGGTTCTCAAGTAACTTTTTTTAAAATAATTTTTGTTATCCATGTACCCATCCTGAAATCCAAAACTGCAGAATATCATCACTTATACCCCATCATTCAAAACCACAAAATATATATCCCATTACAACCTTACTTGGCAAAAACTCCTGAAGAAATAATTTCAATAAAAGAAGGGTGTCCGATGTTAGAAGAAAAATATTACTGTCAACAAAAAATGAAGTGAAGAGATAATTGTAATATGGAAATATTAAACGGCCATTCTCCTACGAACTGCTATGCTAATGATGCTCACCTTCAAGAAACTATATAGGAACAAGTCACAAATAATGAAGTTTTAATTATTCCAAATTCAGCGATAAAATATTAACAAGATGTACTTCTGATCAATATTTGGAGTACTTCTGATCAATATTTGGAAATTAATAATCCATCAATCATCCGAATCCCAGAAGATTGCAACATTCAAGTTGGAGAAGAAATATTTTCAACCAACATACAAATTGGAAAAGGAAAATCAATAATATTGCCAAAATTAAATTCAAAGTTTTTAGAAATTCAACCATATAATTCACCGAACTGAACTAACATAGATTTTGAAGGATTATATGAAATTAATAAAATTGCTAAAAACATAAAACTTATTCAGGAAATAATAATTCCAAAGCAACTGTAATAAAGACGAGATATGACATAGGAAATTTTAAGGATACCCCATATAGATAAAATTTTCTTGATCATAAAATAATTCGAAACAAATTATTATAAAAAAACAATTGTTGACCTCCGCCAGGAAAGAATATGATACAAACAATTTCACATAACCGGCAAGGTCGATAAAAAATACATCAGGTGTTTGCCATGTTTTGTTTATCAAAAAATATAATCATACGTTGCAAACTAGTATAATGAAATTTAAAATTAACATTCAGTTACGAAAATAAAAAAAAACATGAGACAAGGTCAAAATGAAACGATTCTAAAATAAATAGCAGGAATGTTGGTAACAGAAGCAGTGAGGTAGTAACCGTCATTAAGTGACCAGGCACTGTAAGGCCTGCCACTTCGTCGTCGACAGTAATATTGTGTAGTTGTGACTTGTGAGATTTCAAAAACGTAAGTTTTTTTTCCGTAGAATAATTTTTTTTATACTGTATTGACATTCTTATTTGATTTAATTGAGTGTCCAAAAGAAAGAGGGATACATATATTTTCGGTCATATTGAGTGCACTATTTACATCTGAGTCCCTCACCTACCATATTTAGGAAATAGCACAAATTGAATCCGATCTAATCTGAAATTATATTCATATACAAGAGATATCGTATGTTCGATAATCATTTTTCATATATTTTTTTATTGCACAAGATACTCACCTGTACGAGATATCATATTCATTATATTAGATTCCGAAAGTTCTGTTTGATATATTATTATCTTATATTGTACAGGATATCCTAATGTACGAGATATCATATTTATTCTATTAGATTCCTATCGTTTTGTTCGATATATTATTATCTTATATTATACAGGATATCCCAATGTACGAGATATCATATTTATATCAGATTTCGAAAGTTTGTTAATAATTATTATAATATATTGTACAGGATATTCAACTGTACGGGATATCACATTCATACCATTCGATTTCGAGAGTTTGTTCGATAATTATTTTTCCTATATTGTACCGAATATTCAACTATACGTGATATCGTATTTTATCTTTCATAATTAGGAAAGACCCCTTCCAAAAATTTGGAAGACGTTTTGCCCGAGTCAGAATTATTTCGGTTGTCTCATTTCATATACAGGGATAGTCCTATATAGGACATCCTTTACGGGTGTCACGATAACGGGTAACTACTTCCAGATTAGAAAAGACGTTTTTCCTTGACTGAATTTTTAGTGTAACGTACTGGGGCATTCTCCCCCGAGTAACTTTCATTTTGTCCAAATCAGGGCTGTGTTACTGGATGTAATTAACTACTATTTGTAATATACTTGTACATATTTATCCACCCAGTCTGTTTCATTTATCAACACCCCTTACCCTCGTACCAGCAAGTTTGGACGGGCTGACGCAACCTGCCTTAGAACTCAGGCTTGGCACATTGTATGAGCCTAGGAGGCCCTACGGAGACTTTGACCGCTCGTGCCAGGAAAACACCTTCCCCGAGATTACCCGCAGGGAGATTTCTGGCTCTAAATTTGTGCCGTAAGGCACTGGTGACAGCACGCTGCAAAGATTTCTAGGATAAGAGTGTACACTAGGATCCCTCAGGTCACTACAATGAAAAAAGAAACCAAAGGAATAATACCGTTTCCTATACCATGGAATAAACAAAACGATCTATTAGAGTGGGGACAGCGGTCACTGGATTCACTCAACGGAGATAAGCGCATTTTATTACACAACATATAATAAATAATTTATTTTCAATAATTTTAATTATTTGCATAAGTATAATAATATTTTGGTTCATACGGAAATTCCGAGGAAACAAAAGAAGCAACAAGAAAGAATATATCAAGAAAGAATATATCAAGACAGAATATATCGAATTGGAAGAAACAAATTCAAAATCGAAAAACAACTCCATTATTTTCCGATCCTAGGGATGAAGGAGTTATAGAACTAGAAATTTCTATAAATAAATAATAATATTATATTACTGTAAATTAGATAAGAAATGCAGAGTTAGCTTTGTTTTATTATATATATTCATATTTATTATTAGTCAAGTTAATGTTGAAGTTAGTTGGCAAAAGTCGTTGTTTAATAATTAGTTTATTCTTAGTCGATTTATTAGCAAGTATTATAATTTAAATTATATTATATCGGTGTTAAATATATATAATTCGCGGTTCGGTATGCAAACTGCACATGTACTACAAAACCAGTCAATTGTAACACTTGTTTTACAAATAACTGTTTTAACATTCCTTTGTTGTGATCAAAACCTATGAATCACCCGACGTATTAATGTTGAATTCTTTTACTATATCTATACACGAAGTGTTTTGAATATTGGTCGTGTACAAGGGATTTTATGTAATATTTTAATTTCACGAAAATGAATTTTCAAAGAGAAGATTTCTTAATAAATAAGGTATATGACGCTATTTTCACTCCCTTAAAATGTAATATTGATGTTGAGAAAATACCAGTTGTTAATATTTTGCGGTTGCATGAAAATTACAAAATGTTTCTATTTTCTCTTAAATTTGAAAAAAAAATTAGGCTTAATTTTACCCACCACCGCCATATCTAGTAAGGTTGTGTGCTGATGAAATATTTTTATTGAAATGATCCATCATAATTTCATACGGACAATCACTTCCTGAACATCTTCGCATTTAGTGACACCCTCTATTATCAATTAATCAAAATCAAAAATCTTTCTGAATTATCAAAAGTCAACTGAATATTAATCGATTGTTCTTATTTTGATTATCAGAGTCTTCATTTGACAAAACTTAATTAATAATCAAGCAAACTGTTCCGGAAGGAAAAGAAGCCACATTCCCCAAATTAAAGTTTACTTTCTTGTTTCAGGTGGGAGAGTGATCGATGAGGACCCGTCGGAAAACTGGCTATATCCCAGCGTCGACCCCGCACCCCTAGAATTGGAAACCCATTCCGATTCTCGATCTAACAAAGGACTTTCCCTCACTTTCCATTTGACTCTGAGTTCCTTAGTGACGTTGATTGCTTTTCTCAGGTGACACATAAGTTGTTATTAGAACGTGGCTGCTGTCAGAAAGATATGTGTTAAACAATGTCGAAATGCGGGACGACACGGACATCTGGATCAAAATAATTTAATAAGTCTGCGGGAAAAAATAGTGGAAGAAAAGATAAATAAAGGACGTATATGAGAATAAGACATATAAAAAATGTTTTAGTAGATTGCATGGATATTAGACAATGTTATCATTAGAAATGGGTGGTATAATTTAATATATTCTACTGTTGTAACACATGATGGCTGTTTTCTTAATAAGAACATTTATTTTAAAGATATTCATGTATTTTAAATTGTAACATCACTAAAGTATAGACAATATTCGATGATACTTCTGAGTAACGAGAGATATTTTCGAGTGAAGAGGTTAGTATAATCGGAATATATTATCTATACTCGAGTTGGTCTGCATTACGATTACACTATGTTATTCATGAAATGCGACATAGGTATTATTGTACAAAACCGTCACAAGCGAGCAATAGCAGTTGACGCACTGGAAATTTGAAAGTTAAAAGTGAAGTCACGTGGTTCGAACCCGCGCTGTGGCGAAGTTTCATATTTTTAGTCCTTTTTCATAATTTTTTCCCAAAAACAAATTTCAAGTAGAAATATTTAAAATGAGACAAACTTATGGGGGTTATAAATTCATTTATTAATTAAATGCTCACCTGATTTATCACTTGCTATTAAAAAGTGTCCCAAAGTATCATAAATGTAGATATTGTGAGATTATCTGATGAAAATACAAAATGAAAAAATATTTTTACTCCACTAATTTAATGGTCATATCCACCTACCTATACAAAATTAAAAAACAATTGACTTATCCATGTACTGTTCATCGCGATTTTCATGAAACAATGTTTATCAAATCCAAACCAAAATGTATGAATAAATTATAGGTTGGCAAATTAATTTTGGCAGTTGACGATGCGCGAGGAAGTCATACAAACTGACAACGTTGTGAACGCAGTTACCGGAAAGAGCTGCTAATACGTACGAGGGTAACAGAATATTTTTCATTCAGATTTAAAAATAATAATTTGTGGCACATGTATAATACTATATAAAATCGAGTTTACAGAACAGAATAACATTAATGTGATCTTTATTATCAACCCTTAATTCGACACCTGAGTCCCAGGGACTCATGTGCAAGTTTTGTTCTCGCATGACTCCCACCTTTTTGCCTCGAGCGTGCTCTGCGTTCCAGTAGCTTTCTCCAGTCGTATCGTTAATCGATAGTCGTGCGGGTGTGTCTAAGCAGCGTTGTTTGGGGTAAGTATCACGTGCCAATGAGTCCCTGGGACTCATGGTGTAGGTTTACGTTATAACTTTTATTCATAGTACAGTTTAGTAACACTGTATTCATTTAATTCTAGATCACAATATGGATAGAAATTTACCAGGACCTAGTTCTGTTAAAATTTATGACGATAATTACGAGTCTGTAGTTAACGGATGGCTTCAAGAATTGGAAAAATTAGATGATTCCAATTCAAATACAAGTATTGAGCAAAAACAGCCAGATGATGATATTGTGTCTGACACTGATGACGCTCCGTATATACCAAGTGACCATGAATCAACATCAGAGTTATCAGGTGATTCAGATACAGACGATTTTGAGAATATAGCGCCATCAGAAACAAATTACTTTTATGGAAAAAAAAAGGTTCAAGTGGTCGAAAATTGCACCGGCACGTAACGTGCGCACACCATCGCACAATATCATTCGTCTTCCTTGTGCCAAAGGACAGTTTCGCCAAGAAAATTTACTAAGTCCATGCGAATCATTTCAGCAAATGCTAGATAATATCCTTACGTAGACTAATAAAAAACTTCAAAATATCAGATTGAAGTATCCTAATGATGTTAGTTTTCGAGAATGCACAATCATTGAGCTAAAAGGATTGCTTGCTCTTTTGATCTATAGTGCAGCTTTTAAATCCAATCATGACAGTATTCTTGCGATTTTCGCTACAGATGGTTCGGGCCGAGAGATATTTAGAGCTTCAATGAATATTAGAAGATTTTGTAGTTTTCTTATAGCCCTAAGATTTGACGACTTTGAAGATCGAGAAGCACGTAAGGAAATAGATCCGGGTTGTGCTGTAACAGAAATTTTGGAATTGTTTAACAAAAATTCACAAAAATCTTACACTATTGGGGCTAATGCAACGGTGGATGAAATGCTTATTGCTTTCCGAGGCAGATGCAAATTTAAAATGTATATGCCTAACAAGCCAGCAAAGTATGGCTTAAAAGTTCAATGCTTGGCCGATGCAAGAACCACCTATGTCTATAACACCTATTTGTATACTGGAAAACACTCTTACGGAAAAACTCTTTCCCAAGAAGATAGTTAAAAAACCAATTCCAACACAGGCAGTGATTCGGCTGTGCACACCCATCTTCAATACGAATCGAAACGTAACTACGGATAATTGGTATTCGTCAATGGAGTAATTATCAACATTGAAAGAAAAAGGCCTAACGACGATTGGAACTCTAAGAAAAAACAAAGGAGAAATTCCACAAGAATTTCTTCCACAGAAAAAAAGACCTGTTGGTTCGTCGTTATTTGGGTTTACAAAACAATGCACGATTGTTAGTTACGTACCGAAAAAAATAAGGCTGTTATTCTCTATTCATCAATGCACCACGGTGATGAAACTAATGAAGTGACTGGCAAACCTGTAATTATAGATGACTTTAACAATACAAAAGGTGGTGTTGACTCTGTCGACCAAAAGTGTTCGGTGTACAGTTCGAGTCGCAGAGCTAACCGTTGGCCCATGGCTATGTTTTATCGAATATTAGATATGAGTGCTTCGAATGCATATATACTTTATCAGAGCTGTTCGAATTTGGCTTTTAATTACCAAATTCTCCCGTGATTCTATTTCAATGTCCCCTGTATACTACAAGTCGAATATTATGCCCAAAACAGATAACTAAATATATCCTTAATTTCAACAGTTAATATTTCTTTACTTCACTAAAAAAGTCATTTAAATTTACTAACACCTAAGGAAAACAGATAAATATCGTTTTCTGAAATTCTACGGAACATATCAAAGCCCCCGACATCTTATCTCTTCATAAAAACTCTCTTCCAAACTCTGTTATCTGTATCTACGAAACCGTTGAAACCCCCAAAAAAACATCTTCATATCTGCCAAATTCGCTTGTTGTTCGAACGTTACATTTTAAAATACTTTCATCCCATTGGTAAGTTTCTAATAGCTTGCTCATTCCTGGATCCTACGTCATTAAACATATAAATACGACATCTAACCTACATCCAGCCTCTTTTCATCCTTGAACGTGGTACACACAGGTACTGAGTTTAGAAGAGCACCCGGCGTTTACATATCGGGAACAAACATGTGTCTTTAAGGTTTAGTTATTTCATAAAACGTCATTGCATTCATCGCGTGAATATAAAGTGAATTCTTAATTGTCGACGCAAACAAAAACTTATAATTTCATGACAATATAAAATCTAAAGTGACATAAGTGTTTCATTGCATCGTACAGTACATCATTTACATCATACCTAAAGTGAAAAATATCCATTTGGTCCTTGGAGTTCATCGTATTTAACAACAAAAAAACTACATTCCCTCTAATTAACCCAAAGTAAAAGGGGTGAAATTAGAACAAGTGCCAAAAAAATGCTACAAACCTTACAAGGCTTAATTTTTTAAAAGGTTTGGCCTGTGGTCTCTATGAAAACAATATAAAATCACGCCTTTATAATTCAAAACTTCCGCGTCAGTTACGTAATACTATTTCAAATGTTCTAGGTGAGCCAATACCTACTAATATAGATGAAATACCATGTGATAAACTACCGCGTGACCAAAGAAAATATTGTTTTTTATGTCATTATAAAAAAAGAACAAAAACTGCCTATCTTTGCTGCAAGTGCTCAAAGCCCATTTGCCTATCTTGTTCAAAAAAGGTATGCCTTAGATGCGTTGCTGAAAAATGAGGGCTTAGTAATGTGCTTGCAGGTTTTTTTCTATAACATGTTTATTCATTTTTGATAGTTTTCTTCTAAGTATTGGACTTTTATTTAAGGCTTTTCAAAGAAAAAAGTTTTTATTCTCTTCTATTTTTTTTATATCCTGTTAATGATGACTGGTGACAGTTTCGCCACTTTTTTTTGTTATTCTTTTTATTTTTGTAAATCTAGGAAATAAATTTTTATTTTGTTTTGTAACCCATAAAATGTTATATATTAAGAATATGTTTTTTATAATAAAGTATTTTGGTTACATAAATTTAATTTAAATTTATTATTATTTTTTTTTAAATGTGAGTCCGTGGGACTCATAGTGTCGATTTAAAGTTGTACCTTTCACGTGTCGAATTAAGGGTTAATTGAATGAATAATGAAATAAAATCCATTAGATTTTTCTACGAAAATTGTTTTTTTCGTACCGACATAATTATTTATTGCTTCAAAAACCATACGGGGAATTATATAATTACCCTTTACTATTTTATGTGATGTAAATAGTATATAAGAAATGGATTTCAAGAGACATAAGCTTTCACGTTCACTTTAAATTAATGTCTTTTAAGTGGCACCCTCAGAATATTCGTTATTGAGGTTAATTTATATACAGTGCTATTAAAAAGTCCCCTCCCCCACTCGTATCTTTGAACGGCTACACTTACATTGATAAAATTTGGAGTGTGAAAATGAAGTGTTGTAAACTTCTCTACGAATGGTAACAGGTGACGTAATAGTAATAGATGACGTCACAGTGCCACTCTGACCAATAATTTTAAATAGGACCTTATGGCTAGTGATATCTCGTTTGAAAGGCATTGATATGTGCTACATAGCCATATTAATTTTGTTTGGGTTCAAATTAATTTTGACGGATAATTTAAATAAATACTAAAATTATTGGAATTTTTTTTTTAAATTTGATTAATCAAATATCAACAATGGATTCGAATGCAAGTGTTCGAAATGTGCTCCGTCCACTTCCTGACAGTAATACATCGGTTGGCGAGGTCCTATAGAATGGCCACCTCGGTCACCAGATCTGACACCATTAGATGTTTTTCTATTGGGGTACTTGAAATAAAATGTTCATACTACGGCACCAGATAGCATTGGCGTTTTGAAAGGAAGAATTACTGAAGAATGCAATCTTATTTCAGCTGACACATTCGAACGAGTACGACAAGGGTTTACTAATAGGATATTTTACTGTCAGGAAGTAGACGGAGCACATGTCGAACACTTGCTATAAGAATCCATTGTTGATATTTGATTAATTAAATTTAAAAAAATAATTTCAATAATTTTGGTATTTATTTAATTTATCCGTCAAAATTAATTTAAACCCAAACAAAATTAATATGGCTATGTAGCCAATGTCAATGCCTTTCAAACGAGATATCACTTGCCGTAAGGTCCTATTTAAAATTATTGGCCAGAGTGGCACTGTGACATCATCGATTACTATCACGTCACCGGTTACCATTCGTAGAGAAGTTTACAACACTTTATTGTCACCCTCCAAATTTTATTAATCAAGTGTAGCCGTTCAAAAGATACAAGAAGGGGACTTTTGAATAGCACTGTATAAATTGGAAGTCGGGTAGAATTTGTAGATAAAGCGTACAATATGATAAGGGTTGTTAAACGACTTTCTAAATTTAACAATGTCCAACAATTCTTCCTTTCTGTTCCTAGTAATAGTTAATGACATACCTACATATTAAGCTTTCTAAAATGGTTATTACTAATAATATGTAGTAGATAATAATGTAAAAATTCGGCTATATCCATAAAATTTGAATAACAAATAGGGGAAATCGCCTTTAGAGATGGTCAAATAAGTATACTAATAATATAAATAAAATATTAAAGCTTTTTTGTGGTATATATCTCTACTTTCATACGTAAATTTTTGGGTTTTTTGCAAATATTCACTATGAAATTAGAACATCCCTTCACATTTTTTACAGAGTTAGGACTGGCAAAAAAAACTTGGTTCTGTGTGCCGTCAATTATTGTTTATTCAGAACTATGTACAGATGTGCTACAATTATTATATTACTCTAGTGGAATTCGTCTCTTATATCCACAATTTTATAACAACATTTTTACATTTGTTGCGTTTGATGTAGTCAGTAATCGCACCTACAAACAAACAATATATTGAAAAATATGTATTAGATGAACAAGGATCATCAACAGTAAAATAATGATGTGCATCTACGAATGATTCTTCAAAATCATTTTCTATATTAACCTCATCATTCTCACTATATCCGTCTTCGGCCAAATTAATCATAATATTATCTACAACAGTATCTTAAAGTGGTTCATTATTCAGTAATTCTTCTTCAACCTTTTTATCATGGTCACATCTAACTTTCCAATCATTTGCAGAAACTGTGTCAAAAAATGCTTTACAGAATTCTTCAACCTTTGTAAAATTGAAGGTAACATTTCGTTTGGCCACATATTCTTTAAGTGCCGCCCAAACACTTTCGATCTGATTTATGTCCGGATGATAAGGGGGTAGCCTTAAAACTTGCAATCCATGTCGAATAAAAAATTCATCAATTTTATGAGTTTTATATTGCAGTTTGTACATTTTTGCAACGTTATAAAGATCCGGTTCTAACATTAGTTCACTGTAATATATGTTCCTATCAGAAAGCCAGTATTTTAATTGTTGTGTAGTCTAAGCAGTCGTAGGTAATTTTTCAATTAGAACATTGTGATATGGTTATCAATTACCACAACAGCATTTTTTGGTAGGTTTGGAATACATTTTTCTTGTATCCGCTTCTCATAAATCTCCTGTTTTTGACTGGGAGTACCAGCATTAGATACAAAACCATTTTCACCTCCTGCATACACAATGATGAGCCTTTTGAAACGGGTCTTCTTAATCGTTAGTTACTCTTGTCTCTCTATTCTTTAAGGTGCGTGTGACATGGATGAATGTATGTTTCATCCATATAAATGATAGGTTTGAACTGTTCTCTGCACTTTTTATGTTTCCTAAATATAGTAGGCGTAAATGTCTGATTTCGTGACATTCCATCAACAAACTTCTGTTATTTTTCATGTTGGTCCATCGAAATCTCAAGGAATGTATTTGTTTCCTCAGAGATTCGTGACTTCCTGCGAAGCCATAACTATCTGCAAATGTTTGGTATACATATCTTAACGTGGGCACTTTTTTCTCGGACATGTGATAATTTATTATGCACCTTCTAAGCAGTTTTGTCGAATTGATCAATACGGACACTGGACGTTCTTTTTTTTAGTAGGCACATCAGTGTCAGCATTATTTCCTGTCAGAACTTCTTTTTTAATACGGAGAAGCGTCCTTTGGCTAACTTTCGTAACAGCAGAAACTCGTTCAATGACCTGACAATAAAATGAGTCGATATAAATGTTGTATAAAAAGTTTTACTCATGTGTATTTTTATACAAATAAATTGAGAAAGTAGTTAAATTTGTTTTCGGTGACCGTTCATTGAAATAAAAATTGTTGTCGTGGTTTTGGGCGATTTAAAAGAAGTATTCATGGTTCAAAATAAATAATAAAACTGAGACGTAATAGAGATAGGTACGAAACGAGTATAATAATTATAATTATAAGCTAAAAAGCCTATTACATTTAAATGAGTATCTTACACAAAATAATCAGGTGCCATTTTATATACTTCTGTAGACAGAAACAGAATAGTTATTTATGCAACAAGTGCATAAAGTGGTGCTTTTCTTCACTAATCGAAAAATTGACGCATGAGCCGCAGGCATGCGAAGACCAAAAAATGTCTCATTTAGATGTATCTAAATGGACTAAAGATGGCGTCGATTGGTTTGTAATGATGACATAACGGTGCATAAAATTGAAACATGAGTGCATAAATACTTTGTCTCATCTTAAAGTCACTTTTTAAATCGTTTAACAAATAAATCTTTTATGTACGAAAATCGATTCGAAAAATTTACTATTGAGGGTAAATTAGTTAAATAATTATTTTTATTTAAAAATTCCGTTGTGATAATGAAACTCATGAAACTTAAAACGTTCATTATTATTTCACGACTCTGCTCGCTCAACTTTTTATGAACAACTTTATGTTCTGGACTCGCCATAACAAGTTAGTATTGCACAACCCCGGTAATCACACTTTTCTATGAACTGTACTGTCGAAACGAATCTTACGAGTTCTGCCAGCAAAGTGAGCTCTTGCAATCCGCATACGTCTTTGCTACGACGCATCGGACGTGGCTAAACTTCCGACTGCCAAAATTAATTTGTCAACCTGTAAATGGGTTATCGATTGCATTCATCGTGCACAGCTGTCATGTCATGTGAAACGGGGGTAACTGGTGACCTGTTCAAGATCCGGCCTACATTTTAAACTGAAAATTTCATATTTTGTGTCGAAACTTTTAATTTTTCGCAACAGTAAAATTAAAAATTAAACAAAATTGGCAAGTCTTGCTTTGATAACATATTACTTGAATACAATAAAGTAATACTCAACATAAACTAGAATAATTTAGGAACTTATTTAAAATAACTATATATTGTGCAACTATTGTATGCCATATTAAACATAAGTCCAGTAACACCGGACGGGGAAATATTGATCGTACGATTTTGGAAGTTAAAATTATTTTTCTTGAAAACTTAGATAATCATTATTCAGCTTTGAAGTAGACGGTTGGGGATCTGTTGGTATGTTTGTTTTGTACCATTCTTGCTATGCGTTTTTTGTCTTCAATGGATTCTTCTATATAACGCTTGGCCACTGTAGGACTCTTCCACCATCACGGCGTTTTAAAGAGAGAATATTGGTCCCACATTCTGCTAATATAATGGCGGATGTCTTTCTTAAAATTTGGACAGTGAAAGTATTTATATTTTTAGTTTTAAAAATTTGGCAACCTGTTTCTCAACACCACCCATATTTTGTTTTGTAGCTTCCAAATTTCTTATTCCAATAAATAGTTTCTCAATATTCGGCGTAGGTCTGAATGATACATATTTTTTTACTATATTAATCCACAAGGAATGCATATGTACAAATTTTCTCGGCAAACCATTTCTACTTTCATCAACGTTAAATATAATTATCTTTTCTCGTATATCCACATCCTTCAATTCCATAATTAAAAGTTCCAATCTGAAGACCAGCCTAAAATGTATTTCAATTATCTCTTCATTACAATATTTTTATATTCATTATTTTTTTAAAATTAATATTCGGTATTCATCAGCAATCTGTAAGGGAAATCCAGAAGGACAATATTGAGTTTTTTAACTATTTTTAATTCAGAGACATCGAAAATATATTCAGAGATTGAGCAAATTTGAGTTTTACCAGAGGAATGAAATAAATTACGAAAAACTAATCAATTGTTACTTATTTCAAGTTGGGATCGATGTGTAGATACGTCCAAATAAACTCACTCTCTATTATGTCAGATTCTACTCACGATGCAGTTTTGTACTGTAGTTCTGTGGCAAATAAATTTTCACAAAGAGAAATAATTCAAATTTTATTTAGAAAAGAGTAATATACTTCATATTTATTAAAAGTGAGTAAATAGGTACCTATCTCAATCGACAAATATAATTCATTTGGTGCATCAAACATAAATTTCTTGTGAGCTCCTTCAAAAATAGATGCTTTCTTGGGTTCGTACGAAGAATTTTCTCGTATCAAAAAAGAATGCGACAAGTTTAAAACAATTAGAAATATGAATATTTTCTTTAATGCTGCACGGATTTTATCATCAAAGATTTGGACGTTTGAGCTAGTTCTTGAAAGTAGATTAGCACTACATTTTCTGACATATTTAATATAATTTTCTCAACGCATCATTTTATATATGCAATGTACGCCATTCCATATAATACCTGTGATTTGTTCGGCAATAGTTCCACTTCTTCGGCCTGTGTTCTAATTTCCCGAGGACTAGAATCGCTCATTTTTAACAATCTCAACCACCAACCAAAGATTATAAACCGACGTTTGTGTTTTACATTTGACAGGAGCATGAATGATTTGATTTTTAAGATAATTTTCAAATCCATAGTTTATTTGATTTTTATCAGTTTAAAAAAGTAATATATAAAAAAATAAAATGCCAGTATTGAAAAAAATGCTATATAAGCTACGGTAGAAAAGTGTATTAATGTCTTGGATCAATTAAAGACCTCGAAGCATTGCTTCTTGGTCATTCATGGACCTCGACAATTATAATTCAAATACATTTTCTATCTTTAGTAAATATACTGCTATGTTATCTTAAGGAAACCTCATAAGAATAAATTAGAGGGTGCTAAATATGGAGATCTTGCCGGCCAATTTATTGAACTTCCTCAACATATCCACGTATTTGGGAAAACAGTATCAAGGGATTCCCGTATTTCCCTACTGGAGTGAGCCGGGCAACCATCATGTTGATACCGTACTGAAATATTTCTAGGTGCGGCATTTGCAATGTGGGGACCTATTTGATTTTGAAGAAGATACAAATAATATTGGCTACTGAAGTGTTACTTTGGAAAAAAGGACCAACCATTGTATTACAAAATATGTCGGAACATACGTTTATTTTTCATTATATTGGGTATGAGGCACATTAATTCTATGTAGATTGACTGTTTGCCAATGCCTTTCATTTTGTTTGTTTTTATGATTGAAAACTATACTCGTCTGTAAAACATATGTATCTTAAAAAATTCCTATTTCGGTTGGTTTTGTCTATCATAATTTCGCTGAAAAAATGTCTATTATAATAGTTTCACTTTAAAAGTTCTTGAAATTTGTGAGCTTTAGAGCCGTTTTTTTTTGAGAACACAATGTATGCAGGTACCTTAAAAATACTAACTTTTAAATCTCATGCTACGCATCTAATGGTGGTCCTAGGGTTTTCGACAAAACCCATCAGTTTTATTTCTTCGTCTGTGTTCCGGTTTTAGGCACAACGTTGTTTCAAATTGTTCAATGAATTCATGAAAACTGTGATGCAGTATTACAGTCTGAACATTGGACATTTTATACAGAACTTGTTTATTATCGCGACTACTGTGGCTTCCATAATAAATACAGACAACTTGCACATTTCAATCCCCAGTAAGCGCTTAAAACAAGAAAACAAGAAAAAAAAATTGTAGCCAACTGATAAGATTCATAAGCTACCAAAAATATAAACAATTAATAAAATAAATCAACGAATAGGAAAATACGAACAATACTAAATTAAAATATACCTAAGAAATTAAACACTATTATACCTTAAATAGATTTAAGGTATGATAGTTTTTAATTTCTTAGGTATATTTTAATTTAGTATTGTTCGTATTTGAACTTGAAACATCAAAAGAGCTAACAAAAACATGAACCCATCAAGTTCCAGTGTCCTAATTATAGGAAGTTCATTATTTATATTTTTATTTTTTAACTCATGTTAATATAAATAATCCTTTCATTCCTTTAATTTTTTTACTCGAAAATACAATAATTTTTTAACAAAGCCATGCATGACTGGTTTTTATAAGGTCCTTTTTATGCAAGTTATGTAGTTGTTTTCTAAATCCACGAACAGATATGTTTTTACAAGCTTTCTATCTGTTCTATTTTTAAGACACTGGTATTTACCAATATCATACGATCATCAACTGTGTTTGAATCGTTTATAACGTCCATTCCCTCCTTCACTTGTAATGACAACTAGAGTCTGAATTGGTCTGAAATTGGTTGATAGATTTCGTTCTTTGTTTTCGTCGATAGTTTATGAGAATGCAGTCTCGTTCAAAATTCAAGTGAAAACATCACGAGTTTGCGTCAGTATCGAAAAGCGTTAACACTAGAACAACTGGTGGATGTTATTAACGATCCAAACTTCATAAACGATATTGAAACTGCCGACACTACAACTTCAACCAAATCAGAACAAGTTCTGGTATAGGAAATCAGGGTGCCGCTTCACAAGGAGCGGGGAAATCTAGAAGCTCTAATCAAAATCGAACTGGCTCGAGAAGTAAACGGGTTCCTAGTTCTTATTGAAACTCCGTTATCTTGGCAAAATCTCAGTCCCTACTACACCAAGCTTCCACCTCAAGGAGATGACGCTATTACACTACATTGTGAAATGATACTAGTTTCACTTTGTCATTTGAGAAAATAAAAGCATTTATGGAAATCCTGTTGTTCTCAGGTTCTCACCAAATTCCATCGGAAAAACATTATTGGATTGAATAAGACCTTGTGGTGGATATTGTGAAAAATTGCATCTCACGATCTAAATACTTGAGAATCATGAAATGGATTCCCTTCAATGACAATGATCAGGTCGCTAGTAATAGCCATGACATGATATATTTGAATAAAATTTAAAAGAAAGGTATCAATATTTTAATATAGTATTAACACCATATACCTTAAAAGTACAAGCTTCCTATTTATAGGACCTTTCTTTCCTAAAAAAACCGTATATTGTATTTTGGACTTAATACTCAAATTAAAAGCGTTTTCTAAGAAATTACTAATTTTCTAAAAATTTTGGTACTTGATGGATTAAGAATCTAAACAAGATATTACTCACAAATAGACTAAAACTACAAATCTAATTGCTTAAAAAATACTTATTCGCTCCACAATTACAAATATTCAGGAATGAAAATTAAATTAATGAGGCTACGTACTAGATTTTGCGTTATGAAAATTGTCACCTAATTGTCTGACTTTTATTTCAATAAATAAATTTTTTCAACCTATAACCTTGACTCAATTTAAATTTAATTTTTTTAGACAAAAAATATGAAAAATATCTAAAAATTAAATTAGAAAAAAAAATTCCATGCGCGGAATCGAACCACGTTACTTCACGTTTTGCTTCAAAATTTCTAGTACATCAACCGCCACCCCTTTTATTATTTTCCGAAAGTGTTATGAAAATGGCGTACCATTTTTTTAAATTTAATTATGCATTCTTCTATTAAATCAGAACGAATTTAAGTATATTGAAAGTACATTTGGAATTGATTCCTTTAACGATCTTTCCAAATCCTCAATTAGTTTTTATGAACGCTATTTGGTATAAAAGTTAGGTCGTTTTTGACAGTTTTGTACAGGAATCGTTGTGTCGCAATTTATCAATAACATAGTGTATGAAGAATATTCTCTTTTATCTTCTTTTGAATAATATCAAGGCTCGAGGGACGAGTCTTCAAGCAACTCAGTTGAGTTATGAAATAAGAGACAGATTTATGACATTAATGAAAATGATTTCCAGTTTGTAGCTAAATTTCCAGAGAGTGTGAACATCAATAAATAGGCAAATCTTTTGATAACATATGCGGTATTGACAAATTCAATTTGTTGCAGTCGAATTATTTTGAATTCAATTCGAATTGTCAATCTGGTTGTTTCGATAAATTAATTTGGCAGCTGAAACATTTTTATATATGTCTATTTCGTTGAACGAGTTCACAAATAAGTGTGTACAAAATAATACTGTAATTGTAGTGTATAAAGATAAGTATGTCATATCAGTGCTCAATAGAACTAGAGCTTACTTAGTGAAAATAATGCAAATCCCTACATTTATATATTACAGGGAGAGTAGTTGTGTTGATTTTCTTTCCTTAAATATCGCTAGTGGAAAGTTTTATGTTTTAATTTGAGCTTGAGAAAATCAAGTTATTTGAAATTTTTTTTCATTCCAAATTTTTTTTTGCTCAATAAGATTCATAATAAATAATTTTCAGAAGTATTAGACAGTCTAGAAAATATAGACGAGAGAATTTTATCGCTTCGTTGAGTTTCATATTACGTAAGATTGAATAATAAAAAATATTTTTCGTATCAGCAGTCCAACCTTTCAAAATTTTCCAAGCTAATAGGATAATTTCTTATTATCAGGACTCTAATATGACCTCATGAGGTCTTCTTCAACAACAAGTTTACTCCAGTCATCCTTAACATAAGGTTACTATTAAAGAATCATTCTCCTTCAACAATCGCTTTATTTGAAATAATTATGCTTACACATATGATTACATGAAAATAACTGAGAAACATCCAAGTGTTATGCTTACCAGGTGTCGCGACAGCACTAGCACCAGTACCTTTCAGGTATCCTACAATATTTTAATTCAGCCTCTCCCGTAATGAAGTCAAAGAAAAGAATTCTGTACCCTATCCTACAATGTCCTCGGATAAAATTACTTTATAATTTCTTGTGACTTTTTCTTTAGGGACATATATATATATATATATATATATATATATATATATATATATATATATATATATATATATATATATAAGAGAACCTCGGGTAGTGACCGTAGAGAAAAAACCAAACAACTTAGTAGGGATGCGGTCAGAAGAGGGCTGAATCAGAAGACTCCTTTTTGACTAGTTAAGCTTTCGAAAATGTTTATTTTCATCATCAGAACATCTACAATGAGTGATAAATATCATTATAACAAACGATTTGACTTACCAAAGTGAGTTGAAAAAGAAATACATCGTAAAAAACTTTAAAATTTTCAATGGACATATATATATATATATATATATATATATATATATATATATATATATATATATTTCAAAACAATTATTCTTGGGATTTTTTGGTTCTGCATAAAATTGAAAAGTGTTTATCGTTTTTTTTAATTTACATTTTAGTTTATTTTTAACGTTTCGGACAGTCAATGTCCTTCATCAGAAAGGTAATCTACAAAGGACTGTTACAATTAATATGATGTACAATACAAATATATTTCTTAAAACTTACCATAAAACATGGGCCTGCGAGCGCAATGTCCATCACGTATAATTAAAATATCATTCCTAAATTAAAAACTATTTAAAATAAACACACAACATACACTTTCATCGGTGCAACACAATATGCCTGACCGTCCAAGATCTCACATGTAAAAACAACATTTATCGATTGAAGGCCAGCAAGTAGCAGTATTATCGTGTAAGTAAATTAGTTGTAAAACACAGGAGCAACTAATATCCGGAATATAATGTTCGTATTGGTATGTTATTTGGCAATATTATGATTGTCGCGCCAGCATATGTACTTACAACTTGTGGCAAAAATATTTTTTTCCTTTAACTTGAAATTCATTGTATTAAATTAAAATAGATTTTTGATAGATTTTTTGTATCAGACTTGGCGTTGATGGAATGTTTGTTTTTCTGGATTTCTATCATTTCGTGGATCTCTCTTTTCTTTTGGTGGCTTTCAGTTCGTAGTATTTTTGTGCTTTCATAATCAAAAGCATAGTTATGTTCAACAACATGATTCGCAAGAGCTGTCTTGTTTTTTTTATCATATTTATGGCCATTTGAGCGGTTTTTCAAATGCTGACTGGTTTGTCCAATGTAGACACCTGCACAGTGTTTGCATGGAGCTTCGTAGATAACATGACTTTTTTTGTCCTTAGGAATTTTTGACTTGAGTTTACTGAAATTGGTCTTTAAGAGATTATGTCCTTTGTGCGATACGGTTATGTTATATTCTTTGAAAGTGCCACCCATTTGTTCTGATAGCCCCGAAATGTAAGGTAAAGTGAGATAATATTTTTCAGATATATTCTGACTACTGTTTCTAGATTGGGACTGATTGTGAAAACGATGAATACGGTTATTAAAAATTCTGTCAATTAGATTACCAGGGTAATCATTCAACAAGAGCGCTTCTTTAGCTTTTTTTATGGCGATTTCCCTGTACTCACAGTCAGAAAGTTTTATAGCTCGATCAGTAAGACCTATGACAACAGATTTTTCCTGTGACATTGGGTGCTGGGAGTTAAAATTCACATATCTAGAGGACCAGGTTTCCTTTGTTTACCATTCCGTTCTGATAGTGTTGTTTGTATGGTGCAGCGTCAAGTCTAAAAAATTTATTTTATTATGCTGTTCCTTTTCAACAGTAAATTGTAGTTTACTGTGAAAACTGTTAAATCGATTGAGGACGTCATTCACTCTGTTTACAGGCACCAGTGCTATGCAGTCGTCGACGTACCTAAAGAATAACGGAACCTGGTATTCCAGGTCTCCAATTACGGATTCCTCTAAGTCCTCCATCACCAGTTGCGCAACTACACTTGAGATTGAAGCACCCATCGCACAACCTTCTATTTGTTTATAAAATTTATCCTCATACATAAAGTATATAGAAGTTAAGGTCAGTTGTATTGCTTTTAAAAATTCATTCTGAGGTATGTCCGTATGCGACTCAATCTCATTTAATTTTTTTATAATTGTATTTCTGGCCAAGTCGAAAGGTATGTTAGTATATAACGATACAACGTCCAATGACAAAACTATGTGGTCATCAGGTAATATCAAATTTTTAATTTTGTTCTTAAAATCGAACGAATCTTTTATGTAGTATTTGTTTTGGTTTACCACATTTTGTAATATATTTTTAAGAAATTTAGAAATATTTTCAAAAGGCGATTGTCTGATACAAAAAATCTATCAAAAATCTATTTTAATTTAATACAATGAATTTCAAGTTAAAGAAAAAAAATATTTTTGCCACAAGTTGTAAGTACATATGCTGGCGCAACAATCATAATTTTGCCAAATAACATACCAATACGAACATTATATTCCGGATATTAGTTGCTCCTGTGTTTTACAACTAATTTACTTACACGATAATACTGCTACTTGTTGGCCTTCAATCGATAAATGTTGTTTTTACATGTGAGATCTTGGACGGTCAGGCATATTGTGTTGCACCGATGAAGGTGTATGTTGTGTGTTTATTTTAAAGAGTTTTTAATTTAGGAGTGATATTTTAATTATATGTGATGGACATTGCGCTCGCAGGCCCATGTTTTATGGTAAGTTTTAAGAAATATATTTGTATTGTACATCATATTAATTGTAACAGTCCTTTGTAGATTACCTTTCTGATGAAGGACATTGACTGTCCGAAACGTTAAAAATAAACTAAAATGTAAATTAAAAAAAACGAAAAACACTTTTCAATTTTATGCAGAACCAAAAAATCCCAAGAATAATTGTTTTGAAAAATAAATAAAATAGGTTCAAGAAATAAACTAACCAAATATATATATATATATATATATATATATATATATATATATATAAAAGGAAGATAGTCTTTGCTGACTGTTAGAAATAAAACTGGTGAATATTGGGGAAAGCAGCAAGAAGAAAACGGAAAACGTGTACTCTTAACGGAAAATTTTCAAGCTTTCGAGGATGATTGTCCTCATCATCAGGAATACTGAAATGGAAAAACAGCATTAAGATACTGTAGTTGATAAGTAATATATAATATAGAAGAAATCGCAACAGGTGCGAACTTACCTCCGAATTGAGGTTAGGATCCATTATGTTATATAAACATAAACTACGGACATTAAAGTATGAAACAGTTCACTAACAAAGGTTTAAAATAGCACAATCACAATCAGATGACTAAAAAAGCCAACATCTAACACCATTTTGCAGACAAACGAAACACGAGTGCTTTTTTATTGTCAAAAGCCGGCAGGAAACTGATATCAAATTCATCTAATTTCAATTCAATCCCTCCAAATTAGAAGAATTTGATATCAGTTTCCTGCCGGCTTTTGACAATAAAAAAGCACTCGTGTTTCGTTTGTCTGCAAAATGGTGTTAGATGTTGGCTTTTTTAGTCATCTGATTGTGATTGTGCTATTTTAAACCTTTGTTAGTGAACTGTTTCATACTTGAATGTCCGTAGTTTATTTTTATATAACATAATGGATCCTTACCTCAATTCGGAGGTAAGTTCGCACCTGTTGCGATTTCTTCTATATTATATATTACTTATTAACTACAGTATCTTAATGCTGTTTTTCCATTTCAGTATTCCTGATGATGAGGACAATTATCCTCGAAAGCTTGAAAATTTTCCGTTAAGAGTACACGTTTTCCGTTTTCTTCTTGCTGCTTTCCCCAATATTCACCAGTTTTATATATATATATATATATATATATATATATATATATATATATATATATATATATATATATATATATTATAGTATACTCTATATTATAATTCTTTAATAATATTTGCCCCACGTTTGGGTGACAAATTATAATATATTCAATGTTCTATTTTATATTTTTATTATAATATTATATATGAATTTACATGATGCTGAATTTAATTTGTAGCTGTCGTCACAAATTATGATAATAACTATACTATTGTGAAAATACCTTTAGCTGAATATAACCTATAAAATTTTTAATGACAGCAAGTGTCAAATTAATATGCCCGGCTAAATAAATATCAAATTTTATATCCTGAAAGATAAATTAATACACAATATCAATCACTCACTCTTTTCTCAAAGATTTCAAAGAATAATTCAAAATTTATGAATTTCCAAATAATTTCCCAAATCACGTATTAAACTATTCAAATCGAAAGTAACTGTTTGTCCAATACACTATAAGACAATTAAATTTTCTTATGACACATATGAAATTACTGTCAGAAATTAAACCAAATGTCACTTCTTTTACTAAATTTTCTATAGGATGAAATTATCAAATGTAATAAGAATGATTATGAAAAGAGAGCCAAAAGATAATTAGAATTTAAATTTATATATTATATTATCAAATAAACACTTACAAAAATTAAAACTTTTCAAAAAATATCACAAACGAATACGCAGAAATACAATTTTTTATCAAAACCTTAATATTATAAACAATTTAAAATTAGAAATTCTCATCTAAATACTTTAACTAAAAGTCCAAAATGACTTATATGTCAATGTAACATTCCCCAATTTCCTTGTAAATTGTCTTTTTCAAAATTTGTTTTGAGTACACGTAGAATGATATATCAATAATGTTACTATAATTTGATCAAATATTTAATTTATCAGATGCATCTACTTTCTTCAAAATATTTTTTACTAAAGGACTATTATTTCTCGAGAAATAATATATAATATGGACTGGACTCACCAAACTGGATACAGATAGATTTGTTTGTATTCTAAAAACGTTTTAGAATATCGCTGTAATCCTCTTCGAATAATACACGCACTGGATTTCAAAGGCAAATTGTGTTAATTTGATAATAATGCTACAAATTATTCTGATATTCTCAAATAAATTTGAGACAACTCTTATTCCGATGTTGTCTCTCGAGATATTAAAATTCAACTCTATTTAAAAAAATTCTGAGACAACTCTTATTTCGATGTTGTCTCTCGCGATGTTATGAATCAACTAACTAAACTGTTTCCATAAATAACTCTCTTCTCCTTTGGTTACCAAGAATTCTTTTTTTTTTAAGAAATACAAATTTACGTTTTTATATACCAAGAGAGATTTTCATTATTTTTTATAAGTGCCATTTTGCCAATAGAGACATCTGTATTCTGGTTTTTCAAATCGTTTTAAAATCTATCTGTCATTAAGTCTATTCTGCAGTAATGTCATATGAAATTGAAATGTCTAGTTTTATTGGTATATTGAACATTTCAAATTATTGATAATACAGTGTGTATCACTAGTATTACATCTAAATATGTATATTTTCTTCATTTCAATGTTTTCTTTAGAATTTAGATAGAGGATATGTATTAATATATATATATATATATATATATATATATATATATATATATATATATATATATATATTTAAAATTTACATTGATTAGGAGAGCAAAACACAAAAACTCCAAACAATAGGCCGATAATAAAACAGCCCTGAGGTAAAACCTCTCACATTCTACCAACAAGGTTAGATAAAAATTAACATTACTCGACAATTACAACTCTCATTAATAATTGTTGCTCTACTGACAAAACTGAATAGGAAAGCGAAACGTTTTAAATTATTTTGTATAGTTCAGGTTCTTGATAAAGTAAAAAGTGGATATGTTATTATCACGCATTAGACCAACAAACAAACAATTTTGATTTTATTCGAAGATTTAGAAACAAATAATGGATCTCTAACACACAGAGAGAGTCAAAAAAATAAACTAGAAAATAGTTCTCCCTCCAAATTGAAATGATGAAAAACAAATTGCTGGAATAAAAATTATTTAAAAGGATTCATGAATACAGGGTGGAAACCAAAGGTTTATTAAATTGAGTCAAGGTGTGAAATTGTCTCACTTTTAGTAATAGATAAAAGATAGGTATAAATCTTACTCAAACCACACAAATCGGGTTTCTTATTCAAACAATTGTCCCTGTTTTTGTAAATATGGCACGTTTCAAGAGAAAGCCTTTTTCCGAAGCTTCTTAATTTATCCAGAATTTTGGCGTCTTCAAAATTCATTATGTGATTGTCATTGATTACATGTTCCGCCAAAGAGCAAGATAACTTGAAATTTCGACAATAGCTCTTATGAGAAGTCAACCTTCCAGATAGACATCTGGAAATCTGACCCACATATATTTTTTCACTGGAATTACAAGGAATGCTGTAAATCAAATTTGAATTTTCATCCCTACTCAATTTAGTTTTAGTTTTAGTGTATAAACTATTAATAGTTAAAATATTATAAGTTGCTTCTCTGACGTTGCTTACACCCCTTAAGATCTTCAACAAATTAGGGGTTAGGTTAGGTATGTAAGGTAGAGAACCAAAACACACATATAAATATATATATATATATATATATATATATATATATATATATATATATAAGTTAAAACACGTTAAACACTAACACTCACTACTGGCTTGAAGCCGACTGACAGATGAGTTGTATGAACCGTGTATTTATGGGGGACCTATTGGCAGGTATGGTATTATGGCGCGCGCGAGGCGTGTGCTGCTGGCGGGAGTGGTAATAGATATAGGACGTTCGTTATCTTGTGAAATTTAAGGGAGTAAATTGTTATTTCTGGCATAGGCCATGGTGGCAGTTTGTGAGGTGGTATCGGAATGGGGCGGGTGGAGAAAATGTTTCCAGGTTCATGGCAATCTATTGCTTCGCGAATTATTCTGGACTTAAAGGAACGACTTAGGGTAATAGTTATGGTTTTATCGAAATTGATTGCGTGTCCAGTCTGGACAAGATGTTGGGTCCAGGTGAAAGAAGGATTGAACTTTCTGACAGACAATGATTGTTCTTTTGCTCAAACGGAGATATGTCGGTTGGTCTGACCTATGTAGGTGCGGGTACAATCTAAGCAAGAGATTTCATAAACTCCATGCTGTTCATTGGGAATTTTACCCATGATAAATTTGATAAGGGTGGGATATTTTCTGTTGGGGTTTGAAGATTGTTCGAATACCGTGGGGTTTATAGATGTAACAGATTGTGTCTGTCACTCTTTAATGTACGGAAAAGATGTTTTTAATTGACTATCTAAGTCAATGGTGGAAGTTGATGAAGTGGGAGTTGAGAATTTCTGAATGCTCCTGTTGATTTGGGATTCTTTGTAACCATTTTGAATCGAAGTTTGTTCTGTTAAATTGATTTCTGATGGTCGATTGGATTCGACAGATGGAGAGGTGGGTCGCGATATGAGTGTAATGATGACGGAATTGAATTGGGCCCGATGGTGATGGGAATTGGCATTGAAAAAACGATTGGTGTCATGGGGTTTGCGATAGATGGAGTGTGAGTAACCATTTGGTAAAAGTTTTTTGATCATGACATGAAGAATTGGTAGAGATGAGTTTATCTACCACTTCCATGGTGAATTGGATACAGAGATGTACGCTGTTCAGATGGAGTAAGAAATAATTCTAAGTACCTCTTCCATGGAGCCAAACGACGAAAGTGTCATCAACATACCGTAACCAACAGCTTGGTCGGAGAGGAGAGGAAGATAGTGCTAAAATTTCGAAATGTTCCATGACAACATTGGCCATAACCGGAGAGACAGGGGAGCCCATGGGGGCACTTTTACAGTTGTTTGTAGAAGTTACCTTGGAATATGAAGTAGGTGTTGGAAAAACAGTGTTTGATCGCGAAAAGACAATCTGAGGTGATGTGGTGTTTAGTATCTAAGATAGACAAAGTTCCATCGATAGGGATGTTGGTAAATAAGGAGACAATGTTAAAGCTGACAAGGATATCTGTGGGAGAAATATAAAATCCTTTGAGTAGGTCAATGAAATGGCGAAAACTTTTGATATAGGATTGGGACTTCTCAACTAGATCTTAAGCCAAGAGTTGGGTTGGGCAGTCAAATGCACTGAGAATGGGTCGTAGTGGGTGATCGGGTTTGTGGAAGACCGCATATTCGAGGAATCCGGAATGATTTTTTCCGTGGGATGAGCTTAACACAAATACGTTGAAACAGCAGCAATGGATCAACAGAAATCATATGGTCATGCATTTTAATTTAGTTATTTTTCGTCAAAAGAGGATTTAAATTATTGATAAATTCAGTCATTGTATATTTAAACCATTTGTTTTCATTATTACCTTCAAATGTTCTACAAAATAATCGTAACAATTTATAACTTTATAATTCCATTAGTAATAGATTAAATAGAATCTATATCAGGACAAGGGTTGTGTTGTTTAAAGAAGTTGACCTATATTTTTAGAT
Organism: Galeruca laticollis; assembly: GCA_963921935.1. NCBI lineage: Eukaryota > Metazoa > Arthropoda > Insecta > Coleoptera > Chrysomelidae > Galeruca > Galeruca laticollis. The sequence continues at coordinate 156,396,109 of OY998179.1, read as the reverse complement.
TGGTCGAATTTCTCTGTTGATGGTTTTTATCAAAAGACAAATCACAAAAAATTTCTATTCCCTCTGTAATATCTTGACTATTAATAACTCCTCTAATTCATTTATATACTTCACTTTTAGTTGTGCCACGTCTAAAAGGACCTCCTTCGGTGCTCAATCCTTTCATGAAGGTTTGCTCAATAGTCTGATCAAGATTCTTCCCAGGTTTTCTAATTTCTCCGTGAACTATTTGATTAAATTTTATATATAGTTGTTCTTTAACTACCAATATATCTGAAAAACGTCTCAATTATATCATATTTTAGCATTGTTGGGTCATCGGTAGAGGAGGCTTCAAAAACATCAGTTACAATTTCTCTTGGTTTAAAAAATTTTTCAGGCAATAGTAAATCGGGTATACCATTTTCGGATTAATAAATGTCACACAACTCCTTAGGGAAAACTAATTCATTATTACTACTAGTGGCCAATTACTTGATCCGATCAGTTGTAAAGTTGTTATAGCAACCATACACAACTGATGGTTTTACCATTAGTCTGGAAGCTTAAACTCCAGCTTTTAAAATGGATAGGGGTAAGTGTTGTCAAAAACCTACAGAAACTCACCTTATGTTGAATTTTTGTGTTTGTAAGGGCTTGTTCAATAATACTTGCGCTGGTCTTACACCAACTAAAACAAGAAATATCAAGACCACGAAATCTGTGACATGGACTAGCTCACAGTGTTGCACCATTGGTTCCGAAATTAATGCATTTAAATCTGTCATAATTGCACTTCAAGAGGAAGTAGAAGAACAAAGGAATGCTAAAAATAAATCTAAATTGGAAATGTAGATGCTGTAATTGAAGATATAATCCAGGAGGTAACGGAAAGGAACGCCAGAAAAAATAATTCTATTAAATTTGGCATACCCGAACAGGATTCGACCATCGGTATGGGGATCGTAATGTGGCGGAAAAATATAAAAATAATATGTAATGAATATTTTATTAGCTGACAAAGTTAGCTACATTTATTTAAACCAAACTGTACGGCCCATGCGTTTGGGCAAGCTCAATGGCAAGAACTCAAATTCTCGGCCAAATAGGAAAAATGGAAACTTGGTACATAAATGTATTAAAGCTTCAAAAATTTTAAGGATTAATCCTCAATACGCCAATATTTGGGTTGCCTTCGATAAGACTTCACGTCAAACCCAGTACTATAAGGAATTACAACAATTATCTGAACGTACTCAAGCAGGAGAGTTGAATCTCATCATAAAGTTTTTCAGTGAAATGCCAAAGATAGTTACTAATTTAAAATGAAAACTGCACCCACTCCGAATTTTACGGTTTATTACCAGAATGTTATGAGGTTATGAACGAAAACGACAGACTTCTATAATTCTTTGGTTGTTGGTGATGAATTGGACATATTATTGTGTTTGGCCGAAACTGATTTGCAGTGTGACATTTTTGACCTAGAGCTATTTCATTCAATGTATTCCAATATACATTGTTGTGATCGGAATTTAATTGCGATTAGCTACCAAAAGTTGTATAAACATGTAACTTTTAGACTTGCATGCTAGTCTTCCATCTGTTGACATTGTTGGATGCAAATTAACTACAATTAAATATAATTTATATGTATTTGTTTTGTATATACCTCCAGCTAGCAGCATACAGATTTATTAGTGCATATTTGATTATTTTGAAAGTTTGGAGTACATTTGGGGTGATAGTGTCTTAATAATAGGCGATTCTAATGTGCCTGCGTTTACTGATATTAATAATTCTGATAGCAAAGTAAAATTGATTTTGGATTTTACTGGTTCGAATCAACATAATACCATTCAGAATGTAAATAATCGATTACTTTATTTAGTACTATCCAATTTGGATAAGTGTAATGTTGTTGGGGGAGACGTGCCTCTTGTTGGGGTTGATTTGCACCATCCGCCTTTACTGATTAACTTGAAACTTGCCATCAGTGGTCAAAGTCAGTTTACGAATACTAGTCTAATAAATGGGTAGTTCCGATTTTCATTCTTATGGTGAAGCAGCGATTAACTCAGCCGATGTTGCTGACTTATCCCACCGCTGTCACCAGTGTAAAGATTTGGGTCGGTTTTATCTCTCTAGTTTTCTTTTTCTCTGGTTGTAGTGACCGGAAGGGCCCTACTGTATACTTCTATCCTAGATGCAGCGTGCTGCACCAGTGCCTTACGGCACAAAATTTATAACTAGAAATCCCCGGTGGGTTACTTCGAGGGAGGTTTTTTGTTTTCCTGGCACGAGCGATCAAGGTCTTCGTGGGGCCTCTTGGGCTTATAAAATGTGCCAAGCCTGAGTTCGAGATGCAGGTCGAGTCAGCCCGTTCTATTTGCTGGTACGAGGGTAAGGGCTGTGGTTAGAGGAAATAAACTGGAAGGTCAAGTATGTACAAGTATATATTACAGAAAGATACTAGTGAGTCATACATAACAACAAAGTTTTGAAATCGAATAAAAAATAATAACTAGGCTATCTCATGAATTTTTAGATGTCCTATATAATACAAGATAACAAAATATCGAGCAGGACTTTTGGAATTAAATCAGAATAAAATATGGTATTCTATACACTATAGTAATTCATATATAACAATAGAATTTTTAAGTCGAATAAAATAATTATGATTCCCGTGAAATTGGATATCCTGTATAATATAGTGAATAATAAAAAAAACTTCGGCAATATGTGGATATCCTGTACAATATAGTAAATAATAAAAAAATCTTTGGCAATATGTGGATATCCTGTACAATATAGTAAATAGGTAAAACTATTTGGCAATATGTGGATATCCTGTACAATATAGTAAATAATAAAAAAATCTTTGGCAATATGTGGATATCCTGTACAACAATAAGGTGATAAGATATCGGACGAGACTTTCTCAATCAGAATAAATACGATACCCTGTACACCTATAGTAAATCATATATATATATTACCAAAATTTTGGGATCGAAAATAATTCTGAATTTCGTGAAATTGGACAACCATGTACAATATAGTAAAGAAAATCTGTATCAACCAAATTTCTGGATTAAAATGATTATGATTCTCGTGAAATTGGAAAACCAACATAATATAGTAAAAAAAATCTATATCAGCAAAATTTAGATTAATTATGATATCTCGAGTATGTGGATATCCTGTACAATAATAAGGTAATAAAATATCGGACGAGACTTTTCTGTTTGGAATTAAATCAGAATTAATATGATACCCTGTACAATATAATATCCTTGCACAAATACAGAAAACAAATATATAGGGAGATGATCCTCGAACATAGGATATCTCCTATAAATTTTAGACTAGAATTCGTAGGTGAGGGGCGCAGATGTAAATAGTACACTCAATATGACCGAAAATATGGGTTTCCTCACCTTTTGGGACACCCAGTAGAGTCGAAAAAAAGAATATGATAAAACAGGTCAATACAGTATATAAAAATTAATTATACGTTAAAAACTCACGTTTTGGAATATCACAAATCACAACTACAAAATATTACCGTTGACGGTAATATTTTGTCATACTCATACTCAGACTGTCCACTTAGGGAGAGTCTCTCTCTCTAGATTCAAAAATTCCTGTTATTCATTCTAACATTACCTCGTCTATGCCCTTGTGTGGTTAATTTTATATTTTATTATTTCAATTTGTTACGTATTGTTTAGATTTATTTATAAACAGAGCATGGCAAAGCCATCAGCTGTGGTGTTTATTATCCTTGTTAATTATAACAGAGTTGTTTGTATCGATTTCTTTCCTGGAGGTCAACATTTATTAATTATTTCGAATTAAGAAATTAATTTTAGAACAGCCAAATTTCCTTTGAGATAAAATCTTGTTAGTCGAATTGATTGGTCAAATTTATATAATTGATATATAAATGCTGATACTTCATGTGACATATTGTATGAATGTTCTGACTAAGCGGTACCAATGAGATGAGTGTGTAATCGCACATATCCTCCCTGGTTCTGTAGTGACTTAAAAAAAATTCTTCGCGAGAAATAAAATGCCTATTATAATTAATTTGAAGAATTGAGAACTGTTGTCAAAGTAGAGAGTGTAATTGCAACAAGTTCATTGCTAAAGGTGATAATATTATTGTACTAGATTCTCATCCTTTTCGGGCTTATATACATAGTAAAGCAGGGCAGTCTCGAATTTCAGGTGTGATAAAAGACAATAATGGCGTGTATGAATGTCCGCAAGATATAGTGGATGCCTTTGCTAATTTTTTTAGTAGTGTTTATGTAGATTCCATTGACTCACCGTTTGGAAAAAGTGAATTGGATGTATTTGTTGATGATTTAAGTTTATGTACAAATACCGAAAATGAAATCATCGCAACAACAAAAATATGAAAGATAAACTGACTTCGTTGTTAGGGATTGTATTGGAGTAGTATCTGAACCGTTATTGTTTGAATTTGATCTTGTCCTGCGAACTTCCAATTTTTCACCAAAATGGGAAATGGCAGTAGTATGTCCTATTCATAAAAATGGTGACAAGTCTGCAATTAAAAGTTATCGTGCCGTTTCAATTCTATGCAATTTCTAAAAAAATCTTAGAAATTAAAATTAAGAATTTTATATACAAAAACGTTAGATCCTATATCTCCGCAAACTACCATGGATTTATGGAAATTAGATCTTGCAATAGCAATTTAGCATGTCTCAATCAATTCATTTGCAGCGATTTGGATAATCGCGAGTAGGTGGTTGTCTTTTATTTAGATTTTAGAAAAGCTTTTGTTCAACTCGACCATTATGTTCTATTGGTTAAATTATGATGATCGAAAAACTCATTATAGCTCTTTAAATCATATTTGAGTAGCTGGTTTCGATACGTTGAATATTTGGGGTTAAAATCATTCACCTACGCGGTTTAGTCGGGTGTTTCTCAAGGGTTATAGTTACATCAGTTCCTCATTTACTGTTTGCGGATGACATAAAAATCTATACATCAATACAAGATATAAGTAACTATTTTCATTTCAACATTAGACAACGTATTGCACTGGTGCAATATCAATAAATTATATTGAACTATTAAGTATCAAGTCGTGTTATTTACTAGAAAATGTAAGTAATGTGATTAAGTTTGATTATAAACTAGATGGGATAATATTAGAACGCTGTTCAGAGGTGAGAGATTTGGTTATCTGGTAGGAGTCTAAATTTACTTTTAATATAATTACTGAGAAAGTTATTGCGAAAGCTTCAAAATTGTTAGATTATATTATTAGAAGTTGTAAAGATTTTACGAATACACTTTCGTCGAGACTCTTGTTTTTTCTTTTGTTAGGTCTAAGCTGGAATAGAGTTCTTTGGTGTTGTCACCTATCTACAGGTACCATGTTCACTCGGTGGAGGCGGTCCAAAGCCGTTTTCGTAAATATATATCGCTTAAAGTTGATGGTGTCCACCCTGCAAGGGGTATTGACGGCAATATTATGCAGATTAGGTTTGGAGTGGGGGGGAGTGGTTTTTAATCTTAAGTTTTTGTGGAAAATACTCCATATCAAAATTAATTGTACGGTATTACTAAACGAAATTAATCTCTTGGTGCCAAGAAAAGAAGTCCGTCATTTTATTACATTTTATTTGAATATTCAAAGAACTAACATAATGTTACGATCGCCATGTAATGTGTAAATGTTTTAATTCTGTTATACAATTTTGTGATATTCACTATGACAATATTGAGGACATTGTATCGATGGTCATCTATAATTATTGAATGTTTTTAAGATTCTCTTTTAAACTTTTTTTTTACTTATGTAGGACAACTTAATAATTTGATGTTTTAGTGTTTTTTTTATATCTATAATATTAAGGACATTATATCGATGGTGTGATTTAGGATGAAGTCTTCAATAATTAAATAGTGTTTTTACGATGCTCTATTAAAGTTTTTTTATCCTTGTGTAAGACTGCTTAAAAATTTCATGTTTCAGTGCTTAGTTGTGTGATTTTATGTATTTTCTCGATATTTAATGACTACTGTTTATAAACCTTGTATAAATTTAAGATTTCCTGTTAGTGGTTGCATCCAGTTGGAAATAAATGTCTTATTTTTAAAGTAGTAATCAAACGACTGGAATTCGGAGAAATAAGTTTTACAATACTCAAAAGTCCCAAATTCAGTTTAAAAACAATAATCTGAACGGGCAGATAAAGTTAAAAAAACATTTTCAGTAGCGTTGTGTTTACTTTCATATTACAATAAATTACATTTATTTCCGTATTTCGCCGTTCACCAATGGACCTCACTGTTTTTCACATTGATAAGGAAGCATAGATTTGACAAATATTGTTAATAAAGTTTGTGCCCGTGGAGTTAACTATTCGAAAATGCATCTTTAATCTTGATTTCCGTTTAACATCAACAAATATGTCAAATTCTAACTTGCTCTCCGTATTTTCTCTCCTAATTTGCTATAATAAATCACAGCTACACTGACATAAATACAAACGAATGACTTCTGAAGTCTAAAAGATTAAGTTGACGTCCTTTGGAACTCAATTTTCAGTTTTTCGATAACGGAAACTTATTCTTAAGCCCGTAGCTTAGTAGAAAATTGAAATGTCGATTCAATGTTATTTGGATCTTAACTTTAAACGCGATTGGTCATTGCAAATTTATGTTATTGATTACGAAACTTTGAAAGAATTATTATTGAACTAGTTTTATTTCAACTAAATTTGATAAATTTCTTAATCATGAGTATAGACTGTCTAATAGTTCGTAAGTTGCTTGGTACAGAAAGAAAATATCCCATATAATATTAGCTCAATAAATTGTTTAAATTTATTTTAAACAAATGCAGTAGTATTTATACATTATAGAACCATATCTTTAGTCCATCAATACACTACAAAATATATATTATCAATTGTGAAGTAAGTTTTATTGAATAACTTTGTGAAGAAACGCGTTTGGATATTATTAGAAAAGTAATACCGATGTTAGAGGAAGACAAATATAGCTCTCCATAATATTTTTCACTCATTTTTACCGATGAATCAATCATAGGTTGCCTAATATTTCCCAAATATTTATTGAGTTAAAAGCAGCATGTGACTCAGAGATATTGAAACAATGTTTAATTGTCTTGTTTGTAATCAAAGTCATAAGATGGGTTTAACTTGGTTAGTATGGGTTTGAGAGGTTGTAACTGATAGAAGTCATTTCACTTTGGTAGTCATTTGGTATACCCAACAAGTATACAGGATGTAAATGAGACATGGACATCCCTATATTTTTTAATTGGTTTTAGATATTATTGAAATTTAAGTGGATGATTTTAGGTAAAACTTCGAGTTTTTAATGCAAGAAATTAATATCGCCGATTTCTGGTTCCACCGGAAACTACATGAAAATTGAAAGATGAATAGACCACCCTATATTTTACATATTTGGATTCTGCGAATTCAAATACATGAATTCCATATGTTAAATTCACTCTCATGAATTGTGTTAACGGTCAAATTTAGAAATTATAGTTTTAGAAGCAAAACTTAGTTATTTTAATTGGAACATTACTAAAAAGGCAGCACAGGTTCGGGATATTTCCTCATGTAAAAGAACATGGGAAAGTGCTGAGGTTCATTCTGGAACTTTTCAACTAATTTAAGGTCATTGTAAGCGGCAGTGACGTGATCAAAGCTGCACGCCCAGACATAACGTCACGAGTCAGCTGACATCTCACGTTTTCCTTGTCATAGGTCACGTGCTATGTGTCATGTGGCATGCATTAAGTATATTGTATCATCTATGTTCTGCTATGTAGTATCTGTAAGGTGTCATCTGTTCTGTGTCATCTATGTTTTGTGTCATGTTATATTCACATTCACCCCCCCTCCCACTGCTCACGTCACTTCCATCCCAGAATTACTCTTGCACATCTACTACAACGTTAAGTATTGCAAGCTTTTAACAGGAGATTCGGGTTCGTATCCCAGCGCAGTCAATAAAAGAAAGTTCACTTAGTAAGTCATATGTAGGCGCTTACATCACAGGAAAGATGACACAGAAATCATGATGGATGGCGCAGAACACCGAATACATGATAGATGACACATAATACATGATGGATGACTCAAAATAGATCACACGCGGCACAGAACACATGACAAATAACACATGACGCATAACGTAGATGTCACAGAACACGTGATGGGTGATACTTGATCCAAAATATAGATGACACCGAACCCATCATGATCGATAACACTTAACGCAGAACATAAATGACACAGAATACGTGATGGATGACACAGAACACATCATACCAAACACATGACAGATGACACAGAACGCGTGACAGATGACACCTGACACGTGACATCATGTCACGCGCGCAGCTTTGTTAACGTTACAGACACTTACAATGACCTTGAATTGGTTAAAAGGTCCAGAATGAACTTTAGCGATTTCCCATTTCATTTTATATAAGGAAATATTCTGAACCGGTGCTGCCTATTTACTAACATATATGGGCCACTCAATATAGTTAATTGCTCCAACACTCTACTTTAAGATGCTTCACATACTAGTTTCCTTAAATACGGGAGTAGTTTATAATTTTCTAAAGTTTATAAAGACCCTTTTATTTGAAATAAATAGGTAAATCAGACAACTACTTCTAGTACATTCACAAGTAAAATCTGTGCAATTGATTTTCCTTATAATCGTGTTAGGTACTTTATCCAAAATTCTCCATATTTCGAGAATAGGTTAGCTTTCGGAAGCAAGGTGTAAAAAATTACAAAATTGTAAACTACTCCTTTGTTCAGAAACTGAGGAAACTAATATGTGCATTATTTCAATTCACTTGTCTATGGACAACTTCGCAGCAGTCTACGATGGAAATAAACTCCTAATATAAAACTCGAAAGGTGTTGGAATTAACATTAGAAGCAGCAAAATCCAAATATGTAAAAATATTCAGGCTTTCTAATTTTCATATCATTTCCAGCGAGACCGAAAAACTGTCACATGACTTTCTTATGTCCAAATATTGACAATTGATAAACTTCGATGCAAAATATGCCAAATCCATTTTTTAATAAATTTTTGAATTTTCAGGCACCAGTTATATTTTGCTTCGAAATTTAACTAAAACTAGATCTTCATTGCAAAATGTCCTAAAACCTGTATACTTCCTATAATAAATGGTAATCCTCTCCAAAACTACTAAGCAATTGATGACAGAACGTATAAAATCCAAGGAACCTGTAGCCTTGTTGCAATTAGGTCACATATTTGGAATGCACTTAACCTAAAATTATTTTTGTATTACTGGGCAAGTTATCATGAAGTTGTTGCTACGAAAATGAGTTGTACCTAATGATGAGTTGTACTACGGGTGCCAGATCATTATTTATCAAAGGGTTTGCAGAAGAGGTGGAACCTGCATTTCATCCATGGAAAAAGGAATTAAATAGAGAAGGTTGGAGGAGGAGTGTTAATAAAAAACAAAAATATATAGATAAAGCAAGTGTTCAGAATAAGTTATAAACATTTTTAGAGATTTTGACGAGCCTCTAAGTTGAGTTGGTAAGAATTAAAATCTTTCACGATAGTTACTGGAACATGATAAGTGGAATTGGTCGGACCAAGTTTATTTGCGCTTTTGTCACTGTAATGGAACCTCGAAGACACCAACCAAATCAAGGTGCTTCGACAAGAAGAGAAAAGCAAAAGAGGAAATACCTCAATATGTCGTGCCAGTTTTCTAAGCATACTGAATATAAGCAAAAAAATGGGGCATGCAGCTGAATTGAAAATAACTTCAAGTCAAGTACCTTTTGAGACAATACGGGCTGCAAAATTCATTAGACAATGCAATAGTTACAAAATAAAATTATCGATTACATCAAGAATTTTAAATGCCCTTCTCAGCATTGGGGTCGTAGAATATATCTTTCTTCAGAGCTGAGCGTAGTCAAAAAGTGGAAAGTATTTTGTTCAGAAAACAAACTAGCATGCTCTAATGCATTGTATGACAAGAAAGAATAGTTTATTGAAGCCGTATAGTAATGTATGTAATACCGTCATTCGTGATTAAGTGAATCAAAAATAACTTCCAGTAAAATAAATTTGAAGTGAACGATCATAGATTCATCTTTTACGAAAATAATAATATATTAACAAAGGACATTAGACGTCAACTTTCAGAATTTTTGTGTCAAAGGTAGTGAAGGTAAATTGAATTAAGAGTTGTGCGTTTTCGTCATTTTAGAGGTGCCGAGGGTAAAGTGAATCAAAATAATCATTTTTTTCACTCCAAATAAATGTATCAAATATATAATAGTGTATCTTATACGGTATAAATAACGTGGTATTATTTTCTGGAGAGAACAGAATTATTCTCACTACTCTTCCTGTTCTTGGCAAGTAGAAGGAGTTGCCACCTCATCTCCATGATCTCTATTCTCTGGAGACTGGGCGGTCTCGTTCACATTTTGAGGTTCTGTTCTCTTAACAAGTTAATTGATTATCATGTCCGCTACGGCAATTCTTTTGCCTGGGGCGACATTGACCTTTTTTCCCATTTTCGGTGGAGCAATCCCAGATTTTTCAACTGATCCAAACATTGAATAATAGCTGTAGTCTAGGCTTTCTCCTTCGAATCTTTATCATTCTCTCGTGGTGGATTTCTAGGTAGTTTGACAAAAAATCCGTTCGGATTATAGGGAATAAAACCGCCAGCTTCAAAGCCAGCTTTATAATTATCTGCTGATTTTATTCCTATTTGATCTATTGTTCCTTTGAGCTTACTTGGAAACTCAGTCTAAGTTAAAACTCTACGATTTCTAAGCTTCCACTGGTTTAGAAGAATTCTCCTCCAATGCATTTTTAACCCTTAACCGGCGTGGTTCGAAATTTTAACACCTATTGCGTTGCGGAGTCCAGGGGACTCCAAAATATAAATAGTGTATTTCCTGTTGCATACTGAAATAGTGTTCTTTTATGTTGTATACGTAATAAAAGACGTATAAAAAACAAACATTGTTAATTTTCAACCAACTAGGTAACAAACCAGAGCATAAAATCTAAAACTGAAGATTTTAATATTTTAACAAAAATAAACATAGTATTTCTTTCATATTAATTTTGAAAGAAAAAACTGAAAAATGGAAACTTTTTGTATTGAAAAGATATTTGGGAAGGTATAAACTAAAAAAAAAAGAGAAAAATATTCACTTTTACAGTTAGCTGTAAAGTATTGACAATGATCCAAACAAGCATATAAAAAAATATAATAGTTAGGAATCCTCCCGATTTTCAATGCACTGAACACACAATTTTCTCGAACATTGCAGAGCAAATTGGTTATCTGCATTCAACACATAGAAAACCAGTTTCTCTTTCTAATTTTAGGTCACATATAAAACAATACTTCCTCTGATTTTTAGGCAAAACAACTTGATCATGAACTGGGGTTTCAAGTGCCATCTTCAAAATTCTTGCCATACCTACTTATAGCTCTCTTGATAAATGTGCATTTCGCACTTTTTTAAGAAGAAGGGTTTCATATAGTTGTTTGGCCAGTCATTTCCATAAATCTTGTCTCTCCAGATGATCTGAGCTGGAACAAGATTGATGAATGATATAAGCATTCACTGAAGACATATCCACAATTCTGTAAAACAGAGGCATTGGCCAGCGTTGCATCCTTCTACTGAAGGAATATTTAGTGGTTTTTTCGTCTACAACATCCACTCCAGATTTTGTGTTATTATAATATGCAATTGCATTTCAGGCAAATCGCCATCATCCTGTTTGCAGTGGTGCATCGAAGAAATAGGGATAACAGCTTTATTTTTCTTTGTTACTCTGGAAATTAACGTTTTATTACTTGTAAAGCCATATAATGTAGATCCCGCCTGTCTTAGTTTGGAGGGTTGAAATTCTTTAGGTATCTATCGTTTGTTTTTCTTCATGGTTCCAAAGTAAGTAAGCTTATTTTGCAGAAGATAATCAGTGAGCTATTGAAGAGTACCAGTTATCACCCGTAATATTTCGGTTGCTTCCAAGTAGTGGTTTGGAAAGGCGAACAACAGCTTGCGTCGGAATAGCAAACCGTTTTTCTTCATCTGTAATATCTTTTAGGGAGTCAGTACCCTTGCCACAATAAATATATGTATTGTATATATAGTGGGTCCAGGCATCAACATGGCACTGGACTTTCAGGCCATATTTTATGGGTTTGCTGAGTAAATACATTTTAAATTTGAGCCTACCTCTAAAGCTGACCAGCATTTCATCGACAGTTGCATTGGCTCCTAAAGCGTAACAGTTTATCATTTTTGTATTTCACAACAATATATAGGATCTCTTGTGAGAATATTTGCCTCCATGCTTCCAGATGTGCAATTACTGGTACAACATTTTTATTCCCTGGCAACTTCAATATCTTATGCGCTGCTATTCTCACGTTTCGGGTTGGTTGAGTGGCCACCCATTTGTATCTGCTTTTTCCGTGAAAATATTTTTTTCTTGAAATACATGTGTCACTGTCGTTTCCACTTTCGGTAACCTGCATTCCAACTTCATCGTCAGAATCATCACCAGAAAGCTTAATCTCTGTTTCTTGATCGCTTGAAATAACATTTTGGATAGTAGTGTTGCTTTCGGGATAGCCATCTTGGTCAGAACCTTCTGTATCACATTCCTCAAACCATCTTAGCACACATTGCTCAAAATTAAAGTCTCTAGGTTTAACTGTTTTTGGATTCTCAGACATAACCACTAAATTGAAAATATTACACTAATTGCACCGCGGATTCCCTCGGACTCTAAGATCTTTGTTACACGTACTTGCTTTGAAAATAGACTTAGCATAGGACGGGTCTCCCCACTATCGGAAGGTATTAAGCAGCGCCTACCGCTTGATCAATAGAGACGCAAGTTATCACAGTATCATACTTTTTAGAGTCCCAGGGACTTCGCAACGCCTGTTAAGGGTTAAGCGCCGATAATATGCAAAATATAAAGACTGCAATAGGTGTGTTGCATTTGGCGGTAAAAATATGAACCTTATATCGTTATTTTCACACGTTTGAACAACTTGTATCGTAAGGTGGCTATTTAAGTTGTCCCCTAGCATTACTTTGGGTCCCTCCAATCGTCGAGATTATGGTAACGCGACGGACATGAACCAATCTTCTAAAAGATCTGATCCAAACTATCCGCTGACACTCCTGTTGTATCTATCATGATAAAATCCTCCTTCTGCCCACCCTTCGTACAAATGTATGCTTCGTACACCGTAGGGTGGGAGCAAAGTTCCATCTCCTGCAATAAAGAAAATTACTGATGAGCTACTTTTCACTACTTCACCCCTCTTTCCGTTACTACTCTTACTTGGCCGGGATCATCACAAAAATTCGTTTCATGGTAGTTAATTATGTTGTAAGGAGGGACATATTATCTAACATTGGGTCCAAGGTTTTTGTAAAAGCCTAAGATCGTATCATAGTTGAAAGCAGCTTGCACTCTTTCAGTATTTTCTGTTAACTTAATTGTCAGACGGGGAAGCCCTTTCATTAATGTTTTGAGACAGTCCATTCCAGGTATATTGCCTTTTAATCTGGGTTCATTCATACTCTGAAAATTGAAGTATTTCTGAACCATTATTTGTATATCTGTTGTACACAGTGGAGACCCACACTCAGCGTAAATCATAGAAGTTTCCTTGATTCTAATTTCCTCAACTTCAGACAGCATCGGTGGGCGTCCATATTTCAAGGTATGTGTTCCATGATATCGTCTTATGATTGTCGTGGAAAGAACTACGTATTGTTCAGCTGCTTGGTGCATAGATAAGACACTCCTGCGTACTGCTTGTGTCAGGTACACTGGGTTATAGTTGTATTTTCCTCGAGGACCCAAATTTTTTCTGTAGTTTCGAGGTCTTCTGTAACAATTTATGTATGAAAAAATATTTTTTTTGTGACAATTGTTCCTCTGTTTTTTATTTAATTCGAAACTAGCAGTAAATATGGAGATGGAGAAAGCCAAAAATTAGGTGGGCGGGTGAAGGCCAGTCGTCAAATGTTCCTGTGCTAATTTGTATAATTTTAAATTAAACTTCTTTGTCAAGAAAAATATCTCGTTAAAAAGCTCCCAACTTACCTATAACATACAGTGATCCATTTTCCCCTTAACTTTACAAGTTTTCTGTTTTTATTAAAAATAAACGGTTTTAAAGATTAAAACTAACTCTTCGGCATCTGTGGCCCTAAACAATTATCTATCATAAAATTGTTCCTTGTATATACTTTGGGAGATGTATCGTGCTAACAAACCGAAATTTCTCCAAAAATAACCAAAAATGTAGTATATCTAGTAGTTATATGACCTGCTGTACTCGCTCTAATCAACTAAAAATCAATAGGGTACATCTGTTAGACACTTTTAACAGTATTCAATCATAAAATTGATCAATCGTATACTCTCTGGAGGCTGTATTGTGCTAACTAACTGAAAATTCTCCAAAAATTACAGAAATTTGGTTCTTCAAGCACGATAGCATCCGTTGTACTGGCTTTAGTGAGTTGAATATCAATAGGGTTCATCTGTGACATCTCCTCAACAATATTGCATCATAAAATTAGTGACTTATTGCACTCCGGAGGCTGTATCGTACTAACAAGACATGTAAGGAAAAGTGGCCGACGACAACGACGACGACGACATACACACATGATTTTTTTTCTAAAAACCGTTTTTTCGTGTTGTTGTTGATGGAAAACGTAAAAATAGCTCAAAAAAATTTCATAGTTCCAACTTTTTATTGGGCAAACCAATACTTTTCGCGCATATTAGATAGGCTGGGCGGAAAAGTAAAAGCTGTTTACATTGCTTGTTTTTTATTTATAACATGGTTTATAGATAATGAGGGATGTTATAAAAATGTTCCCAGTATATTAACCACTACTTACTCCCCCTCACCAACAAACTCTATACAACATTATTAAAATGAAAAATAACACCTGTTCAGCATTTGAATTCTTTCCGGCTCAACTGATTGTCGAAAAAATATACAACCACCACGAAATAAATCTTTGATCGATTGACGAACGAGAATCGTGTACCTGCAAGGCGGATCTACTGCTATGCTTAGAAGCTGAGTTATTCACGGATATTACCGAAAAATGACGATCGATTCATTTTACCCATAGTGACGGTATTCTTACATTTCAGATGTTTGGATAGGTGAAGCGATTGTATAGCATTTGCTAACAAGTTTAATGCGATTACTGGCCAAGAAATCAAGGAAATTTAGGGACATATGAATCATACGAGCCGAGCAACAGCATTATTTCAACACTTCAACGAAAAGCCAAACCATTCCATAACAATAAATTTTGATCCTATGCAAAACCAACCTCTTCCAGGAACTCAAATTACAACAGACAAATTTGGTATTATCTCCTTGGAAATATTAAATGCGACCAAAATAAGGGCTTTAACCACAACACTGTTCACTTTTATCGATGGCTGGAATCTGATGGTGGAAGAGGTGCAGCAGAAACTGCTTCCTGTTTAAGGCATTTTACAAAAATAATGCCGACTGTTGTACAAAATGTGAGAATATATTAAGACAGTTGTGGTGCACAAATTATTCGGTTTTGTTTCTATTCACCACAATTGCTCCTAACTTATGAAATACAAGTTGAATGGTTCTGCCCTGTATGAGGACATTCTTACATACAGGCTAACAGATCCTTTGGTCTAGTTGAGCAACAACCGCGGAAAGTTGAATCTAAATTATTTGCGCATGCGTATGAAGATATTGTTATGAAAAGTAGTACATTCAATACTATTAAGGAACATTTTCAACAGTCAAAAATCTTTTAAATCAATAAACATATTAAAATATGTGAAGCAAGGCGCGTGACAATCGCCCCAACTAGACGTATATGAGTAAGCACCTGCCATTCCGCTTAAAAACTATGCGAGCATCAAATTTTGGAGCGGGACTTGACATTGAATAACTTGGAAACAAATATAAAAGTAATTATCCATCCAATGATTGCATTCGACAGGAAAAAAAGAACAAACGGAAGGAACTGCTTCGAGGTACGCTGTATAGAATGTTTGCTACTACAAGGATGTACTGAACAACGAAATGGCAGAAGAGATTGAAGAGAAAAGAAGTTTGAAAAACAAAATGAAATTGAAAAGTTGATATTCTTATATAAGTTTTGCTTTGTTTACCAGTTACCCGTTATTGCTACCAGTTAATAAAGTTGATAGATGCTCAATTTTATCAATGATTCCAGCTACAGAATATCCCAAGTCCATTTTTATTGTAAAAACTACTGAATCCATTTTTCAATTTTCAATTCCCACTACAACTTGGAAAAAATCACACAAATTATATTATGCGATAGGTTTAAGAAATGGTTTTGTTCTTTTTCAGTCAAACAAAAGCAGAAAAATGTGTTACACAAAAATTGTTCATCTGAAAATCACATCGTAATTATGGATACCTTTTGCAAACAAGCTCCTTAATTAAGCCTGATATAACCCATTCGAGTTTCAATAACATAGAAACCCATTCAAAAGTTAAAACTGTTGGCGTATGTCTCATTTAGACCCGGTATAGAACGTACTAATAACTCACCCTGTATATATTATCAATTACGCAAAAATATGTTCTGTAGTGTACTGTATAACACTCATATGAAGATCGCGATTCGATGTTCTTATGAATCAATCAAGTAGTCGTTAAGCTTCGACAATATTTAGCAAGGTAACATCCCACAAGGATCATAACGGGTACACATACTAATAAAAGTTCTGTTGAACGTATAAATATTTTCAATTACCATCTTGTTAATTTCCAGATGTCATATACCAATTTTCGTCAAAATATCACAAACTATCACTATAACAATATTGTATAGGAATAAGTGGGATAGGAATATTTATTATAGCAAATTGATTATCAATTTATTTTTGAGAAACAAAGATGTTAATTTTGTCATAATTTAACATCAACATGTTATATTATTGGTTTGTTTCGATGCAATGATTATAGGAAATGTATTTCAACTGTTATTTCGTTTGATAAATAGCCATCTTTTTCTAGAATTGCTGACATTAATGAGTATGAGATAATTGAAGAACAAGCATAAACTCCTCTCTAAATATTTTAACACTTTCGCTGCCAGTACAAAATCACAAGGTCGTTGCCAGGAGCCACAATATAAATACGAAATTACTCCTATAGAAGCCGGTGGAAATGGTTGTTAAATTTTGGTCTCTTGTGCCACTGACTGCTATAGGAGGATCTGATCAATTCTGTCAAAAACACTTTTATTTATAAAATCATTACAAACACGGCAAAAAAATGTTCTAAGTTATTTATGATGTTCGTTGAAACACCCAACATAAAGTCCACGCTTATCTTCTCAATCTAGGCAATGATAAATAGTTTGCTTCCGTCATTGACCTTTTTTGGTACATAATCTAGATCTTTTTCGTTTTACTCTTTGGGTAGTTCCAGGAGTTTCATATTTTCCTAGAATCTGAGTAATAGCATGCATTGGTTTAATACTGGGTGGATGAGAGATTTTCTCTGGTAATAGAGATCTCACTATTGAGAGTATAAATGCATATATTGACATTATGTTGGTGCCTTCAGAAGAATATTTGTGGTACATTTTTTGTGAATTGATAAGTAGACATGTACAAATAATTTTTTGTACCGGCGAATGGGCGAATACTCTTACTTTCGCATGGATAAGTAAGCTGTCATTTGATCTTGCAAATCAACTGCAGACAAATTTGTTGTACTGGATTATAACTTGTGGTTTCACTGTTTGTTGTCCCCACTTATTCATGACGCTTTCTATTTCGTTATCAAACTCTCTTGAAATGTATAATATCTCACGTTTGTTCATCTATTATCATATCGCACATCTCGTGCAATACTGTAACATCTTAAGAATCTGAAGTTGCAGGAAATCGCGAGTGAATTTTTGAAAATTTTTCTTCTGCTCATTATTTCATTACTGTTTTTCCTTTCGAAACGTAAATTCGACTATTGTCTTGTACTAATATTCTTCTTTGCATTAGGACAGAAGAGCCTGAGGGTTTGGTTAATGATGACTCCTAATATACGAAATTTCTGTACTTGTTACAGTCTTGTCCGGACAGATTTGACTTCGTTCTGTAGATGTTGTGGAGCCGGAGTGGCTATTTTATGATGATTCTTGTATGGCAAATTAGGATTCAATTTAGAACAGACTAATGTCGGCAGAGGAAACAAAAGTATTATAATACAAAGTACACAATTATTGAAAGTACATGATTAAGCAAAATAATAAATAAAATTAGTTAGACTGAAGTGAGTTGTAGAAGTCGAAGTATGCGTTTTTAATATAATTTTTATCTACTAAAAACATCAAGTCTTTTTTTTTGTTAACAGCGACTGGAACTGGAGCACAATATGCCTTTTTGATCTCCCAATTTTCAAATGCGTATTTTCTCTCCTCGACGTTTACAGTTGATCTGCGACTTCTTCTGATTTGAGTATGGAATGTGTCGACAGTTTCGACATTTTCAGCTTGGTAGGAAGTTTTGTAGAGAAAGACCAACGGACGTTCTTGCCTGAATTTAAGAACCCTTGATTTCGGCGTAGGAGACCGTTTCTTGTTTACCGTTCGTAGTGAACTGTGACCCCATTTTTTCACTAGTCAGTGATTTAAAATCAATGAAATCACTTCAGCTCATTTCTATGAGTTCATAAAATGGGACTGTTTTTTTAGCAGTTTTCATTACTTTGTAATACTGAGATGGTACGTAGATTGTCCCAGATTTTAGCGCCCTTTTAACTTCTTTCTCGATTGCTGGAAGGACCGCGTTTCCCTCATTTTTAGTATGTCCTTTATTCAAGAATTTCTGAACAATGGACTTGATATTTTGGAAAATACATAAGGCGTATATGTACATTGTCAGTATAAACTTGATTTTATGCTGTATGCTGCAATTATCAGAGTGAAAAAATAACTCAATGTCTTTATTTGGGTTTTCTTTGGAATGATTGACAATCAATTGAAAAACTGCTGTGGCAATTCCTATTACTCCACGCTTGCCTACTTCCACATGCCAAACATGGCACACAGCCTTTTGCGTCTTCAGTTCGTAAATCATGAGGTTGTACGTTGACAATTTCGATCTATAGTTCGTTCGGTTTTGACGAAATCGGGTAGTTTCCTGTGGTTCCGGTCTTTACCACGTTTCTCATCCTCAAGTACGCCATCGCTGAATTTGTTTCTAATTGTGGTGACCGTTGTCGCCGAAACACCAAGGGTAGCGAGAAAGAATGATTTACAAGCCCGCACTTTCTTATCGTTATCTTTGAATTAATAAGCCAAGTTACTTATTCGGTTAACGGAAGGACCTGTTTGGTTTGGCGTTCCTGACTTCAGGATTTCCGTTATCAATCAGCTCACAAAGTCTCTTTGTTTTTGCAAGTCCTCGTAGCTCCAATATCTCCGAAATTTCCTCAATCTAGATAATTCCCCAATTCTAGACGATTATTTGAAAGTGTACACTTCTTCACAACCAGGTTTAGTTTTTCTTCTGTCAACTTGTTTATTGGTGATTTATAGGGTTTCCCCAAACTGCGGATGATTTAGGCGAAGTTAACCTTCCACTGCTTTGACTTTGCTATTCTCTTGCGTCCTTTCGTCGATTCAGTGGGTTCTTCACATTCGCCTTCAACAGGAAATGTGGAATTCGAGCTGAATGATTGGGAGTCGGAACATGATGAGCTGGAGTTGGAGCTTGATGAGCCAGAGCGGCCAGCATTTACTTCTGGCAGTTGTGTTGTTTCGACAGTGGTCGCAGTAGTTATTTCTTCTGATGACAAAAGAGCTTCGAATGGTTCACTGCTATTGGAGTTAACGTTAGTAACAAAAACCTAGTCAGGAATTTGTGTCGGCAAAAGTCGTGGAATTAGAATAAAGAATATAGCCGAAAAGATATATTTCTGGTTCTGAAAGAAAATAATACAGCTAGATAAAAATACCAGGCATTCAAATTGAATTGTATAATCTAACTATCTATAGTTAACTGGCATTGGTTCGTCTAAATTTCGGTACACCAGGATTCTTCCACTCTCAAAACGTTGCTCTTTCTAGCATTCTACAGAAATTATAGGGGGTCCTTATACCCTCATCGAGCAACTTCGGTCATTAATCTGCATTAGATTTGTCTGAAAATAATAATTTCTTATGTTGAAATGAATAATTCAGACAATTTGTGGAAAGTTCCTGTAATAATTATATTTAGGGAATTACCTATTGCATATTTTTGGGAAGCTTCTGTAAAATTATTACCAGTGCTCGGACTTGTGGGTTCTTTTTCTCCATTCTCTGAAAAGGTGGTTACGAAATAATTTCTAGGGTGATAATTACAACAATTGAATATGAATGAATATGGAAAACTGATAAGAAACTAATTATTATTTCATGGTAAATGTTTGTGAAACTCTCCTGAAGTTGCGACTACGCAGGTCACAATATTTTCAGTAAGCTGATCCTTGGTGCAAAAAAACACATTTTTCGGCAACGCCAAATCCTCCGCACCAACTATCTTGAAGTATGTGTCGTGTTCTTGACGGTAGGGTGGCCAAACTGTTCTATTTTCGGACAACCCATTTATTTATGAAGACTTGATTTGGTTTTTAGTTATCGACGGATGTTCCTTAACTATAGCTCTTCTTATTTTTAAATTCGTGTTTTCTGATGGGCTATCAATTAACTGCGACGCCCTTAGTATGTGTTGGGTTCTTGTCTCCATTTCAACTTACACCATGAGAAACAATAATAATAATCCCGTTCAGTATGATCGTCAAAGTAACTTTTCGCTTTTTCTATTCTTTTTTTTGAAAAATAACTATTTTGTTGTACCTATGTTAATCAGCACAGGAAACTGTGATGAATAATTGTGATACTCTTACGGTTAAAGCTAATAAGTAATAACATAAGAAATTGTGACTTACCGTTTGGAGATTATTACAGTCACAAATATCCTTCCAAGTGACAATCGTCCGTGGAAGACTGTAACATCACTCGTTATACCTCTAAAGGGACAGGTGGTTATGAGAAGACTGAGTTATTATCGTCTTGGGTGAATGGTTTTTCCTCCTTATCACAGTGGAATATTGTAACATCTGCTCACTTGCAGCGAATGAAACAACTTGACATGTTGTAATCTTCAGGGGATGAAGAACTTGTTTCAGATTTGATATCAAACTCAGAATGGAAAAAAAAGATGTTGCAGTATTCCACGTAGGGTTCGATATTTGTACTCCTTTTTTAAATACTGATACGTTTTTCCCCTCGTTTTAGCTTTCGATTTGATATATCTCTAGGATTTTCTACAAGCTTTGACCGTAGTGTCCCTGTACAATGTTTAATTTTTAAGTAGCAACTGAACCAAACAATAACTGTTGTAAAAGTTATCCATGTATGAAGCTTGGTCCTGATTTAACTTGTTTGCTATTATTTTATTAACAACTTTAGTATCATGGCCTTGCCCAGGTAATTTTGCGTCTTTTGTCCGGTCTACAAATGAAATTTGAGTGTTCTGGCATCGGGTTCTATCAGCATATATAATTTCAGACAAAATTTGTGGCGTTTATTTTGAATATTTTGTTTAAACGCCAAGAGACCACGCCATAGCATCATACTTTCGTCCAAAGAAAGTTATCTGCCTGGATAAAACACTTATTAAAGTGATCTATTACCGGCCTTATCCTCCGTAATGAATCTCGTTGAGTAGTTTCATCATCTGGGATAGAAAAAGAATGCAGCTATCTTAATATCTAAATAAATCGATTTCGACTCATACCGTCAACTGAGGTGAAGGTGGACAAATTTCAACGTTTTTTTGAGATAACATCGTTAGAAGCGCCTCAGAAATTTTGAAAAAAATTATGAAAATAGCTTTAGGTTTACCCCTTTATATGAGCTAAATACGATTTTGGCAAAAATTATAGAATCGCTAATATTTTTTTTAAGTAGTGTCCAACTCTACCCAGAAAAAGGGGTGAAGTTGGACATGGCTTCAAAACCAAATAAAATCAACTTTCAATGAGAACTGGGTGTAGTTGGACAACTCTAATTTTTTTTTTTAAAATTTGCACCCTTGCCTGGCTAATGAAAAACGTTTGTAGGTAAAAAATAACAGTTTATTCCCTAAATCGCAAAACATCAACTTAAACTAGTTTCTAGAAAAAAAAATATAACGTAAAAAACAAAAAATATTTAACAAAATACCAGTAAAAAATGGATAAAATATTTTCTGGGACAAAAAAAAGGAACACAATACCTAAAAAATATATAAAATCATTAACCTATGGTGTCATGAGTTAAATTATCTCGAAACTGAAAACGGTTTCGTCTTAATTCTACAGGTTGGTGTAAAACATAAATAACATCTTCCTTTGACACCATCGATTGGTCTTCTACATCTGGATAAACGAAAAAATGCCCCATCTTTTCTCCAAATTTTTTCCTAAGGAACTCAACTGTTGAAAACATCTCATCAATGTCTTCAACGTGACCTACAAAATTTAGATTTCGTTTAGTTGATTCAAATTTCACCAGGAAGTATTGGTTTTTTTCAAAATCTCCGATGCTAGTAGGAACTAATTCAGTCTTATCATTGGTTGAAGCAGGGTTGCTTGTACTTGGCTCAGCCTCGTCATAGTATAGTTCGTGTAATTCATCTTCTATTATTTCTATTTCAGATTGGTCTGACATAGCTTCATTGTAGTTTCTTTCTTCGACTTCACTGTCATCTTCAATAATGGCCATTTTCTTAGGTCTTGGCTTTCTCGTTTGAATCACAGGAGGAAGGGTCTCTTCATTGTCGCTTTCATGTTCGATGTCACTATTGTCTTCAGTAAATGTCACACTTCGTCCCGGTTGAATGACCATTTTTTCACCTCTTGGCTTTCTTGTTTGAGTTGGAGGAGCAAGGTTCTCTCTAAAAAAGCTAATGAAACTGTAAGTCCAATGTTTCTCAACATTAACTTCTTGATAATCCGCCAGTTTTTTCAACACTCGCTGAGGATCATAAGGAACTATTCCACATGCTACAAATCCTGATTTGACATTATTCGCAGATCACTTGTCAATTCTCTGAAAAGTCTGGGATAGCAAGTTTGGAAAATCGCTCTTCTCAAAAGACTCCCCGATTTTTCATTTTCCACTGTCTTAAGACAAATCTCCACGCTTCCTTCATTGGTCTAAAATAAGCCACATCGAGTGGCTGGCAGATGTGGGTGGAGTTTGGGGGGAACAATATGAAACTTATGTCATTTTCAAGACATTTGTTGATAACCGTTACAGATATGTGACTGGACAAATTGTCACCGATGATTACTTTTTTGCCTTGAAACTTTGATAAGTATGGAAAAGCAATTTTATAGAACCAGTCTTCGAAACAAAACTGATCGAACCAACCACTTTTACTCCGGTTATAAGCCGTGCCAGGAGGACCGTTCTCTATCCATGTCGGATAAATATGTTGGGCCTTGTACACAACGTAAGGTGGAAGAACAAAGCCGGAAGCTGCTGCAGCAATCATAACCGAAATGCTTGTTTTTGAGCTATCCATAACGCGATCACAGTGTTTTGCTCCTCTTTTGGCGAGAACTTTAAAATTTCCTGGGTCGTCGGAAAAATTGGTTCCGTCGTAGTTGACGATATTTTCCGCAGGAACATTTTCTATAGATTTTTGCAATTCCGTAAAATATGCGGTCATAACAGCAGAGCTGACTTGGGTCTAGCCCTTTTCATATTCTGGGATAGCCGTACAGATAATTATCTGTGCCTGTTGAGGAAATTTTTTACCCATTCATCTCCAGGAACATTATCATGGAAAATTGTAATGGTTTTTCCCAGCCGATCCAGATATGATTTCACTAGAGTTTTCACGACTTTTTTGGTTGATGGAAAAATCCACTTGGCGGCACTCATTATCCCTTCTGCTAGATATGTCACTTCATCGGAAGTTAGTACGGTTTGACCTCCATATTTCTTTTTATTTTCTATTCCTTTAACGTGAATAAATAAAGTCGACTTCGGAATTGAATACTTTTCCGCAGCTTGTCTGAAGCTAAATTTCTTTAATTTAACTTCTTCCTCCGCCTTCTTTATTGTTGAAAGCAAATAGTTACATTTGGGTTTCTTTCCCACTTTTCTATTATATACACGCGGCATCTTGATGTCCAACTGTACCCTGGCACAGGAAACTTTTTTAATGTGACGCCACTGGACTCAATTACTTGTGGCAGATTATTTTATAGGTTAGTTACTTATACTGTAGTCTACATTGTGGCCAAAAATGGACATTCTAGGAACATCAGTATCATACATATATAAAAACCGAATTGCCAAAATAGCACTTTTTAAAACAATTGTTCACATAATTAAAAAAAAAATCTTACCGTTAAAAAACCGCGCCAAATGTAACACACTTTCTTACTACATTCTAACTGATGAAATACTCACCGCCAAATTGGCCGAAGGTCGAATGTCAGTGGCGTCACGAACTTATATGATCAGAAACTACGTCTTGTCCAACTTCACCCTGACTGTCCACCTTCACCTCAGTTGTGCCTATCGTCTCCGGATATTGGCTATCATGTTGGATATTCGAACTTTGTTAACGGCAGCTCGAAATAGTAAAGTGGTTGATTTGTTGAACTACCTTCTTAAATTTCTCAACCATGATATTCTGCTTCTTCCCACTCCTCTAGCTCCCCACTCCTCTAGCTCCCCATTCCTCTCCTTGGAGAATCCTCTGTAAAAGGGTATATCGGCTCTCATTACGCATTATGTGTCCTTTCCCATCCTTCTCATTACTTCCATGTTGGTTATTTTCTCTGTCCAAAGTATTCGTTGGATTCTTCGGTGCAGCCACATTTCAAAAGCCTCAAGTTTTCTAGAGGAGGTCTCCGTAAGCGTCCGTGACTCGACCCCATAGAAGAGGATCGAAAACACGTAACATCGCAGTAGGCGGATTTTCGTTGACAGCTGTAAGTCGTGACTGGTAAAGGCTTTCTTCATCCTGATGAATGATGTTCTGGCTTTTTCAATACGTGTTCTGGTCTGCACAGAATAGTCCTAGTCATCATTTATGTTCGTGCCCAAGTATGCGTATTTGTGGACTCTTTTTAAAGGAGTTTCGTCCACCTACAAAATACCGCGGGTGTTTTGGTTCTTACTGATTATCATGAACTTTGTCTTGTTGGTGTTTATTTCCAA
Source organism: Galeruca laticollis (assembly GCA_963921935.1). Classification (NCBI taxonomy): domain Eukaryota; kingdom Metazoa; phylum Arthropoda; class Insecta; order Coleoptera; family Chrysomelidae; genus Galeruca; species Galeruca laticollis. The sequence goes on along the minus strand of OY998179.1, from coordinate 156,370,751 downwards.
ACCATATTGGCGGCTGTATGTTGTAACACTGTCCCTTAGTAGTTGTTAGGAAGCTAGGTTGTCCGCAAAAATAACGGTGTCAACTGCATACCTTATATTATTCACTCGTTCTCCGTTTAGCAGGATTCCAGCTTCAATGTCTTGCAGAGCTTCCCTGAAAATGCATTCCGAATCTCTTCTGTTGTCTCTTTGTCTACACTGACACAGGCCCTCTGATTCCAATAGAGATTTCTGATGATTTTGAGATCCTTCCCGTCCAGGCCAGCTTTTTGTAGAACTTTCATCATTTTCGTGTGCCGTACTTGATCAAACGCCTCCCTATAGTCTATTAAACAGGCGTAGACAGACATCGCACTTCACATCCTTGCATCGCTGACACAGCAGCTGGACTGGAAATAGAGCTTCCCTAGTCCCCATGGCCATTCTAAAGCCGAATTGAGTCTCAGACATATGTTCCTCACACATTTCCAATATCCTATTATGAATTATCTTCAGTAAAATCTTTAGCAGATGAGTCATCAAGCTTATTGTTCGAAACTCGCTACATTCACTAGCATTAGGCTTCTTGGGAAGAGTAATGAATTCAGACCTCAGCAATTCCGTGGGTATGATGACACCCATAACATAGATCACATTGAACACTTTTGTAAGCCACTTTAGATTCTTCCATTCGATCAGCTTCAGTATTTCAGCAGGAATCCCGTCGGTGCCCAAGGCCTTTTGATCTTTTGCATTTCTCAGGGCTGCTTGCCACTTCTACCTCTAAGATTGGGGAACCATCTGATTCTTCGATATTGGGTGGCCCCGTTCTCACGTCATCAAACAGTAGTTTAATGTATTCTTCTCAGATTTGCTCAATTTCCGACTTCTCTACTATAACTCGCCCTTGGTTATCCATAAGTACATTAACTGTTATTCTCTTCACTGTTCCCGCCATTTACTTTACTTTATTGTGCATATTAAAGTTATCACATTTAGATTGACATTCTTCGATTTCCATACATTTTCCAATTTCTCTTCTTCTCTGGCTGTTCTTATTTCCGCCCTTATTTCTTTTTGTATGTTCATGTATTCTCTTTTATTATTTTTATACAATCTCCTCTTTTTCATGAGTTCTAGGATTTCATCCGTCATCCAAGATTTCTTCATCTGTTTGTTAGGCTTTAGCTACTTTTCTTGTACTTTATGTACACTTTCTTGAAGCATCTTAAGGTCGTTTTCTACATCTCCATCGTTTTCCTGTTCTTCCGTCTCTGTCAAGAGTTCGCTTTTCACCAAATTGCTTGTGGCTGTGTCTTTCAGTTTTTTGTAGTCGTATCTCCCCACACGTTTTTTCTCTACCTTCTTCAACCTGACTCCCATCCTTCCTATCAGCGAGTTATGATGCAGCTGCACATCTGCTACTGGATAGGTTTTTATGTTTTTGATGCTGTTTCGAAATCTTTTATTAATGAGTGCAAAGTATATTTGATTCCTAGTTTTACCATCGTTCGATTTCCACGTATACAATCTTCTAGGATGGTGTTGGATAATGTATTCGTAATAATCAGATCATGTTCCTCTACGAATGCACTTAGAGTGTCGCTACATTCGTTTCTCTCGCCTAGTCCAAAGTCTCCAATGTGTTCCCCAGTTCTACCTTTCCCAAACTTGGCATTGAAATCGCCCAAAGTGATGTTTATATCATGATGTAGCAAGGTTTTGATTATATCTGATATTTGTTGGTAGAACTGGTCTACGTCCTTATTGCTGTAGTCTGTAGTAGGAGCATAACTTTGGGTGAGATTAACATTTACGGGCCTTGTATTAATTTGTAGAAGAGCTATTCTCTCTGATATTGGCAGAAAGTTGGTAACACACGTTGCAATTTGTTTGTGCAGTATAAATCCAACTCCATGTTGGAAAATGTTGTTTGCTGTTCCAGATATCGACTCATTTGCTCTCTAAATATTGGTATATTGACCAATCAATCAGTTCGTCACTATTGTAGGTAATTGCATTGTGCCCATGTACGGAAGAATGCCCAGAAATACTTGGAATTCTTCAACAGACAAGTATTTTCCTGCTGATATATGTGATTGACCAGGTGTACTGTGAAATGAAATGGAAACAGCGTATATATTTGTTCGAAAATCTTTGTCAAATACGAAGAAAAAATAAGTCCACAAGTTATTTTCCAGGTGATGGTACTAGCAGCTCACGATGCCACTTGGCACCAAAGAATTTTCACCCCATGGTTATTTGACCTCTAGTAAAATCGCTGGTTGGGTCTCTAATATATAATCACGCTCATCTGTAGAATCAGAGTCATCATCGGGAACTAATTCTGATTCACTAAAATCAAATTCATCGCCGATTTGGTCGCCATTTCCTATTAGGTTAGTCATTTCTTTTTGTCTTAATGGCTATTCCCAATACAGAACACTGCGTGCTCGTTTTGGTCCAGATGGCCCTGTTCCTTCACAAATTGTTTTTAATAATTATAACTCAAGAAAACTAATTTAAAAGTTATAACAACAAATTTGTCACTTTATATTTGCGGAGCCGTCGACATATATCGGTAACTCTCGACTGGCTCCTATGGGAGTCGGTGGCTTTGGAAGAGTTCGTAACAATCCTCCAATAGCTTATTTCAATGTAATGTTGTAAACTACGAAGACAACATCTGTTTCTACTCCTAATTCAATTGACATTCAAATCGTCTTATATTTACCATTACCATGATATTTCTACATTCTACCATCATAAAATTTCCGATATTCTTATCACGACCTTTACCTTAAGCCAAATATCCTTTCATAGTGTCTCATTTTCCCTTTCTTTGATTTTAAAGTGAAAAGATGAGTTCCTCTAGTATATATCATGATTTCGCACTATTCCGTCATTTCTGACCCTATTGCGTCACTCTCTTTTTCTGTCTTCATTGCTGATGTATATTAATGGTGGTCAGTTTCAGGTTCTACTTCTTCCTAGTTTATTGTCGATGCTTTGGTCTGTATTTCGTGATATTATTTGAATTTCAAGTTATCGTAACTATCTTCTCTATTCCACGTTTTTTCTCCTGGATTATCTTGTAGACACTATATAATTACTTCCATAATTACTTCTTTTGACTGTTTTATCGTATTTTTTGTTTTATAGTCAATTTTATTTCTTCTGTGTGAACTAAAGCGATGCTTCTTTTTCTTAGTCTTTTCGTTAGTCCATTCTCCTAGGATCTACTCCATTTTTTACCAAGAGGCTGGCAGTTATTCCCACACAAGTCACTGACGTCATCACAACGAATAGAAATGGAGGAATACATTGAAATTAAATTAACTGTCTCGACTCTTACTTTGTGGAATCTGCTCATTGAAATTGTTCGTTATCATAATTTGAAATGTTTTTAATTATTTGATTCCTTGTTTCTATTTTATTTCAAAGCAGAAGTGGCGTTAAAGACCCCTATTCATTAAATATTTTTAGAAATTATTGGGAGTAACAATTATGTTGATAATCAATGTGAAAAAAACTATCACGAAAATGCCTATCCCAAGTTATTTCACAAATGATCTGAACGAATACTTTAGCCCTCCTCGGCAGACGAGTCATATGAAAATAGCTGTTCATAAAGGCACAAAAGCCAAGGAAATTCCGATCCAAGACTACTTTATTATACGTATATACCAAGGGAAATCAACATGAAGGGAATTGTTTCTGTAAATATTTCAATGTCGAAAAATGTGAACTCCGCAATTAGGATGGTGGCGTTTTCGGATGAAATGTTACTATTTTAATATTAACAATAGAAATGAAAAACTTGAGCATGCATTTGTTTTTTCTTGAGAAAGTATTTCTTGATGTTATTGTGAATATTTTGTATTTATACAATATGTCTACTTAAGTTCGCAGCATATGGAAAACTTTTTTATTATTAATATTACGAAAAAAAGTCATTTCTCACAAAAAATTCGGCAGGGCTAAAAACCTTAAATGCAACCGTCAGCTATTGAGATTTGTCAGCCGTATACAAGTTATGTTATGAAATATGAATTTTGCTCAAAAGTAACCTTCATTTTTATAATATTGAAAATTTATTTGGAATTGTAAAATGTGTTCTAATATATACCTCCCACGTTAGCAATTTTATGTTACATACAGATCTTTAAAACATTTCAAGAGCAAATTTTTTGAAACATTGTTTTTTCTAAGAACATTTTTAAAATGTTCTTACAACACTCATACAATAAAAAAGGGCACCGTCATATAGAACTTTTCATTCTTTGAGTTTTGTAAGGCCTGAATGAAACTCTTCAAGAATTGTTGAGTGAACATTCTAGTAGGTCTTAAAAACAGTTTCACAGCAATCACAAAAAAAATCTATAGCAGTTCTAAAATACTGCTCTCGAACTCTTGTATAGAACAGATATAGTACTCATATACAATTATTATTAGTATCGCATTATATCGCTGAATACGCATGTTAGAAATAATCAAAAATGTGCACCATAAAATAATCAACTTACATATAGTAGTACTCATTTGACTGCATAATAGGTTTTAGTTGTAGTAAATTACATTGTGTACATTTCGTAATTTTTTGGAGCGCCCTCAATTCGCTTTAGATTCCGGATAATGCTATAAAAATTTTATATATTTTTTCTAAATTGATGAATTTTAGAATCCAACATAAAATATTTAGAAAGTATATGTAATAGAAATTATTAATATCATTTTCAATTATAATAATTTCTGGTTTCTTCTCAATATGGAGGTAGAAATAAAATTAACCTTCAACAGATATGGTTAAAAAAAATCCTTTACCCGTTACAGTGTGGTCTGACCGACGGTCCATTATAATTCGTATTAAAATTCAAATTAACCTCGAGTATTTGGTTTAAATAAAGCTTGAAAGTTTAGAAACCCTTTTTAAAAAAACTTCGCTGTAGTTTCAAAATTGTAAAGAATACAAAATAATAGAATATTTTCCAAACATTTTTGTTTCCTTTACATTCTAAACAAATTTTTCGGGAACATTGCAAGCAAATCGTTTTTTTACAAATAACACATAAACACTGAGTCTTTCTTTCCAATTTTGATGGACAAATATGGCATAACATTCGGGTTTCCAGACGCTCTTCTCCTGCTACCATTTTGATATTTTCAGTTGTCTTGTTTAGAATTTGCTCCAAAGTAAGTTTTAGTTCTCTGGGTATCTCTTCATTCTGCAATCGTCTTTCCATCAATGGAGATACTAATGTTTTGGCTAAATGTTTTAGAAAGTCCATGCGTTCCAATTTACCGGCATCTTCATTGCTTTGTTGCATAATATATGCATTTATCATGCTAGCATCCAACATTTGCAGAAACATTGCCATTGGCCAACGGCGAGTCCTTCTGCTGGCACTATAACAGGCGCACCTTTTGTCCAAAGAATCAACGCCCTCCTTGGTTTTGTTGTAATAGTCTATGATCTCAGGTTTTGTGCCGTCAACAGTATTTGACTTAGAGTGATGCATAGACGACACAACTAATACGGCTTTAGATTTTTTCTGAACGTGCGACAAAAGCGTTATATTTTCCCAAAATCCATATAGCGAAGATCTTACTTTTCTTGATTTATGCGGGAGAAACTGTGGTCGAATCTCTGATTCATTATTTTTAACGTTCCTACGTAGGTTAGGCCTCATTTTTTAAGTTCATCAACAAGCTATATAGAGCTGAACCAATTGCCACCCGTTACATTGGGATGCGATTTTTAAAAACCTTTGCATAAGCGAATAACCGATTGTGTGGAGATACCAAACTTTTTTTCTTCGATTGGAAGCGTATGGCCATCAGAAACCTTCCCTGTATAAATGTAGGCGTTATACAAGTAATTATTCTTAGCATCTGTTAGACGTTGGCCCTTGATGCCGTATTTAGCCGGTTTGTTCGGCAAATAAATTCTAAATTTGCATTTACCTCGAAATGGTATAAGCATTTCATCAACAGTCACATTAGCTCCCGGGCTATAATATCTTTGGAAGTTGTCTATCAGTTTTTGAAATACCGCTGATATAGCTGCAGATGGATCAGTAACCTTCCTTTAATTTCTTATTTCTGCGTTTTCAAATCATAGACAGATAAGCAAAAACTCACGTCTTTTTGGCATTGTGCAACGAAATACATCCCTGCCTGTTCCATCGGTGGCAAATAGACAATCCAGATTCTCATTTCCAAATTTGAAAACTGCAGTGTAAATAAGTAGACCCAGAGACGCTTTCATTCCAAGTGCTGGCTTTGATGGATCCTTATATTTTTTTTTGCTTCGGTAATTTTTTTATTTGTATCAAAAATAATTTCATTCATCCGACAGTATTAGCCTCCATACTTCTTCAGGGGCTGGACAATTTCCAAGGTGCTTTGCAGCAGCTTTGAGTCCTGGGAGTGTAACAATAAAATTATGTGACATTGTTCGCACGTTGGTAGGAGGCTCTTTTTTTGACCTAAAATCGCAACTTATAAGTAGCAAGTCAAATAAGAACAAAAAACAAAAACAATTTACCATGTAAACTTATTTTTTCCTAGATAATATTCTTTATCTACCATTACTTCTTCGTCACTCTCCGACGCGCTTTCTTCACTGTGAGTATCGTGTTCATTTTCCAAGTAATCAGCGTCTTCTAAGTCGTCTTTGCTATCAAAATCCAGTTCATGAAAATCTTCTGGCACATTCAAAAGATTTTTTGGCCATTCCTGTAATTTTGGGTCGTCTGGATGCATTCTTGAAGGTTCCGGAAAACCAGCCATGCTAAAATATTCATAATATTTGAAAAATGTCGATTTATTAAAATATAATCAGAAATAAAAACACCTACCTAATCGGTACGCTGTGGTCTAGCAGATCACTGTCTATCTTTGGGATATAATAATAATTCACAGCTCGCGCCACTGACGTTCTCACGTTACTGATGTGTGGGACGGTCATCGACTGAAAGCTACATAGACCCCCGCCTCTCAACACACAAGCGTTTTCAAAATAATGGGAATAGATTCCCGCGATGTGTCTGGCAGACGACCACTGTGTAGCTGTTAGACGTTAATAACACTTTTGTGTCTTTTGCAATGATTATCGAGCAAATTTATTTCGTAAGCACCTATTAGAACGCATCCATCCCATTTTGTATCCACAGTGTTGTCATATTTTACGATTATTTTTAAACCATAAGGTTGACCCTATTAGCTTATTTGGTTTTCCGAGACATTCTTATTTTACAAACATTGATAATAAGCTGACCATTTTGCTAATTTGTTGTCTACATAATTGGTGGAATTATAGTCAATAATTTTATTTCCCTACGATCACTACCCAAAGTAGGCTTTTGCACACTCAAATCTAACCGCAAAGTTGATGTTTTCCGTGATATGTCATAATTTGACATTATTTCCGCTCTAGAGCGTACTTTTCCGCTCGCATGTTCTCATTTACAATAAACTAAAGGAAGTTAGTAAATAATAGGTATATTAATAGTACATTATACACTAAGCGACTAAAGTGACCCATTTAATCCCGCTGATGGGACCCATTTAATCCCCGAAGAAATCAATCCATATACAATTCAAATAAAAATGAATACTACTTAGGATGGCTGGGCATCGAGGATGCACTTTTATGAAATGAAACATGGCTGGGCATCGAGGACGGACTTTTATGAAATGAAGCTTGGCTGGGCATCGAGGACGGACTTCAATTTTTTTGTAGTAAGTCAAAGTGCGCCAATAAAAAAATAGCGTAAAGTATTCGTGGATAACTGGTCTTTCAAACACGCGCGATTTTTCGAGCGCGACGGCGCAGTGTTATAAGACCTTACAGATTAGACCGATTAAGACGTCACTTCAATTATTATTTTCTATCTTATAAACCATCCAAAACACTTATGTTCATAGTTGTAGTTAATATTTAAAAATATTCAAAGTGTATAACTAATTACTCCCAATATTTTTCGAACCTCAATTTGTTTAACCTTGTAAATGTCATCTTAATGTCGTTTACGACTTTTGTAAGTTTTAAATTGTCATTAGTTGCTTTTACGCCGTTTTTGATAGATTAGGTTAATTTTCTTCTCGAAACCTTGACTCAAAACATCAAATTGCAAGAGGTTATGGACACAGGACACGCGTGAGACACCATTTAAGCTTCTGGAGTTTGTAATTTGTTGAATTTTTGTGTTAATAAGTGATATCATGAGCCAGCTTCCGCTGATCGAGCATCTAAAAGGGCACGAGAACTATGGTACGTGGAAATGCGCGGTACAGATTTATTTAGAGCACGAAGAGCTTTGGGACGCAGTAAAAGGATTTTTCGTGTTTTTTTTAATTATTTGTTTAAAAATAAGGTGATCGTAGAAAAAATCTTGTGTGCAATTTGAGCAGAAAGTGCGTTGCCGCTTTCGGCAGATTGCCCGCGCGACGCGTAGCCTCAAGCGGCAAAGTATCACTTTCCGCTCTTAATACAAAAATAGCTATTATTTAATGGGTTAGGTTATTTTTCCAGTGATCAACGAAAGAAGCATTCATTATATATTTAAATAAGAATATAAGAATGACTGGCATTGTATTGCAATAATTTTTGTAACGAACCCAGTAGCGGTGAGTTACCGCAAAGCCCAATAGCAGTATGAAACCTTCAATGTGACACGAGTTTTACATACTATTTTTAGTATTTGTATAATTCGCGGTTTAGACCCGTTTTTAATAAAAAAAAGTAATGTGGTGTCACACATGGTACTTTTCCTCAAAGTGTGCGGTTTTTAATCCGTGTAATACGAGTTGAGATTTGAGACACCACTTTTTTCTAATAAAACCTATTGCTGTTCTGTGCAAACTTTCATATGAATTCACTAATCAGTTTATTACTGAAGTCTCGAAAAATTCATAATATCCGCCAGGAAAACCTCAACGTACGTCAATGGGCTTAATATGATGTGTGGCAGAAAGGGCCCTTTATTACTTCATCATCAAGCAAAATTTTATTTCAATATATCTATAATCAATCATTTTTTTGAAATATCCTAAAAAGTTGAATCCTCTAAAAAATACACTTAAGGCCAATAAGTTTCATAGTATGTGTGATATAGGAGGTGCTTCATTTGCTTAATTTATATTCAAAATTTCATTAAAATCAGTTTATTCGTTTATTTTTACGATTTTTCTAAATTTTCAACCCTCTTAAAAACCACTTTAAAGTGCGCCAATGAGTTTATTAGCGTTCGTGATATAGGAAGTGTTTATGCTTTATTCATGTTCAACATCTGATCTGAATTATATCAAGGTATTGAATTTTACAGCCCACATCCAAAGATTCCTTATAAATTCTGCGTTTTTTTCAAATTCTGATATAACCGAATCATCAATTATTATGAAACTCTACCTGCCAGTCATTTCTGTTTATTATAACTTCGTAATCTTGTTTTTCTGTCTCGAAATCAATCACATGTTTTCCTTGCTTGCTTACTTCGGCATCATCAGTTGTTTGTAATGCTGACACCTCCTGGAAATCATATCTACCCTCAGTGTTAACGTTATTTACGGAAATATCATCGCGTACTAAATCCTCATATTCTGGGTCCGGCAAACTTCTGTCGAAGATCTATAACTCTTATTGTGTATACCTTCCACATATATTTGAAAGGTATATATTAAGAGAAATTCAAACAAAAAATTTTTAAAATTATGTTCATGTATATGTTCACGTAAACTAGGCTGTTTCGGAGAATGAAAATATTTTCGTTAAGTTATGAGAGGTTACTAATTATATGCCCAAGATGGTATTCTTACCTGAAGGTCTCGGATGATCTTCTGCGGGGTTGCAACCCTTCTTGAAAACGATATTGTGGACTGTATCAGGAGTTCAATGGGTTTTTATTAAAGATCTTGGCCCTAGCGCGTTAAATATTGACTACGAATGGTTCACTTCGACAACTGTTCTACTTCTCTTTTTCAGCTTGGAGAACTGGGTTTTTAAATTGAACATAATGTATGTATACCGTATGTCCGCTAGATGTAAAAATACCACCAACGATTTGCATGAGATTTTAACATTTAAATTTTATTATTTAATAACCTTACATATTAAATATAGATCAAACAGGGACCATAACAAAATAAAATAAAATTAATGAATACTTGACAGCCAATGGCTGAATTTTTTTCAAATGGAATGTTTTAATTTTTTTTAAATTTTTAGAACCGAAATAGTTAGTATTTTACATTTCCAATGTTTTTTGTGAAACTCTCAGCCAACTCGGAGATAAACAACTATTTCCTAAAAAAATTGAATTTGCACATCCCGTTATAAAAAACCGCAACATTATAAAATTTGAAACCAAAGCCTTGAAATTACCAATTCACAATGACAAAGGATTGTGGATTTGTTCAGATTTTTTTGGAAATTTTCATTTTGTACAGGAAGCTATTAAATAAGAATTACATTTCAAAAACTTGCATGAAAGTATTCATCAATGGATACTGAATTTTATCCTCTCCAACTTTGCTAATCACTATATGTACCGCTATTTCGTTGTTTAAAGGTTATTTGAAAAAAAAACACATTTTTAGTAAAAATGTAAGTAGGTTGTTCTCGCTTTAGAACAAAAGTAAATGATGTTAATGTTCTAAAGACACCAATTTTACATGTTTTTAATGAAATGCTATTAATAACAACAATTCTTATTTATTTGGAAATTATCCAGTTTAATTTTGTAGAAGGTGCTCTAAATGTCTGCCATTCACTCTTATATATGAATTTACTGCTTCATTAAATGATGTCGATAAGTTTCTTTGCATCTGAGGTGTAATAGACCTGAATGCTTGTACTATTCACTCTTTCATAACTTCAGGTGTTTGATGAACGGGACTCTTAACATATCACCACTTAAAAAATCGGGTTTTGTTAGGTCCGGTGATCGAGATGGACCATTCGTACCGATTCATTTATTATGACATGTTGATGCAATTCATCTTCTACCTCATGTAAATAATGCGTTCCTGCTCCTTGATGTTGGTACCATATTGATTGTCCTACAGTAAGGCGAACGTTCTCATGTGAAAAAAGAAGATAATTAGCCAAAAAATCTAGATTCATCAGGCCATTCAAATTGCCTTCGATAAAATTCGGCCCATTTACATGTTTCCCAATTATACCTCCCCAAACATTTACACTCCATCGGTCTTGGCTGTATGTTCCTCTGATGATGTGGAAATTTCATTGGCATAATAATACTTATTGCTCCTGTTTACGAATCCATTTTTATGGAATGAGGCTTCATCAGAAAATAATACTTTTTCGAAAAATCCTGGCTTGCCGAGGTTTTGACTTAACCCAGTTACAAAACCCCAAACGGTTCTCAAAACCCATCTCATTTTCGAAAAACAAAGGTTTTATGAGACTGACATCAAACAACTTATACTTGGCCTATATTTGTTTATTCAAGAGAAAATTGAGTAGAACAATTGATTTGACAGAGATGATGTTAACACCATAAATGTTTACGTTGTTAATATAAACATAGATACCGAGAATTTTATATTGGTATATTCAATAGGCAAAACTATACAAACTAGACTGTCAAAAATCAAACTCGGTGAAGTTAGGAATTTGAAATTCCAGGTCCGTTCTTGTTTAACAAAAGCTGTTATCTCTCAGATAGTGAGCTACCAGATGAAAAGACGCGTCGGATTTATTCGATGGATAAATAATTATTCTATAGATGACTATCTGTCGGATGAGGATTATTTATTCGTAGTTGAAAATATCGGGCCTTAATGACATTATTATATTTATTTCATTAAGTACGACGTTTTTCACTATGCAAACAACATCAACTATCACTGTTAAAACATATTATGGCGTCAGTAATATAATTATAAGGTGTCGTCGTTCCATAGCGCTTTTAACAAAAATGTCTTTATTAATACTTATTTATTATGTAATGATTCTATACCGTCTGAATTATTATTCCCTGTTACTGTTTTAAAGAGCTGCTTTTTCTTTCGTTCGATAGCAGCTTTCCTATTAGTAATTGGTTTTCTGTAGCATAATTGTGACATTAGCAACCCTTCATACAATAGTTCTATAGAGATTAACGTAACATTACGAAATATTAAAAAAAAGAGTTCCATATGAGATTATATACTTCTATTAAAGCCTTTTCCCGCACCGGTTTTACAGCAATTTGATTCAACAAGCTCAGTTGCGGTTAAATTGTGTTACTGAATAACGATTATAGGACAACATTACAACTTATCCTATAAATGCTCGATAGTTATGCTCTAAAAACGTTCTGGCAATAAATTTATAGAAACATTTAATTCTGGAGGCAAAATAGGCTCATGAGCCACTTTAGTACAAGGTACAACTATAAAACATTAACAGATTAAAAAAAATCATAGATCACTTGGGCTATGTATACAAAATGTTTAAAATAATGACTTAGTACATGCTCCTATTGGCTACCATATAACTTAAATAATAGCTCAAATACATTTTCAATAGATTTGCCATGATATTTAACTATCTAACATCATTTCTGTTAAATGGTAAAATCAATAAAGTACTCCATCCATTTCAAAACATCAACAAAATGCTACAGCTCAGAAGTTGGGAAGCACTAAGGTTATCAAATTTTAATAACAGATGAGTGAATTGTTCATTTGACACTAGTTTACAATTTGAAATACATTTTCTTGAAAACAATTTTCAATATCATGAAAAATGTACTCTTGAGAATTCATATTTTTGAAATATCTCACCTAGGACTGAAAAAATTGAATATCTCATTGCCACATTTTAGGTTTTACACCATGCAAAACTTTTCATAAAGAATCATTTTTTTCATAATACATATTGATAATAAAAAAGTATCCCATATACTGCGAACTTCAGTGGACACATTGTATTTGGTACAAAGTGTAAAATTGGAACAAATATAAGGTGAGAACAGATGGAATTCAGTTATTTCTATCCACAAATTTTGATACTGAAAAACGCATATACGAGGTGATTCATAAATATTGGGACATAGGCTAAGGGTAGATTGTTTGGACCAAAATTTGGCGATAGGACCAAATACAACTCAATAAATTATTGCCGTGGAAAAAGATAAATGGCGTTAAAGTTGATTTTTTTTTCGTTTTTTGCTTATAATTTCACTGTATATTTATCAATTGCTATCAAACTCGGCACAGAGGCATACTATTATACAAGCAATATTATTTGACATTTTGTTACAGGGGGAGCCTCGTGTAGTGAATTCTAATAAAAAATTTAAGATAAACATAATTTCCACGTAATATTGGTACTTCTGTTCAAACACGATATTCTCATTCGTTTTCGAGAAAGACGCGATTGAACAGTTCAGAGTATCGAAAGGGGATTTCAAGTAAAGGACAATAAAAAAACTTGTATCCTAAGACTCCTATTTCGACGATAAAGCATAATTAAAAACAATGTAACATAAAAAAAGCAGACTCAAATTAAATGTTCTACGTGGCCCCCTACGACTTCTATGCCTTTTCTATTTCTTTCAATAAAAGACTCTTGAAGTTCAAAGAACGTATTATTCTGCCCCCTCATAAAGTTAGCCGCATTTTGTATTCTCCTCTACAGTTCGTGTCTCGAGTTAATTTCATTGGCATGAACTAAGGACTTCATATGTCCCCAAACATAAAAATCAAGCTGGTTATACTTAGGATTTCTTGGTGCCCATTCAAAATCACTTCCTCTATCAATCCATCGTTGAGGAAATATGTCATTTAGATGATTTCTAACAACTAAAGGAAAATGAGGTGGAGCTCCATCCTGCATGAACCACAATTTATTTCTTACAGCTAGTGACAGATTATCCAAAATATCCCTAAAAGTATTAAGCAAAAAAAATAAATAAGAATCTCCATTTAAATTTGGAGGTAGAGCATATGGCCCTAGTAGTTGGTCGCCTATAATGCCACACCAAATATTCAATTTAAACTCATGCTGGAAATGTCTTCTTTTCAGAGCATGCGGATTTTTTTCTTCTCAATAATGGCTGTGTCGCCAATTAAATGCCCCTTGTCTGGTAAAAGTCGCTTCATCGGTGAACATAATATTCTTAGTAAAATGTCGCTCGTTGAGAATGCGTTGGCAGAACTGTAACCGCCGAGGGAGATCTCTTGGGAGCACATTTTGAAAAGGAGTGAAGTGGTAAGGATGGAACGTTTCTTTTTTTAGAATTCTTATAATAGACTACTAACTTACTCCTGTTGCTGATGACAAAAGACGTGAACTGACTGTAGGATTTTCAACTATTTGAACCAAAATTTCATCTTCTTGATTAGGTGAAATTTGTTTCGGACGACAACCTTGATTTTTATTGTGAAATGACCCGGTTCCACTCAAACGATGAAATAGGTTTGAAAAAGTTTTGTGATTTGGTTGCCTTCTGCCTGGATATAACAATTCATACCTTCTGGCTGCAGAGCGCCCGCAAAAATGTTATGGTGCGTATACACAAATCATATCTCGCATTTCTTCATTCGTAAACTGATTGTGTCGAGGCATTTCAATAGGAAAATATATGATAGCTTTAAAAAATGCAACCATTGACTATAAACTAGCAGCAAAAAATATTCACTGACAACAAATGTCATTCACCAGCAACAATTATCTGACAGTCCAAAGCACACTTTTCATAAATGAAATCATGTTTGAAATTCCCTTCCGATACTGTGAACTGTTCAATTGTGTTCTTCTCGAAGACGAATGAGAATATCGTGTTTGAATAAGAGTACCAATATTACTTAGAAATGCTGTGTATCTCATATTTTCTAATAGAAATCACTAAAAAGTTTCGTCAAAAAAGTTATCAGTCAATTTCATCATTAGATATCCTTCACGAGGCTCCCCCCGTAACAAAATGTCAAATATAACATAAAATAATATTGCTTGTATAGAAGTTATGCATCTGTGCCTATTTTCATATCAATCGATAAATATACAGTGAAATTATTAGCAAAAACGTAAAAAAAATTTAACTTTAACGCCCTTTATCTTTTTCCACAGCAATATTTTATTAAGGTATATTTGGGCCTATCGCCATATTCTAGTCCAAACAATCTACGCTTAGCCTATGTCCCAATAGTTATGAATCACACTGTATATGTTTGTATCAATTTTTATCTGAATAATGCAATTAATATCACAACAACTGTTCATAATACTATGAAATTAATATCTTGCATCTCATCTGAAAATCGTACATCATCAAAATATACCAGTTATTCCGAATTATTATATTAGTACTAATATTTTAATTATATAGTCAAAATATCGATGTAAAATGTAAATGAATGTACATATCCTGCTCATACGCAGTAATATTGTTGAATATTACATTGAAATAAAAGTTATTCATGTGAAAGGTATTTTATTCCATTTTCCCAGTTTCCCACACATGTTCAGGTTCATATTAGTTCAACAACTTTCTTAATCATGTGCCGAAAACGACGAGTAGGAATCAATATTTCCATCAAATAGAGTAAGCACTCTTCCTTCTAATTGCAATTTGAGATATGTTCATTTAATGACGATTTGTACCGTATACAGTTTGCTCTTAATATGCAAACTTCTCATACCAAACAGCTTGTTAATAGAAATCAACATACAACTTAAACAATATAACCCTAATTAAAACTTTAATATTAGGGGATGTCGTTTCGGCACAGATAATAAACTCGCTGCACAAGAAATATACCAAACTAGTTATACCAGTGCTGTTATGGCATATTGTCATACAATTTGGATAGTTACAAAGGTATGAAAGTTTAATAACTAGTAAGAAAGTGCCACAGTGCGACGGATACGTAGATTTCTAAACACTAATCTGAATTTAATCATTGACCTTCTATAAAAGAGTGAAGATTTTTTTCCCTTTGGAGAGGTTTCAGACCATGCTGATTTCGAATTCTTCTATACCTAAGCCCTAGCACTTAAAATTCGTCCGCTGAAGCTTAAGATGGATGGGCAGTAACTGAAGGGTCAAAACTGTGAATAAATCTGGCATGAGTTCCAACATAGCGTAATTTGTAGGTCATCGCAGGTGTTTTAAAATGAGAAATTCCTTTACGCGTTGAAGGTAACGGAAGGTTCTGAAAATGGGCCCCAAAACCTCTAAAAACAGGTTATTCGTTAATATCTGGCTGAATATGCTAATGAGAGAATTTTTGTTAGGACAAAAAATGAAGATCAGCACAGTCTCTACAAAAATGGACCTCACAATTTTCTTCGAAAATTCAGTAGTTTTCGAGATAATAGTCCTCATAAGTCCCCTCATTTCAGCTGCAGCTCTACCTGCAGGAATTCCGCTTTCTATGAATCAACGTGTAACCGGGCGGACGAATTGTTCCATATCTCGGGAAAATATTTATATTTTGTGATGATTCAAAGTTCATCGAAATGGGAAACCCCGTAGCTACAATTCCATGTGACTTGAAGTCTGTTCGTGTTTGCCAATAATATTTAAAAAAGCGGTCAAAGTGTTTTTCAACAATATTTAATGTATTCATATTTTCTTGAAAAATAGTCATTTACTTCAATTTTGCCTTGATAATGGGACCTAGAGGGGTCTTGAATGATCTCAGAAATTTTTTTGCAATACTTTTCTGGCGTTCTTATATACAATTGATTTGTTTATTTTCATGTTTTAGCCGATTTCGGAGTTCCAGAGAATCTTCGGAACAAGCGCGAATTATAATCTTATGATCCGTTATATTGATTTCCGATGCACATCATATTAAAGCTTAGATGGTCTACTTTTTGAATATATTTTTTTATTTTTAATAGAGTCTAGTAATTTTCAAGAAATGAGGAAAATTGGTCACACGAGTCAAAACCGGCCTTTTTTGTTTAACCATTTCTTGTTCCCCGCTCTTTATTTCTAGGAGATTTATAAGTAAATCAAAGTAAAGCTTGTGTTCTCACCTTTCCATTGATATACGTCAATCCCCATATTCCTTTTGCGTTCTAAAATGGTTGTTACAATTATATACGCTCGTGTTTACGCTCCCCCTCCGAGATCCATGATATTGTATATAACCTAACCTCGTGTACCCACGCGGCGTTAGTTGTCTGCATGTGTTTGTATACAATCTCTGTTTTGGAGTCGTCGGCTTGACCGGATTATTAATTTACTGATGATATTTTTTCAGTATTTATTATGAATTATTTATTTAAAATAAAATAAATATCTTCCATTAAATTGATTCAGTTATAAAAAAAAAGAATTGAAAAAGAAGAAAAAGGTGTTTAAAGTGAGAAATTCTCACGTTATTCTTGTCTACAAGTAAGAATATTGAAGGATTTTTTTTTGTTGGAAGCAGAAAATAAGATTTGTTTTATAGTGCCTTAACTTTAAAAAACTTTAAAAACTTGTAATTGTTCGGTTCGGTGTAAAAAACAGTGGGATCATCTATTTTTTGGTAGCTCTTGGTGTTGTGAAAATGGAACCGGATTCCATTCCAGAATGCTTTCTTTGTAAGCAGGGTGGATGATGGTGTAAACGTTACTCGTGGTTTAGAAAATTTGATTTCAGTGAGCAAGGAGAGATGCGATAATTCACACCTATTTCTCCAGAAGCAATCCTCTATACAAATGCACAACAAGTGTAGGGACCGCTATATTATTAAATCTCGAGGCAAGTTTACGTATAACGAGTTTGACAAGCACTCTTCAAGACGATTGGACCATTTAACGAACCCGAAGAGACAAAAGCAGCGCTCCCATGGTGGCTTTGACTTCCAAAACAAATGTTTGTTCTGTCAGTTACCTGCTTCGATAGAAATAGAGAAAACAAAGAGCAGTTTGGCAAGAAGGCGTCAAATCACACTTGTTTCCAACACAGAATTCAAGACCACACTTCTGAATCTCATCACAGCACAGTATCAGTTGACACAATGTTCAAATTATAAAAGAAATGAAGGTATATTCCTGGAAGAATTAGAGGTGGAAGTAGAAATAGAGGTGGAAGAAGAAACAGAAGGGTTAGAAAGCGAGGAGGTAGAAATACAGCTAGAGGAAAAGAGAAAAATGACGACAGGGGGAAGGGTAGAAATGGAGCAAGAGGGGTTAGGCGACGAGAATACCGTTGACAATGAAGAATATGTATATGATTCTGATGACTTGGAGTGGTTGAGGATACCCTAAAGGTTGTTATGTATGTTTTATATTTAACCAATTCTTTCCAATAAATGTAATATTTCAAAGACTTGCGTATTTTTTCCAAAATCCTGTACCCATATTGTTCCCAAAAAAGTTTGCAAAAAATCGCTAAAATGCGAAAATTGTTTAAAATGGTTGTATGGTGAATATTCAACAGGCTCTTGAAGTTGTCATTTGCGTTTAGCCAAAAGAACGGGATACAAGATATTGGCACAAAGAAAAATAAATTTTTGCAATTTTCTGGTAAATTTGCAACTCAAATTGTACAGAATATTCGCTAATACAATTGAGAGAGCCCAAGCGCTACTTTTCAGGAAATAATTCAGGTGAAATCTGCCAGTAATTGCCGAATAATCGAATATTTGCGAGATTTTCATGTACGGACTCCGTAATTTAGCGAGAAGAGCAAAGGTGCTGGCGCCATCAGCAATTGGTCTCTAAAGTCCAAAAGATGAAGATCAGTGCATTTCCAACCCCATCGAGCGGAAATCCGGCAAGAATCTACCATATCTATTCTATATGAAAGTTATGGATTTTTTGAAGTCTGATTGTGCAAAAAATAATGGCATTGCGAAAAAATGGGTAGGGATCATTTTTGTAGAGATTGAGCTGATCTTCATTTTTTGTCGGAACAAAAATTCTCTAATTTGCATATTTATCCAGATACTAGCGGAAAACCTGTTTTTCAAGGTTTAGGGGTCCATTTTTAGCCCCCTCCGCTGCCAAGAACGCATAGAGGATTTTTTCATTTTAAAACACCTACGATGACCTACAAATTGCGCTATGTGGGAACTCATGCCAGATTTATTTACAGGTTCCGATCTTTTCAGTACTTCATTTACTGCACTAATAGAAAGTCAGAAACCAGAAGTCATCGTCGATTGACGCTTGCCAAAGCTTCGCTTTCCTCGAGTGCGGACAGAGACGGAACGCAAGCGTGACAGAACCATAGCGCTACTTGGCGTTCCCGGCGTATTGAGCGAGCACTTTGGTGCTTCCTCAAAGGCGGCTTGACAGTTCGTCACATGTGTGTGAAAATGAATTCCCAAGGTTTACTATTTTTTATTTAAATAGACGACATTGATGAAGAGCTTCTTATTGCTGAGATTTCCTTAAAACGAGAAAGTGAACACGAAATGTTAAAACAACGTAGAGAAAAGAATATTATAAGGTACAGGGTGTTGAATATGAGAAATATTCACTTTTCATCACCCCGTATCTCCCAAGTCATGATTTAGTTCTGATTTATGTTTGGAGGTATTATCATCACATCCTTGTATGACAAATTCATTTCCAAATCGTTTCGTATTACAGGGTGATTTCACTTGATATTAATGCTATTTTGAGACTTCCATAATTTTGTTGTTTTATAAAGATAAAAAGCGAAAAATGATAGAATCATCACATAATATAATGAATTCATACCATCTTACATCACGGTTGCTACAATTCACACAGGGTGATTCACAAACATAGAAAAATAACGAATTTTGGTTTTCCGGACACCTTGTAGTAATATTGCCACCGAAAATGAGAAATTCTCGTGAAAGATGTTAAATGATGTGTTTCATCGTATGCAGAGTCGAATGATGTCAATTTGAAAAATAACGTATACTTTATTAAATAAAAACCTTGATTTTTTTCATCACTCTATATCTCATAAGGGAGTCCGAAAAGGTTGCGATATTTTTTCATGGCAGAACTCGAAATACTTTCATTCATATCGTACATAAAGGGAATCCTATGACGTGATTTTCATATAACAGGCGAACACTTTGTGTCTATATAGTCTA
The DNA here is from genome assembly GCA_963921935.1 of Galeruca laticollis. Taxonomy (NCBI): domain Eukaryota; kingdom Metazoa; phylum Arthropoda; class Insecta; order Coleoptera; family Chrysomelidae; genus Galeruca; species Galeruca laticollis. Next base: position 156,350,747 of record OY998179.1, on the reverse strand, counting down.
TATATTTCCACTATTTTGCGATAGTAAATTACCACTTGACTTCACTGGATTGTAGGTGTGGTTCTTAGATGAGTAGACTAACCAATTCATTTGAAGTCTTCTGATGTGACTGAGAAGATACTTATGCAAGATATCTATTCAAAACGTAGAAGTAAGGAATTCAGTGAAGTGAAATCAACATTATTATAAACAGAAACACTAGAAGTTTGGATAGTTAACCATTCACAACAGCCTTCACAGATGGCATACATGACTATAAAGATGCTCGTCATTGATAATGCGGAGTCTCAAGATATCTTCTAGGTAGGGGATGTAATATGTCCTATAAATACCCATTGAATATAACGATATAAGGAACATTCCAAGTGGATAAATCATAGGAACATGTCAGTATGGATGTATGTCGTAGAATACTTGTGTTATAAGGTAATAGGCAATAATCATAGGTATTACAGATATCCAGCAACCGCTGCCTCCTGTTGACATAACTATTAATATTATAAATACTCAAGACAAATCAAATCGAAAATCTTTAATTCGGTATATGTGACAATAACAATCGGAAACTCCACGATTCAAGGACCTTCAACAAATCCTCTAATTTTTTCATCAATAGATTCCATTCTCGTAGAGCGGAAAATACTAATGCAATGTTACTAAAATGAATCTGGTCAAGGTTGAGACCAATCAAAACATCTCTTGTCTAATTCATCTACAGTATTCATATGAATACTCACATCAGTTGAGAAATTAAAATCATCAAATTTCTCCACTTCATTGCTAATTTTCTATCGATGGCAGAATGGTAACTCTTGTTTCATATAAGTCATTAATACATTCGAATAATTGAACACACAGTGGAAATGCATTTTTATTTTCTGCTCGTAAATGTAGCACACCAAGCTACGTATATGTCTAGCTTTTCTCATTAATATCTGTATATTGTTCATTTTGGTATCAACATTCCAATTTGGATATTGTTGCCTACCAGGAGGATTCTTACGCAGATATGCGGAATGGTAGTGGGAACTCCCAGCTCATATTAGAAGTTATGAAAATCTTATATATTTGATAAGTACCAGAGGTATTGTGAGATGAGCCTGGAAATATAATTAGGTATGAGACTTAAAGATATGTCTATTGAATGAATGTATGTTCGAGGTTCGAGAAGGATGTCTCCTAATTTCTTTCTTGGTGAGATATCCTGAGGATGTAGATATATACTTAGAGATGAGACATATGGAAGGAATCAGTTAGTATATACATATATATATATACATATATATACATATATATACATATATACATATATATATATATATATATATATATATATATATATATATATAAATTTTGTAACTTGATAAATAAAAGTTGATCACAAAATTCCTGAAACACGTCAATTTTTATTCCCAATGGGGCATATTACAAAGAGATTTGTTTATCTTTTCAATTGTCTAAGGGGGTTGCAGACAACCCCAACTTTTTTTTTAAATGGAAGGGTAGGTTGATTAATTTTTTATTTGAAAGCTTTTTCAATTGTAAATACTATTCCAGTTATTTTTACTATTCCAGTTATTTTTGTTACTTTTTATAAGCAATGTGTCGGTGTGTCGGAAAGAATGAAATAATGAAATATTTACTCAAACTACTTCAATGCAATAAATGTTCAAAGTGCTCTCCACCTTGTTGCTGACAATATCCTAATCGATTATAAATAGCATTCCGAACATTTTGTACCACTTTCGGCGTTACTTGCCTAATTTCGTTTCCGATTTTTTGTTGAAGCTCGGCGATGTCGTTAGGTTTAGTGGCATGAACCTTGCTCTATTCAGATATCTTCATAAATGAAATCTAATGGAGTAAGATTGGGTGATCTTGCGGGCCACTCAATTGGGCCCCTTCTCCCAATTCACCTATTTGGAAACACTTCTTTAAGATAGGTCCGTACATTTTCAGCAAAATGTGGTGGTGCCCCATCTTGTTGAAGCCACATCCGTTGGTCAAATGAGTTGGGATCCAAATTATTGGGAAATAAATTTACTAATGTAGGAATCAGTTCTTCTTGGAGCATATTAAGGTATGTTTCTCCGGTTACGTTTACATTGAAAAAAATGGACCTACTATGCGATCCTCAAATATTCCAGCCCAGACGTTTGTTTTTTGAGGCCTTTGGGTATAAGATTCACGCATCCAACGGGGATTTTCGTCAGTCCAATAACGGCAGTTCTGTCGATTGACGTGCCCATGTAATGTGAACCTAGCCTCATCAGAAAACAGCACTCATTCCAAAGCAATAGAAGCCATAATTCGATCGCAAAATTCGAGTCTATGATCAGGATCATCTTCTTTAAGCTCCTGCAGGTTTTGCATCTCATATGGGTGCTTTTTGGCTTCTTTGAGAAATTTTTAAAACGCTTGTGTGACTGACACCATGAACGCGAGCTATTTGCCTAACTGGAGTAACAGGATTTTCTTCCACTTCCAACAATATGTTCAACTGAGCTGCTTCGTAAATTTTAAAACCTTTTGTTGCGGAGCACCCCTTACGTGGCCCAACTCCCGATATCTAGTTTCAATTTTGCTAATCGTACTTCGATTAATTGAAAGTAATTCTGGATTAACTTCAGTAAACAAACGAGCGATTTCAGCCTTTGTTCGACTTCTGTCCCCATATCCGATCATCATTAATATTTCGATACGATGCGTCTCGGTTAAATAGGGCATTTTCTCATTTTAGTTTGTTATTCACACGTTGAAATGCAAATAAGTACTAACAAATCAATTACATTCAGTCAAAATTGACCAAAAAACTATCGAGCAGGTTTTTTATTGGGCTTATCAAGTAAGAAAAAATGTAACTATACATCAAAATAATTTGAGTAAATATTTCCTCATTTCATTTTTTTCCCACGCATTGCTTATAAAAAGGACCAAAAAAAAGTGGAATTGTACTTACCATTGAGAAAGCTTTCAAATAAAAAATTAATCAACCTACCCTTCCATTTAAAAAAAATGGAGTTGTCTGAAACCCCCCAGATAATTGAAAAGATAAACAAATCTCTTTGTAATATGCCCCATTGAAAATAAAAATTGACGTGTTTCAGGAATTTTGCGATAAACCTTTATTTATCAAGTTACAGAATTTGCTCCAGTTAGAGTTTCCACTCTGTATAGAATTTCAATGGGATGTGATACATCTTTCGGATATCCATATCCGCGGATATAACGAATTTAATAGATGTCCATAGGATATAATGTAATAATTGCGTTGGTACGAGCAATGGGCATGTCATATTACGACGACAACACTACGAGGAAAATACTTGAGGGATAACAGAATTTTTCTATAATCAAAAAATATCAAATACGAATAATTAGAAGATTCTTATGAACATTCATAAATGAGAAAATAACCGACCGAATTTAACTATTTCTGCACCGATATCCATGTCCTCTGGAAACATTCTATTTGCTGCAGCATCTCCTATGAAATCTAAAAGACAACTTGATGGAAAATGTATGTTTTCTTGATATCTAGCGTACCCCAAAAACCATATTACGCTAGCATCATGCGCACAGTTCCTAAAGTCCTAGCACTGGACTTACAAGTACAATAATACCCCGAAATGGGGAGAGCAGGATCTTCTGGATTTTCGGCACCTCTTTCAGTGAAAACAACCCAAAGCATGTGTTTAGTAGCATTCCTGAACCGAGAAAATATGCTGAATCGTAGGAAACTAGGCTCCCCATGTAACTCATCGACTCCTAAAATGTTTTCTACTACACCATCCCTAGTGATTATATCTTGGATATATGGCGCAGCCAAGTGTAAATGATATGTTCCAGTAAGTGATTTCAAATATTCAATATTAAGGCGTGGGAACGATTGTATATGAAGTTAATTCAAACGACTCTATCGACCATTCCTAGTACGGAGGTTCTCAGCTTCAACTGCCTGAACAGTGTTGACATTATAGGAATCAACTAACATTTGTGTGGCCGTATCCAACGTTCCAGGCATATTTATCAAGGGATGGAATTTATTTATAAGAGCATCAGCAATCAGGTATGAATCACGTATCTTCGTAGCATGAATTGCTGATATAATTGGACGGAAAAAATTTACTTCAAATGTCCATTTCTAGCTTCTACAATCCATCTAGTAGTGGTTATTAAACGTGCCTAATTGGCTCCATTTATCGGGAAAAATAAACATTATTTTCAAAAACTCATCTGGAACTCCATGTTTCATTTTGATCAGAAATGTGAGCAAATATTTTTTTTGTACATTTTTTCTCTTGCGAACCTGGTTCAACAATATCGCAAGATTCTAATAATTGACGAAAATTATTTTTTGAAATTGATGTGAGCTTCTTAAATTCGTCTTCAGTGAAACCATTGATATTCTCCCAGTTACTGAGTGGCCTGTTTCTATTAGCAATTGTCCTCATTATTTGAAGACAATGTTGAAGATCGGAAATTATGTAGGGTTTATTTACAAAATGCAAACCTCCATGCAAGTAATTTGGAAGGATACCTTGATGATTAGGATTGTGGCCAAAAATTCTCAAAAAAACTGGGACTTGCACGCACGACTTAAAAGGCGGGACAACACAATGAGAAAAAGGCAATTCGGGTCATTTTCCATAGCAATAATGTCATTCATCACTGTGTTAATACAATTGAAACACATTTTTGTGTCATCCTGAAAATCACTAGGTGGATTTCCCGCAGCTTGTCTTCGATATGTCGCAATTTCCAAAACATCAATATTTTCCCCTCTATTCAAACGCATCGAGAATCTAGGAAGAACATTTCGGTCACAAACATAACAACTCACTCTATTTGCGAAGGCCATATTGTTCAGCAAAGTTCAACAATCACTGAAAATCACATAAACTTGAACAGAACAAGAAAACTTCATTTAGTCTAATAATTAAGAAATAGTTCATGAGCTTCATGACATCGACAAGAAAACGAATATTGACATTAGAATTCCGTTGATTTTACCCTCTTTGAATTGTTCTCCACGCCTACTACGAGATAACAGGAACAAGTATATTAATAAGTGGTGCTATATAGGTATTCGAAGATGATTCATATAAGGTTTCAAATAAAAGAAAAATAGAGAGAAACTTTCTGGAAAAGGTGGAAGTATGCAAACATATACAGGGCGCGCCATTAATGTGACAATGTTCGATATATCCGTTATTATAGGAGATATGGAATGAATTTACATACGAAAATTGTAGACATCTGTAAACTTCACATTTCAAAATCATTTTCATTTGTATTGGGTGTTCCCTATCACCAGGGTGAAACAAACATACCTTTCAGATTTAGATTGGGATCACCTCCCCCATAGTTACAAAGTGGGGTTTCATATAAGTATATAGGGTATTTCAGAAGTTATGCCCAATTGAAAGTAAAAATCATTGTGAGTTCAACGCCTTGTATAGTTCAAACGAAACAATTTGACATCAATATTTTGCAGCCATAATATTGTGATATTGGTCTAGTTTCATGACACAGTACCATTTGTTGGATATTACAACATCTGAAGCCAAGAGTCGAACACATGATTTTCTCTATTTTTTCAAATGAATCACCCTGTATTTCATTTCAAAAAGTGAAAATACACCGTATAAACTTTCATTTTCACTTGGCATTCCCTATACCTAAAACCGTTAATTTCTGAGTTATTGTCAATTTAATAACAAAAAGGTTTTTAAAAATAATTTAATTGTAACAAGTTTTCTATGGAATAATGACAAGTATTGATTAGTAGCATGTCAATCAGCAAACTTTTGAAATTTTCTGAAGACACATTTACTACTATTTGAAATGAACTTTCCTGTTGAACAATTAACAGACATGGTTTGGGTATTGGGAGAATGTAGTAGGAATTGTTTATTATCAATAAGAATTTATCAAGAGCGATGTCTTGCAGGAAGACAACCTTATAGTTATAAGGCTGTTCACTTTGCTGGTCCGAAGACAACTCCTCGAAAATTTGTAATCACCGACACAAGGAAGTGTTCTATCTCGAAAAATGCGTTTGTTGTTTTTAGGCTCATTCCAGAATGAATTAGGGCTATCGTAGAGAGTAGCATGACGCGACTTCGGAAAAAATTCAATGTAGTTTTGCGTTTTGGTGTTCCTAGATGCCAAAATCACCCCCCGTTCCAATATATATATATATATATATATATATATATATATATATATATATTAAACTTATCGTCATAAATTTTAAACAGAATAACTCCCAAAAATATATGAAATTGTAACATTGTCAAAGGACGAATAGAGGTTATCTACTCAAAAATATATATAATTATCATTTTCACGTATGAACCGATATAATGAAATATATCTCATATCCAATTGAACGTCTATGATATCAATTATCTTTTATAATTATAAATACACTAGTATTATTAGAAATCAGTACCTGAATTTTTCATATTGTAAACATCGTGAGTCATCAAAGCAAATTTCATTCCTTGATACACTATAAATTCATAATTTATTCACAGCACAGAGGATGACATGTATATTTCACCTAGAATATTAAAAGAATCTGAAATAAAATAAAATTATTATTGGGTAATAATAAACAGAAAATTTGGATACGAATATACAAACGAATTATTCACAGTTGTCAAAAGTCAACTATTGAAATGTCAATTCAAAGCAGATGAAAAATATCATAGATTAATAGCAGAATAGTCAACCACAGACATATTTCGAAGTCTGAAGTATTGATTTTTTTTTAAAGCTGTTTATATAAAAAAGGTTATTGTACTGAATAATAGGATGAGTTTATATAAGATAATGGTCTAGTAAAATAACAGAAAGGGTTTGAAAAATATTATAAAGGATTATAACGAATTATTGATTGTAGATTTATTGATATGTTCATTTAAAGTGGGAGAGATGTTATTAGTGTATTAAATTATAAGACATAGTTTGGAACTATTTGAGAGGTAGAAAAGTATAATGAATTATTTTAAAAATTTTCACAAATAATTAGGAACAATAATAATGAGGGAAAGAAAAGATAAATTTAATATAAAACATCTAATAAACAAGGTTGTAATATCTAGCAACTTGGTAGTGTTTTGTTTGAAATAACAATGCTAGCAACCGGGAGTTGTTGATTTTAAAAAAAAAGAAGGAAGGTATCTGGGGTGATCCGAAGCGGATGAACATGTAAGAGAATTTTTTCTTAAAATTTTATTGAAATTATGCAAAAATCATGTAAATTTGAAATAAAAACATAATACAAAAGATAAAGTAGAATACGAGAAACGTTTAGACCAGAAATTAATCGTAAAACATAATTATTTGTGGAAATATATATAGAATTTAAAATTTGATTGGGGACGCTATGCAAGAATTTTGATTATATTATCACATTAAAGCTATAATTGATAGTGAAGAACATTCAGAAGCATCTTTAAACTGTATAAGGCGAATATAGCTAACAATTTAATAAATTTATGACTTACCTGTATTCGAAAATATCGAGTTGGTGTCCACGATTCCAGAAGAGAGTCCAGCCTGATACCAGAGGAAGAATCGGGAACAGAGTGCACTTACTAAACTTTTAAGTGATACACAGGTCAGTGTTTTATAATAATTTACATGGTATACCATAATAAAAAGTCAGACTTATAATTTATTTGGCCAAATTTCACTATGAACAATTTTTAGCAATTTAAGAATATCCATTTCATGTAATTTAGTAGTATTAGTAAGGGTTTTCACAAATTTTTCATTATAATCATAATGTTTTTCAATTTTACCACGATTCACCATTATATAAACTAAATTTTGTTGACTTGTCTGTATTTCATTTCTACCATCCACAGAACATAAAATGAGTGATATCATAGAGGTTAAATAGGTATGTTCCGCGCACAGATTCTAAGCACATGTTGAGTAAATTATGGTAAGACAATATTCAAACTATACAATTTCATATATTTTCATATCATCCGGGACCCAACGAGAGTAAAGTGTTCTCATGCTCACCGTTCATATAAATACATATAACCATTTAAAATATTAACAATATAAAGATCACTGAGCTAGCCATACATACATACATATATATATGTATAGAAATATTAATAAAATTATATAATAAACTATAATAAACGTATAAAAAAAAATAACAACAAATTGGCACCCAAAAACGTGGGGCGATTTAGAAATAATTGGTAGGATTTAGTGAGGAGTATAAATAAAACATATACAAGTAATATTAAATAAAATTAGTAACGATATTATAAATAAATACCATGGACAGGAAGATGACACTGAGAGACGGAAAACAAGTAGGAGGAGAAAGTGGAACTGAGCAAGAAAGAGAAGAAAGTCGTGGTAGAGGAGATTACCAAGTATTCCATTTAGAACAGGGACAACAATCTGGAGGGAATGTACCAGAGGAAGACTCGACAGGAGATGAGGAAGTAGATGAACAGGAAGATAGAAGAAGGGAATCGCAAGGAAGAACAGTTACCAATGATCAATTTATGCAATTTTTGATTACAATGAAGGACGAATTGAGGGGAGATATGAATAAAATAGAAAAAAAATTAAGTGGAGATATCAACATCATAAGTGGAAATATGAATAACATGGAGGAGAAGATAAATGGAAACATAGATACAATGAGAGGAGATATCAACATGATAAATGGGAATATGAACAGAATAGAAGGTACTTTGAATAAAAAAATGGACCAGATGAGTGGAAACATAGACAAATTGGAAAAGAAAATTGAAGATGTGAAATCTGAAAGTATTAAAGAAATCCAGAAAATCAGGGAAGAAAACGAAGAATTTCAAAGAAGAATGGATAAGGTGCAACAAAATATTGAGGAGCAAAATAAAAATTTAAGAACGGAGATTCAAGACAATGGAATAAAAATCCGGGAAGAGATAGAAAAACATGTTAATGGAGAAATTCAAGAATGGGGTAGAGGTTTGGAAGAAAATTTATTAGGAACTATTGTACTAGAAGTTAATAAACAAAATGAAAATATAATCAGAGAAGTAGAACATATAAAAGTACAAAGACAAATAAATGAAGAAATAATACAGAAGGTAGATGAAAAAGTTAAGGATTTAAATGTAAGGCTGAATGAACAAACAGGAACAAATGAAAAAAGGTCCGAAGTCATGGGTAGATCATTTAATAAGGAATTAGAAGAGATGAATAGGAAACTACAAGAAACGGTAGAAGAAATAGAGGATACTGTCAGAAGAAATGGAGGAGGAGTTATATACAATGGGAATATGGATTTAGGGGTTAAATTTGACGGAAATATTAATCTAATACACCCAAAAGTATTTATTAAAATTGTAAAAAGTAAATTGAGGGGAATAAGGGATTTGATGGAAAAAAAAATAGCGATAAGAGGGATGTTATCAGGCCATGCATTACTCTGGTTCTGCAATAAAGAGGAACAAATAAATAATATGGAGGAATTTGAAAACCAATTTTTAAATTATTTTTGGGGGGAATTACAACAAGCAAATTCCCGGGAAAAATTATATTTTGGCAAATTTGATTATAATAAAGGGAAAAATTTAAATTCATATGCAATGCAATTATATAATATGGCACAGTATTTAGAACCGGTAATGAAAGAAGAGGAATTGGTTTTATACGTAGGTAGACACTTTAATGCAGAGGTATCGGAGACTATTGCACTCCACAACATTAAAACCATGGATAATTTGTCATGCTACCTACAGAGAGTGGAGAGAAGTATTTTAAATGCAAATGGGATAAATAGGTATCAGAATAGAAATGAAGACATAAGAAATGATAGGACAAGAGAGAATGGAAACGGAATTTTCAGAAGAGAGAATTATAATAGAAATGAAAATAGGAATAATGGATATAGGAATTTTGAGAATAGAAGAAATCCAGAAAATGGAGACAGATATCATAGAGATGGAGACAGAAATCATGGAAATGGAGATAGAAATAATGGTGGTAGGCAATATGAAAATAGAGGGAATCAAGCGAACTTCGACAGAAGAAATTATGATGGAAATAGGAACGGAAATTGGCGACAGAATAGAGGGGAAGGAAGAAACAATTACAATGATAGAAGAAATTATAATCAAAGGAACCCAGAAAGAAACTATGAAGAAGACAACCATAGAGAGGAAGATAGACGACAAGCAAATCACATCATACAAGAGCAGGAAGGATCAAACAATGATCCAAATCAAGAGCAAAATTTGCAAAGAAATTTTGCATAAATCGTCCTTGCGTTCGTAATATTATCTATTCTTCTCATTATCAGCACCCAAGAGAATTTATAGATGAAAGTTCACACTGTAATGAAAATATAACATTAATATTTATAGAAGGGTATTTATTGGATGTAAAATGCAAAATTTTATTAGATACAGGATCTGAAGTTCCAATTATAAATCATAATATAATAGAAAATATAAAACAAGATGATATTACGGTGATTAATACTAACAAGATATCATTAGTAGGGGCGAATGATAAAAAACTTTATGAAACAAATCAAACTTTTATAATTAATTTAAAAATCGATGCAAATATTATTCCAGTACAACTATTAATCGTTAGAAATTTGAAATATGATATAAAATTAGGTAATGATGAATTAAATAGACATAGGATAATTATAGATTATAATCAGGGATGCATTAGATATCAAAATTCAAATATAAATTTTATGAAACAATATACAAACAATGATATACAAAATCCTGATATTAGGGAAATAAATCAAATTGGGGAAGAAATAAAAGTTTCAGGAGAATTATGTCACAGGGAATATCAAGATAGGGTATATGAGCTTCTACAACATCATAAGCGACTATTTAATGAGGAAGTTCGTGTAGCATCCAGGTATGTACATAAATTGGAAGTAATAGCAGAGATAAAGAATTTCAAAATTAAAACATATCCAATACCATACAGGCTGAAGACGGAAGTATATGAAGAAATCACAAAGATGTTGAATGATGGAATTATCGAAAGATCAAATTCTCAATACATCAGTGCCATCACATGTGTTAAGAAGAAAACAGGAGAAATTAGGTTATGTTTAGATGCTAGAAATATTAACAGTTATACAAAGAAACAATATGAAAGTCCATTAAACATAGATTGTATTTTTGGTAGAATTACAAAAGCTAATATTTTCTCAAAACTAGATCTTAAACACAGCTTCTGGTTAATTCCTTTAGATCCAAAAAGTAGGCCGTATACAGCATTTATGGTGGATGGAATTGTGTATCAATTTTGTGTAGTACCATTCGGGTTACAAAGTTCTTGTGCTGCACTGGTACGAACTCTACATACTATCTTGAACCAATATGAAGACTTCACGTTGCATTATATCGATGACATCCTTATATTTTCTGAAACAGAAGAAAAACATCAGGAACATTTAAAAATCATACTTAAAGAATTGGAAGAAGCAGGATTGAAATTAAATTTGGATAAATGCCAATTTTATAAAAAGGAGGTAGAATATCTGGGATATATTCTAAGTGATACAGGAGTAACGATGAATCCAGAAAGAGTTAAAGCGATACTGGAATATCAAACACCTAAGAATCTAAAAAATTTGAGGGGATTCCTTGGGATTCTAAATTATTTCAAGCGACTAATTCCAGACTTAAGTAGAAGAGAGATTCTTCTAATTGAACTATTAAAGAAGGACATAAAATGGAAATGGGATGAAAGACGGGACAAAGCTTTCCAGGAACTAAAAGAAATATTTTTGAAGAAACTCAAAGTTTATCACCCACAATATGATAAACCTTTCATTTTGAAAACAGATGCATCTATGGAAAGATTAGCAGGAGTTTTGATACAAATCCAAGATGAAGAGGAGGTTCCCATAAGTTTCATATCCAGGGTAACAAAAGCAGCGGAGAGAAAATATTCCATAACTGAGTTGGAAATGGCTAGTGTGGTGTTTTGTATAAGTAAGCTAAGATTTTTCTTACTAGGAGCGAAATTTACACTAGAAACAGACCATATGGCACTAACATCGATGTTAAAAAACAGATATGCTAATAATCGGATACATAGATGGATTCTACTCCTACAAGAATATGAGTTTGATATAAAATATGTACCTGGAAAATTAAATATTGTAGCGGACGCATTAAGTAGAGTAAACGATAATGGAAACGAGCCAAGGAAATATCAAATAGGAGTAAATACATTATACCAAACTGAAGGGATATTTACTCTAGCCAGAGTAAAAGAGGATCAAAGACAAATAGATAGTATAAATACTAGAGGAGCAGTGAAAATTGGAGATGTATGGTATAAACAGATTGAGGATAGAGAAGTTTATATAATAACAAGAGATTATGCTAAGGAGATTATTAAACATTTACATATAGAAAATGGACATATAGGAACAAGAAAATTGTGGATGTTATTTAGAGAAAATTATATAGCTAAGAAAGATTTAAGTATTGTAAAAGAAGTTTGTAAATATTGTGAATTTTGTCAAATAGGCAAAGAAAAGAATTTTCATAATTATATGACAACAAAGTCAATTATAACAAGTAAACCGTTGCAAATAGTGGCAATTGATTTTATAGGGAATTTAATTAAAAGTACAATGGGCAATAGACACTTATTAGTAATGGTAGATGTATATAGTAAATATGTGAAAATATATCCATGTAAGAGGACAAATGCAAAAGTCGTAATTGATTGTTTTAAAGAGTACATAGAAGAGGTTGGAACACCAGAAACCGTGATACTTGATCATGCGACGTATTTTGAGAGCCGAAAACTAAAACAATATACTGACAATAAACAGATAAAGTTACAATTTATAAGTATAAGAAAACCGAGTTCTAATCCAGCAGAACGATATATCAAAGAAATCATTAAGTATTTAAGAATGTTATGCCAAGAAAATCATAAAAGATGGGATGAACGATTGGATATTATCGAAAAGTTCATAAATGAGTTACCACATGGAGTAACGGGGGAGAATCCAATTTATATCATGAAGGGTATACAACCTGAACGTCACTGGAATTTAAATAGACAATCAACAATGGCAAGTGTACTTGAAAAAGTCAATAAAAGAATCTTAAGTAATGCTGAGAAATATATTAAGAAACAAGACAAAAAGAAGCCCAAGCCAATAAAGTTTAATAAAGGGGATATGGTCATTGTCAAATCTTTAAAGGTACCGAAGAAAGAGGAAGGTCAATGTGCGAAACTATTATACCCATTCTAAGGTCCGTATATCATTGATACAGAAAATGGTCAGAATAGTTATAGATTAGTATATCCAAATACAAAAATATTAAGGGGTATATTTAATATCGAACACATTTATAAATTCTATTCTTAAAGAATAGGTGTTAAAAACGATGAATAGATAATATTACAAACATTTAAATTCATAGGAAATAAGTTGTTTGTAAATAGTAGATTAAGATAGGATAGTTATACAACCAAAATTAGTATAGAAGTTGCCAATTATGTGAGCAAATAGTAATGGAACGATAAGTTGTTTTTGGGGAAATTCAAATTCAAACAAAGATTAACTATGTTAATATTTATTAAATTTAAATTTGAGGGGATTTAAACTTATCGTCATAAATTTTAAACAGAATAACTCCCAAAAATATATGAAATTGTAACATTGTCAAAGGACGAATAGAGGTTATCTACTCAAAAATATATATAATTATCATTTTCACGTATGAACCGATATAATGAAATATATCTCATATCCAATTGAACGTCTATGATATCAATTATCTTTTATAATTATAAATACACTAGTATTATTAGAAATCAGTACCTGAATTTTTCATATTGTAAACATCGTGAGTCATCAAAGCAAATTTCATTCCTTGATACACTATAAATTCATAATTTATTCACAGCACAGAGGATGACATGTATATTTCACCTAGAATATTAAAAGAATCTGAAATAAAATAAAATTATTATTGGGTAATAATAAACAGAAAATTTGGATACGAATATACAAACGAATTATTCACAGTTGTCAAAAGTCAACTATTGAAATGTCAATTCAAAGCAGATGAAAAATATCATAGATTAATAGCAGAATAGTCAACCACAGACATATTTCGAAGTCTGAAGTATTGATTTTTTTTTAAAGCTGTTTATATAAAAAAGGTTATTGTACTGAATAATAGGATGAGTTTATATAAGATAATGGTCTAGTAAAATAACAGAAAGGGTTTGAAAAATATTATAAAGGATTATAACGAATTATTGATTGTAGATTTATTAATATGTTCATTTAAAGTGGGAGAGATGTTATTAGTGTATTAAATTATAAGACATAGTTTGGAACTATTTGAGAGGTAGAAAAGTATAATGAATTATTTTAAAAATTTTCACAAATAATTAGGAACAATAATAATGAGGGAAAGAAAAGATAAATTTAATATAAAACATCTAATAAACAAGGTTGTAATATCTAGCAACTTGGTAGTGTTTTGTTTGAAATAACAATGCTAGCAACCGGGAGTTGTTGATTTTAAAAAAAAAGAAGGAAGGTATCTGGGGTGATCCGAAGCGGATGAACATGTAAGAGAATTTTTTCTTAAAATTTTATTGAAATTATGCAAAAATCATGTAAATTTGAAATAAAAACATAATACAAAAGATAAAGTAGAATACGAGAAACGTTTAGACCAGAAATTAACCGTAAAACATAATTATTTGTGGAAATATATATAGAATTTAAAATTTGATTGGGGACGCTATGCAAGAATTTTGATTATATTATCACATTAAAGCTATAATTGATAGTGAAGAACATTCAGAAGCATCTTTAAACTGTATAAGGCGAATATAGCTAACAATTTAATAAATTTATGACTTACCTGTATTCGAAAATATCGAGTTGGTGTCCACGATTCCAGAAGAGAGTCCAGCCTGATACCAGAGGAAGAATCGGGAACAGAGTGCACTTACTAAACTTTTAAGTGATACACAGGTCAGTGTTTTATAATAATTTACATGGTATACCATAATAAAAAGTCAGACTTATAATTTATTTGGCCAAATTTCACTATGAACAATTTTTAGCAATTTAAGAATATCCATTTCATGTAATTTAGTAGTATTAGTAAGGGTTTTCACAAATTTTTCATTATAATCATAATGTTTTTCAATTTTACCACGATTCACCATTATATGAACTAAATTTTGTTGACTTGTCTGTATTTCATTTCTACCATCCACAGAACATAAAATGAGTGATATCATAGAGGTTAAATAGGTATGTTCCGCGCACAGATTCTAAGCACATGTTGAGTAAATTATGGTAAGACAATATTCAAACTATACAATTTCATATATTTTCATATCATCCGGGACCCAACGAGAGTAAAGTGTTCTCATGCTCACCGTTCATATAAATACATATAACCATTTAAAATATTAACAATATAAAGATCACTGAGCTAGCCATACATACATACATATATATATGTATAGAAATATTAATAAAATTATATAATAAACTATAATAAACGTATAAAAAAAAATAACAACAATATATATATATATTGAGAGTATTTTTTTATTTGAAATAAATTGGAATCTTCGAAATCAAAAATGTTTTGAAAACCCATCAATTCTTAAAAAAGCAATATTGAAAATAATCAACAATCACATCTCGGTATGCAGCGTGCTACGATAAATATACGAATGTAACGACAGTCGTTTCCAGTATTGTAATAGAAAATGAGCAAAATACATGCATAATTGTAATTTCAAAAGTATGATAGAATTTTAAGCAATTTTCTTGTTTTCAAATATTTAGAAAGGCAATAAATATTCCTGATAGTTTGTCATTTGACGGATACAAATCTCTAGATATAAATGAAAAATTGAAGTATACGAAGTGGGACTTCTTCCAATAAAAAAGGTAACTGGTTTACTAGAAAATCTAAATAAATCTCAATATTTGAATGTTTCTCAAAATAATTAGGTCCTACTACATATTCCCCAACAATACCTCCCAACACATGTAACGACCTTCTAGTTTGACTGTATGTCACTATGTGATATGGATTAGTTGATGAATAATAGTGGAAGCTATGCCTGTTAACACAACCATTTTTTGAAACGTAGCTTTACCTCCAAATAGGACATAGTCGAAAAAGTCTCTCTGTTGATTAACTTTTCGAACAGCCCACCTACAAAATGCTAATATTTTTTCAAAATCATCTTTAGTTAATTCCTGTTGCAACTAAACGTGGTAAGGGTGCATTTTCTTTTTGGCAAGGATTCTTTGTACACCATAGTAGCTCAGTTCTTGTTGGCTGGAAATACTCCTTACATTTGTGTGTGGGTTTTCATTAACAATATTTTTTTTTCGGCCACAGAAGTTTTTCTTCGTTCATGATTTTCATAAATAACTGATCCCGGGACATTGATTGAATCGCGCCATGAATCTGTCCAGCTTGTTTTCTTAGGTTGCCGCCTTTCAGGAAAATGTTCACGGTATACTCTTACTGATAGTAAGCCATTTTTATTGCATTCGTCCAATATCCAGATCGTTCCAATCAGTTAATCACTAGTGAAATTCATTTTTGCCCTAGTTCAATTTCTTCAAAACACCAAAAAATTTACTAAACCGCTATATCAAAAAACTCTGTACTTATTGCCATGTCATGTTATAGTCAAGTATCAGTTTGTGACAAATGAATCATAGCCAACTCAATTAATTGTTAAATGATTGGATACAGGTACATAATCATTGTTATGTATAGAAAAATCAAATTATCTCAAAAACTAATAATTTTTGATATATGATACAAAAATTAAGTAATAAATCATCATATTTATGTTGATAAAATACTATACGCCTGATAAAAAATAGACGGACAACATTAGAACAGACATAAGTTAGAGCTACTTATGAGAACTTTTTTCTAAAACCTAAAAGTTGAAGTGTTGTGAAACAGTGAAATTCAAATATCTCGAAAACGGTTAAAATTTTGAGTATCAAAGAAGTACACATTTTTTCTACTGAAATGATGAGGTTATTAAATAAGTGAGTTATAAATTTAATGAGTGACAAAATCTATGAGTTTACTCAAATTCTCTCTCATATTCCTGTTTGTTCTTGCTAAAACATGTTCATATCCAAATTTTCAAGTAATTATCTCGTAAAATAACTGTTCTATTAATAAATATCTATTTACTCTTTTTCTATTCAACATTCTGTATCTCAGTAAGGAGCAGACTTAGACCCATTGTTGTAAATGAAAATATTACTCTTTTTGTCTTCTGAATCTGTATTTACAATTTGGCCAACTACTTATGAATCACCCTCTATATTTTTGGAGACCTCGTAAAACATGCCAGAAATTACAAAGGATCTGTCTGTTTCTATGTCAATTAATTCAACTTGAAATTCATTTCCTGAATCGCTATTATGATTTATCAATTTTGTTGTTTAATAAGGTTATTTGTCACAAAATACAGTAAAATAAAAAAAATTCACTATTATATATAATAAATTAGAACTAAAGATGTGATTATTTTTTCAGTGCCTTGAATTTGAGCAAAAATTCAAACTTAAGTCTCTAGTAGCAAATGATATCAATGAAATGAAAAGTATTTGAAACAATTGCAAGCCACACAGCCGGCAACACAGAAAATGGTGTATATGGCAGCCATCAGGTACTATTAATGGGTAAAAACAATGCCGAGGGCCACGAGCAGCGCGTAAGTGATCGCAAAATATACTTCATGCGACTGTGGAGAACCGTGCGGTAACTGCTTAAACTATGGTGTATAAAAAAGTACAAAAATAGGCCGGGAGGGCCTCCGGCTGATATTTTGCTAAATGATAGCAGTGGTCCATACCTCTCATTTGCGATAAGTTCTAGCCAAAATCCTCGTGGCCTCCGTATATCGGAAGTCACGAGGCTGCGGAGGTTACGACAGACGCAATTTTAACATGGTCGGAGGCCACAACTGCCTATAACTAAATATATATATATATATATTTGCGTGCAATACCCACTAATATATTCGTTACTCATATATATATATATATATATATATATATATATATATATATATATATATATATATATGTATTTTATTTTTCTGTAAATCCTATATTAAAACATTTATTTAAGAAAATTTACAAATTTACCAAACATTTTTTTTTTATTTTGACCTGATGCCAAAATGTTATTTTGGGTTTTTGTACATCTCAAAATATTCTATTACTTTTGTATCTAATTTTTTATTTTGGGTTTCATGAAAAAATGTTACTGAGATAAGCCTGTCCAATTGGTCCTGTGCCATTGGGATTTTTTGTTTTCCCTTCGTTTCACTTTGGTTATGTTTATTTTACGCTATACTTTGTAAATAATTAATGAAACATTTTTATAACTCTGACCTGCTCTTGTTCAGCCTACCAGACACTGGGTATTATTTTCAAACGTGGCAATATAGAATAGCTAGAAGTAGAGCAAAAAATTAAAAATATCTAGAGAAGTGAGAAAAATAAGAAAATAGCTCAAAGTCTATCAGTGTATCAAAGGATGTGTACAAAAGTAAATGGTTGGCTTTTGAAAGTTTCTCGAAATATTCTTACAGCAATGGTGTGAGCCGAGAGAAACATAGGATTTAGAGGCATGTATAAATTAAATATATTTTGCAAACATTCTTTACTTTGTTTAAGCTACATAGTATTACTTATATCACACGATAACTCTCAACAACTTTCGTATTGTCAAGAAACTTCTCCTTCTGGTGTCATAAAATAGTCTGTAAATACGCTCCTCACATGTTATATAAAACGTTATAAATCTGTTTCCCCAATTCATACAGTTTTTTCTTGTATAAAATGTTTATGGAATTTGAAAGAGAGGACGAAAATGTACAACTTGTTCATTCAACATTTACTGTTTTCCAAGCAGGAATGATATTAACCCTTGTTGGCACGCGCTCAAAGTAAAGAAAAAATGGGGAGAAAGAACGGACAATAAGCAAGTGTTAAGAAATTTCCTAATACATCATCGTCCGTCATCTTTTCATTCAAAAAATTTAATAATAACTGTGAAGTGAGCTGATTTATATGTCCATTGCTCCATTTTACCACTGGTGTATTTTTTATGAAACGAGAGCTGATAAATGGGATTTGATAAACGATGGAATGTTGGTTATTTGTTCGTCGTAATCTGAATTTGAATATCCAGAAAATACGAGCAGTTATGAAGAGTTAAATTGAATGTTTTATGTATTGAAATGATTCCAGAAGATGACATACAGGATCAAAAAATCCGACTTAGCCATTCGACAATTCATATAAACAAATATATTTATATGAATCATGTAATGTCAAATTATTTTCCCGAAAACTAGTTTGAACACAGTGTGGTGATTAAAAGTAAGTGTTCCGCTTACTAGGCCCTACGTCAATCATACCGTTACTGATGGAGAATACTTACCTCTAATCAGTGTGAATAAATAATACCCTGGGTTATATCAAAATCACTGGGGCATATATTCTAGACAATAAAAACAATGTTCTTGACCATAGACAACTTACACGATATACTACATACTAACATGGGATATGATTAACTATAATTAATTCTACCCGTAAGAAATTCCTCTATATATACATACATATATATATATATATATATATATATATATATAAGTAGAAGGGTAGTCACGGCTGAATAGTTGAAAAACTAACTTTTAAATATTATGGGGTACAGCCAAAATGTATGGGTGGTTAAGAAAATTCGATTTTCACTATACCAAGCTTTCGATAATTTTATTATTATCTTTTTCAAGGCTAAAATACAATTTTGTTAAACTAAAAAACAAGGTTTATGTTTTATATAAGTAAAACTTACTAGTAAATTGAATAAATTCTTGAAGGATATCAAAATTGATAACATTATTATGATTTCAGTTTCATATAATTAAAAAACACTGATATCAATTGCTGAGAACGTTGTCTGTAGTATCAAGGAATAAAAAATTTTTGAAATGATTGATCAGTCATAGTTTTTTTGACTTTTTTTGATAACAGTGACAACTGACAACGTTAAGGTTTAAGATTAAATACCTTAACTTACACTAACTTTTTTATCTAGTGTGAAATTACATCTTGTCATTCATATATTAATGACAAATGTAAATATAGAGGTTAAAGGTTAAAGGTTGAATATCCTGATTAACACTAACATGTAGATTTAGTATAAATTTTCATTATATGATTTGAAATTCATTTAATTTCATTTAAATTTGAAAATTACCAATAAAAAATTTTTTGTAATGACAAGTTAAATTTATTTAAAAAAATGGATATGAAAGAAATTGAAACTTTATAATAACTATGTTAGTTATCATAAAATCATGCATTTTATTTAATATTCATCATCTGATGTTATGTGTAGGAAATCCGTGTCATTGTTAAAGGTTGTTGGTTTATTTTGTAGGTAAATAAGTTGAGTATATATTGCACTGACATATCAATAGGTCAGATATCAACAATGTCAGTGCAATATATACTCAACTTATTTACCTACAAAATAAACCAACAACCTTTAACAATGACACGGATTTCCTACACATAACATCAGATGATGAATATTAAATAAAATGCATGATTTTATGATAACTAACATAGTTATTATAAAGTTTCAATTTCTTTCATATCCATTTTTTTAAATAAATTTAACTTGTCATTACAAAAAATTTTTTATTGGTAATTTTCAAATTTAAATGAAATTAAATGAATTTCAAATCATATAATGAAAATTTATACTAAATCTACATGTTAGTGTTAATCAGGATATTCAACCTTTAACCTTTAACCTCTATATTTACATTTGTCATTAATATATGAATGACAAGATGTAATTTCACACTAGATAAAAAAGTTAGTGTAAGTTAAGGTATTTAATCTTAAACCTTAACGTTGTCAGTTGTCACTGTTATCAAAAAAAGTCAAAAAAACTATGACTGATCAATCATTTCAAAAATTTTTTATTCCTTGATACTACAGACAACGTTCTCAGCAATTGATATCAGTGTTTTTTAATTATATGAAACTGAAATCATAATAATGTTATCAATTTTGATATCCTTCAAGAATTTATTCAATTTACTAGTAAGTTTTACTTATATAAAACATAAACCTTGTTTTTTAGTTTAACAAAATTGTATTTTAGCCTTGAAAAAGATAATAATAAAATTATCGAAAGCTTGGTATAGTGAAAATCGAATTTTCTTAACCACCCATACATTTTGGCTGTACCCCATAATATTTAAAAGTTATATATATATATATATATATTAAAAATAAACACACACAGCGTTCATTGGTCTGACTTTGACCTCACGGTACTAAATGTGTTCATTTAAAAACGTGCTATTATTATTATATATATATATATATATATATATATATATATATATATATATATATATATATATATATATTCATATTATATTTAGAAAGAGTCGTGATTCCATATTTATGAGTAAGCTTCCTATAACTATAATATCATTAGTGTCTTTGTGGTTCGCCCCATCAACCCCTCTTGCAGGAGAATAATCATCTCAGATAATTTTCGATATTAAATATAATGTCTTGTTGATAGCTCTCGCGTTGTTTGTTTATTTACACTAACCGTCTTGTCCGTTTCTTGAACAGTGCATTGTTTATTACGTTTTTGCTTCACTTTCAGTACAAATATGATCACTATTATGCATATACAGTCGATTTTTATGAACCGTTCGTTTTTTATTATTTTGAAATAAAATCTCACAGTTTACACCTATTATTTTCGTTATTTTAAATGGGCCTAAATAATATAGATCGAACTTAGTTCTTTGATCTTTTTTCAACCTTACCGATTCTCCTATCTTAAAATTTACGGCTGAAGATTCTTTTTCGCTGTTATTTACCCAAATTAAGTTATTTTTTATCAAAAACTGCCCTGCTCTCTCATGCGCGTATTGTGATCTATATTTCAATTCTTTATTTTTAGAAAAAGGACTTACATGGACAGAGGCGGCGAATAAAGCTAGAAATAAAAAGGAATGACGGAAGTTTATCAACGAATAATCGACACACCCGACACCCACAGCGGGGGATATATATATATATATATATATATATATATATATATATATATATATATATATATATATAATTTTGAATTAATTATTTGCCAACTTAATAATCAGAATTATTTTTATTGGGTGGCAATGATACCAAGTGTACTCTTTCAAATATTTAAATATTTATTTTACGAGCTTTCGAATACAATTGTAATCATTTTCAAGTACTAAAAATTATGAAATATGGTCAAAAATTAGGATAAAGGGTATATAAAAACACTTATATCATTTATCGAGATTGCTGGTAAAGTTGTAAAATATATGTATAATAAATCATTTCAAATATTATCCAAAAAATATTATAAAACTACAAAAACCAACATATGTATTAAATAATGTTACCAAGTCAATATGAATTTGTTTCGATTTGTATTACTTTCATGTTAAAAATAATTTTATTATAGGTTACTTATATGATTTGTACTCAAATTTTTAAATGTTGCTTTTCAAATTCTGATGAATATGCGTATAATACACTAAGATTATTCAGGTCTGTTTTTTTATTTATACAATCAACATCTTGATGGATGTAAGCTGTTTCCAAAAATAGTAAAATAAAAGATAAAACAACTACCAATAAACTGGCTTATATAGTTTATGAGATTCCTTGTGATACTGGTAATAAAAAGTACTATGGTCAATCTAAGAGGTCACTTTCTAACCGAATTACCTCTCACAGGAGTGACAGCTAGTTGTATCCTGACAGATGTGCACTTGCTGAACATGTGTTTTATGAAGGCCATAACATGAATTATCAATCCGCTAAGGTGTTAACTACAGAAAGGAATTATAAAAAACGTCTAAAGGGACATCTACCCCTGAAAGCTAAGAGCTGCTCGTCTATTGTAACGTATGACCCTGGTTTATATGATCTTCGACAGTTGCCTATAAGTTGGTCCCCTATTTCTCGAATTGGTGCTATTGGATCGTCTATTTTTCTTTCAGGTCTAGTTTCCTTGTTGTTTCCTTTCACGACTCATAGTAGCTTTGTATATGGACCCGGAAATTTTGTCATCAAACATCTCCCTTCTAGACAAATGATTATCTTTTTGACAACCAGCAAATATCAATAGTCCAAGTAAAGCATGAAGTTTCTCCAAATTCACTTGTGACGTAGTCAATTTTTGGGTAGTGTATTTCTGCGAACGGATTGAAATTTCGTGATTTGTGTACTCCACTATTTTTTCTAGGATACATGGGTCTAGCAGACAAAGAAAAACATCCAGAGGGGTTTCTGCCGCTTAAGGATAATTTGTAGGACCTTGTATGATATGCAAAATATTACGCGATGGTATTTTAGTTACCGCATTTGCCACCGAGGACCACCTATGGCCGTTTTACTCCTTAAGACTTACAGGTAGCTGGCATTCCTTGACTTTAAGATTTTTAGAAACTGTAGTATTATTCTCTTCATCTGTAAATGGAGACTCTTGCATAATATCATCGCTCTCAGTGAGACTTACAGGCAGCTGGCATTCCGCTCTGTTTAGATTTGTAGGAACTGTTTTATTGTTCTCGTCATCTATAACGGAACACTCTTGCATATGTTCGCTTTCAGTAATATTTGTTCCAACGTTATACTGATCCCCGCTCTTTAGGAATTTGCTTTTTCCCTTTTCGTCATGTTTGATTTTTATCTTTGCTAGTTGATGGTTTATCATAATCAGAATCGGAGTCACTTGAAGAGCTATATTCTGACCCCGATGGAACAAATACTTCAACGTCGTCATCCAATTCGGAGCCGCTATCCGATTCGCAGGCATTCTCATCACTTTCATCAGGAAAAAGATCTTGTACGCACTTCTCCATTTCAAATTCCAATTTTTGTGGGTTCAGTGGTTTCAACATATCTAATTATTTTTTATCCATATTTATTTACTCTAAAAAAATATGAAACATCGGTCCCGATGCCAAATGTTTAATAATAACGTTAATACTTACCTTCGTAAAAAATACGACACTATCGTTGAAATAACCCACTTTCTTGGCACTTTGCACCTTACTAAATACGTGTCAGGTCGAACTCAAGTCTACTAAGGCATGGATGGGCGCTCAACTTTTATAGATGCTTTGCGACTATAAACACGTGATCAAACTAGATGCCCGTCGTGAAATTTACGATGGTAAGTGTTCTAGGGTTAATGAAATACTCTCGTAATTTGTATTGTGTTGATCTAGCTATAAATACTCCTGGCGCTAACTAATTCCTGTTGTTCTACCACTGTATCTTTTAGCAAATTCTTAAAATTTTCTACAAATCTGTACACCTCACATCTAGTCGATATTGCTAATGTGTCATATTCGGGGTTACCAAAAATCTGTATTGATACTTGATTCCTAGACTTACAATTTATGTGTAATTCTGATTGTGAATAATCTAATATACAATTGTATCTTTTCATGAAATATCTGCCTATAATCCCGTTAGTTGGTATCGGAAAATTTTCTTCAGCCACGAGAAAACAAGGAATTATTTTCATGTTAGGCCTCAACAGGCAGCATCCTGGCAGTTGGTGGTATCGGAGTATCAATGCAGAACCTGGATTCACAAATGAAGCATTTGATGCTCTTCGATTGAAAGCAGAGAATACAGAATCAAAAATTATCTGTAGTTTAGTCATCGATGAAATGCATATTCGCCAACAAGAAGAATGGTTGCCGCAAAAAAATAAATGCTATGGGTGTATTGATTTTGGGACATGATCGACAGAACATACTTTGGCAAAAGAATCACTTGTGTTTCTGTTGAGTTGTGTTAATAGTAACTGGAGATATCCAGTTGGATATTTTTGACAGCAGGTTCAACAGGAGATCAAGAAAAGGTTTGGCTCTAGACTGCCTTCAAAAGTGTCACGAAGTTGATGTAGGTTCAAATTTGATGGCGCTTCAGTTAATTTAACTATGGTAAAATGATTAGGTGGAAATTTAAATTATACTTAACCAACAAATATACTTTTAAACATTCTTGCACAAACAAGAATATTGTAATAATTCATGATCCTAGCCACATGATAAAATTATGTTCGAAATACTTTAGGCGAGAAGTAGTCACTTATTGATAGCAATAATGGTTTTATAGAATGGAGATATTTTGAAGAATTGAATAATTTACAGTAGAAGGAATGTTTTCATTTAGCAAACAAATTGCGAAGCCAACATATTCATTTCCGCAAACAAAAAATTAAAGTATCAATTACTTCTCAATTATTTAGTGAGAGTGTTGCAAAAGCCTTTGAATTTTGTAATGAATTATCTCTACCCCATGTTCAAGGTGTTGAAGCAACTCTACATTTTGTTAAAGTAATGAATGATTTATTTGATGTTTTGTCTAGAAATCTGTTACAACTTGGTTATAAAAAGCCATTATCACTAAATAATTACAAAATTATTGAGGTTTTTTTAAAAACAACTGATGAATATATAACTAAGTTAAAAACTCATGTAGATGGTAATCCCATTTCCAATTCGGACAAGCATATAGGATTTTTAGGATTCAACATATGTATACAGAGTATTTTTTCGATCATGTGCTAAACCACTTGTACATCCATGCACAATACGATTATTTTCTCACCAATGCCAGGAAGAAATTTTGTACATTGCCCAACTAACTTCATCTACTTGTACTCATAAACAGATACTACTTACCTATAACAAACTTCAGACAGTTGGAAATGTATGTAATTTAATAATTATTGCATCTAAATTACATTATTACGCCTAAATTACAACTGTATGAAACCCGTTTCACACTATACAGTTAGAAATTGTCAAAGTAAAGTGTGGAACGAGCTTTATATAGTTGCAACTTATTCTCAATGTCATTTTGACACGAAAATTATTCAATTACATACAGTTACTACTATATAAAACCCGTTTCACGTTATATATATATATATATATATATATATATATATATATATATATATATTAAGACAAATAAATTGTCTTAGAAAGTTTTAGATATAATAATGTACCAAATAACAATAAATGATTTATAAAATATTAGATAAATTTGGCACACACTGTAGAAATTTTAAAAATAGCTAAGTAATTAATCAGAAGATAGGTAAAGATTTTGAAATTGAAATGAAATCAAAAGGGTACAGTAATAAAGAAACATACCTTCACAAGTCATTGACCAAAGTCTAGAAGATTATTTATTGATTGTAAATTATTTTATATATTACGTAAGATTTAAGTTATAAGAAGGTATAGTAATTTACCCGAACATACAGAGTATGTTATGAAATTTATATTTGTCAAGTGCGGGTGACAAATCGTAACAAATTAAGGTTATAGAAAAGAGTTAGTGATGAGTAAGGAGAAAGGATACTTGTTCTATGTCTAATGACTACTCTCTCATTTGTTGCGGTAACCAAGAGATACAAATCCAGGTGACTAAAAATAAATAAAAATAGTGTCATTAAGAAAATTTGGGAAGAGCTGTCAAGAAGTCAAAAAGTTTTCTAAAAAAAAAAGATAATTAATAAAATAGAAGTCTTTTAAACAGATACTATCGATAAAAGAAAAGCAAGCTTAAGTGGACATGTTTTGTATTCAATGGTAAGAGGAAATAATTTCCAAAATTTTGAAGAGAAGATAAGAAAGGGTAAATCGTACATATCGTATACACTGGATTAGTTTAATGATTTCTTCAAGATGATTTCCTTTATAAAGTGTGTTTGACAGCGGACTGAAAGGTAAAAAATCTTTATAAATATTTTGTAGGAGAGAATCATCATCTTGATTGGAAACTTTGAAATTATTGAATAGACAGTGATAAATATCTTTAACGATTTGCTTGCTGTTGAGTCTGTATGCTTTGAATTCAAATTTACAGAAATTAGAAACAGTACAAAGACTTTATTTGACACAACTCCGTTTTTTTATTGTAAGATTTATCATTGTACATTTATAGGTTAAATTTCTTCTCTTTCATTTTCGTACAGAGAATGCATTCAATCTACTACGTCTAACAATGAACTATCTTGAAATTTCTCATCGATATTTATATTGACCTGAATTTGGTAATTCATTCTTTAAAAATTTCAAACTTAATTAATTAATAAAAATATTTTGTAATTAATTAGTTTGTTTTCCTGGAGTAGTTTTGTTGGGCATTGATATATTGAAAGTCTGACACAGATGGAGGCCATAAGTCTGGAAAGTTGAAATATTGGACCCGTACGCCTAGAGAGCGGAAGCAAAGAGTTCTCAAATAAGATACATAAAATTAAAATTTAAATCTTGTAGAAATTATTATATAGCCGGAGCCCAGAAATTCAAATTTAATAAAATAAACTGTTTGTAAAAGCCCAAGTGTGACAATTTATAATTTGACAGTGACATTATTCAAAATTTCATTTTAATTTTTCAAATTTACATTACAGAGAAATAAATATCGTCACTATATATATATATATATATATATATATATATATATATATATATATATATAAATATATATAAAAAATAAAACTTCAAAGAGTGGTCTTTGTTAAAAAACCCTCAAAATCGTGGGGATAGCAGCCAAAAAAACTTTACAGGTTAGAGATAAAGTGAATCAAATAGTACATTACCTAAGCTTTCGAAGAGCATTGTCTTCATTCTCAAAGGCTATAATAAACCAGAAAGAAAAAATCGGTTAACTCAATAAAGAAAACAACTTCTGAAATCATTACGACTTACTTGTAGTGTTGATTTAAAATTAAACTCACATTTCACAAATTGCAGGAAAACCTTCATCCACTAAAGATTAAAATGTCGACTAAATATAATTTCTCTCCTACATATAGTAATGAGAGCCAGGATTTTTTTCCTGTTTTTTAAAAACCAAAAGACGTACACAAGAAACGAACTGATATTGTTGAATATATATTTCGACATGAAATCGACTGCTGTCGATACGGGGGGCAATTACAAGGTTGAAGTAAAAACATTTAATAAAAATCTAAATTTCTCAACAATACTGTTGTGTTTTTTTGGTTGCTTTGGTGAAAACTTAAAAGAAAAACAATAATAGATTAATGTCCACACCTAGGATCACGTCAAGATTGAAAAATTACATCTTTAAATTTAACCAGACTATTGTCTGACAGCTGCCACCTGTCTTTTGTAAAATGTAAAAAATTGGGATGACGAAATAAGCAATAAGCATATATATATATATATATATATATATATATATATATGTTTACAACTGTATTAAGCTCATTTCTATATACGTAAAGTGTGAAACGAGCCTTATATAGTAGTAAATGTATATGTAAAGTGTGTAACAGTTGGAAATGTATATGTTTTAATCCTTATTGCATCAAATTGATATTATGTGGTTCAGCGTAAATTACAACCCGTTTCGTACTTTACGTATACAGAAACGAGCTTTGTACAGTTGTTATTGTAAATGTAAAGTGTTGAACGAGCTTTATATAGCTGTAGCTTATGCTCAAACATATATTATCTTGATACGAAAAGTGTACAAATACAATTATATAAGACACGTCTCACACATTACATATACAGAAACTAGATTTATACATCTGTAAATGTATATTTAAAGTGTGGACCGGCTTTATACATGCGTAGATGTATGAATAAAGTGTGGAATGTACCTAATACAGGTGTAACTTGTAGTGAAACATGCAGTATCATTGCATTGTTCACTTACATATATTTACAATTATCGAAAAGAAACCAAATTTTGTATTTTGGTACAAGAATTTATCATAAGCAGAGCGCTTTCGGTTCAATGATAAACCATCATCAGTGCACCCTGTAAAAGTAAGAAAATTGATCTTACATTATCGATATAAAATAAAAGGTTTAGAAGGGCCTAAAGCCAAATAGATACAATTCACTCACATGGTCAGGTTGTACTCCAAATCCTCACAAATTAGAAGATACATAGAATGAATTAAAATATAGTGCTTGAAACACAGTCACTATTTATTTAAAATAATAATAAAAAGCACACACAACCCATTGTACAATGAATGAATTCTTAAAATAGGGGATAAGATATAACTCAATACATTATTTGTGAGTCAGCTGTTGAACATTTGACAACAATTGTAGAAGATAAGTTGAAAATGAACGATTTTTGAAGGTGTTGATTAGTAAGGTAGGCTAACAACAGCCGGTGCTCTGATGACGTCATGAGAATCATAGAAGTAAAAGTTGACAAAAGCTTGAAAGATTAGTAAATTTATATAGCAATTACGTTCTAATAACCTCCTCAGAGAAACAAATGTGTGGTGGTGAGAATAACTGAAAACAGTTCAGGTTTTAAAGTAAAGTAAGAGCCACGAAAGAAAAGGAAAAATGAAAAACAACTTTAATGAAAAAGTGACTCATAATCAGACAAGAATAATCCGGCCTGCACACCACCCCACCCCGGAATCCCAATCAGGGAAGCGATCCGAAAGCCTCCAAAGGATAAACAACTACTCCCCGAGCTATTTGCTCCAACAGGCATTGTATTACATCCCTCCAGCAACAAACCGGCCGATCCCCTGAAAGAGGCCTCGAAGAGGAGAGGTGCAGAAGCACGAAACCTCCCGCCATGGAAGTTGGAAATGTAGCTCGAATTATGGTGTAGTGGTCACGTGTTGTATTGGTCCCAACTGATCTGAACTATTGTCATCATTAAGTAGGATCTCACCATCAAAAAGTTTTCTATGTATAGGGGTAAAATCTCTGACAAACTCTGTACATTAAGGCACTTATTGTTTTTATCGACCTCCTTCATGATTTCCATATCCTCGTACAAATCAAGTTTTGAAAAATGTTTGGTTGCTATGTTATGTAAGAGTGTTACCCCGCTCTCGTGATCGATATAGTGGTTGTTAAATTTCAAGTGATGTTCAAATACGGATTTCTCCGGAGCTTTTTCATGTTCAATAACTCTAGTTTTTAGGGATCTACAAGTCCTACCAATGTAGGTGGCATCACAATCCAAACAAGAGAGCTTGTAAACGCCACTCCTCTGTAATTTATGTAATTTGTCCTTGGCATTGACCAGACACGCACTTAAACTGTTTTTAACATTATAAGAAATTTGAGTGTCGGGAAAATATTTTTTGATGCAAAGACTTAATTTGTTGCACAAGTTGTGGTGAACAAAAGGAAGACTCACATACTTGCTGGTGGCATCAGCAAGCGCAGGGTAGGCAGTATGCATTAGCAACTTTCCCTCCCTCCGCCTGATGACATCGTCAACAATAGTTGGCTCATAACCATTATTAACAGCTATTTGTTTTAGTATATTGTACTCTTTATTGTAATTATCAGCTGACGAAGGGATGGTTTGTAAACGGTGTACATAGCTGTTGAAGGCCGCTAGTTTGTGCTGTATAGGGTGGAAAGAACTAGAGTTAATGACGTGGTCAGTCTGAGTGTGTTTCCGGTGAATGCCAAATTCAAATTTGTTGTTTGGTCTATTAATACGTAGGTCCAAAAAGTTGATTTCAAAATTCGACTCTAATTCCATAGTGAATTTTATATTAGGGTGTACGTTATTAATTTCGTCTACTAAAGTATCAGCCATATGGGGGCCACCCTTTATAAAAACTAAACAGTCATCCACATATCTAGACCAATGCAATATTTCACTGTTTGTCAAAATAAATTTGTTTTCCAAATGATCCATAAATAAATCTGCCAAAAAGGGAGACAAACAACTGCCCATTGCTAGACCTTCTGGTTGTTGATAAAATAAATTATGGAATACAAAGAAATCTTGAGAAAGACAAAATTTAAGTAGTTCAATAATGAAATAAGAATTTTGTTGAGTGATTCTAGAGTCATACAAAAGTTCAGTTACCAGATCAAGAGTTTCCTGTTTAGGGACGGTGGTAAATAAATTACTCACATCAAAGGATAACATAGTCATATCATCACTTAGGTTAATTTCAGATAATTTCTTAATAAGGTGCATGCTGTTACCGAATTAGCAGGTTTAAATTCAGTCAAATCGACAATCGGGTTAAATATAAACTTAGACAACACAGAAACAGGAGTGCCCACAAAGCTAACAACTGGTCTGATCGGTAAACCATCTTTATGAATTTTAGGAAGTCCATACAACCGTGGTATAGTTGGATTGCTAGAAATCTTAGTAAAAGGAGCATTGAATTCTGAAAAAAGGTCTGAGTAAATTTTTATAAAATCTTTCGTTCTTTTGATGAACCTGTTTAATGGATTGTATGATATTTCCTTGAAGTTATTCTCTGCAAGAAAAGTGGTCACCCTATCAATGTATGTAGTTTTGTCCAAGATAACTAAACAATGTCCTTTATCTGCTTTTGTAAAAATCAAATTATGATTTCTGATTCTAGACTTTATGTTGTTAAGTGTTTTAAAGAAATTATTTTTATGAAAATTATTGTATGAGGATTTATTATAATTTAATTTGGTATGGTTTTTATGATTAAAACGTTTGTTCAAAAAAATTTTACAACATTGATCACTGACCAGTTTCCTCAATTTATTTAAGTGAGGTTATTGATGATAAGATCAACCTCGATAGAAAGTTCATACAACTCGCTCTCAGAGGGTTCTTTATGTAGTGAGAACTTGAGTCCCATGTTCAAGAGGTTAAGCTCATCGTCTGTAAAATTGACATCAGTAAAATTTTTGACTCTAGGGTGAAAATCGAAAGTGGAATATTTGTTATGGTTTTTAATAAATTTATGTTCTTCTGAAATTTGTTTCTCTTTGATTAAGTTATTCAACTTTTTTTGGACTCTACTGAATTTAGATCTGTTCAAGTATCTGACTTTATCGTGAATTTCTGATAAAGTTTGTGTCAAGAAATCATACCCCTGTGATTGCAATATAGTATCGTACAATATTTTTTTTATTTTTGTTAGTGGTCAATCGATAAAATTCAACCTAGCGTAATGTTTACAAATTTGACTTTTCATAATTTTGAGTTCCATTTGGGTCTTGATCCTGATGGGAACGTTCTTCGATGTTCGAATCATAGTAAAGGTTGGAGTGCTTTGATGCAATTTTGGATGAACCAAACGCCAGTATGAATAAAAGCTCTTCTAATAGACAATCTGGAGTACTTGTCAGCCATTACTACCATACCGTAGAAATAATAAATAAATTATTATGAGTATGAAAATAACACTTTTGCACAAAAATATCAATAAAATTAATAAAAAAAAACTTGTTTTTATTTATTATGAAAGTCAGGTCCATTAGACCCCACCTGGGTTATGATGCACAAAATTTTCACCTGGGTGATGCCGGGTTAATGAAAATTTAATTTTTGGGTGTAAATTATTGATGTGGTTGAAAAATACATCTAATTGTCATTCACTGCCTATAAAACAAGCTAAAATGTCATCTACATATCTATAGCAAAATATAGTTATTTACATTTCAAGCTGCGAAAGCTTACTTTTAGGTGTATTTAGCCCAGGCAAAGCGAAGCGTAGCCGAGGCTATTTGAATACCTCCGAGCACCTAAAAGGGCTTTGCAGCGTGTGATGTATAAAACATTTCATTCTTTCCCCGAGTTTATTATTAAAACACACAATTTAAAGATGCAAAAAATTCTTTGTAGACTGCAATAAAATGGGTAGAAGGCGTGGGTTAACGTTACTTTGGTAACATTCGTGTCAACAAAAACTGTTAGGCTGAAGCTTACTTCACCTATAGTCTTAGCTATGCCTTGTGTTATCCCCTTGATATTTATTCAATTGATTGTTTTTATCAAGTGATGTCGAGAATTCAAAGAGATTTTGATCAAAGAAATGTCTGCACCTGTATCCAATGTGGAAATATAGATATTATCATATATATTTGTCTGAATTTCTATAGAGTGATAATTCCAAGTAATATATTGAATAAGTTTCTGAAATCGTGCATTCGTCATTTGTTTTATTGTTCAAAACTCCAATAGTTTCTGACTCACTCTTGACTCCTGATTTCCTATCTCACAAATTCTTACAATATTATCAGTATGGTTATTGTAATTACTATTCCTGTTAAATTTCGTGTCTTTATTATAGCAGTCTATATATCTGTTATACCCGTTTCCTTGGTTAAATTGTCTGAATGTCCTTCCTTGAGAGTTGCCGTTGTACATTCTGCTGTTGTTTCCTCTTCTTCGACTGTTCCTATAGTTAAAGTCTGGTTTTCTGAAGAAATTCCTATTGTATTTAATATGTAATACTTGTTGTTGGCTTACTATGCCTTCAACTGGCACCAGTTTAGATAGTACTTCTTGAGTGTTTTCGAAACTTACCGCTGCTATAATTAGTGTTTCAAATGAAACTTACAGTGAGTTTCATTTAATATACTAATATAAGTAGATTCCAGAAAGTGTGACTCGAGACAGCTGTGTGGCGTTCATCGTCACTACCTTAATCGTTGCCTCTTTGGTATATTTCTCTGCTTAATTCTTCAGCATGCCTTCCGACACATATACTGACTGTAGTTCCTCCACCTCTCTTCTTCAGTAGTTTGTTGTATCCTTCCCTTCTTGCCTTACTTTATTCAGCTTTGCCAAAAGAAGACTTGAATTACCTCCTCTTATTCCGGACTTAAGCTTGTTCCTGATTTCTCCAAACAAGTTTTCTGTCGATATCAGATCTCTTGCTTTCCCTGTCAACCTGGTTTTAATCAATAGAACTGCGTCTTCTTCGTCACCAGTTGCGTTTATTTGTAGTATATCCAACGAATCGAAAAATGATTGTAACTTGCATGTTTCGCCAATAAATTCAGTAGGCAATACCTTACTCGCGAAATTGGAGGAATCATTCATGCTCGTACCCATTTTTACTTGTTTGCTTACTGCTTGTAATACAGATGTATCAATCTCCTCAAATGAAGATGTAGGTATTTTAATAGTACAATTTAGCGCTTGAAATTACCAAGAGGTTTTATCCCTACTCTTAACATAGTTTTTACAAGTTCCTTGTTGTATTATACTTAAGTTTTTCCAGTTTTCGCCTAATAATTTTGTGAAATTATATTAAAGAATTACTATATTGTTAACTATTTTGCTATGGATATCAGGATTATAGGAGTTTCCTTTTTATAAAACCATTTTCCATTATTATTGTTTTAAATGAATCTCAACGTTTGTAGCTAATTCCACAATATAATGAAAAATGTTGAAAATTCTAAAAAATTGACAATTGTTTGATAACGGAATATCATTGTCAGAATGACAGAAGTTACATTTCATTTGATGCCTACTTGATGTTTAGTAGTTATTTTTGGCTAGACCAAGAAGTGACCTACCTTGTGATTGACTTAATAAATGTTAATAGAGAAAAGAAGAAGATATGATATTACAAGTATTGAAGCTTAGATGTTATTACCGCTATGGTGATATCCTGGATATCAATTTTCCAATTAAGATCAGTATAACTGTGCAATTATATAGAAAACCAGGGAAACTATATCTGCTGATCTTTACAATTATCACTTAAGGAGACAGTTTAATAGTGGAGAACTCCCTAGATTTATCTGTTCATTGACGATTTCATATTATGGGTTTCTCAAGTGTCTTCTAATTTCCAACTCCTCAAGGAAATCCAGTTCTTGTTTCTCATCATAAATATGTAGTACTTCTAATTCTGTGTTAGGTGTCAATGAATGGTTGGTGTCAAGTAGATGTTTTGCATAAGGGGATTTATCTGGTGGTTTTAATCTGTATGCTCGTAGGTGTTCACTGTACCGGATTTCAAAATTTCTAAGGGTCTGACCCAAATAGACAGCATTCCATCCCAACCATTTGAGTTCATATATACCTGATTTCTTTAATGTTGGTATTTTTGTTTTAACATTTAACAATTTTGTACTTATGTTACATTCTGTTTTAAAAGCAATTATTTTATTCGTTGCTAAAGATATTATCTTTGAAATATTATT
Source organism: Galeruca laticollis (assembly GCA_963921935.1). Taxonomy (NCBI): domain Eukaryota; kingdom Metazoa; phylum Arthropoda; class Insecta; order Coleoptera; family Chrysomelidae; genus Galeruca; species Galeruca laticollis. The sequence goes on along the minus strand of OY998179.1, from coordinate 156,315,641 downwards.
AGAAATATTTACTGCATATGTGATGGTTTTTATTTCTTCGTTTTGTTTAGGAAATATTAGTTGCAATGCCACCTTTTCCTCTTTTTTATTAATTAGTATATTTATCGTATGTAATGGATAACCGTTGGATGTTTCTATTTGTTTAATTGTACTAATCTCTCTATCAAAATTACATTTGTTCATAGGAACTGAAAATGTCCTATGTATCATTGAATTGTATGCCTCTAGTTTATGTGACATTGGGTGATTGGAACTATGAGGAATTGTCACATCAGTGTGTATTGGTTTTCGGTAAATTGCATAATCAAGTACATTATTAACTCTTTGAATTTTCAAATCAAGAAAATTGATTGAGTTATTTTCTTCAACCTCTAATGTACATTTAATTTTTGAGTGTAAAATATTGATGTGGTTGAAAAATATATCTAATTGTCGTTCACTGTCTATAAAACAAGCTAATATTTATGTCAACTACATATCTATACCAAAATAAAACACCTTTTGAAATATTACTATCAAAGATTTTTCTTTCTAAACTGCCCATAAAAATGTTTGCCAAAATAGGTGATATAGGGCTTCCCATTGATGAACTTCCATTCTGAATATATTTGTTATTGTCAAAAGTGAAATAATTCTGATGATTACATACATCAAACAAATTAAGTATATCTGATATTATTCCTGGATTAATATTTTTATCTTCTAGTAATTTTCTCACAAGTATTATACATTCTTCAGGAGGAATTTTAGTGAACATATTAGTAACGTCAAATGAAATAAGCTTAGCGTTATCTTGTAATCTGAATGCTTTTCATTGTTCGATTAGTTCTATTGAATTTCTAATTAAGTACTAAGATTCATATCCGTAACTATTAAGTATATTGTTAAGCTTCTTTGCCAATATATTATTTTGAATATTAACATAAGAAACTACAGGTCTAATTGTTTTCGTTATTTTATGTAATTTAACGGTTCCATAAAATTGTGGACAATGAGGATTCTTATGTATCATGGACCTCTTTTCGTAATCACTTAAAAGATAATTTGGATTATTAACAGTATCCCTTGTATTATTAGAAAACTTCTTTGATGGGTCTGCACTAAGAACTTTTACATCGATAGATTCTATAAAGTTATATATTTTTGAATTATAATTTTCAGTTGTCAATATGACAGTTGTGTTCCCCTTATCATATTCTGTAACTGTTAGGTTATTATCTTCTACTTTCTCTTTAATTGCATTTAAAACTGTTATGTAATTTTTTGTTTGACGTTTAACTTTTGAAAGTTCAATATTTTTTATTAAATTGGCAATTTTTAATTTCTCATAAAGAAAATTATTTGAATTAGATTTTAAATCTATTTATGAGTCTGTGGCTATAATTTGTTCAATATTATTCGTGAATTTTGCTGGTATGCTGTACTTTGAACCTTTATTTAAAATTTCTATTTCAATATCTGTAAAATTAGTGTCTGAAAGGTTTTTAAATCGTGGTGCAAAGTGTGTTGGAATGTAGGTACTTACCGTTCCATGGTGTTTAGAGTATTGAAATCTATGTTGTGTGTGTTCAAGTTTATGTAGCTTTTGTTCTCGTTTCTTGAATTTCTTAGGCTTCATCGTGCTGAAACTTTCTCTGATTTTGTCATCTAAACAGTCAAATTCTACTGGATGTAGTTTGAACGTGAGTTCTGAATGTAGAATTTTTATGTAGTTGTCTAAGGAGTTTATACATAAACTCAAATGTCCAGAATGTAATGCTCTCTATTTGGGTCAGATCCTTAGAAATTTTGAAATCCGATACAGTGAACACTTACGAGCATACAGATTAAAACAACCAGATAAATCGCATTACGAAAAACGTTAACTTGACACCAACCATTCATTGACACCTAATACAGAAGTAAAAGTACTACATACTAGTGATAAGAAACAAGAACTGTATTTCCCTGAAGAGTTGGGAATTAGAAGACACTAAAGAAACCGACAATATGGAATCGTCAATGAACAGATAAATCTAGGGAGCTCTCCACTATTGAACTGTCTTCTTAAGTGATAATTGTAAAGATCAGCAAAAATAGTTTTCCTGGTTTTCCATATCATTGCACAGTTATACTGATCTTGATTGGAAAAATGATATTCAGGATATCACCATAGGGCTAATAATATCTAAGCTTCAATATTTGTGATATCACATCTTCTTCTTTTCTCTATTAACATATTTTAAGTCAATCACAAGGTAGGTGACTTCTTGGTCTAGCCAAAAATAACTACTAAACATCGGGTAGGCATCAAATGAAATGTAACTTCTGTCATTCTGACGATGATATTCAGTTATCGAGACAATTGTCAATTTTTTAGAACTCTCCACATTTTTCATTATATTGTATAATTAGCTTGAAACGTTGAGTTTCATTTAAAACACTAATATGAGTAGATTCCACGAAGTAAGGGTCGAGACAGTTAATTACCTTTTTCCTTGTTAATTTATCCCTCCGACGATCGATTTTTACTTATCCTCGAATTATTCCCACGTAATTGACATTTAAAATATCAGGCCCATTTATATTACAATTGTTCATAAAAATTGAGTACTTACAATTTTATACGCTGAAGGTTCCCGTCGTCACCTGAGTTCCTATGCTTCTGAGGATGTCTCTCTTCAATGCTCTACGGTGTGTCTTCCACAGGGACCATACGAATTTCAAAAGAAATGCTACTGTTATCACGTATAATTGAACCATTATTTGCGTTGCGAAACTGTCTTGCTGTACTATGAAATTGTTATTCACCGTACCAGTTTCCTGTACCTCTTGTAGCTGTACCACCCATAGTTCTGCTCCGCCAACTTCCAAGATTTAGATAAAAGACCATATACTTCTTCCGTTCGGCCGCGCCTTAACAGTTATTTACTCTACTCCATTGTTTTCACTATATACTACCATTTTTTCGCAGGATCCATTTTAAATTATTGAATACTACCATTTGTTCGGAGGATCGCCATGCGGTGATTAAAAGTAAGTATTCCGCTTACTAGACCATTCGTCAATCATACAATTACTGATGAAGAACACTTGCCCCTAATCGGTGGGAAAAAATAATACCCTGGGTTATATCAAAATCCTGGGACATATATTTTAGACAATAAATAACAATGTTCTTGACCATAGACAACTCACACGATATACTACATAATAACAAGGAATATGATTAACTATAATTAATTGTACTCGTAAGGAATTCCTATATATATTAAAAATAAACACACACAGTGTTCGTTGGTCTGACTTTGACCTTACGGTACCAAAATGTTTGTACATTAAAAAACGTGCTATTACTTATATTATATTTACAAAGAGTATCAAGTAGGGATTCATGGCAAATCTCGGACACAATTTACTCGTGCCTGGATTGTGTCGACCCTTTTCGGAGCACTTCTGCCAAAATGTGAATTCTATCTAAAATTTTCAAGTTTGTGTCGACACATTCCGAACTTATTGCGTCAAAAGGATGAGCGAGACTTAATAGCAACATTTCAAACACATGTGTTTCAAATGTCTCTCCTTTCTGTCAGTTTGGATTCTTCAAACATATTTAGACACAGACGAGTCGACACTGAATAGACTCAAGTTTGTTTAATTGGTTTCTTAACAAGATGTTACTATTTTGTTACTGAAATGTCTTGAGTAGACACAATAATTTCCATTTGGATACATTTCAAACATATATTTTCTTCATCGTTTCTACAATGCGTCGTCCGGACACATACCTATTCATATAGAAACATCTTACCCGCATAATTTCTATTTTGTTCCTTCAATATGTCTAGTCAAAGTGTGAGTGTAGGTAGGTACTCAAACTGTCGCATATGATAAAAGTTGAATATAGTGTTTGAAGTTTCACAGAAATGGTGAAGATAAAAAAAAGTGCTACTCAAAGGGTGCACACTAGCACTTATTATCGACGTGTGAAAAGAGAAATAGACATTACTCAGAAGAAATTGACTGAATTCATGAACTTAAGAGCGAGTGAAAATAACGTCCATGTAAAGTAAGAACTAAAAAGTAAGGTTATGAGGTACGAGTCTGTTCGAATGTCGGCCGCATTTCAGACACAAACTTTCCGAAATGTCCCACTACTAGATAAAGACGACGCATTTTGGCCATGATGAACTTCGGTGACTAATTGGTTGCTAAAATGTGTCTGTGTGACATTTTAGTCATTATTCAGTGAATTTTTGGCCTCTATTCAGAAACATTACTCTGAATTTTTTCCCCTAACTGCAAATGCTTCGAGATGGGCAATTTGTAGCCAAATTTTATTCACATCACCGAAACATGATCCCGTTTGGAGACCATCCATATGTACACCATATTTCAACACGTACTCCGTCGTTATATGCACTTGAGAAAAATGGCGGATTTCGCAAATATATTTTAAACTAAGGATTTTGGTAATATTTATGGCGAAACTGTACTGTTTATGATATCCTGCATGATAAAATATCATGTCAACTATCATCAGTGAACTTTAGTTCGCAAGTGAACCTACGCGAGAAATACAAAAATACTCAAGATAAAATAAAACCCTCTAATGATTTCTAATTAGGTTGATGAATACTCAAAGGAAACACCTTCAGTTTTCTGTTCATGATTATCCAGAATGGATCGAGAAGTAATATAATTTTTATTTATTAGGATTGATTTTGGTGCACAATGAATATGACTTAATAATTTCGGTAAAATTCAGAACACCATGTGTTGATTGTGTGGCTCTCATCAGTGCACAATATCGAACACATTCTGGAAACATCGTGTCTACCTACCAGGTACATGCAAAGTACATTCTGTACACATAATGGGCACACATTTTGCCCAAGTTAGAAACAAAATAGACAGATTGTGGACTCATCAAGGTTCATTTTCAGGTGTATATTGGAAACGAAAGATACAATCAAAACACATTTTCGAAACAAATTGTTATATTTCAGACTCACTATTAGATGGATTTTAGGCCATATTTAGTACAGATTTCAATCATCATTTTGGTCACATTTTCCACTTTTGATGGTCTAAAAGTCGACAATGTGTCTCGAAAATGTGTCGTGTCCAAATTACAGTGTCGATACAGCGTCGACACTTCGCCCAAAATGAGTCAGAAATTGTTACTTGGGGTCGTGATTCCAAACTTATGAGTAACCTTCCTATAACTATTAGTGACCATCTGGTTCACTGGCCGCCGATAATAATTCCTAATACTATTAGAGTCTTTGTGGTTCGCCACAACGGTATGTATGCCAAAACTGATTGGGAAAAATTGAATGTTCCCATATTTTTACAAATATTTTATTCATTAGAGCAAGACGAACATTGAAGTAGTAAAAAATAAGAAATGGACCACAGCCCTTGGACCATAGAGATACATATATTAGAGAAAACCACTTAGTTATTTACTTAAAATAACTGAGATTCCCTGTTTAAAAATAAACCATCCAACCAATTTACATAAATATACATGTTTACACAAAAAATCACAGATCTTTGAAGTTACAGAATAATTTTTTTTCAATATTGACTGATTTCTAATTTTGTATTTAAGAAAATAAACTGTAAATCAAAAGTGGATTCAATTAAAAAAAGCCTGGAAGCAGTACGACGGTAGGAGATATTCAGTCAAATCTTTCTCACAAGATCCCCCTATCCTTGCAACGATTCAGATCATTTTTAGCCACAAAACATTTTCCACGTTTTTTTGTATCACCCTCTATAATTGAATGCTAGTCTTTTCATACTCATTCATCCAAAAAGTATTTTCCTTAGAAAACTTCCACTATCATACACAAATAAATCCTAAAGACAACCTTTTTCGTTACAAATTTATTCTGAACGTCTCAGGCTGATTTCGTATTTTACTTTACCTGCAGAACACGTAGTTTTTTTGCACTTAGGATTAATTGAAAGTCCTCGACTGGCTCCTATGGGAATAGATTCAGTAATAGAGTTGTGTCAAGGTCCTTGATAGGAGTTACTATTTTAATTCTATTTAGCTATTCCAAGTAAATTACATCGCATTTAGTAGCACCTGAACGATCATGCTGCTAACAGATTCTAGAGAAAGCTGAAAAACTTAGCTGTACGCTATTGAAAGTCAAATTAAAATATTGTAGAGACATTTTAAATCTCATTAAGATATATTGCAATATTTGTAGATTATCTTCAGGCTTATTAACATTCTTATTATCGTAATAGAGTAAGACCGTACAAAAAATTCTATTTTGGTTATTTCTAAATATATTTTGTGGATGTTAATCAACATTTCATAGTTATATAATATTTTTATCGGCTTAGCGAAGCAGCTTCCAACAAAACAAGCTTTTTGTTGAGAGGAAACGTCAAATACTTCAACAAGATGAGAAATTTGTTTTATAAAAGTGCTTTCAAGCGTCGAGCCGCATTATTTTTACTCTCTACATTGTACGTTTTTCTTCGACGACCTTTGTAACATAGGTTTAAATAAAATACAGGCTATGGAGTTTCGAAGGGACACATTTTCTTTGGTCCATTTTCGACGTAAATCAACGTCTTATCAAACTTCAATATTGAACTTTGCAGTCATTTTTCAACGTAAAATTTGAATAATTTATTGTCTTGCGGCAAAAACTAAGTTGAAAATTGGAATATTGGAAATATTTTCTCCAATATTTTTCAAAACAGATTGATTTGCTGTCGTGTAACAGGAAGAATTTGAGCTTGAGGATTCAATTACTGAAGAATTAGATGCAGTAATTTAAGAAAAATGTGGAGATTAATTTAGTCATGTGGCACAGTTCATTTATTTTGATTACTTGTCGTGTATACTGATCTTTTTTGTTGTAAATTGATAAAAAATAAACAGTTTCCAAGTTGAAAACTTAGTTGTCTGCACATATATACTCCGGAGGCTGTATCGTGCTCCAAAAATGACGTGAAATGTGATATATCTTGATTTTTACGACCCGTTGCACTAGCTTTGATGGTCGGAAAATCAATAGGATTGATTCATCTGTAAGGCCAGTGTCACACGATTGAATTAGCTCCAGTTTGGCTGTCAACTAGTTTGATCAAGCTATAAAATGACGTCATCAATCTGAGGCTGCTAGTTTGATGGATTTAGGAGCGCTCCTATTCGTATCAAACCAGATTGATGAAACTAGCATTTTCATTGGCCACTGCAAATTTCCTCCAGAAAATGCGTCCAAATAAACAACAACTGTATGGAAATTCAAACAATCTAACCTATAGAAAACATTTCATTTACTTGCAAACTTTTTGACCACGTAGTGACGATTGCGGACTTTTTCGTTCTTAGTTTTATTCGTGATAGGTATATTTTAGTGTTTAGTTTTTGTAGTGGACAATATGGCCTGGAAAACTAGTGCTATCTCAATGTTATTAGATTTATACTGGTCCTTTGAAGTACTATATAATGTTAGCGATCCTTTGTACCACAAGAAGTCGGCAAGGGCAACTGCTTTGGGGGCAATTGTAAAGGACATACAAGTGGTTCATTCCGATACAACTGGTATTTATTTTTTTCAGCAAATTTGATAGTCAATTACATGTTTTTTTATATAATTATTTACAGCGAAAGAGGTCACTAACAAAGTAAATAGCCTGCGAACGCAGTTCAGCAAGGAACTGCGCGACCTCAAGAATACGGCCAGTGGATCTGGATATAATGAATATGTGCCAAAAATGTCATTTTTTACACAGCTGTTGTTCCTCCAAGACCACTTTCAAAGTCGAAAGGGAGTTTCAAATGTAGGAGAAAGTGCAACAGCAAGCTCGTATGAAAACATTATTCTGGAGGATTCTCAATTAACTGAAGTTTCGGTACGTTTTATTTATTTTTAGTATGAAAATGCAGGGTGATCATAAAAACATGTTGTAGTCATATTTTCTTTTAACTCGGGATTTACCAACTTTGGCAAAAGATGTTCAATAACATTGGCACTATTTGCAGAATGAGAAACTACCATTGTGTAAGTCCAGTATATAAAGATGAATGGGGATATCAGATAGGGATGAATGTGTATGTGGAAAAGTGGCTGATTTGAAACTGAACTTTATTAATATATTTTAAAATTAAAAAATAAATATACATGATAACAAACAAATCCTAGAACTAAGAGCAGTAATTATACTAACACAAATTGAAATAACTGTAAAAAAATAAGCATTATGCATTGCCAAAGAAACATATTCACAAATTGTGTCTATGCACACTTTCTTGTTGCCATCCAACAGCTCCATTTGTGTTGAAACAAATTTGGAATTCTTCTTGAATAGCCCGTGTTCTCGCAGTGTTTCGGTTTCCATGAGTTTGTCTGGGAATACTTGTTGAATTTATTTCCAAATCAATGTCAGATCCATCAGCTTACTTATTACATGTTTTCGCTAAGAAATTGTGCAAAATATTGGAAGTATGGGTTACTAATTGCACCTTCTCAACAGACACATTCATAGGCTTCAAAAATATCGGGAATCTGTTAGACAAAGTTCCAAGACCACTTTCTACTATTCGCCTTGCACGGCTCACCCTATAATTATATATTTTTTGTTCATTTGTTAAACCATGAAAATGATAGAGTTTCATTATATAATCCTGAAGTATTGTGTTCAAATGCTGTGCAAATTGGACTTCTTGCAAAAACACCACCATCGCTAATCCTACCGTTTGTTCCAATGTCCACCATAATTTATAATTGGCATCTACTACAGCCATCAGAACTATGCTGTCTGTATTTTTATAAACTCTATAAAATGAACCGTCACTTCTGAATGGACGGAAAGTAATGTGCTTCCCATCCATTGCCCCAATGCAGTGGGGGATATGTCACAATTTCTCATAATCGCCTGCTATGGTAGTCCATTCTTCAGGAGAATTTGATACCTGAAAATAACCATATTGAATAAGCTTTTTTTAAGTGTGTTTCCTTGTTTCAGGAACAGAAACTAGATTTTATAGAGTTTACACAAGTTTGTATAAAACCTTCGACCCATTTACTTGGGTCAAGACCAAGGGCAACTAACTCTTTCTCATCAGAGCAGCCGGCCAAGAAGAGAGTGAAGGAGAAGGAAAAGGAGGCTATGAATAATAAAAGTGAGACTCTGAACTTAATTGGGGAAACTTTACAAAAAATTGTTGGGAATGATGAGGGTTCCACTCCTAGTAATTTACAATATTTTGTTTTCACTAAAATGTTATTCATAACTTAAGTTTTCTAACAGAAGAGTTGGATGCATTCAACAATGAGCAATAAAGGAAGAAATGCAAGAGAGCTATGCTCAGAATATTGTTGGAGCACCAAGAAATAGATGACTGATATTTATAACATGCATAATTAAATTCAATTATTTTTCGAATATATATATATATATATATATATATATATATATATATATATATATATATATATATATTACTTCAACTTATTTCTTGTTTTTCTACCCACCTTTCAGTATGTTTCTTGTAAAACATCAACTATAACTATCAGAACTTCTTTTATAATCACACCTAATATATTATGTGGAATTCTTGTAGACAAGGCCAATGTTTTTAGAGTTTCCCCTGTAGCAAGGTACCGTAAAGTAGCAATTAGGTTGGAGCAATCCCAAAAAATATAAAAGCAACATTATTTTCAGCAAAAGTATGTTTCAATATTAAGCTTACCGATCTGTTGCAGGAATTGCCTGCCTCATTACAGTGTCTTCTTTGACAATTGATGGTTCTAATAAACTAAGTAGGAGATTAAATGTTGCTGCATCCATTCGCATATAATTCTTAAAATCATGAGGGTTTTCTGGGGCAACATCATATTCTATCTAATCAATAATGTTATTAGCTCCACCAGCAGCATTGGTTAGTTGGTTTCTTTTCTTGATGCATCCCCTAGACCATATTCTCTTCTGCTTTTTTTACTATCTTGTTTAGCTTTGAGGATTTTTCGGTATAACACTATGCCTAAGGCTGTTATTGATAATGAAAACATAAGTTTTTCTTCACCTTCCAGTTTCATTGTATAAACAAATCAAACAAACTCGGAAGTCAATAAATTTTCAACCTCAAAAGTGACAGTGACAGTCTAACTGATGAATATAGAGTCGGGCATCAAATTCGCAATGAAGTCACCAGTTTGATGATTTGATCAAATTCAGTTTGCTGCTAATTTGGCCGTGTGACAGGCACCTAACACGCCCTGAACAATATCAAATCATAAAACCGTTCACTTCCATCCTCTCCGGAAGCGCTAACAAACCGAAATTTCTCGAAAAATTACCAAAAATATAGTATATCTGGATTTATAGTTAATTGTAGGTGAAATATTGTATTTATTGAACTATGTGTCTGTACTTGGGATGGTGCAATATTGTAAAATATTTCACGAAGTTTAATTAAAATGGGATAAATATCTACATTTTCCTTCGACTTATTAAAAAATTCGCTAGGAAGACGCAGTGTTTGCCCATAAACAAATTCCGCAATTGAACACTGTAAGTCTTCTTTGATTGTAGATCGTAAACCTAGAGGAATTAAAGCTAATTCTACCTTTCTTTTATTTGAAATGAGTTATGCTACAAGAGCTGATTTTAAAGCACGATACCGTTTCCTTGTGGATGATAAGCTATAGAGGTATAGAGGTATACTTTGAAAACCCAATCTTTTACTCAATTCTTTAAATATTTTAGATTCGATTTGAGCACCTTGATCATGTGTGAATTTATGGGGTATTCCAGAGCGTGAAATATATTGATTTATTATAGTCCTAATGACATTTTCTGATTTAATGTTTCTAAGTGGATATATCTCTACCTACCTAGTAACTCTATCAATTACTGTAAATATATAAGTGCACCCTCTAGATTGTCTTAAAGCACCTACCAGGTCTATATGAATATATTGAAATCTAGCCAGGAACGTTAGAGAATCCCAGAGTAGATTTAGTGTGTCTATTAACTTTAGCTCTTCGACATTGAACACATGATTTCGTCCAAAGACGTATACTTTTTCTTACATAAGGCCAAAAATATATGTTTTTAATTCCTTAAGTAGTAGCTTTCTAACCTAAATGAGCTACATTATGTACGTTGAGAAAAGCACTATAACGTAAGCTTCGAAAAATACATATTTTTTGCGGTCCGTCAACATCCCAATGATTGCTACATTTCTTAAAAAGTTGCTCTAGATTCATTAGCTAGCTTGCAATAGTGGTGCTGACAGTATAAAGATTGCCGCTTCCTGGAGGCGCACTGGAAGTAGAGCAAGTTTTAAAAATTGTGGCGCAAGTTGGCGCAACTTATAACCACCTCACTTGCAATAGTGGTGCTGACGGTATAAACTTTGCCGCCTCCTGGAGGCGGACTGGAGGTGGAGCAGCTTCTAAAAATTGTGGCGTAAGCTTGAACTTGAAAGGAACCCACCGCAACTTTTTCAGGAGACTAGCATCCATTGGTGGCGCTAGCGTCAACTTAGCACCCTCAAAATATAATAATTATCTCGACAATGGAGTTAGCGCCACTTTAATGAAAGGTGGCGCATTTTGACGCAACTGCACATGAATCTGGAGCAATTTTTTGATAAGTATAGCTATCATTGGCGGCGCTATGTTGACGGACCCTATTTTTTATTTATTATTAGAAAATTTTGAAATTGTGCCTTTCAATGTTGATTTGTTTAAGTGAAAAATTTCTATTAACCTTGCTTGAAGAAATTTGTTTTTGTAAAAGATTAGATAACTTCACGTTCATGTTCTGTTCACGAAAAATATCTTGAAAAGTGAAATTAATATTCCCGATTTGGTCTTGCTCAATTAAATACATTGTTGCTACCTAAATATTTAATTTTTCTAGTGAATTGAAAAATCTATTCAAAATATCTAAACTGACGTGGTGATCTCTCGGACTTTTTCCACCATCAGCTTAGAGACTTAATATTTCATGTAGTCCCTTGCCAATGCTTTTTATTTTGCTTGAGTCCATTTTTGTCCCACGAGTAGCTGGGAAAATTAGTCCATCCCCGCAAAGCGCCGCATGCGGGGGTAAGGTCTATGTACTATGGGGTGCGACCTGTTGCCCCAAAAGAACCATTCAAAACAGCTATCATACGTTAGCTTGAGGAATATTTATGGACCTCCCGGTCTAGATCTGCAGAGTTTAGCCAGATCACGGTCACCACGTGAAGGGTGCAATCTATGATCACACAATCCCAATCATGTTGAGGGTATGCAACGGTCTTGGAATAGTTTAGGGAAGTGCAATATCCTAGGATTCTCTGTACAAAAGCCACCCACTTTGCTCCTTCTGTAAGAAGTAATTATAATTACTTCATAGATTAGGTTTTGTAATCCTAGCAATACAATAAAAGTAGCTTTTTTCTTCATGGTAACACAGTATGACGATAAATAAAGTGATTATTATTATTATATGGTATGATCCACATGACCACCATATTGCTGTAAGCATAATTCCGAAGGTTGCTGAAGATTGGATACAGTTACTATTTTCCATCATGACCCAGATGTAGGCATCTCGATGAGTCAAGTCGGGGCTATATGGTAGATCAACGAAGTCGGTATATCTGGATATTATACTAATACCGAAATGTTGTTTTACCATCGCAAAAGTGGCATTAGCGCTATGACTTGTTGCCTCATCTTGTTGAAACCACTGTCTTCGATAAGGCAAATTTATAGCTCTACAGAAATGTTTTAGTTCTCTAACAAATAATTGACACTGTTTCATATATCTTTCTTGATACTCTGTGACGTTAAGACCTTCTTGGTATTCGAAAAAATAAGGGCCAAAAATGCACCAAACAGTTACTCATTCATCGTGAAGAGGTGCCTGTAGAAATTCTTGTATTCTTTCGAATCCAAGAAGTCTGTAAGATTGTACGTTGACGTGCCATGATAATAACACATGTGATTCTTCAGGAAACCATACGTTTGACAGAAAATATTCGACCTCATATTGCGTGGCTAGAACACGAGCCAATATTCTAGACGTATCCGCTGATTTGCAGCATTCAACTTATGAAATATCTGAATCGTATACGAAAATGCACCAATGGTTTTCATTATCCCGTACTGTTCTCTTTCACCCAGATATTCGTTTCCTTTGCCCGTACGTTAAAACTTCATTAGCCTTATTGTGGTGTTTGTAACATCTCTTCCATATTTCTTTGTTAACCTAACTTTAATGTCATAAATTGCTTGGCCCATGGTCTCTACCGATTCCGTATGAGCGATTATATACGTTGAAAATAAATTCTTTTCAATTGTTGGTGTAAGTATTCATTAATTTTATTTTAATTTGTTATGATCTATATTTAATATGTAAGGTTATTTAATAATAAAATGTGAATGTTAAAATCTCATGCAAATCGTTGGTGGTATTTTTACACCTAGCGGACATACGGTATTGTATTCAATTTAAAAACCCAATTCTCCAAGCAGAGAGAGAAGCAGAACAGTTGTCGAAGTGAACCGTTCGTAGTTATTATTTAACGCGCTAGTGCCAGGATCTTTGATAAAACCCATTGAACCCCTGCACAATATCGCTTTCAAGAAGGATTGCAACCCAGCAGAAGATCATCCCAGACATTCAGGTAAGAATACCATCTTGGCCGATTTGCTTGCATCATATTTTTTTTACATATAATTTGTAACCTTTCTTAACTTAACCAAAATATTTTCATTCTCCGAAACATTCTTTGGTCACTTCTCCCGGGATGTTAATTTTCAAACTTGGCTTTGAGAAATTTGAAAATATAAATTTTTTTATCAACTGTTTATAAGTCTCAAGGTTAACTGGCATTAGCATTCTAGATAATTAGTAGTTTTTACTTTCTCCGAAATTTGACTATTTAAACATAAAATACTCAGTTTGAATAAAAATAAGTTCAGTTTATTAATACAGTTTGGCCCAATTATGCTCTTTGAATAGCTCCATTCTCAAGTGTATTAAATATTTATAATTTATAGGATTCAACTCTAGTTACTCAATAAAAAATAATTATTGAATTAAAGATTGAATCTTTTCTCTCTCTATTCACTTATTATTATTAGATACCTACTACCCTCTTGTGTATTGGTCTTATAATTTAGTTGTCTCAGATAATTAGGTAGTATAAAGATTGAGTGGAATATTGATTAGACACGTTAATTTAATTTCTCAAATCCGGTACTTTAGCTTGAGTTGTATAATTTTAATCTGTATGTACCTATATGATATCTTTATCAATTGAAATTCATTATTTCTGTGTTCGTTAGTTTTATATAGGTAAAAGGTTTGGCATTAGAATCTGATCAATCTTATTATTGTATCACAATGGCGGCTAGATTACGTCAAGAAAAAGCTCTTATAGACTCAGCCTCTGATAGAATTTCAATACTGCATGTTCCTGCCATACAGGCAGAGGGGATCAAAGTGCTCATAAACATTTTAAAGCTAGATATGCTGAATTAAAAACATTTTACAGCGAGTTTAACCTTCAGAATTCTACCATTATTACTGCTCTGGCCGCAAATGAGGAGGCAGATCTGAATATTAAATCATTGCTAAGACAGGAAGTAGATAATAAATATTTTCATATAATGAGTGTTTATTCTGATTTGTTTGATACTAACTCTACCTTGCATTCCAAGAACAAAGGTTCAAATGTAAAGTTGCCAAAATTGAATATACCGGTTTTTTCAGATAGATACTAATGAATATTTCACAAAAATTTGAAAATTTAGATATTTAATGTCGTCTCTGTCTAACGACGCTTCAGTTCTTATCAAAAATATTGAACTTACAGAAGCTAATTATGACTAAGCTTTTAGTAAATTGATTGAGCATTATCAAAATACGCGTGCGTTAGCCATATTTTATTGGGAACAGGTTTATAACTCTCAAAAATTAACCTCAGAGAACCCAAAATATCTAAGACAGCTTTTGGCACATTTTTTGATAACTTGGAAGCTCTGAAAAATTTGAGGTTACCGGTCCGAGAGTGGGATTATGTACTATTTCACCTTTTAAGCAAAAAATTTGCTTCGGAAACTTTACAGCGATTCGAACAAGAAAATGCCACTTTTGCGTCCGAAATTCCGAAATTCCTAAATATGATTATTTATATAAATTTCGTGAAAAGCAATGCGATGCTCACGATCCAGTTATTTTAATCCAACCTCCTAAGAGAAATAACTCAAGTAAATATCAAATGAAAAATGTTGAACCGCACAATTCTGCATCTCTTGCTAATGTTGCAGATCCAATTAAATGTGTGATTTGTAAAAATAATCACCGAAAGGAAAGATACGAGATACCCAAACGATATAAGTGGTGTACTAATTGTTTAGTACTCAATCATACTTCAAAGAATTGTACTTCTAATGGTGGTTGTAGAATTTGCAATAAAAGACATCACAATCTTTTACATTTCAATCAGTAACCTTTAGTAAATAGCAATATGACTGCTATGAATGCTCCCTCTTCTTCCAATTCAACTCAAATTTCTAGTTAGGATCCTATTGATCCTAAAATCGCCTCTGTCTTGCACACGTCAGTACGTTCTACTAATTTACTTACTACTGCCCAGGTTGAGGTACTGGATTGTCGTGGAAACTTTCAACAGGTTCAAGTTTTAATTGATAGCAGTAGTCAAGTTTCTTTAATTACTGGAAAATGTGCCAGCAGATTGGGTCTGCCCAGATGTAACACTCCTATGCAAGTAGGAGGAGTCTAAGATATTGGAACTTCCTCTAACAAGTCTCTAAGTTGTATTTGAAAACCTTCGAATAAGTCAATTCCCTTATTCAATTTGGATGATCAAATAGTGTCAACAATCTGTAACAACATGCCCGTCCAATCATTTTCAGGAATTGGCTGATAAGATGTTTCACATTTCGTCTCCTATAGATATGTTACTGGAATCAGATATATTTGCAAAAATCTTTAAACCTGACCAAGTTCAAACAGCAAAAGGGGAACCGATTGCTGTTAATACTCAATTTGGATTTTAATGCGGAAAATAAATACCGCTAATAAACCATTAGTCTCACACTCTTTTCTTTCATCATGTCTAACATCCCTCGGCAGTACCCTTCAAAAATTTTAGGAACTTGAAAGTATTCCTCGGTCTTTACCTATTTCTGATGATAATAAAAAATGTGAAATGATATTCCATAAAACTCATAAAAGAATATCTACGGGTCGTTTCAGTGTTACTCTTCCTTTCAAAACCGTGGACCTATTTTTTGGAGATACCAGAATATCTGGTCTGAAGAGATTGAAAAATATGGAAAACCGTCTGTTGAAAAATTCCGAGCTTTACAATGAATATAACAGCTTTATGAAAGATTATCTTTCCAATGGTCACATGGTTGAGACCTCTCCTACTGCTTCATTCGACAAAATATATTATTATTATATCCCACATCATTACGTCATAAATCCTAATAGTGCTACAACCAAGCTCAGGGTTGTATCTGATTCTTCCTGCAAATCTCCTACAGGTTTTTCGCTGAACGACACTCTTTTCATAGGGCAAAAATTGCAAAAGGATATAATTGGAATTTTATTGCGATTTAGACTTCATCCCTTTACTTTTATTGCTGATACTAAGCAAATGTATAGGCAAATATCAATATCGGAAGAGCACCGGAATTAGCAAAGAATTCTTTGGCGCTTCGCTCCGGGAGATCCCGTTCAAGATTTTAAGCTTACTACTATTACTTATTGAGTATCGTCTGCTCCTTCCCTGGCCCTTCGCACAATTCAGCAGTCAGTACAAGAGGAAAGGGAAAATTTTCCTCGAGCTGCAAAGTGTTTATCCTCTGATATCTATATTGATGATATTATCACAGGTGCCTCAACTCTACAGGAGGGCATTAGATATTTATCTCAGTTATTATTGGTCAACATAGATCAATCGTCATTGTGACAGAGCTTTTTTTTATACGGAATGTACCAAAAAGATGCAATAAGGATGTTATAAATTTGTGGAATAGGTATATATTTCTTATATACAGGGTGTAGTCATAAAATATGTTTAATGCACAGTCGTTATGGTATTATTTTGGGTGATCGACGCATCAGTTGGACGGGCAACGAGAAAAATAGCATTATTTTGGACAGGCGCAGTGGTTACAGAAGTGCTTATGATTTTTTTATTATCAGCGTTCTTATCTCTTTTGATGTTCCCCAAGAAATAATAGGATGAGTAAATGTCAGCTGAAGGTCGACGGGGTTGACATAAAACAACGTTACTACAATCAATATACAGGGCGTGGACAATGCCATAAGGGGCACTCTGCTTGGATTTTCATCGAACAAAACAGGATGTACCAAATTGCCATTAGGTCACTACGACAATCAATATACAGGATATCATTGGACTCAGGCACGGTCTATCGTTATACAGGATATACAAAGATGCCATAAGGGCGCTACAATGTATCTCTGCTATTAATGGACGGATTGAAGTCGAACAAACGCCATTATGATTGTTATCGTATACAGGATGTACAAAAAAGATGCCATAAGGGCACTTGCATATATCTCTGTTATTATTGGGCGGATTGAAGTCGAACAAACGCCATTGTGATAGGTAGAGCATTTTACAGGATGTACAAAGAAGGCATAAGACGCTACGATGTATCTCCATTGTTATTGGTCAGATTTCACGGAAACAAACGGCGTTATAGATTATTTTTTATATATGGGATGTCAAAAAAGGCACTCTGTTTTTAATGGCCCGCTTTCCATCGAACAAACGGCTTGATAGGTTATTTCGATATACAGTGTGTACAAGAAGATGTTATAATGCGCTACGATGTATCTCCGTTGTTATTGGCTAGTTTTACATGGGACAAACGACGTTATAGATTATTTCGATATACAGTGTGTACAAGAAGTTGCTATAAGACGCGCGTTCGTTACATTTTAATAATTATGGAAAAGGCACAGTATATTTTTTATAACGCCATAAGGACATTAGAAATTCATCTCTGTAATTATTGGTCAACATAGATCAATCGTCGTGGTGAGAGAGCTTTATTTATATACGGAATGTACCAAAAAATATGTAATAAGGGTGTTATGAATTTGTGGAATAGGTATATATTTCTTATATACGGGGTGTAGTCATAAAATATGTTTAATGCACCGTCGTTATGGTATTATTTTGGGCAAGCGACGCATCAGTTGGAGGGGCAGAGAGAAAAATAGCATTATTTTGGAAATGCGCAATGGTTACAGAAATGCTTATGATGTTTGTTATCAGAAGAGTATAGACGCACATAGAAGGAATTTACTAAAAAATGTAAATATCGGTATAACTGTTCAATGATATATAAAACCAAGGGAACTATATCTGCTGATCATTATAATTACTACTTAAGAAGACAGTTTCAAAATTGAGAACTTCCTAGATTTATCTGTTCTTTGAAGACTTTATATTTTGGGTCTCCTAAGTGGCTCCAAATTTCTAACTCTAAATCCAATTCTTGTTTCTTATCACAAATATGTAGTACTTCTAGTTTTGTATTAGGTGTCAATGAAATTCCATACATTGGTAAAATCTCGAATTGAGGAATGAAATCAATAACGTTACTTTTTATAAAGAGAGAATAGTTATGAAATTTAAATAATATTCTTAGAAATTCACGACGAACGAAATCAAGGTGTATATTAACATAAGATTCCAAATTATGTTAGCCGATAAACACTCAAGCTTATCATAGAGTTTTTCCGTTTTCGTCATTGAAGCGATACCATAGGAACAAAATTAACGATATACGCGTGAAATCAAAAGTGTCTATTAATAAAAATATTATTGAAATAGATCTCTCTCATTGTAATAATTTTTACGGTGCTGAATGATGTAATCTAAAATTCGATATACAGTGTGTACGAAAAGATGTATCTCGGTTGTTATTGGCTAGATTTTAATGGGACAAACGACGTTATAGATTATTTCGATATACGGTGTGTACAAAAAGATGTATCTCAGTTGTTATTGGCTAGATTTTAATGGGACAAACGACGTTATAGATTATTTGTTTATATACAGGATGTCAAAAAGGCACTCTGCTGTTATTTCATCGAGCAAACGGCGTTATAGACCTTCTTTTGTCGATATATGCCATATAAGCTATGTTGATCGATTTTATCATTTCTCTTAATATTTAGCACTGTTTACCGAGAACTAGTAACATTATGCGACGATATCTTCAACCTAATGTAGCTTATTTATGTAAATTTCTACGATTTTTGTCTATTATAACAGATATATGGCTAATATTGGAAGTTTCTAGAACAATTTAGACGAATGCATCGATTGTGACCAAAACTAAGTCCTGCTTTTGTTATCCCATCTTTGGTCGTTATATGCCACATACCTAGCTATGTTGAGCGATTTAGTCATTTCTTCCGATATTTAGCACTATTAACCGAGCATTAGTAACATTAAGCGACATTTGGATAGATTTAACCCAGCATTATATATGTAGATGTCCACCATATCTGATATAATAAGAAATATATGACAAATATTGCAAGTTTCTAGAACGATTCAGACAAATGCATCGATGTTGAGCATATCAAAGTCCAGTTTTATTTTCTCGATATACATATTAGCTATGTCGAGCGATTTTGTCATATTTAGCACTGTTTACCGAGAAACAGTAACAATAGGCGACGATAGATTCGACCTAATCTAGCATATTCACGTAAATTTCCGCGATATATGCCTATTATAACAGCTATATGACTAATATTGGAAGTTCCTAGAATAATTTAGACGAATGCATCGATTTTGAGCACAACTGAGTCCTGCTTTTGTTATCCCATCTTTGCTCGTTATATGCCACATACCTAGCTATGTTTAGCGATTTTGTAATTTCTCTCGATATTTAGCGCCATTTACCGAGAACTAGTAACATTAACCGACAATTAGATAGATTCAACCTAGCATTATATTATGTAACTGTCGACAATATCTACCTATAATAAGAAATATATGGCCAATATTACAAGTTTCTAGAACGATACAGACAAATGCATCGATTTTATACATAACAAAGTCCAGTTTTCTTTTGTCGATATATGCCATATAAGCTATGTTAATCGATTTTGTCATTTCTCTTAATATTTAGCACTGTTTACCGAGAACTAGTAACATTAAGCGACTATAGATTCAACCTAATGTAGCCCTATTTACGTAAATTTCTGCGATATATGCCTATTATAACAGATATATGGCTAATATTGGAAGTATCTAGGACGAGTCATACAAATTCATCGATTTTGAGTAAAACTAAGTCCACCTTTGTTTATCCCATCTTTTGTTTTTATATGACATATAACAAGGCCTACTGAGCGATTTTGTCATTTCTTCCGATATTTAGCACTATTCACCGAGAACTAGTAACATTAACCTACATTTAGATATATTAAATCTAGCATTATATATGTAGGTGTCCACGATATCTGCCAATGATAACAAATATATGGCCAATATTGCATGTTTTTTGACAATTCATCGATTTTGAGCTAAACTAAGTCCATCTTTCACAATAATCATCTTTAGTCTTCATATGACATATAACTAGCTATGTTAAGCGATTTTGTCTTTGCGCCCGATATATAGCACTATTTTGCGAGAAATAGTAACATTTACCGACATTTAGATAGATTCAACATAGAATTATATATGTAGCTGTCCACGATATCTGCCAATTATAACAACTATAAGGCCAATATTTGAACAAAACTTTGTCCAGCTTTTACAATAAACCATCCTTATAAGACGTATAACTAGCTATGTTGAGCGATTTAGTCATTTTTCTCGATATTTAGCACTATTCACCGAGAATCAGTAACAACCATTATTTATATAGATTCAACCTAGCATTATATATGTAGATGTTCACAAGATCTACCAATAATAACAAATAAATGGCTAATATTGGAAGTTTCTAGTACGATTCAGACAAATGCATTGGTTTTGAGCAAAACTAAGTCTAGCTTTTTATTTCCGATCCCAACTATTCTCGTTATATACCATATAACTAGCTATGTTTAGCGATTGCGTAATTCCCCCGATATTAAGCACTATTTACGAAGAACTATTAACATAAACCGACGTTTGTATAGATTCAACCCAGCATTATGTATGTAGATGTCCACGGTATCTACAAATAACAAGAAATATATGGCCAATATTGCAAGTTTCTAGAATGATTCAGACAAATGCATCGATTTTGGGCATAACAAAGTCGAGTTTTCTTTAGTGTTTTTGAATGAAACTCAAGGTCTCTAGTTAATTCCACAATATAATACAAGTATTATATTGTAGAATTAACTAGAGACCTTGAGTTTCATTTAAAAACACTAATATGAGCATATTCCACGAAGTAAGGGTCGAGACAGTCAATTTCGAGTTTTCTTTGGTCGATATATGCCATATAAGCTATGTTGAGCGATTTTATCATTTCTCTTGATACTTAGCACTGTTTATCGAGAACTAGTAACAATAAGCGACGATCAGCGATTATATGTAATTCTATTTAATAAATTAAATAAATGCGAATTATAAAAAATATTGTGTAAAACTGGTGCTGCAATGACTTTTTGTAGTACTCGTGATTTGCGCAACTCACCGCTTCGAGGTTCGTTGCGTAAACTTCATTAGTACTACAAAACGAGTCATTGTGACACAAGTTTTACACAATTTTTTTTATAATTAGCATTTATTTCATTTATTAAATAGAATTACATATAATCCCTGATCGTCGCTTATTGTTACTAGTTCTCGGTGAACAGTGCAAAATATCAAGAGAAATGACAAAATCGCTCAACATAGCTTATATGGCATATATCGACCAAAGAAAACTCGACTTTGTTATGCCCAAAATCGATGCATTTGTCTGAATCATTCTAGAAACTTGCAATATTGGCCATATATTTCTAATTATTTGTAGATATCGTCGACAGCTACATATATAATTCTATGTTGAATCTATCTAAATGTCGGTAAATGTTACTATTTCTCGGAAAATAGTGCCATATATCGGGCGCAATGACAAAATCGCTTAACATAGCATATGTCATATGAAGACAGCAGATGATTATTGTAAAAGGTGGACTTAGTTTAGTTCATAATCAATTAATTGTCAAAAAACTTGCAATTTTGGCAATATATTTGTTATCATTGGCAGATATCGTGGACATCTACATATATAATACTAGATTTAATATATCTAAATGTAGGTTAATGTTACTAGTTCTCGGTGGATAGTGCTAAATATCGGAAGAAATGACAAAATCGCTCAGTAGACCTAGTTATATGTCATATGAAGACAAAAGATGGGATAACCAAAGGTGGACTCAGTTCTACTCAAAATCGATGAATTTGTATGAATCGTCCTAGAAACTTCCAATATTAGCCATATATCTGTTATAATAGGCATATGTCGCAGAAATTTACGTAAATAAGCTACATTAGGTTGAATCTATCGTCGCTTAATGCTACTAGTCCTCGGTAAACAGTGCTAAATATCAAGAGAAATGACAAAATCGATCAACATAGCTTATATGGCATATATCGACAAAAGAAAACTGAACTTTGTTATGCATAAAATGGATGCATTTGTCTGTATCGTTCTAGAAACTTGTAATATTGGCCATATATTTCTTATTATTGGTAGATATTGTCGACATCCACATATATAACGCTAGGTTGAATCTATCTTATTGTCGGTTAATGTTACTAGTTCTCGGTAAATAGCGCTAAAAATCGAGAGAAATGACAAAATCGCTAAACATAGCTAGGTATGTGGCATATAACGAGCAAAGATGGGATAACAAAAGCAGGACTTAGTTTTGCTCAAAATCGATGCATTCGTCTAAATTGTTCTAGAAACTTCCAATATTAGTCATATAGCTGTTATGATAGGCATATATCGCGAGAATTTACGTGAATATGCTAGATTAGGTCGCATCTATCGTCGCTTATTGTTACTAGTTCTCGGTAAACAGGGATAAATATCAAAAGAAATGACAAAATCCCTCAACATAGCTCATATGGCATATATCGACAAAAGAAAACTGGACTTTGATATGCCCAAAATCGATGCATTTCTCTGAATCGTTGTAAAAACTTGCAATATTGGTCATATATTTCTTATTATTGTAGATATGGTGGACATCTACATATATAATGCTGGGTTAAATCTATCCAAATGTCGGTTAATGTTACCAATTCTCGGTAAATAGTGCTAAATATCGGAAGAAATGACTAAATCGCTCAACATAGCTAGGTATGTGGCATATAACGACCAAAGATGGGATAACAAAAGCAGGACTTAGTTTTGTTCAAAATCGATGCATTCGTCTAAATTGTTCTAGAAACTTCGAATATTAGCCATATATCTGTTATAATAGACAAATATCGTAGAAATTTACATAAATAAGCTACATTAGGTTGAAGATATCGTCGCTTAATGTTACTAGTTCTCGGTAAACAGTGCTAAATATTAAGAGAAATGATAAAATCGATCAACATAGCTTATATGGCATATATCGACAAAAGAAGGTCTATAACGCCGTTTGCTCGATGAAATAACATAAGTGCCTTTTTGACATTCTGTATATAAACAAATAATCTATAACGTCTAGCCAATAACAACTGAGATACATCTTTATATATATCGAAATAATCTATAAAGTCGTTTGTCCCATTAAAATCTAGCCAATAACAACTGAGATACATCTTTTTGTACACACTGTATATCGAATTTTAGATTACATCATTCAGCACCGTAAAAATTATTACAATGAGAGAGATCTATTTCAATAATATTTTTATCACTTTTGATTTCACGCGTATATCGTTAATTTAGTTCCTATGGCATCGCTTTAATGACGAAAACGGAAAAACTCGTTGATAAGCTTGGGTGTTTATCGGCTAACATAATTTGGAATCTTATGTTAATATACACCTTTATTTCGTTCGTCGTGAATTTCTAAGAATATTATTTGAATTTCATAACTATCCTCTCTTTATAAAAAGTAACGTTATTGATTTCATTCCTCAATTCGAGATTTTAACAATGTATGGAATTTCATTGACACCTAATACAAAACTAGAAGTACTACATATTTGTGATAAGAAACAAGAATTGGATTTAGAGTTAGAAATTTGAAGCCACTTAGGAGACCCACAATATGAAGTCTTCAAAGAACAGATAAATCTAGGAAGTTCTCCACTTTCAAACTGTCTTCTTAAGTAGTAATTATAATGATCAGCAGATATAGTTTCCTTGGTTTTATATATCATTGCACAGTTATACCGATCTTTAATTTTTTTAGTAAATTCTTTCAATGTGCGTCTATACTCTTCTGATAACACAAATTTCATGAGCACTTCTGTAACCATTGCGCATTTCCAAAATAATGCTATTTTCCTCTCTTCCCCTCCAACTGATGCGTCGCTTGCCCAAAATAATACCATGACGACGGTGCATTATTCCACAAATTTATAACACCCTTATTGCATCTTTTTTGGTACATTCCGTATATAAAAAAGCTCACTCACCACGACGATTGATCTATGTTGACCAATAATTACAGAGATTAATTTCTAATGTCCTTATGGCGTTATAAAAAATATACTGTGCCTTTTCCATAATTATTAAAATGTAAGGAACGCGCGTCTTATAGCAACTCCTTGTACACACTGTATATCGAAATAATCTATAACGTCAATTGTCCCATGAAAAACTAGCCAATAACAACGGAGATACATCGTAGCGCATTATAACATCTCCTTGTACACACTGTATATCGAAATAATCTATCAAGCCGTTTGTTCGATGAAAAGCGGACCATTACCAGCAGAGTGCCTTTTTTGACATCCTATATAAAAAAAATAATCTATAACGCCGTTTGTTCCCGTGAAATCTGACCAATAACAATGGAGATACATCGTATCATATTATGCCTTCTTTGTACATCCTGTAAAATGCTCTACCTATCACAATGGCGTTTGTTCGACTTCAATCCGCCCAATAATAACAGAGATATATGCAAGTGCCCTTATGGCATCTTTTTTGTACATCCTGTATACGATAACAATCATAATGGCGATTGTTCGACTTCAATCCGTTCAATATTAGCAGAGATACATTGTAGCGCCCTTATGGCATCTTTGTACATCCTGTATAAAGATCGACCGTGCCTGAGTCCAATGATATCCTGTATATTGATTGTCGTAGTGACCTAATGGCAATTTGGTACATCCTGTTTTGTTCGATGAAAATCCAAGCAGAGTGCCCCTTATGGCATTGTCCACGCCCTGTATATTGATTGTAGTAACTTTGTTTTATGTCAACCCCGTCGACCTTCAGCTGACATTTACTCATACTATTATCTCTTGGGGAACATCGAAAGAGATAAGAACGCTGATAATAAAAAAATCATAAGCACTTCTGTAACCACTGCGCCTGTCCAAAATAATACTATTTTTCTCTCTGCCCGTCCAACTGATGCGTCGCTCACCCAAAATAATATCATAACGACTGTGCATTAAACATATTTTATGACTACACCCTGTATATAAGAAATATATACCTATTCCACAAATTTATAACATCCTTATTGCATATTTTTGGTACATTCCGTATATAAAAAAGCTCTGTCACAATGACGATTGATCTATGTTGACCAATAATAACAGAGATAAATATCTAATGCCTTTATGACGTTATAAAAAACTTTGGTTCTAGAAATTACGTATGCTTAGGTCAGTGTTTCCAATCAGGTCTATGGGAAATTTTTCAAATCTACTGGATAAAAAATGGACGACAGCCCTCTATAGAAACCTACAAAAATGCGCCATCTAGCGATAGAAATCTACAAGGATAAAAATGGCCTACTGGATAAAAAATGGCTGACACCACTATAGAAATCTACCAGGATAAAAAATGGCCGACTGGATAAAAAATGGCGTCTCGTTTCGAGCTTCCGGTCCCCGAGTCCCCCATTCTCTACTCTCATCATTATAATCATTATTACTATTTATTTCATTAACACTATCATATTTTCTCATATTTTCCATTTTCAATCTCTTCCCTTTTGTTCACGCAATTAATCAAGGCGATTTCATTTTGAGTATTTGAAGCACTTACGGTTAACTCATATCTTACTTTTCCATCTATTTTTATTTTCCATCTTGAAAATCAATGCCAAATTTGTTTTTATTTAATTGATCACAACCCAATAGTATATCATGTTCCAAATGATCTACAATTAAAAGAGTTTTATGGTTACAGCAACAGCCTTATTCGTAAATCCTAGTGTTTTCTCATTTAGTTCAATAAAATTTATTTTCGGTATTTTTAACATACTCTTTCTCAAATTATCTATCCTATTTAGTGTTTTCTGAAAAATTAATGATGCATTAGAACCTGTATCTAGTAATATTTTCACCTTAAAATCATTATTGTGACCAGTTCTTATTATTAAATCTATATCTTAATTTTCCAGGTATTCAATGTCGCAAATATCTAGAAATTCTCGAAGATGGGTATACAAAATACACCTAGATAGACTTGGGATACCCTCTAATGAAAATGTAAGGGTGATACGCTTCTGTCACGTACAACTTCCTCCATTGAAATTGCTCTATGAGATCTTGAAGTCTCATGATAATTGTGTCTATCTACGCTTCTCGATCTATTGAGGCTGTTTGTATTCAAGTGATTTACTCAAGCATCAGTTCTATTTACCGGTCGACTTTCATTATTTACATTGTTAGAGTTTTCAGTTATATTATTTCTGTTTCTGTAATTATTTCTATCAAAATCGTTATTTCACGAATTGTTATTATTGTTGGTATTACCAGTATTAGCATAATAACCACGAATGAATCTGTTACCGTTATTGTTACACCTATTAAAATTGTGACAATTGTTTTGAGTATCCTCACCATTATTGTAATTATTATTGTTTCTGAACCTATTAAAATTGTTATTGATAGTATTGTGGCTTTGATTTTGATTATTTGTTAATTAAGCATACCTTCTAGAATTATTGTTAAAACTCTTGGTAAATGTTCTAGAATTTAAGCTATTGTTATTGACTTTATTATCCAAATTTCTTTCAATTCTGGATAGATAAGTAACTAATTGGTCAAACTTACAAATGTTATTAATGGCTATAATTTCACTAATTTCTGGTTGATAATGTCTTGATTAGAACATGACTAGTTCCGATTCAATTATGATAGGCACTAGGTATTGTACCTGCGAATATATCTGTAAAGCATAATTCGTTAAATTATTGCTTTCTTGCGGATCAAACTTGCCGAAATAAAGCCTCTCTCTTACTTTCCCTTGTTGAAGCTCTCCCCAGAAATTCTTCAAAAACAAGTTCTCAAAATCTTGTATACTATTTATTTCTGCTTCTTTGCAGTTGAACCATAGTAGTGCCTGACCTCTGAGATTTTCTCTCGAGTATTCTTTCAGATCTTCTGCAATATATATACTTTTTGAACGTGTTTTCATAGTTTTTATAAAGTTTACTGTATGTATTTTTCTGAAGTCACCGCAGAATTTTAGTTTCTTCTATTTTTCCAATATAAGAAATGTGAGGTAATCCACATTCCCCCGTGACTCTTGGTTCAGATAAAGTCCCTAATTCCCTCTTCATTTCTTGAAATCTTCTCTCCATTTCTTCTGCGCGAGGATGTGTTTTATTGCCGTTCTTGTTCAAGGATTCTTGTATTTTTCTCTCTCTTTTTTTTCTCAGATTCAGTTCAGTTTTCCGATTCTCTTCTTCCGCTATATTCATGTTAAGATTAATTCCTTCCTTTACAGTTTCTTCCCAATCTGTGATTCTTCTATTGGTTTTCATATTGTCTCGGTTTTGTTGATCTTTCATGCTTGTGATTTCTTTGTTGTTCTTGGTTTTTTGCAATTCAATTTGTGTTATTATTTTCTCTGACGTTTGCTCCATCCTTTCTTCTAACGATTTTCAATTAACTTCTGTTGTTTCTACTCTATCTTGGATTACTCTTATTTTATTTTCTTGTAACTCATACTTCTTATCGAAACTTTCCGTCAAATTCTGAACTTCGTTTCTTTCATCGTGTATACTGTTCATCATTTCAGTTTGGTTTGCATTTTTGGTGATTAAATTCTGATTCATGACTTGTATGAGTTGTAAGAGTTGAGCAATTCCAGGAGTTTGTGAATCGCCCTGTCCTTCTCCAGATGTGGTTGTAATGATGTACTTCACATGTGTATCCTTCCGTATTTGTTTCTTGTGTTTGTTGTTTCCCAACCGCCTCTTGTAGTCTGTCCCGGAGTTCACCTTTGTCTAATGTATACCAAATTCCTTCTCCTCAATTCTTCTTTCAGTTCTGTCATTTTCATCTTTTGTATGTCCATTTTCGTACCTTCCATTTTTTTTCAAATAATTTTATTATATGTAATACCAATAATAAATACAGTGTTTATTTTGTTTTTATGATAGTATACTCTAGAATTGTTAATAACTACTGATGTAAATTATATCAACGACTCCCATAGAAACCGATGAGTTGCTGTTCCACGGTATAAGATAAAGACCCCGTACTCAGCACAAATATTATATATATAAAATTACTTGTTGTAAATAAATTTAGTCAGTTACTAGATTTCATGTTGTTTGTCGTAGTTCGTAGAACTATCATTTTGTAAAATAAACGTTTTTAAAAAGAGTATTTCGAGTTAGTAATTTGAAAGTGGCGCAGTCAGTAGGATATTCAGAATTAATACGTATCGAACGCGTTAATTTTCGTTTTAACGATTCACTGAGTATCGGAATCTACGGAATTAGTTGTTTTGTGCAAGTGGAAGTTTAGAGTGGCTCCTAGAACGTCAGGAAACCCAGTGTATCACACACCGAAACGATCGCAAGCACGAAGAAGTCCATCAACGGGAATTGGAACGACAATAGTCCAATTTTTGAAGAGATATTCATCTGAGGAAGACAAAAATTGCCAAACCGGAGTATATCTCTATAGGAATGCTTGAAATATTTCTTCTATTATTACTGTAAGTACAATAAATTTTTATGTCTGAAGTTGACCAATTATCAAACATTCTTCAGAGTTTAAAATTAGATCCTTCAACTCAGTCAATAATTTTAAATCAAAGTTCAATTAATAATAATTTAATAATGGCCGAATTCAGACCAGAATATTTAAAATGTGTGCCAGATTTCCATGGCAATCCAAATGATTTGAACAGATATCTAAGTGTCTGTAAATCATTAATTGATTCATTTTACAGAATAGACACACCAAATTGTTTCCAAAATGTGTATTTATTGAATTGTCTAATATCTAAGTTAACTGGCAATGCTAAATTAGTCGTATATATACAAAATGTATCTACTTGGAATAAGTTAAGAGATGTTTTAACGAGAAATTTCGCAGATCAGAGAGACGAAACTTGTCTAAATAGGGATTTAGTAATGATGAGACAACAATCAGATGAAAAACCACAGCAATCCTATGATAGAGTTTCAAACATTCTCAATCTTTTGTGTAGTTATGTGGACGTTCATGAAATCTAAAAAGACTGAAAATTTTAGAAAGAAATTTATATAATAATTTAGCTTTAACAACATTCTTATCAGGACCTAAAGAACCGTTAGGTACAACTATTAGATGCATGAAACCAAATAATTTAGCCGAATCTTTACAATATGTTTTAAAAGAAGACAATGTACATTATTTCCAAAATTCAACTCATGAAACAAATATAAAGCAACCGCAATACTCTGGTAAGCCTTTTGTACAACGACAGAATTTTAACAGTAATCCAACTCAATTTAATACTCATACACCTAATAATTTCTTTAGAGCACAGAGATCATTTCCATCTCAACCTATACCTGGTCGCCCTATAACTCCAAGACAACTCCAACGTTTTCCTACGAATTCTCAAGTCTTCAAACCTCAACAGAACCATAATGCATTCAAAGCAAATCAAAATTTAAATTTAACAAAACCCACACCCATGAGTATTTCCACAAGAAATACAGTAAAAAATCACCCAATGAGTTCACATATCAGAAACTCATACCCAGGTCCTTCAAATCAAAATCATTTCCGAAATTCTCGACCACAAAATAATTTTATAGTTGAGGAGTTATTCAATGCTGATATTCAGGACGAGGGAACCGAACAATATTATTATTCTGATAACTCATATTCTGAAAACAAACAATATCACATTGAAGATCAAAACAATAATGATTATTTCGATTCCTCAAATCAAGATTCTACAAATTTTCACGAAACGCCTCAGAATTTAGAGGAAACATAGCCCCCGAATCAATTCCATTAAATTTGAGTAATAATAGTGAATTGCCTTATATAATATTCCCCGAGTATAATATTAAACTTTTAATAGATTCTGGATCATCAAAATCCTTCATAGATCCCGAAATTGCATTTGAATATTTTTCAGATAACCTAACTCATGAACCATCTACTGAGAAATCAGTTTTTCAAGAATCTTCCCATAAATATAGCACTCTGATTCCCTTCTTCAAAAATTTTCAATTTATCTGATAATTGAAATCTCAAAATCCTATGTATTTAAATTCCATAGTGTATTCCAAGGACTTATTGGCCTAGATAACTTGAAATTATTGAAAGCCAACATAATCTTTTCAAGTGGATGGTTAATAACTCCACATAGTAACATTAAATTAAATTTTCGTAAAACTCAGAAAGACATAAACTCTATTACTATCGAACCTCGAACTGAAAAAGTTATCAAAATAAAAACAAGTATAAAGAATGGTGAATTCATCATTCCACACCAAAAATTTCACGGTTGTGAAATACCAGAGTCGCTATCAATTGCAAGAAATGGAGAAGCCATTACTACAGTTCTAAATATCACAACAAATCCAGTTAAATTGAGTTCTTCAGAACTACTTCCTGTAGAAAAATTTGATAACAATGCTTTTAAAATTTTCGAATTGAATAACCTAGAAAACAAACTTTATATTTAAATAATATTAGAAAAGATCACTTGAACGACGAGGAAAAATCCAAAATACTTAAACTTTGTTCCGAATATTCTGACATATTTTATAACGAAAACACACCACTTACTTTTACGAACAAAATTTAACATGAAATACCAACCACCGACGAGATTCCTGTTTACGCTAAAACCAATCGATATCCTTTTGTGTACAAAAAAGAAGTAGATAAACAAATTCAGAAATTTCTTGAACATAAAATTATCCGACCCAGCTCAAGTGCTTGGAATGCGCCAATTTGGGTCATACCCAAGGAACAAGACGCTTCTGGGAAAGCCAAATTTCGTGTAGTCATAGACTACCGACGTCTTAACGAAAAAACTATTGATGACAAGTACCCACTTCCTGATATAACGGACTTATTAGACAAGTTAGGTAGAGGCCAATACTTTACAACTTTGGATCTAGCTTCAGGTTTTCATCAGCTAGAGATGGCCGAAAAATATATAGAGAAAACAGCTTTTAGCACCGAATCCGGACACTGGGAGTTCCTCCGGATGCCATTCGGTTTGAAAAATGCCCCAGCTACCTTCCAGCGGCAATGGACAATATACTACGAGGCATACAAAATGAAAAATGCCTTGTATACGATATAATCGTTTTTTCCACTCCATCACAGGAGCATATAAAGAGACTCAAAAGTGTATTTTATCCACTTAGAGAATCTAGTTCCAATATTCAATTAGATAAATCGGAATTCCTGAGAAAATAAGTAGCTTATCTCGGACATTTAGTCACCCCTTCTGCAGTGAAATGCAACCCAGATAAAATTGAAGCCATCAAAGATTACCCTATACCCAAAACTACTAAACAAATCAAAGAATTTTTGAGACTGATGGGATATTATAGACGTTTTATAAAAAACTTCGCCCACTTGACGAAACCACTGACAAAATGCCTAAAAAAGGGCGCGACAATCGAACACAATGACGAATTCTTATCATGCTTCGAAACATGCGAAAATATTCTGACCAATGACACAATTCTCCAGTATTCCGACATCACGAAACCTTTCAACTTAACCACAGACGCCAGTAATGTAGCACTCGTTGCAGTGATTTCCCAAGGTCCTATCGGAAAAGATCTTACAATCGCTTACGCATCTCGAACACTTAACGATTCTGAACGCAGTTATCATACCACAGAAAAAGAACTTTTGGCCATTGTATGGGCCACCAAATATTTCCGACCTTATTTATATGGCAAAAAATGTACCATTGTTTGTGACCACAAACCACTTCAATGGCTTTTTTCTCTAAAAGACTTAAATTCTAAACTCATTAGATGGCGAATTAAATTAGATGAATTTGATTATAAAATTGTATATAAACGTGGAAGCCTTAATACTAATGCGGGTGCATTATCTAGAATAGAAATAAATACTAAAGAAACGAACGAAATTCTTAATGATGAAATTTTTTGGAAAAATGTTGACGATGTTTTGAGCCGCGATATAAATTTTAGCAATGAACCAATTCCGTCTCAATCACAACGAAGTATTAATACACCTTCGCCATTTACAGTTGAAAATCAACTAAAACCTCCAACAACAGAAGTAACTCAAGACGATAACCCTGACCTAGACACTATATCCTTGATAGTAAATCCAGACGCTGAACTAGACAATGAAAATTTGTCGACAACAAACTCAAGTGACGACAATCCTGACTCTGCATTACAGCAGATAACACCTGACCGTCAAAATGAACCCAACGACGATAGAATCAACGTATACGAAATCGAGTATCTTATTAAGACTCATTCTAATGTTGAAGAAAATCCGGTAATAGGTATCCATATCGCAAAATGCGCAGTTAACGTCGGACAAAATCAAATTATAATTAGTTCCGTTTTACATTCTCCAGCGAAACCTAAAGTTAGAATATTAATTGAGAAAAAGAAACAAATAACGGTGCAAATATCAAAAAATAACCTAGAACAAGACATTATCAATTTTATCAAACAATTTATTTCACCAAATATTCAACGTCACGTTTATTTCGTGAGCCCCGAATTGTACGAACCATTTTCGACAATATTACAAAAATATTTCAGATCAAATTCAATCCAATTAAAACGTTGTACCACAAAATCAATAGATGTAACAGATCAAGAAGAGATCAAAACTATCATACAAAGCTATCACGAAGGAAAATCAAATCACCGAGGAATAGATGAAACTTATTTAAGATTAAAAGAAAAATATTATTGGCCTAACCTAAAAGAATCCGTACAAACATTTATAAACGAATGTCAAATTTGCCATCAAAGTAAATATGAACGAAATCCAGTACATATGCAATTAAATATCACCCCAACCGCCTCGAATCCATTCGAAATTATTCATTTAGATTCTTTCACGATCGAACAAACAAATTTTTTAACTATTATTGATAGCTTTTCTAAATACGCTCAAGCATATCACATAAATTCTGCCTCTGTTACAGAAGTGGTAGACAATCTTATCAAATTCTTCTCTCATCACGGCATCCCGAAACAAATCATAGTTGACAATGGCACAGAATTCAAAAATTTCGTATTAACAGAACTACTGAGCCTTCATAAAATTCAAGTTCATTTTACCTCTCCCAATCATCCTCAATCCAACGGACAAATAGAAAGACTCCATTCAACTCTAATAGAACATATACGACTCCTAAATACTAAAGGTTTCTCAAAAACCACAGTTAAAATGAAAATGTTATATGCTATACTTGCTTACAATCATTCGATTAATTCCAGTACTAAAATGAAACCGATAGATATAGTCAACGGACATATTCATAATAATGATGTTTATGACCTTGACATAAATAAAATACTCTTAAATGATTCCATCAACAATCACAAAGAGAAAACAAAATTATTGTACTC
The DNA here is from genome assembly GCA_963921935.1 of Galeruca laticollis. NCBI lineage: Eukaryota > Metazoa > Arthropoda > Insecta > Coleoptera > Chrysomelidae > Galeruca > Galeruca laticollis. The sequence continues at coordinate 156,281,639 of OY998179.1, read as the reverse complement.
AAAAATTAATTCCGACTTAATTATTCGGAAAGAAAAAATTACTTCTAAACTAAATACAAACCGAGACAAACCGGAAATATTTAAACCTAATCAAAAAGTATATGTAAGAAAACACATAAGACAAAAACACGCCAATAAGTACACTTTACCTATCAAATTAAAAACCGTCAACCTTGCAAATAAAACAGCTTCAACTGAAAATAGAGATAAGGTACATATGTACAACTTGAAATATTCCCGGAAAAAACATGAAAAAATAGAAAATTATGTACGATACTTTTACACAACTTTCACAAGTAATATTAAGACAATCATTTAGAATGTAGAGTTTTTCTTTATTTCAGATTTTCTGGAACTATGGAACTCCAAGATAAAATAACAATTAGAAATCTAGTTAACAATCCCGGGTTGCTACCCTTTAAGTTAGGAACCGTAAAAATTGAAATGTACAGTTATGGACTTATACACTATTATGATTTGAACCCAATTATTTTAGAAATAAATAAATTAAAAATTCAAGCCACAAAAATTAGGGCCTTTGCTGTTCAAAACATACAATACGCTAATGATCTCTCAAATTATTGTAAATTGCTTGACTTCACAGAAATCAAGATTAACGATGAGCTAGCAGAAATATTACCACATCCTTCAAGAACTAAAAGAGGCCTTATAAACGGCATGGGATCAATCTTTAAATCTATCACTGGAAATTTAGATTCTAACGATGGAGAAAGATTTGAAACTCTCATCAAAGAATTACAAAATAACCAAAATAATTTAGCTAGTAGTATAAGGAATCGAAATTCATTATCAGTCTCCCTCATTGATAAATTTAATAGAACCATCGAAGAAATAACCAATAACGAACAAATTTTGGAAACAAAAATTAAATTTATCCATAATTCAATCAACAGACAAGCAAATTACGAATATTATGCACATATTAAGATGGCTATTAGCTTAATCATAGATCTGTATGAATTGATTAATTCGGTTCTAAACGATATTGAAAATTCAATTGCATTTGCTAAACTTCAAGTGATGCATCCAAGCATAATCAAAACTTCTGATTTATTTAAACAATTAAAGAATTTGGAGAAAATATTTACAAAAAACGAATTGCCCTTAGAAATTGAATTCCATAAAATTTTACTCTATGAAAAATTAATTAAAATTGTGCTACTCATATAATAATAAAATTACATATATTTTAAAAATTCCAATAACATAACCCAAACTTTTTGATTACTACCATTTATTTTCGGCTCCAATACTAAAAGGAAGTCAGTTTAAGGTGATAATACCTCAGAATAAATTTTTAATTACGAATAGTGTCAACTTCGCTTATTCAAGCAAACCTTGCAAAGAGATTCTCCCTCAGCGGTATGTCTGCCCGAGAATAGACCTGCAGGAAATTCAAGAAGAAAGGCCTTGTGAAATAAACTTTCTTGAAATGAAACGCACTTTCACCTGCGAGAAAACCAAATTTCAATTGTCGAAGCCATTTCTGAAACAACAAAACAATTTCCACTGGTTGTAGATCATTCCATTCCAGAATACAGCAAATTTCAAATGTCCAAATCAGGAGGAAACCAAGTATCTTACAGCGGGTACTTATCTCTTAGACATTCCTTTGAGATGCCAAGTAGTAGCTCATCACAAAGTCATAAATAACCAACAACTCTATAGTAGCTTCAGCCAGCCGATACTACTATTAAATCTAGACAACAGTACCTTTCGCCCAACCACATCAAACCTCGACTTTCATTTGGAGGAAGCAGGACTAGACGATCTTCAACCACTTAAAAGTAAATTTGTAGAAAATCAACCTCAATTAACATTCGGACAAGTCTCAAAAACCCCCAGTTTATGGACCTTATTAATTTATTTATTGTTAATTTTTATCTTTGTATTCTGTATATATAAAAAATGGGCATCGAAGTACTGCACAGCTGCAAAGAAACCATCCCAGGTGGACCACTCAGCCGTTCAACTTACTCGCTAGCTGCGTAAGTTGAATTTACGAGGGGAGGAATTATATCAACGATTCCCATAGAGACCGATGAGTTCCTGTTCCACGGTATAAGATGAAGACCCCGTACTCAGCACAAATATTATATATATATATATATATATATATATATATATATATATATATATATAAAATTACTTGTTGTAAATAAAGTTATTCAGTTACTAGATTTCATGTTGTTTGTCGTAGTTCGTAGAACTATCATTTTGTAAAATAAACGTTTTTAAAAAGAGTATTTCGAGTTAGTAATTTGAAAGTTGTATGAATCACTTGAGTACTGGTATTAATATGATAGTCTTTGACTACCTTTTTCTTTACTATGAATGTCCCTTTTGTTAATTTTGGTTTTTAGTGGATTGTAAATAAAATTTGCCTTTGATTGGCTGTTTTAATTATTACAGTTTACTATATATGAGAAAAATTTTGTTGTGATATTATGTATATTTGTTTATGTGGAATAAGATTATTATTTTTTAATTTAGTCACAGCAATTAATAATATGTTTTACTTTATATACAATGGATTATTACTTGATATGTAAATGAATTTAATTTTTCTCCGACCGACTGTGTAATATTTATGTTTGATTATATCTAAATGGTATCCTTATATTTAAAATTTTATCTCAGGGAATATCTGTGGGTTAAAATAAAAGCACGTAATTTAATTTATCAAGACTGACTCTGTGTTCGACCTACATAGATACAAAGCTCTCGTTATATGTTTGTCAACGAGGAACCATAGAATAACAACTCCACAATAGGGTTTAATAAATGGTTTGAACGACAACAACTATTTTATTTTATGGTTTAAATAATATTCAAATTCAATTATGAATCCAAATTTATTATCTAACTTCATTCATGCCTCAATTACACCTAAATGTTAAAAAGCTATACTTATAGAAAATAATATGAATCAATTTTTATTGATGGTTTAGTCACACTATGTTTTTATTAAAAAGAAAAAGAAAAATGCAATATCTTATCTATGTTGACGAAATTGAAATTTTCAGTAAGTATGCCTTATATGTTATCAACTAATAGTTGATGTATACATTGTTTCGATACCTATTTTTCTTTGGTTAAATGAAAAATGTTCATAAGTACCTTGTCACGTTTTAGATTACAAACGTCTGGAATAATTTCACTGTTCATTACTACTGTTTGACGATTCTCATATGTATTGTACTGTATCCCGGACTTGTTGTAAGAAATCATAATGCTAGTCCTTCTCGAATAAATTGGATGTTGGTGAAGAAATTTAGCATTCTACGAAGTCACTTAATGTTGGATAAACTTGGTAATTATTATTATTCGATGTTCTCACCTCACATTATTTGTTACTGCTTATAATTGTTTTACAACTTTAATTATTGATTTGAAGATTATTTCTTAGTTTTTTATTGTCAAACTATCACAGGAGTAACATGTCTCACTGTTTTTCATCAGACCATCTCCAATTTATTGATTTTTCCCCCTTCAATTGTTTCTAACAAACAACCCTCTTAGATTTTTGTTTCAAATATTTCTCCCAATCACAAATGTTAGTTACTAAATTAGTTTTTGTATATTCCAAAATATTATTACTTTATTTATGTTAATTCAATTATTTACTCTAATTTGCATGTCATTCTTATCATATGATATTATTTTTAAAATCCTGGTTGTCAATTTAGTCTTATATGTAGATTTGTAAACATTACTTTGACATTTGGTATTTTAAAAGTTTTATATTTCAAAGTTTGTGTTCTTGTTGTAACGCGAAAAATTCGTCGCGCTGTCGTAAATTTAACGATTGGCAAGCTTGTTGACAGAGAGAATCCAAAGTACAGTATGCGCGAAGTGGTCAGTCCCCCATTTGCCGTCAAGGTCTAAACACACACTTCGAAACGTAAAAATTTTGCATGTGCTTTGGGAGCCATAAAGTATTTGCTAAAAACTCGACAATTCCTACGTAGGGGAAGAAAATACGGCTGAAACCAACAGCTGGCAGCTCTGACCCGTTAGGCTTCTGGTCCAAAAACGGCCGATGACTGAGGATACCAGTAGAAATTAGTGGAATTGCGTAATTCGTGGTAAATTTCCGTAGAAGGCGTTGGTTAGAAGAATTCATTATAAAGGTGTTTTATTATGGATATTAAATCACTGATTGGAGATTAATGAGTCAGTGAGACCAGTTCCAGGAGAGTTGTAATATTCTGGATCGGCTTCAGTTCCTGTTCTGGTTCCGGAAAAGGATAAGTGAACAGTTTTCCCTTTTATTTCTCATTCATTTGTAAATTCACTTTTATGCGTCACATTTCACAGTTTTTCATGTAATGTTTTATTTCTCTTTTTGCGGCAATTACTATAATTTCGCTTTACACTTTGTACTTTGTATTTAAAATTTGTAATCTTTGCTTATAGTTTGAAATACGCTAGGATACTACGGTACGTACCTGGGTACTGCGTTATTTAGTGGATTTTTCAAACTGTGACGATTTTATGTATATAATTTTGCATCATACATAATTTCGAATTATATTTTCTTTAGCAGCGCTAAGCTCGTTTGCTATTTAAATTTTATGCTCAAGCAATTATTGATATTTATGTTGATATTGGTATAAATTGCGGAAGTGTGAACCCTTGTAACTGTACATTGTTAATTTTTGATATATATTATCGTTGTATTTTGGAGATATTGTACATGAACCATTTGGTCGTTTCTCTATAATTATAGAATTGGGACATCGGTGTAGTTTGGGGCCCTCAGCTCTTCTGCACCCTGAGTTTGAAGCCTTCAGCTCTGCTCAGAGTTTATAGAACATGCTTGACAGTTATTTACTTAAGCTGTAACTGATAAATTAGTTAGCAATTTTTGGATTTATGTAGATTTCGGCATTCAGCCTATCAACATTCTGAGTCTACAGCCTTCAGCTGTGTTCAGACATTATTTGGAACATTATTGTAGTAATATTGTAATGAATATTTTGGAAAGAGACCTTTGGTCCAAAAGTGACTAATTAAAACTTCAATCAGGGGATGCTTGCTGACTTTTATTTTTCTTATTATAACTTACCTTTCGTTTAACCTTTGGAGAGTGTAGTGAGTGTTGTTAACCCACTGAGGAGTTGTGGGCTAATTGAAGAAGTCTTGGGTGCTTGCCAAAACGGCGCCCTTTTTGTAAACTTAATAATTTTTTTGAAGAATCCACCCCTTCTTCGACTTGAAGCTAGTCGACTGGCGAGCACGGATTGTACCACGTGAGACAACCCGTACATCTATAACGAGCACTGAGAGGGTTGGTAGGTTTTCTCGTTATAGGTTTTGGCGCCCAACGTGGGGCTTGATGGGCAGTCAAAATGCAACAGTAAAACTTCCAAATTATACATCGCAAAGGTCGTGAACACGTAGTGCTGGATGCTCTTTCTCGGTCCGTCCCTGTTGTCGATGAGGTGTCTGTGGAGGTTTCGTCTGAAGAGGTACAGCCTCCTCCGTTTGATACAACCAATGATAAGTGGTATTGTAAGATGGTAAAGAATGTCGCTAGTAATCCCCTTAAATTTCCGGATTGGCGTGTGAAGGATAATCATCTCTTCAAACATGTTGTTAATAAGTACACACAACCGCTGTCGCCTGGTGAATCTTGGAAACTGATAGCTCCCAAAGCTAGTAGGTCGCGTATTATCATGGAAGCCCATGTCCCTCCCACATCTGTACATACGGGTATTTTTAAAACCTTCCACAGAGTAGCTGAGCGTTTTTACTGGCCGAAAATGAGAGTTGATGTCGCAAGGTATGGTAATCGCTGTGAGGTGTGTGCTGCGCATAAGGTGTCACAAGGTAAACCTGTTGATAACATGGCATCTCATCCAAAGCCTAGAAGGTCGTGGGAAATGATTTGCACAGATCTGATGGGGCCTCTCTCAAGGTCTAAACGGAGTAATTCTTTCATCCTTGTCGTTACGGATTATTTGACCAAGTATGTGCTGATATACCCACTTTGAACAGCGTCTGCAGCGGCCGTTGCCCGTAAGATTGAAGATGAAGTATTTCTTGTATATGGGGTACCCAAGGTGATTTTGTGTGATAATGGTCCCCAATACCGTAGTAATCTTTTCCGAAGTTTAGCTTCCCGATATAGCTGCCGTATCAAGCTGAATGCCAATTATCACCCAAGGGCTAACCCGCGTGAAAGAGTTAACCGTGCGATTGGGACTATGATGGCTTCCTACGTCTCGGATAATCATCGTTGTTGGGACGAGCATCTCGCTCAGATAGGTTGTGCGATTAGAACATCTACTCATGAAGTCACAAAGGTAACACCGTATTTCGCTGATTTTGATAGGTCTATGCTGTTGTCTGGTGCCGATTATGTTGATAATTCAGATTTAGATCTGGGAGATAGTGTGAAGATTGCCGAGAGCAGTCGTAATGAGGGTTTTAGGGAATTGTTCGCTGACATCAGGAAACGGATAGAGGATGCCAATCAGAGTGCCTGTGATAGCCATAATCTGCGACGTAGGCATGTGGAGTACCTCCCGCACGATTTGGTATGGAAGAGCAATTTTGTCCTTTCGGATGCTGCGAGGTATTACACGCGTAAGCTAGCGCCTAAGTATATAGGGCCCTACTCGATAGTTAAGAGGTTATCTCCGTAGACGTATGAGTTGCATTATAAGGATGGAGCTTCGGCAGGAGTATGGCACTGCAAGGACTTGGAACCATACTCTACGCAACCGCCTGGAGATGAAAATTAACCCTTCCGGGTTAATTTTCTTTGACGAAAGGGGGGAATCTGTAACGCGAAAAATTCGCCGAGCTGTCGTAAATTTAACGATTGGCAAGCTTGTTGACATAGAGAATCCAAAGCACGGTATGCGCGAAGTGGTCAGTCCTCCATTTGCCGTCAAGGTGTAAACACATACTTCGAAACGTAAAATTTTTGCATGTGCTCTGGAAGCCATAAAGTATTTGCTAAAAACCCGACAATTCCTACAAAAGGGAAGAAAATACGTCTGAAACCAACAGCTGGCAGCTCTGACCCATTAGGCTTCTGGTCCAGAAACGGCCGATGACTGAGGATACCAGTAGAAATTAGTGGAATTGCGTAATTCGTGGTAAATTTCGGTAGACGGCGTTGGTTAGAAGGATTCATTATAAAGGGGTTTTTTTTCATGGATATTAAATCACTAATTGGAGATTAATGAGTCAGTGAGACCAGTTCGAGGAGAGTTGGAATATTCTGGATCGGCTTCAGTTCCTGTTCTTGTTCCGGAAAAAGTACAGTTTTCCTTTTTATTTCTCATTCATTCGTAAATTCACTTTTATGCGTCACATTTCACAGTTTTTCATGTAAAGTTTTATTTCTCTTTTTGCGGCAATTACTATAATTTCGCTTTACACTTATTACTTTGTATTTAAAATTTGTAATATTTGCTTATAGTTCAAAATACGCTAGGAGACTACGGTACGTACCTGGGTACTGCATTATTTGGTAGATTTTTCAAACTCTGTCGATTTTATGTATATAACTTTGCACCATACCTAATTTCGAATTATATTTTCTTTAGCAACGCTAAGCTCGTTTGCTATTTAAATTTCATGCTCATGCAATTATTTATATTTATGTTGATATTGGTATAAATTGCGGAAGTGTGAATCCTTGTAACTGTACATTGTTAATTTTTGATATATATATATTATCGTTGTATTATTGAGATATTGTACATGAACCATTTGGTCGTTTCTCTATAATTATAGAGACATTGGTATAGTTTGGGGCCCTCAGCTCTTCTGCACCCTGAGTTTGAAGCCTTCAGCTCTGCTCAGAGTTTATAGAACCTGCTTGACAGATATGTACTTAAGCTGTAACTGATAAATTAGTTAGCAGTTTTTGGATTTATGTAGACTCCGGCCTTCAGCCTATCTACATTCTGAGTCTACAGCCTTCAGCTGAGTTCAGACATTATTTGGAACATTATTGTAGTAATATTGTAATAAATATTTTGAAAAGAGACCTTTGGTCCAGAAGTGACTAATTAAAACTTCAATCAGGGGATCCTTGCTGACTTTTATTTTTCTCATTATAACTTACCTTTCAGTTTAACCTTTGGAGTGTGTAGTGAGTGTTGTTAATCCACTGAGGAGTTGTGGGCTAATTAAAGAAGTCGTGGGTGCTTGCCAACACTTCTCTTCCCTTTTTGTAAACTTAATAATTTTTTTGAAGAATCCACCCCTTCTTCGACTCGAAGCTAGTCGACTGGCGAGCACGGATTGTACCACGTGAGACAACCCGCATATGTATAACGAGCACTGAGAGGGTTGGTAGGTTTTCTCGTTATACTGTTTTTCTTCTTCTTACTTCCTATATAAATTATTGAATATACAGGGTATATCAAAAACTTATTATATTATATTTTATTTTACTACTAAATTTTGTTTGTTTTTATTTCAGCCTATTGCAGACTTATTCGAAATGGTTCCGTACTCTTCTACTTAGGTAAATTAATGTATATGGACATCAAATACAGGGTTGGTCATGTGGTTATTTATATGAATAATGATTTGTACGATTCCTTAGGACACAATATATATATATATATATATATATATATTTATATATATATATATATATATAAATATATATATAAATATATATATATATATATATATATATATATATATATATATATATATATATATATATATATATATATATATATATATATATATATATATATATATATATATATATAATATATATATATATATATATATATATATATATATATATATATATATATATATTTATATATATATATATATATATATATATATATAAATATATATATATATTGTCATACTGTACATGAGAACCACAATTTCTTCCCAGCAGCTGAAAAAATTCCGGTCTCATGGACAAGGCGTCATTTGAATGAATATTTGAACAGAAAATTCTTCTTAGAGAATATATTACACAATGCAACAAAACCGCAAGGGAGACTAGTGTTCCAATATCAAAACAACGCGAAATGTTTAATCATTAATTACCTCAATTTCAAAAATCAGATATATTTACTGGATAGATTCAACTCTCATTTAACTAACAGAAAAAAACATTAGAATATGGAGAATAACAGAGTAAAAAAACAAAAATTGAATGAAAAAGTTATGTTTTCACACTATTTGTATTATGTACTAAAAAGTCAGTTCTTCTGGAAAAACTGTTGAAGGTCAAAATTACCACCAACTCCAATACTCTTCTATCACGTACTATATCGTGGAAGGAATGTACATTATCTTTTCACAAAATCATACAATATACTGTTTACTTCCTTGATAATTTATTCATGTTAACAAAAAATAACGTGATCTCTTTAGACTACAGTAAAACCCCTACCTAACATTTTACGAAGCTTCTGCCGTACTTTATGGTATTTGCATACATATGTTACGACTGTGTTCATGCCTTCATGCACTTAATCGCAATAATGATGCATTTTAAACAAGAATGCGCCTTGCCCGCTGCAGCATACTGAATCCGCGCCTACGTTCTATGTTGCATGGATGGTATATTAGGCAAACACTTTAGTAACTTCTGCTGGCAAATTGTGGTGTTCATTCTCGCGTGTAAATATATTATATGCTTAGTGTTATGTAGATATAGTACAGTATGTACATTGTTTTAACGATTACTGAACTAGAGTATATTAATATCAAGGATGACAGTAATTAAAAATCACTAGAATTATGTATTCATGTATTAAAACTTCAATAATGTATTCCGAAACACGCGATCATTTTTTTAATATGGGCAAGATTGATCATTCTTATGGTAACCCCCAATGCTAAATACCCCCAAAAAGAATAAATATTGAAGAAGACGTCAGATCATATAAAAGAACAGATGCGGACACTTTTCGGCAAAAGTGAATCTAGAAATAAAATATAACATGGATAGAAGAGGTAGGAAAAATCTGTGGCAAGATTAGTGAAGGAATTAGCGGTGTATAAGAAGGAGAGAATATACAAAATTGTGAATGGGAATGAGTGTGAGAATATAATTGAACGTAAAAAAGCCAGACAACAATGGATATGATCAGGAACTGAGCAAGACATGAAATATACATATAATTAAGGAAAGAGGTAGTGAAGATAATAGAAAAATTCAATGCATATCACAAAATATTGAAGAAATGGAGTTAAACAACAAAAACTATTTCAAATTAGTTTCAAATATAAAAAGTAAAAGAAAAACTACCAATGTTGCAAGAATAGAGGTGGGAAAATCGGAAAGCCATTTTGCAAACTTCCTGACAACAAAATACCTAACAATTTTTAGCAAATATGAAGAAGAAATGGAGGAAGAGGAGGAAGGCGTAGATCAAGCGCCACGATATGGCGAATTTGATGAAGACAGAAAAGTTGAAAGATAATCAAGCGGCAGGAATCGATTAATTCAATAAATAATCGATAGTCAAAGAGAAAACGTGCTCAAGGAAATTTCATTCAAATTATTGAAAGAAATATGGAAAAATAAAACAATATCTGCTTAACGGAAAACTACCAATACGTTAATATTATTCGGCAACAATACTAGTTTCAATCGGAGAATCACACCAAACTAGTCATGTAAGCTCTTTCCAATTAGTTACGAATTCTAATGTGACCGCAGAAACATAGGATCTGAAATAATATTATAATATACAAACACCTTATCATATTTCTTTCTAATACTGAATTCTAATTGAACTGCATACCCATTTATTTGGAAGAAAACTAGCACCATTTGGGTTATCAACATACTTTGGTAAATAACAAAACATTCTAAGTGTAGACGATAAGAAAGAGAGAGAGAGAGAGAGAGAGAGAAATTCGAATAAAGTTTGTGATGAAATGGGTTACGGTATAAGTTGGAATGTTTGTTTTGGTTGGTTGCCCTGATATATGATTAGTTTCCACTGCAGGGCTGGGTTGGGGGTGTGTTGGGAGTTTAAGTGCGCATTTGTGGTTGGTTGAAAATTGGGTTGGTGTCTAGAAATTTGAGAAAATGGCTGAAAAGGAGTTATAAGGTGTGGAATCGAAAATAAGTTAAGGAGTTCTGTATCTGTATCTGTAAAGGTTTGAAGGGTGGGTGGCCCCACAACACTTAGGCCACAATTGGCCCATTGTGCATCCTTCTGAGGTTGAAACTTCCTTCTAGCTCGTCATCCAGCCTACTTCCTTGAAGTAGGCGATAACGTCGCCTGAATTAAGCTCCCTCATATTGGCGTATGTTAGCCTGTGCTCGCCAAATACTTGAAACCTAAAATGAGAGAGTGTCTGACATTCAGTCAGTCAGAAATGTTCATAGATGTCACTAAGCGTATTATGAGACGGTTGAATTCTATTAATTTCTTAATTTTACGTAATATATTAGAGTAATATATTAGAATGTGTCGGAATTATGGTCACTGTCGAATTAACGTACACTTACCTTATTCATTCCAAAAAAAATATTGTTTCCTATTTGGAACATTTCAAAATTGTTAACTTTGTATATAGCATATCAACAGGATCTTCACATTCTACTGATGCAATGCAATATTCCCTTGTCTTATATGTTTTCTTTATACTAGAAGTTATATATCATACAATGTAACATAACGAATTGATTTCGCTATATTTCAAATTGAAGGAATCGTTGAACTTTTTTAGTTACTCTACAGGTCTATAACACAATTGTTGTGGTTCTTCTTTTATGACAACTAGTAAGTCAGATATAGATACTCATAATCTTTCTCATAGCTGGAGCCTTTTGGACATCGCGATTACCGTGAAACAAAAATTATGTTTAACTTGTTCTTTACTTATTGAGCATTGGAAACAATTTGTTTGCTTCTCAGAACACTAAACAGGTTTTCTAAGCAATCTTGTAAAAACCTGCTAGTTAAAACAAAGTTGTATTTCTATGATTCCGTTATGTACCTATTTTTGTATATTTAATATCGATTTTGTTGATAATCAAATCACAGGTTGGCATGGTATCCAGAGAATCTATAATTTCCATAAAATCTTTCAAAAATTTTGTTGTGAGCTTATACATATTAGCATTAAGTTTTTTACTGTTTTGTCGCTACTGTCATTCTGACTATAATAGTAATATCGAAACAATTGTAAATTTATTGGAATATTTATCAATTTTTCAATATATTTTGGAATGATTCAGAATCCGTTCCGTTTAAAAAAGTAGCGTTATGATTGCTAGTCGCATTCACTGTATGTATTTAAATCAATAACTATAAAAAAATCTACTTCACTGATTAACCAAGCTGTGATAATACATTTCTGTTTATTTAATTGTTTCTTATCATTACAAACTGTGTTGTGTGGACTAGAATTCTCAGTTACTTCCATTGAAGATTGGGAAGTGGCTTCAGTAAAAGAATCATTTATTGGTTATTCCGACGGGAAAGAATCCGTACTGAATAAATCAAATTTCGGCAAACATATTTTTGTGGTAGTTTATTCTCATCCAAAGCTTACATGGTAGTCTAGATAAGTAATCAAAATTGATATATGACGTTTATTAGATAAAATAAAAAAAATAGAAATCCTGTTATATAAACTGGGTACATTTTTTGTCAGAGATATATTGGTTTCCTAATTTCGGATGGGGTATCCGAAATTATGATCTCTTTTTTTTTCTAATTGCTTCCCTCGACAAATATTCACAAATCCAAACAAAAGTCACATATATACGATTTTGTCTTATCGGAATTGGAACACTGTTCATGACACCATCGAAATGACTACTACACAATCCATCTTCTCTTCACCGCGCACATCCTCAGAATATAAACTGCCACAAAACATGCACTCTGCATCCAAGGTATCGTTATCAGTACCCATGTCCAAATCATCATCAAGGATAGGATCCTTTCCCAGAATCGGATGATTCGTCAATAATCTGAACTTTCTATTTCTTCTTTGACATCACTTTTCCTTTATTGCTCTGTGCCGATTCAGGATTCTTTTTAGGCGTTTTCCCCTCTAGTAAATGTTTATGTTCCTATTCTTTCAGGCTTTGTTCAAGTTCAAGTTCAAGTTCAAGTAAATTATTAATGTGGTTGAGAAATATATCTAATTGTCGTTCACTACATGAAATTCAATACTCTATACATCATGAAACTGTAAGTACCTACATACCAACTCACTTTGCACCACGATTTGAAAACCTTTCAGACACTAATGTCACAGATGGTGAAATAGAATTTTTAAACAAAGGTATAAAGTACAGCATACCCCCAAAATTTACGAATAATAATGAACAACAAAATTTACGAATAATGATGAACAAATTATACCTACAGAGTCAGAAAAAGCTTTAAAATCTAATTCAAATAATTTTCTTCATGGGAAATTAAAAATTGCCAATTTGATAAAAAAATGTGAACCTTCAAAAGTTAAACGTCAAACAAAAAATGACATCACAGTTTTAAATGCAATAAAAAAGAAAGTAGAAGATAATAACCTAGCAGTTACAAAATCTGCTAAGGGGAACACAACTGTTATATTGACAAATGAAAATTATAATTCAAAAATATATAACTTTATAAAATCTAGCGATGTAAAAGTTCTTAGAGCACACACAACAAAGAAGTTTTCTAATAGTGTAAGGGATATTGTTAATAATTCAAATTATCTTTTAAGGGTTTACGAAAAGAGGTCCATGATAAATAAGAATCCTCATTGTCCACAATTATATGGAACCGTTAAATTACATAAAATAACGAAACCGATAAGACCTGTAGTTAATGTTAATACTCCTAATAATATATTGGCAAAGAAGCTTAACAATATATTTAATCATTCCACGTGTGGCCTCCGAACGTGAAGGTATTATTTTTCGTTCGAGTGCTCATTAACGTTATCAACACAAGTGATTAGTTTTTTTTGTGTCAAATATTTGCTGGCTCATATTGGTATGTGTTTACTTACACTAATTACACTGTTTGATACTTTAAATCAATTCTTCTATAGGCCAGTTGCTTGGTCTATATAGTTTATTAAATATTTTGGCATCCAAAATATTTTAACATGTCAACTCAACCCACTGCACGAAGCTTTGCTGCTGTTACTAAATCATATTCAAGAAAATCAACTTTGACACCTACAACATATCCTAGTAGAAATCAAGCTATCGTAATAAATGCGCTTCCGGATACAGTTCTCTTCGATTATATCAAGGCAATAGGTGAAATTGTGACACCGAAAGGAATCACTCATGCTTCCCGTATATCTAATCAACGTATTTGCATATTCCTCGCTTCTACTTCAGTCGTTGATAACCTCCTTAAAAACCACTCCTATGTTACCATTAAAGAAGAAATCGTCCCCATACGCAGACTTATCAGCCCCTCTAAAAGATTACTATTATCTAACGTATGTCCCTCAATTCCTAATCTTCTCATCGAACAAGCACTAAAAAACGATCTCGGACTTCAACTTGCATCACCCATCACCTATATTCGTACTGGCTCACCTGAAGAAGATTATTCCCATATTCTAAGCTTTCGTCGGTCCATCTATGTCATACCAGACAAAGAAAACTTTGAAATAGAAACTTCTGTTTTAATTCACTTCGAAAATACTACATTCCGGATCTTCGTTACCTCAGATAAATTGGAATGTTTCCTGTGCAAACAATCTGGACATACTGCTGATACCTGCCAAAATCCTCTTGTCACTCCCTCCCCCTCCAAAACTACCACTATCCAGAATGATTCTACCGATAATATTTCTAATGATCCTACCTCCACTGATCCCACTTTCACTACTACCCCTGCCCCTATATCCTCCTCCGACAATCATTCTGCCAACACACTCCCTCCTTCAGACCAGCCTACTCCTGGTATTTCTGGTCTTAAACGACTTCATTCTACTGACTCTAGTTCCGAATCACCCCCTGTAATTATCACGTCTATTCCCCTCACACTCAGCCAAGACAAAACAGATTCACTATCTGACAACACCTTTCGTACCCCCAAGCCTGCGTCCAAAAAGAAAAAAGAGTCTAAGACTCTAACAACAACTATCAGCCCCTCTGCACGCTCAATCATTGAAGATTTAACAAAAAAAGACCCTACATCCTTCTCAATTACTTCTGAACAGTTGATAGCATTTCTAGAAAATTCATTCGGAAGCAACGATCCATTAGCTGAAGCTCACCAATTTACTTCAAACATTAAATCCCTCCTTGCAGATCTTCGTCAAATATATCATGCCATCTCCGATAGGTCACTCAAAAATCGCATTACCCGAATAACAAAGAAAATACAATGTACCATGAATCCCAACGATGCAATCGAATCTGCTAGCCTCAAATCTTTTAGCTCTAATGATAGTGACTCTAATTGCGACGATACCGACCTCTTTTGATATTACTAAAAATTCACGATAATTCAGTGGAATTGCGACGGATACTATCCTCGCCTTGAACGTCTTCAACAACTTATTTCTCTCTACCACCCTGATTTCCTATGTCTTCAGGAAACTAATTTTACGTCTTCCAGTATCCCTACACCAAAGGACTTCGAAGGATATCATTACATCCGAACTAACTGCTCCAGAGCCAGTGGTGGAGTATCCATATTTGTATCCAAAGATCTTTACTCAACTCATCTGCCCCTTACTACTAATCTTGAAGCCATTGCCATAACAGCCTATTGTCCCCAAAAATTAACCATTTGCTCCATATACATTCCCCCCGACCACAAACTAAATGAAGAAGAGCTACTTGACTTGGTTTACGATCTCCCCCAGCCCTTTGTACTTGTGGGTGACTTCAACGCCCACAACAGTATGTGGGGTTCCTCACGCACATTTGGACGAGGTAAAGTTATTGAGACTATACTAAATTGTACTAACTCATGCCTCCTCAATACAGGATCGTGTACCCACTTAAATATCGCTTCTGGTACCTTTTCTGCCATTGATTTAAGCATCTGCGATCCCAAAACTGCCCCTAACTTAACCTGGCAAACTGCTGAAGATTTATTCGATAGCAATCATTACCCCATAATTATAACTGACAACCTAAATGAACAAGCTCCCGTGAAAAGTTATTGGCGCCTCGGGAAAGCGAGGTGGCCGGAGTTCTCCCGGGAGGCTGAATCTCTCCTGAGTCAATTACCTGCCACCAATGATATTGATGATTCTATTAAGCTCTTCTCGGATGCCATCATCACAGCAGCATTTACTCACATTGGCAAAACCACCCATACCCCCAGTCACAAAATTGTTCCTTGGTGGAACCCTCAATGCGAACAAGCAGTGCGACAATCCAAAACAGCCCTCTACTTTTACCGCAAACACAAAAGTCCCGAAAACCTAGTTAAATTTAAAAGACTTAAAGCAAAAGCCAAATATGTAATCAAACAGAGCAAGAAAAACTCCTGGCATAATTATGTAACAACCTTGGATAATAATTCAAACCCTTCCCAAACATGGAAAAAAATTCGACAGGTCCAAGGCCACAAAACTAACACCAAAATTCCCCATCTTTTTTATAATGGCAGTTCCTCCAGCAATAGCCAAACTATTTCTAACATCTTTGCTGATAAATTTGATGAGAAATTTCAAAACAAACTCAAGCCCCTCTTAACAACAACTTCTCATGAATCTGCCTACACCAAACTCACTTTACCTCACCTACAAGATATTGACGATATTAATTTACCTTTTTCATTCACTGAATTAACAATTGCCTTATATTCATGTAAGAACTCTGCCGCTGGTCCCGACGATATCCCTTACATTTTTCTTAAAAATTTATCCACCTATAGTCTTACTAAATTATTAAACATTTATAACACCATTTGGTCTTCTCAATTATACCCTACGCAATGGAACACATCCATTATCATTCCCGTCCTAAAACCGTCACAACCATCTACATTACCACAGTCCTATAGACCGATTTCTCTTACATGTACTACATGCAAATTAATGGAAAAGATGATAAACAGACGACTCATGTGGTTTATCGAAAAACACCAAATCTTACCAAAAGAACAATCCGGTTTCCGGCGTCACCGTTCCACAAGAGATAACCTCGCAATCTTACAAACCCACATTGCCGATGCTATAAATCGTAAACAAGAGGTGTTAGCCTCTGTTTTTGACATAGAAGCTGCATTTGACACCTTACCAAGGCAGACAATCATTGATAAACTTTCATTTTATGGCCTCAATGGTAACATTTTCTCATTTATCAAACACTTTCTTAGTAATAGATCTTTTAGGGTCTCTGTAAATGGCTGCCTTTCATTAACTCACGTCCAACAAGACGGTGTGCCCCAGGGATCTATTCTCAGCACTACATTATTCATTCTATCTATTAGTCATTTATGTAACAATCTACCCGCCCCTGTTAAATATGCTACGTACGCAGACGACCTTGTTATCTTCTGTCACGGCGCGTCGACTCCTACTACATGCAAACTCCTCCAATCTGCTGTGAACCTATTACATAGTAGAATATCTTCACTTGGCCTTTCCCTCTCCGCTACAAAATCAAAGCTCATAAGATTCGGCAGAAAAGCCCCATCCCCTTCCCCTGAAATTTTAGTGACCAACCGCCCTCTCCCAGTCGTCGAGCATTGCAAAATTCTGGGAGTGACGTTCGACTCCCGACTTACTTGGAAACACCACATCCAAGAAACCAGAGGATACTGCCTAAAACTCTTGAATATCCTCAAAACACTCTCCCACTATCAGTGGGGAGCTAGCGAATTTACCCTCCTGAAAGTATACCGAGCTCTCATTCGATCCAAACTAGATTATGGCAGTATAGCATATATGTCAGCGTCCAAAAACGTCCTGAAAACACTAAACTCTGTACACAATACTGCCATCCGACTTTGTTTAGGCGCATTTCGCTCTAGTCCAGCTGAGAGTCTGGGCCTTGAAGCCAATGAACCTCCACTCTCGCTCAGACGTCAATATCTCCTCCTTTCTTATGCAGCCACGACTTCATCTAGCCCCTCTAATCCAGTTTCCTCTTTAATAACCAGAATACCTCACATTCTCAGCCCTCCTCCACCCAACCCGCGCATACATACCATTCCCCTCCTTCTTCAAAAATTATTATCTGACACTCAATTATCCCTAACCAGCCCTATCCTCATCCCACATAACTCACCCTGGACCAAAACACTACCAAGATGTAACACCTCACTCACCAAGTTCAGCAAGGAAGAAACCAGTTACGAACTCATAAAGAAATCCTTCTTAGAAATCCTAATCTCGAAGAAATTCGACCGGATCCTCTTCACCGACGCATCAAAAAACGAGACTGGTGTCGGATGTGCTGTTACCACTACGCAAACAGCCGTGGAGTCCTACCGGATCCCAGCTACTTGTAGCGTTCACACCGGTGAACTATTCGCCATCTTACAAGTCTTCAATCTCTGCGTAATTCCCCATCAAAAAGTTGCTATTTGTACAGACTCTCTCTCCTCTATCCAATCCATCAACAATTTATTCACAAATCACCCCCTCGTTCAACGCATCCACGACACATATCAAACCCTTATTTCTCGCGATGTAACTATCACTATTATATGGATCCCCTCACATATTGGTATAACTGGTAATGAAAACGCCGATCGCCTTGCTAAAGAAGCTGTCCAATCCACCATTACACCTATAACTCTGCAAATTTCTAGAGACCTAAAATTTGCTATGAAAAAACTCATACAGAAGAAATGGCTTAACGACTGGAACCATTCTACAACATTTCTAAGGAAAATTCATCCGAATATTGAACAGTTTGATATCCCCCATCTGCCGAGAAACGAGAAGGTTGTTGCAAGAAGACTGCGTATTGGTCACACCCGACTTACCCATGGCCACCTTATGACCTCTTCCCCTCAGCCAAACTGTCAACACTGCCAAGCTCTACTTGACATTCAACACATTCTCGTGGACTGCCCCTACTACACCGATAGACGTCAGCAGCTTGGAATGAAAACAAACATTAAGGATATCCTTACTAGTTCACACCAAATCATCATAGCTATTCAGTTTCTAGAAGAAGAGAACCTACTGTGTAAAATTTAAAGACTGTTCATTATTATTTGTAATTATTTCCAAATAATGTATTTATAATGTATTGTAAATTACTGTACCTTGTGCTAATGGCCATAGTTGTCTCAAGCACGTTAAATTGAATAAAAAAAAAAAAAATATATTTAATATTTACGGATATGCATCTAAATACTCAATTAGAAATTCAATAGAACTAATCAGAAAATTAAAAGCATTCAAATAACAAGATAATGCTAAGGTCATTTCATTTGACGTTACTAATATGTTCAATAAAATTCCTCCTAAAGAACGTCTAATACTTGTAAGGAAATTACTAGAACATAAAAATATTAATCCAGGAATAATATCAGATATACTTAATTTATTTGATGTATGTGTTTAATTATCGCACTTTTGACAGAAGATATATATTCAAAATGAAGGTTTACCAATGGGAAGCCCTATATCACCTATTTTGGCAAACATTTTTTTGGACAGTTTAGAAAGAAAAATCTTTGAAAGTAATATTTCAAAAAATGTTTTATTTTGGTATAGATATTTAGATGATATATTAGCTTGTTTTATAGGTAGTGAACGACAATTAGATATATTTTCCAATCACATTAATAATTTACACCCAAAAATTAAATTTACATTAGAAGTTGAAGAAAATAATTCAATAAATTTTCTTCATTTGAAAATTCAAAAAGTTAATAATGTACTTGATTATTCAATTTACCGAAAACCAACACACACTGATGTGATAATTCCATATAGTTCCAATCACCACGTGTCACATAAACTAGCGACCTCCAATTCAATTATACATAGAGCGTTTTCAGTTCCTATGAACAAATGTAATTTTGATAGAGAGATTAATACAATTAGACAAATAGCAACATCCGACGGTTATCCATTACATATGATAAATAAACTAATTAATAAAGAATAGGAAAAAGTGGCATTACAACTATTATTTCCTAAACAAACTGAAGAAATAAAAACTTATAAAACCATCACATATGCAGGAAATATTTCTAATAATATTTCAAAGATAATATCTTTAGCAACGAATACAATAATTTCTTTTAAAACAGAAAGTAATGTAAGTACAAAATTGTTGAATGATAAAACAAAAATACCAACATTGAAGAAATCAGGTATATATAAACTCAAATGCAGATCAGCTGATATAGTTTTCCTGGTTTTCTATATCATTGCACAGTTATTATTACCATAGGGCTAATAATATCTAAGCTTCAACATTTGTAATATCACATCTTCTCCTTTTTTCTATTAACATATATTGAGTCAATCACAAGGTAGGTCACTTCTTGGTCTAGCCAAAAATAACTACTAAACATCAGGTAAGCATCAAATGAAATATAACTTCTCTCACTCTGACGATCATATTCAGTTATCAAAACAATTGTCAATTTTTTAGAATTTTCAACATTTTTCATTATATTGTGGAATTAACTACAAACATTGAGTTCAATTTAAAACACTGTTATGTTATTTGTTCACAACTACCAAATTATATAAAAATATACAACTTTAACTGATACTGCATCTGAATTAACCTTTTATCTCACCCAGGTAAGATTTTCAGTTATGAACAATGAATATTATTTATGTAATCACACTTGGAATGTCCCTTAACAAAATACTAATAACAGATGTTCAGAAATTTTCACTTCTGCCCTCTATAAGGAAGTAGCCAAATCACAAAATGTTTTCAGTAAATATTTGTTTTGGTTTCTTAGATACCTGTAGGTAATTTTATATAGAATTATGTGATTTAATTCTTAGATAAGCAGTTTTCTGAAATTGAGAACCTATCCGAAATTAGCCGCCTTTCCTCTACCTAGAAAAGGAGATCATCACTGAACCCTTCGATTGGATCTCGAAACTTTTGAGATGCACTTAAATGGAGTATCGGAAATTTTCTCTTCGCAGGATCTTTCCTTGAGATTTGAACCTTTGTTAAATATCAAATAGTAGGTACATGATTTGCTATTAATGTATGCCTTCCACATTCTCTACTTTTTCCCCACATGTCAGGTTCAAAATGTATTTAAAAACAATAGTATGTTCAAGTGCACTTTTGAAAACATGCAGTATAGCATTTTTCTATTAAAATATTAGTTGCTATACCTCACTGTGAATCAGTGGAAATCCATTTGTCTCGTTTTGTTTTTATTGCCCACTCCTTGCCCTGCGTTTAGCTTTTTTAGCTGAAAAAAAATAGCCTACAGCTGCACAACCAGGCATTATGTAGATAAAATATACATCATAAAGCATGATGCACACAGAATGTTTTTATAATTTCAAATATTAAATAAATAGGGATACATACCACTCAATTTCTGGATGAAATGAGCTCAAGTCTATATCAAATGTCTTGATTAATGAAGAAAGTATAAAAATACCAAAAAACATAATAGGATACGAATATTTAAACATTTAATTATTGTAAACACAATATACACATACATCAAATTTGCCTCCTAATTGCGTTTACTACTAACAGTTAATCACAACGATTTCAATTATTATCACCACTCTATATAATACAGACACAGCAATTAATTGTAGTAGCGTTGGCCATCTGTTATGTAGTAGTGAAATTTCTGAAAATAGTCCTCAAATTTTGTAGTAAATTTCAATGAAATTTTGAAAGTTTCTCTGATGGTTTCTTCTCAATTTCCGCTTGATGCGAATGACCTGTAAGTATTGAGCTAAACCGAGCTTTGAGTTATAAGAACTCTTCGGAAGATGTCGCCATTAGTGAGAGTTGTAAAATATATTGATTCACATACAGATATCTTTTGTTTTAATAAACATTTTAACACAAAATATTATTCAAATTGACAAAAGATGGATGTGGGAGTAGGGAGTAACATGCTTATGAATTACGATAAGAATTCTTTAAATTGCCATTAGATGAAATTTTGTGCTTCATAAAAAAGTTAATTATTGTACAAACATGTTTTTATCCCCATTTGTAGGGTAGTAGAACGCCTTATTCCAGGGAAGCAAGTGAAATAATACCTAGATTAATTCTCAAACTAGTTAGATTTTACAATGCATATATACCGTCAAATCAAAAATAATTTTATTTATTCATTGACATTAGGTACATTCTACATAAGCTTGTTTGATTACGATACTTGAGAAATTATATATATATCTACCGTTGCGATGGGAAGAAATTAAGTAACGCAGTTAATTATTTACTGCGCTCCTTTTTGTCAGATTTCAAGTGAGTAATAGATCTAGATGTTGTGATATTGTGTAAAACATATAGAAATTGATGCTTCTGTATCATAAAAGTGATTTGATGTGCATACGATAACGAAGTATTCTACTAGGCTATCCTAATGTACGAATTTATTTGAAAAACTTAATAAAGACTTCTTTGATATGCCTTCTTAGATTTAATTCAGATTAATTTTCAGAAAATAGAATAACTTATAGAGAATTCGCGATATAACTAGAGCTGATTTGTGAGAAAAAGTTTGAAAATTATCCGAGGTATAGATAATTCGTTAGAATAAGTGTTCGATGCTCACAGAAAGAGCCTGGATTGGATTAATAATAGATATTTTAAATATCATTGACAGAATATTTGGTATTTTCTGTTCTAGTATCATGAGCTATTGTTTCATTTTAGACTTTTATTTTGGGTGCCTTTGATTTTTTTTTTCATTAAGCAACCATAAATTTCTTGTCAAACTCTTGATAAATTTCTACATTTTCAATGGAAAAACGACTCAAATATCAAAAGAGAAGAAACTCTGTATAATAAATTTCATATTGACTACTCCTGAATTACCGATATCAATGCAGGGTGGATGTTTCTTTGAGAAACTATGTCATAGCCTAAATTGCGTAGAAAAAGGCCGGTCGGCCTTTTTGGAAAAATTACCGTATCAACAAATTCGAATAAACGTCTTTGAGAGAGCGCACGAACTCCATTAAATTTAGACGTATGTAGTTACTGTAATTGGATTCTTTGAAGTAGCGACAGCAATCAAAGATAAAATTAACAAAAAAATGAGTGGAAGAGTGATTGGTTATAATGAAACAGATTAATGCAGTACTTTTATGCTAGAACACATATAGGGTGTTCCACGACGTTTCGACAGTCCAATCCCAAGTAGCGATTCGA
The DNA here is from genome assembly GCA_963921935.1 of Galeruca laticollis. Taxonomy (NCBI): domain Eukaryota; kingdom Metazoa; phylum Arthropoda; class Insecta; order Coleoptera; family Chrysomelidae; genus Galeruca; species Galeruca laticollis. Next base: position 156,258,379 of record OY998179.1, on the reverse strand, counting down.
CATCCTTAGCAAGCTAATATATTTTATAATTGTTTTATTGACGCTTCCTAAAAACTTTCATGTTTTATAAATCATGAATTAGCGATAAATTGGTTGCGCTTAACCGTTCTGTCAATAAAATTGTTTTCAAAAAGTCTTTACAGCAAAATTATAAAATAATTGTAGAATAAGTTATACAGCTATACGTTAATAAAATACTTTTTATAGAGCATATTAGCTCTGAATTATACTTTGCTCTGAAATCATTTCATAATTGTGCTTTTTTGGATTAATTAATCGCTATAAAAGCAATAATTAAACTGTTCTGTTGGGAACATATTAACTGATAATAAAATAGTTTTTTAATTGTTATTAATAAAATTGAATAGCTTCCTGCAGCAGATTGGTATAAAAGCGAGTAATTATAAAATTGTCGTTTTATAGTTTTATGACAGTTAAAGAACTAATATGTTGCATAAGAAAGTATTTTATCATTGAAATGTTAAGAAAATAATAATTATAGAACTGTTATAAAATAGCCTTCATTTTTATTTGGTGTAATGATACATTTTGTTTGCACGTACAAACAAAATGTCGTACAGTAGCTGGAAGAAAATTAAAAGAAGAAGTACATTTCACCAGAAACTTGAAAAGTAAATATCATGAGATCGTAAGTGATGCAGAGATAGAAAGCAGTACTGACTCTAGCTCTAACAATAATTCAGATACCTTGAAAATTAGCAATCGAAATTACTACAACAGAGGAGACTGATGGATTCAATATTATTTGCGTTTCTCATTAGGAAATACCACTGAATGCTGTTGAACAGGAAGCTAAAATAGAAATTTGGATTGCCGAATTAGATTCTGTTCCTGGGGATCAAAATCATTCTGCAAGCAGTTTGTGAGAGATAGAAAAAGATGCAAATCTAAGAGAAGACATTCGGTCATGGGCAGTATCAATAGTTATTTGTATGCGAACGACTGAAAGTGTCTGATAATTGCGAGACGAGCGAAGCGAGGCGAGCAACAGACGAGTCCAACAAATTAGTATTTCAGCCACGGCGTACACAACATTTTCTAGACGATACATAAGATCCAAAACTTTTTCAATTACACTGAAGAAAGAAAATAATTAATAGAGAATTATAAACATATTATTTATTGAACAATATAATGTACTCAATAATATTTGCAATGTCAATATTAATTTATTAATTATTTGCAAAAAGTAGTGTGCGTCCCGAAAGTGTTTTGCAGTACGGAACTGTCACTTTCACTACATGGAACACTCAAAACGCCACTTTCGGTATGTGAATGAGTATAGAACGAGCGACTTTCAGATGGCGTCGTCTAAAAATACTATTTCCAATTTATACCGAAAGAAGCTTTTTACTATACTTAATGAACGTATACCAAAATGTCTACCTCAAGATCCTCGAACTCTCCTTAAAACCAAACAATTTTTCAACGAAAGTTGGTATGGGAAACTACTGGAATGATGGTTTGGAATCAAGTTTAAGAAATGCACTGCACAAACTAAGTGACATTCCAAAAACTATTTCAATTAACATCAATATGGATGAACTCCCAATTTTTAAGAGCAGCTAAAACGAATTTTGGCACATTATTATTATTATGATATTTATGAGATGCCAATTGTAAGACCCATGATAATCGGCATATACTATGGTTTGGGAAAACCAGCTGATCTGACTGCATATTCACAACCTTTTATAGGAGAAGCTTAAATTTTACTTGATGAAGGATTAATTAGGAATGGAGTAAAAGTTGCATTCCAAATACGTTCTTTTATATGTGACTCACCAGCCAGGGCCTTTATTAAAGGTAGTAATAAATCAGCCATGGGAGCCTTTTGTTTTATAAGATCATCATAAAAAGATTTCATAAAACAAAAATTTAAAAACTGCTGTTTCAAAATCCGTTAACAGTTCTATATATCTCATTACATGGACAGCACCACAGAGTCACCTATGGATTACGCGCGTAACGTCATGTCCAAAAAACATTAGGCATTATGGCGCGTGCTCACAGCACCGGACATAATTAATTTGAGTATTATCATTTATACCACAGTTTCTATCAAATTTTGTTTCAACGTTTGGCAATATTTTGTTTTTAAATACCTTGATTATACAGGGTAGCTACTATTTTGGTAACACAAATAATAAAGTATAATTTTTAGTAATTTTGTTAGGTAAATTATTATATTGTAAACTTCAGTTTAAGTTTATTTTTCTTCCGTTTCAAATATTATCATATTAAGTTTAACCGGTAAATAAATGGTTAGTTAAAATCGGAAGCAACTTTTTAAATAAAGAGAAAAAAAAGTAAAAACCACAAAGGGAAAATAAATATGGCTTTGGTTTATTATTTTGAACGTTATTTCACAATTCGAGATATTTTGCCTCAAAACATAAATAATTTTTGGAACTAAGCAAATCGAAAGAGAAAAATGTAAATCAATCACAAACTTCGCAGGTTGGAAAGTCTCTGGAGAGGACACTGCAGATAGGTCTGCAGATTTATTTGCATCAGCTCATTCCACTGAAAAATCACGGTATAACCTAACACATCTTAATAACAATGCTAGCTATAGTAATATCTGTAAGACAGAGAATATAAATTCGGTTGTCTATGAGGTTGCGGTAAGAAAACTGAAACCAAAGAAATCGGCTGGTATTGAGAATCTACCCTCTTATAATATACAAGGTTGTCAAGAGTTGCTTCAGAAACCTCTATTACATATTTTTATTTTAACCCTGCAGTGGTGGCGCCAAGTCTGTCAGGCCCGAGCGGATTTATTTCATACATAAAAGTGGGGGAGCCGGGCCCAGCAGCTTGGTGCGGCCAGTACCTTCCTACCGGTTAGCATATTAGTGATTGTGGTAGTATTCGCGTCGAGAAAGTTTTTTATATTGGTTCTGTGCGACTTTTGGGTCTGTCAGACTTGGCGCCACTGCTAGTGTAACAAAAATTTTGTTGGCAGGTAAATCAAATAATATTATGTTTTATTCACGAACGCAACAATTATTGTGATTTAGTTTTTATATTTATTAAAATAAACTATATTGTTTCAGGAAAATGAATTATGAGGAAGATCAGGCCAAATTGCTTCAGCTTCTAGATGAAGTTGTTAGTGACACAGAAGAAATATATAACGATGTTGAGTCTGAGGGAGAAGCCGATATTATTCAAGCACATTCGTCTGACTCTGACACTGAACAGGAAGGGGAGAGCGATAGAGAACATGAGGCGCCACCAGCGAAAATTCCGCGAGTTCCTAGTTTTATTGGAAAAGATGGCACCATTTGGAAAAAGCACCGTCCAATTCAGAATGTAAGAACAAGACAATCGAATATCGTCAATCAGTTGCCAGGTGTGAAACCAATAGCGAAAAATGCAAAATCAGTAGCTGACTGCTGGAAATTATTTTTCTCAGATGAAATTTTGGAGATTATCGTGAGCAACACGAACAAATATATTCAAAAAATGAAAGACAAATATACAAGAGAACGTTCGGCAAAAATTACCGATATTGTGGAAATAAGAGCTTTGCTAGGTCTTTTGTATTTAGCTGGTTGTCTAAAAAGTAGTTGACTGAATACACAAGAACTATGGAACCGTAACGGAAGTGGCATTGAATTATTCTGGCTGACTATGTCACAGCAACGTTTCCTTTTTTTATTGCGACATTTGAGATTTGATGACACAGATAGTCGAGAAGAAAGAAAGACAACTGATAAAATGGCTCCGATACGAGACTTATTCGTATTGTTTGTCACCAACTGTAAAAATGCCTACACAATAAGTGAATATGGAACAATTGACGAAAAACTTGAGGCGTTCCGCGGAAGATGTGGCTTCAAACAATATATACCTTCGAAGCCAGACAAATATGGTTTGAAGGTGTTTGCTCTTGTTGATGCAAAAACAAGATGTACTTTGAATTTAGAGCTCTATTTGGGTCAGCAGCCCGAAGGACCATATCGCGTAAGCAATGCTCCAAGCAGTGTCGTTACGAGATTGATTGGTCCAATATCGGGAACCGGAAGAACTATTACCTGCGATAACTGGTTTACGTCATTTGAACTCATTCAAAACTTATATACGAATCACAAACTAACGTACGTAGGCACAGTGCGTGAAAATAAACGGCAGCTTCCACCGGAATTTATCAATAGAAAATCACGATGTATCAACTCAAGCATTTTTGGATATCAGGAAAATACAACAATAGTCTCATATGTCCCAAAAAAGGCAAAAATCTGATCTCAGCGTCAAGTTTGCATCGTTTGCATCATGATGACCAAATAGATGAATCAACGGGAGAACAATATAAACCGGAGATTATTACTTTTTACAACTCCACTAAAGGAGGAGTTGATACCGTAGACGAATTATGCGCTACTTACGATGTTTCTCGTAACACCAGGAGGTGGCCTTTGGTATTATTTTATGCACTTATGAATGTGGCAGGAATAAATTCGCAAATTGTACATGTGGCTAACAACCAAACTAGTTTGATACGCAGGATGTACCTCAAACAATTGGCCGTCGAACTAATAGATGAACATCTCAAGCGTCGTACTATGACGAAAAATTTAAATCCAACAATTCGTCAAAGACGGCAAGAGGTAACTGGCATCTTATCTGAGATTCCTAGAGCAAATCCGGAAACGCCAAATGTGAAAAAACGTTGTTATTTTTGCAAAAAGACAGTAAAACGCGTTATTTCTGCAAAATTTGCAAAAAATTTATTTGTTTATCACATGCTGAATTTCTGTGCCCCAGTTGCATACCGGAGTCCGAAAACTGAAGAAAGGGCTCAGCGATACCTTATTCTTTAAGATACAATACATTACTTTTTGATTTTTAGTTTTTTTCTTAAAGCAAATCGCTCAATTTTGTATGTTTGATTTATTTTTAATAAAAAGAGATACGTGTTAACTTTCACTTGACTTTTCAATATACAATGTTTTTCTGGGTATTGGCAGGGTTAATTCTGGTTAAAAGTTATGTATAAACATAATTAAGAAGAAGAAAAAATTAAATAGTCACAAACTGTATTTTTGAAAAATTTTAAAATGTGGGTCTGTCAGACTTGGCGCCACTACTCATGTTAAACATATGGGCGCCACCACTGCAGGGTTAATTTTTAAACAGTCACCCTATCTTGATCAATGGAAATTAGCAACTTACACTCCTAAACGGGAAACAAAAAAGGAAATTACAGAGGCGTGGCCATACTTTGTCCAAATTGTTCGAACATGTTATTTACAATGAAATTGACAACCATGTTAAAAACATATTAGTTGATGAACAGCATGGTTTTGTGAGTGGAAAATTAATAAATACAAACTTGTTAATATTCACGGAAGTAGCGTCTAGGGCTCTGAATGCAAAATCGTAATTAGATACCATTTATTCGGATTTCTCGAAAGCGTTTGACGGCGTTTACTACGATATTATACTTAGAAAAATGAATAAAATGGGCTTTGCAGGTAATTTGCTTCAATTGTTGTGTTTTCCTACTGAAAAAGAAAATTATTTTTGACAAGTTTTCTGGAGTCTAATTTTATAATTTTATATTTGAAAGAATACTTAATTTATATAAATTACCACTCCGTCATTCCTGTTTGAATTACCCTCGTTGTATATGATGTTATAGTCTGATATATTATGTGAATTATTATCAGAAATTTTCCATGTTTCTGTCAAAACGAGACAATCGAAAGTCGTTATGGTGGACAAATAGTTTCAGTTCATCTAAATTTTTGGCTATGCTTCTCATATTGTTGTGAAAGATTGGGAAATTCCTATTTAGCTGATCAATTTTGAACATCTCATAACAATATTTTAAACTTTGTATACAATTTGTTTCAATTGAGGGAACATTAAAATCTCTTACATATTGGTCCATTCTAAAGGCCACAACAAAAAACACAAACTTAGACAGGTTCGCAAATATTAACTTAATATTAAAATTAACTAATTAATGGCATAGAATTTAACAAAAAGTGTCAGTTGGTATCAATTAGGATATATTTACTAAAATAATTGAAAATAGAAACGGGAACGAAGTTAGCAATTATTTCTTCTGGGAGGAGGTTGGGTTGGACCTTAATTATCGAAGAAGCTGCGCTTTATTTAAGGTTTTCTCAGTTCTAGGCTGGAAAGGTTTAGGAACATTACTTGATGTGTTCGAATTTAATTCTTTCACTACTTATTGGAAATTCTCCGTCTGTATGATAGAGTTACCTGATTGAACAGAGAACTGATTCCTTTGTGTGAAATTCCTTTGAGGATTGTGATGGTTTATTCGGAGCACTGCTATATTTGACTTATTGTTAAGTCTTCTAATTCTAGTAAATCCTTAGGGGAATATGTTTTATTGTCAATTATTAATTCATTACCTCTTATGTAACAACGTGTATCCTTTTCTGTTTGTCTTAATTCATGCAGATGTTGCATATTCATATGTTCTCTTTGTTCGGCCGTTAGGTCTTCCGAAATTGCACTGTCTGTTCCTTTGTGTTTACAATTTTTTTTTAATTTCTTTGATTCTTAATTATGTGAGCCATTCCAATTTTAAAGGAGATTATTCGGTTACCAGCTTATAGAAATTATATTTTTCACTACATTCCAAATCTGTTTTAACCAATTCATCAAGGGTGACTGCACGTCACTCGCGCCATGTCAAATCTCGACTTTGCCCTCTTTCTATTTTTGTTATGATGCGTTGGACAACGGACACTCTTATACGCTCTTTTTCTCACCCCGTAATTGTATTTCTCTTATTTACTTAGAAAGTATATCGAACAAATTATGCATACATGTGCCATATAATTTATATATAATCTTCCATTTGCAGCATCAATGATAATTTCCCATGGATTTCTTAAAAATATATTCTGTTCTAAAAAAGTTGAAACATTTGTGAACATATTTCTAAAGTTGAATGTTTGTCTTGTTGTGTTTCTATATGTCGATAACAAAATCACTGTAGCACCGGTGAATAATTTCTTGCGGATGTGGTGATCGGTTATTCAATTTCGTTCTTAAAATTAATATTTTCGAGAACCTACTGTTCCCAAAATCATATGACTGGTACATTCTTATGCTTAAATATACTTGACAACAGAGCAATTCAGTATCAGTTGTCGTTACAAATGTCATTTTTGTCATTTTACAATTTGTTTATAAATATTATTTAATTTGGTTATGATATCAAATGTAAAAAATTTCATGTTAACTGTTCAATTCATTTAAATGAGTACAGTGTGAGTATTGATATGTTATCTTCAAAGTTACAAGGAATCGTCACTTCAAGTCCAAACTAATTAAGGAGAAAAATTTGTGGTAGTACATAGTTTATTAGCCGTTTGATGATATTGGCACAAATTAGTAACAGTATTTTAAAGCGGCTTCTTGCAACCCGCAAGCAATTCACATATATTCTGGTATCGATAGTCAACAATTTATGGTGTACCTACAAAAATTATATTCAGTTAGTAGATCTTAGGTTTTAATTAGCTATGTTTAGGATACCTCAAATATTTTAATGAATACAAATATTCATTGACATTATGTTACAAGAAGAGTTATTCATAAGTAATCGATTCTAATAAAAATAACACTATATTCTTTAATTATTCTACGTTTTAGATGGATATGATTTTACAACACTATGAAGATCATGATGATATTCTCTGCAAGGGATAAGTATGAAAACAAGAAACGTTCTTACTTGTTATTGGATGATAATGGTTTTCTGTTGGCAAGCCATGCAATGTAAGAAAGAAAAGTAATTGTTAATAGTGGTTTGGATGAACTTTATTATAAAAATAGAAAAATAACATAGGCAGGTAAATGATTTTAACTTATACTATTTATTTTTGAAAAATATTAGGCCTTAGATCTTTGTCCCGCTATAAATGTATTATAGTGTCATCGAAATGGATCTTTACCATAATGCAGTTGACTTTTTGAATTCGTTATTATTTTAGCTGACCAGGTTTTGTTCCAATCCTATCGATTTCAACCTTATCTGGTGGAGGTATGCGTGAGTTTCGTGTAAGATTTAAATATGGCAAAAACAAGTCTAGATAGTATAAAAGTGCAAAGCAAGAATAACAAATTAGTTCAAATATATAAATAAAACTAACTGATACTAAATAGTTTCATAATTAGAAACAGTTAGTTTCGCTTAAAAAAGTTATATGAGTAGAATCCAAACTGTGAGGGTCGAAACAGTAAATTTCATATTGAAAGATATTTGAGCAGAAGATTACAGATATAAAAGGTGTTCTATATGATAATAAATTAGTAGAAGGAGGTCAAGGTATGTATATACCATGTAGAAAAATGCCCTTTGTAATAACGGCATCTTCAAAAAAATATTTAAATAGGTTCCAAATATTAGGGATTGTTGAAAAAGTTACAGAACCAACAAAAATCATGAATGCTTTAGTTTTAGTAAAGAAAGTATGAGTTTGTTTAGACCCAACATACTTAAATGATAATATAAGAAGAGAATATTTCAAGTTACTGAAGTTTGAAGAAATAGCGGCTAAACTAACAGGTGCTAAAAATTTTAGTATATGAGATGCTGCAATAGCATTTTATCAGATCATGTTAATAGAAAATAGTAGTAATTAATGTAATGTAAAGGTACTCTTTCAAAAAATTATTAAACGGTTTCAAATTATTCCGGAACAACATTTAAAATCGTATTTGAAAGAATTTATGGATGTGGAGTGTACATGACAGGTTTGTAATTATAAGGATCAGACCAAAAAGAGCATGATAGTAGACATAAAAAAGTATTAGACAAGGCTAAGGAATATATTATGAAGTTTAACTTTAAAAATCGTCATTTCGCAGTTCAAGTGAAATGCTGGGGCAATATTTTTTCAGATTCACAAAAAATACAGCGAATTTTAGATATGGAGAATCCAAATAAGGTGAAAAAATTACAAACTTTTCTAGGTATACTTACATACTTTGCTAGATATACATCAAACTGAGTAGGCTTAGGTAGTGACTTGAGGGATTAACTGAAAAAATATAAAATGGACTTCCGAACAAAGACATGAAGATAGCTTTAATAAAATAAAGGAGGTGCAAGCAAGTAAACCTATATTGTATTATTATAAGATAGAAAAAAATGCGTCGACTGTTGAAGCAAGTACGAATGGTTAAGCAGAGAATAAAGGCGAAGTTACTGAATATGATGAAGGTCGAATAATACCTAAATTTAACATTTCATCGAATTCTTTTCAGCCATTTTGAATTTCTCAGAATCCAACTTCCCGGGTTTGAAAATAGGAAGCCCTCACTGACAATACGATTATTTGTGTTGTTAAGAAGTGAGTGGTCTCCGTAGGCTAGTGGAATAGTGCTTTGTCTGCTAACCGAGAGGTCCCGGGATCAAACCTGGGCCTAGTTAACATCATAATTAAAAATTCGGAGAGTCACCTGTCGGAAGGCAATGCCAAACCACCGACAGTATTCTGCCTAGTACAGCCTCTCAACATAGACGTTCGGATCCGTCGGTAAACTGCAGGTACCTTCTATCTGTGGTAACTGAAGACCACAACACAGGTAGAAGTGGGAGGTCGCCTACGTACGATCACGGATATGGCACTGTAAGAAGATGAAGAAGAAGTGATTTTAAAATTAGGTTCTGGAAAAAGATTTTAATAGTTTTTAAGCAAATTATTGTACTGCTTTTGAACTGCAAGAACTTTAGACAAATTTTAAATGTTCTCATCTATTTCGTCAGCTTCCCCTAATTTCACAAACATGGTTTGATTATCGATCACTCTTCTATTCTTGATGCAAGGAGTAAGTCTTACCAGTTCTCGGGCAATCCTACTTATTTTTACGTTACGAGACGGAAAGACAAGTGGCCGCCACCATGAGTCCTACTAGTCTATAAGTTACCTCACATCAACTAATCCCAGGCAACAAAACAAGAAGTTGGAAGGTTATAAAAAATTAACAACGTTATTTAATATTTACAAGTAGATTTATTAAATAAAAATAAGATATTGAAAGAAAATTGAAATTTCAAAATGTTATTAAATATTTACAACTAGATTTATTATAAAAAAAAATAAAAGAATTAGATACTGAAAGAAAATTGAAATTTCAGAATGTTATGAAAAATTGGATTCTGATGGAAAATTGAAATTTAAACATAAATTATGAATTTTACAAAAGAGGATATTGAATTACATATGGTACAAAACTATGAAGTTAATTGATACATGAACTGTAGTTGGAAATAATTGATAATGTTATACTTTTATGGTCGTTCGTACTTTCCAACGATGAATCTCTTGACTCACAAAGGAATCAGGAACCAATCAGCTGCATCAAGTCGGCTTTGAGTAGAGCCCTCGGTCCAAGCCGATAGAAAGTTCAAGCCGTGGTCCCAGCCGGTAAAGTTGATGCTGGTAAAATTTTAGCCGGTAAAAGGCATAAGCCGGTAAAAAAGGTTTAGGCCGGTAAAAAAGTGCTAGAAAAGACACTTGAATCAAATATAGTTCTTGAATTCAGTAAAATGCAGGATATGAAGATTGAAATTACAGTAGGTACAAGTAACATAAGTACAAAATTTTTAAATGATATCTGACAACGTGGTTCATATATGCTGTATTTTATAATATTTTAAGAAAATTTATTTTAGAATTAAAAAGCACAATCAAAATTATAAGATAAGTTACTAATTCATTTAATTTTATTTTAATGGCTTTTCAGCGTAGAATGCCATTGTTATAAAAAAATATGAAGAACCAGAACAACGTGGTTCATGTTTCCTGTATCTTGCAATATATCAATAGATATTTTGGAAATAGAAGCACAATAAGAATCCTAACAAAAGTTACTAATTCATTTGATTTTCATTTAACATTTCTTCAACGTAAAATTCCATTGATAAAAAAAAGAAGATGAAGAACCAGAACGGAATATATATAAAAAAACGAAATCGATATAATATATCTCTGGTACTGAATGTTTTAAAGAAAATTAATTTGAAACAATTAAGTACAATGAATGAGAGAATTAGCGAAAGAATATGAATTTTAAGCGAAACTACTCACTGCTCACCATTCATATGAATGCACTTCGATACGGTAGGATAATAGAACTCAACAATAACGATATTTTCGTTAAAAAAAGGGCGGAACCTCAGCGCGCCTCGACTTAAATATCCTAATGAAAACGAACTCATCCGAAAACTTAAAATTCGACAACCATCGACAAGAAGTATTATTCGATGTTACGAGGGGTTAACGAAATTCACGTTACTCTTTCATCGACGAGAAATATTACGAGTGGTGAACGAAATTCACGTTACATTCATTGAGGTCAATTACAATATCGCATTTAGTTAGGAAATTAGCTCCAATAATAAGTTTATTTACTTTCGCTTTAGTGAAATTAAGAGGAAAAATCTTCTTCAATCCAAGATACACATTTATAGATTGCTTGCCGTAAGTAGAAACGTGATTCCCGCTTGCAGAAGTTACATAAGAATTGTCTCGTTCGTTTCCCTTTAAAAAAAGAGACAGGAACGATACTAATGGCGGCTCCGCTGTTGATTTGGGAATTTAGTTGGTTACGTTTATCAAAAATAATAAGTCTTTTGAAAGATATCGAAAATGTTTCTGTAATTTTTTGGATTGAAAATCCTTTTCTTGAGCCACAAGGATTTTTTTTTCATAATCCGTCATCATCTTTTTTGAAATATTTGTGATAAAAATATATGACGTCGTCGTTGCTTTTATGTCAGCTTCGACTATGGAACCTATTGCGAAACATATTACACGAATCACTCATTTTTCTGTATCGCGACAAACTGTCTTCATTTGAAGTGTCAATTTCTTTACGTGGAATTGATTTTTGTTCAGTTAAAATAGAAAACATAAACTGACATGTCTCTGAAAATTCAGCAAGAACTTTTGAAAAATGATTTGTGTGGCCTGAGCTTTCCGATACTTTTTGTGAATAACTGCCTTTAAGGGCATCGTAAATTTTGTCCGCTATGTCCAATTTATACTCCGACGACAATCCGTCTTTAGAAATTGAATTTATCAACAAGAATTCAGGTAATCGTCTTGCCCATAGTTTGCTAATGAGCTATTGTCAACGACTTTGTTGTTTTTATCCCCTATCAGCAAACAGATTTCTCTATAAATAGCTGATGTCCTAATTCTCCGTTTGTGATTATTTTTTCTAAACGTTGTTCCTGGGATAAAGTTAATCTAATAATTATTTTCTTTCTTAAATTCTCGTATTTTTCCCTTACTGGAACTATTTCACAAAAAATATCTCTAGGTAAATTTGCAAGAGTCAAATGATATTTAGTGCCGTCATCCTTAATTTGATAAACGAAAATCTGCCATTAAACATCTGTTTCTATGGACATAACTAAACACCAAACATCAGCGAATTGAGTCATGAAAATCACTCTTATCAGTTTTTGCAAATGAACTGAGAGAAATATAATTTTGGAAATATTTAAGACTCTTCGTTGAAATTGCATTTTTGAACATTTTTGATGAATTCATTCTATTTCGAAAGCGAGAGCTAGGAATCTACTTTGAATCATCTGTAATACTTCTTTTAGAATAACAAACTCTGGCATGATTTTTGTTAGAAAAGTTTTTCCATCAAATTAGTGATTTTGAACCGAATCATATATTAAATTCTAACAATAACCAATCTAACTTCCGTCGGTATAAAAACTTTACTTTATTGGTTTTCAATAAGTCTAAAACGGGAAAGATTGAGTAATATCCTCATACATACCTTCAGATTTACAAATATTTGAAGATCGGGACTCGAGTGCAGCGCAGCGTATTGATACTTCACCCTCAGAAAGTTTGTTCCAAACAATGTGTCGAATTCAATTCTTTCGCAACTCAAAATTTTAATAAAATCCTTCGGGAAAGTTCCAACGTAGACCAGGTTTCACGTTACACTCAATATAGTAATATTATACTGACTGTGGATGGAAGTTGAATTAATTTCTGAGCAATTCAATAAAGGGAAATCCGATGGTTTTGGAAGTTTATATGGGAATCGGTTTTTAAACCGGTTTTAAAAATAACACGGTAACTCTTCGAAAATAATAATCGGTAAAGAAGTTACTGGAACGCATTATCAATAAATTTGAGTCAACAATCGAAAATTCACTAATCAATCCTAAGCACTGGATTTGATATCGAAGTATTGTTTTTGCTTAGTGACCGCGGAGCATCTAAACAATCAACTATAGGATTCGGTGCCTATCTCTATTCTGATTTCCTGATTTGAATTATACCTTAGTATGGTGCCGAATTAGATAGCGAAATGTTCAAACAGTGCTCAAATTAAGAGTAGAATAATACATTCATTATTAGGTAGTGAAATGCCTGAAAATCACAACAGAATATTTTGGCTAACATCTATACGCACTGTTACCGATGTTTTTAAGTTTATGCTTTTCATATTTCAAATCAAATATATCATGCAAAATGGAAAAATATGCTTTTATTTAGTAACAAAATTTGTAATGTTACCTAAGTACTAAACATTATGCACCAAACAAAAATAATAATAATAATAATAATAATAATAATAATAATAATAATAATAATAATAATAATAATAATAATAATAATAATAATAATAATAATGATAATAATAATGATAAATAGGATATCCTAGACGAAATTATACATATTTAAGTTATGGGAACGCATATAATAAGAGGGCACCACTAGACTGCTAAATTGCAATCTCACGGATTATTTTCTTCATAACGTTTTTTATTGTCGCATTCAGATTTTATATAGCTTCCTAGATGTAGAGTCTCATTTTAGTTGGTAGAAATAAAAGCTATTTTTCAAAAAGTAGTTTTTATAAACAACGAATTCAATTGGCGCAGTCAGTAGGATTGCAAATCGGTTCAACAAAAATCGTGACACCGGTCCGTATCTACGGTTTATTTGCAATATCGAGTTTTGTGTTATTTTCTTGGTTTAAAGTTAAGTTAAAGAATCCAGTCCAGGCAAGAGCGGCCACATCGCCCAGATCCTAGTGGAGAAGAAGGAACATTTTCTTCATAGTACTGTAAGTAGAAAAACATTCCATTTTTCCTTTTTCATATAAACATTCACTTTTATTTACGTTTTATATACTTCTAAAAAGTAAAATATTTTTTAAACATAAGTAATATAATTTAGATTACTTGATGAATGACTCAATTGTAGAAGAATTAACAGATTTATTTAATTCTAGTATAACTTTGGAAGAAAAAAGTAGTGTACCAGAAATTGAAGCAATGGCAAATCCAAACTATCAATTACTAAAATTAGATATTTTTTTAGATAACTGTGACACACTAATTTCTCAATTTTTCGATGCAACAAATCCACAATTAGATAGTTTTTCATTACGCGCATTGTTAAGTAAATTAGTAGGTGGAGCTTTAATGCTTATAGATTCAAGAACTGAATTACGAACATGGGCAGAAATAAAACAAGCTCTTCAATTATGTTTCGGAGATCAGAGAAATATAGATTGCTTAGTGCAACATTTAATTGGTTTGAGACCATTAAAAAATATAACACCATACAATTTCGGTATGCGATGTCAGGAAGCACGAAGCTTAGTAATTTCAAAATTAAATGCTTCAAATGTTCCAGTTGCAGAAAAAACTACTAAAATTAAAAATTATATCGATTTAGCACTTAAAACTTCTACTAGAGGTATAACTGGTCAATTGCAAAATAATATACGTTTGCGAAACCCAGATAGTTTAGAAGTAGCTATGTCTTTAGTTATAGAGGAAGAGAATTTTATGTATAGTCAGAATTGAAAAAATACTCCAAATAATCAATCTCACAAACCAATACCGAGAATCACTCCATCCAGACAAACTAATCAACATCCCAATTTTTTCCAGAATAGTGATGCTAATTACCAACATTTCAATTCGCCACCTTCTCAACCTATTATTCCAATTAATCGAAATTGAGATCCAGGTGTATCTAATAATCAATTCTCGCAACCACAACAGAATTTTAATAATTCCAATCGTCCTTTCATCCAAAATTCACAACCCCAGTGGAGGAACAATAATAATTTTCAAACTCAGAGACAACCATTTTTCAATCAACGCAGGCAAAGCCAGATATTGAGAGCACCCTCAAATCAAAGCAGAAATCAATCGAATCCCAACAAACCATACAAACCTACTCCAATGGACACATCATGAGGTAATACAATGTTAGCACCTAAGAGGAAATTTACGTCTACAGAACTGTTTGCACATGATGTAAATTATCAAAAATATGAACTGGATATCCCGTTTGAGAATCAAATACAAGGTGAATGCTCATATCAAACCCATGATGTCCAAAATTCTGATTATTTTAATCTACATGAAACCGATGAAACATATCCAGAATGTGACAATTCTAATCGATATCAATTCGACGATCCTTATCAAATTTCTCAGGATCCAAATGGAAATTTTCAACAAGAAGCCTCACAGAACATTCCCCCCTAATAACTTTAAATATATCCAGAGCAAATTTACCACATTTTCACATCCCCGAACTAAAAGTAAATTTTTTAATCGATACAGGTAGTACTCGTAGTTTGATTAAACCTGATTTAGCTTATTAATTTTATTCAAATGAAATTTTTAAAGAAGATATTCAAATACAAATTGCTCATAAAATAACATATCATGACGAAGTAATCGGAATACCAGTTTTCAAAATTTTTAGTGTTTCATAATGTCACAAATTCTATCTCTTTAACTTTAGCGATAAATATGACGGAATAATAGGCATTGATTTATTGGAACAATTAAAATCATCAATAGATATGAGCTCAAAATTTATCGTAGCTCCATTTGCAAAAATTCCAATATTATACGAAATTGAGAATGGAATATCGAATATTCAAAATCCTAAATATCAAACATGCCACTTGATAATACCGCCTAGAACTCAACAAAAACTTAAAATATCAGTAAAAATGAAACAAGGCACTGGACTTTTAGAATATAAAAAGTTTAACCTCCCTGTAGAAAACTACTTAGCTCTTACTACGATCATAAACTCTAACACTAAATCTGAAAATTCGAACCAATCTATATTTAAATTTTAAATATAAACGAAATTAATTTCATTGAAAAAATGGGAACTGATCATGAAATTAGTGAAGAACATGACCATATTCTAAAGACAAATTTAAAAAATATTGATCTAAATTATAGCAATCCAGAAGAAAAGAGGTTATCAAAAAATTATGTTATGACTATCGTAACATATTTTATTGTGAGTGAAAAGATACCACTCTCTCTCACAAATCGAATAAAGCACAAGATAAATGTAACAGACGATACCCCAATATTTACTAAGATATATCGTTACCCCGAAATTTATAAAGAAGAAGTCAAAACACAAATAAACAAAATGCTTGATCAAGGTATTATTCAATCTTCCAATTCACGTATACTTCAGTATCCTGACTTTTCTAAGCCCTTTCTTTTAACTACGGATGCTTCAAACGTAGCATTAGGCGCAGTATCATCTCCAGGTCCAATTGATTGGGATAGACCAATTGCATACGCTTCAAGAACCTTAAATAACTGTGAACAAGAATAAAGTACTATTGAGAGAGAATTACTTGCCATAGTATGGGCTTGTAAATACTTCAGACCATATTTCTACGGTAAACGATTTGAAATATATTGTGATCATCGTCCTTTAATTTGGCTATTTAATCTCAAAGAACCCAATTCAAAATTAATACGCTGGAGATTACGTTTGGAAGAATTTGAAATAATTTACAAAAAAGGTATTGACTGTCTCGACCCTTACTTCGTGGAATATGCTCATATTAGTGTTTTTAAATGAAACTCACGGTCTCTAGTTAATTCCACAATATATTAAAAGTTATTGAAAATTCTGAAAAATTGACAATTCATCAAATCAATATTATCGTCAGAATGACAGAAGTTACATTTCATTTTATGCCTACCTAATGTTTAGTAGTTATTTTTGGCTAGACCAAGAAGTAACCTAACTTGTGATTGGCTTAATATATGTTTATAGAAAAAAGAAGAAGATGTTATATTACAAATATTGAAGCTTAGATATTATTAGCCCTATGTTAGTACAAAATTGTTGAATGTATAAACAAAAATACCACTATTGAAGAAGTCAGTTATATATAAACTCAAATGTCCAGAATGTAATGCTGTCTGTTTGGGTCAGACCCTTAGGAATTTTGAAAAACGATCCAGTGAGCACTTACGAGCATACAGATTAAAACAACCAGATAAATCCCACTACGCAAAACATCTACTTGACACCAATCATTCATTGACACCTAACACCGAACTAGAAGAGCTGCATATTTGTGAAAAGAAACAAGAACTGGATTTCCTTGGAGAACTGGAAATTAGAAGACATTTAAGAAACGCACAATATGAAGTTGTCAATGAACAGTTGAATCTAGGGAGTTCTCCACTAACAAACTGTCTTCTTAAGTGATAATTGTAAAGATGAGCAGATATAGTTTTCCTGGTTTTCTATATCATTGCACAGTCATACTGATCTATATGGAAAAATTATATCCAGGATATCACCATAGGGCTAATAATATCTAAGCTTCAATATTTGTAATATCACATCTTCTTCTTTTTTCTATAAACATATATTAAGCCAGTCACAAGTTAGGTTACTTCTTGGTCTAGCCAAAAATAAATACTAAACAATAAGGTAGGCATAAAATGAAATGTAACTTCTGACGATAATATTGATTTATCGAAACAATTGTCAATTTTTTGAAATTTTCAACAACTTTTATTATATTGTGGAATTAACTAGAGACCGTTTGTTTCATTTAAAAACACTTACAAAAAAGGTACTTTAAATTCTAATTGCGACGCACTTTCTAGAGTAGTTATTATCGCACTCGAAAATAATTCAATGATTAATAATCCTGTTGAAATTACAGATCCTCATGAATCAGACCAATTTTTGAATGACCTTATAGACGAACAAATGAATGACAATATATACGATGCCAATTTGCAAACAGCTGACACAATTGACACCGACTTAAATACACAACACACCACTTTTAATGAAACAACAAATGACGGTATATGAATACATGACGGAATAATTAATAATAAAGTTAATCAAATTATATTCACACCCCATCCATATCCTTAATTATTAGTTGAACAGGAATCCTACGAAAATCATAAAATAATAAATGTTAAAATTCCGACCCAAAATAATGAAAATTTTATACCCGAATTTTTAAACGTTGTTACTGCATGTATTTTCACAATGATTCTCTTCATAACGATTTCAATAAAATCTATTTAGAACACTTTCCGGAAAAAGGCCCAAAATTAATTAGATGCTTAAAACGAGTAAACACAATCAAGGAAAAGGGAGAACAAATAGTGCTAATAAAACATCATCACGTTGGCAAAACTAACCATCGTGGTATTGTAGAAACGAATGAATGTTTAAAACGGAACTATTATTGGAAAAATATGAAAACTACCATTACTGAATATATAAACTCGTGTAATATTTGTCAACGAACAAAATATGACAGACATCCTCCATACGCACCTCTGGTAATAACTGAAATAGCATCAAAACCTTTTCAAATTGTTCACATAGATTTATTTCATTACAACAATAAAATATATTTGATTATCATTGACGTATTTTCAAAGTTCGCAGAAGCATACCAAGTCGAAGGCGAAACGGCTATTCATGTAAGTAAAGCGGTTATAAAATATTTTGTTCTTTTGGAATACCAGAAAAAATAATTCTTGACCATGGTACTGAATTTAATAATGATACTGTATAAGAAATTTCGAATTTACATAAAATAAAAATACATTTTGGCACTGTAGGACATCACGAATCAAACAGTGTAGCAGAACGATTCAATTCCAGTCTAATAGAACATCTCAGAATTCTTAAAGAAATGAAGATGATTTATTTGACTATGCAATTTTAGGTTACAATAGCTCAATACATACTATCACTAAATTTACTCCTTTCGAATTAGCCTTCGGACACAATAATTGGCGAAATCCGAATGAAATTTTTATTCTCGCAGCATTTTACTCATATTATGCTGAAAATCATAAGGAAAAACGTCAACATGTATATGAAAATGTAGAAGAAACAATAGGAAAACAAAAATATAAAATAGTTGATGAAAATAACCGAAAAGGTAATACTAATACTGATTTTAAGTTAGGACAAATAGTGTTTAAGAAAAACTCGCGTTATAGATGATAAATGTATAGGACCTTATGAAATAACCGAAATTTTAGATAGGAACAAAGTAGAAATAGCTACTAAGAAAAATCAAAATAAAAAGAAGATAATACATATAAAGGAACTAAAACAACCACCAACTGTTACAGGTTGTCCATCCACATCCATGAGGGATCAAACCACCCAAGACTCCATAACTTAAATAATAACCCCGGTCGTCTACCTTATAAATTAGACAATGCTTAGAATAAAACTGATTTTTGGTCTTCTATTCAAACTCTCGACATTTCAGTTATAGTAACCCAATTTGAAGCTGTACAAAATTACTTTAAAAGAATCCAGCAAACATTTCCAAAGGATGAAAATAAATCCGTGTTAATGAATGAATTCGAAAGTACGTGTAACCTAATATTAAATTTAGAACAGAAAATACAAAACCAGTTGAAACAGATAAATCCAATTTTTAATATAAGAATCAAAAGAGGAATAATAAACGGACTTGGCTCAATAATTAAGTCTTTTACGGGCAATCTAGATCAAAACGATGCAGAAAAATATGATAAAGCAACACACTTTCTGAGAATCAATAAAAATTGAAAAATATAGTCTATTCACAAATAACACTTCTTTAAAATTCTATTAATATTTTCAAAAATCATACAAACACGTTGGCACAAAATCAACAAACTTTATCAAAACGAATAAAGGAAATTGAAACGCATTACGAACAAGAAAAAGGAAATTATCACCTTTATATCACGGATACACTGGTTTCTCAACTCGCTCCAACTTATCAATTATGTTACAATATTCTAGAGAAAATCGAAGTAGCTATCACATTTTACAAATTAAATACAGTTCATAATTCAATAATTGAGCCTAGAGAACTTTTAAATGAACAATTGAAATTCAATAAGCTTCCATTTGAACCAAAAGAACAAAATATTCTTTTATATGAAAAGGTCACAGAAGTAAAATGTTATACCAAGTGATACAAAGTAGTATTTATCTTAGAATGCGAAACGTACAATTATTTCCACATATACTCATTGCCTGTACCCACACAAAACTCCTTCAGAGTAATTCTACCTCAAGCGGAATTCCTTATCCTAAATGACCTTCTCTATATGTTTTTCGACGAGAATTGTCAAGAAGTTTCATCTGAACAGTACATTCGCTACCACGATGGACCCGTTATCATCCAAGAAGGAATCCCATGAGAAATCTAGATGCTTCACTACTTCAAGAACGACTCATCATGCCAGCAGCTAACTATTCGAATGCCTGAATTACGAATCCAAAAATTGGATCATTGGATTCTAATATCTCCTGAAATAAGTGTAGTTAATCAGAAATGCGGATCTAACAAAGACTATTTTCCAATTCAGGGAACTTCCATTCTAGAACTTGATTCGGAGTGCGAAGTGGACATTGATGGTAATAAAATTAAACATTTTGAGAATTATCAAACCGAACTGAATCTATAAACCTTTCCAATTTAACATTTTCAAGTGAAATAGCAAATTTTCAAATGAAACCAATCCCATTAAATTCTTTCAATTTAGATGACTTTGAATATGTTCAAAGTTCTTCATTTCTCCATTAAGTATCGAAATTACATTGTGAGAGCAGGCACATTTAATATTTTGTCATAGTAAGAAAAGGAAACTGTTGCTTGATGCTTATAAAACTTACCCAGTTATCCAACAAAGCAAGTACTAGTACCAAAGTCACCATCAGCAGTATAAAATGCACCTTGTTTGGTTGTACCGTTAATATTTACTAAATTTTGGTGAATTTACATATGAAGTGGAATTTTAAATTGTATAAAGTATATTCGAACAAAACCCGCTGCGTCGCCCATGTGCTAGGTACAAAACCGAAGTATGTAATTAATAGATATGATTTATACGTCCCAAAACCAGGACGTAAAATGCTCTCTCTAGTTATTGTAATCCACAAATGATGTGATCCATATATATTCCCTTCAATAAGGTATGGATAATTTTAGAAAATTTAGAAAAACTTTTCAATTTAAGCCTGCCTGACCTTACGCACTGTTCTTTTATCAATAGAGAAATGCCGATAGGCAAAACATTATTGAAATTACAATATTAAACAGTACTGCAATATTCTAAAGTAACGACTGCAACATATCCTAATATCTAAACTATAGGAAACTCAAAAACTGACCGCAGGAGTAACTATTTCCTTCCCTTGACTTTTCTGGAAAACTAATACGTATTTTCAACGTCTATACATATTTTGGGGACATCAACAAAGCTCAACACCTCCATCTTATCCGTGGAACATTTATACGGTATGTACTGAAATCTGTAACATTATATTCAGCAATTGTTTTTCTTTGTTTCATAAATGTGATAGCCATTAAAACTTAAGTAAGGTTTTTTTGTAGAAATGTTGTGGAAATTTTTAGTAATTCATACGGTATTTTTGTGAAAAATTCTTAGTTTATTTTGAAATTTTTTTGCTACGTTTGGAGTAAATTTTTTGAAAATAAAATTTTGGTGTGAAATGTGAAATTGGCCGACTTCGATATTAAGTTTGTCGATCACTTGAGTCATTCCATATTTTTTCTGGTGATTATCAATGTACAAATTGCCGCAAAATACAGCGTATTAATGAGTTAAGTACTTGTAAAAAATCTGTCACATCATAGGCAGATATATTATTTATCTCGAATAGTTCTTGTTAACTTCAGGACAACATCTTCTTGTAGAGTTGAATTTTGATTTCACGCCTCTTTTGATTGGCTTTAGGTATTGCTTCAGGCTGCTTATTCCTTTGAACTTGGAAATAGCCTCGTCATACGTTCACTTCATGCTGTTAGAAAAGATTGTCTCAAATAAGAGAGCAATTCTTCCATATAATAAATTTTATTGCGATCATCTGGCGTTTTTGGGAATAATATAGTTTCCAATAGAGAAGTTAAAATATATTCCTATAAATTGCTTGTTAGATTGTTGTGGTGCCAAGTGAAGTATTAGTACTATCATAGTTAGTTGTTTTTTTTTCAGCGATCCATAGAAAAGGCTCTTAGGAAACATTTTAGAGAGAACCTCAAGTTCTGAAGACAACCTATCAAGTTTTGCTAGAACTGAAATAGGTTTTTCATTTGGAATACATTTTTGTGTACAATCTAAAATTACAATCATCATATTTGTCATTGCTGCATTATCATCATTGTCTTCAGAAGCGTCTGATGTGGAAGAACTTTCTGTGGAATGTGAATTTTCATCTCATTCGAATCTTGATGGGATTTTCCTCCCTTTATTCTCACTTGTAGACGGTCTCAAAACCCATTACTTGAGGCAATTGAAGTTGACTGGGTATACTCTGAACCACTATAAACAAACGGTCCGTCTTCCATGTCAGATAAATTTTCTAGCAGTTCCATGAAACTCAATCTCAAACAAAAATCTATTTCTGAAAAATGAACGTATTCTACTTATCATCGTTACCAACACAAAATACTTCTTTTATGTAATATTAGTACATAAATTAACTTACCTCTATATCTAGCAAGAAGAAAATAGAAAAACACGCATATACAAAAGGCACAGCTCATGCTCTACTTTGAGTAAATAATTGCACTTAACAATTAATCGCGCTGCTATTTTCAGGTAGGGATAATAGAAATAAAGTATATTACGAGTGGGATACAACGGGGGCTGAATTCTCTCTGGGCTTCTGTAAACATCTTTTGAAATATATATGACCCATAGGAACTGAAAGTGCCAAGTATGCATTTGATTTTTCACCATAGTGTAAAATTTATACAGGTCATTTCGTCGTGGTAGTCACCTATTTTACTTCCCAATGTAAATATGTTTAATTCATTAGGTACCAATCCTGTTAAATTCCCAGCATATCTTTCTTTAGACAATGGGTATTTGAAACATTTATTTTTGCCATAGTCCCATATCTGCGGTACTGTATGGGAACAGTGGATGTAGGCTTCATGGCAATATATAATGAAATTAACTGTCTCGACCCTTACTTCGTGGACTCTATTCATATAAGTGTTTTCAATTGAACTCAATGTTTCTAACTAACTCCACAATATATTGAAAAATATTAAAAATTCTAAAAATTGACAATTGTTTCGATAACTGAATATCATCGTCAGAATGACAGAAGTTACATTTCATTTTATGCCTACCTGAGGTTTAGTTCAACAAGTCACCAATTTTGTGAATGAGTATTATTCAGGACATCACATAGATGAATTCTATTGATATTCGGCTCCCTAGAGCCAGTACAACAGGTGATATAGTACTTTAAGTACGATAATTTTGTAATTTTTGAGTAAATTTCAGTTTGTTAGCACGATACAGCCTCCGGAGTAGGTATAAATAAGTAACCAATTTTATGAGTGATTATTAGTCAGAGCGTCTCAAAGATGCATCCTATTGATATTCAGCTCACTAACGCCACTACAACGAGTGCTATGGTACTTGAAGTACCAAATTTTTGAGATTGTTGGAGAATTTTCAGTTTGTTAGCACGATACAGCCTCCAGAGTGTACAAAAGTGACCAATTTTATAATTGAGTATTGTTCAAGGTGTCTCACAGATGTACCCTGCTGATTTTCAATTGACTAGAACGAGTATAGTGGGTCATATAAATCCAAATATACCACATTTTTGGAGAAGTTTCTGTTTGTTAGCACGATACATCCCCCGAAGTGTATACAAGTGACACTTTTATGATAGAATATTGTTCAGAGCCACAGATGCGAAAAAGTTAGTTTCAATCTTTAAAACCGTTTATTTTTAACAAATTTCCAAGGGGATTCGATCTTTCCTGTGTAAAAAAATCCCCTCTTCATTTTTAACAGCTTCAAAACATTCTTTTCATAGTAGGCCTCCTTTTTTAAGTAGCTGTATAGGTGTAAATCATTATTCTAATTATTTATTCGTTAAATGTATCAACTGATCCTTTGGAGCTGTGAGATTTGTTTTCGTTGGTGATTTAAAGGTAGTAACAGGTGGTTTTTTATGAGCTTAATTAATTATACTTTCCGCAGTAGTGATACCAACTTCACAAGCTTTAAATACACTTGCTCGTAGGTTGCTTAGAGGAATTGCTAGACCTTGTTATTATTTCTTGGTATGTATAAACTCATGAATATTATAAATTATTCTTGATCTTGACTGTGAAATACTTCTTTGGAACTGCTCATGTTCGTATTCAGCAAGTCAAAATAAATAAATTACATGACCCGAAGAATACTTTTTTTGTAAACTAATGTAATGACATATTTAACTGAATTACTTAACTTGTAGATGTAAACAACAGTTATAGCTTGGTAAATCTCCCTATTCAAAGTCCAACTGACTACTTCACGGAATGACTCATTAACAATAAAATTGAATAAGCTAACTCAATGCTAGAACACAATTTGATTGTATTAAAACTGAAATTCGTATAGACGTCAATGTTCACCGTACGCTCCTACTACAAGTCGAATGCGAATGTTTTTAAAATGCTCAATAGAAGAGGGTCGATACGTAACTTCGTATTCTACGCCATTATTATGAGCCATAGTCGGTAAGGAAATCAAATACATATACAATAATCTCAAATGGAATAAGAATAAATATTCTTCTCATTCTAAAGTAAAATCGTCGTTGCACTAGTTTCCACTCCCACAAAAGCGATCGTAATTCTAATACTACCGATAGGCCAACGACAGTTAATTACAGGTGCCCCAAACAACGTGCAGTTTTCCGCAAATAGCTCGCAACAAGCTACCGGAAATTATTCCCCGAGGATACCCTCAACATTTCGCATCACTGACGTTCAGATACATCACGTACCCTCGTAACTACGAGTTACTTTTAACTTTCTGTTAAATGGTCTTAGTTCGGTGACATGGAACCGCACAACGAATGAAACAGAGTTTTGGCCGGACACTTTGATTTCTAAAGCGGTGACGCCGAGTTATGGTTTCAGAAAGTTTCGCAGAAGTTGCTTGAGCTATGGGAGGTAGGTCATGGATTGTAGTATTGAAAATAAGTATACATGGTACACGATTTTCCATGGAATCCATCAGGATATATTCAATATTAATACTATGAGTACATCAGAATAATCAGATTATTCACAGATAAGTTGTTGCATAATTACTGAGAGTGTTAGTTTGACAAAATAAATGATCCGACAGGGAAATGTGAGGACTATTTTGTCAAACTGACACGATTCATAATATAACCGTATTTATTTTGGAGTACGTATTGTATTTGACACGATTATTCTTTGAGGAAATTGAGGAAATATAAATAATTAATTAATTAAAATTTAAATTGGTACAATCAGAATTACAATTATTATATACTAGAATATTTTAAAGGAGTTATTTTCTGCGCTGGAAACGTGTCTAGTGCTGGAAATACCGAGAGCGTTATTACTTGTAGTGTTTTCAAAATTGGATGTTAACATATTTATTATGTTTTTGTGATGTTATCAATCTAACTATAGGGTAGAGTTCGATTGAATTACTATTACCATGTCGTTTTATTTTAATAAGTTATTGTTCTAATACACCTAATTTTGCCAAGTGTGAAAAACCAATGCCTCGGTGAGAATGATTTAATAATGTTTTGTTTCTCATATTTAAATTTTTACTGTTCCGACCCTTACTGTGTGGAATCTACTCATATCACTATTTTGAATGGAGCTGTCTTCAAATAACTCCACAATGTAATGAAAAAATCATAAAAATTTTTAAAAATTGACAATTGTTTCGATATTACCAGATATCATCATCAGAACTGCATGTGATGCCTACCATCAATAATTATTCTTGGCTAGATCAAAAAGTGACCTACTTTGCGATTGACTCAATATATATGAATAGAAACAATATATGATATTACGAATATTAAAGCTTAGATATTACTAGCCCTATGCGGATATCCTGTATATCTTTTTCCCATTTAGTATTAAATATGTGAAATAATATCGGAAACCTGGAAAACTATATTTGCTGATCTTCACAATTATTACTTAAGTAGAAAGTTTAAAAGTAGAGAACTCTTGTATTCATTTGTTCATTGAAAACTTCATATTGTAGGTTTCTTAAGTGTCGTCTAATTTCTAATTCTTCAAGGAAGTCTAGTTCTTGTTTCTTATCACAGATATATAGTACTACTTCCACTTCGATGTTAGGTTTTTGTAAATGTACACTATGTCTAATTTGAAAATGTTTGAGGATTTGACGCAAATAGACAGCGTTATATTCTAAATATATAATTTTATATATACCAGACTTTTTGATGTAGATATTTTTGTTTTTCATTTGAAAATAATGTACTGACATTACTTCAACTTTCAAAGGAAAAAATATTACTAGGATATTTGAAAATGGCGAGAGAGATTACCACTAATAATTTCTATATTAGAGGATCTAAGCTATATATCGGACTAAAATAAAAATTATAAATAAATAAATAAACTGAAGATACAATTATAAGAATTGACAAACCTAACGTGTGGCAAATAAAATTGAATAGTTATAATATTCATATATTTATAAACAATTGTAACAATTGGCACTGCCAACGTGTGGCGATCGAAAAACAAAGATACATGACTACCAAAAAACGAAAATAAAGGGATATAAAATCTATTAAACATTCAACAAAAAAAAAACAAATTAGAAAATTAAAATGGAAAATTATTAAAGGACTCGAATATACAAGATATAAGAAGAAAACTGGAGAAAAGAAATATCGATAAGCAAGGAACCAAACAAACAATAATTTACAGATTAAAAGATATAATGATCGAAGAGGAAAAAAATCCAGAAACCTACATTTTTAAAGATTTAGAAGATGTACAAGCAGAAGTATATAGGGAATCTATCATAGTACAACAAATATATCAGACAAGAAAAGAGAAGAGGCTGACGCTGAACAACAAGCCGGAGGAGAACAAACAAGAAAGAAGGAGACAGAGATGATGAATATGTTTGAAACCCTAATGAAGAAATTATTGCAATAACAATGTTCAGAAATTAGTGCAAATATGATTACATTGGCTAATAGAAATGACCAGAATATCGAGAAACAAAACGAACACATTTATAAACACATCGAGGATATAAAATCGAAATTTGAAGCACTTACCAGAGAATGGGAATACAAGTAATTTGGAATTGCAAAAATAAACTAGACAAAAATATGGGAACAGGAATACAAACAAGTTTACAAATTATTGAAAAAGAAAATAAAGGAGCAATACGAACTATACAAAGAGACGTAGCAGGAAAAATACAAGGTTGAAAAAACAAAATTAAAAGTTCAAACATCGTTATACAATCACCAATATTTGGAGTTGATAATAAAATAAAATTTGAAAGCGATATCAAGAAAATATATTCTCGAGTGTTTTTAAGAACTTTAAGAAACAAAATAAAATGCCCAGAAGATTGAGAAGACATGACAAAAAGACAACTCAAGACAAATTGAAGAAGATAATTGGAGAATCGAGAATTAAGGGAAGATAATAAAAAGAAGTTTAGAAAACGCAGAGAGAATCGAGTAACGAGGGAAGAGAATAAAAAGAAGTTTAGAAAACGAAGGAAGAGTCGAGTAAGGAGGCAAGATAAGAAAAAGAAGTTAAGACAACGAAAGGATAATTGAGTAACGAGGGAAAAGAAGTTTAGAGAAAGAAATCGTATTTTATAAATCAAGACGCCATAACGAAGTTTATGTAAAGACAGAGAGTTAAGAAAAAAGAGTAATGAAAAAATTACATCGTATATAATCACATTGGTACCAGAAAACTATTTTGATATTCAGAAAAAATTACATTTAATACATCCTACAACTCAGAAAATTAGGGGAATCTTTCATGGTTCTAATTAGTATAGATTTTTCCGTCCATTGGCCTAAAAAAATAAATAAATTATTGGTTTATAGATGAATATTTATTAGTAATGGTATGTACTTATACAAGTTATTAGTTAGTCAAGTAGTTAGATAAAATGTTCGAAAATATTCTTGTTGAATAAATTCTAAAGAATAGTTTCCGAAAATTTCAGGGAATATTGTACTTAAATAAGAATTGATAGGTTTGAAAGGATAAATTCAATGAAAACTCTACTCAAATGAATTATAAAGGTGGTTGAGAGAAAATAAATTTTACTGATATAATTATTATCAATCCAATAATTAATAATAAATATTTGAATTTTAATTTGTGAAAAAAATCATTAGGTAAGAAAGTTTAAAAGTGTCCAAGAGTAGTGCGCGCAGTCCTTAATCTATCACTGAACGAAATAAAATATTCATCTAGTTGTAAAAAGAATTCATGGCTGGCTGCTAGAAAAAAAACATTGATGACAGATGAATATTTTTGATGCAGAGATGTAAAAATAATTATTCTAAGACATAAATCTAGTAAAAGAATATGAAAAGATGTTAAGTTATATGAAAGAAAAGCTGAAGCTGAGAAGAATACTTTGTAATTATTAAACAAGCAAAATTGTTGAAATTCATAAGGAGAATTTAAACTTGAATGATGTATAACAAAAAATTGTAGTGATAGAAAAAGCAAAGTTAAGATATTAACGAATTAGATTGTAATAAAGCAAAGAATTGTAAATTGAGAAGGATACCTACATTATTATACAGGAAGACAAATTGATAGTGACATTATAGGAAGAAGTATAAATTTTAACTACTTGGCCATCCTATTAGAAATTGGAAGAAGCAGAAATTAGAATCTTTTCTGAAGAATTTATTTCAAGAGTGACATACGTGAACTGTAGGGTGAAGCTTTTTACTTTTCCGCCCAACCTTTCTATATGCGAGAAAAGTATTGGTTTACCCCAAAAAAAGTTTGAATTTTGAAACATTTTTTTAAAGTTATTTTCACGTTTTCCATCAACAACAACACGAAAAAACGGTTTTTAGGAAAAAAATCCTGTGTGTATGTCGTCGTCGTCGGCCACTTCTCCTTACATGTCTTGTTAGCACGATACAGCCACTGGAGTGCAATAAGTCAGCAATTTTATGATTAAATATTGTTAAGGACATGTCACATATGATCCCTCTTGATTTTCAGTTCACCAGAGCCAGTACAACGGGTGCTATGGTACTCGAAGTACGACATTTTGTAATTTTTTGAGAAATTTCAGTTTGTTAGCACGATACAGCCTCCGGAGTTCAAAAGAGTCGCCAATTTTATGATTGAATATCATTCAAAGCATATCAACGATGAACTCTATTGATTTTCAGCTCACCGAAGCCAATACAACAGGTGCTACAGTACTATAAATACGATATTTTTGTCATTTTTGAAGAAGTTTCAGTTTGTTAGCACGATACAGCCACCGGAGTATATACAAATGACCAATTTTATGATTGGATATTATTCAGAGCGTCTCAAAGATGAACACTATTGATATTGAACTCAGTAAAGCCAGTACAGCGGGTGCTATGGTACTTACAGTACCAAATTTTCGTAATATTTGGAGAATTTTCAGTCTGTTAGCACGATACAGCCTCCAGAGAGTATACGATTGATCAATTTTATGATTGAATATTGTTCAAGGTGTCTCGCAAATGTACCCTATTGATTTTCAGTTGACTAGAGCGAATACAGCGGGTCCTATAAATTTAGATATACTGAATTTTTGGTTATTTTTGGAGCACGATACATCGCCCGAAGTGTATACAAGTAACAATTTTATAATAGAATATTGTTCAGGGCCACAGATGCGGAAAAGTTAGTTTTAATCCTTAAAACCGTTTATTTTTATATAAACTGTTCTAACAATAGTAACCCACTCAACAAGAAACATAACAAGTCTTTTTTGTGATGTTTTTTCTAGAGATTTTTCGTGATGTTTATTTAAAACGTTAATAAGATATCTCCTAGATGTCTTAATTTTATTACCAACTCTATTAACATCCATGTCATGTGAATAAAACTTGAATATAGGAAACATTCATACGATGTTAATTTGTATACTTCTTACTAATGTCACATACAGTAGGTGACTGTAATATTACAAATTAACATGTTTCTAGAATGATCACATGTGGTGCAGTCAGTTTTACATCTTTCGAAATAATTTTTAGTAACTTCTTAGGATTACGTCTGTACGATGTTAGTTCATAAACCCCTCAAAAATATCTCATATTAAACATCACAGTAACATGAAAAAAAGAAGAAAACAGAAGAGGAACTGACGAACTAAACAAACAGTAGTTATCTGTGGAACACCTAATCTATGCTGTGGAAACAAATCACCGACACTAAACAAATGACAAGCATGAAATGGCGGGTGGTTTTCAATTTTGTGTTATATTTTATTTGCAGGAAGCACATTTTTTGCAAGAAAAAGTACTTGAATAAAGTGGTCTTTGATTTTGTTAGTATCTCCTTAGCTACAGTTTCTATACTTAGTTATAATTCTGGTTATAATGGACGAACAACAGTTTTTATCGGTAAGTACCTATTCCAAAATCATAATTATTAAAAATTAATACTCATTCAATACTTTAATCGGCTATTGTACATTGAAATTCCAGTTGGCGGAATGGTACACTAACATTATATGATAGAGTTCACAAAATAAGGGTTTTTTCAACTTTAAAAATATTTTAGTTAGTAAGTATATTACTTTTCCGCCCGACCTATCTATATGCGAAAAACGTATTGGTTTTCCCTTCTCGTCGTCGTCGTTGTCGTCGGCCACTTTTCCTTACATGTCTTGTTAGCACGATACAGCCGCCGGAGTGCAATAAGTCACCAATTTTATGATGGAATATTGTTAAGGACATGTCACAGATGACCCCTATTGATTTTCAGCTCACCAGAGCCAGTACAACGGGTGCTATGGTACTTGAAGTACGACATTTTGTCATTTTTTGGGCAATTTCAGTTTGTTAGCACGATACAGCTTCCGGAGTTGAACAAGTCACCAACTTTATGATTTAATATCATTCAAGACATCTCACTGATGAACCCTATTGATCTTCAGCTCACCAGAGCTAATACCACAGGTGCTACAGTACTTTAAGTACGATATTTTTGTCATCTTTGGAGAATTTTCAGTTTGTTAGCACGATACAGCCTCCGGAGTATGAGCAAGTGACCGATTTTATGATTGGATAATATTCAGAGCATCTTAAAAATAAACCCTATTGATATTCAGCTCACTAAAGCTGGTACAATGGGTACTATGGTACTTGAAGTACCAAATTTTTGTCATTTTTGCAAAATTTTCAGTTTGGTAGCACGATACAGCCTCCAGAGAGTACACGATTGATCAATTTTATGATGGAATATTGTTCAAGGTGTCTCACAGATATACCTCATCGATTTTTAGTTGATTAGAGCGAGTACAGCGGTTCCTATAAATCCAGATATAATAAATTTTAGGTTATTTTAGGAGAAATTTCGGTTTTTTAGCACGATATACATCCCCCGAAGTGTATACTAGTAACAATTTTATGATAGAATATTGTTCAGGGCCAAAGACGCGGAAAAGTTAGTTTGAATCTTCAAAACCGTTCATTTTAAAATCGATTCAGAGTATTTCAAATCCTAGACATGCATTATACCCTACAAAAAACTTGCAATAGGGTGGATTTTATTATTAATAATAAAACATGATCATATGTTGGCAGAGATTTGAATCTAGAAGAAAATATTTTCAATGTTCAAGATATTTCAGAAGCTACTTACATAAATAAAATAAAAAACAAATAGTTGGTAATTATGTAAAGGGGAGTAACTATTTCAGATAGTCTGATACAGATATTGTATTAAACAGTACAAAAAATATACTTCTATAGTTCTAGTTTTTCTAGTAGTAGTCATACTTGTCATGACCATCAATATAGTTTTGCAGGTTTAGAAAATTTTGAAATTAATACTAACAATTCTTGTAAACAATTAGAGACTGTTCAAGACTTTGAAAACAGAAATTTCTGTTAAAAAGCTCATTTCCATTTGAAAATAGACTGAATACAATAAATAAGCTGTAGCTGTATGTCCCTTACAATGGTCTATATCAATCTAGTTGAAGAATATGTAACTTATGACGCTGAATGCTCCAGTCAATAAACAGAATTCAATTATTTTTTATTGTAGAAACACAGCTATTGGATCCTCAATGGGATGCAATTAATTATAAACTCATTTAACTTGTTAATGTGTTCATATCTCTTCTTCATAATTAATTTTTTTGTATACAATGTATTAATAATGCTTAGTTTTCATTAAGTTACAATTCCACGATGTTAATATACAATATTTTCCAGGATGAAAATAACAAGATGAGAATAGTATATTATTTTAGACAGAAAAGAAGTATGAATTTTCATGGCACACCTGAATTAACCTACCAAACGGAGTGAGGCATATAATAGAAGGTGAATCATGAAAAGTCACTTCTCGAAATAATATATGTTATTATTCCTTTGAGGAACCCCGTATGTATCTCGTGGAAAATGGGTCCCAGTCAATTGGCTGAAAATCAAGTTTGATGTAGTTTATGATGATCGATCAAAGGTCTCCATGGGCATAATTTGATCTAAAGTAATTGTTTTATTAGCTGCTGTTCAGAACACCTTTAAAGGTTTCACAGATAAGGATTTTGAAGTGTACGTTATGTAATGGTTGAGGCACTCGAAACAGCGACTTTTGCGTGAGAAAAAGTAACCGTAAGTGAACGAAAGAATTTTCTTTAATCAGATTGGATTTCTGTTGATTTGACGTAATGTTTAATAAAATCTTCATGGTATAAATTTTTTATTAGTTTTAATATTATTAAAAAACTATTCTAATAATTTTTTTGTAAACTAGCTGTAATGTATGTGTATCCGTTAAACTTTATTAATTCAGTTACGTTATGACAACTACAGATTAATATACCCTTTTTATTCCTTGCTTTGACTGAATGCGTTCAATAGTTTCCACTTTCCACACTTGTTATGTTATATGCTTACACAATATTATTTTTTTTTAGGTTGGATTCCAGGACAAGATATATTTTTTTCTAATTTTGTATCTGTTCTTTGCAAATTTACTGTACTGTTCATTAATAGTGAACAAACGTTTTAAATCCCTTACTGCTTTTTTTGCTATTTCATTTTAAATGTACAGGGTGAACAACTAAGAACGACTGTAGGCCACATCTCAGAAAAGAATCATGGTACAACTTTCAAAAAAATTACCTTTGGTTAAGCGATCCTGAAAAATTGCTGGAAAATATTTTGCAGCCTCTAAAATATCCGCTAGGGTTGGAATGAACACTCGAAAACATAATACTCCAAAAAACATACTAGGGGTGTCCTAAAAATACAATTTTTGAAATCTTGATGAGATTATGAAAAAATTCAATTTGGCATTTTTTATGCAATTATTCTTCAAATAATGGGTGGGGAAGGTTCAAACTTATTAACAAATGTATAACTTTTTCGTTTTTTAACCGATATTAATGATTCTAGCTGCATCTTAAAGAGTTTTTCTGTTTAATAAGATTGACAACAAAATATTGGCTATTTCTGTATCCACTCGGAAATTTCAAATGTAAATTGAAGCATTTTTTAAATTTTTATATCTGATATCGTAGATCTAATATCTTGGAATAGATTCCTATTTTTTCAACCCCTTTTCATCAGAATTCAAAAAATGCCTCATTACATTTGAGATTTCCAAGAAAAATGGGAAAATTGTCGACTTTTTCACATAGCGTTAACAAAATTGAACAATTATGTTATTTTGGTTAAGCATATCTCATTGAAGAGAAAAAACTCTTCTAAATGACGCCAAAAACATTGATATCGATTAGAAAACAATAAGGTGATACGGCATTTGTTTTTTAGGTTCAACCTTTCCCCACACCTCACTCGAAGAATAAGGACAAAAAGTCCCTTACTACATTTTTTCATAATCTCATCAATATATCAAAAATTGTGTCTTTTTTAGAGATAATCAGTATTATATTTTTAAGTGTTCATTCCCCCCATAGCAGGTATTTTAGGAACTCAAAAATATTTTCCAGCGATTTTTCAGGGTGATTTTCTTGAAGGTATTTTTTTGAAGTTGTACCATGACTATTTTTTGAAATATGGCCGACAGCCGGCGTTCTTAGTTGTTCACCCTGTATTTGCTGATTAGGCACAGAAGCATCTATAGGATGTCATCTAGAATGTCTGAGGTATATTATTTAGAGGATTAAGTAATATCCATACAACATCTAAGAGAATACACTTTATTGTTTTTGAAATGTCGCATTTAGATCATTGATAAGATGTTATTTTTTAGACATTGCATTTACATCGACAAGATGTTAAAAGACATTTCAGAATGTAACAGAAATGTTGTTTTTAGTTAGTTATAAAGACTCCCTTTTGAGGAACTTCTAGTAACATCTCAGTAATGTAAAAGGCAGCGCTTTAACATCGCTGAGAAGTTAAGTTGAAACATCACAAAAGTTAAGAGCCACAAGCTGGGCATAAGCGGCTGTATAGATGTGCATGTGATGAAACCAAGAGGAAAAAAAGGAAGAACATTTTCACAATGTGAGGTTATTAACGTGACTGTAATATTTATTTGCATAGTAGGAACGTAACCTGAAAAAAAACTATTGCGTTAGATGAAGTAAAACAATAATTTTTTATTGATCACTGATAGAAAACGTATATAAAGGCTATTAAAAAACTCTTATATTAGCATATTAATATCAAATGATCAATCAGTACTTACCACAATAATATCATATTTCTTGAATACCAAACGATTTATAACTTGTGCCATCATTTTAGTTGTGTGAAATATTTGAATTCGATTAATAGTTTCTTAACATTCAAAACATAATACCAACTGTACTGGTCATGTACGAAATTCTTATTTACAAGTGAATAATAATACATCCGTAAATAGGTTAATATTTATGACACATAAAACCAAATAACTATAGAGACAGAGATCTTTCTTATCGACATTAGTTGATTTTATAACGTGTTGCCATCTCTATTTCTATAGGTTAACCAGAAAATACAGGTTTGTATTAGGTATTCAATTGTTTGTAAAATTATTGAAACATAATAATCTGAGTGTTTATTATTATATTTACTAATTATATTACAATTTATCTTTTCTCGAGTTAGAATTTAAAAATTAAAAGATGTATCCTCAACCACCATAATTCCTTGTTTATGGTCAAAAGTTTCATCCTTATAGACTGAGTATAGCTGGCTCACTATAATAACACCTAAATGGATAGACTAATTTCATCTAGCGCTCAACAACTAAGATAATAATGAAATCAACCTAATAAATAATTGAAATTATAAATAAATTAAAAATAAAATATTATAACAATATGAACCAAATCCCCCATACTATTATGGAATTGAATGATAATTAGGTAGTGAAATTCACTAAACCAAGTAGTGCCCTATCAACCCCAAGTACGTCAACTAATATCAACAGTCATAATTCGGACACGCCAATAGAGAATGAAAATAAGGGACTGCAAGGTACAGGCGCTTCAAAGTCAACCATAGATAAGATAATATAATATACAATAGATGGGCCACTCTACTGAATAATTATTCAATGGTATTTTTCTTATTCAACCCACCGCTCTAGCGCTGCATATAGAACCAGCGGGCTTTTTGAAATATATGGAAATAACTATTTTTGCTATTTATTTTCAACAGATAGAAATAGTGAGCTCTAATGTATTTTCATGCACCTTTTTAAAGGGCTCGAGAATACATTAGCTTACACCAATTTTATCAATCGACAACGCTATTAATAAGGAATTTTATGAAAAGTGGAATTATTATTCCAAAATAAAAGACTGCTTGAACACATTATTTTTATTCATGAAAAAACAGGAAACAAATCAATTTACTTATTCCAAATTTAGATTTATTTATAATAGTTCTAACCCTAATTATAAGGGCAGTAGGTCATTTAACAATTTGACAACTATATTTTAAGTTCAAGTTGCAGCAATAAATTTAAAATATAGATAACAAAATATAAAATAAAAGACAATTCATAGTTATTAAGTTTTTATAACAATATATCATGATTTACTTTATCAAACACTGTCTGTAAGTCTGTGTAAATGACACTTAACTGCTTTTCATTTATTTATTTATTTGGGATACAAACAGGACAAACCCATAAAAGTATCCACTAATAGTTACACATAATTTCACAAATTTAAAAAATAAAATATAAGTATAATCATATAACTACATTGAATAAAAGTAAATACAAGTATACAAAAAAATGAGAAAAAACAGAGAACAAGAGTAGGTAATAAAAGAAAATTAAATTTGCTAAAAATAGTATTTCAGTAGTTTTTTAATCAAATCTGCACTGTGGTAAAAAATATCCATTTCAACAATACTGGACAATTTATTGTAAGTATTTGTAATTCTGTGAGCAGGAGAATTTAGAAAATAATTGGTGAGTGCCTGATGTGTGATAAAGGTATAATTGTTTCTAGTTGAGTTGCTGGGAATACGAAGTGTCATGAAGTTTGTATGTTCAAGGCAATCTATATTGTTATTGAGGATTTTGTGAATAAACAGTACATCCGCAATTTGCCTACCATGCTCTAGTGGAATTATCTTCAAATTAGAACGAATACGTTGCCTATCCACATATACAGGCCTACCGTATAGTACAAATAGTCTTAAAGAAGACTTTCATTTCTCCAGACTTCGCCTCTCGAGACTGGCTATTCTGTTTTTCACCAATACGAGATTGCTTTCTCTTCTCAGGACTTTAAGAACCAAAATTAAAATATTAGTATTTTATTTAGGTAAATTCACTGTTCGAAAGCAACTCTGTGGCCTTAAATTTTAGCTTATTTTTTGTGTTTTTTATTATATTTTCTTTGTACAACAGTCTCTCTTCAAGGGACTTCAGCTTAGGATACTTTGGGAAAATCTGTACTATATACAGGGACATCCAATTTAATCACTTTTATTGTAGAAGAAGAGAACCAATGAGAGTATTTTTTATAATAGCTGGGATATTGAGGTACATGTAAG
The DNA here is from genome assembly GCA_963921935.1 of Galeruca laticollis. NCBI lineage: Eukaryota > Metazoa > Arthropoda > Insecta > Coleoptera > Chrysomelidae > Galeruca > Galeruca laticollis. The sequence continues at coordinate 156,220,982 of OY998179.1, read as the reverse complement.
TGAACGATCTGATCAATAATATTGTAAAACAGATTAATTGCTCTATTTATGTCAATTGAATGAAATTTAGCTGCCCAGTTAACACTACATAATTCCAACGATATTGATTAAAAACTCTAGTACAATTATTGAAAGGAATTGTTCTTTAAAAACCTCATAAGTAACTTCTGTAAATAGTAACAGATTAGTATTAATTGATCGGCCCACCATAATTCCCTGTCTTTCGTGAACTATAATATATTTTACATGATTATAAATATACAAATGCAATAAATGCCTTAAGAATGAAACCAGTTATAAACAAAAATAATTTAAAGCATGAATTCAAGGATATTAAACTCAATTAAAAAAAGCAATGGAAAATTATACATTTTGTGAATTTTTAATGTTTGTAATTGCCGCTTTTTTCTTTTTTTCTTTTTCACATTTAACTAAAGCTAATTTTTTTATATTGTCATTTACACTTCTCTTATCATCCCCTTTCAAAATTTTGTTCACATTTTTTATCCAACAATATATGTAAAAATGCACAAATTTTTGAATAAATATGTTTTTTATAGTGTGCTTCTTGCAACTAAAATTAAAAGACACATATTTATTAATTTTCTCACTTAATTTTAAAGACAGATCTTTTTCGTGACAAATAATTGGCAAATAGTGGTGCAGTACTTGATTGCATTTGCTGAATATTTCGGTGAAATTGGTATGTGGCCTTAATAGAGCTTTTGGACCATATGCTCTGGAATAAATTAACTGGTGATGTACTTCACTAACATCAGAAACAAGGTCATTTCTACAAGATTTGCAAACTCCAATTAATTTGAAAATGCTTTTAGCCATGTATCCAGCGATATACGAATGACTTTGTATTTGAGTAAAGTTATTTTCTTCAAATACAAAAGTTTTTGTAATTTCAATGGGAACTGCAATATTTTCCTCGTTCTTATCGGAAACAGCAGTAGAGGGATACAGAAAGCATTTTAAATTATTTAGTGCACCTTCATGCATATCCTCCTCACAATTAGCCCCAGGAGAGTGTGATGAAACAAAATTATTTACTAAGAGACTTTCAAAAGAATTGATGAAGGCCTCACAAGTTGGATTGACATTTCTAAATCCATGACTTCGAATACAACCAAAAAAATTCTCAACGGGATCTTGATTTAGGTTTCTGGGACAAAGAAATTCAAATTGTTCCCTGCTGAGTTTTTGTCAGATGTATATGAAGCCTTGGATTGTTGAAATCCAGTTTTTTATGCTTGGCGGCACATACTCCTTGCCTCCTTGTTTTAAAAATTTAACTGTTTTTGAAACCTTTATGCCCTCATGCCAAAATGGAAGATGTGCTGATGATTTTGAGACTGCACATCTTAATAACTTTCCTTGCTCTGGTTGAAGTGTTGAGCCATTCATTGAGTCGAACAGTTGGTCAAAAAATAACAAAAAATCTGCAGTACCCATACTTGATTCTGGAAGACAATTATTCCCTGTAATAAAAAATTGGTAATGTTATATTCATCCAAAGACTATGGATAAAATATCTTACCAGAAGTAGCTAGACCCCTCATTGTTGAAGATACTCTATGTGAAAAAACCTGTGATGCATGCTTCACTCTCATCTTCTTTATTTTTTCCTTGTAAATGTGGGCATCAGTAAGCTTGTAACACATTTTGGTGTCAAAATCTCCTACATCTAACTCATACAAACGAATTATATCTCCCCACATTGCCGTCTGTACACCATTTTTCCAAGTGAATGAGGCTGGTTTGTCAAGCAAATTGTTTCGTACACCTTTCAATAAATGAGGTACATCATATAAGGGAACAATTTCTTCACTATTTATAGAAAATCTACTTGAATCTCCATGGCTTAGTAAATTCAATCTTTGTTTAACATCTGAAAAAATATTATATGTACTATTTTTTACTTACATTTATTATTGCGATTTACTTTTTACATATTACTTTTTAAAATATAGTCTGGAATTATTTAGAAACAGTTAGTTTCAACAAAGTAAGGGTCAAAACAGTAAACTTTCTACATACTCTAAAAATTCACCTTTACGTTTGCTGGGTGTCTTTAATGTAGTAAGAATGGTGTTCGAGGTAGTTGGAGTGATGCAGGAGGCGATGGCAGGATATGACTCTGAACCTGTAATAGTAAAAGCTTTAGTTATATTTGCTAAGTCAAAATGAAACTTTTTTAAAGCATCATCAGAAAATTTTTTTTAGCAAAACAAAAATAAATAGGCCAAATCGCTTTTAACTTTTGTAATATACAACAAAGTTTGTGGCTTTGTCTATTTTTGACATATTCAATAGCACACACTGAAAACGATTCCTAGTGAGAACTTCAATTATAGTGTAGCAAATCTAAATTTTCATATTTACTGGGCTGCTCCTCATAATTATGAAGCAAGCTGATGAAACTACAATTAATTACTTTTTTGTGTTTTTCGCTGTCAGATTAAAATACATTTCCTAAAACCAGTTTTTGCTACGACTACTTATGATATGGGTCAATTTCCACAATAGTATTGTACATTACCTTGGGATTCAACAATGTCCTGGTTCTTCTCAGGTAATTCCTTCATACTTCTTGTTGGTGCTGGTATATATAAGTTTGGAACTGCATTTGCTTTTAAGTTTGTTTTATTATGATGTGCAACAAACATCATTTCTTCGGAAAAGTGTATAGCACATACTCGAGAATTTTTTCTCCTTGTTATAGGGATATCCTCTCTTTGAATGATTCGAATCCATTGCCTAAAAAGCTAAGAGAAAAAAATTATAGAAACTATAGTCAACATTACTCTTGACTTGCAGTCGTTAAAATACAATGACCTGATTAGTTAAGAGTGATTTAACTCACTAATATATTTCTAATCTATGATTTAACATATACTATCAGTAATAGTATATCATGGGATAATAATGTAGTGATCTAATTGATACACAAATTATTATTATTCTTTATTTATTCGGCCTATTCCAGCTATAAGTGGAACAATAAGTTTTAATGGAAAAAAAACATTAGGTAAATCAAACACAAATTAGATTACAAACTTACCTCGGGATCTTTAGGGAGGAGATGCATTTTAATGTATTTACTTGTATTTTTACAAGTGGGAACAATACAGTATTGAACCATATTGTTAATGTTTAATATACACAATCACTTGAAAAGCACAAAAATGTCTGTTTATACAAATTAATATAATAATAACCGTATAATATACAAACGAAAGCAATGGCTGATAATGGCGATCGAAGTATCAAAATGAGATGGAGGTTATAGAAATGGCGAGATTTTAAAAATCTGACAGTTCATTGATTATGTAGCGCTACCGGCGACGGGTGGTATAACTAAATAAACATGACAAAATTCACAGTGGGAGTGAGCATAGCATGAAGTCAACTAAGGAAAAACCGGACAGTGAAGTTATTAAGGAAGGCATATCAAGCGTATACACCATACATCGTTCAACGTCGCAATCAACAAGAACTCGCCAATAGATGACGTATCCCTGACTGCTGTCTTTGCCTAGTATGGTTGGTTGTTTGGTTGATTGTTGTTCGTTTTCATTTGGGTGTGGTGCTGGTTGTTTTGATTTATTTGTATAATTTGAAATTGAATATTACTACTATATATTAAACGCAAAAATAATGTATCAATATATACGCGATGTTGAGGTTGAAACCATCGAAACATTTAGGCTAAATAGCGGGTATGAGTGTAAACAAATATTACGAGCTAACAATGAGAATATATATTTCAAAATACTTTACAATAACATTCGAGGCATTGATAAAAACATAGATGAGTTAAGAATCTTTATAGAAGGAGTAGAAGTAGAATTTGACTTAATAATGCTAACAAAGACTTGGCAGCTATATAAACCTGATTTTGCCTAGATATTCAATCCTCTATAATCATGGTAATTATAATCGAATGACGGTACTGTCATGTTTATTAAAGAGAAGTATAATTTCAACCACAAAATAGTATAAAGAGATGAATTTAAGTTTCTCGAAATAACTATGAAATTCAATAGAAGTATTATAAATTTCTTTGAATCTGAATTTGATGATAACACACATGCCCTTTTTGTAGAAGATATCAGCATCAATATATTGCGACCTAACATTGATACCGTAGACTATAATAATACATTGCGTGAAGACGGTTATATGCCTATGGTCAACATAGCTACAAGAGGAAAGGCATGCCTAGATGACATATACATCAAAACTAAAATTCCTGAAATACTTGAAATGGTCATACGTATAGTCCTTGACACAAATATAACAAATTATTCGACATTGATTTCACAAATAGTACATATAACAGAAAAAATAAACAAGATAACAAAACGTACAAAAAATGTATTGACTATATTCGACTGTCAACCATTTTGAGAGAAATTAATTAGAATCCTCTATACTTGCAAAATGACCCAGATACTGACATAGATATGTTACTCAAAATAATCCTAAACTGTACTAGATATAAAAAAACTAGAAAGAAAACTACGAAAATTGCCTATTAAGTGTAGTCCATAAAAAAAAAACTTTTCATATAAGCTTTGCAAAGTCCTAATAACTTAGAGATGAAACATCGATATCATACTTCGAGGAATTGGCGGGCAAAACATAACAAATATATTACAAAAAATGTGTTGGAAGGGATGCAAATAATTCTAAAACTATATGGGCTATCACTGAAGAAATAACTGGCAAAAAGCAGGAAACAGTGAAAATAGATATCATAAACAACGAGAAGGGAGAAATTTAACTGGTGTTAAGATTACCACAAAAAATAAATAAAAATCCAAACTTCTATCCTCGTACATATAGTTTACCTAACTCTATACAATTAACTCATACTGCATATCACTGAGATTGTAGACATTATAAAACAACTAAAAAATAATAGAAATCGGTTGGTATCGATTAAATAGGTGTAGATTTTATAAAGTACATTGCTGAACACATTTCTAGTCGGTTGAAATATATTATAAATATGAGTATTGGCACTGGATATTGGCCAAAGCAATTTGAAGAAGCAGTGGTCTGTCCAATTCATAAAAAAGGAAATACAGCAATAGCAACCAATCATAGACCCATATCTCTAATATCTTGTGCAGATTCCCTCCATAAATATGGTAAAATACCGAATCTCGGCTGTGACTGCGGAGCAGAACGTCAAACCGTTCACCACGTAGTGTCGGAATGCTTACGCTGGAAACTACTCAGATTTTCTGATGGCAACAGACGCCGCAAAAGACTATATGTAATGTTAATCATCGGTTTTAATTGTATTCGATTTGTTCGCTCTTTGTCATTTGAACTCCTGTTTGTGTTTTTGTATATACCTTAATTCTAATTGATAATCCTAATTTCAATTTTAATTTTTTTTATTGGCCCTGTTGCAGGATGTCTAATACCATACGCTAAATAAAAAAAATCCCAGTGCCGAGTTATCTCGGTGCTGACTTGATCGTCGCCGAGATGGCAGTGCAGAGTTGTTTGGTGTCAAAATGTGCAGTGCCGAGTTGAACGGTGTGGATTTAGCACGATCTCGAGTTAACCAGCGCCGAGTCATCAGGCGCCGAAATTTCCAGTGCCGAGATGTCCTGTACACGAATTTTGCTGTAAACAAATTGCTATTTTGATAGATAAGATTACTTAAATTGTCGACGAAATTATTATAATGAATAATGTGAAAGCATCAAAAAAATATGAGCAACATGATATGTTTCAACGTATATTCATACTTACATAGGTTTTTGAATGAATAGAACGAATTACCAAAAACTTCACGATTTAGTTCTCTTATTCGGTGAAATCACTGTTTTTGTTATATTTGTTTTCCCATCCCCATTGAACCAGCTAGATTAGATTAGATTTTAACGGGGTTACACTGCACTGAAACCTCAGATTTATTGTGCTCCCCCCTATCAGAGCTGTTCTCGCTACTACTACAGATCGCCTTCCAGTTTCAGGGTTCTAATGAACTGTAGTATTTGGAACGGATTCAACGAGGATATATCCTCACTCTTACAAGTTTCTTGTCCGAAGCATTTCTTGCGTTGGCTTGTAAAGGCGAGACAATCCAGAACTAGGTGATCCGGAGTTTCATCCTCCTCCCCACAGAATCAACACTCAGTTTCTGCTAGACCTACTCCCATTAGGTGTTTCCCAAGGAGGCAGTGTCCTCCAAGAAAGCCCGTGAGGAGATGTAGCTTATTTTCACTGAGGTCAAAATATTTTTTGGATCTAGCAGTGTCAAAGTTCCTCGGGAACTTTTTGGAATGTTCCATCCCGGGAAGGCACCGCCAGAGTGCTTATCTTTCGGTTTCCTCCTTCATCCGATGTATTTTGATAGAGAGGACCAGGCTCCCTGATTTTTTAAACTCTCAATGCCAGAACCTTCCTTCGATATCCTAAGAATTGCCACTTGAGCAGATATTTCTATCACCAGATGCAGAGGTGTGAGATATGTAATGATCTTATGTGCCCTAGTTGGACACGTTCTCACAGCTCCAGTGATGCACACACGCCCAGGCAAGCCTTTGAACTTTGTCGAGGGTCTTCCTCGTGCTGTACTGACTTGCTTTTGTATGCCAAACTATTGTCTCATACGTAATTGCCGGTCTCACAATCATGGCGTACATCAATCGCAGAATTTTTGGGTTACAGCCCCACCTCTTTTCAGCTAGATTTCTGCACGCCATCAAAGCTCTTATTGCTTTATTAGCAGTTATTCCAACATGCTCATTCCACAGTAGCTTACGTCTAGGGTTATCCCTAGATATTAAACTTTTAATTTCCATTCTATGATTTCCCCGTTTAAGGATATGGGTTTTATGGCTGGAAGTGTTCTTTTCCGGGTAAATGGAATTACTATGGTCCTATTTGAGTTAATGTTTAGCCCCACTGACAAGCACCATTGCTCAATGATTCTGAGGCCCTTTTGCAATAAATCACACAAGGTGCTCTCGAACTTGCCTCTGACTAATAGAACTATGTCATCCGCATAGTCTATACATTCGAAGCCAAGCTCCGTTAGCCTGTAGAGCAGCATCTACTACGAGGCTCCATAGAAGGGTAGTTATCACTCTCCCTTGAGGTGCCCCCGAAGTGGCTTCAACTGAGGTGGTTTGATTCCTCACCTGTGTCTCAGCTATCCTCCTAGTCAACAACTCATACATCCATTTCACAATGTTTTCATTTACTCCTCACCTTTTTAGTGCTTATTTGACAGACACATGAGTCGTGTTGTCAAAGGCCCCAGATATGTCCAGGAATGCGCACATTGCGATTCCTTTGTTGTTCTCTTGATGACTTCGGTCAGCTGATACAGAGCCGTCTCAGTTGATCGAAACACTCTGTACTGATGCTGACATTTATGAAGTGGTGTATTCCCAAAATGCTCTGTTGTTATGTAGTTATTCATCACTTCCTCAATCGTTTTGAGTAGAAACGATGTTAGACAGATGGGTTTAAAAGATTGGGATTCAGTCATCTTTTTTCCCTATTTTTCGTATGAAGGTTGCACTTGTCCCTCTCTATTCTCTAGGTATTAGAAACTCTGCTAGACTGCTCCTTGTGATCTTCAGCATGGAAGTAAGAATCTCCTCTATCCCTGGCTGCAGGAGTGCTGGAAATATTCCATCCACTCCTGGTGATTTATGTGGTTGAAACGTACTTACTGCCCATTCCAACCGTTGTCTGGTAAATATTTTCTTAGCAACGTCCCAATCTTCCTTGCGAGATTTTTTGGTGTAATTCATTGCTATTTCAATGCTTGTTGCTGGTTCACTACCTGAGAAGTGGGTTCTAAGAAGAATAATCAATCGTTCCTCTTCACATTCGGCGTATGATCCGTCCGGCTTTTTCAGTGACATTGTGGGGTTAGTTCACCCATTTGCCATGACCTTCCGTAGTCTGGCCGCTGTGTGAGTGGAAGTAATCTTCTCGCAAAATGCTTGAAAATTAAGCCTTTCGGCGTTCCTAGTCTCTTTATTGTACTGAGTAAGCTTCTCAGTGTACCTCTGGCAATTACCGTCACGTTTGGCTCTATTAAAGAGCCGACGGACCTCTTTTCTGAGGTTTGACAGGTTCTCATTCCACCAAGGAGCGTCATTTTCTGAACGACCTTCTGACAGTGGGCAACTGGAATGAAAAGCTTCCATTATTGTCTCACTGATCTGTTCGACTCTTTGTTCCAGGTCGTAATGCGGGTGATTTACCCCATTCATTTCGACTTGTACCAAATTGTCCTTCAGATTGGTCTAGTAAAAGGACCAATCAGTTTTTCTAGGATTTCGTAATGTAGAAATCGAGGTGGTACTTCCCTCGATCCTAAATTCGATGATCCTACGGTCGGAAAGTGATCCAAGCTCAAATTTTTCCTAGAAGCAACATTCATTATCATTACGTCCAGGACCTCTTCTCTTGCTCTCAAGACAATGGTGGGAGTTGTCCACACATTTGAGGTCACATTTAAGCGAAGTAGGCAGATGCAATGACGATGTCTCGGTCGATACCCCCAATGTTGAGGTGAACCATGATTGGAACAAGGTCCCGTGACACGTGTTCTGAAACACAAATATATTTTATGTTATTCCTTATGATTACACAGGCACTCTGATGTACTTGCCTTTGATAATAAATCAATATAGAATCCTTGCATACAAAATCTTTGATTTGGGCTTCTTTGTTGATCCATGGTTCTTGGATCAGTACAATATCCAGTTGTAGTATTGCGAACAACCTTGCAGTCACGGCTAAAGCTCCCTTTGCGTGATGCAGGTTAATCTGAGCTACATTCGTAAATGTGGAAGTGAATTATTATTGATGAAAGAGACCGAGTTACTTAGCCTCTATTCATCCCCCTCCTTTGACTTTCCCTGACCCTCCTGGCCACCATGGCAATATCTTCCTCGGAGTTTGAGCAGGTTTCTGGATCTCGAGTCAGACTCTCGACCTCCAGGCTGCTCCTCCCAGTTTTTCGGGATGCAGAGGCGATCTCCGCATCCCCAGTCACCCCAGCAGAGCCGGAGGAGATCTCGGGCTAACCCAAGGTCAAGCATTCGCCCTTTACCCCTTTTCCAGAGGTTCCCGATATGGAGGGTATCTCCATGTCCTTTGGATCCTCCGCGGGGTTCTTTTTCTTTCCCAGACCCGAGACAGGGATACGACTAAAACAGAAGTGTAGCGCGTAACCTCCTGCCTTCAGAGCCTCCCCAGATTGGTGATGGATCCCAATCGTGAATATAGTGCCCTGTCCCTCTTTTTTAGAGTTTAGGATATTCCAAGCCGCAGTACTGAGGTTGTAGTTCTGAATTTCGAAAAGTTGGAGGATCTTCTCCAATTTCATGTCGTGGCTTCTAGGGAAGAACACCGTTATGGTGACCGGCTTTGAGATGTCGTCTCCACTTCGAGCCAGCAATTCGGGTCCTTCCCAAGAGTTCAATTTCGGCGCTGACCTCATGAACCAGTCTGCCGATTCTTGTGACCCACAGTCCACCAGTATCATTCCACAACGGAAATGGATACCTGAGAAGTGGATTCCCTTCTCTTTGCTTTGGCACAGCTCTTCCACCATAGTCTCTTCCAGTGTGGAGAGCTGCTCTGCTCAGGATGACCCCTGGAAAATCCTTGGGCATTATTCCCACCCTAAAAGCCTTCTCTGTTTTAACAGCTGCTGCGTAACCAGTGGCTTGCCGGTTACCGTTGCAGCTGTTTTTGGTTTCTTGCTTAGAGTTCGTTGCGGTGGAGTAATATTCTCCGGGCCTCTTTTAAGTTTTGCCTTTCCCGTTGGTGGTTCCTTCGGGTGGGTTGGGCGCCGAATAGCCTGATTCCTGGCGTCTTCGAGGGATATTCCCTGATTGAGGAGTCGCAGGTAGTTTCGCACCCCTGCTCCACTGAGGCATTTTCTCAGTGGGTCGTCCATGCCGCCCGGTTCTCCTAGTTTTGGGAGGTCGAACGGCATCCCAGACAGCACCGTATATTCTTCAAACATTCTAAAATATATAAGAATATTCCAAATGCCGCTTGTATATGCATAGAATATGACGAATATTTTCATGCTTCTTTACATATTCAGTGAATATCCCTAAGAGAATAATCTTAAGTTGCGGTAAGGTGAAAATTCCATGGATATTCATTTACGTATGTTCATAATATAATATTCTAGGAATATTCATACTGGGTTAATCAAAGAATATTGTATTAAGAATATTCATAGTATATTACTTAAATCTGACGAATATTATTATCACTTTTTATAGATTCAGTGATTATTTCTTAACAAATATTCGTGGATGATGAACATTTGTTTGTTTATTCATTTACATTATACGTTCATTATATTTATATTTTCGATATAGTCATAGAATATCATAAAAATATTTATTTAAAAATGTCGATAGTATATTCATAGATTGTGACAAATATCCTTATGTTTTTTTTTACATTCAGTGAATGTTAGAAAATGTTCCTTTCTAATGCAATATGAACATTCGATAATTATTCATTTACATTTTCTGCATTATTATATTTATATCTTCGGAATAGAATATTTATTAAAGAATGTATAAAGTACATTCATAGAATGTGACAAATATTCTTATACCGTTTTATACATTCAATGAATATTTTTTTGCGAATACATTTATCATAGGTACTCATAATGTAAACACGTGTGATGGATAATTATCAAATAACACTGAAAATTAATTCTCATGTCAATTCTCAAAAATATTTATTTTTTTCTAGTAAGTAGGTATATGATATTTTATTCGAAATAATTAAATTTGGTTGCCTAATGTACACTTGTCTATATTGCTGTTTTTGTCAGTCTACAATCCTAAGTGCGCGGGTCTATACACAGTTCAATTTTAGTTTGGCGACAATTTCGTCTTTCGACATTCTTCATGAATCGATTTTCTGTCCTTTTAACATTAACGAGAGATTAACCATCAACTTGAACGAACTATCGTACTTCTCGACCGGTGCCTGTGGAGTAAAAAGAGACACCCAATATTTCGATTTCTGTCATATCTCTAAATCTATTAGGTAGTCGATTGCATTCATGCATTCACCCACGCTAGATAAATCATCTACTCTTTAAAATTTAACACAGATAACCTCAATATTTACTTTAGTTACAAAAGTTTTATTTTGATACCAGGTAAGTTTAGTTTATGCTATTTGTTTTGTAATTTCTCTTTATAAGAATGTAAGCTTTTAAAAATCATAGAGAAGGAAGGGTTCAGAATTTTTATCAACTGAAAATAAGCAAGATTTTACTCCAAGTTTATCGAATCAAAATATTGAAGCTTATGATTCTGTAGATAAATTGAAAAATTGGGCAGTGACAAATAAAATACCGCATTCTGCATCAAAAGAATTATTAAATATATTACGACAAGCAGACTGAAGATTTCTCTCAGGTACCAAAAGATCCACGAACATTTTTATCTACTCCGAAAAGTACAATTACCTCAAAAGTTGAACCAGGTGAATATTGTCACAATGGTATACCAAATTCACTTGAAGCTTTATATCGCAGTTTAAATGAACTTCTCAAGGGCCCAGTCAATATTGCGATTAATATAGATGGGTTACCCATTTCAAAAAGTTCCTCGAGTCAATTTTATCCCATACTTGGAATTGATTTATCTTCTAAAATAGTTTTCATGATTGGTTTATACCATGGTTATAACAAACCAAATGATTTTGATAACTTTTTGTCAGAATTTGTAGATGAAGCTAAAAATCTGACAAGAAATGGAATAATACTATTCAGAAAAAAATATCCTTTTAAAATATCAATGTATTTATTTGATGCCGTTGCTAAAGCTTCTGTTTTGTACATCAAAGGTCATTCTGGATATAGTTCATGTAGTAAATGTACTCAAGAAGGAGAATACATTGAAGATCGGTTATGCTTTTCTGATATAAACTTTACTAAAAGAAACCACGGAAGTTTCATTTTACAAAGTGATTCTGAACATCATGTTGGTCAAACAATTCTAATTAATATACCAGATATAGATATCATCTCTGATATTCCTCTGGACTATATGCACCTTGTTCTCTTGGTAGTAGTTAAAAAAATGCTTTGTGGAATTTGGTGTTGTGGGCCACCGCCAAATAAGTTTTCTAATAGTCAGGTGTTAGCAGTTTCTAAACTGTTGGTGGACTTTGTTTGTATTATTTGAAGGTATTATTTATATATATTCAAAATAAATCTTTTAGATTGGTTTTTTTATGACTTTTTTCACATTGTTTTCACTAGAGTCTAAAAAGTGTATAATTTGAATACTTTTTTAATGTCATTGAAACATTTATAATATTAGCTTACTATTTAATTACTGAAGAAGAATCTTATTTATACTGTAATAACTTTACATCCATTCTCCTATTCTTATATTGCTTTAAGTATCTCAATTACGTTTTGGTTCCTTCAACACAATGTAGTAAAGGGTCTCAAGGTGTTGAGTGTTGTTAATACTTTTAAACAAATTTCTTAAATATAATGTTGTAGGTGAAAATCAATGTAAAGTTGAAACTGTAACAATGTTAAATAAAATATGTAGAAGAAATAATGATGTAGAAAAACAGTTAGATACCCTAAATTCAAATATTGAGAAGCTATTGACCCAAACTTTCCCTACTAACACAAATGAAAAAAACAATGATGTACAAGAACATATAATAAAAATGTTTTCCATAGGCTCAGAAGAAAACCTACAAACTGTGGAGGACATATTAATACACAATTCACAATTATATCATGAAATTAGTGTTTTTAAATGAAACTCACGGTCTCTAGTTAATTCCACAATATAATAAAAGTTATTGAAAATTCTAAAAAATTGACAATTGTTTCGATAAGTCAATATCATCGTCAGAATGACAAAAGTTACATTTCATTTTATGCCTACCTGATGTTCAGTAGTTATGTTTGGCTAGACCAAGAAGTAACCTAACTTGTGATTGGCTTAATATATGTTTATAGAAAAAAGAAGAAGATGTGATATTACAAATATTGAAGCTTAGATAATATTAGCCCTATGGTGATATCCTGGATATCATTTTTCCAATTAAGATCAGTATAACTGTGCAATGATATAGAAAACCAGGAAAACTATATCTGCAGATCTTCACAATTATCACTTAAGAAGAAAGTTTATCCATCTCACTGGCCAGCGAGACTTGACCACAGACAGCCAGTAGACATTGGTATAACAGGTGAATTCGAGATAAGCTCGAAGTTTCACCCGGCATCGTAACCCTGTGTGCAATCCCTTAGCCACGATAATACAGCCCAGACAGGGAGAGTTGGTCCGCGGCTGGGTATTCGAGGGCTGCCAGTTGAGATTTTAAACACAACGCGCCCCCAGGTATTTCCTCGCAGACCTCCTCCTCATATAAAATCATCTAAAAAGCCCTTCTCCTATCCGCCACCTGGAGACGCGCCGGGTTGGTGCTTCACCCCCTCCACATCAATAAATACCCCGACGGTCAGCGACGAACTAAGTACATATCTACTGAGGTGGACCCGCTTAATTCTTTCAATAAATAATTAGTACGGAATTTCAAATTACTGCGTCATCGTGACTCTCATGTTCAACAGCTCTTTCATCAAAATGTATTTTAATACATAACTAAATTAAATTCGACTACCTTTTTATCTCAATATGCTTTTGAAAGTACATTAACTGTTTAGTTTCAATGAAATTATCACAATTATCTCCATTTCCGTACTCCTAAAGTAAGTCGATTGACCTCACTGATCGCAGCATTGATAAGGTTCGCATATATTTGAAAAATAGTATAGCTACTGATAAACTCTTTTGTTCTCTTCAATTGCGAAACTCCAATGTCCACATCACGTTCTCTTCTCCAGTGGTAGTCAAAATTTCCATATCTCGAGATACCAATATGCAATGACTTTCTCGACTCAATCAAGTCTGTTCCAAATATTCGCAGATCTTATCCCCTTTGTTAAAGACCAATATGGAAGCAGCCAATAGCTCTCCTCCGAATTATTAATCGTAACTTTGTTCTGGATCTTCTCACTTGACATGATAAAAAACTAAGTAGCAAATTGTACAGTGATAGAAGCGTTAAAATTAGTGTTAATTTCAATATCAAATGTACGGTTTTCGTTATACAATAAAAGATAATCCCAACTTCGGATATTCCACCATCATTTTATATAAAAAGAAAATAAATTATTATCAATAGTATTCCCAAGAAATCGTTTATCATTGTTTAATTTGTTGCGATGAATTTTTCAATTCGTTTAATGTGTTTATCGTTACATTTATAGTTACCTGAAATCCTTTAATTCCTCGGATATTAATTTATGTCAATAGAATATTATAAACATATCTCTAAAAATATAAACATTGCATTATTCGATAATTTCCCAGAACATTTCAATAATAATGTTTTTATTGAAGATAAAACCTGTCATAAATTGCACCTCCGATAGGATTAAATAATAAATAATTTTCGTCGTTTTCTAGAATTTAAAAATGAAATGATGTTTATAGTTAGAGTGTCTACTCAAACAATGTACTGTTTGCAGTCTGGGAAAACTAAAATGAATTTCATTCTGTCGTATGATGAAAACTAAAATATATCTTATTATAATATGAAATATTCTCGAAGACAACACTTCTCATGATACTCGCATAAATTAAGTATGAATAATTTTGAAGCCAATGACAATGTTATGTAATGAATAAGCGGTCGGGTATATTTATTTATATTTTTTGTCTTCTATCTATGCATTTCTTTGGTCTCCACATTGATATAATTCGACTTGTATTAAACATCACTTACAAAGATGATTCATGTAAATATGATCAGATAGCGAGAGCGCATAAAAAGCTTGATTTCAATTCAGACAAGGCCATATTTGTTATAAAAACGACCAAAGACAAACATGAAAGGAGAAAATTGTATGAAGAGTTAGAACATCAACAACTGTACAAGAGAATTATTAGGTAGGGGAGGGTGGTCCAAAGTGAGAAAAAATTTGGTTTTTTGGATGTGTAGAACTACATTCTAATTATTACACTGATATGTACTGACCAAAGTATAAAATGGACTTTCCTTGTATAGTGTATACAAGAATCAATCATTAAAGTATACTTAATCGATTTTCAAATGGTACAATAACATTATTTTTGCGAAAATATAAAAAAATATGGAAAACATCATGCGTTGTGTTGACATGGGAGTTAAAACGTAAACAAATTATTACTCAACAATTCCCATTAATCTGATTGCTATTGAATCAAAATTAATACTTAGCTCGATAAGATCCTGTTGCCTTTTTGTAGTTCCAATCATAACTGGATCTTCTGAAATCATTCTGATATTTAGCTCAACTATTGCTTCATCGAGAATGATAGGAGAAACAAAACATGGACACCCTTCTCATTTTCCTGAGATTATTAACAAATACAACTTCACCGGATTCCATAACTTTAGTAACGTAGTAAATTTTCTTTTATTCTGAGAATTCTTTTAAAACTTACTCCCTCTTATTCCGTTTTATTTTTACTGGATTAAGGCTGAACTGCGCTTTATGGACACTGAAATATTTATCTTCTGATTAAGACGAATACATCTTTCCTTTCTTATGTACCATCTTTGATTTTCTCACTTATTAATTTTTTATATACTCTCACCTCTAGAGCTTCCTTTTTCGAAGTGTCAATTATTATTCCACTTTTTCCCCTCACCCGACCATTCCTAGTACTATTCTTCAGTACATTAGTTGTGGAAAATCCAATCAATTTATATGAAGAAACAAATGAGTCTGTTTTTACTACTACTATTCCTTCATTTGGCTCATTTTCATCTGGACTAAAATTGACGCCCGAACGACTTGGTTGTTCATTTGCTAGAGATTGCTGATTTCATATTTATTTAATATGGGGATATCAAGAACAATGATGCTCGGCCTATCTGTGACTTTATTAGATAGGAAATCGACCTCGGTGAAAATGTGCTTGTCGAATGGATAAATTACGAAGTGATGTACGAATGTGTCAACAAGTTTTACCGCAGCATTGTAAAATGCCTTCAAGAAATGGAAAACTGACACATCGAGCGGCTGAAGTTTATTAGATCAGGGTGTTGTTACAATAGTTACTCCATTATTTTTGGCAAAGTTCAATGTTCCCACAGAAATGTGGCTTTCACGATAATCTATGATCAATGAACTCGGATGAAATTTATTCAAAAAAATGTTGGATCACTTCCTCGAACAATTCAGTTGTAATCCACCTAGAAGAATTTGCTAAGCCAAGAGCACTAGTGATCATATGCTCCTTGTGCTTATTCTTGTTATCACTGGACGGAGAGCGCTTCCAGCAGCATTGATAATGCTGCATGTCGGTACTAATGTACCACGCTTTGAGCACAAGTTCAAATTTACTAACATGCTTGATACGTTCTTCGGCTATGACTTTCTCAGGTTTCTGCACAGTTGTTGTTATAGTTTCGTCAATATTAAAGCTTATTGACGGGTTAACAATCATTTTTGTTTTTTCCAACACATTTTGAAAATTTAAGAAAAATCCTACATAATTTTGGATCTTGTCAATGCTGATGAATGAAGGGGGGCAATCGTTGATAGCTAGTCTATTTGTGATTCAATTGCTTGGGTCATTTATTTATTAGCAATCGCGAATTCATAGGCAACTACATGGATGTCTTTCGTAGGCCTCCCGTAACATATTCTATTACACTGAATAATGCAGTCAGTTAAACTGGCCTTCTCGATAATCATAAATATTTCCCTGGAGTCTTCTTTGATTCCTGTTCTCCCTCCTATTAATATTTCAATAACATGAGCTTGATAAACAGCTTTTCTCATCTGCTCTGGCGTGAAAGTTCCCGTATCTGGTTTTCGATTTCGTCCTCTTGACATTATATGGAATTAAATGATAATTTCAATGATTCTATAATCTTAATAAGGGACAGTTGGCAAAAAATTAATTTCTACTGAGAAGCAGTAGTACCAGATTAGGAGTACGAAATAATGGTATACTTAGTTGACCCGGTGTATTATAGAAAAAAATGAATACCATTTGATGGGGGCCTCAATTAGACATGCCTCATGGGGGCCCCAATACTTTGTCTCATAATGACCAACACGATATCAAATATTCAGTATGGCCCTGCTTACCACGTTTTTAGAATTACACATAATCTCACAGTTATCATGGTTACTTAGAGCTTACTTTGTTACTTGATCTTCATCGAATATCACAGATATGTTCGAATTTCATAAATTGATTGCCAAAATGTGTACAATAAAGTCCAGTGCGATTTTTTAAACTGTGGCAAAAGGGAATTGCATGTTAAAAAGTGCACCGTTTGTTAACTTTGTACTCTTTCAGAGTAGCGGCAGTTTTTTATTTTTAATAATAGTACAAGCCCCCTGCTTTACATTGTACACTTGCATGAGAACAGGAACATATCTTCATAGGAAAATTTCCAAATTACTTCAAAAAACGTGATAAAAATGTTGAACAAAATTGTTTGGGATTGAAGCTTGAGCAGCTTCCGACAAAATTTGTTCACTCATTAATAACCTAGATTGTGCCTTCTACATTTTTTCCGCACGACGTTTTATTTTTGTCACTACTTTCGCCACTTCTATGTTCACTGCCGGTAAAACGTGAGAATGGCCTTCTATTTCCATTTCCGGCCCTCGTATGAATCCTTCCTTTCCAGCGTCCCATTTATTTACGTCGCCAAAATTTCACACTATCATCACTTCTTCTAAACTTTTCAAAATTGTGAATGAATTCGTTATGGGAGAACTTTCCTTTCCTCTTTTGCTCAAAATTTGCTCTTCCTTTTTAAGGGCATCTAACGATTACACGGTATATTAATTTCATTGGTTTCTATGAATAAATTCAATAATAATTTATATATTAGCGACGAACCGGCCGATGCTGAAACGGCGGTGCTGAAATGACGGTGGTGAAACAGCGGTATGGAACTGGCGGTGATGAACCGACGGTTCTAAAACTTACCAGACACGATAGTCGCCTAGGCAAGGTGACTAACACGTACTGGGCTTGTGAAAGAGCCAATGGTCCGAAAGGGGGATACACTCCTAAGACTATCTTATGGTTCTACAAAGTGATCATGCAGATTTTCCTCACATACGCGGCTCTGGTCTGGTGACCGAGAGTAACCTTGGCCACGGATAGATCGCAACTGGGTCGCCTCCAAAGGGTGATCAGATTGGGGGCAACTGGATGTTTGAAGACTACACCAACTGCTGCGTTGAAGGTGATTCTTGGACTTCGACCTCTTCACCATGTGATCTAGGCTGAGGCCAGGAGGGCACTCCTTTGCTTAAAAAGTTTCATACACGTGCGAAGCAAGGAAGGGTTCAGACATGTTGAGAAGCTCAGAGTTCGTGAAAATGTCCCAGTTTTGGCAGGAGCCGCTGATACTTGCCTACGCAGGTACTCCATAATATTCCCCTATAGGGTGAACATCTGGAACAAAGGATTCTGGAAAAGAGAGGGAAATCCACAATCTCATGGGATCGTCTGATACACAGATATCTGATGCTCCAGCGATGGGGCGGGGCGGGAACTTAATGCAGGTCCCAAATACACATGTTTGTGTTCCTTTGGAAAAGAGGGTATCTGCATATTAGGCTGAGGCTTGGAATGTGTGCATAAAACCTAGATAGGGGTTAAAGGAGACGCGCGAGGAAAAATCGAACTTGAAGACTAGCTCGATTCGAAAATTGAAAAAACACAGCTAGAGGAAAAACGAAAGAAACGGAGAAAACAATAAATCAGGAAATGGAGACGGAAACCATTGTAATCACAGTCAAAATACCATGGAAGAAATACAAAAAATTAAAGAACAACCCCTAAGCCCCAAGAAGGCCGATTATTTTGAAATCTCCAACTAATGTGGACGGCAATCCGCCTAAGTTCAGCACAAAGGAAGATAGACGACCAGTACAACTGAGGAACATACACTGCTAAAATTTCTACGCCAACAGTAGAAAATTTCAATAAAACAAAAACCTTACTAGGAGAATACAAAGAAACTGAGCTACTCACTTTCTGAAGAAAAGGAGCGAAAACTGGTAATCAAAGGATTATCAGTAACTACTCCAGTGGAGGAAATTGTAGCAGACCTAAAAGAAGAAGGTCTAAACCCGAAAATGGTGTGGCAACTCTAATGTATAGTTGCAAAAAGCAGCAACGGAAGAAGAAAATTACTACCTATTTTCATGGTAGCAATTGAACCGACGGAGAAGAAATATATAAAAATTTAAAACATCTATGCCACACCAAAGTAAGCGTGGTGGAGGAAAGAATAAATAACGAACCTGTACAATTCTACAGGTGTCAAGGTTTTCACCATTGACAATGCTCGTGTAACATGAACTTGTACTGCGTAAGATGCGCCGGAGGACTCGAGGCAGCGGATTGCACCCTGAGCCGAGCAGAGATACCCACATGTCAGAATGACGAAAGAGATCACCCCGCCAACTACAGAGATTGTCCCAAAGACTCCAAGAAGGCGGAGAGAAAAACAGTAAGACCAAGTGCACTAGCAGCAGGAGTGAGCTACGCACGAAGAAGCGAAAAAGGCACCCACCCAGAGTGCTCCAACCGACATTATGAGTATGTTGCAAATTATGCAAACACGCAAAACAGCGTTAACCTTCTGTGGAGCGCATTGATTCTTAGAACTCCGTTGGGCACAATATATCAATTGGATCAATCGAAACAAATTTAGTAAAAAAAATCAATATTATTGAAATTTAACTTTTTTATTTCAATGTCATTTTTATGTGTCATTCATAAAAAATTTTTTGAGAAGCTGCTATAAAATAGAACAGGCTGCTTAAGTTGAAAATCTCAAATAAAAAACAATAAACGAAACATATTTTCAAAAACAAATATTACAAACCTAAATATAGTAATTTTAACTATAGTTGAAGCATGTGATAACCTAGTGCTGTAGTCTCTACAAAAAAGAGTGATATGCGATCAACAAATTAATTTTTTGACATGAGTTACATAAGTATTTTGTTAATTTTTTCTTATTGGCTGGCCCAGAGCAGTCTTTACATCTTCTTCTCTTGATCCCTTGAGTTGATTGTTCAATTAATGGGTAGTTTTCTTCTTCATTATGCACTCTGTAGCGTTGTAATTTATGTGGCCAATCATGGGGCATGCTGATAGTGAGTTCGCTTCTCCTCTGCAATTGAGGTTAAATAAGTTCGATAAATTCTTCAAAAACAATTTTCTGCGAATCGGTTTTTGATTATTTTCTGATAAGATTACCTGGGAATTTATCTGTCACATATTGAAAACTGCAAAAAATAACACCATGTGCCAGCGACGAACATTT
Source organism: Galeruca laticollis (assembly GCA_963921935.1). Taxonomy (NCBI): domain Eukaryota; kingdom Metazoa; phylum Arthropoda; class Insecta; order Coleoptera; family Chrysomelidae; genus Galeruca; species Galeruca laticollis. The sequence continues at coordinate 156,200,540 of OY998179.1, read as the reverse complement.
CCTGCGACATTATAGATGGCATATAATTTATCTGTAGTATCTACCCTTCGTTTGGTTTCATTACAGTATGTTATAATTTCTGGTTTTTGCAGGTCCTCTGTTTCCGGGTCTATTGCAAAATATTATGGGCCTTACCACGAACACGAGTCGATGGAATTTTTTGGACCATTTTGTCTGTTTGTCTTTCCCTATAAAATAGTCTTCCCTAACTTCGTTAACCTCCGCGTCGCTGATTTCTGATTATTCTGTTTCTGAATCCTCTGTGCGGGTTTCTATAATATCTTCCCATCAGGACCACTTTCGTCACCATACTCCTCAACCACTTCTGCATTGTCATCGTCTTCTCCCAATAAAATATTGTAGATGTCTTCTATATCCCTAGGATCTTCCAGGTTGCATGTTTTTTTCAAATTCGCCATGAAAGGGATTTCAAATATTCTGGAAATCCTCAAAAAACTCATGTTCGCGCGCAATATATCAAACTGAACACAAACAAAAAGATTAGTTATTTTGATTATAATGGAAAAAAGTGAATATTAATGACAAGCTTACTACTAAAACAACTTACCGAAGCATGAACTTGTATCAAAATAATATAATCGATTATATCCCAACAGCGCGCGAACACTTCTTAGAGGCAGGAAGCTACAGAAATGGGAAGGTGACAATAGTCATGCGTCTTAGAGTAGCACCGTAATATATGAGCCATGTATCAATTTGATCAGTAGTGCCCGACGAAAGGTCAATAGCAAATCAACCTAATTAATGGCAGACAACCTTCCCAATCAATTAAAAATAGGATCGTGGAATACGGGAGGAACTAGAACAAACCAGAATACCATGGGAGTAATTTTGAAGGAAGAAGACTTTGACATATTCGCACTTCAAGATACAAAATTCCCCGGTTATAACTATAGATTCACCTGACCAGGCCACAACGTTTAGAGAAACGACACAAACGTATACTCCGAAGGCACAGCGATCTTAGTGAACAAAGAGCTACGCCAATACCAGATCAACACACCGGACGATTCACTAACTGTTTGGGAAACGACCCAAAGAAAGGAAAAAATGTAACATATTTTTTACCAAATAAAATTAAGTACGGCACTGTCTTTTCTTACAATGCATTAACATCAAACATATGCTACCAACCATACAACATACAGTTAATCCTAGTTGGCTGATATGTCAAATCAATAGATTCTATTATTTGATTGGTCAAACAAGGAAAATGGCAGCTGTCAGTTTTTCGTCACTTCCGCCTTCGCCTTGATATGAGATTCTCTCTTAGCGACACATCGTTTTTTGTTGTAAGGTATATAAATCAAGCAAGGCACAGCCCTTTTTTTTAATACCAGGCAGTGGGCCACATGGTATTGTTTTAGTCCACAGTGACATATTTATAGAACAATTTAAGTGTTAGTTCAACAAGAACTCAAGGATGTTTTTGCATAAATAGAGTAAGTTTGTAAGGTAGTTTACTGCAACCTAGACCTTTCATGTTCAAGAAAAGCGCAAAACCGTACATCTTTAGCTTTTAAGTACTGAATGAAAAGTACTGTAGAAGCAGTTATACATAAATTTGAGGAAGTTCAAGTGTTGCCACAGAATCGGGTAATACCTGCAAACGGTGGAATAAGGTTCTCAATGGTATGATGTCCATTTTGTATAACTGCAAGTTGTTGAAATCTTTAGACAATTGGAGATTGAATAGCTGATCGGCCAAGTTGGGAGATTGGTATAGTGCATCTGTGCCAAATTGCAAAAAACAGGTGAATGCCTTCAATTTTCATTACAAGTTAACCTCAAATTAAAACAATCAACATTAAAATAAAAGACTTAGGAATAAGTCTTACACAACAAGTGTTTTACGTTTTCATCTTTCAACGCAGTGATTGTTTAGTGAAATAAGTGAATTTAACCATACTAATACAACTTCTATATGTCTTCTATATGTATAATATAAATGGCACTTGGAGTTAATTAGTTATAAGTTAACCTAGAAATTGTTCATTGGTTCAGATTTGAATAAATTTAGTTTGTTAAGTTGGCTTATTCGTATTATTTATAAGTACTATAGTTTTAATACCTACAACTTAAATCCAGTTACCTATGGAGCTCCCTAGATAGAGCTATTTCAGTTTTATTGAGCTAGTCCACTAGCCAGGTTTATTAGTTTAACCTACTGAAGGTGGTATCAAGAGGAAAAGCGAACCCACTTCTGATCCAACTAACCATGAAAGCAACGATAGTAGTGTTACATGTCATGTGAACCTACCCTAAGCAGTGACAATAATGGACGGTCAATGTCAATGAATCAGTCAGTGATTGAATTCTCAGATATAAGTTGTTGATAAAACATTAAACTATTGAATAAAAGTCTTTATAATATTATTACTATATTACATGGTGGCAGAGGAAACACGAAATGGCAGCATCACTACCATTATCACAACCAAAACAATTTCATCCTGGGAATAACCCAGCTGAAGAGTGGGAGAAATACCGCCAACTCATAGAAATTTATTGGATTGCAACAGGACTAGATAGAAAACCACTCAAAATACAAAGGGCAATATTCTGGAAGAAGAATGCATCAATTTGTATAATACATTTACCTTTGAAGCCCAACCAGATGCAGAGAGCTACCCAAGAGACATCGAGAAGTTCTGACGGTGAAAATAATTTTAGATTTATTCTCAAACCATTATACTCCGTATAAAAATGAAACTTAGATTAGAAATATATTCTTCACTACTAACCAAAAAGAAGGCCAATCAATTGATGAATATATAATCGAACTGAAAATAGAAGCCAAAGATTGTGGGTTCAAATATCTAACAGAATCATTGATCAGAGACAGAATCATATGCGGGATAAGAAGTGATAACTTAAGGACAAAAGTACTGAGAATCAGAAATTTGGACCTACCAACGTGCGAACAAACTTGGAGGGCTGAAGAAGATGTCGAGAAGCTAGACTAAAGCTAGAGAAGTTCTAGCAATAATAAACAAAACTGTCAAAAAGGAGACAGCACATAACAGTCTTAATAAAAAAAGTTGTGATAAATCCTTGTATAATTATGAGTATGGAAATTGTCCAGCATTTGGACAACACTGTACCAAATGCAATCGCCTTAATCATTTTACTAAGGCATGTAGGACCAAATCAAATAATGAAATTGAAGTATATGAACCGAGTACAGATTCAGATAAATTCCATATAGTAGCCATATATATATATATATATATATATATATATATATATATATATATATATATTATTGTGTATTATAAATAATGCCTCTACGTTGGGAGCTATTTTATTATATATTTTCAATTAATTTTATTATATATTATTAATAATGATTGTATGGGCGCCAGAATTGGTTCGCTTTCTGCGAATTCCCAATTCAAAGATACTACACAAGTTAGGAAATATTATGAATTTGTTTAACTTTTAACATTGTATCTCAGGGATGAGATTCGGCACTTGGCGATTGTCAGCAACAGGAAACACTGTAGGTAAGATATCAAAGAAACGCAAGACGAACATAGACAAATGATTTTAATTGAACATATTTATGTAAATAACGAAATTATTATGAGATAAAAGTTTATAATTCATACTAAATTCAATAGAATATTATTGACGCAAATATTCGCACAAAACCGCTTTTAATAAATTATTAATATTATTGAATTCCAACGTATCAAGTAAGTTTCGCTTGATTACTTATTTTACTAAAAGTTCTGAATGCATTCACAACGACTCAACCTCTACTCTCGCTATTGTTAACCTTGGCGTTGTGTGTTGTGGTACTGTGATGACTATTATTTAGTTTACAAAATGAAAGAAAAAGCAAAGTGTTTGGGATGTATCATGATTTGATGTAAGAATTTGGTGAGTATTAATTTTTTAATATGTGTTTAGTGTTCTGTGTCCGATATTTAGTAGAGATTGAATATCTAATACTAATATTTTTACTAATTAATAGATACCAAACAATATAACCTAACATATAAATATATCAAAAATGTTTTATAGGAAAAATACAATATATACATGAGTAATAGAGTTTATGGTTGGTTCTTCTTGACCCTGAATGTGGTGCATCGGAGAAAAACGATCGCCTATGATCGAATAAGCGAAATTCAGATGTGGAAAATGATGTGATGTGAATTATTTCATCAGTAGAAATATCTTATCCACAACAAGATATGTGAATAGTTATCGAAGATTATATTAATAAAGGTAATTGTTCATCTTACCATATCTAGATGCTATCACCATTTTTACACTTATTTATTTATATACGAGTGATAAATTTTTGTTAGTTTATTGTTCAAAACTACTGGATGCTAGCTCGGCGTTCCATCAAGTACCGCTTGACGAAGCCAGCTCTAGGCTATGTACCATAGACACACCGTTCGGTAGATACACATATCTCATACTTCCATATGGATTATGCAGCTCATCTGCAGTTTTTTAAAAAGCTATTAACCAATTAGTAGAAAAAGTACCAGGGACAGTGGTTTATGTAGATGATATCCTTGTATTTGCGAAACCTTTATCGCAACATAATGAAATATTAGAAGAAGTCTTGAAACAAGCGAGAAAACTTGAGATTAAGTTCAAAAAGGATAAAATGCAATTAGCAGTGACTAAAATCAAGTATTCAGGTCACTGGATATCGCACAACAGGGTAGAAGTCTGTCAAAAGAAAATAGAGGCGAAAATTGGACTCGAAGTTCCTAACAATAAAAAGGGCCCACAAACATTCCGTGGAATGGTTGACTATCTGTCAAGATTCTCACCAAACTTATAAAATATCAAAAGAAAGTGTAATTTTAAGGAATTTATTAAAAAATGACACAACCTAACCAATAACGAAGAGAGATGCTTTACAAATTTAAAGAAATTAGTATCAACTGCTCCAGTCTTAGCAGTATTCGATAACAAGAAAGAAGTTACGATATGTACCGATGCCAGTAAAGAAGCAATTGGTAGTGTACTAATGCAAGACAACTACCCAGTGGCTTACGCATTAACAAGTCTGACGCCAGCTCAAACCCGATACACAGTAATCGAAAAGGAATTGTTAGCTGTGGTCTCAGCATGTGAACATTATCATTACTATATATATGGAAGAAACATAAAGGCAATCACAGACCACAAACCTCTACTAGGTCTAGTTAGTAAGCCAATAGATTATTTATCACCCAGGCTTCAAAGTTTAGTACTTCGACTTTTAAAATTCGACGTAAAGCTTAGTACTTCGACTTTTGAAATTCGACGTAACATTAGAATATCAACCAAGCAGATCAATGTATATTTGAGATGCACTCTCACGTTTGACAAGAGTAGGCATAAAAGCGCAACCATTCCAAATAGAAGAACTGAAAGTACAATCTGTTGTGGTGGCTAAAAAACAAAGCCTAGAAGAACTTGAGGAGCAAAATTCAACTGATTCAGAAATGAAGCAAATATTTTTCTATGATAGAAATGGATGGCCTAAAAAACCTTCAAATGTGTCCAAAGAAGTAAAACCTTTTTTCAAACATAAGTATGAGAACTACGAACATAAGGGACTTTTATTTTTTAACAAACGTGTTATTATACCTAAGGTCTTCAGGAACAGTATATTAAATAAAATTCATAGTGCACATGAAGGTATCAAAGCCTGCACTATACGAGCTCAAGAAGCTCTGTTTTGGCCGGATATGGTGGAAGACATACGAACCTTTGTACCATCTTGTCCCATTTGCCAAAGACAATCCAGGTCCAGCGTTAAAGAACCTATATTACCATTACCACTCACAGAATATCCCTTAGAACGAGTAGGAATGGATTTCATGGAAATTAAAAACCAAAACTGTCTGATATGGACAGACTATTTTTCAAAATATACAGTCATACAACCCATGAAGAATACTACAGCTAGTAACGTTATTGATTACTTGAATATATTGTGCTATTTAATGGGTAAACCAACCCAACTCTTAACAGGTAACGGGCCACCTTTTCAATCGCAGGAATTTAGAGAATACTAAAGGAAAGAACATATAAAACATAGAACCAGTGGTCCGTACTATCCACAATCCAATGGACAAGTGGAGCGACAGGTGCAAACAATTAAAAATCTCATTTTGAAAACTCCAGATAAAGATCCTCAAAAGCTAACCATGACTTATAATAGCACACCAAAACCAAACTTAGAGTCACCAGCAGAAATACGAATAAGAACCAATCCACCCATCCTGAAGAAGACATTAAAGCAAAATTTCAAGCAATTAACTGAAGCAAATTTGAAGCTTAATCAACAGAGACAGGCAAATCACTTCAATCGCAATACAAAGGAACGGCCAAAGTTAAGAAACGATGTCCTAGTCTAGAGAGATAAAAAGAAATGGGTTCCTGCAACAGTACTAGCAAGAGATCAAAATCCAAACTCATACTGGATTAAAACTCAAGATGGAGCAGTGTATCGACGAAACAAATATCACTCAAATAATTTCACTGGAAGAAATGAAGAGGGTCAGGGGCCCAACGTTGAAGTTTCTCCACGTAACACACACGAAGGAAACAAACGATGACGAACTAAATATAACGAAACAATCACTTCCAAATCCAAGACTGCAACTGCACCCGGAAAATAGTTTACAGCCAGGATCATTTCCTCAAGCAAACTCTTCTCAAAATCTTACGACTCATCAAGACACTCAACTTAGAAGGAGTAAACGACAAAGAAAACCGCCAGTTAGGTTTCAGGACTTTGTACAGCAACCCTCAAGGGAGGGCATGTTACATGTCATGTGAACCTACCTTTAGCAGAGACAATAATGGACGGTCAATGTCAACGAATTAGTCAGTGATAGAATTCTCAGATATTAGTTGTTGATAAAATATTGAACTATTGAATAAAAATCTTTATAATATTATAACTATATTACAAGTAGTAATGGAAACTAGGAGATATTAGGAGAATATCGGCATACATAAGACCTGAAACAACTTTATACGAGGAAGCCGTGTTAGCGGTACTCCCAGATGGAAAAAGGTATAATAATAGGAGAGACTAGAGACCTTGAGTTTCATTTAAAAACACTAATAATAGGAGATCTAAATACCTGCGTGGTACCGCACTAGAAGAACCGGACAAGGAAGAAACTTGGAGAAAATAATAGAAAAATATCCGTCATACCAAGCGATTGGACTACACAAACCGACGCACTACCCACCACAAGAAGGACAACCCGATGTCTTAGATATCACTGTGTTGAGAGACATAGTGGTTCCGACATATAGTAAAAACCAAATAAAGTTGAGTTTACACCATCATTGTGAACATTTGTAGCGTTGTCAGAGTGTTCACGAAATATGGAAACGTGAATGTAGAAAATTTCACAATAATGAAAACTACAAAATTATCGATAATTTGATGGTTTTCGTTTAATATAGTGTGGAGTTTTTTCATTTACGTTTTTTGTTAATTAAATTTAGGAATAGATTTCACAAAGTAAGGAATTCTAGAATAAAAGTGGTAAGGTTATTACTGACTTACCAAATCTTTTAATAAATAAATATAATAAAAATACAAGCAATAAAATAAAATATGTTTAATAATGAACGTATTATCAAAGACAAAAACTAACAATAAACAAATCAACATATTGTGAAATGAAACTGGGCAGATTAAAATTCTTGTTCATTTTCTTAATCTGATTCAACATCAGTGTCACCCTCTTCACTACTAAAATTTATAACTATCGGACTAATTTCTGGACGATCAAATATTCTTTCCCTCTCATACCATTTAATTATCTCTCTTTCAGTATGTTGTATAGAATTTTTCTACATATCTGGAGTTATCATGTGCAGTGCCTCGTGCCACATGTTCAGGCAGTTATTCGCACTGTTACCATCCCTACCAGTATGCCTATTGTAGTAATTTTTTGCTATGCCCCAAATTAATTCGATAGAATTGAATATGCAATGGTAGGGAGGAAGACGTAAAACTATGTGTCCATACTGTTCTGCCATATCGTCCACTATATACTTGATTGGTGGCTTATTTCTTGAAAAAAAACAGAAAAAATGTTTAAAATAAATGGCAATAAGTGAGAATATATCTTTATATATACTGAGAAACGATTTGCAACAGTTCTATTTTGAACATCATGTGAGAATAGGGAATGCTTTTTTCTGTCAACCATTCCTGAATAGCACATTTTGACCATTCTGTATTTGGAGTTTTATGCAATAACATGCTGTGATAAGGTGCATTATCAAGTACATTTAGAGAAGGATTATATAAATTTTGCAGCAACTGATATTCAAACCATTTCCAGAAATTTGCCTGGTTCATTTCCCCATGATAATCATTAAGTTGGGTTTTTGAATAAAATATTGCTTCAACATCTTTAATAAATCCGTTTTCATTTCCAGCATGGAGTATAATATATCTGTAATAATATTATTTAAATAATGTTTAAGTAACCACTCATGTTTTGCAATACAACAAACCTTTTGCCATCCGTTTTAGTGGTTTTAACACTCTTGATATTCTCATTTTGCCATGAATGACCTATGATGCCATTTTGAAATATCCAGGTTTCATCGATGAACACAAATTGGTATAAACCTTCGTCCTTTGCTTCTTTATAATATCTCAAGAATTCTATTCTTTTCAAAACAACATTAGGTAATTCCATAAGTCCTCGTCGTGGATTATCCTTCATCCACTTAAACCCAAGTTCTTTGAGCAATCTATTTAAAGAAGTGGTACTACCATTCAATAACTTTTTTTCTTTTAGTTGGGACCACTATGATTGACACGTTATGTGCTGTTCTAAAAGCATACAGAAATAAAAATATGGTAAATATACAATTGTCGTAATTATACTCACTTCTCTGTTACATGTTGTAAATGGTATCACTAATAGAGCTTGTATTTAAAGTTTCTGTATTTGTTACTCGTTCATGAGCGCAACGTTTTTCCTTTAGTCACTCAAACTCTTCACCTTTTTTCTTTGTTTGACAAATTTTGTTGACTGTTTTTACACTGATTTTCAAAGCAGCAGCTACATGCTAAAATAATATAAATTTTCGTAAAGTAAGGATATTTTATTCACTTATCACCTACCTCTTGTACAGCGTTTAAGGGCAACAAAGGACCATTATTGTTCCTTTCCTGTTCAAAATAATTTACTAATGAAGCCACAAGTTCTCTGCATCGGCTATTCAGCTGTTTGGGCATTTTAACAATCACAGAAGAAAATGCTTTGTTGTTTTGAAAACAAAAACAGTTTTGATTATAAATATTTCTCACAAGAATATTTTATAAAGCACGTAACTATAACCTCAGAAATCGATGACAATACACGGGTAGAAAAGTCACAAACAACGCGGCAACATGACATTATTTCTGGCAGTGACTATTTTACCGTCAATAATTGGAGGCTTCTTTACGAAAATTTTAACACACATGTTTACATCGAGGGACGTCTAAACTCAATAAAGCTATATTGCTTATACATAATTTTGGTACAAAAGTTTTTTTATCGATTGGCTTATCTCTAGAACCTATTAATTAACAAATTTAAGTATATGCACTTTTCGATAGAAATGTAGCCACACATGCGATAGAAATACGCCCTTGGTGACGTAAACACAAATTTATTTGGTTTTTACTATACATCAATACCTCCGAAGGAGACAACGCACTCGAACCAATCGTCCTCAAGGTATGCGACGGACCAACACCACCAGAAAGGATGAAGAATAAAATTAACTGGACAAAATTCAGAAGAATTGCAGGACAAGCTATAGGGCCGATAGTGGAAATAACTAATGCAGAAACACGGCAAATTCAAAAACATAGATGACGACTCAACAAATTTGATATGGGAAAAGAACCGAATCACGAGGAGCGCATGGAGGACACGAAATCCAGACAAATAATGGAGAGTCAGGGAAATAAAAGAAGAAATACAAGAAGTTCACAGAAGTGAAGAATGGAACAAAATAATCAACGAACTAGATCCGCAAGAACTGGGGATATGGAGTATCTACGAGAAGATAAGAAACCGATGCTGCCGATACACGGAGCCAACGGCACGGTCTACACTGAAAAAGTGGAAGCCTTGAAAACCACGCAAGAAACTCAGTTTATACTGAATAAACACCAAGAGAAAGACATGGATTGCTTAGATGATAGAAGAAAGCATCGCCCAGTACCTAGAGGAGAAGGTGCACGAACCCCTAGGGCCCGCAACTCCTCTAGACGTGAACAAACTGCTAAGATTAGCTTCTAAGAAAAAGGCACCCTGAATAGAAAGAATATTCAAGAGACCATTCAAAAACATGCCTAACAAAGGTACCACATACCTAACCAACATTATCAACGGCATGTTAAGGACGAAATACTTCCCGACAAGACGAAACATGCAGAAATATTCGGAAAAAAATCCGTAAAATTACAGACCAAACAGTTTTCTACCAGTAACGAGCAAAATAGCAGAAATAACTACAATGAGGATATTTACCCTTCAGCGGGCAGGTATTGAAAATCACATAAAGAGTCGCTTGCGGACTGGTAGTCCGCATGTGACTGTGGGCCTATATTCTAGGATATTCGGTAGGTTTTGAGTGAATGGTAATATATTCTTGAATAGAAAAGATTTTATTACAAATATAAAAACTTTTACAGATGCAAAAAATAATAAAAAAAAATAAAAAATTGAAACAAACGACATGATTTAACAAAACAATATAGAAATAACGTTAATCACTTAGTATTAACCTAAGCAAGTAGAACACATAAGAGTAGCGTGCTCTAAGCACATAAATTTATAACACTTTTTGCAAAAAAATCTCGGTGGACGATTTGTCTTGCGATCGCAGTAAAAGCATCTACCTATCAACTTGTCTAAACGCTTCTGACCCATTCTCTTCGATACCATATATTTCCATAATTCTCAACCTTAAATTTCTTGATAAACAAAGGATTGTGGCCCTTTCACGCAAGAGATTTTCCAGTAATTTTCCAGTAATGCAAATCCGAGATTTTGCAAAAACGTACGTCGTAAGATTTTGTCGTTAGTGGTTGCATGGTGAATTGCTTGACAGTTTATACCACCTATGTTCAGACAAGAGAAAAAAATTACCCTCGGCCATATCCGCGTTGACCTGGCACAATTGTATGTTGCGCATAACTTGTCGACAACATCAACTCCTCCTTTGGTCTTGTTATACTGTGTCAGTATCTCCGGCTTGAATAAATCTCCACTTTCAGGATCAATGCTATCATCGAAATGCATATTAGAGGCTAACAACACAACTTTTCTTTTCTTTGTGCAATAAAATGCAATGTGCAGTTTAATTGACGGCAAAAATAGTAAATTTTTCGGGGCGATTTACGTGAAGCAACTCGGGAGGTAATTCTGTTTCATTTTTCTCCTGAGTTCCTACAACAGTTAGACTGTAATTTGTAATAAGACTGTCAACTAATGGTATACTCATGAACCAGTTATCCATCGTGATGTTTCGCCCCGAATTATGAATTGGCTGGCTTAGTCTCTCAATAATGGACCACCCTGAATTTTCTACGAAAAATTGCCCCTACATTCTATATTCTACAATAAACTGCAGCATTCCAACAATGAAAAAAAATTCCAAATTTCTGAGGCAGTCTTCAAGTCTTTAGTTGCTCGCTTAGGTCCTGGTAATTGTTTCAATAAGTTGGCGCGCTTTGTTCTTTTTCGTTTATTGGAATACGGCAAGCCATTCCACCTCGTACCATCTTTTCCTGTATAGACTGGTTCACTCCTCATTTCGTCTTCTTGTCCTAATACTTCTTCCGAGCTGAAGGTGTCTCTGTCATCTATCTCTTGTTCGGTATTACTATCGCTTCTTTCTTCCACGTGATCATTTTCGTCAAGTTCCACTTCATCGTCTAGCTCTTCCTCTTCATTTTCATTGTCTGAGACGCATTCAAGCATCATTCTTCCGATAATCTCCTGCTCGCGTTCATAGAACATTGTATCCGAAAAAAGTGTAGATTAAAAAAAGAAACGTAATGAGGCGCGCGCGGAATGACGTTCCGCTAATATTTTATTTATTACATTTTCCACTTACGCTATCAGAAAATTATTTTGATATTCATTAGAAACATAGAAAAGTATAAATTACCTGAAAACAACTGATTAAAACTCACCTTTTCATACACAAGGTAATAAAACAAAAATATAACGTGCAAGGGCGCGCGCGAATTCACATTCCACAAGGACCTGTATTATTCACGTGTTATCACTTTAAGCTGCCGCGGCGTACTAAAGTCATAATGCAATAAGTTAGGAAGTTAGAGAGAGCTAGGAAGCCTAGTTGCCAAGTTTAACAAAACTACAAGCGATAGTATGTGTGTGCGGACTGACATTCCACGCGCGCCTACTGAAAATTTAAACGAACAATTAAGGGTATTAAACGTAATACCAGACGAACAGTTCAGATTTAGAAGAGAACATAGAACAATAAATCTTTAGACTTGTAGAATATATAACTCAAGGTTTCAATCAGAAGGAATTAATAGGAGCAATATTCCTCGATATAAGCAAAACTTTCGGCCGAGTATGGCACGAAGGACTATTTCACAAAATGAGAAAGGCAGGATAAACAAAACCTCTGATCAAACTGATAAACAGCTATCTCACAGAGAGAAAATTCCAAGTTAAGGTAGCAAACGACAGATCGGAAGTAGGCAAGGAGCAGTACTATCCCCCACACTATATAGCATATGCACAGGAGACATACCAAAAATAGAAAACAAGATGAACGGACTCTACCCCAATGATACTACCATAGCCACGAGATACGTGGAAGTGAAAAATATCACAAGCAGACCACAAACAGCAGCAAACGAAGTCGACGAATTGTGCAAAACGTGGAATTCAATGATAAATAGGGAAAGCGGTTCTGTTTACGAAGAAAAGACTGCGGCGACCAGAAGAAAAAATATAAATTGACGGCGAAGAAATCGAATGGACAGAAAAATCAAAATACTTAGGAGTAACAATGGACCAGGGACTAAAATTCACCCAACACGTGACCATCATAATAGACCGAACGAGGCAAGCGAGGGTAGGACTCGCCAGATTGATAGGCAATAAAAGTAAACTCAACCTCAAGACCAAGTTGCGATTTACAAGAAATATAATAATCCTAATAATCACGTACGCCACTGTCGCCGGAGAAATACTGGCCAAAGGAATATACAGAAACTACATGTGCAACAAAACATATCGCTAAGACAAGCGACATACGCCAAATGGAACAAAAGAAATGAGGGTATATACGAAGAAACACAAGTAGAGAAAGTACTTGGAATAATGGACGAAAGAGCGAGGTTACAGAAAACATATTCAAACGTATAACTGGGTGACCTAACAAGCTACAAGATAGAAGACTACAGGAAGTAGGAGAGACCAAGAAAACAAATAGATAACTACGCATGGAGGTCTTCACCAGAAAACAACCGTAAAGACGCAAGCCAGTACATAGAAAAACAAAAACCGTTAGGACGAGCAATCGTTTGTACACCATAAAAACAAAAAAAACGAGCAGGCGAGCAATCGCTTGCACACCAAAAAAACAAAAAAAAAATCCCAGGAAAAAGAAGAAAGAAGTATAAGTGACCCCCCCGACACGGTAATTCCGCGCTACTGCATAAGGTAGTCGCCGATTTACACATCGGGGACTATAAATGAGGCGATGGACCACTTTGCTTAGGACCTTCCTCGCCGAAGAAAACAAGAAAAAATACGGCTTAGGCAGCGATCACGCAAATACCCCTTGTAAAGAACACTGAGGCCTCCCGGAATGTTATAGAATTAGGAAAAGAGGAGGGAGAGTACGCGACGCGAGACGCGAACTACGATGAGGTCTTGTCGGAATGACAGGCGGTGGATATAATGTCCTACTTCGCACCCACTCGCGGACCTAGTCGGGGGGTGAATGCTTAATGGGCCGGGTTTACTCACGCGCGGCTGTGTGTCTGAAATACGAGTGTCGACTAAGCCAACCATCAAGAAGGATGAATTATACCAGAGAATATAAAGTGTTATTCCAATCCTAGTACCGTTTGATCGTTCACATATACACTAATATTTCAATGTATTCTTTATCTTATCGTTGTAATAATGTTTATATATAGACTTAATATGAGAATTTTCAGTTCACACTACGTGTAAATTGTGAAGATGGGGATTCTATCAATTTTTGCTCTTCTTCTTTACACTATTTCAATAAGAGCTGATTGTGGTAAGTCAAATTATTTGATCAGTCAGTCACTGTTCCATGTCTTTAAGAACTATTTTCGTATTTTCCGAATATCTAAGGTATCCTCTTGCTAATATTCAAATCCTACCTCTCGTTACAATTTTCCTTGCTAATCTTTTTAGATGTTTCATTGCTTTGTTAGGGGAGCGGGGGGCTCGTTGTAATAATTCTTCGTTTCTGGGGGTTGGAAGCTTACTTGATGGGTATTTAGCAGTACTTTTCAAATGAGCTACTTTTCAGCTATTGATTTGGAATGAAAAACTTTCAGACCTGTTACGAATTATTATAATGTGATGTTTTTCTAATTTAGTTAAACAGAAAACGGGTGGGATGAACTTTGAACATACGGTATGGCTACTTACGTATTTATTTAAACACTAAACTACTCAAAATCACTTGATTTATATACACTTAACTATTCACTTACATTTAATTTATATGCACACAATCTTAATTATTAGTTTATATCAACACTTCACTCTTCGCTATTCCGGTGTATTCTTGTTTATTTCACGAGATCACTTTATAAACTAAAACTCTTCTGCTGGTCTCTCCTTTATATATTAGTGCCTTTTTTACTACCACTAATTCTAGTCTGCGGCTTACACAAAACAACTGCCTTTCGGGATATTTGTCGAATGCCGGCTCAATCCTTATAAGGATCTTCGGAGAGAATGTGTATAGAAACGATCATAAAAAATCCCAATAGACCTTCTCAGAATTCGGCACGCTCACCATTTTTTTAACTCCGTTACCATAATGTTACTGGATCGTACTTAGTATCTACTTCGGTGTGCGAGTTCGTAACATTACCCCCTCCTTAATTGGAAGTTCCTCCTGGAACTTTTGTGTAACCGAGACTGGATGTTTGAATCGCAAACTCGCCCCATTTCTACACTTTCCGATCTTATGGAAATAGCAGTGCACCGTATTCATCGGATACTGATAACGGGGGTTGTAGCTGCAAATTAACATCTGGACACCGGTATCTTGGAAGATCACCTCTACCATGTTCCTGATGACTCGCCAATCCAACTGGTTACTCGCTATCTAAGGCATAGCCAGTTTTTTCACGCTGGATTCCTACACATGGTCTCGGAGGTTTCGAAGTGCTTCCCACACATCGCGGTATGTAGATCGATCTTGGAATTGATTTTTAGTTACCACGTAGAAGACGAACCGCGAAATGTGTTTCAATCTCAGTGTCTTGCCAGGGGCTGGAATCTGGTTTTCAAGTTTTTCTAATTGCTCGAACTTCTTTCGAAAGACGGTTGCTAATTCTCGTGCGTTCTTGATACGGGCGGGGATGTTGTATGCCAGTAAATAATCTTCCGGGACCGTGAACAAATCTTCTCATTGTTCTGAAGTGACTTCATATATCTAGCTTTCCCGGTGAATAAAACAGGATACAACTGGAGCACTAGTGGACTGAGTATTGAAAAATATGAGCAATTACTGGATCAAGTGTATTCATAGTATTCATCGAAGTTGAAATATAATAATCGAAGGACCACCGTGTAGAACACGGACAAAGGAACAGGAATAAAACTATAGCCCGTAAAGTTCATCACAGAGCACTTTATTTCATTAAATACTAAAAACCACGCAGCTCAGTTTCCATCTAAAGCAATATTATGACACCGAAACTTGCAGGTAGAGGTGGAAATACATTAAATTTATAAACAATTGAAACTTTTATAGTTAAACATACGATTAGCTCTCGCTGATGTTATGATTTGGCCGCAGCGCGGTACAGCAAGTGAATTATATGGATTAATAGAAACCTTCCGGTGGCATTCCAACTTTTTCAACAATGACCATATTATTAGAAGTAGATTTACATGCTATCTTACCCACATTTGCAACTGCACTATTCTTTCATTACTTAGTTTGGTTTTCCAGCATCAAACTAATTAAAGCACAATAAAAATTGAAATTTTATGGCGAACGTGTATTCCTTTCGGAAGTCAGATTTACTCTTTTTTTCGACTTCTTTACTGAATTCGCAGAGGACACGAGGTCAAGCGACGGACGGAACCGAGTTTATTCATTATATGAATTTAAGCATTGACTTTTATTTAAATATTGGCGGGGCCTTCGCATCTGTTAAAATGTGATTTTAACACCCGGTACATCCATACTCGACCATGAATTCTTTGAAGGTAGGGTCAGACACATCTCGAATATGGTTTACTTCTTTCTCTAGGTTATGGTCTCCTTCGAATGGCGCTAGTCGATTTTCGTGAACTACTTTGGTTTTTTTCCGTTGGGGATCTAGCTTATGCGATATATAACATCATTGATCCTTTTCTTGATTAAGTATGGACCTTCCCAAGATTTTTGTAATTTTGGAGAAAATCCTTTTCTCTGCGTCGGGTTGTGAAACCATACTCTGTCCCCTTCTTTAAAACTGCCTACTATGGCCTGCGTGTCGTACCGACTTTTCATTCTGTCACTGGCAACTTGGAGATTTGTTCCAACTAATTCATGAATATCGTCCAGTCTTCGTTTCAATTGTATCACGTAGTCTTCTCCTGCTAGATCTTCTCCAGGCCAACAGCCAAATTCCAGGTCACAAGGAAGCCTCATTTCACGTCCAAACAGGATTTTCGCAGGTGTTTCACCCGTGGACTCATTGACGGCAGATCGATAAGCCAATGCCAATAGAGAAAGGTACTGGTCCCAATCTCTCTGATGGTTGGAAACCACTTTGGACAGGTATTTTCCAATAGTCCTGTTCATTCTCTCGACCATTTCGTCTGACTGTGGAAGTGATGCTGTTGTCCCAGTCTTCTTCATTCCCAGCTTATCTCAAATCTCATAGAATAGATGATTTTGGAAATTTCTTCCCTGGTCGCTGTGGACTTCCAAGGGCACTCCACGTCGGCTGATAAATTCTTTCACCAATACATCCGTGACAGTTGTGGCCTCTTGGTTCGAGATAGCGTAAATTTTCATCCACTTTCTAAAATAATCCATTACATCCAATATGTAATTGCCACCAGTTTCGGTCGTCGGAAATGGTCCAGCGATATCTACTGCAATCCTTTCGAAAGGGCTTCCAACATTGTACTGTTTCATGGGTGCCTTTCTCTTGCGATGTTATCCATTACTCGTAGCACAAGTCGTACATTTCTTGCACCCGTTCACATCGTCGGAGCTGTTCATCCAATAGAACCTTTCACGGACCCGCTGAAGGATTTTCTTCACTCCCAGATGACCTCCCGAAGGACTATCGTGTAACTTCTTCAGTAACTCAGCTGCTCTCGCTCTCGGGATAACTAGCTGGCTCTTCATCTCGGAACGATCCTCGTTCTGAACGATTCTTTTCAATAGGCTTTCTTCCAGGACAACGGAGTCCCACTGAGCCCAATATGCCTTGAGTGTCGGTGAAAACCTTGACACTACGTGCCATGTAGGTCGCCGATTTTATTCCTTCTATTGTCGATTTTTTTTAGGTGAGGATCATTCTCCTGATCTTCTCTGATCCTGGTGGGTGACCATTTTGCGCTAACTACAGTAATTCTTGAAACTGCAGCTTCCCTAGGTTTCGCCTTGTTGCAGTGGGAGTGGTCTGTTGGGCACGGCAGTCTAGACAGGAAGTCGGCCTCTCGGCTATTCACATCAGCTTGATGTTCGCCCCTGTCTAATTTCACATGTGATTGTAGTCCTTGAGTTGCAGGAGTCCTGGGGCGCTTCGATGGGCTGCGTACGTGCTCTAGCTCACCACAATTTCGGTATTTGATCTTCTTCGGCTTCTTTCCTGTCATACTCTTCATTAAATTGACGATCTGGTTCAGGATGTTTTCGTTACCTTCTTCTAGCATGGTCCTAACTTTGTTGTACCGCGAATCCTTCGTGGCTCCTTTGCATTTAAGAAGTTCTTGGTTTGCAATCGTCGTAGGACGCTTACACAAACTGCGTGCATGCTCTAGCTCGTCACTAGAACAGCACCTGATCTTCTTCGGCTTCTTGTCTACCATACCTTCCAACAAGTTGACGATCTGGTCAAGTCTGTCAACGTCACATTCTTACTGTATGGTCCTACCTTTTTTGTATCCCGAAGCCATCGTGGCTGCTTCATATTCAAGAGCAGCAGTCAATGCGTCAACTAGTATTTTGGGATGGGCTAAACGAAGCGTCCTCTGCATATCGGGGTCACGTGAGCCATCAATAAAGGCCTGGATGCCCAGACATTCAATCATGTCCTCTGGTGCAGATGGATAAGCAAATCGAACGAGTCGGGCAATATCCACTTCATACTCCTGAAGGGCCTTGTCACGTTTCCGCATTCGGTTCTTCAGCTGGGATTGGTACAAATGTTCCAAATGTTCGTAACCGTAACGCATGTCCAACCTCTTCTTCAGCGGCTCAAAGTCATCCGTTTCTTCCAGAGGTATCGTCTGAAGTACGTCTAAGGCATCCCGTCTCTCTCTAACTCCTTGATTTTTTCGTCCATCGTTGTCATTTTATCCTCAATATCCGATTTTAGGGACGAAATTTTATTTTCAACGTCAGCGGCAATGTCGTTTTTCATTAATAAGATATCGGCAGAAAGTTTGTCCATGTTAGCAGAGATATCGTTCTTGATGGTTGGAATATTTTCTTCCATGGCAGAAATATCGTTCTTCATATTAGCAGAAATCTTCTCTTCCATGGTAAAAATATCGTTCTTCATATCAGAAATTAACAAGAGTGAGGTGGAAGTCTCGCTTTTGAATAAGAATGTTTCAGGATGGAAGCCATCACTTACCAGTGCCCCTTGGAGTCTTTCTAGTAACTCACTTTTCTTAGCGGATGTTTCCAACTCACGATTTTCCAATTCGGTCTTAAGCTGGTGGTAACAGGGTTGGGGCAAATTGTACCAGTAAGCATTTAAAACCAGTTTCTTATTTATCAGACATGTATTTAGCGTATTTCGCACTAGACACTTTAGTCGCGCTAAAACAAATTATACTTTTAAGTTTCAGTCCTAATCTAATATAAAAATAATAAAAAATTGACTACAACATTTTATCTCTTCTTTTTAACTATAAAGGAACTTTAGGCTAACAGCCGTTCATAGTAACAAAATCTTAGCTTCTTAACTAGGTAATATGAAATCAGTCTTCATCGGAATTAAAATTGAGACACACAAATAAGATCTTATTATTTGTTGTATATTTTGCATGTGCACTTATTTTGCACATTATACATTATATCCACCCCTCGTGTGAATTTTCATGAGCTTCACCAAATGCTAAACAAAACTATTCTTCGGGCTCAGACTATGAATCAGTCTTTCAAACTTCATTTTTTACTTTTTCTATCCCTTGTCTTTTACCTATCTTTATCTTATCTTTTTTACTTGTTCTTTTGCCCTTTCTCATGCCTTTCTTAGTATCTTGTAGTTTCCTTTTGTTGTTTGACTTCTCTCCTAATTTTTTTTAACTCTTCCTTCTCTGGCGTGTAGATATCGGCACATCATTTTCACTTACGTTGAGGGTGATGAGTAGTCAATTTTCGTGGTAAAACTTTCGGGTGAGGCATCATTTTAGATGAAGAGAAAATATTCTGCTTTCGAAGATCAGAAGGCCCAGGAGTTTTTTAAATGTAGTATCCTCAATTCTTCTGGAACTTGAAGTTAATGGGTCACAACTTTCCATACAATTTATGATCTCACTGACATATATGATTAAAGAACAATTATCAAACGAATCTATATTAGTCCATATCTGTCTCAGATTCTTTGCTTGCAGGACTTGGTCGATCCATAACATAATATGGGGCAAAATCAAAATTTCTAAAAATTTCTGCATCTAGAATTCTTATGCCTGTGGCTTTGAATCAATCGATTTTTTAATGAAATTGACTGTCTCGACCCTTACTTCGTGGAATATGCTCATATTAGTGTTTTTAAATGAAACTCAAGGTCTCTAGTTAATTCCACAATATAATACAAGTTATTGAATATTCTAAAAAATTGACAATTGTTTCGATAAATCAATATCATCGACGATGATATTGATTTATCGAAACAATTGTCAATTTTTTAGAACTTCCAATAACTTGTATTATATTGTGGAATTAACTAGAGACCTTGAGTTTCGATTAAAAACACTCAATCGATTTTATTTGAATGGCAAATCCTTTTTAACGATTCCAGGAATATCATATGTGGTCATCGTTTTACCTGGGTTGTTAAGCATATACGCTGTCTATATTCGGTTTAAGTAATTCTTGAACGAACCATAAACTCAAACATCCAACGGCTGCATATTATGTGAACAATGCGGGAGAAACGGTAGCATGGTAACATGATTTTCTTTCGCTTTTTTCACCACTGTGATGTTTCACGTGTGAATGATGATTATCGAGTAATGGTAGGACACGTTCTCGCTGCGATGGTATGATAAACTTGATGAAATTATCCAGAATCAAAATGAATGATGAATTCTTTTTCCGTCATCCACCCTGAAAAATTTCCAGCTGCTATACAATCTGGTGATCCACATCTCACAAAAATGTCAGTGTACCTGAGCCTTGGAATCACAAACATGGGCGAGATATAATTTGCTGAGGCATTATTGGCAGATATAAGAGTTACGAGGGAACATCTTTCAACAGAAGTGATAGCCCCTACTTATTTTTGTCCTCGTGGAGCCATTATTTTCTTAGGTTTGTGTAGTGACTCCAGTTTCATCGATATTACCTATTCGTGAATGTGCAAATTGATACCTATCTATAACTATTTATAACATCTGTAAGCTTCCTAAGCAAGTTCTGAACGTTGATTTTATTGAAGGATGTTGCGCGACTAAGAGATGTAGCTTCAGGCGTCATCAGAGACAGTCTTAGGTTTCTTGCAGGTACAGTTGATTAATTTTCATGCCATAACTGAGGTACATTTTTTGCTTCAATTATAACAACACACTGATATGCCAACTTTCTGACTTCCTACGGGTGCAATCCAAAGTTAATATTGGAGCAAGTGAGCAAATATATCTTAGCTTCTTCTTCCTTTTTAAGAACTAATCTGGGTTTGACATAGGCGACTGATGAAGATATGTTACTTTTATTTTTTTCACATATCTATATAGCGAAACATGAAACAAATTGAAATGTTTTGGAGTTTTTCGTACACTGGTTTTATTTTCCAAGACTTCAGCAAAAGCCAATTCGTGCACATCTTGGCTTTGGGAAGCACGTACAGATTTTATTTTATAGCGTCTCAATGTGAATTAGATAAAATCAATTAAGTTCAGCAATAAAGTATTAAAACATGAAAAAAAGAAAATTAAGTATATCCCATGTAATTTTATAGAAATAATAAATCAATAAGAGGCAAGTTGTAACTTGTTATAACTTGCCCAATGAAAGTGTAACAATATAAGTCATTACAAGGTTTTTCGAATCAACTGTTAAAAAATTTCAAATTAACAATAATCAATTTAGTATAAACAAAAAAATTCCTTTGCCTGGTCTTATCGGGGAACCTGAACAACACCGCCTTCTGTGTTATCCAGAGAGATACTGATCGTCCTCATATGATAGAATGGGTAATAAAAGTAGAAAACTTAATAGATGATGAAGATATACAGGGTGAATCACGACCAACGGGATGAAGGTTTATATCGAAATTGTAAAAGGCTTAGAATGTTTGTGTGGTGGCGTATCAAAGTTATATTTTTTCTTATGGGACACCCTATATTTTATTGCTTTTTTTGATTACTCCTAAAAAATAAAATACTCCTTCATAATGATTCCCTATACCTAAATATAGGGGGTTCCGAGTTATGCTGACTTTTTTAAAATGTGAACATTTCGAAAAATATTTAAAACTCATTGATATAACAAATTTCCTCTTACATCCAAATAGCTGCATTCCACTATCGACTACTAAACATCTCCTTACAGGGTGTTCAGAATTTTCAGTTTCATTATTTTCGAAATTTGAATTATTGTCGAAACAATCTCCAAGTTGCCAGCGACAGAATAGAAAGTCGGTACGCCACGCAGGCCATAGAAGGCGGTTTTGAAGAAGGCGACAAAGTATGGTTACACAACCCGACGAGGAGAAAAGGATTTTCTCAAAAATTACAAAAATCCTGTGAAGGTCCATACTTCATCAAGCAAAAGATCAATGATGTTATATATCGCATAAGCAAGATCCCCAACGGAAAACCAAAAGTAGTTTACCAAAACTGACTAGCGCCATTCGAAGGAGACCATGACCTAGAGAAAGGAGTAAACTATATTCGGGATTTGTCTGGCCCTACCTTCAATGAATGTATGGAGGTACCGGGAAAGCTAGATATGGAGTCACTTCAGAACAAGGACAAGATTTGTTCACCCTCCCGGAAGATTATTCACTTGCATACAACATCCCCACTCGTCTCAAGAACGCATGAGGGTTGGCAGTCGTCTTTCGAAAGAAGTTCGGGCAATTAGAAAAACTTGAAGACCAGATCCCAACCACTGGCAAGACACTGAAACTGAAGCATAATTCGCGGTACGTCTTCTACGTGGCAACTAAAAATGAATTTCAAGATCGACCTACCTACCGCGATGTGTGGGAAGCACTTCGAAACTTCCGAGACCATGTGTTAGAATCCAGCGTGAAGAAACTGGCTATGCCTAAGATAGCGAGTAACCAGTTGGATTGGCGAGTTATCAGGATCATGGTAGAGGTTATCTTTCGAGATACCGGTGTCCAGATATTAATTTGCAGCTACAACCCCCGTTATCAGTATCCGATGAAAACGGTGTCCTGCAATTTCCATAAGATCGGAGAGGAACTTCCATTTAAGGAGGGGGTAATGTTACGAAACAGCACACTGGTGTAGACCCTCAATCCGACTCTGTCTAAGCCATGTATGGAAGTTAATATTTTGGCGGATGCGCAGGTATTTCTTAGAACTGTTTACGATTGTGACTATCTTATCTAGATATTGTTTTTGTGACCAGTCTAGAAAACGTCAGAGCCAATTGTTTTTGTGTAAGCCGCAATCTAGAATTTTCTAGTGAAAAAGGCACTTATATATATAAAGGATCGACCAGAGAGAGTTATTTTAGTTTAAAAAGTGATCTCGACAAATAAACAAGAATACACCGAAATAGCAAACAGTAAATAAGTGGATATAAATTAGTTAAGTGTTTACATAAATTAGTTAGTTAGTTAGTGAATATACTGTGTATATATTTAGTGAATAGTGTAGTGAATGAATAAGTTAAGTAAGTGAACCTACCGTGTGTTCAAAATTTATCCCACTCGTTTACTTTTTAAATAAATTAGGAGAACATTACAATATTTATATCAATTATGGCAAAACAATTTTAACGAATTAAGATTTTAATGAATATAAAGATTTGTATAACTGAGAAGGGAGAATATTCAGTATAATATTAAATCATTGTGTCACGTACCTTCATTCGTATGAGAAAGCTACTGTGTTAGCGAAACCAGTCACTATTTTTTTTTTCATTTATTTATTTAGTGTCTCGACATCTGATGGTCATTGACACATTTACTTTACAACCGTAATGCATCAATATGAATTTACATTAAATGAAACAATTGAATGTCTTTTATGAAGTAAATCACTAAGTTGTTATGGTCCGGACACAGAATATTCTTAAGATCGCCATTCAGATGATGGCGTTGTCTTGCTGTGACATGGTGATAGCAGTCTATTAAGATGTGTTTCACCGTAAGGAAGGTACTATGACAGTGGACACAGTATGGTCGTTGCGTATCAGATTCCATTAAGTATCCATGCGTTGCGCGAGTATGTCCAATTCTAAAAACGAGTTTTTCTCCCCTTCCCCTCCCTTCCCTTTCTTCCCTGATTGAATATAAAGATTTTTATAACTGGGAAGGGAAAATATTCAATATAATGTTAAATCATTTTTTCAAGTACCTTCATTCGTTTAAGAAAGCTTCTGTGTTAGCGAAACCCGTCACTATTTCAAAGTAAACATTAGTTCAAATAAAATGAAGTTTCAAACAATCCAAATTGTTTTATTCCAATCGTTTATAAAATAGTAGGTTAGGTTGAAAATCAAATGAATATTCTTCTATTATCTAAGTAAAAAATATTTATTATTACTTGCTCCTGTTAGATCTTGCCCCCCTCTCCCCTACCCAGGATATGACTGTAGACTATTACTAAATGCTCATTATATTTTTCAGAAGTGGAAACTGAAGTGATATGTTACTGGGGATCTTGGTCCATATATAGAAATGGAGAAGGATTGTTTACATCAGAAGATATAGACACAGAAATATGTACCACTATTATATATAGTTTTGCAGGGCTAGATTCAAATTTACAATTAACTCCTTTGAGTCCTGATGTTGATATCGAGAGACGTAAGTAGAAATAAACGGTTTCAAATATTTAAAATAACTTTTCCGCACTCCGGAGGCACTATCGTAGTGTATCTGGACTCATAGGACACGTTGTACTAGATCTGGTCAGCTGAAAATCAATAGATTATCTGTGATACGCCCTGAACTGAAATCAATCATAAAATTGGTCATTTGTGTACACTCCGGAAGTAGTATCGTTCTAACAAAACGAAGTTTCTCCAAAAATGACCAAAATGTGGTACTTCATTAACCACTGCACCCGTTATACTGGCTCTGATGAACTCGATGGAGTTCATCTGTGAAATTTTTTTGTATTTAAACATGAATAACCCCACATCAACTACTAGGAATTATTAGCAGGGGAGACATTTACAAAATAGTGCGGTACATATATAATAACAAAGATTACATTTCATATGTTAAGTTCATGTCTTTGAGATAAGATAACACTTTATTACTGTTCTAACTATCGAAACAATTGTCAATTTTTTAACATTTCTACAATATATTGTGGAATTATCTAGAAACAGCAACTTTCATTTGAAACAGTAATATGACTAGATTTCACGAAATAAGGGTCGAGACAGTTGATTTCAGATATCACTTTGTTTCCAGTTGAAGAGAGAATTAATTTTAAAGTGTTTCCTAAATTGTGGCGTCTTTTTCTGTTCTTCACTTTCTGGACATTCAAGTAACATATGCCTTACTGTAAGTTGAGTCTGACATGTTCGACATAAAGATATGGTTTCTGTTCTTAAGTGATGTTGGTGTGTTAAGCGTGTATGGACAATTCTTAAATAGTTTATAATAACTTGTTCCCTTCATTTATTGGGTAGTGGGAGTTTGGTTTCTATTTAGGGCATTATTTGTCTCAGATTGGTTTAAGTGTCTTGCCAAATGGGTTGCCATTTTTGGTGTATATGTGATTTTTCAGTGAGTGTCTGTTATCGGTGTGCGTAAATTTTGTAAGGAGGGGTAAATTATCTGTAGAAGTTGATTTTAGGGCTAGGGAGTCGACATTCAAGTTACCTTTTATGCCCATGTGTGATGCAACCCATAAAAACTGTATGTTTCTTTATCGCAATTTATGAAGTTCCTTTTTAATGAGTTCATGGATTGAGTGTGAAGGATATAAAGTTTTTAGAGCTGTTGGGACACTTAATGAGTCAGAGATAATAAGAAAGTTGTTCTCATTTGTTATATATATATATATATATATATATATATATATATATATATATATATATATATGTATATATATATATATATATATATATATATATATATAGATGAAGCAAAATGGTATTCTTGACGATAGATAAATCAAAAATCTCTCAATATCTTAGGGATTCCAGATCAGACAAAGGCAACGTAACAGTGATAATGGATGAATCTGAATATATAACCTTATCCTATAACATATTAAATGATGAATAATATTATAAACAACTCAAAAATTATCCCACTTCTACGTTACAGCAAAAAGCAAACAAATTAGTATCATCACTAAAAAAACAAAAAATTATCTCTGAACAACAAGCCAAAAGTTTAACAACTTATAATCTGACATCTCCTAAGTTTTATGGACTTCCCAAGATACACAAGCCCACCCATTCCTTAAGATCTATTATTTCATCGATTAATGCACCAAACAGTAATATTACCAAATTCATAACTGATATCCTTACAAATGCATACAATTGTAATAATGACTATTATGTTGAAGATTCTTTTCATTTTTCATCCTTTATAAATGACAAATAATTACCAAAAGGTTATGTACTTATTAGTCTTGATGTGGTTTCCTTGTTTAGTAATATTCCTATACAACTTTTTAAACATAATGTTGAAAAAAGATGGGATCGTATAAAAAATTACACCAATATTCCAAAAAATGTCTTTGTTAATTTATTAGACATTATTTTTTGATTCCACTTATTGTAACTTTGAAGGAAAATATTTTAAGCAAATTTGAGGTACACCAATGGGACAATTTAAAAGTCCAATAGCTGCACAGTATGTTATGGATGATCTACTTGATTCTTGCATAGCGAAACTCAACTTCCAACTTCCTTTTTTAAAAAAAATTGTTGATGACATTATCTGTGCAATACCTAATAACAAACATGATCATATTTTAAACATTTTCAATGCATACAATAAATTCATACAATTGACTATTGAACATGAGGCAGAAATTAGCATTCCTTTTTCAGACACCAGATTGATAAGAAATGAAAATAATATAATACAGTTAGACTGGTATAGAAAACCAATGAGTTCTGAAAGGTACATCAATAATTTTCAAACCACACAGAAAAGATTAAGATCAATTTAGTACTGACTATGAAAAATAGAATTCAAAAAATTTGTCATCCAACATTAACAAAAAAACTTAAAAAATGGTATGAAATTTTCATAAATAATTCTTATCCACCTCAACTATCAAAAAAATTTATTTTCAACACCAGAATACAAGAAGAAAGAATCACAAATAATAATAATGAGAATAACCAAGAAACTGAACCTAAAAAATATATAGTGATTCCATATACACAGGATGTCTCAACGAATATTTTAAACGTTTTTAAGCATGAAAATCAAATCAAACTAACTTATAATTATAGATTCACAATTAATAATATTTTAACGAAAACAAAATATAAGGATGAGGTATTGAAAGAAATCTAATGTAGTATATAAGATCTCTTGTAACAATTGTGACAAAGTGTATTATGGACAGACATCTAGAGTATCAAAAGACAGGGTGACCCAACATAAAAGTGACATAAAACTTAATAAACAATCATGCGCTTTGGCTGAACATAGCATAGAAACTGGGCATCATCCAAATTATAATAACATCATGGTTATACATTTGGAATTCCACTATCACAAAATATCCTGCCTAGAAATGTTTGAGACTGCCTTAGATGAAAAGTCACTGAATAAAAAGAGAGAAAGCAACCATGTTAATCACACTTATGCATATCTTCTTTCATTCAACCAACAACATAAGAACAATCAAATTCTAGATATTTCTAACTTATAAATATAAACATCTATGTAACTAATGAGTTATAACGGAGTTGTTGTGTATATACTACATTCACTCTTGTTATCGTGAGATTTGAGTGGGGTAATTAGTGAGAGTAATATACCTTACAACTTTCGCTCGTTGACAAGGGAGAATATATGATATATAGGACTTCCTTTGTTCATAGGATCATGATTAAGTGACAAGTCATGCTACTAATAATGAAGACTGTCTCTTAAGTCATAAAGTTGAACACATTAACTAGGTTATTTCTCAACCAAAAAACTGTCACTCAAACTGTGACACTCTGACAAACATATAATGTTCTTTCAAATCGAAAAGATCCCTTTGAATTAGTACTCAAAAAGTATCTATACATAAAATATATTTTTTTGTTGTTCCGAGTATGAACTGTTTTAATAATTATTAACTCACTTTACACGTAAGTATATATAAAAAAAAAGTTAATCAATGAAATGTAACAACATGTCCATATTTAAACCTTGAAAAAGAAAATAAAATTTTTCGAAACGTTGGGTAGTAAATGAGAATTTAATTCAGCCCTACTTACGACGGAATCCCTAAGATATTGAGAGATTTATATATATATATACATACATATATATATATATATACATATATATATATATATATATATATATATATATATATATATATATATATAGAAGGTAGTTATTTTGCCAATAACTAGTTAGAACAAATATTAGTGGGGGATTTGGCATCTGAGACAAAGAATACTCTGTTCAATTAGTCCGAGCTTTCGAAAATGTTTATTTCCATCCTAATTCTATATATATATATATATATATATATATAAATATATATATATAATATATATATATATATATATATATATATATTAATACTTATCCTCTATCGAAATTCTAAAGAAAATATTGAAATAAAGATAAATTTCAATATTTGGATGTGATACTAGTGATACACTCTGTATTATCAATAATTTCAATATACAAATAAATTTTGACATTTCAATTTCGGATGACATTAATGCAGAATATACTTTGTAACGATATGAAAACAAGAATACAGATGTCTCTGTTAGCAAAATTGCAATTATATTAAAAGAATGAAAATCTCTCTTTGTTATAGGAAAACGTGAATTTCTATTTTTTAAAAAAAATAAAGAATTTTTTGGTAACCAAAGGAGAGGAGAATTATTTATATAGAAAGTTGAGTGAGTTGATTTTGATATCCCCACGAGGCAACATCGAAATAAGAGTTGCCTCAAATTTATTCAAAAATATCATAGTAATTTATATGAATATTATGAGATCATCAAATCCTGTATTGTGAAGCCAGTGCGTGTATAATTCGCAACGAATTGCATCGATAAAGTGCGGGTGATTTTCGGATTTCTAAATTATTAATTTAGAAAGTTGTTCCTGAATTCTAAACACGGTTTTGAACACGAACGAGTTGACCAGTACCTAGTTGGTGAGTCCTGTCCAGTTTATTTACATTATTTCTCGAGAATTAATAGGCCTTTATCAAAAATATTTCAAATTTAGATGCATCTTATAGTAATAAATTCGATTGAAATTACAGTAACGTTACTCAAATAAAATTCAACGTCAAGCGAAGATAATT
The DNA here is from genome assembly GCA_963921935.1 of Galeruca laticollis. Classification (NCBI taxonomy): domain Eukaryota; kingdom Metazoa; phylum Arthropoda; class Insecta; order Coleoptera; family Chrysomelidae; genus Galeruca; species Galeruca laticollis. The sequence goes on along the minus strand of OY998179.1, from coordinate 156,171,186 downwards.
TTGGAATAGACAATTTAAACGGAAATTTGGGTATTTTGACATTGATATACATCAAGTATATAATCAAACATTTTGAACTTTGATAAATTATTTAGATTTATATTTATAGGTTGTCTTAATTTTAAGGTTGATAGAAAATTCTATCTTTGTTTCTGCGTTTACAATATTTTTGAAAAGTTCTAATTTTTGTAATTTGTTATTTGATAATATATTATATAAATTTGAATTCCAATCACTCTTTGGTACTCATTTCATATTCATTTCTCATTGTATTTGATAATTTTCAGGCTATAAAAATCTTGATATAATAAGTGACATTTGGTTAATTTACTGACAGTAAAATCATATATTTCATAAGATAATTCAATTGTCTTGTACTTTATAGAACAAACAGTTACTCTAGATTTGGAATAGCGTAATACGTGATTTGGAAAATTCTTTAAAATTTTATAAATTTGAATTATTATTTGAAATCTTTGATCCCTCCCTGAGATAAGAATGAGTAAGTCGATTGTGTATTGATTTATCTTTCACAATATGAAATTTAATATTCATCTGAGCCGGGCATATTAATTTGACAACTGCTGTCAAAAATTTCAATAGGTCATATTCACAAGAGTGTAGTTACAATCATAAATTGTAACATCAACAAATTGAAATTCATATAGAATAAATCATAATATAATTATTAAAATATCGAAATATGATAATTTGTCATCCAAACGTGGGGCAAATATTATTAATAAATAGAATATATTATAATATATAGCAAATGCCTCTCCGGTGTATGTACTACAATTTTGTGGCAGACGCCGACCAAATTATTTTTCTTTACATATGTAAGCTGCAGTATTTCCTGTCATTGTTTTGGATGCATCGATGTAAATGAGAGAGACATTGGAAAATATTGATGCTAATTCATTGAACGAATTTTGTATCTGGGTGGGAGTGGTCTGTTTTTGATAGAATGTTAGGGTTGTTTCTATATATGGTGTTTGACACGAACTACGTACATGCCCTAGCTCGCCACAATTCCAGCATCTGATTATTCTCGGCTTCTTGTCCATAATACTTTTCAATGAACTAACGAACTAGTCAAATCTGTGTTCGACACCTTCTTCTTGGATGGTTCTAATTTTGTTATATCCCGAATCCTTCGCTGCTGCTTCATATTCAAGAGCAGCTGTCAATGCGTCGACTAATGTTTTCGGATGGGTTACACGAAGCGTCCTCTGCATATCGGGATCACGCAAGCCATCAATAAAAGCCTGGATGCCCAGACATTCCATCATGTTATCTGGTGCTGATGGATAAGCAAATCGAAATAGTCGGGCAATATCCAGCTCATACTCTTGAAGGGTTTCGTCACGTTTCCGCCTTCGGTTCTTCAGCTGGAATCTGTACAAATATTCCAAATGTTCATGACCATATCGCATGTCCAACCTCTTTTTCAGCTGCTCGAAGTATATCCGTTTCTTCCAAATGTATCGTCTAAAGTACATCTGAGGCATCTCCGCGAAGCGCGATGGTTAAGTTCACTGCCTTCTCCTTATCGGACCAATTATTCACTCTAGCGGCTGCTTCAAATTGTTTCACATAATTGGTTCACGACATTTTTCCATCGAACGTTGAGGCCTTGACTCGGGAAAAACTACTAATATCTTCTAACTTAGGGTGTGTTTCTGGCTTGCATGGTTTTGTTTGCTCCGTCTTTTTTTCTTCCGCTGGCGTGTCTTGAGTTCTTACATCTGTCATCTTTCTTCCTAACTCCTTGATTTTCTCGCCCATCGTTGACATCTTTCTCTCGATTTCAGATTTTAAAGACGAAATTTCGTTTTCAACGTCAGTGGCAATGTCGTTTTAGTTAATAAGATATCGGCAGATATATCGTTCTTCATAGCAGAATTCTTCTCGTCCATACTAGCAGAAATGTCGTTCTTTATAGCGGAAATATCGTTCATTATAGCAGAAATATCGCTTTCCACATTCATTTAAATCTTTTCTCCCATGGCCAAAACCTCCTCCTTCATGTTAGCAGAAATATAAGCAGAAATGTCGTACTTCATAGCAGAAATCTCCTCGTCCATGTTCTCTTCCATGGCAAAAATCTTCTCGTCCATGTTAGCAGAAATTGACGAGATTGAGGTGGAAGCCTCGTCAATCAATGAAACTGTTTCTGGATCACAGCCGTCATTTTCCAGTGCCACTTTAAGTCTTTCTACTAATTCACTTTATTTACCGGATGTTTCCAGCTCACGATCTTCCAATTCTGCTCCTAACTCAGTCACTTTCAATTCACATAGTCTCTTGGCCATTTTTACGTAGTAATTTATTTATATCATCCCACTTCTGGCACCAGTGTAATGTTTTTCTTATTTATTTAAACAGTAAACGGGTGGGATGAACTTTAAACACACGGTATGGCTACTTACGAATTCATTTAAACACTAAAACACTCACTTACACTCAATTTATATTTACTCAACTATTCACTTCAATTTAATTCATATAGACACAACCTTAATTATCAATTTATACCAACACTCTACTGTTCGCTATTACGGTGTATTCTTGTTTATTTGTCGAGATCACTTTATAAACTAAATTAACTCTCCCTGGTCGGTCCTTTATATATTAGTGCCCTTTTTACAAGAAAAGAATGGTCACAAAAACAATATCTAGATAAGATAATCACAATCGTAAACAGTTGTACGAAATCCCTGCGCATCCGCCATAATTTTAACTTTATTACATGGCTTAGGCAGAGTCGGATTCAGGAACTATACCAGTGTGCTGTTTCGTAACAGTATCGATTCCATTTATTTTAATTGATTTATTTTGAGTAATCAGGTTATCAACTGTTGTTTTGGAGGAAACGTAGATACAAATTCTGTTATTTGTAATCCGGGATGCATATAAAAGAATTTCGGCTGTACTATGGAACACTCACGACGTAGTCTTGACTCTTGGCCCCATCAGTTGATGTAAGGATGATGGCTTGCTCCTCTATATGGTATTTATTCGTAACTAGTATGTTGGAGTCAGTTTGTTGTGATGGATTTATTCCATTGAGATTTTATCTGTCATCTTCACATGATTTAGTCAATATTCTGAATCCAAGTCTGTCGCAGGTTAATTTACGGTAATTAAGACTGGTTCCGAAAAACCTGTCGAGAACTTCCCACAACAAAAACCTGATTGAAGAGACAATAGTTTGTGTTATAAGCTTATCTAGTTCTTACTGTGATTTTCTGAGATCAGTGAATGGGCACTACCACTTTTAACTTATGATACACTATAGTATTTGCTTTAATTTTTATGAAAACTGTTTATTTTATTAAAGTAAAACAAGAGCGAAATAAACGTGGTATTATCAACCAAATTCGGTCTCCCTTATCTGTGAGATACCCCGAACAATATCCAATCATAAAATTGGTAACTGGTATAAACCCGGAGTCTGAATCGGGCTAACAAGAAAAAGGTGGCCGACGACGACGACAATGATGGCGACGACGACAATTGGGGCAAACCAATGCCATTTTCGCATCGTAGATAGGGTTGGTAGACAGTAAAAAACGCTACAAGTTGAAATATAATATAAAGAGAGTGGAAAATATAGAGAGAATAAAATTAAAATATCATTACCTGGACACATTGGATCTAAAGCAGTTATTCAACAAATATTTTATAGAGTTAATTGTTATACGAATTGGTGATTTATTAGATGAGAAAATATTGATTTAGCAGAATTCACTTCAATAAATCCAAAAACATAATTTAGAGAGAATAATTCTTTGATTATTGGTCTTTATGTAAAGGAGGAGATATTGGAATTGAGGAGACCTAAAAAAGCACTTCAAGTACGGGATAACTGTAACTGAATTGACAATAGAGTTGCAAAGTTTCCATATTCAGCGGGACTGGCGAAAAGATAACTCATATCAATTGTTTTTGTTTACAAAATGTATGTATAAATGATGAAGTTAATAATGAGGTTCCAATCTGTACTCATATCATACAATTCTGATATTAGTAAAAAGAAGAGTGACATGCGGTTGAATTCCAGAAAAAAATGTTTTATACAAACATTGGAGTGACACAAGAACGTATAGTAGTTCAATTACTATAGAAAATATTTTAATACTAGGCCATACAGAATTGGTTCATTCACAGACTGTATTATCCTGGATAACGTTTGAATAAAACACAATATTCACTTAACGTTATAGCTTTTCTTATTTCTGTAACAAACAAATCAAATGATTACTTTTCCATTTGAGTTATGCTGTTAAGGACCAATCTTTCCAAAATAAAATGTTTTTGGGCGTAAAATATGCACCTAGTTTAGCTTTGATAGTTGTCAGGATTTTTTTTCTGTGTCTGTTTAAGTGATTGTTTTGAATAACTCCATACCTTCATCGCCTATCATGTTCAGAAACATAGCCAATTGTCTTTTCTCTGATTTGATTCCTTACTCAGTTCCAGCCATGAAGTAATCAAATTTTTGTAGCAAAAGTCTCTATTTTTCCGAGATCTTGCGATCCAAGCTCAATGGCTGTGGTAGTTTAAACAATGAATCAATATTTTTCGCACTAGTTTCATGTCTAATACAGTCAGAAATCAAAATTTTCACTTTCCAGCCGTACCTGACACCATATATTATCGTGTATTATGTTTCAAATAAACACAATATTCACTTAACATGTTGACAAAAGATTTTATTTCAAAATCCAATTCCAGCCAACAGTTTACAAGCGTTGCTCTTCTATTTTGTTTCCTTGGCCCCGCCTCCCAGGGCGGCCACCCTAGTTTTAACACATCACACACAAAATCCTCGAGACTAGCAACACAGAAGTCTACAATAAATTACATCTTGCCCTTCAAAGATTATGAATCAAATATTTCAGGAGCATCCCACAACACGACTACATCGGGTACGCATGAGTTATAGGTTGGTCTTTGGACTTACCAATTCAAATATTTTTGGAGTACCATTATTATTAGATTAAGGAGTGGATTATGTTACAGGTTCTCCTATAACAGTAAACTCATTCTCATCTCATCTCTCCATTTTCAGCTTGTACATTATATGTCTACTGACAAAGAGTCTCAATTTTTCCGAGATCTTGCCATACGAGCTCAATGGTTGTGGTAGTTCAAATATTGAATCCGTATTTTTCGCAATAGTTTTATATCTAATTCAGCCAGAAAGCTAAAATTTCATTTTTCCGGCCCTGCCTGATACCATCTATTATCCTGTATAATGTTTGAATAAAACGCAATATTCACATAACAAATTGACAAAAGATTTTATTTCAAAATCCAATTCCAACCATCAGTTTACAAACGTTGTTCTTCTGTTTTGTTACCCTGGCCCCGCCTCCCAAGGCTGCCAATTTAGTTCTAACAAATCACACAAAAAGTCTTCGCACTTGTTCCAGTCCATCTTTAGAGGACGGTGTAATAGCACAGTTGGTCACTGATTCAAACCAACTCGTAGTCGACCTCACCGGCAGCTTGGACGCCTCCACTAAAAAATCTACGAACCCACGTGTTCTGTCGAACTTTTCAGTTCGACAGTTCTTGTAATACTTGGAAGTGTTACAACTGTTTCTTTCGAAACAAATTTTTATTAATGAAACCCTGAAGAAACTCGCAACGAACACAACACAAATACACCAGACGTAGAAAGGATATTAACCCAGGTAAATATAAAACACCCGCGAGAGGTAATAAGTCAGGACACCCTTAACTGGGGAGGCAACTTCCTCCAGCAGTGAGTCCGCTGTTAGTATTAGCTTCCACAGCCATTCACACCTATTCATAACACAAAAACACCCAAAATGTCCTTCAGACGCACCCGCAGATCACAACGCACCACATCCCAAAGCACCTCACACCAAATCACCGACTTGGCCCGAGCTTATAATGAACTCAGCGAACAAATTCAATACATAGACGATCCCACGACAGCCCTATACTCACGCCGAGAACTTGACGATATCAGACAAAAACTCCATACATCTATACTTAAATCCCCTAATCCATCTTCCCCAAACCATCAAAACTCCTCCACGTCTACCCCAAGCCCTATAAACCCCTCCACGTCAACCTCGAACTTCCAAACCTTACGAACACAAACAGACGAAATGATCCACCTCCCCAGACAAGAATCTACTAATTCATCCTCCCCAAACTCTCAAAACATTTCCACTTCAACCTCAAACTCCCAAAACCCCACCATGTCAACCCCAAAACACACTTCTATCTCATCCCCTTCCATGACTTACGCCTCCTCTGTAAGTTCCCAACCCACACTTCCTCAATTGTCTAACAACCATCCATCCCCGGCGAGGATGATTTCACCCTCGTCGGGATAACAAAACCCCGATCAACCCCAGCTCCTACCTCCCTCAACAACCCCACACCAACCCTCGCCAACAACACAACATACACCCAAACTCTGAACCTCAGAAACCTCCCACTCCAATATTCAACCCAAAAATATCTTTTTATCCTTTAAAACACCCTCAAAATTCTCAACGAACACATATTATATCTCAAAGGAAACTTGAATAGAACAGCCCTCCTTAAAACCTCTTCCACGTTGTCAGTAAACACAATCCTTAGAAAAATCCATAACACCACTGGTGACCCCAACACCACTATTCACATTCTAAACTCCACTCAACGTCCACCCCAACCAGTCAAAGCCCTAATACCCTCTCTCTCACTTGTCTGCAGGAATGTAGATCCAACGAATTAGAAGAAATTTTTCACGATCAAGAATTCTCGTTCACCAAAACTTTGCTAATTATCGCCACAGCCACAAATAAACCCACTTCATTGTTCCGCATCATAACACACTCCGAGATCCACTATCACCAAGCCCTCACTTCCGGCATTTCACTCTTTGGCTTCCCACACCAGTGCGAACCATCCAACGACAACCCTCTGCTCCTCGTCCCAAAATATGGCAATCGATAAACCAAATCCGGACACTCTTCCGATTCTTGTCGATCTCAACAGATATGCCCTTCCTGCGGCCAAACCGGCCACCGTGCCGAAAAATGCCCCAAGTCTGGTACTTCTACTTGCACCAATTGCACCCCCGCTGCCTCCATAGGCTAACCACACCAAATACCCCCATGAAACCGCCCCAGTCACTCTCGAAAAGCCACCTGTTCCCTTTGAACTCTCTACAGACTCCAAAATCATCATAGAAATCCTAACCGTCATCCTAATGAACGCCATTCCCAACTCGAGGGACATCATAGCCGACACTCTTCATCACCTAATTCCGTCCACATATCGACACCACCGCTCTATCACAAACATAGGCAGACGTGCCCACTTAGCTTTCACTCTCATCAGGAGTGGAAGTACTTCCACTTGAATCTGTGAGCCCCAACCCCCCCCCTCCCCGTCGGTGCTGCAGGTTTTTTACGTTTTTTCCTGTAGCATGGTGAATTTATTCACTAGCCAAATGGGCCAACATCGACGAAGTTTTTGGATTTACGATTATTATTATTATTCCAACCTTTCACTCAACTAAAATCGATTCAATACAAACGACAAACTACAGCCTCCCCTCGAATTCTTCAACCAACCATCTACCGTCTCAACACAAACACAACCCACAAACACAACCCGCCAACCCCCACAAACGCGCACACAAACCCCATCAAAAAGTCCCCAACCCCGACCTGCAGAGGAACCGCATCCTATATCAGGGCCTTATCTTGAAAAACCCCCAAAAACCAACTCAAAAACTAACAAACCCACCAAAAATTCTCTCGAACTTCTATCTCTCTCTCTCTCTCTCTCTCTCTCTCTCTCTCTCTCTCTCTCTCAAAAGTCTTCGAGACTAGCAACACAGAAGTTCACAATATATTACATATTTTCCCTCAAATATTATAAATCAAATCTTTGTGGAGCCTTCACAACACTACTACATCAGGTGCGCATGAGTTCTAGGCTGGTCTTTGGACTTACCGTTTCAAATATTCTCGAAATACCAATATTATTAGAATAAGGAGTGGACGACATTACAGGTCGCGAACCATGAGTTGAGACAGTTTCATTGAGCTCTTGATAAGGTTCACCTATAACAGTAAACTCATTCTGAGACTCTCTCAAATCTCTGCGGTTTCGTCTTACAATCTCTCCATTTTCAGCTTCTACATTATATGTCTACTGACAATTTGGACTTTAGCTTATTTGTTGTTATAGCGTTCATTGAAGATTAGTCTATGATTTACTCTGAACATCCATGCAAAGTTTGGATGTTTGGATTCTAAAAGCATTCCCGAAACAGAGATTTTGGTTTTACACACACGGTTCTGCAACTACTGACCCGGATCATAATTAATGTTCTTTAATGGCGTATTGCGGTACTGCCTCTCTTCACTTCTCTACCTTTCTCCAGTGATTTCATAGAAAGAATTTTGGCCACAAACTTCTTAGCTGTACCATTTGACTGAGGACAATTGATTCAAAATCTTAAAATTCCATTCCCTGGCAAATTGCTGCACTGAGTAACTACCAAAGGGAATGCTGTCACAGGTCAATTTATCGGGTCAGCCAAATCTTGCAAAAGTAGATTTGAATTTAGAAATCACTCCTGTATCTTGCTTATTTTTAACAGAAATAATTTCTAACTAATTCGAGTAGGCATCAAAAAGTACAAGATACAGTTTATTTACATAAGAGAAAATATCAGCACCAATTATTTGCCATGGTATTTCGGGCAGTTGGTTCGTTAATAACGGTTCTCTATTTTATTTCGTAAACTTATCATGCACGGTAAATTTCTTAATAAGTCTTCAATATGATGGCTCAATAGAGGTCAGTAAATATCTGCCTAGCTCTTAATTTAACTTTATCCATACCTATATGGCCTTCATGAACTTGCGTATCAATCAATCATCACAAATTATAAGGTTGTCTTTAAGCTTGAGAAATTGTTTAAGATGGATAGGAGTTTTTTTCTCATCAGGCCCACCAAAATTAATAAATTTTATTATGGTTCCTAAGTCCATATAATTAGTTTTAATTACAATTTTCTGTTATCTGACATAGACAAATGATTTACTACTGAATGAATAGCATACTGTAATTCAGTATACTGTTCAGCAACAATAAAATCAGTATCAGATAAATATGCTCTAGATAATATACCTGCAACGTATACTTGCCAGGTCTATGTGCGACATTCACATCATATTTCAACAACCGTAAACGTTGCAACCTAGGTGTAATGATATGCATATCTTTTTTGAAAATTGAGATCAAAGGTCTGTGATCAATATTGATTAAGACCTTTTTAACACCATGTATTAAGGAATTAAATTTAGCGCACGCATAATCCATTGCATGTTATTTCTTCTCAATTTGTGCATAATTAATTTCCCTTCTTGTCAAACTTCGAGATGAAAATGGTATTGGGTGACCATTTTCCAAGAGAAAACCTCCTAAACCATCCTTAGAAGCATCTTTTTAAATCACCACATCAATGGAAGAATTAAAAAATTACAGGGGCACGCGATAGTAAGTGCTTAAACCCACATAATGAATTTTCGTGACCACTCAATATTATATATTGTCAGGTGACGCAAATGGGCAGTTGTCTTTGACAAGTTTAGCACAAATTTGTCCAGATATTTAGCTATACCCAGTAATCTGGAAACGTCACCTTTGTCTCGAGATTTAGGCATTTCAACTATTGCCTTTATACATGATTCACAAGGTTTAATTCATTTTTAAAGAATAGTTTGTGGACCCACAAACTTAACTTCATCTAATTTAAATTGAGTACTTATCTCATTAAATGTAATATCAAACTTTGTGCCCGTTCCAGCAATACTTTCAACTTCATGTTCCTCTTCTGTTCAACCAGTTACCAAACAAACAAATCATAATATTTTCCTTGAAACACCTCAGGTCCATACCGAATACCAAATGGGTGTCTCAAAAGTCTCAAGCGACAGATAGGTGATCCAAAACTGTAGTATTCAGGGCTTTTTTAGTAATTTTCACTTGAAAATATCTATCCATCATATTCAATACAGATAAATATGATTTATTTGACAATTTAACTCATGTATAGAAAATCGCATATGCCACAGGGCAGCTTTAACTTTTACAGCGACAAATACACTAGTGGTTTTTTCACTTATTCATTTGGTCATCAATTATCGCGGTGTTGGTTACCAGAATAAATAGTTTGGCATGTTTGTCAACAACTTATTTAGTTTTCAAGAACTAACAATGAGTCGATTCGGTGTGTCTACGAACGCCGAAATTAGTCAAATTGTTAATACATGTGTGCCTACTAATACAGTTGCGACGCAATCATCAATCTGGCGACAATTTTCTACGTTTTGCGATGAAAAAGATACGCATTCGAGCCAGATACTTCCATCGAGAAATTGAATGTAATATTGCAAGATTGGGTATTTAATATGCGAAAAAGTAACGGAGAATACTACAAAGAAGCGGTAGTTGAAACAATTTGGAACACCATCGCTAAAATGCTACAAAGTAAATATTATAACGAATTTAATATTGTATTCAACCCTTCCACCAATGTTCAGTTTAATTCATTACGAGCTGCACGTAATTCTAAACGCTCTTCTTCTTTCTCAGCCACTTCTCATCCACTCCTGGACGTAAGCCTCTTTCATATTTCTCCATGCTGTCCTGTCCTGTGCTTGTTGAAACCATCTGTTTCCGGCCTGTCTTTTGATATCATCAAGCCATCTTCTCTGTGATCTTCCTGTGCTTCGCCTTGTTTGTCTTGGTCGCCAGTACGTTAGTTTGGTTGTCCATTTAGCTTGATCCTGCCGGGCCACATGCCCTACCCATTGCCATTTCAGCTCCGCAGTACGCTTTATTATATCCATGACTTTAGTTCTTTGTCGGATATCTTCATTCCTTTTTCTGTCTCTGAGAGTAATTCCGAGCATCGCTCGTTCCATCGCTCTTTGCATCACTTTTAATTGATTTGCTGTCCTCCCTGTCATTGCCATTGTTTCTACTCCATAGGTCGCTATCGGTAGTATACAGGTATCGAAAACTTTTCGTTTAAGGTTGATCGGTATGCTGCTATTTCTGAATATATAGTTCATTTTTCCGAACCCCGCCCAGGCTAATTTTATTCTTCGTTTAATCTCAACCGTTTGATTTCCTTTTCCTATTTTTATTACATGTCCCAAATAAATATACTCTTCCACGTTTCCCAGTTTTGTACCATCTATATATATTTGTTCGTTGGTGTTACTCATTATTTTAGTCTTTGCGATGTTCATTTTTAAGCCGATCTTTTTTGAAGTTGTTCTAACATGTTGCTCAGTTCGTGCACGTCACTGCTTATCAGGACAATGTCGTCGGCAAACCGAAGATGGTGTAGATAGGTGCCGTTGATATTTATTCCTTTTGTTTCCCATTGTAATGTTTTAAAGACGTTCTCAAGCGCCAGAGTAAATAATGTTGGTGATATTGTATCACCCTGACGTATTCCCCTATTTACCTTAATCTTATCCGTAACGCTCTTAATAAATCTGAAGTATTTGCAATGGTCAGATTATATAACGAAAATGAACCGGAAGGACTTCAAAAGAAATTATATCACATTTTGGCGTTTGAACTAGCTTGGCGCGGAGGAGAAGCAGCTTACTGCAAAACCACTTATTTCGTATCTGAAATTGAAAATAATGGAAAAGAAACTGGACGTATCGAGTATAATCCTCTATTTTCGAAAACGAGACAAGGCGGCGACAATAAATTATGTGGCAGCAAATGGATCACGCCTAATATTTTCGACGAATATATTTGCCAAATACGTTTATTCAAAAAGTTAATGGAAAAACGAAACACTTTTATAACTTGGGACAAAGTATTTCTTACACCAAATACCTTTAGGAAAAAGTAAAATTCTGGAGGTTGGTACAAGAATTTGCCGATTGGAATTAATGAAATTTTCAAATGGACTAAACGCTCAGCACAACGCATTGGTTCAGATGTCAAACGTGTCAAAACTACAAATCACTCAAATCGAGCGGCAGCAGTTAGCGAATTAAGTTAAAGCGGAATTGAAGAACAAGCTCTAATAAAAATAACAGGACACATCAATTCATCATCAATAAAACCACACTTACAAGTTGACAAAGAGTATCATTCAAGCATTATTCAATCAATCCGTTTGGAAAATGAAAAAACTTCAACATCTACTACATAAACGATTAGCTGTGGCACCAGCAGCGATATCACTGTTCCTAGTATGAATTTCACTAACTGCGCTTTTAATAATTGTACATCAAAATAGAAATGTGTTTATTTTTAATGTTTCATGAATAAAGTTTGCATTGATATGTTTCCAAATTTCTCATTTATTAAATTGTCCTGCCGAATTACACTCGAGGTTTGTATTGATATTGGGTAAATTTGTGTTGTTCAAATTCTAAACTGTTTCCTTTTGCAATTTGACTCGAATAACTGTCAACCTCAAAACACTCCACCTTCGGTGTCGTATTTTTAATAGTTGACAGTTATTCTCGTCATATTGCTAGGAAACAGCTTCTTATTAAACAACCCAAATTTACCCGATAAAATACAAACCACTTGTGCAATTATAAGTGATAATTGAATGGATATTTCCTCAGCAGTAGGAATAAGAATATGTTCTCTACAGATCGCCTCATTCAAATATTTAGGGTCTAAACCTAATCGTAAATCTTCATTTGATTTTTCAACAATTACTGGTGGATTTAGCCATTCAGTCGGTTTATCAATTTTAGCTATAATATTTGCTTTTTCCAACTGTTCTAACAAAAGCTTTACTCTGGAGTGCGCCTTACATGTGCAACAGAATACTTTTTAAGATCAATCTCATGAGGAGTAGAAATCTCCCCTCAACCATTGGATATCTTTTCACCATGTCATCAATTGACTTAAATTGGTTTGTCGAAACACAATCTACTCTTTCAATTAAACAAAGGTCCAAATACCCTTTTAAGCCTACTACTAGCATTTGACCTTCAATATCAACGGCCATATAAGGAATGTTTGCTAATTTACTTTTAATTCGGCATTCCAGAGTAATCTCACCAATCGGTTTAATTCTAATTTTTTTATTTCCATACGCTACCAAAGTCCCATTAGATGGAGTTATATTTTGTTTTCATATAAATTGGCTTACAAAATTAACAGGTAAAATACTTCTGCTCCAGTGTCAAGTTTGAATAGAATTTGTTCACATTCTACTTCAATAGTTTTCCCAAGCTGCAATACACTGCAATCATTAGAATTGTTAACTGACCCAATTTACCGTGTTAACACGACCATAAAAAACTGTTCTATTCATACTCTTCCTACACTCCTTCCCCTTCACAACAAGCCACCTTTCATACACGTTTTTCCTTGTCCCACTTACTCTGCTGAGACCACTTGATTGACGATTTTCTTTGTTGTCAACTTTTGCCGAACAATCACTTGCAAAATGATTCAGTTTTTGACACATTTCACATGTTACTCGATATGCCGGGTATTCATCTCTTTCATGTTTTGATTCACAATAAGTACAGCCAATTACGCTATCTTGAAAACTTACTTGTGAATGCTACTGATTGGGTTTTAATGCTGTTGCAATGCTTTTGATTATGACTCACTAATTTTAACTGGCCTACAAAACTTAATAGACTTATCCAATGTCAACGCGCCCTTTAAAGCATGTCTTTACTGTAAATACCCATTGCAATCCTAATGCGAATCATATCATCTTGATCATCGTACTGTTACTTAAATTATATTATATTACAAACCCCTCTTTATCAGGGTTATAGGGGAGGAATTTGTTAGAGTTCTTCCCCAATTACTCTTAGACCTCAATATAAAAAAAAGAATGGGTGTTATAATCAGTTTTATTTGCTTTCATATATATTTTAAACTGATGATTTCTTTTAGATTTGTGGGCACATAAATATTTAGGTGCAAATTAACGGCTTGTACGTACAATTCGATGAACATATGTTTAAACGAATATTTACTACTTCATAATTTGAAAATTAATAGATATGTACAATATATAATAATACAATAGTAATTTGAAATAGGTAAAGATGAGGGTCGTTTGTCCAGCAGTTTCTTTTGATTGTAGTAAGCAGCCATGAAGAAATAAAATATAGAAACGTCCTATCTGCTCAGATGCTGCAGATAGTTCAACTTTGGAGTGATCTCTGTTTATTGAACGGTGTCACTGGTTGTAGAGCTACGTCTACCAAGCCAAGGCAAGCATTCAAAACTACAGCTTGTGATAACCACAAGATTCTACTTTCTGGCAAGCAAAAGTAGTATAAGAAAATAAGCAAGAAGGAATCAGGAAGTGAAATGTAGCAAGAAAGAAAAATATAAAGAAGGAGAAGGCCTAAAATCAAATATATACTATTAGCACTAATTTACTTTTAATAAATACTGAAATATATACCTTTATGTAATGTGGCCTTATTGTCTATAAGGTTTTGTTCATAAATATAATTTAGATTTTCACAAAAATATACTCTAACTACAAGAGTATACCATCTCGACGTAATAAAAAAATAAATTTAAATTCGATATAGTTAAGGATGGATCAAATTATCCGGCGATGGCCATAAGTTTTCAAAACTTTCCAAACCAAATATTCTTCCATTAAAACCAGTAAGAGTGAATTGACAATTGCTAATGTCTTTCTGATGAAAGAGGAAGAATAATATTTGGCCTTTATCTAATTGATTACTTGGTCAGAACCATAGACAAATTTTGTCACCGACCATTTTTATCGATAACTATCTATTGAAATTCCCTATTGTCTTCTCGCAATTCTAGCAGTGCTGAAGCCGATCTAATATTTACAACTTTTGTTTCACTACCAGGGACGGAGCAAGAAGATTATATATATATATATATATATATATATATATATATATATATATATATATATATATATATATATATAGGCATAAGACAGGCCCTAGGGCCTATAGCCGTGTAAGAATTTTCCATCTGCATCTATCGCTTGCTACGCTTTTCCAGTTCCGTATTCCCTTTTCCGCGACGTCCTGCATTACGGCTTCTTTCCACTTTCTTCTAGGCCTACCTCTCTTCTTCTTTCCCTCTGGTCTTTTCCATGCTATTTCTTTTACATCTCTTGACTGTTCCATCCGTTCTAAGTGACCTAACCACTGCAGTCTTTTTGATTGGATTACTTCAATTATTGTTGAGTCATTGTATAGATCATACAACTCCTTATTTGTGCGCCTCTCCCATCCTTTTTCAGTTTTTTTTCCGCCATAAATTTTCCTTAATATCTTCCTCTCCCATATTTCGAGTTTGGATTTCTGCTTCTTATTCATAACCCATGTTTCACGTCCGTATATCACTGTCGGTCTTAATATTGTTTTATAAATTCTTTTCTTTGTTGCTCGTGTGACTTGGTTTGATCTCAAGATTTTGAGTAATCCTCCAGCACATCTATTGCCCTTGGCCAGTCTAAGATCGATTTCTGCTTCTTCTTCACATTTATCATTTATTAGGACACATAGATACATATAGTTCTTTGTTTCCTTTATTTGTATTATTTTATCGTTCTGTAGCTCTAGCCGTAATGTCTCAGGCTCTTCCGTTACTGTTTTATTTCTTAGTTTCATGTACTGGCTTTTTGCTTCATTTATCTCCAACCCCACTTCTTGTGCGGCTGTCACTAGATCTTTTGCTATTTTCATCAGTTCTTTTTTTTCCTTGATAATAAAACCACGTCATCTGCATATGCCAAACATTGGTGGCTTTTGTTCAGTAATGTACCCCGACGGCTGATTTTGCTTTTCCTTATAACATCTTCTAATGCTATGTTGAATAGCATGGTAGATAGGGGGTCTCCTTGCCTCAGTCCTTGGGTTGTATCAAATTCTTCTGATTCTTCCCCTTCTACTCTTACTACATTTCTTGTCTGCTTGAGTGTCATTTCCACCAGTTTGCATAACTTCTCTGGAATTTTGTATTTTCTTAAGACTCTCAATAGCTTAGTTCTGTTTATCGTGTCATAGGCTGCCTTAAAGTCGATAAACAGCATATATGTAGGAATCTCGTATTCGTAACAGTGTGTTGATACTTGTTTTAGTAGGAAAATTTGGTCTGTTGTTCCTCTAGCCTTACAAAATCCACACTGGTACTCGCCGGTTATCTTTTCTGTATAAGTTTCTAATTGTCTTTTTATTAGTGTGGCTAGTACTTTGTACATGCAATCAAGTAGTGCTATTCCTCTGTAATTGTTGCAATGTGAAATGTCGCCTTACTTGTATATCGGTAGATAGATGCTTTTTTCCACCCTTCTGGCATATGTTCAGTCCTCCAAACCTCTTGTATTAACTTAGTAATTTCTCTTTTCAATACAATGCCTCCGTATTTCAAGTTTTCTGCTGTAATACTATTGGATCCTGGGGCTTTAATATTTTTCATATTGTGGATAATTTCTTCTATTTCTGCTAGTGTAGGTTCTTCATCTTCGGAACGGTTTTCTTCTCCCAATGGAACGTCTTCTCTTTCTTCTGTTTCTAATTCTGCATTCACTTTCAATAGCTCTTAAAAATGGTTTTTCCATCTTCTTATTATTTCAGTTTTTGCTCCTAGCAGTTTACCGTTTCCATGTTTGATGTATGGTGTTTTTGGCATGTGTCCTTTATTTATTTCTTGCACATCCTTGTAGAAATTTCTAATTTCTTGTCTCCAGTATTTTTCTTCCATTATTTTTATTCTGTTTTCATCGTGTTCTCTTTTCTCAGTTCTGCAAATCTTTTTTGCAATTTTCGTCTGTTCAATGTATTCCCGGTTGTACTGTTCTTTCCCGGTCTGTAGATATTTTTCCCTTAAACTTCTTTTCTTACTTATTTCTTCCATACATTCGTCGTCAAACCAGATCATCCTTTTGGTTTTGGATTTTATTATCTTCAATGCAGTTTTGATGTATTTAGCAATGAATTAGTTATTTTATTTGAATTTTATTCGTTGCCTTTGAACATGTGACAGTACTGAGTCAACTTTGTTACTTTTCTTAAATCTGTGACAAACAAATCAAACTGTTGCTGTTTTATTTGAGTTATACTGTTAACGACAAATCTTCCAAAAATGACACATTTTTGGGCGCACAATATGCTTAAATTTGGCTTTGATAGTTGACAGGCTCTTTTTTCTGTATCTGTTAAAGCAAATATAATAAAATTGACTGTCTCGACCCTTACTTCGTGGAATATGCTCATATTAGTGTTTTTAAATGAAGCTCAAGGTCTCTAGTTAATTCCACAATATAATACAAGTTATTGAAAATTCTAAAAAATTAATTTTTTAGAATTTTCAATAACTTGTATTATATTGTGGAATTAACTAGAGACCTTGAGCTTCATTTAAAAACGCAAATATAATAAACAATTCCAAACCTTAATCACCTATCATGTTCAGAAACACAACCACTTATCTTTCCTCCGATTTCGTTTCTAACTAAGTTGCAGCCATGAAGTAGTTAATCAAATTTTTGTACAAAAAGTCTCAAATTATCCGAGATGTTTCCATGCAATCTCAATGGTTGTGGTGGTTTAAATAATTATTCCAGATTTTTCGAACTACAATTATTTCTAATTCAGCCAGAAATACAAAATTTCCACCAGGATTACCAACCTAGTTTTGACACATCACACAAAAAAACCTGGATACTAGCAACACAGAACTCCACAATATATTACACAGACCTATGCTATTGTTATATCTTATGTGAACTGATTGATTCAGTTATGAAACCTGATTGATTGTTTCAATTCTAGATAGTTAATATTTTTCACGTTTCAAATTGTTCATAGCACAAATTGATTTCCCATTGTTTCATCTGAATAATATCCAATCATAAAATTGGTCACTTGTATATACTCCGGAGGCTGTATCGTTCTATCGAACTGAAATTTTCCCAAAAATTACAAAAAGTACTATAGCACCTGTTGTACTGACTCTGATGAGCTGAATATCAATAGGGTTCATCTGTGTGATCTCCTGAATAACATTCAATCATAAAAATGGCGACATATTGAACTCCAGAGGCTGTATCGTGTTAACAAACTGAAATTTCTCAAAAAATGACCAAAAAGTCGTACTTCAAGTACCATAGCACCCGTTGTACTGGTTATGGTAAGCTGAAGATCGATAGAGTTTATCTGTGACATGTCTTTAACAATATGCGACGACGACGACATACACACAGGATTTTTTTTATAAAAACCGTTTTTTCGTGTTGTTGTTGATGAAAAACGTGAAAATATTTTAAAAATTTTTTTCAAAATTCCACCTTTTTTTTGGGTAAACCAATACTTTTCTCGCATATTAGATGGGTTGGGCGGAAAAGTAATATATTGTAATATTTTGTTTATTTTGTTTAGATGGATACGCAAATGTGACAAACTTGAAAAATATTAATCCCTGTCTGAAAGTTGTCCTAGCTGTTGGTGGATGGAATGAGGGCTCCATGAAATACTCAATAGTAAGTAAATATTTGCAGAAACCACTGAATATTTTATGTTTATTTTGAATAATATCCGGTAAAATTCGAAATTGTTGTTACGGTAATTGTATGAATGATTATTGACAACAGTTAAATATTAAAAAAAAAATATAATGTTTATTCAGAATCTTCTGCTTTATCTTCTGGAATATTCTGCAAAGCGCGTTTGTAATATGCAACATTTTTCACTTCGTATCCCATTTTGCGAAGCTGCATTACGAAGTCAGCCTTTCTTTGAAGTTAAAACTTCTATTTAACTCACAATGTATGTTTGTTCGGGTGATATCCCTCAACTCAATTTTGAAGCAGATATCTCCAACCATATGAGCTGAAGTTTTGTATACACGTTTAATTTAAATGACAATGCAGAGTAAACTGTGTGTCGTCATTCTAAATCCAACACGGCGGAGCGTCTAAGATGACAGATTCGTTATTTTTGGTGCACTGCTACATTAATGGTATCAAAGAAAAGAGCTTGTTGAGAATAACTCGAAAGATTGAGTGGTCACTATAAATCCAATATTGCGAACTTCAAAGCTGGCGGACTCAGATTTTATGCTTTCCGGCAATATGGGTATCAAATGAAAAGACTTTCTGAGTCAACGAAAGCGAGTTAAATTCCGTTGCTCTAATTCGTCTGAAATATTGTTGTACCGGGGTATGTGGTGTTCTTGATTATGGTATTGAGGTCGAATTATTCAAGTCTGTAGCATCGGTTGGTTAACTTTGAAATGTGTGATTTGGCGAGATAGGCGTCAACAGCATTGGTTTGCAACTTCAAAATGAAACCTGGAACTGTTGAGTGTAAGGCACAATGGAAGATCTACTTATTGAAAAGTTCGACTGGTCGACCGAAAATTTCTAATATTAAAACAAACTTCAATAAAACAATATCACATTCACTGGAATCTAAGCGTTGTCGCCAGCTCTCGCGGAAATGAGTTTCAAAATGGTATTCAAATACGAGAATGATATTAATTCTTTGCGGCCTAGCAACGTTGCGAAGCAAGTGGTGTTTAGGCAGTGAGTTGTAATAAAGGGAGAAGACATATAGACCAATTTCCTAATATCAAAAATGGGACCGGTGGGTGTGGCTTATATCCGTATCAATATGGCGAAGAATCAGGCCCGTATTTAAAAAAATATTCAAATGCACTATTAATAATGTATTTTATTATTAAATTATATAAATAAGCTTGGTAATGATGATCCTATGAATGAAATTGTATAATTAGAAATATATTTCTCAGAAGTAGGTATTTATTCTATGAATACTACAAATATTTTAGTTTTTATATAACTATTAATCGTCTATCCAACAGTGTAATTTATGGAATATTTATTTATCAAAATACAATAAAATTATAACAAATTGATATTCTTCAGCAATTCTTGCCTAACGTTTTCAAACAATAAAAATAAATGATTACTAATAATCTAAGGATGCATACTTTAATTATTAATTATCTGTGGAACGATATTCCTAGCTCCTTTTTCTGGCTATGACTTTTACAGTCGAAAGCACAACAGTTTACCATTTGTGACAAAAAGAGTTTATGGTCAACGAAAAAATATTGTAATCAACTCATTTTTTAATGGGCGAATAATAAACTCAACTATTAAAGGCACTCACTCGCTATCGCTCGTTCGTGCTTTAAACAGTTTCGTTTATTAATCGCCTTCATTAACAAACTAGTTCATTAAACTAATAATGTTTACCTATTGACCTTTAAAAAGTACAAGTTTATTGTTGAAATTTCTTATCCTAAGTGGCCTCTTTTTATTTTTAGAAATATAATACATTCTTATATTTACATATCTACTTGTTACAGACTTTATCAACAATGTTCTATGGTTATCTAAACCAAACTGATTGAAACTATGAACTATTAACCCAGAAAAAATATTTTTATTAATAAATCTTTTTAAAATTATATTTATTATGGCATCATGACATACATTTTCAGATGCTGAAATAAATTGTTTGATTATTTTTTCACTCAAAAAACATATTTCTAATACATCTTTAGATGGATACTGTAAATTTTTCTTTTCTTTTTTATTAATAAAACCATATATACTTAAATTCTTTGATTCATTCGTCAACACGTTTAGACATTCATTACATATTATTTTCTTTTGGAGATAAAATACAACATAACCTGCTATATATGCAATAATGTATTTTGAATACTCTGAAAATGTATCTGCAAAATAATCATGGTCTAATTCAGCTGCTTCCAATATGTCATAGTGATCGTCATCCTGGTCACAAAATGGGTACTCTCGAGATGTAATGTTGATATGACGTACGGGATCACAATTTAAAATTGATAGTTGCTCCAGTGGAATACAATTTCCACGAAAACCATCTTTATGTTCAACATGAAATAAAATTTTTTTATATGCTGATTGAAAGTGTCGACCACTTGGATTATTATTAAATCCACCTTTTGAACGAATTGTAGAAAAGAATAATTCCAAGTGATCTTGAGAAAATTTATAGAATGGCAGAAATTTTAAAGTTTCTGTAATGATTAATTCATTGAAAAGAATTTTTAAACTCTGTATACATATCTTGAATCCTAAAAATCCTATATGCCTGTCCGAATTTAAAATGGGATTACCATCTACATGAGTTTTTAACTTAGTTATATATTCATCAGTTGTATTTAAAAAAACCTCAATATTTTTGTAATTATTCAGTGATAATGGCTTTTTATAACCAAGTTGTAACAGATTTCTAGAGTTCAAAACATCAAATAAATCATTCATTACTTTAACAAAATGTACTGTTGCTTCAACACCTTGAAACTGGGGTAGGGATAATTCATTACAAAATTCAAAGGCTTTTGCAACACTTTCACTAAATAATTGAGAAGCAAGTGATACTTTCATTTTTTGTTTGCGGAAATGAATATGTTGACTTCGCAATTTGTTTGCTAAATGAAAACATTCCTTCTCCTGTAAATTATTCAATTCTTCAAAATATTTCCATTCTATAATACCATTATTGCTATCAACAAGTGAATACTTCTCCCCTAAAGTATTTCGAACCAATTTTATCATGTGGCTAGGATCTAAAATTATTACGATATTCTTGTTTGTGCAAGGATGCTTGAAAGTAGTTGTTAGATTATTATAATTTAAATTACAGCCTAATCGTTTTGCCATAGTTAAATTAACTGGAGCACCATCAAAAGTTAAACTTACAACCTCTACACCAACTTCGTGACACTTTTGAAGGCAGTTTAGAACCAAACCTTTTTTTTGATCTCCTGTAGAACCTGCTGTCAAAAAATATCCAACTGGAATTTTCCAGTTACCATTAACACAATTCAACAGAAACACAAGCGATTCTTTTGCCAAAGTATGTTCTGTCGATCCTGTCCCAAAATCAATATACCCATAACATTTATTTTTTTGCGGCACCCATTCTTCTTGTTGGCGAATATGCATTTCATCGATAATTAAACTACAGATAATTTTTGATTCTGTATTCGCTGCTTTCAATCGAAGAGCATCAAATGCTTCTTTTGTGAATCCAGGCTCTCCATTGATACTCTGATACCACCTACTGAGTGTTCTTGTATGGGGTAAACAAGTATTGAATGTTCTTCTGACGTAATTGTAGGCAGAAGGTGAATAAAAATGTAAAGTAAGAGCAAATGCTCTCAACTCCGCAGAATATTTTTTCGGTAAAGCCTTCTTCTTACTTTTCCCAAATTGCCTACAAAAAAGTTCTGTGGGACCACCCATTTTTTCAAGAACATCTAATGTTTCTTCTTGAATAAAATTTTTCTTTTTCAGTTGAGAAATCATTTGCTTCATGGTTAATAATTTTTTATCTCTTCGGAATAGTTTTCTTCTCATATTTCTTAAATTCTTCCTTCTTTCAGTACTAATTTTTTCAGAATAATGTAATTTATTAATTAGTTGCTGTTTTCTTGGTGTCACTAAAATATTATCAGTGGATGTTGAGGGCACAACAAAAAAATCTTTATTAGAAGTGGATGTTGAATGTTCAACAGACGTAACATTTGTTGTAGATGTTGATGGACCCATAATGTTGATATCAACTGATTTATTAACCTGAGCCTCACATATTCTAATTTTATGTGGTGGTGAAGTAACTTCCTAAAATTAAATTGCATATTCAGATGTACATAAAAATCAGAAACTAATGCTAAATGAATAGTTTTCGAATAAATATTCAATACCTCATCTTTGATTGTAGGAATTGCATTATCCCTCAACCGAACATAGCATAAAGATGTCCGATCGAAATATTCTTCTAAAAAATGTTTGGAACAAAGAGAACTATATTTTGTATGCTCCCAATTTGGTCGATTAACAAACTTAATCCATAATTTCTTCCGTTCAGCATCTTTAGGAAACCTAAAAATAATTTCTATTTTCATTTCAAGCCTGCAATGAATAACACAGATATCTCATCAGTAAATCTAAAAAGCATCTAATTTCAGAACAATTTCCACACTAAGTGGTAAAATATATGTGCTTTCTAGACAAATGATTTAGCGTAACTTGGATATCGACTAAATACTTCTCTGCATATTATTTACAAAAGTTGTAACTAACCTATGAAATGTTATTCCAGAGTTTTCTTTTTTATCAAGAGGACTGCAGTTCTTGCAACTACGTAATGCACAAGAAGACATTATGAACAAAGTATTTTATCAAAAATAACAATGAAACTTATTTCACTTTGCAAATAATAGCACTAAGCTAACATTCACGATATTTTGACATAAAATACGAAACAATATGGCGAACCGGTACCATAAATCATTTACATATGTCGTATCCTCTCTCTTCCATATCACTGTGTTTAGGTCGTCGACATGCATAGTATGCTATGCTTTCCAATCGCCAGTCTTTCTTATTGCAGAAGTTCTGTAGATCGGAATGCTTTTTGCGCTGTATTCAACAATAATTACGTACTTTGTAAAAAAAATTCTTTTTTCTGTTCGCCGCAAAACCTTGAAACCTTGAAATTCACATATATTTCACAAAACACAATTTAGAATATGAAAATTGAAATAGTAGGAGTTAATTTTCACTCAATCAGCAGGGTGAGGTTCTGGAATGTATACATGGATTTTGAAACCTTTTAACGGCGTTTTTTTAATTAGATGTTTCATAAATGAGCAGTTGAATTAGACAAATAATATATTATTAATACAAACATGCATATAATATTTTCAATTATACAAAATGAACATTATTTGAAATCCAATACAGTATGAAGTTTTTCAAAACATTCACCTCGGTGTAGCGCGGTGTAACCAGGACATGTCTTGCAAACTATGGAAGCCTTGCATCTTGCTCATCCCATACATTCCAATTTTCTAACCCATCTACTTCTTCGTAACTATTCAGAATACCACCGACTTCAGACTCGCTATCAGAATCGGTTTCATTTTCCAAATGCTTTGTTTCTAAATTATCTACATCGTCACTATATAATAAAACTTGGAACTCTTTCTCACTTAATTTACTTTTTGTCGTGTTAAGTTGAAACTAAGAAACAGATAATATTTATTTATTTTTAATGATAAGTAGGTAGAGATGTTGGAATATCTAATGAACAGTAACCCCACCATGCGCAGCCGACGAATATAGTACTCCGAGATACCTACACTGAAGATATCGTCATTTTATTATCTTTCATCGTATTGAACAGATTGTATATTGGAGGTGTTAGTGAGCTTATTATTTTCTGTGTTTATTTTAAGGGTGACGCGTTTTAATATTTAGTGTTTGATATAGACAGTATAGTTAATAGTTAAAAGGAGTTTACGATTGTTATAGACTTATATAGCGTCCGGAATGCAAAAAGTCACCAATTTTATTTATGATTGAATATTGTTCAATATATCTCACAGGTGAACCCTATTGATTTTCAGGTCATCAGCGCCAGTACAATGAGCCCTATCAAATTACAATTTTTTTTACAGACAAATCTCCAATCATGAGCAATTCTAAACGAGTGGTTCACAGCCAGAGTCGTGAAATAATTTATAACGTTTATAAATTCATGAAAGAATAAAAGGTACAAGGTAAACTTAAACTTCCCCTAAATCGGTTCCAAGAAAGAGTAGCCACTGGTGTTGGGCTGAGCACCGCAAGAAGAATAATTAAAGAAGCTGATTTAATAAAAAGTGGTGACAAGTTTAAATCACCAAGAAAAAATATTATCAAACCTTGCACCCCAAGAGGATCAGTAGATGAGTTTAAAGAGGAAATTATTAGGAAAATATTTTATTCATATGCAGCTATTCACAGACGAAGACCAACGATAAAAGTTGTGTTTGAAGAAGTTAAAAAGGAAGAAGGGATTAATTTTACAGGGAAAATCGATTCATTTCGAAAATTAGTGTGAAAAATGGGATTCCGTTGGAAAAAAACTGAAGACAACCGAAAGGTCTTAGTCGAAAAATTTGATATCAAATCCAAACGAGTCGAATATTTAAGAAAATTGAAAAAATATGAAAAAGAAGGGCGGGAGATTTTATACTGCGATGAAACGTATATTCATGGTTCACATATTGTATCAATGGCATGGAACGATGGAACAAATAATGGTCTAAAGTCACCTGTGTCCAAAGGACAACGACTCATAATTTTACACGCCAGGGGCGTAACAGGCTTTGTACCCCTCTAACCATATTTAAATCGGGTCTTCAAACAGGCGACTATCATGATGAAATGAATCATAATAATTTCAGCAAGTGACTTAAAGAAAAATTCATGGTAAACGTCACAGAGAAATCTATCCTTGTGACAGATAATGCCTCTTACCATAATGTTTGGGTCGAACCAATTCCTAATTTTTCATGGAAGAAAGCATCTATGCAAAACTGGATAAGGGAAAAAAGCATTTTTTTCGAAGAAAAGGAAACGAAGGCTGAACTGTATGCAAAAATTCAATTAAACAAGCCAATTCACAAACAATATGCCGTCGCCAAAATTTTAGCAGAACAGGACATTCCAGCTCTAGGTTCACCACCATATCATCCGGAGCCTTATCCTATCGAAAAAATATGGGCACTGGTGAAAAATCACGTCGCTGCATGTAGTACGACGTTTAAACTTGATGACGTGTTGAAAATGACCGAAGAACAATTTAACCAAGTTAACCAAAAATTTGTGCTCACGTTGAAAAAGTCGAAAAAGAATATATGCGGAAAGAATATATAATGGATGAAGTGGAAGATTTCGTGATTTCACTGAAAGACGACAGTGAATCTGATTCCTTCTTATTTTCGGATGAAGACGACCCTGATAATGGTGAGGAACTGGACGATTTGGGTTGCCAACCATTAATGTAAACTTCCATGTTTGGCTGTTTTTACAATATTTTGGAATTATCCTGTGTATGTATTTCTTTTTTTTACATTAAAATTTTGTGCTAATTAAATTTGTCAAGAAAACTCTATGGCCTCTTAGTATGATTTTTTGTCAAACCCCATATAAACAGATTTTCAAACTATTGTTTTTTTTTTCTTTCTCTAAGTAACTTTTTATTTTTTATTAAAATTATAACGTGTAATATGAGAACTTTGTTATGATTTTTTATTGATCAGATATATAATTCTTTTTCTAATAAATTTCAAAGACAACAAAGCTTGTTTATTTTTGAAGTCCGTAATAAAATACTGTAAATGCAGTTAAATAAATGGGTTGAACCGCGCTACCCGTTTTATACTTCCAATTACAACACTGAAGTACCTAGACCCTAGACCCAAGCCAATATTTATGGGTTTCACTCACAGAGTGTTAGCCGACTTTCCACTATCGCTTTGCGCAGGAATGGTCAAGGTCACTGTTCACGAGATAATCCAATACCTATACCTAATGATAGAACAGAAATAGTTGTATATAGGTACACACGTGTTAATCTAATGCATGCAAAACAACCTGTACGCACTTTGACTTGAGTACAATACTTGTTTCTTAAACAACGAATTTTTCCATAGCACTCTAATCTACAGTTAGTTTCGTCATGCGATGCATGACCGACGAGCTATGAGACTTCAAAATAATGTCATGCTAGAGTTGAGAGGCATGCAGCAGTTCCTTCGATCGCAAAGGGTTAAAAAGGGCGCCAGTTAAGTTTGCCCTGAACATCTACCTGATTTACAACCAACCCAACAACTTCAAACTCACCAAATAAGTATCAATATAGAATAAGAATAAAAGTCGTGAAACTACGTTCATTCGATAGCAGCAGTAGTCAATAATGCATTTAAAATAACTAATAGTCATGAGCAATATAAGCAATTGGAAAAAATGGTAAGCGATATCACTAACTACTCAAGCAATTATACAAATGCAATATTTCACAAGGAAAACTATAAGGCTGTTTATAAATGGAAACCATAATATCGTGTAACATGTCGCTGAGACATGTTTCTGTTTTCATTAATTATATTGGAGCGTTCCTTATTCTTCAGCTACTCCCACCTCTAATTCAAATTAATTTAATTTCAATTTGTTAAGAACGCATCGTATGGCTATTTAAACGATGATTCAAGTCGAATTCGGTCTCTTTTACCATTCTTCGCTGAGAAGCAAATATTAATATTCAGTAATAATAATTTTGTTTGTGATTTTAATTCTTCTTGCTGGTAAGTTCTTTATATCTTTCCAAATTGTAATTGTGTGCTTGCATTCTATTTCGATTTTTCTATGTAGCTAAAATATTTTGATTTTTAAAAAACAATATGTTTGCTATATTGTTTCCAGTTTTTTCGCTGTTATTATCTTTAAAAAATCTGGTGGCGTCCAGATTTATTTTATGAAGCGAATTTATAACAGATTCTTTATTAGAGTGGATCGAAAAATATAGTGCAATTAAAAATGCTTTTTATTGCTATCGGCCCGATCGGCAAAAGTTGCTATGCCCATTTATGCGTGTTTTTAAAGAAGTTCTTGAGGTGCCCCCACCCACATTTTAAAAAGATAATTTTATTTCTTTCTAAATTTTTTTGCCCTATTAGAAAAAGTTTTAGTCACGTCTAAAAAGCACCTAGATAAAAACTTAGGCATGTATGAGCATTTTTTAAGTGCCCCAAATGAAAATCGCGTTTTTAAATTTTCCTATTTTACTAAGTTTGTCACATTATTATGAAAATAACCAAGAAAATCATTATCCTAGCTTAATACGAATATGTTAAAATCAAATATTAGAATAAAACATAAAATATTGATTTGAATCCAAACTCTGCTTTTGTGTTAAAAATTTTCATTATGGTTCTTGACTCAAGCCTGGATCTTATAAATCCGTCTCTTCTTCCTTGTCCACAAACAAGCGAAGCAGCCTCGGTTACCAATTATACACAGCGTTCTGTTCCTTGTGTGTGGCATGGGAAGCTAGATAAATATGGACATTTCGTTGAGATTTTCTCATCTGATACAAAACTTTCTAAGTCTTCATCCAAGATGTCTTTTACAACTGGAGGATCTAATCGCTCCTTTATTCCAGCCCAACTAATTAAATCTATGTAAACTTTGGCTTCCATATTTATTTTGGGCACACGAACATTTCTGACAGAAGAATTTCGATTCATTTGCCTATCAGAAACTACTCTACAGAAAGCTAATCTTCGAATAGTAACTCTATCGTCATACAACATAGCTAGGAGCAAATTCTCCATGTGTGCAAAAAATACATTTCTTTGAATAACAACGTCAACTGTTCTCTTAAGCCAATGCGGTATATATCTTGAGTATACGATCAGCTTCCATAGGAGTTTAGGACATTCGATGCACAATGGCTTTACTTTGATAATACACTATATTTCATAATATAAGTGAACAAATGTACCAAGTTTTCAGAAGGCTTCTCAGTTGCCACATAAAGACGAAGGATTCGGTTTGCACTCGTCAGCCATATAGATTGCAACAACGGTCTAGGTTGAATAGCAGCATTCTCCTGAGGACACAGATTCCATAATATCCAACAAATATCGCTGATCTGTACTGAAAATATTCCTATCTACATCTGGAAATAAATTTGCCTCGATCTTCTCGAGCTTAGTGACAGGAAGCGTGTGACAAGTTTGTAGTGATTTACCAACAGCACCAGAAAATGATTTAGGTCCCTGAGTTACACCGTCAAGCTGAACCAAAAGATGACGTAAATGCAGTTCGTTAAGATATAACATACAAATAAACCATTGAAGGGAACGACACAGCTGGGCTTCTAGAAGAGTTATTACACCTGCTTTTGTACCAGTATTAACGACCGTTCCATCGCATCCCACTGCAATCAGTGAATCCGTTGATATTCCTTTATCGTTGAAAAACGTTAATATATGATTTCCAATGTTAGTCGCAGATCCAGACGGAACAGCTAAATGCCCAAGGTTAATAGAATTTGGTTCTTGTATTAAAGAAATATGTTCTTCTTTGACAGTAGGTACTACCGTAATACTTATCGCCTTTTTTAATTTGTATTCTAGTAATATACTTTCGTCTGTCAAAATAGAGACCTTGCACTGTTGCAGCTATATTTGCTCGCAGTTCTTTCCTGTGTTTCTGACGTTCTCTACGAACTTTATTTCTATCAACAACTTCACTGGTATCCGTTTCATTGACAAGGCCACAGTCCTGGAGAAGAGTGGATGAAAGAAAAGCTGCTGCTCTGTCGGAGATTCCTTGACGGTCACATTCTCTGGCAAAGCTAGAAAGTTTATGTCTCATTTGATCTCTTGAAGATCCACCAGAAAAAGAAGAAGAGGGTTATAGATCAAAGCTCTGGGACTTGCTGGAAGTGTCTATTTCTTCTCTTTCCTCTTCTACTTCTTGTCCTCTTTCTTCTTCTTCTTCTTTCTTCTATTTCTTCTCTTTCCTCTTCTACTTCTTGTCCTCTTTCTTCTTCTTCTTTCTTCATCTTCTTTCTTCTTCTTCTTCTTCTTCTTCTTTCCCTTCTTCTTCCTTTTCTTCGTTTTCCGATGAGATGTTTCCCAACTCTTCACAATCACTGATTTCCTTTGAACTAGATTGTTGCAAATATGCTTTCGGGTGGTCAATGTCATCTCGTTTTTTTTTCGTCCTTGCCTTTTTTGCAACTGCTTGATAGTTTTGATGTCTAGTGGCCCTATTATTATAGTCCAGGCATTTCGCTGATTGGTCAAAAGTAGTTTTTGATTCACTGGAACCGTTCTTTGTTTTGAGCAACAACATAATGCAAAATCACCACATTTGCAGCAGGCAATGTCAAAAAGGGTTTGCTCGCACTTACACTTCACTCCGTCTAATTTATTTTTATAACTGTTAGATTCCTTTCTACCTTTGTAGGGTCTCAGACATCTTCTATGGTCGTTGTTAACCTTCGTTATCTTTTCAACGATTTAGTTGTTTGAAATTGTTGGAATAGAAGCCTTGTTCCATATAATTTCCAACGCCTTTGCGATCACTTTCGGAATCATTGAAACAGGTGGGTCTTTGTTTGCCATAAGATTTTTTGTGTGGTTTCTAACCAGTAAAAAGTTTCGAATGACGTCTGCATTTGTTGGAAGAACTCATGAGGACATCTCGGTTGGGTGGCTAAATATAGGGCAAATAGAAGAATTTTTAGTGGGAAGGCTGCCTGAACTCATTCTGCTTAATGTTTCTGTAACAAAATGAAATAAGTAAATGAAGTAATAGAATAATTATGGAATGGGAAAAACGTATACTGGAGATAAATCAAAAAATACACCGTGTCGAGGAATTTATTTATTTAATTGATCGATTACATTGTCGTCTAAAGTATTCTAAATCACTTAACTTCAAACTAACATTACTCATTTGATAAATAGATTAATTTAATAATTTTCTACCCCTATCATCTGACAACCTAAAAAGAGAGTCATTTGGAATTTAAGTACCTATGGGGCACCCGAGGGGGTACCTAAAGGGATACTTTAAGAAAAAAAAATTTCAAAGAAAATTATCTTGTGAATCTTTGGAACATTACGCCATCATGTCACGGCCCGTAATTTATTTATTTATTTTATTGTTCATCCTAACAGGTCTATTGACTTACTTACAAGGATAATAATGGTAATATTGGAAAGTACAGTACATAATAATGAAAAGAAACAAGATAG
Organism: Galeruca laticollis; assembly: GCA_963921935.1. Lineage (NCBI taxonomy): Eukaryota > Metazoa > Arthropoda > Insecta > Coleoptera > Chrysomelidae > Galeruca > Galeruca laticollis. Next base: position 156,140,493 of record OY998179.1, on the reverse strand, counting down.
GGGGCCAATCACAACTAATTAATGCTACATATCTACACATACATCATTAATATCATATATTAATATTACATACCATACATCTTTACCATAGCCAGAGAAAGCAGAAGAAGCATAGAGACAGGAGATTCAATTTAATTTACAGATATGCGTCTAAGAGATTTTTAACTATTATCGACAGGCCTACAAGGTTTTTCATGAATCACGCCGAAGTATTATCTAGGTATTCATTTATTAAATCTTTTTAATCCCTACATGGGGTATTAAAACAATCCAAATCTTGGAACACAGCCGAAATGTTGTTAGCCAAACGTAACATGTTAACAATGGGTGGAGAGTTAGAAATATTTGTATAAATGGTATAGAGAATTTTAATCTGGCTCGAGTGTGCCTGGGTGCTACATACAAAGACATTAAGAATAATATATTAGCACAGTTTATCAGATTATTAAGAATTTTATACGAAAACATTAACATTTCATATTTACGCCTTTCTAAGGATCTAATATTGAATTCTCTTCTAAGGTAAGATGTTATGTTGGTACCGGTATCTCCACTTTGACATTTTTGACATTTGAGTTTACACATTCTGCATCTAGTTGACGTTGCTTCTGCATACCATATGGCCTGAATTTTAACATGTTTCTCGTTTAGTAATTAAGCAGAACAATATTAACTGTGAGAATGTTTTTTATTTATTCAGCAACTTCCTGTTTACTTGACTTGTAAGTACTCACCTAATAATTTTCCAAAGTTATAACCTCACTTTTATAACTCATATTCCTGTAGTTTCAACTCAGTATTTACTTTCAGAAAGTACTGAAGATGACGAAAGTCGAAAGCGCTTTGCAATAAAGAGAATTTATACACTTGAATACAAAACTCTACTCTATTTATTTATTATTTGAACAAGTGTATTCACCTCCACATATTTATTTAATAACCCTATGTCCTAACATAACTATTTTCCCAACATGCTGAATGTATCCAAAATTAAACGGTTATAAAGATTGAAACTAACTTCTCCGCATCTGTGGCCCCGAACAACATTCTATCATAAAATTGTTACTTGTATACACTTCTGGGGATGTATCGTGCAAACAAACCGAAATTTTCCCAAAACTAATCAAAAATTTAGTATATCTGGATTTATAGGACCCGCTGTACTCGCTCTAGTCAAGTAAAAATCAATTGGGTACATATTTGAGACACCTTAAACAATACTAAATCATAAAACTGATCAATCGTATAATCTCTGGAGGCTGTATCGTGCTAACAAACTGAAAATTCTCCAAAAATGACAAGAATTTGGTACTTCAAGTACCGTAGCCCCCGTGATACTGGCTTCAGTGAGCTGAATTTCAATAGGGTTCACCTTTGCGTCGTTCTGACTAATATCCAATCATAAAATTTGTCAGTTGTATATATTCCGGAGGCTGTATCGTTCTAACAAACTGAAACTTCTCCAGAAATGACAAAAATATCTTACTTAAAGTACTGTAGCACCGGTTGTATTAGCTCTGGTGAGCTGAAAATCAATAGAGTTCATCAATAAAATGTACTGAATAATACTCAGTCATAAAATTGGTGATTTGTTGAACTCCGGAGGCTGTATCGTGCTAACAAACTGAAATTTCTCAAAAAAAGACAAAATGTCGTACTTCAAGTACCATAGGACTCGTTGCACTGGCTCTGGTGAGCTGAAAATCAATAGGGTGCATCTGTGACATGTCATTAACAATATTCAATCATGAAATAGGTGACTTATTGCGCTTCGGTGGCTGTATCGTGCTAACAAGACATGTAAGGAAAAGTGGCCGACGACAACGACGACATACACACAGGATTTTTTTTCTAAAAACCATTTTTTCGTGTTGTTGTTGATGGAAAACGTAAAAAAACTCAAAAAAAAATCTAAATTCCAACTTTTTTTGGGGTAAACCAATACTTTTCTCGCATATACAGAGTGATTCATAACTATTGGGACATACGCTAAGGGTAGATTGTTTGGACTAAAATACTGCGATAGGACCAAATATACCTAAATAAAATACTGCTGTGGAAAAAGATGAAGGGCGTTGAAGTTGAATTTTGTTCTCGTTTTTTGCTAATAATTTCACTGTATATTTATCAAAATCGGCACAGAGCCATAATTTTATACAGGCAATATTATTTTATGTATTATTCGACATTTTGTTACAGGGAGAGACTCGTCAAGGATTTCTGATGATGAAATTGACTGGTAACTTTTTTTGACGAAAGTTTTAAGTGATATTTATCAAAAAATATTACATAAACATCATTTCTACGTATTATTTGTACTCATGTTCAAACACGATATTCTCATTCGTTTTCGAGAAAAACGCAATTGAACAGTTCAGAGTATCGGAAGGGGACTTCAAATATTATTTCATTTATGAAAAGTTTGCTTTGGACTGTCAGATAATTGTTGCTGGTAAATGACATTCCTTGTCAGTGAATATTTGTTTCTACGAGTTTATAGTCAATTTTTGCATTTGTTAAAGCTATCACATACTTTTCCGATTGAAATGCCTCGTCACAATCATTTTACGAATCAAGAAATGCGGGATATGATTTGTGTATACGCACAAGAACGTTTTTGCGGGCGCTCTGCAGCCAGAAGGTATGAATTGTTATATCCAGGCAGAAGGCAACCAAATCATAAAACTTTTTCAAATCTATTTCATCGTTTGGGTGAAACCAGGTCATTTAACAATAAAAATCAAGGTGGTCGGCCGAAACAAATTCCACCTAATCAAGAAGATGAAAATCCTACAGTAAGTTCACGTCATTTGTCATCAGCAACAGGAGTAAGTCAGTCGTCTATTATTAGAATTCTAAAAACAGAAAAGTTCCACCCTTATCACTTCACTCCTGTTCAAAATTTGCTTTCAAGAGACGGTTACAGTTCTGCCAACGTATTCTCAACAAGCATAATGGTGACCGAAATCTTATTAAGAATATTATGTTCACCGATGAAGCGAGTTTTACCAGACGAGGGGTATTTAATTGGAGAAACAGCCAATATTTGGAAGAAAAAAATTCGCATGCTCTGAAAGAAAGACATTTCCAGCATAAGTTTAAATTGAAATGGAGATTCTTATTTTTTTTGCAAAATAGTTTTACCTATATTTTGGATAATCTGTCACTAGCTGTAATAAATAAAATGTGGTTTATGCAGGATGGAGCTCCACCTCATATCCCTTCAGTTGTTAAGAAATCATCTATATGACATATTTCCTCAACGATTGATTGGCAGAGGAAGTGATTTTGAATGGGCACCAAGAAGTCCTGAGTATAACCCGCTTGATTTTTATGTTTGGGGACATATGAAGTCCCTAGTTTATGCCAATGAAATTAACTCGAGAGACGAACTCTGGAGGAAAATACAAAATGCGGCTAACTTTATAAGGATACCGAATAATATGTTCTTTGAAGTTCGAAAGTCCTTTATTAAAAGTATTAGAAAAAGTATAGAAGTCGGAGGAGGCCACGTGGAACATTTAATTTGAGTTTGCTCTTTTCATGTTACATTGTTTTTAATTATACTTTATCGTCGAAATAAAAGCATTAAGATACAAGTTTTTTTATTGTCCGTTACTTGAAATCCCCTTCCGATTATATGAACTGTTCAATTGCGTTTTTCTCGAGAACGAATGAGAATATCGTGTTTGAACAGAAGTACCAATATTACGTAGAAATGATGTTTATGTCATATTTCTTTATAAAAATCACTAAAAAATCTTGTCAAAAAAAGTAACCAGTCAATTTCATCATCAGAAATCCTTCACGAGGCTCCCCCTGTAACAAAATGTCAAATAATACATAAAATAATATTGCGTGTATAAAATTATGTCTCTGTGCCGATTTTGATAACAATCGATAAATATAATGAGACATTATTAGCAAAAAATGAAAAAAAAAATTCAACTCTAACGCCCTTTATCTTTTTTCACAGCAATATTCCATTGAAGTATATTTGGTACTATCGCCATGTTTTGGTCCAAACAATCTACCCTTAGCCTATGTCCCAATAGTTATGAATCACCCTGTAGATAGGTTTGGGCGGAAAAGTAATAACGAATTTTTAATAATTCAATAGGCTACACTAGACGCGGTCCTAGAAAAAAAATGTTTTTACTGTTTTTCACTGCCTGGAAAATAAAAATTTTGATATAGTCACTCAAAATTATTTTAAAAAAATTACAAAAGAAAATAAAGAAAATTACGATTTTCACTAACTTTATGAGACTTTCGGCTGATCGAAAGATAAAGACCGATATAAAAAAAGCGTGTTTGTTTTTCTCCTATATCGCAGCTTTTCCGCACTGTAGCAACTATGAATTCAAATCTTGCATTTTATCGCAACAACCTATAATACCGACACCTTTGGCAAATTTTACTATATAGTTTGATACAGCAAACTTCCTGCACATACTACTGATTTTTTCGATTTACAGATGGCCGGTAATGAAAATTCCCGTAATGAATTTGCTGATAATGCATTGGCGTTCATGGCATATTATGGATTCGACGGTCTAGATCTCGATTGGGAGTATCCGACAACGCGAAGAGGAATACCCGAAGATGGGAAAAATTTAGTATTGTTACTGAAGGAATTGAAATCAAGAATGATACCGTATGGATTGAGACTGTCAATAGCCGTATCCATTGACGATAACCTAATTCAAACGGGATATTTGGTATCAGAACTAGCTGAGTAAGGAGGATATGAAAATATTGATTTCATTATATACTTCAACGAAATGACATTACATATCTAGCCCGGCATTAGTCGTTATGCATAAAATCCCATCATTAGTCGCGCGTGAGAGTTTCTATCCTGTACAAAATTTTAGGAAATGAAATGGATTCCTTTTGAGAAATATAAGTTATATTTGTGAATTGCACAGTCAATATTATTATAAATTACAGAAGAATAATGTTTATGAATCTTCATCAGATTCCATGCCCATAGCACAGGATCGACATGAAAAAATTGTATGTTCTGGGCATGTCGGTCGCTGGCAAGTTCTGCATACTTTCTTGACTTTTCTGTTCTTTCGATGAGGACAGAAGGTACAAAAGCTTTCATTGGTATTTTCTGGTTGTCTTACTTCTGATGTTGGTAATTTTGCTATTTTTCTATTAGACATTCGTAGGCTGCAAGGTAAGCTTGGAATCGGGGACCGATTTATAAGGTGAGGTTTTATTGAAGAAAGAGCAAGTTCTTTCAGATATGCACGTCTAGGTGGTATAGGATCGGTAATGTTATTCGCCTTACGTATTATATAACTATTGACGCCGCCAAAGTTTCGCATCGAAAAATATATCGTAAGTGGCCATCTACAACTTATTCTAGCAACCGAGTACAATGTTTTCATTTCGTCAACTACGTCAACTGCACCTTTAGTTAAATTATAAAAGGTTATAATTTCTGGGTTAACTTGGTCACCTGTATCTTAATCTATGGCATCGTCATCGTGCATGGTGGACAAAAGAAGTACATTCTTTTTCTTCTTCTTCTGAGGAACATACGAAACCAATACACTTTCTTTCGAAAAGGCAAACATACTACTCAAATAGGGCCGTTCCTTAATATTTGGGAATTGAAGGGGTATTTCACGCTTATTTTTTCTCAACGTGCCAACTATAGTAATATTGTGGTTGATTTTAAGCTTTTCAGCCAGTGGAACGGAAGTTAAATGGTTGTCCATGGTAACATTTCTACCGGTATTAAGAATTGGCTCTATAATCCTCTTTACTGCCTCAGAGGCTGTATTTTCTACTCTATATTGACCTTCAGGCTGTTTTCCTGCATAAATTTCCAAATTGGAGATGTAAAACGATCTAGAGTCAACTAAAGCATAAATTTTAACTCCGTATTTTGCCAGCTTGTTAGCAATATATTTCCAGAATTTACAACGACCTCGAAACGCCTCAAGCATCTCATCTACAGTTCCGTATTCACCAATTGTGTAATGTGATTTACAAAACTGAACGAAATCATCAAACTGTTTCCTAATGGGGGCCAAATTGTCTGAAGCTTTGCGAACATCCCTGTCGTCAATACTGTCGAATCGTAGAGCACTCAGTAGAGTATAAAATCTTCTTTGAGGCATTGTTGCTCGAAAACATTCAGGAGCTATTCCGTCATCTGTCCAGAGTTCACAAATATTTACATGGCTATTTTTCTTGACACCGGCTAGATACAAAAGACCCAAAAGAGCCCTTAGCTCATCAAAGTTAGTATCACTACAATCCATTCCACGGCTATATTTTGTAAAGTTTATTCGAAGATATTCATTAGTGCAATCGACCACTTCTTGAATTGATTCGTCAGGAAAAAAGTTTCCAACATTCTAGCGGTAGTTTTGCATTTCGTGCTTGACCTTTTACACCTGGCAAATGTGTTACCAAATTGTGTCTCCTTGTACGACCCCTAATAACAGGAGCGTGCCTCAACCATTTAGTTACTTTGTCTTTGCCAACATAAATTGGAGCGTTCTGAAAAAAGATTTCATCTAAGACATCAATTATTATTTCCTCATTTTCAGCCACACTTCCTTGATCGACAATTCTTCCATTTTCGTAATCGGATTGGTCTGTGTCTGTGTTGTGAAGACTGTGATCACTCTCTGCGTCACTTTCTGAACCATCTAATCTCCCATTATCATCTCCGATGGGTTGAAGATGTTCTTTTTGATCTGAAAAAAAAATTATTACCTAATATAATATTATAACGACAAAAAAAAACAAGAATTGCTATATATATTTACGGTGAAAAACAAACAGACAGATAAACTCAAACTAAAAAACACATCGTATAGCTTTGACAACATTTCGATTTTTACCAATACTCGTAAAGATAACTAAAAAAAAATTGACGATTTCCTTTCTTTTTTTCTTGACCAAACTTCAAAAGTGCAAGGTCTACAATTTATTTTCCACGACTCATCGCACCACACTAGTTCAAAACAACAAATACAAATTCATAGGTATGGTGCTAAATTTATTACACGGTTTGTCCCCTAATGAGGGAAAATCTCACACGAAGAGCGTCCTTCTGATAAACACTCTGCAGTACACCAATATGAGGTGATGAGCTTACACTTATCATGCTAGGAATATCAGTGGGAGTAGCCAGTAAAGTAGCCGATATGACAACGCTCAGAAATGTGTCTAAAGGCAGACTTTAAAAAAAGTGTGAGAGAAAATCTCATTTGGCGACTAATGCCGGGCTAGTAATTTACGGCCGGTATCACAATATCGGGTTAATTCCCAGGTCAATTTACTTTCACCTATAAGGTTACCATTAGCTACCGTTGCACATTTGTCTGTTCGTATATTGGTCAACTGACCGATAGTTCAGTAATAATTTTTGCTCAGTTGTTAACAGATTATGTATAATGATCATACTTTATGGTTAGTGACATTCAAAATCAAAAAAAGGAAATAGTATAAAATTAAGCCATTTGTGGTAGACTAGTAGTAGTAGTTATATGATATGTGCTAGTAGTTGGTAATATTTGGTTCTTTGGCAGAAGTAATAATTTTAATTAATATGAATTCTTCGAAACGTATAAATATTTCAAAAGAAGAAGAAACCTTATCGCTATCTCTAGTTAATGAATATAAACATATAACAGAATCCAAACAATCAAATACAATAACTAGGAAAGAAAAAAAATTCCAAAATAAATTACACACAAACCGGAGGTGGACCTCCTTCTAACGAGATATTAACAGAGATGGCTAATGTGATAAATGATATAGTAGCAGATAAAGCCATAGTTCTTCCAATAATTTTCAATAGTGACGAAGGTTAGTCAAGTAATATGATTTTCAATTTCTTCTAACATATGCCCGACGGTTTCTTTGGAATCTAAATATATAAAAGAAATCGACGTTGTCATACTCTTCGAAATAATCGTATCCCGGACTTACTATTTCAGTTCTACTTGGTACCTCATCACTACTATAGGTATATATTTACCATATAATCGTTCATTTAAAAGTATTGTAATGAAATACTTTCTCTTTCTTCCTTTCTCTTATCCTTATGCTTTCTCAGGCGTCCGATTGGAGTTCATTATGTACCCATTTTCTCCACTCTTTTCTGTCCCTGGCCAATGCCTTCATCTCTCCTAATGTTTTTCCCTTACTTCTTCCAATTTCTTCAATCTGATATATCCATTTCCTCCTGGGTCTTCCTCTTTGTCTTTTTATGGATATTCCTATTTCCATAACTTTTCTCGCAATTCTATCTTGCTTCATTCTTACTAGGTGGCCATACTAGTTCAATTGTTTCTTTTTAATCTTTGATATTATTGGTTCTTGATTAGTTATGCTTCTGATTTCTTCGTTCCTTACTTTATCCCATTTTGTTTGACCTGCTATTTTCCTTAAATATTTCATTTCCATTGCATTTATTTTTGTTTCCTGTTTTTTCTGCATTACCCAGTTCTCACTAGCATAAGTTATAGTTGGGACTGTAATTTTGTTGTAGATTTCCAGCTTTGTGTCCATATCAATGTGTTTATGGCTTAATATTGTTCGATTTAAGGAATATTATGATCATGTTGATTTATTTGCTCTCTTATTGATTTCTGCATCTATTTTTCCTTCTTCTGTTATGATACTTCCTAAGTAATTATAAGTTGTTACTCTTTCTAATATTTTGTAATTACATTTCAATTCCTTGCAGTTACTCTCCTCTCACTGTTTTTCATTTACTATCATTACTTTGGTTTTTTCTGTATTTATTGTTATTTTCATATCTTCTTTTTCTCTTGCCAATGAGTTGATTAATTTCTCCATTTTATTTTTTGATTTAGCTATAAGTACAATATCGTCTGCATACAGTAAATTACTTAATCTGACCGGCACCATGTTTCTGTACCCTATTATCATGTCCAGATTTCCTCCTTGTCTTTTTATTTCCTTCACTATTTTGTCCATTATAATGACAAACAACAGTGGGCTTAAGCTATCGCCTGGTTTTATACTTTTTGTCATTAGAAACTCTTCCAATCTTTGACCTCCTATCTGCACTCTTAATTTGACTGTCTCGTATGTGCTTTTAAATGTATTAATTAGAGCTTTCGGTACTTCTAAATTTTCCAATACATCCCCAATTTTTTCTCTTTCCACGGTGTCAAAAGCTGCCTTCAAGTCAATAAATATTAAAAACTTTTCTTCTCCCACTTCTATGGTATTATCAACTAGCCTTCTTAAAATATATATATATATATATATATATATATATATATATATATATATATATATATATATATATATTATCATTTGCTTGTCGTCCTGGCCTAAAAGCTGCTTGTTCCTCTTCTAATCTTGCTTCTGTATAACGTCTTAATCGGATCTCTATTATTCTCGTGTAGATGTTGGAACTGGTTTGGCGTAAGCATATTGGTCTATAATTATTGCACGGTGTCTGATACCCTTTTTTATGTATTGGCAGTATAAGGTTATTTTCCCAGTCTTTGGGGATTTTTTGAGTATCCCATGCTTCCCTGCATATGAGAAACAGCCAGTCTATTCCTTTTTCTCCTAACCATTTTATCAGCTATGGCGCTACTTCATCCTTCCCACTGGCTTTTTCTATTTAGTTTATTTATAGCCATTTCCATTTCTTCTCTTTGGATTGCATGGTATTCATGTTCATTTCATTCCTCCACCGCTATCTTCGTTGTTTTCCTCTTCGACCTATTACTAAATTTGCCTTCGTAGTGTTCTTTCCAAGTCTTTAGTATTTGATTTATTTCGGTCTCCAATTCGTTATTTTTTATTGCTCTTATATCTTTTCCTTCACTTCCTCGTAGTCTTTTTATCGTTGTTCAAAATTTTCTGTTATCTGATGCATGTGTCTCTGACATTTCCCTTCCAAATTCTTTCCATGAGTCCCTTTTCGCTTCCTTAACCTCTTCCTTGACGATGTTTTTTTTTCCGTTATATATTTTCTCATCTTCCTGTGTTTTTGTTTGGAGGTATTTTTTCCATGAGGTTTTTTTTTCTTTCACTAATGTTTGTATTTCTTCGTTCCACCACTTAGACCTCTTTAAATGTTTGTTGAATTTATTTCTTCCACATATATCCTCTGCTTTTTCGAGTAATATTTGTTTGAATACTGTCCACCGTTTTTCGAGTGTCCATTTGTTGTTCTCATTAATCAATTTTTCGAATTCCTTGTCAGTTTCTTCCTGATATTTAGATTTTTTTCTGTGTTTCTTAATTAACTCATTGCAATTCTACTGAATCTTACTTCTTCTGTCTTCATTATTTTTACTTCATATTCCGCTACTACTAATCTATGGTTTGTAATCAACTCAGCCTCTTTTCTTGTCTCTACTCTTTTCACCATATTTGATAAGTCTTGTGTATAAACTATGTAATCGATTAAACTTTTTGCATTTCTTTCTTCCGCTACAAAGGTATATTTATCCTCTAGTTTTTGTTTCCACATCGTACTTCCTATTATTAAATCGTTACTTTGACAAAAACCTATCATCTTAAGACCATTTCTGTTCGTTGTTTCCTCACCATAAACTCCCATACAACCCATTCCTTGATTTTAATCTTTACCAACTCTTGCGTTCTAATCCCCCATAATGATTATGTTTTCGTTTTGCTCGCTTATATCATCCACTACTTCCTGTAATTGTGTGTAAAATTCTGAAACCTCTTCCTCTCCCGTTCCTTCAAACGGTGCATATATTTGTATTATATTCAATATTTCTTTTAGTCGTATACTTAGAACTAGTATTCTTGAATTTATATCCTTCATATTTATTACCTTTTTGTTCATTTACTCTGTTAAAATTATTCCTACTCCCTCTTTTGCTCTTTGTTCTAATTTTACCCCTGAGTAATATAATTTGTTATTATTTGTTAAATTTATTTGTCCTGATCCTTTTTTCTTTGTTTCACTTATTCCTAGAATATGTACTTTGTTGTTTTCCATTTCCTGCGTTATTTCGATTTTCTTTTCCTGTTAATGTATTAATATTCCGTATACCTATATTTATATGTTCTTGGTCTGCACTATTTATATATTGTTTACGATTATTTTTTCCCCATTGACTAGTCTGATCATTTTTTTATCTTGTCCCCTACCATAATTATTTTTGTGTTTAAATTTCCTTGTAATATAATACAACACTCTCAAAAAATTGCAATCAATTTCAATTCAGTTTTTAGGTTAGAATCTCCAGATTATCCTTATTACCACTAGATTTTCTGGTGGTTAAATATTCTGAGAGTTTACCATAACTTGAACTTTTGACGTGATAATTTGGAACACTTGTTTTCAGATAACCAAGGGTTATTTGTTATTCTCAGGATAACTTGACATTGTGAAACCGGCAGTTAGTGAAATATATCTAAAGTGATTTCAATTACTGTCATATGTTTTCACGTTTTGATAAACGTTTCAATAGATTTGTTATGCTTTCTTATTATTCGGATTCTGAAAATTAAACTATTTGCAAAAGTATCAACAATTGTTTGAAGATCTTGAAAATGCACTATTCCATACAAAACAATGAGTTTGATTAACTGATTGAGTGATCCAAGCTGAAAACACTTTAAATTAAATTGTTCAGTACTACATCATTTGAGGAAAAAATATATGAAGAATGTTTCCTTCTTGAATATTGTTTTTACAAAATAAATAGAAACCACCTCTCAATGGTCCGCCGAAACTTGAATTTGTTATTGATAATTTTCATCGCTCTATGGTAGAGTTTCAATGTTCAGTCCATTCCAGTCTATTTATTCTAACTTGAATTGTTAGTTTAGATTTTTACGAAGCAACATTTCATTTTAGTCCTACAGACACTAACGTGTTTTAATAGTTAATGATGAAAAATGCGTGTATGAGTTGCAATAATAATATTCAAGAGTCGTTTCTGCCTCAAAAAACAACTATACTAGTAAATTCGAGTTTTTATTTGATCTGTTCCTGTTTTCTCGTCAGCTGGATAAACGAAATTCACAAACCAATAGTGATTTGCCTGCATTTTCAATAAATTCTACCTGTGTGTATTTTTTTTATACACAGATGTTTGGCGCTTTTAGTCGACCGTGTATTTCTCGTGAACACAGTTATCACGCATCTAAATGAGCAATTTACTACCTTTAGGCTGTGGTAACTAGTTTTTGTCCCTAGTTTGTGAAAAAAAATGTTAAGTTTGGCAACATGGTTCGGAAACCGGGTTCAGTCGTTAACGGATAAGCATTCGTTCCAAGGGCAGTTGTGTTTTATAGTTAGCGCGTGGTTGTTGCTTTTTTCATTTCTGTGCGTAATTATGCCGGGTGGAAGAAAACGACCATTCACAGCTTCAAGATTTAGTTGAAAGTCTTAGTGATATTAGCGATATCGATGAGCCTTTCGACGATTCAGATGCAGATAACTGTTACGCTGAGAGTTCTGATGATTCCAGTGAAGATTCTTCAGAGGATGGTCATAGACGTAAGAAACAAAAAAAACCGCGACAGGTATGATATGGATTTTATTTGGAGCATACTTATTTTTGTTACTTAGTTCATTTTAGCAAAAATATACATACTATAAAATTTGTATTATTCTAGGGTACCAGTAGTGACGACGAAGATCGAAACGAGAACTTAGATGATGGGCAGACTACAAACACGCCTCATAATAATGCACCTAGAGCAATCCAGCAGAATGTTATTTGGAGTGATGTTGTGAGAAATCTGAATTTATTTCCAGCGCCACAAGAAAAATATACATTAGGTGCAATCGTCCAAACTCGTCATAATAACAGTCCGCTTTTTTTATATAGACTTCTATTTTCTGATGAATTGATTGATCTCTTGGTAATATAAACGAATCGCTATGCCTATACTCGATAGTCGAAATTGTGTAAAGTGAGTCAGAGCTATCTAATCAACACTTTGGTTAAAGCGCAGTTGCCATATGTATTCTAGAGAGAAATGCTGTATTTTATAAATACACTTCAAATCCATTGTGTCAATATTTCAGGTACAAAAGATGCAATGTAATTAAGTCAATACCAATTTAATATATTTATTTCAAATTTCAAGCAGACTAATAATACTTAGTTTACTTGAAATGTGAAATGAAGTGTTTATGTATATTTCTTGAACGCAAAGTTTGTTGTGAAAAACTCGCCGATTTGACAATGTTGGAGAGTCGCTTCAATGTTCCGGCTTTGAGAACGAGATAGATAGATCGAGCTACGCGAATGAGACAGTGATAGTAAACAGTTATGTGAGGTGTTTATTCTCTTCATGAGCGTAACATCAGTATTTGTGTTGTGGTTTTGTGTGATAAATCGGTTATTATTGGTATTTATTGTAATATTTATATCGGTATATTTAGCGACAATAATGGCGGAGTGTAGCGGTATTGGCGATAAAAAACGGCGTCGTAACAATTTAATTCGGGAAGAAAAAGTCCTCATATTAAATGTGTACGAAGGACTGCGTGCCATGGACAAACAGTTGGGTGTTAGTGACGCTGTGATTAAGTGCAGTTATTTAACTAAAGTTTCTGAGAGTACTATATACAATATTCTAAAGAAATCGCGGGACGGATCTTTGACAAGAGAACGAGGTGAAAACTGTAAACCGGAAAGTAGGGGAAGGAAGAAAATTGTTTTGGACGACCAAACACGGAATGCTATACGTAGGGAAATACATTCTTTTTATTTTAGGAATGAAATCCCCTCGGTAGCTAAATTGAGCAAGGTAATAGAAGCTGATGATACTTTACCAAACATCAGTGATAAAGTTTTGAGACGAACTTTAAAATTAATGAATTTTCGTTACCAAACAAGAAGTAGAAACAGTGCCTTAATTGAACGAAATGACATTGTGGAATGGAGGAGAAATTATTTAAAACAGATACGACAGTTTCGTAACGAAGGACGGCACATATATTATCTTGACGAAACATGGTTAAATGAAGGCCACACTGTGTCAAAAGTGTGGCAAGACATGAATATACGAAGCAATCGACAAGCCTTTATGGAGGGTTTCTCTTCCGGTTTAAAAGCTCCCTCTGGGAAAGGACGTCGACTGATTATCACTCACATTGGCAGCGAGGAAGGATTTGTAGAAGGTGGATTACTAAGTTTTCAGTCCAAAAAAACTGTCGATTACCATGAAGAGATGGATGGTAACCGGTTTGAAACATGGTTTAGATCAATTTTAACAAAGGTAACTCCTGGTTCAGTGATAGTTATGGATAATGCTTCATACCACTCTCGTCGACTGGAGCAAATACCTACTTCAGCTAGCCGCAAGAGGGTTATAATTGATTGGTTAGAGAGTAAAAGCATTCCGCACAATGAGGCAATGCTAAAAGTTGAATTATTATCTCTCGTACGGAAACATAAAAGCAGTTATATTAAGTACGTTGTCGATGAAATGGCGAAAGATTTCAACGTCTCAGTTGTTAGACTTCCTCCCTACCACTGTGAGTTAAACCCCATCGAGCTGGTTTGGGCCCAAGTGAAAAATTATGTTGCGAGAAAAAACAGTACATTCAAAATGGCTGACGTTGAGAAACTGTTTGACGAGGCGCTGCATACCGTTACTGCTGAGAGTTGGCGTAAATGTATTCAACGCGTATTAAAAGAAGAAATAAAGTTTTGGGATTTAGACATACGTGTAGAAGTAATGACGGAACCACTCATTATCGATATAGGAGGAGAAAGCGATGATTCTGAGGAGTCGTCAGGGAGTGATACCGCTTCCAGTTAGTCAGACATTTTACAAGTGACCTCGCAACATACCTATACTTATTGGTAATTTATTTTGGTCTTGACAAACAACTTTTTTTTAGTTTAAGTAGTAGTAAGTTGGAATTGACTTTTAAACATTTTTTATTTTGTTTTAACTTACTTATGAACAACTTGTGATAAGTTATTATTTCAAATGTTAAAAATTGAAATTCCAGATATTTCAGTATTCGCACCCTTAAACTATGATACGCTCATGGAGTTCACTTTAAATCGGTAGATAACCGATGACGTCACTTTACAGAATTTCGACTATCGACTTTTTTATATACATCTTATTATAGCTCATCCTTAAAAATGTGTATTATTCTTGGTAACACCCTGTATATACATAATGATACCTACCATAATAATTTCGTATTTCTGTTCTCTCAAATTTAAACGCCAGAGCGTACAAGAACATTTTCTATTTATTTTTTATTTAGGACTATTAAGAACCCTTCAAAAATGATGCGCTCATGAAGTTCGCTTCTGCAACTGATTTTTTGGACAGTAAGAGCGATGAGTCACTTTACAGAATTTCGACTATCGAGTATACCAACAAATTATCGATGGTATCGCCAATGAATCGATTTCGAAAAACTCAATTCTTGCTAACTGAACTGACACTGATCGCAAGGAAATTTTAAAACTTATTGGAATACTTATATGGATGGGACTGAATCCAAAACCTGGACTGAAATATTATTGGAGCACTAGTATTATCCATAAAAGTTGCATATACAAAATTACACATATGTCACGTTGCCGATTTGAAGCCCAACTGTCTTTTTTACATTTTTCAGACAATGAATTATGCCCAGAAGGAAACAGACTCTTCAAACTAGAGACACTCTTGAGCATTTGTAACACAAAATTACAGCCGGCTTTGGTGTCTGGAAAATATGTGTGCTAGACTAATCCATGATACCATTTAGAGGACGGCTTTCATTTTTGCAGTACATTCCTGGAAAATGCCATAAATATGGAATAAAACTCTTCAAGTTGTGTGCCGAAGGCGGATATACATACAACTTGAAGGTTTGCGCTGGAAAGCAAATCCGTCCCACAGATCAGCCAGTAGCAGCTCAAGTAGTAATGGAGTTGATGCAACCAATTTTGAAGACAGAAAGAACCTTAGCCACCGACAATTACCATACCAGTGTTAGTCTGGCTCATCAACTGAACGATAATGGAACTCATTTGATCGGGACACTACGCAAAAATAGGAAATATAATCCAAAACGCGTTTTTGAGAAAAAACTAAACCGTGGGGAAATGATATGTCAAGAGAGCAACACCAAAGTTATTGTTGGTAAGTGAGTAGAAAAACGAGATGTTGCATTTTTAACTACTTAATCATGTCCAGAAATGACTGAGGTTCAGACAACATCTGGAATGGAAAATGAACCTTCCACGATAATCGAGTAAAACTTTGTGAAGTCGTATATTGATGTCTCTGATCAAAAATCTTCGTATAGTAATCCTGTCAAACGATCTATAAAATGGTATCGAAAGGTGGAGATCGAGATATTTGCTAGTACTTGCGTTGTTAACGCATTATAATTGTATAATACAGCTTTGGACAAAAAAAAATGGATGTGACAGCTTTTAGGGAGAGCCTTGTTGAGGGTGTATGCAAAGACATATTCCAACTCAACCAACCTATACACATCGATTAGATGAACAAGATAAGAGAAGACGGTGCGTGGTATGATATTAACATTACTCAGAACAATTCGGAAGAGCGCAGTCTTCCAAGCATGCAAATCAATGTAATACTAAATGTGCCGCCTGTGCTGACAAAAAATTTCTATGTTTAGCATGTTTTTTCAAATCACATAATGTATCTCTAAAATAATGACATTTCTTAATCTGTAAGTTTAATTATATTTTGAATAAACGAGCTATAAATAAATGTGTATCGATTTTAATACACGCAGGTTAAAATATACGATATTCGAAAATTTTAATCTCCGTGCACTATGTGTATCAAAGACAAACACGCATTCCAAAATCACTAAAAAGTGACAAGATCTCATACATTGCAAAAATATTCTCTTAATAAGTAATTTTGACGCCAATTTTTTGAAATTGAGCTCTCAGTTTAGGTTGAATTTTTTTTTGGAAATGCCTACAAGGGTTAAAGTATTAACTTGCCAATGCTACTAAATAATGTCCAAATATGTGGAAATTATGAGATATCAAACTACATTATTATGAATAATGGGTTACGAAATGGATATTTCGTCAATTACGAAATGGATGTTTCGTCGAATTGGAGATGTTCATCAGATTTGTTTGTTGAAGAACAGACGTGTTTCCAAACTTTTGGAATGTGAATATTGTAGAATGTAATCATTCTATTATGTTCATAAATGAAACTGAGGGACACTAGCAATACTTCACTGTCCTTATTAATGCTTTAGGTTTACAAATAATTTCAATAACATACGCGAATCCCCTGGTTATCTAATTAATAGTACTCCCGTCAGTTTGTATCCAATTGTCAAAACTATTCGCGGTGTGTTCCGTAATTCACAACATACTAACGAAATAACTGAATTATTTAGTACCAGTGAATAACAGAAGAACAACAACAAATAAACCTTATACTAACATTTTGAATATAGATATATATAACTTTATAAATGTAGCCTTTGAGGCCGTTCTCTAATTCGGTTACTTCGCCCTATATTCAGCTCCATATTTGGTTTAAAGTTTTAATCGGGCGTACCTAATAGGTTACTACTAAAAGCTATTTCTTTAACTTCATTGATTCCGAGCAATTCCATAGGCGTTCTAATATATAAAACTGGTTCTGTGGAAGAGCTAAGATACCAAATAGCTAATGAAGGTGAAGTTACTGATGTCTCAGTGTTCATGCTTGTGACAGAACAAGATACTCCTGTTGTTTCACCTGCTCTCGCCTATGATCAGGCAATTGTAATTTTCGTAAATTTTTACCGTGTTTATACACTGTTTTATCATCAACTTCCACCATATAAGTCACGGGGCTATAATGTTCCGAAATAATCCCCTCCTTCCATTTATCATTACAATGCGGACCCAACTTCACAACCAATATTTTCTTCCCTATCAAAAGTATAAGCATAAATATTTTTAGTTATTATTTCAGAATGAAATAGGAATAGGCATATTGAAGAAAGCAGCAAATTCATAGGAATACTCGTATATAATGATTTAACATCTAGGGATGCTAGTATATAATTTTCTGGCATGGTGATGTTTTCAATTTTATTTTTGAAAAAACTCGATGGATTTCAAAAATAAAATTAAAAACATCACCATGCCAGAAAATTATATACTAGTATCCCTAGATGTTAAATCATTATAAACGAGTATTCCTATAAATTTAGCAAAAAATATAATAATTGAAAAATAGAATGAGATTAAAACATACAATGATATACCTATGAGTTACTTCTTAGAAGGTATATAACTCACTCTGAATTCCACCTATTTTTTGTATGAAGGTACATTCTACCAACAAATTGAAGGGTGCGCCATGGGGACCTCAATTTATAGCGTCATTGCCCAATTAGTTATGGAAGACCTTGAAGAAACAATACTGACCAGAAACTCAATTCAAACACTATTTTTTTACAGGTATGTTGACGACTGCATATTAGCAATTCTAAAAAATACAGAACATTTGGTCTTAATAGATTTCAACAGTTACCATGATAGACTATAGTTTACCATTGAACTAGAAAAAAATAATCAAATTAGCTTTTTGGACCTTACTCTCCATCATACAACCAACACCATAAAAATGGAATGGCACACAAAAGATACCTGGTCTTCCCGATATTTAAACTTTAAATCACAACACACCCTAACACAAAAAAAAATCTCTTATTATAGGACTCGCAGACCCCGAACTCAGAGAGAATGCAATAATAAAAGCTAGAGATGCCCTTATAGTCAACAACTATCCCACTAATTTGATAAATAAGATATTTCAAAAACGTTTACATATATTTTATAACCATAATAATACAAAAACTAAAATAGACAATAAAACAAACCAATTCCTCACTTTGCCAAATATACCAAATTTATCAGAGAAACTGAAAAAGACATTTTCGCACCACAACATACATGTTGTTCATAAACGGTACAACCTACTGAAAACCATTTACACCTATCTAAAAAGTTCAATCTCAAAAGAAAAAAGAGCAATATAGTCTATGGAATACCATGTGAAAACTGTGAAGGGGTCTACATCGGACAAACAAGTCAGTATTTTAAAAACAGAATAAATAGTCACAAATATGACAAACGAAACAAAACGGCACTCACTATCCATGTTTCAGAAAACCATCACGAGTTTGATTTCGAAAATACAAAAATTCTTCGAAGTGAATACCACACAAAAAAACGCGAAGTTCTAGAAATGATAGAATAACAAAGAAAACCCAGTTCCGTAAATTTAAAGACTGACACAAAAAATATTAGTAAAGTTTATGATAACATGATAAAAACTTAGGAATATAGAGAAACACGGGGCACATTCCAAATATAATAAATTTATTACCACTCCCTATATAAATATAAAGTCCTTTCCAATACCAGTCAACACAAAAACGACACATTAAAACCTCGTTACGCCTGCTTTCATTGTATAGAACAAATACTCGTATATTCCAATAAAAATTTTCAGCAATGACTGTCATATTTTTAAAATGTATATATATATATATATATATATATATATATATATATATTGTAATGTTTTATATAATCATCAATTTTTATTTTATTTTTTTATTTTTATGTAATAATGATATTATATTTATTTATTTTATTTGACCTTTTCTCTTTTCTGGATCTGTGGGACTCTTTTTATTGTATAGAAATAGACAAAGTAACTTTAGTTAATTTAATGCAATTATTATTTTTTTTCAATTTTAGAAACTTACAAATTCAATCAATTAATAAATAACTATATCTATCAAATTACTTGACTGAAAGAAAAACTTACTAAGTGTTCTATCTATATCTATCAAATTATTCAACTAAAAGAAAAACTTACTCAATATTCTATTGTCCTCATTTAAATTTCATTAGTTCATTATTTCACTAATACTTTTTCGTTATTGTCCGTATTCACACTTGCTTGGTCCAATATGTCACTAATATCTGTCCATATTTAAATTTTCTCAGTCCACTCTTACTTATACCTTTTCTCTTTAGTATATAAATACTCCAACAGGTTCGAATTTAAGAGTCTACTAAGCGTTCACAATTTCAATGTCTTTAAAGTATCTCCATCATTAGTGTCTTCTTAATTCTTCCATATATAAAGATTCTTTATAAGCACACTTTCAATTGCTTACATTATTCTTTTATAACTCTCTGTTGTTGATTTTCCTTGGATTATAATAATTATCGTCTTAATATCTAACTTGCTTATTATAACTTTAAAGTAAAATTTGTGGAACTCAACTTAAAAATATGTATCACGTTTCTTCGCGTCAATTTGTAATTTATTCAAAAAGTCATAATTTTCTATGAATTTTCTTTTCTATGAGATACTTCTGATATGACGTTTCATAGACAGATTAATAACGTTGAGTTACATTTGATGTATGAGATATATCTGTTATAAATATATGTTTCTTTAAGAATCCATTGAAACGTACTTTATAAATAATTAAATTGAGTAATACATAATAATCATTTTAATTACAATAACCACAATAATAATCTATTTATCAATCAACTAACCAAATTATGAATATTTGGAAATATAACATTACTTATATTAATTTATGATTATTAGAAAATATAATAATTTCCCAAATTTTCATTTGGCATTTTTCTTACGTAGTTCACAAAAATGTTGAATGGTAAATTTTTTAAATTTTGATCGAAGATTACATTATATTTACACCTTATTTTCTATCATCAAATTTTTTTTTTATTGTTGCTTTGCCAAAATTTATGAATTTGATTTATATTGAAAATTCCCCTAATTCTTTGTCTATATGGATCTTTCAAAACAGCTATTTTTCGCTTCCTCGTTATCAATTATATATGGGCCCTCAAATGGTAGGTTTAACTTTGCATTTTTTTTATCTTTTGTATTTGCTATTCTATGTGCTCTTAATATTACAAATTCTCCTTTTTTATAATTAACTAGTTTTTTTTATTTTCTTACTTCTTTTTTTATTATAATTATCAGCATTTTTATGTAACCTTTTATTTACATTTCCAACAATATTTTCATATTCTTCTAAATTTTCCATGGTCTTTGTGGATTTTCCCTTTTCATTATGAACATTGGAGTTTCTAACGTTACTGTATTGGGCAATGAATTCATTAACATTTCTACTTCTTCCAACTTATTTTCCCACTTTTGCTGTTCATGTCCAAGTAAAATTCTTAAACATTTAATTATTTCCTTAATATATATTTCCGTTGGATTCGATGCTGGATGTCTTATAAAGGTGAAATTAATTCGAATATTATTATTTTGCATGAATTTTTTTAATCTTTTGTTATTAAAATATGTTGCATTGTCCAATATGCATGTTCGTGGTTTTCCTACTAGTTTGAAATAATCCTGGAATATTGTTATAACATTTTTTGTACTTGTCCTTTCACATGGTTTCAAATAAATATACTTGTAAAAAATGTCCAATATTACAAATACATGTTTGTTTCCCTGGTAACTTGTTATTAGATTTGAAATGAAATCTATTGCTATTATTTGTAACGGTCCTTCTGATTTTATAGATTTGGGTATATACTGATTATGAAAATTTTTCTCTTTACTTAATTGGCATTGAGTACAATGTTTTATAATTTCTTTTATTATTGATATATCATTCTTAGAAATAAAATTTTCTCTAAAAAGTATCCAACATTTTCTTATGCCTGGATGATCATATTCATTATGTAATTCTTTAATTATATTTTTACCTAAGTGCTTTGATTTTAAATATAATTCTTTATTTCCATCGTCCTTATACCAAATATTATCTTTTAATTTAGCCTTCTTCTTTTCTCTATTTGTTAAAAAAAATTGATCTTCTATCATAGATTGTTTTGAAAATAGAGCTTCATTATTTTTAAATATGTTCAGTCGAGTTCTAATTTCTTTGTTCTTATCTTTACTTTCTCCATCCATTCTTGTAATAGCATCTGATATTATATTGGTATCCCCTGGAATATATTTAATTTCAAAAGAATATTCTTGTGATAGCAATGCCCATCAATGTCATCTGTTATTTCCATATTTATTATTCAAAATTGATGTCAGCGCTTGGTTGTCTGTTTCTATAATGAATTTATAACCTAATAGGTAGAACCTCAATTTGGTTATACAGAATATGATACTGCCTAGTTCCAGTTCTTTCGTGTTTCTTGGTTGTTCTTGACACAAAACTTATCGGAACTTCTATACCATTTTGAAATTGTACCAATATACCTGCATATCTATTTAAAGATGCATCAGTTCCTAAAATAAATGGAATGCTGTAATTTGGATAATAAATTTTAAGATTTTCTTCAAATATTTGTTTTATGTTTTCAAATGCCTTCTGTCTTTCTTCTGTCCATTTCCAAGGTATTCCTTTCTTCAAGAGTTCTATTAACGGTATTTCTTTATCTGTTATGTTAGGCACCAGTCTTTTATAATAATTGACTATTCCCAAAAACCCTCTCAAAATTTTTAAATTGTTAGGTCTTTTATACTCCGTAATAATTTTAGTTCTTTCAGGATTCATTTTTATTCCAGTTTGATCTATTTTGAATCCTAAATATGTTATTTCTTTTTTATAAAAATGACATTTTTTTGAATTTAATTTGAGACCTGCCTTATCTAATTCCATGAATGCCGTTTCCAAATGAATATGATGTTTTTCTATACTATTGGAGTAAATAAAAATATCATATATGTAACGTAAAATAAAATTTGATATTTATTTTAAATATGATGAAGAGCTCTTACTAATGCCGAACATGCTCCTTGGAGTCCTTATGGTACTACACATAATCGGTACACTACACCATCTATCGAAAAACCTGTGAAGTCCCTTGAATCCTTGTGTAGAGGAATAAGCCAAAAGCTGTGTATCAAATCTAGTTTACTAAAAATTTTTGCATTGGTTATCCTACCTTATATATTCTCCACTGACATTGGTGCTTCATATTGAGGTATCGTGTATTTATTTATAATTCGTGCATCCAAACATAGCCTTATATCTTCATATTTCTCTTGTACTACAACTGATGGATTGATGTAAGGTGTATTAGCTTTTTTTATGATTCCTCCTTCTAATAAATTTTCTACTTCTTTTCTTACTTTATCTTTTAGTTTATATGCTACTGGATATGTCTTTGCCTCGAAATTTTCAATTCCTCTTACTTCCATTCTCTGCACATAATTTTCTGCCACTCTAGATTCCTTCGACACTAACTTCTCATACCTATTCATTAAATTATTAATAATTTCATAATATCCATCCTCACAATCCATAAATCCATTCGATTCCTCTTCTTCTTCAAAATTAATTTTATTTTCATTATCATTTCTTTCCATTATACTGAACAATATCCTTTTTTCTTCTTCTCTATCTTTACTTTCAAAGTCCATACAATATCCATCTAAACTTAATTTCTTCTTTTCATAATGTATTATGGTTCCAAACTTTTCTAGTACATCTGCTCCTATTACTACATATTTATCTAAATTTGGTGTTACCATTAGTTGACAATTGAATCTTCCTCCTTTTATCTCTAAATTTGTGTCATACATTTTATTTACCTCACATAGTTTCTTATTATTTGCACCTAGCAATGTTATCTTAGGTATTTTAATAATTTTTTCATCTTCATCATTCATTTTCAGTTTATTTACAAGATTTAAATTTATGAGTGATGCTTCGCTCCCTGTGTCAATTATTATTTGAATTTCTTGAGAATTCATTTTCCCCCTTATTATAATTAAACTATACATATGTTCTTGATTAATATCATCAGTTAAATTTATGAATTCACGGGGATGACAAATAGCTACATTTTGGCGCAAGGAGCAACATTTTAAAAATTTTGATTTTCTCTATCATCTGTTAATTCGACTTCCCTGTTTATCCTGGGAATTCGATCTACACTACTCGATCTTCCTGGTTCCATACTTGTTGTTTCTTGATACTGATTTTGTTGTTCCCTATCTAAACTTCCTGATCTATTATTTTCCCTATTTTGTCTAGTATAATTAATATGTCTATCTTGGTTTCTATTTTGATAACTATTGTTTGTACGAGTATTGCCATTATTATACTGTGAATTGTTATTGCCATATCTTTAGTTATTATTGAATTGACTATTATTATTACTTCGGAAATTATTATTCTTATCTATATCTATAGTTATTGTTGTTATTATTATTATTATATCTATTTCGATTATTATTATTAGAATAATACTTATTAAAATGTTCATTACTGTTACTGTTTTTATTCCGATCGATTCTAATTAAATATTTACTCAAATTTTCCATAGTTTTGATATTTTGTATAGCTATGGTTTATGTAATCTGATATTTGAAATGTCGGGAGATGTACATAACTATTTCTTCTTCTCTAATTTCAGGATTTAAATGTTGTACCATTGCACATATTTGAATAGCATATGCATCCATACTGTTTCCTCTTTTTTTCTCATATTTTCCAAAACAAAGTCTATCCCTTATTCTGGATTGAACGTGTTCACTCCAAAAATAACCCATTAACATTCTTTTAAAATCTTCAAACTTTTCTATTTCCTCTTCCTTTGTTGTATACCATACCAATGCATGGTGTTCCGAATGTTCCCTAATTATTTCTCTTAATCCTTGAATATTGGTGTGTGTCCCTACTTTATTTCTCATCATCCTCATAAATACTTGTGGATGTATTTTCTTCGAATCTCCATCAAATTTTATTATATTTGTTGTGCCTACTGTTATTATTCTTGGCTCGTTTTGTGTTTTTTCTAATTCACTCCTCACTTCCAATGTCTCTTCTCGTTGGTCTTCTTTCAAGTTCTTGACTTCTTCTTCAATTTCTTTTAATTTTCCTTTGGTTTTCGCTTTTTCTATCTTTTTGTTTCGATATGAGTTTCCATTTTTTGACTTATTTTTTGTATAATTTTATTCGTTTTAATTATTTCACTATCTATCTTTCTTGAATTCTCTTTTATTTCATTTTTCATATCATTTTCATTTTCTTCCAATTTTTCTATTTCAGTTGATTGTATTTTTTCAACTTCTGTTAATCTTCCTATAATTTCTTCTCTTATTTCTTGTTTTGTTCCTCTTATACGATTTTCTGTGTGTAGTCTCCATTCTTCTATTTGTCTATTTACGTTTCCCTATTTTTCATCCATTTTCTCCATTTTATTCATCATATTTTCTCACTGCATCTTTATTTCATTCTGAATGCTTTCTTTGATTTCATTCTTATTTTCCTCCTGTATCTTTATTTCATTCTGTATACTTTCTTTCATTTCTTTCATATCTTCTTTCATATTTTTCTCCAACTTCTTTATTTCATTCTGTGTACATTCTTGCAATTTCTCCGCTTTCATCTGCATTTCCATTAACATTTTTATAATTGTATTGTTTCCTTCTTCTTTCTTTACTGCTTCCTTTTGTTTTGTGTTTTCTTCCCATCTCTTAGGTTCATTTTATCCATTTTGTTATTGATTATTTTTTTATAATAACTCTTTTTACGAAAAAGTTGAATATATTATTTATATTATTAAAAAAATTGGAATCTTCAACTGTACAATACAAAACTTCTCTATAATTTATTTTTAATTTTGAATGAGCTTAATTTTCCAAAAAGATTTCTTAGAGTGCCCCACGGTTGGGCGCCATATTGTAATGTTTTATATAATCATTAGTTTATATTTTATTTTTTTATTTTTATGTAATAATGATATTATATTTAATTCAATTCAATTTGTATTTTTTTTTTCAATTTTAGAAACTTACAAATTCAACAAATTAATAAAAAACTATATCTATCAAATTACTTGACTAAAAGAAAAACTTACTAAGTGTTCTATGTATATCTATCAAATTATTCAACTAAAAGAAAAACTTACTCAGTGTTCTATCTATATCTATAAAATTATTTAACATAATGAAAAATTTACTCAATATTCTATTGTCCTCATTTAAATTTCATTAGTTCATTATTTCACTAATATTTTTTCGTTATTGTCCGTATTCACACTTGCTTGGTCCAATATATCACTAATATCTGTCCATATTTAAATTTTCTCAGTCCACTCTCACTTATACCTTTTCTCTTCAGTATATAAATACTCCAACAGGTTCGAATTTAAGAGTCTACTAAGCGTTCACAATTCCAATGTCTTTAAAGTATCTCCATCATTAGTGACTTCTTAATTCTTCTATATATAAAGATTCTTTATAAGCACACTTTCAATCGCTTACATTATTTTTTTATTACTCTCTGTTGTTGATTTTCCTTGGATTATAATAATTACCGTTTTAATATCTAACTTGCTTATTATAACTTTAAACTAAAATTTGTGAAACTCAACTTAAAAATATATATCACGTCTCTTCCCGTCAATTTGTAATTAATTCCAAAAGTCATAATTTTCTCTGTCAGTTTGTTATTTATTTTGACAACACTCATCGAGATACTTCTTAGATGACGTTTCATAGACAGATTAATAACGTTTAGTTACATTTGAGGTATGAAATAGATCTGTTATAAATATGTGTTCCTTTAAGAATCCATTGAGACGTACTTTATAATTAATTAAATTGAGTAATACATAATATTCATTCCAATTACAATAACCACAATATTAATCTATTTACCAATCAACTAATCAAATTATGAATATTTGAAAATATAACACTACTTATATTAATTTATGATTATTAGAAAATATAATTATATATATATATATATATATATATATATATATATAGGGTGATTCTTAAGTAATCTTAAATATTGTAGTGGGCACTTCTTCACTACATTTTAAGACGAAAAGTTTTTATAAACTTGTGTGATATTGCTATCGTTAATGAGATTCAGGGTGTTGAATTGCTTTATTATTTCAACTTTGATGTTTCATAACTCGATTTGTAATGCAGATGACATATTTTTTCATGATTGTACCTACGCCCCTCTTTCGATTTTCACAAATTTCATTCTTTCCAATTCGTAAACGTAGCCGCCTAATGTGGCTAAAAATTTTTGTTTAAAATCACCCTTAGAAAATTCATTGGATTTCGCCTTCTTTCGACTGGTTTGGATTATATTATTTACAGTGCAGTTTCTCTGTAATATATGTCCTGCAAGTACTTACTTGATAAGAAAACAGAAGGTAGGGAACGTTGTGTTCCAGACATTATTTCAAACAACATTTAATGCGTCTAACTCTAGACAATTTTGAATTTGGTGTATGAAACAAACTATTCGTCGGTTTTCAACTATAAACACACTATTCTTATATTGTTTTTAGATATGTTGATATGGTTAACCTCATGGCTTACGACTACGTTTCTTCTAATTCAAAAGTAACAGGACTGTCTTCTCCTCTGTCTGAAATTGTAAGTACACCTTAATGTCTCTATTATTACTATAAACATCTAAAAACACTAATAGAATTAAAAAAGACGTACCGGGTGTCTGAATTAAGAGGAATAAATCGCTGTGTCTCAGAAACTAATTATCGTACAGCTAGGAGGAAAAAATCTGTATTAAAAACTCGCATACGTCAATATAGGGCTAGATAAACAACTATTTTTTGACTAGTTTAGCTTTCGGAAATAATTACCAACCACAACAATCCAAACACCATTAAAATGTATGTTCAATACATTACCCAAGGAGAAAGGCGAAAAAAAGACCCCATCATTTTTTCTTGATAAAAAACCGATATGGACTTGAAATAGATGCCTTTCTCCTTGGGTAATGTATTGAACATTCATTTTAATTGTGTTTGGATTGTTGTGGTTGTTAATAGTTGTTACATTTCTGCTTGATATTACAGTTTTAATGTTTTAAATGTTTTTGACTTTCAACGTGATATTTCGGTTATTCGTTCAATGAATTTTCTTGCTCCTGTAAATCTTGATGTACTTGATGCATACATGTTAAACTTATTTTGGTGAGTAATTTTGTATTCTGAGCAAATGTTCAGTTTTATTAATCCAAATTTTGTCCATATGTAGATGTTCTGATGAAGTAAATAAATAAATTCCGAAAGCTAAACTAGTCAAAAAATAGTTGTTTAATTAGCCCTATATTGACCGCATCCCAACTACTTTGTTTACAGTTTGTTTACATAACGATCACTTTAGTTTATTTTTAAGGGTAACAGCTCTTTCACTTTATCCGGTTTTTAAACGGACCGGTAAACTGACGGAGCGGTAAACTGACGGACCGGTGAATTTACGGGGTACCGTAGGAACAAACTGAGTTAAATTGAAGCATTCACACTTATCAACGTACGTACAAAAATCGGGCCGGTACCGGCGCATCAACGGAGGGGTTTCTACCACGTCCATCACCGGGCGGACAAAAACAACGAATTGTTTATTAGAAACACATGAAGGCTTATGGACTCGTTCAGACTTGTCCGTAATATTTTGTTACGGTAGGAAAGTTGCATAAAATTTACTACAATCGTTCAGTGGTGTTGTAGCTACGGTCTGCAATGGATGAAGGAATCGACATCGAGATCTTAATAACATTAACTGAGCAGCGTCCAGTAATCTGAGACAAAACTCTGGAGTCTTATTAGGATAGGAACAAAACAAGAGAGGATTGGAAAAAGGTTTGCTGCGCGTTCAAACACGATTTTGAAAACTGCAGTGATGCAGAAATAAACGAATTTGGTGAGTTTTCAATATTTCATATTTATATTCGGTATAAATTAAATTTTCGATAACTGCCAAGGTACAGAACCTGATTCACTTTTAAAATAATCAGCAAATTGATATCGAACTTCGTTTGCTGATCGTCCCCCACGTACTCCATGTCCATTTTGTTCAATATCTTCGAATCCAACCACTTCCTGTAAATCCTCGAAAGTGTAACCATACTTCAGCCTTACAAAATTATGCAGTATACAAGCTGCCTTAACAAAGGAAATAGCAAATTCCTGCGTAACGTTTAAAGGGCGGTGAAAATGCACCATTTATTCGACAATATTCCAAAAGCACACTCAACATAACGTCGTGCACGGACCAGTCGATAATTAAAAAAATATTTTTGAACCGAAAGATGACTTCCATCAATTGGTCGGAGTAAATGACTTGTTAGTGCAAATGCTTCGTCGCCTACCAATAAATATGGTAGCGACGTATTCGTTCCAGGTGGCCATGAAGTTTTCGGAATTTTTTATGTGATTTGCTCGAATAAATTCCAAAACGAAGTTTGTTTAAAAACTCTAGAGTTACAATCTTTTCCGTATGACCCGATATCAACAAACACAAATCGGTAATCAGTGTCTGCTATTGCCTGAAGGACAATTGAAAAATAATATTTATTGTTGATAACATGGATCCACTGTTTTCTTGTTTTATGTTACGAATATGTTTCCTGCCCACTGCTCCAATGCAACTGGGAAAATTCGCCTCGTGTTCAAATTTTTCTGCAATGGCTTTCCACTGATCCTTATTAGGTAGCGGCATTAATTCTTCTCGGAGACAGTCCCATAAATTGCAGCAAACGTGTTGTATAATATTACTCACGGTCGATATTCCCAATCGGTAGGTGTAATGGTAATCGGTTAACGAACAGACGCTAGCTAATACCTGAAAGAAACTTTTGCAATGAACTGCTAGATATTTTCACAACATTTATGCATTTGTTAAGTCACTGTCGTTTTTAGGAAAATCGATCATAACAAAGTGGAATAATGTCCGAGACAATTTTTTGAGAATCTTCAAAAAACTTCAGAAAACATCTGGCGCTGCAGCAAAAACGGGACGCAAATACATATTTTCCGATAAACTTTTATTTTTGAAAAAAATTTATGAACCTAATATAACTTCGTCAAGTTTAGAATTCACACTAATGCCAGAAGGACCGGCAACCATTGACAGTGAAGAAGGACGTAATGGTCAACAGCCTCCTTCAAATTCTCAATCTACATCCAAGCCAGTTGTTGGAAAGACCAGCAGGAAACGCAAGCCTGATGAATTTGGGAGAAAAATATTAGATATTCTGGAAAAATCAAAAGGAAAATGCAACACAATGGACAGAAATCCTTATTTGAACTTTTTTGTCATCCTCTTGCCCTCGCTGGAAACTTTTGGTGATGATGGAGCGTTGGAATTTAAAATAGATGTTCTGAATGCAATAAAAAACATCAAGAACAAACGTGCAAGACTCATGCCCACTACTCACACTTCCATCGACCCATATCGCCATTATCAATCAGTTTCCAGCTTACATGCGCAACCGAATGTGTTCACGTCACAGTATTCTTCATTTGAAGTCCCCCGTCAACAGCCATCATATTTGCAACAAAGTCCATGAACCCGCAACCAGTCCACAATCACAAGTTACATCTCCGCTATCCGTACAATCTTTAGACACTGAGTTGGACTTTGCTGAACTCTAGATATAGGTATATATATATATATATATATATATATATATATATATAAACAAAGAGCAAACAACAAGTGTTATCATGGGAAAGCACGCAAAAATAAAGAGGTTACTGAAGAGGAGTGGTAACCGTAAACATGCATGTTTCTAGCTCATTAGCCTTCATCAGTACGGTATAACCAAGTATGTATAGTAGACGTAGTGTATATATATATATATATATATATATATACACTACGTCTAATGTCTATATATTCTTTTGCTTTATACTATTATTAAATGTGCACTTGAAGTTTATCCCAGAAAGGAATGAAGTTACGCCATAACTCACTTTATGCCGAATCAAATCATCTACGAAATCATATTGTCTGGGATTGTCCTTGGAGTTGTTGGTGGTTGACGTAATTTCATTCCTAGCTGAAAGCTGAACGGACTTTACATATTTTTCAATAATTTTGTACTCACCATAATGTGACCGCTAACATTTCGGCAGGCCGAATTGCGTCCCTCATCAGCGTGTTTTGTCGAGCTATGTATGGCTCCGTTCGTTGTAGTAAATCCTCAAATGTTGAAATTGTCATCCGGAAGTAATTGAAAAATGTCTGTCCATCGGCCAATAAATAGGGATATAATGTATTCTTTGCCAATTTATTGGATGCACCCAAAATCTTCTGTGGCGACATTTCTTGCGTCTGCGTCGACGGTAAACCAAATACATGATTATTAGTTTTTTACGTTCTCCTTTCATAGTATAGTTGGCGACTGCTCACTATAACTGTTCAACTAGAGCTAACGAATTCACCGGAATCGTATAAATGGTTATGCGTTGCGCGCGATCTGTAATTTCACCGGACCGTCAGTTTACCGCTCCGGTAAAAAACTGGATAATGTGAAAGAGCTGTAAGAAACAGCGTCTTCAGAAAAGAGTTGTTTCTACTATTAACGTTAGTGGAAGGACATGGAAGGACTACAACATAGTTTAGAACTGAATATTACGTCAGCCATTTATCGAAATTATTAGCAGAAGAGATATATCGTAACTATGTTGTACTATTGTTTTATATATTGTCGATGTTGAATCTATCATCAGCATTCCAATTATTTATTTATTCATGGCCAGTTACAATATATTTGGTCCAGTGAATCTTTCCCCATGCGTCATTAATATCTGATAACATAACCGACAAATGTCAAATTATTCTGTTCTGTTCTTCACTAATAATAGAAATTATGTCGGTTATGTTATCAGATATTAATGACGCATGGGAGAAGATTCACCGGACCAACTGTACCTTTTATAGTACGAGAGCTAGCAACGTCGGGAAAACAAGAGTTTCTGGTAGCCCAGTTTTTAGATATGCTGTCTCCCTCAATCTCCTGGACGTCATACGGGCTACCTGGATGGCGGTAGTGGTTGCGTTCATCAGTGCGCACCGCACCTGTACAGGTAAAATATCAATTTTTCAAATAATTTTAAGAAGTTCTTTTTTATTATCATTATTTTTATTGAGCTTTTTACAACATGAATCTATTATTGCCAGATATTTTTATTGTTGTTTGAACTGTGCGAAACGGAAATTTTGAATTGAAAAATACTTTTTTCTCAAAATATTTTAGCATGGCCGAAATTTTAGAATCCAAAATTTATTTGCCAAACAATAATTCGATTGTTAAACCTTCAGCCAGACCAACCCAAAAGTGATGTGGTACCATTTTGCATGGTCTAGAAATAGTTGTCGAATAAATTACAGAGAAAGCATTGAACATTATTTAGTTAACCTCCCATTGTTAACGCTCGGTCTGTCAGACCGACTTGGGTAACTATGGCGAATAATTATCGAACGCACCACCGTGAACGCTTGTCCTGCTCAGTAGCTTCATATTTTCAGTTTACGAATTCAGTGTATTAAAATCATTCACGAGTGGCGCGTCGTTCTTATATCCTAGACATTTCGGTCTCTGACACCGTTGTTATACTTTTTGTAAGGAGTCTGCGAATTTTACCGGTACGTTTTTTTACTCTAAAAAATTAATTTTTTGCCATAAAATATTTTTTATTATTTTTTTTAGATAACATGAGTTACGAAAAAGAACAAAAGTGGCTTAAGCGTCTACATGAAGAGTTACTCTCTGATGACAAAGTGAACACTGCAATAGAATTCGATGATGATGATGATCCAACCTTGGGGAATTATATTGTTGAAGTCGAGGACATCTACACAGACAAAGAGCAGGATATGGATAAAGATGAATTTGAAGAGAGCAATGTAAGCATTATGGACATAGACGACAACCAGAACCAGGGTGAGTCGTCCCGTTCTATACCGGTTTATATTTCCAAAGATTCATCTAAATGGAGGAAACATGTTACTACCAACAAACTTGTTAGAACACGTGCTGATAATATCGTTGTCACATTACCCGAAGTAAAAGAAGGAGTACGTAAACTATCTAATGCATTAAAAATTTGGGTTTGTTTTATCACTGACAGTATGCTAGAGAATATAGTCCAAAATACCAATATGTTTATTGCAATATCAAATATAGGTACCATCAACAGAACTGCCAGATGTACTGACTTAGTGGAAATAAGGGCATTAATTGGCCTATTGTATATTGCTGGAATAAACAAAGCTAGTCAACTGCATGCTTCTGATCTTTTCAAAATTAATGGGACCTCATTGGAAATTTTTCGTCTAACTATGTCTCAGGCAAGGTCTCGCTTTTTGTTAAGTCATATGAGATTTGATGATAAACGAACCCGTGAAGACCGCAAAACACTTGACAAATTGGCTACAATTAGAGAGTTTCTCGAAAATTTTAATTCCAACTTACCAAAGCATTTCTCTCTATCGGCTTACACAACTGTTAATGGAATGTTACGTGCATTTAGAGGTCACTGTCCTTTCCGAATTTATATACCACGTAAACCAAATAGATATGACACTAAAATGCATTCTCTGGTTGACGCCAAATCATTTTATACTGCAAAAATCGAAATTTATACTGGGACCCAGCCCCCAGGGCCATATAAAGTGGACAATTCGAACATTTCGCTTCTTCCAAGAATTTGCCAGCCAATTTGGTGATCCGAAAGAAATGTAACAATGGATAATTTTTTCACGAGTAAGCTCGTCACTGACAATTTACTAAATGATTACAAAATTACCACCTTAGGGACAATTCGAAAAAATGAAAATTCCGGCCGATTTCAAGATAGCACGTCCTGAAAAAACTTCTATGTTTGCGTTCCAGGAAATATAACACTTGTTTCTTACATCCCTAAGCCAAGAAAAAATGTTGTATTATTATCGTTTATGCACAATGATGATGCTTTAGATAAACTAACAGGTGAACCTGAAATGATTATGACTTATAATGAGACAAAAGGAGGAGTAGACGTCGTAGATAAAATGTGCGAAGCTTATAACTGTACCAGAGGTTCCTGTAGATGGCCAATGGTAGTTTCCTACACCGCCATGAATATTGCAGGGATTAACTGTTTTGTTATATATAAATGTAACCAACAGGGCCAAAACCAAATTCCACGGAGAATATTCCTGGAAGCTTTGGGAATGAAACTAATAGATCCGCATATCAGGAGGCGGGCTCTTCAAGATTATAATCCCAGAGCCATAAAAATGAGACTCGGAGAGATATGTGACATAAAAATTCAAGCAGAGGAAGCACCAAGAGGAAACCAATATGGTCGATGTAATTATTGCGACGGCAAAAAAAATCAAAAACGAAGTCAACTGTCAAGTGTGCAAAAAATATTTGTGTTTAGAGCATGTAATACCTGCTTGTATTGGTTGCTCTGAAATCTATAATCAAAATGGAGACAATGAAGACTAAATTTATCAATAAGTTTAATTAATAGACGTTATTTTTTTCGTATTTCAATCATTTCAAGTTTAAGAATGTATTTCTTGCTTTATTTAAAAACGAATTTGTATCTTTTTGTTTCTAAAATAAAATAAATTCCTTTATACCAAACTGTATGATTTATTAGTCCTATATGATTTTAAAAGACATATATTTTACCAGTAGTATACATTTGCAAACTTCAGTTTGACATGAAACTTGTTTAAACAATTTTCGGTCTCTTAGACCGATGTTAACCTTTTTGTTACAATTGAGCATGTTAACAACGAAAGGTTAATTTGTGGATTAATACGGTATCAAAATAATGATTTATTTTGTTCAGCATTATTATAATGATCAATCTCAAGTATGAAAATAAACAGAAATTTGAATGGTTACGTGAAAAATGGGGTTAGATTTTTTAATCCATAATTGTATCACAGATAAAGGAGGCATCTTGATAATCATCATCATCTCCATCACTGCTGTCATTTTCATTATCTTCATCGTAATTTGAATTGTTATCGTGTTGTAATAAGATATTATCTGTAATAGAATTAAAAATGATATAATCTTTCGGCAGAGAAATCTATCAGTGATTTATTTCAAATGTTTACCTTTAATAACAATGTTGGCAACTAATGATGGTAATTGCTCTCCAACAAACCAGATGAAATCATATTTATCGTCATTTATGGTCCAGCCGAAGCTTGATGTGATACAGATGTTGGGTATTGTAAATAAGCATTTCTCCAAAACTTTGTGACGTAACGAACTCGTAGTAAATGTTAGTTCAATTCAGCTTTACATGGTGGTAGGCTTAATGGGATTTTTTTTAAATTATCATCTGATTTTTTAGTCAGGTTAGTGTTGCAAAACAGATGGAACCGAACTTCATTGACGTTCCAAGGATCAAGAGCTCCAAAAATATGACAAATTACCTTTTCTAATATCTTAAATGTCTCATACAGCAATTCAACATCATCTCTTATAATTTTCTGACAGGCTGACTGATATTCTTCTGATTGCTCTAACAGTTTAAAAGGTCGAGGTTTCCGGTGTGTAGTCGCATCCTGTGTGTGCATGAAAGCACGGCAGAGCTTTCTATAAAGAATTCCCTAGAATTTTGTAAACTTGATTGACGCTTATAAATCGCTCATGATTTCCCTCAACCAATTTTATCCAAAGTTTTAGTGATGCATTAAAATGATCCATCAAAGATTTGTTCTTCTAAAAAATTGTGTTCGATTTGTTTTGTTTTCTATTATTGGTCAAAATGTAATATTTGCAAACGTACAGCCATCAACGGATACAGATGTTTACAACGATTAAAATGTTTGCCCTCAAAGATTCCGTTCACCGAGCCTGATGCTATAATCTTACGTTCAATCATCATATGTGATAATACACACTCATTAATACTCCATTCATCAAATTGAATGATCCAAGATATAGGGAGAGATTATCAAATTTTGGGGCTTCTGTTGCCTGAATTATGAAAGCTATTTTAGCAATGGCTAAATCATGTGTTACTTGGACGTACTTTTGGTCACATTCCACACCAACTTTTTGAGCATGTGTTATTGTCATCTTCACCACTGATATCTCTGTTGGTAACAAATTGATTGGAGTAAAGTAGGATACTTTTTGTTTTGGAGTATTATTCTGTAAAATGCTACAATTGAATCCCATCCAAATTGCAGTGTTTGGCACATGGAACAAGATTGAAGCCATATGTAATAAATAAATAGTTTGTACTAAACACAAAGTACTTGGAATAGATTGTTCTCGATAGGTGTTAATCGTTCTAATATTTGCAATCGGACAAGAAACAAGTTCAGGAACAACGGATTCAAAGGTTCGTCTTCTTTTTGCTAGTGGTGGTAACATGTCAGACTGATCACATCTAGAATCGATATCGCTTTCATTAGGAACATCATTATCAATACTTTGATATATTATTCCTACGATGTCATGTAAAGTAACTTTTCTATTAAGAGTATCAACGTATCTATCAAAGTTATCGAAGGCTACACCTGTGCATAACGATTATTTCCGAATAATGTCAGGTGAAATACTTTCAGAACGATGTACAGATGAATAAGTAGCTTCAGTTTCCAGCTCCTCTAGTGTAGTCTAATAATATATGATCAGATAGATAGATATCCCACCGTGTTACCACTCTAATAATATGCGCTGTCACCACTCTAATGATATACTGATTAGATAATATATAATAATATACGATTAGATATCACTATTATCCCTATTATTTACTGATGTCACCACTCTAATAAATGGGTATTTTCTTTTTCGTTCTTATGGTGAAGCCGTGATAAACTCAGCCGATGTTGCTGATATCCCAGGCTGTCACCAATCTAATAAACACCACTATGTAGCTACCAAAGATATTAATCGCTGTCACCAGTGTAATAACTTGTATTGTATCGAATCGGTATTATCCTATAGTTCCTAGTAGTATCCTATATCTGGGGTAATGTATATAGTAGTTCTCTGTTACCAGTGTAGTAACTCTATCTATCGTCTCTTTTTCCTCTAACTGTACAGCTGCTGTCACCAGTGCCTGATGGCACAAAAAAAAATTATAGAACCCGGGATTCTCCCTGCGGAATTTCCTCGAGGAAGGGGGGGTTGTTCCGGGCTCGAGCGGTCGAAGACGTCGTGGGGCCCCTTGGGCTTATACAGTGTGCCAAGCCCGAGTTCGTAGTGCAGGGTTAGCTGGTCCGACCTATTTGACGGGTATGGGGTGGTGAGGATTGAGATAATTGAAAGGTTAGAGCATATGATAACAATATATTACAAAAAAAAACAAAACTGTGTAAAATAAACTCCGAAAGTAAAATAGATTTAGCTGTAACTGACTATGACCCCTATTATAGTATCAATGTCTATCAAATTCTTTAATCTAGGATTAACTAAAACTCTCTAGTATAAGGTAACTATCTCTCAAGTGTACAATATAAATATCTCTGGAATAGGATTAATTTATGAATCTCAAGTGCAATGTAGATCTCTCTACGTAGAATATCAATATGTTAACCTAGGTTTAACTATAATCCCTAGTATAACGTGAATAGCTCTGAAATAGGATTACCTACAATCTCGAGCAAAATGGAAAAATCTCTAATATAGAATTAGGTACAATATCAAGCCAAACGTAATTATATCTACGTAGTTTGGATAAACTAATCAGATGAAAAAGAAATAATATGCACCTTCAAAAAAAAAGATCCCTGAATATAACTAAATAAGATGCCTCTACAATTTTAGGCCTTAACAGTAGATGAGGGGCGCTGATGTATAAGGAACACTCGATATGACTGAAACACTCTGTAGGGTCCCTTAACTATCTTGGGATACCCGATTTAGTCAAAGAAAAATATAATAACACAATCCAATATTCAATATATTAAATGAATTTGTACTTTTAAAAACTTACGTTTTGAAAATCCCACAGGTCACATAAATATTCACACTATTACTTTTTGAGGGTGAGGGTCCGTCAAGACTCAGACTTGCCTCACCAGGGGAGAGATAATACCTATCTCACCGACTGACTGACGGACTGACTGTCCCTTTTCCTAATATTTTTTCCATATTTATTTCCGTAATTCACCTTCAATGAAGGTTAATTATTCATATTTGTTTTATTTCGTGGTTTACCAAACTGACCTGTACGTGATATCTAATATTGTGTTAACCTTTGTTTTGTTTGTATATTTTCCTTTGGTTGAGGTCGATAATTAATAACTATTTTGAATTAAAAAACGAAATTCTATAGTGTTAGCCTTGTTTTGTTTAAATGTTTTAATTTATTTGAGGTCGGTAAATTTGATAACGATTTTGAATTAAAAGAAATTATCTATATAGGGTGTTTTTAGAACTTGTGTCATATCTCGTGTTTATTACAGTAGCATAGTTGCAGCAATGTCCAAGACGATTAAGAATGTTGATGATTATTTAACTACTTGTAAGACTTTTAATAGTGATACCAAGAGTTATGTGTTTTGATGGTTTAATAGTACTATTAGTCACACAAAAAATAGTATCAGAGGCGATGGAGTTGCTTAAATCGATTACATCCTACATTATTTCCGCGACGAATATATTTGCCTCCAATCAATACTTTGGAAAATCGATCTAATTTTTCAGGAATGGTACATTTACCATTGATTGAATAACTTGGCTTGATTTTTAATGGTAATTTTAATTTGTCCATTTTTAAAATGGTGTTCTGCAGGACTAATGCAACTTTATCAATAAGCTCATTTCCTTATAGTCTCGTCAAATCATTATCTTCTGATAAACTACAATTGTAACATCCTGTATAGTCGTTAGTCATTAAACATTCAAAGGTATGTTGGTCAAGGACTAGTAGAGTCAGCGTTCAGACATACAATACTTTTAACTATATTAAATATTCATATAAAATATTGTTTAAAGAGCGTTGAGTAAACAAATAGATAGAAGTTTTGGTTAGGTCAAGTGAGTGGGCTACGAATCATTATTGAAAATATGTTGAAAAGATTAAGAGATATCTTTTGGCGAGAAGAATAAAAAATTATTGATTGAAACCAGAATCAGTTCTTTTACCAATACCTTACAAAATCTTTAAGCATAAAAACTTTTTTCATTGTTTGAAATAATTTTTGATTGGTTTTCTAAATTGTTTGAATATTTTTTCCTCAAGACAATGATGTGTCATTAAATTTAGATCTAACTGAAATTGAAGTTTTAATTAATCATTGTACAGGGTTATTGGTTATAATTTGACCACCCCTTTATTCCCCTCATGCGTACAGATACAGAAAAAGTGTTATATAAATGTTATGGGAGTATAAATGAATTTTAATGAAATGTACTTTGCACACCAATAGCATTTTTGAATTACGGGGTATAATATAAAAATATATTTTTTTAAATAGAACGCCCTGTATATTATGACATATTCGAATAGATCCTATTTTGTCATACCAGAAATATTATAATAATAAATTTTATTGTTCCTTTGTATACATATAATACATGAACAAGAGAGCCAGCTGGTACTACATAAGATATTCTACAATAAGCAACTCTGAGTTTGAGCATATAGGTACTGAACGATTGCTCTGTAATTTTGTATAAACATACCCACGTAGTCATATATATGTACAACACATACGTATACAAATCATTTTTGGCTCATTATTCATTGATTATGAATGATCTGATTTTCATTGCCTCGTTCATAAATCGATATAACTCCTTCCGTTGCTTTCTGTCTGTTGAGGTAAGTAGTGAGTCTAAGTCATCTGAATGGCCCCGGGGTTTAATAAAGTGAGCTCTTATGCTCTGATACATTGGACACACTAAAATTATATGCTCAAGCGTTTCTGGTAATAGTTTATTACAGATTGAACAGATTAGGGTTGTATTTATTTTGTGAGACATATTATTTAAATATATATACAGTACTTCGGAGTTAGCGGTTCGGAGTTGTGCGACGAGCCTTTTAATATGTAATGGAGAGTCCCCCTGTAGATAATTGCTTGATTCGTTTCGATTTTGTAAGAGGTATTTATACGATGTATGATGTGTACTGAGAAGTATATTATTTGAATCATAAAAAATTTTCTGTAGGTATTGTGATAAAAGTTTATTGATATGGTTTGTGTTAAAACTATTTATATCTAGATCATAATCACAGTACGTCGCTATACCGCGGTATAATTGGTCGGATCCAGTTATATTTTTGACATAGAATAGAGTGATCTTTAAAGTGGATCAAACGGAGAAGTGCTCTATGAGTGTATCTTCTAGGGTTGTGATCCTTTAACCTGAGCAGTAGCTCTAACGCCTGCTTTATTATAAAGTTGCTTATTTTACAGATACCTACCTCACTTCTGATGATATAGGCTGCTGTTCGCGATTGCAGAAATAAAAGATTTTTCCAAAAACTACTCTGAATTTTTTCAGTTTGTTCCAAGTATCTTAACGCCCAAATACTGCTCGCATATGTAAAGGTGGGTAGTACAACATTGTTATACAGGGTCTTTATTGAATTAAGAGATGGTATACCAGCTGAATATATTTTTCTCAGTGTTGCTCCTTGGGAGAGTCTCGCTTTTTGTTCTCGTTGCTTTAGGTTGTTTAGAAATATTCCGTTAAATGTGAAAATTGTTCCTAAATATTCATAGGTATTCGAGAGCTCAATAGTGACATCTTTATAATCAAATTGTGGCTGTTGTCCCATATTAGCACTTCTGCGGAAAACCACTATTTTAGTTTTACTTGTGTTTACTTCCAGTTTAAATGTTTCACAATAGGCTTCTGAAATCTTAAGGTTTCTTTGCAGCTCTATTTGGGATTCTGCAAGTAGGACCATATCATCTGCGTACAGCAGCATATTGATATTTTCATTGTTATCAAGAGTTACTCCTTTAGCACCATGATTTTGGAAATAAATTTCCAAATCCGAGATAAAGAGAGAGAATAGCAAGGGGCTCCAGATATCTCCTCGTAGGACACCTTTAGTTATTTTAATTTTATCGGAGATTTGACCACCTTGTTCGATGAACAGTGAGGCTGAACTGTAGATATTTCTTAGTATCCTAATAATTTTAGTGCTCACTCCAATATCGAATAGCTTTTCCCACAGTAATCCATGGTTGACAGAGTCGAATGCTTTCCTAAAATCTACAAATAGTGCAAATAGTTTCCTAGACGGGAGGCGTAAATAATTATGTATAATTGTGTAAAGGACAAAAATGTTACCAAAAATATTATACTTGTATAGATCTACCTTTTCTACTTTCCAAAATAATGGACAGTAAAATCCTTAAACTCCTAAAGTATTTAAGTTAGTATTTAGCTACAAAAAGTAGTTGGATATGCATGGCTTACTGCACTTGTTGATATTATCTGTCAAAACTAAGTAACTTCTATAGTGATAGACAGTAAATGTTTAGAAAATAGGCGACTGGGTGTGACATTAACAAAGAACATAAAAAACAATGCAGTGTTTATAACGAAATACAATACAATATCAAACAACATAAAAAGCAATACAGTGTTTCTTAGGGTTTGTATTGAACTAGATTAGTGGAGTGGACTGTTGAGTTTATCGTTCACTACTGCACCTAAGTAGATGTATTGTTCGTTTTTCTTCGATAAGGTTGTGGGAAGAAGGTTCAGTCCTAATTTTAAGTAACGTTTGATAAAACACTTAAATATGACAATTTTAAACACGTAAATCACTTTACAACAAATAGTAACGAGATAGAGCATCAATAATGTCCACAGCGAGTTGATAGTTGGCTACAGTTTTCTTAAAGATACTAAATACTCTTGTGGTAGATATGTATACTTTTCCGCTAATTCTCGAAAGTAGTTACAGAAATTTGCACGTTTCCATATTGCGTCGTAACGCGAAAGATATTTCAACACTTCAGGTTGATCTAGATATAGTTTACGCACACTGTATGTATCGAACGCGAGGAATTGTCACACTTTTTTATGTCGACCGATCCAGATTTAGTTCTGTACTGCGTGATGTTGAGAAACTGACTGTAAATTGGTTAATTTCTGTAGACATTCACCAGTGTTTTTTGGGGGTAGAACTTTCTCTTTCAAACTATAACTATGTCAGTTAAATAGTGATATTATTTGACATAAAGTTAATTATCCACTTTACCGTGAAGCGATAAATAGTGTCCTGTTAGATAAATTATGTCAATCCATAAAACATTCATTTCGAATACTTGATTCATTTGTGAGAGGGTTTGAAATATTGTTCACAGTGCTAATTAAAGGATCGTAGATCACTGAAAATTATTCGTAGTAACATTTTAATAGTTTTGGTAATCTCTATTTTATAAAACGCCTTTTGTTGAGCAGTACTGAAAGCTAAACTTCCTCTTATTAATGGGCGTTTACGACAATTAAAGTGAATAATAAGGCATTGACGTTACAATAGATATTCAAACTTGTCCGAGAATTCAAAATAATGTGAAATTTCTTACGATTGATTTGTCATCGTGATTTATATACAGCATGTCATGTCATGTCACAACAGTGTTTATTACAAAATAGAAACCGATTTGATATTTTCATAAATTTTAAGCAAACTAAAGTAAGTGCTCAAAATGACCGTCGTCAGTTTCAATACAAAGTTTATACCTTCTCCTCAAATTTTTTATACAGTTTAAAATTTTATTACCATTTCGATGGTTCAATTTCAGCTTAAAATTTCTCTCTAATTATTGCAATACTGTTACTGGTATCGTGATAACCTTTTTCTTTTCAATAGCCCCATAAAAAGCCATCTAAAGGCGTGAAATCAGGACTATTTGGCGGCCGTTGAATCGTGCCACCATTACCTATCCAAGTTGCAAACTCATTATTTAAGTGTTCTCGCACTTCTCTTACATGTGCTCCGTCTTGTTGCCATATTATGACATCAAGTGCATTTTCTGGAAATTCCTGAAGTGAATCGTCAACTTGTGTCATTGAAATATAATTGACCCGTTTAAGTGAAATTATAGAATATTGGCCCAACTACTTTACCCCTAAAAATTCCACACCAGACATGATTAGATTTTCGACCTGATTTTTAATTTGTTTAATTTTGTCTTCTCTAAATCTTTTTCGTTACCACGAACATCTATTTTTTCTGATAAACAGACCTGCTGCGGAGAAACTTGATTTATCCGTCCAAATAATTGGTTTAAAGTAATTTTCGTTGTCGTCTAAATTTCTTATCATTTGTTGACAGAACTCCAATAGCTTTCGGTTATGCTCTTCACATAGTTCCTGTACTGCTAAAATTTTGTAAGGACGATATTTACTATTTTTTAGTGTTTTTTGAACTCCATAGTAACTTGTCTGTAATTTGTTGGACGCATTTTTTATACTACTTTCTGCATTCTCTAAGATAAAAATGTTTTGATGTGTCTCATTATTAGAATATATTTTTAAATAATTTAATATTTTAATTGAACCAAAGTATCATTCCACATTCGAAGTGAAACAATATATTCAACTGTTCTTCTTTATTTACTATGGCAATACGTTTCTTTCCCAAGAAGTTATGGTAGACATTGACGTGATGGTATATATTTACAAATGTGTTTAGACTAGTACATCGTCGATTTGGATACAACTGTAGATATTCTCGTCTTGCAGCACGTTTATTATTGTTATTTCTGACATAAACTGAAAATATTTCCACTTTTTCAGAAGCCGTATAATGCCTTTTTGTAAAATATAGCTCGCAATTAGTTGTATTTGTTACATTAGTTTAT
The DNA here is from genome assembly GCA_963921935.1 of Galeruca laticollis. NCBI lineage: Eukaryota > Metazoa > Arthropoda > Insecta > Coleoptera > Chrysomelidae > Galeruca > Galeruca laticollis. The sequence goes on along the minus strand of OY998179.1, from coordinate 156,096,897 downwards.
AATTTTGACAGATAACATCAACAATATTGCAGTAAGATATGCATTGCCAACTTCGTTTTTTAGCTAGATACTAAGTACTTTAGGAATTTACTGTCCATTATTTTGGAAAGTATGAGAGCAAGACCTATAAAAGTATATATTTTTGATATGAGAAAAAAAGCCCTCTCCGAATATGTCATAATGTACAGGGTGTTCTATTTGAAAATATATATTCTTATTTTATACCCCCTAATGCAATAACGCTACTGGTGTACAAAGTCTAATTGATTAGAATTCATTCATACCACTACAACTTTTATTTGAAACTTTTTTTTGTATCTTGTAAGATGTCGCTGAGACATTTTTCTATTTTCTTCAATTATTTTGGACCGTTACTTATTCGTCGGCTAGTGACACCTCTAATTCCAAATCCTTTTATTTGAAATATTAGGAACATATCGATGACCGTTCTTACTATCGTTAACTATCGACTTAAACTACGATTCAAATCGAATTCGCTATCCTTTGCTCATTCTTCGCTGATAATAAATTTCAGCATTCAGTTTCCAAATAATTTTGTGGGTGATGTTAATTCTTCTTGCTACTCTGCACCCTCTACGGAGCTCTACGGACATTTAAGAATCTTTACGGACCCTTACGGACCTGACGGACCCTCCAACGATTGGTTCCCAACGTGAGGCGCCAATGTCACTTTCCTGTGTTACCCGGCCTTGGGACTCTCGTCAGGTTGTGAATTCGGCCTTAGTTACACTATTTTTTATTACCTCAATTGGGATAAGGTGAATCAACAAACAAAAAATTTTGGGACAAATGAATTTATTTGACACAAAAATAAATTTACATAAACCGTATATTCTCAATACAATGATCAGTCAGCACAATCAAAATGTCCTACTCGATATTTTATATCTACCAAAAATAAGTTAGGGACTGATCTTGGGAAGACTCCGGGCGTACAGCTCGCAGCAGTATTCACGGGTTCTTGAGCCGTCGGTGTCTGGACTATGGAGCGATATGGTCCCGGTGAGTGGATCGTTGGAGGGTCCGTCATGTCCGTAAGGGTCCGTAAAGGTTCTCAAAGGTAGGTAGAGGTGCGTAGATGTCCGTACAGGTCCGTACAGGATGCAGAGCAGCAAGAAGAAATAATATCACCCACAAAATTATTTGGAAACTGAATGATGAAGTTGATTATCAGCGAAGAATGAATAAAAGAGAGCGAATTCGACTTGAATCGTAGTTTAAGTAGATATTTAACGATGGTAAAAACGATCACCGATATGTTCCTAATATTTGAAATAATTGGATTTGGAATTAGAGGTGGGAGTAGCCGACGAATAAGTAAGTCTCCAAAATAATTGATGAAAATAGAAACATGTCTCAGCGACATGCTACAATCTGTATGAATAAGACAAATAAAGGGGTGGTCAAATTATAACCAATAACCCTGTACGTGTCACAAAGAGAAGATAACAGCAAACAATTTTCAACGTTGATAACTTCTTTCTCTATAATAATACAACTTGATTGAAAATGCACTGATGGTTACTTCGACTGTCAAGCCAGGGAGTCTGTAGATTATCAGCAATAACTTTATTATAATCATTTAAATATCTCAATTCACACCTATGAAGATAAAAAATAACCTCACTTTGTTACTGTAAATCTTCTATTTTGTCTAGCTACTCCTGATTACTTAATTTTGTCATCCATTCTGCCATTTTTTCATAAATTTTTGCATCATTTTAGGAGTGTAAAGTTTGTTGTTTACCTTTTGATTGATCGCGATCTGTTTCACAAAAAAACTCGACTTAATAATTGCATTAGAAGTGTCAATTTCATGGATATTAACTTATGGATGTGAATTTTTTATCTGTTACGGTTTTGCTAACATCAACTGCAGTATTTGATATCGAAGTTGAACAAGATGTACCGCTAAAATCAACTGTTGACGAGAAATCAATTTCCGATAAATTACGATCTTTTGCCATTAGAGCCGTAAAACTGGAGCATAGTTTCCAACTCTTCCATAATCTCCTCAGATTGTAATTTAAAATAACGATGAGAAAACTCTAAAAAATTCTAAGCACTGATATAAAACAGTGCAAACTGTATACACAAATATTTACATGGTCATATATACACATACATACATGCTAAAATTTAAAAAAGAAATTATATTTTAATAAAATCTTTAAAAAAGGTACCATAACAATAGATAATTTTTCACGAGGCTCCGAATGCTTGAACTGACAATAATCTGTTATGAACGCAGTGCTGAATGTAAGCTGGAAATACGAGGTTTCTCAATAGGAAATCACAGCGCGAGGAGCTCGGGCCCTGGCAGCTGCCAGCATGCCTCGATACCTATCCTTGTTGCACTTACGGATGCGCGTAAGTCTTTTCATTGCGATTATTTACAAACTTCATTAATTGGTAATTGTTTATAACCCGCAAAATCGTCAGGCAATTTGCAGGTATTATTGAAATTACTCAATAAATAAGTGGTATAAATTTCAGATTGCCTAAATAATATTTCTTGGTAATTAAAAAAAAATAATTTTGAAGTCGTCTGGCAATCCTTAATAACCGACAAAAACGTCAGGGATTTTTTTTGGAATTCTAGAAATAATAAATTGAAAGATTTAAAAAAATGGAGTTGCCAAAAATATATCGTTTTCAATTTTTTTTTTGCAAATGTTATATGCTGCGTAGTAGCGAAATAACCGCTAATTCGCTAAATGACCGCCAGGACTGGATTCGTCATTAGCTCTCCGACTATCTTGACTACAAACAGCTGCTGTCGTCTATCTCGCTTGCGCAACTAACACCTGACTGTCTGTACTCTTCCAACATATCCACTCAGTTTTCACATTAAGATGGGTCTGGCTGAAGGATTAACAATCGAATTATTGCATGGCAAACTAATGTTGGGATTTAGATACTTAAATAACATCAAATAAAAATTTCAGCCATACTAAAATATTTTGAATTTTTTTCCATTCAAAATTAGCGTTTGGTACAGTTTAAACAACAATAAAAATATCTGGCAATAATAAATACATGTTGCAAAAAGTTAAAAAAAACAATAATAATAAAAAAAACTTCCTAAAATTATTTGAAAAATTGATATTTTACCTGTACAGTTACGATGCGCACTGATGAACACAACCACTACCGCCAGGCAGGTAGCCCGTATAACGTCCGAGGAAGTGAGAGAGATAGCATATCTAAAAACTGGCCTACCTGAAGTTCTCTCTCAAAAACGTTGCTAGCTCTTAGACTATTACATTAAAAACACTTCAACTCATTATAGAAAGAAACTGTTTCGAAATGGTTGTCTGCTGGTCTTCCCCCCGAGAAGCTTGCTCTTGGTATCCCAGCTTATGCTAAAAACTTTGTGTTGGATGATCCTGATAACCATGATATTGGTGCTCCCGTTTCTAGGATTGGCGATGGAGGAGAATTCACACAAGAAGACGGTTTATTATCATATTATGAGGTAGCTACAATTATAGTATGGACAAAAAGTACGAGGAGTAATAAACCCTAATTAAGTATGCAAAACCTTTACAGGGAGCACCATGAAATTTTTGATAAATCTCTTACTTTAAATTACATTTCTTCCGTAAATCTAAATACCAGGTAGATCGACCCCGTATTTGTTTCAGTTGTAGCAAAGTTTAGGGTTTATTCATTGTTAAAGGATTAGCAGATAAGCAATAACGCAATGCAGTGGTGTGTATTTTGGGAAAAAAATACGTTTTAAATTATAATATAATAAAAAATGAAAAGAAATTATTATTGGAATACATTTATTACTTACATTTTATTCTATATCCGACTCGGAAGAGGAAGAATCGTTGTTGACATTAATAATAATAGGGTCGATTAAATCATCACATATATTCCAACTGTTTACAATATTATGACAACCATACAACTTTACTCAAAGAACTAATACTAAGTACTGATTTAATGTACCTACTTTCTTTTAAAATAATATTCCCGATAATGTTTCTAAGAAAACTGGGTTGTTTGGAAAATCCCTCTCAATAATCGAATAATCTGTAAATAGGTGTAATCGTATTTGGCCGATAACAGTAGGCCAATTGCCATTTACAATTTCTGAGAAAAATTCCCCAAACACTACATATAGGAGTAATACAAATAAAAAATATTATGAATAAACGGGCATATCCGAACTCTGCCACAAAATAAAATTTTACCTGACTTGTATCAATTTGAGGATTACTGAAATGTTCAAACTGTGCCGCAACCATTTAGTTTAATCCTATTAGAGTCATTAGGGTTTATAATAGATAAAATCGGAGGTCCATAGAATTATGTATATTTCTGAAAGGTTTCAAAGATTTCTTGAATTAAATATTTTGAAGAAATCTTGATTGTTTTGATCGATATTTAGGGGATTAGGGGAAGGCTATTGATGCACTTACAATATTGCCTAAAAATCAGGAAGAAGTATTTAATAGTGTTCGTGAATTACAATTACGAACGAACCGAGAAGAGGAATTTCTATTAACAGCAGACCAGGTATTTAAAATTATTGTGTTCTCCTGTTTTTCCAACCTTAATTTTTATGTAATTCGGATTGTATTTTGATGGATGTGACTTTTAAATACTGTTCAACTTTTTTTTACCAAATGTTTACCATTCATGGTTTTAAAAACGGCTATTACGTACCTCTTGTTTTGTGTTCGCTGCCGGACAAATCAAGTCAAACATATTCAAATTTGTTTTTAATTTTAAGACAAAAATGTAAAGAAGTAGGCTTAAATTTTCAACCTAAAGAAGTCGTAGTAGATTTTAAACTAAGCATTCATAACGCTATATATGAATGTTTCGGCAGAGATCAAATTCTTTTTGGTTGTAAATTTCATCTCTGTCAAGCTTGGTTTCGTAAGATTCAGGAGTTTCATTTGGTACAAGAGTACAGACAGAAAGGTTCTGTAATTGGCGAATACTTAAAAGTACATTTCGGTATTATGTATCTTAGTCCTGAGGAAGTTGTAGAATTTTTTTATAATGAACTACATTTTTTGCTTCCGAATGACGAAAGAGTTATAGAATTCCGAAATTATGTCAATAAAACATATATAACGCAAAATTCGATATTTCCACCACTTATTTGGGCAAATAATGCATCCTTTTTTAAGAGAACAACGAATTCTTGTGAGAGTTTTCATTCGCATTTCGGTGCTTCTTTTTACAAAGCACATCCAAACATTGTTCAATTTACTAGTGTGTTATTGGATTTACAAACGGAGGTATACGCGAATATTCGTTCGGCAAACCAAAGCCAGAAAAAAACCAAAAAAACTATTAATGTTATAATTAATTTCATTAATGATCATTTGGATCAATATAGGAAAAATGTTATTTCTCGCTTAATGTTTGTGAAAACGGTTGCATGTAAAAATCTTCCACACTTTTAATTTTATGTTTTTTTTATATGTTTATGTATATTGAATATATTTTATTGTAATGTAGATGTAATTTTTTAGGAGTGGCAAATATACGTTGGAAATATATGTATGTTATTGATATTTTCTTATATTGAATTTGAGTACCTAAAGTTCAAGTTAAATAGTTAAATCGGATTAGGCTATTAGACCCCTACTGGTTTGGTAGTTAATCTCCAAAATTTTAAACACTGGCAGAGTTCGAACAACCCGTAATGACTACCTGCATTTTGTGGCAGAGTTCGGATACTCCGGAATAAACTGTGTTGCCTTTCTTTATCAAACTTACTAAAATTTATGTACCTCTATCACTTTTTTTTATTAAAATTAGTACATCCCGTTACCTCTGACCTAAATCGTATATTCTTTAGCATAGCTGCAACTCATTCGTTCAATACAAAATGTACCTCACGGTATACCCTCTTAAAATATATTTTGGTACGTCTATGAAATCTACTTAAATGAATGATTTATTACTCCTTGTCCTTTCTATATAGACTATACATCACAACAATTATGTCGATAGTGTCCTAAAGATAACATGTGAGTCATTTCTTTATAGGATAAAAATGTTCATGAATATTCTAATTTATGTTCCAGGTCCTACAGATACTGAATGATTGGAGAGACCTTCTTACTATAGTGAATGTAGACGACACTAATTATGCTTACTATAATGACGAATGGTTCACTTTTGATAACGACACAACAGTTCGTAGTAAGGTTAGTCGTAAAATATACTTTTTACGTTGCCACTTTAGAAAATGCGTTTTTCCGATATTTTTTCAACTCGAAAAGTGCGTCGTTGCCAGTCTAGATCGGAAAATTTATTTAACTGCTCGGTAAAGCGACAGAACTGCTCGGCAAAGTACCTACTTTCACGAGATCTTATGTCAAAATCTTCATTAAAGACAAAATACCAGCATTTAGCCGGAGATTATTTTCGATGGTTATGTTAAATATTACAGTTGCCATGACAATGCCGTAGCCATTTGTCAGTAGATTTTTTCGACGTTTTGATGCGTTTTGTGTATTATAACAAATTTCTAAGCCATTTGAAAATGAGCAGCGATGAAAACAACGTAGAAATCGTCCATTCGAAATTGAAGAAGCAACAGCCGCCGTCACTAATGCAATATCACCAACAAAATCCAAGTAAAGATATGAAAAATATTACGATTCCTAAATTGACCGAAACATCAACGTTTAATAATTGTACTTTGCATAACTGCACATTCAACATAAATATTAACAATAGATGATTTGAGATTTGTTATAAATTTGGAGCAATAAATATTTAAATATTCTGATCCTGTATTAGTGTCAAATTGATACTGATGGCTGCACAAAATGTATTGTACACGCCACACTCGGAACGTGATACTCTACAAGGCTCACATACTTTCAGGGCTTCACCTTCCATGCTCGCCCTGTAAAGTATCTCTCTTCGAGTTCAAAACGTAAATTACTAATATTGCACTTAAAACTTCTAATATACAGCGTGGGGAATCAAGATGGAGTAAATTCAATATTTCGGTTACTGTACCGGGTGGCCAACTAAGCGAGATAAGCGGCCCTATCTCGGAAACCGTTCACCATAGAGGTTTGGAAAAAAATATTTACAATAAAGGCGCCCTTGAGAAATTACTGTATGTAACATATCTAATTGGTTGGTACATCCTGTATACCTAACGAAATATTATCAATAAAGGTTTTTATTTCACCTTGAAGTTAAGCTTGTAGATACTGTGGAAAAAAAATCCAGTTTCGAGTACAGCAGTTAAATTATTAATACCTATATTCCTTATAAATTACCAAATAATTTTAATATTGAGATATAAATAATAATTATCAAATAACCAAGTAGAGTTATAACACTGGCGCATTCAAAAAAGAAAAAACTTAATAAAAATTAGTGTAATAGTGTTTTTGGTGACGAAAAATAAATTAACCTGTGTTAAAAAAATGTTCGTTGGACAATTGGAATCCTTTATATTGGGAGAAGGAAATTCCTACATCCCTCGTATGGAGCAGTATTTCAAGGTAAATAAAATTGAGGATAACATGAAAATTACCTTGCTGATCACCGCAGTAGGAGATGAGACATACGAACTAATGGAAGATCTGTGCAGTCCAGAAAAGTCGGCAGATAAATCGTTTGCTGCATTTCAAAAAATATTACAATAGCATTTTACAGCCGACACCATCAGGAACTACCGAACGTTATAGATTCCGACAGCGGAAACAAGAAACCGGAGAGAAAATCTCAATGTATTTAGAATCATTAAAACAGCTATCAAAATATTGTGAATTTGGTAATAACTTGGAAACTCACCTACGAGATCCACTAGTTTTTGGATTAAAAAAGGAAATCATACGACAACGCCTGTATCAAGAAAAAACGGTCACCTATTACAAATCTGAGGAAATAGCAGTAAACATGGAAGCACCAGAAAGAGATTCGGAATTAGTGGGTGGTGCAAATACAGTGAATTTTGTGAAAAAGGAGGAAAAGAAAAAGTTTACCACGAAAGACCAGCGATACAAGTCTAAGGTCAAGACGCCATGTTCAAGTTCTCGACAGGGAGGAAGTCTTCAATGCCGCAATTGTGGCAGGAATAACCACGTCACTCCTACTTGTTTTTTCATGGACGCCACCTGTCACACATGTGGCAAGAAAGGACACATCAGCACGAGGTGTGCAGAAAAAGGTACCGAGAAAAATACAAATTCTTATAAGTATAATAAGTTTGAAGTTATTGATAATGACTCGGGCGATTCTGATTCATATTTAGATTCTTATTTTGATATTATAACGCATGGTAATGACAAACCATTGAAAGTTGATATTTCCATAAATAATAAAATAATTTCCATGGAATGTGATTCTGGTTCACCTATATCCGCCATTATAAAAAATTTTTATTCAAATAATTTTTAGAATTTTCGACTAAATAAATCTCAATGTTTTAGGATATATTTTTGTTTCTGTTGTGTACAACAATATGTCAGTAAAATTAAAACTGTATGTCATCAAAAACGGTGGTCCGCCTATTTCAGGCAGAGAATGAATTTCTAAATTAAATATCTCTTTAGATGAACTCTTCAATTCAGATTAAATTGAGGAAATAAATGTAGGGGAGATACCTGACGTCTTGCAAAGAAAATTTCCGGAAGTATTTTTGGAAAGACTGGGAAAATTGAATAAGGGTAAGGCGCAGTTGCATTTAAAAGGAAATGTTATAACCGTTTTTTGTAAAGCACGGAACCTGCTATTAGCTTTAAAAGATAAGGTGGAAAAAGATATAAATAATTTAGTAAAAAATTCAATATTGACGCCGGTAGAATTTAGCTATTGGGCTACCCCAATAGTCCCAGTGCTTAAAAAATCTGGGTAAATTGGAATTTGCGGCGATTATCGATAACAATATACCCTAATTTATATGTGGACGCATATTCCATTCCAAAAATTGAACATTCATTTGCCGTTTTGAAAAATGGAATTCAATTTGGCAAGATAGATTTATCACAGGCATATGCTCAAATCGAACTAGATGAGTCGTCAAAAATTCTAACTACTATAAATACCCACAAGGGCTTATTCAAAATGAACCGTTTGTCATCTAGTCCTGGTATTTTTCGGAGGATTATTGATAGTACTCTTAGCAATATTAAAAACGTAGCCATTTTTTGGACGATATCTTAATTACCGGAATAAATTCTAAAGAGCATGTAAATAATTCATTGACGGTTCTCACCGTTTTAAAACAGTTTGGATTAAAGGTAAAATTAAACAAATGTTCATTTTTCCAACAGAAAATAAATATTTTGGGGTATACAATAAATAAAGATGGCTTATCAACCTCTTATGACAAGGTTGCTGCAGATAAAACCACTTTAAAATATTTTCTTCGATTGGTAAATTTCCATCGAAAATTTCTGGAAAGTTTGAGTAATAAATTATACCCACTGCATTTATTATTAAAAAAAAATAATGAATATTATTGGGTAGTAAAACAAAATCAAACCTTTGAGTTAAGAAAAAATGAAATAGTATCACCTAAAATTTTAGCACATTACCGGTAGTTTTAGCAGTTGATGCCAGCTCATTGGCGGTAGGGGGTGTAATTTCGCCTCACGCACACTTTATTCGGCAAAAAATTTTATAGTCAAATGGATAAAGAGGAAGCCCCTATAATTTTTAGTTCTGTTTCACCAGGTATTGTTAACTCAGAAAACAATTCTAATGCTGACAATGAAAACAGCTTTCGATACTTTCTATGGTTGAGAAATTGAGAATTGTATATATGTATAATGTTTGTAAATATTAGGTATAAATAAAAAAAACAAATAAATAGTGCAGAAATATTATAAAAAATAAATGTGTTTAGTGAAGTGAATACGAAAATATTGTTTAAGTAAAAACGTTCAAAAAATAATATTCTAATTTTATGTTGTGTGGGAAACGGGAAAATATTATTTCTTTTTTCGTTAATTTGGTATTGGGAGATTTCGTGACTATAAGGTGTTAACACCATATAACACCGATTTTTTTTCTTGTATTAAAGTGTGAACAATTTCTGGATTCTCCAATTTTGGGGTGAAAATGTGTAACATATTTAATTGGATGGTACATCCTGTATAAGTAACATGCTGGGGGCAAAATCAACATTGATTTGGAAAAAATGCAATATATCAGGAAAACCTTATTGGAAATTTTTCAAGTCAGTGTCACGTGAAAGAGATTTTTCTGTTCTATCAGCTGCACTTTTCGAAATTTTTTAGTTTTTTTAATAAAGTAGCTTGAACATTCCTCATATACATTCAACACATTTCATAATTTTTATAAGAAAATTTGAATGCAATGTGAATAGTGAAAACCCCAAGTCTCTATCTCTTTTCAAACCAGATATATTCATAAAAAAATAATACTTCAATCTTAATCCAATTTATTGAGCTTTTCCTGTAGATGTGGATATTCTCGGGCCGCCTCAATTGCTCAAAGTGGATGCCATCATTATCTATACATTGTTCGAGCCTTTCTCTTGTGGAAACAACGACCGTGTCCACTTACGCGCTTAATAGGCGACGAATTGTATTCTGGATTCTAATCCTCATATTGTCTCTTGTCATAGGCCTAGTTTGGAGAAAATATCTACTATTCATTACCACAAATAAAAATATAGGCAGGTCAAGTCAGGTTACTCTTCTGGATAGATATTCCTATCCTTTGGTCTGGATATGCCTGATTGATGTTTCCTAGCAGATTATTTGACAAATTTGCAGGACGGCCGCCCAGCGGTAAAAACATATTTTGCCTGGTTGGTAGTACATCCTTCAATATAACTGGCTATTCATTCGTGAGAAACTTTATGAATTGGACCTTTTAATCCAGATATACTACACTTTAGGTCATTTTTGGAGAAATTTCGGTTTGCTAGCACCATCGTTCCTCCAGAGGGTATATAAGTGAACAATTTTATAATTGGATATTGTTCAGGTTGTCTCACAGTATTGTTTTTCTCCTCACCGGAGGCAGTACAAAGCTGCCCTGCTAAGACAAGAGGTCGTGACTGATAAAAATGAAATGAGGAGATAAATTCGTTTTTCCAGTGACAATTCGAATCTTGCAATATTAAAATTATTTTCAAAAAAAATTCTGTAGATCGACTGACACGAATACACTTGTTGGTTCACAAGTATTATTAAGTAACGCATCTTTCTTGTATTCTTGGCGTGCTAGAATGGCATTCTCATTATGTTTGTCCCACATCTTGCAAATCTCGCAATCCAAAATTATATTCTCTTTTGAATGTTGTGAGGCTTTGTTATGATTCTCGAAAGATTCGCATTGAAAACATCCTTCATTACCAAGCAGAGCAAAGGATATGTTCATGTTTTTCACTTCTCGTCTATAGAACTCATAGGAAATTTTAAAGTCAGAATTATATCGCTAGGAAGATAGAGCCTATTGGGAGCATGTTCCCGCCGATAGTGTGAAATGGTGGGATTAAAAGGTTTGATATGATCCAATATGGCAGTCCTATCGACTTTTTTCTGATGGGTAACCTTTCTTGGAAGATTGTACTGTAACTTCCTCGGGTGAAATTTTTCAGAGAACATCCCTTACAATGCGATCATTTTTATCCTGATACCCTAACGTTCCCAAAAAAAACGTTTCACACACCTGAACATATATGCCTTGTTCGTCTTTTAAATAATATTTTTTTTATTGATGCCTCATATTACCTATTTGAAGCACGCCTTAGCGTGTTCAAATCGAACTTTCAAACAGGCGCGTTTTTTAAAGTCCCCATAGTAACAACAACAACTCGAGAAACGTAAGTATCAATGACAACTTTTTTTATTAGTTTTTAAATTGTATATTCTCATTATGAACCAATGTCTTATTTGGTTTTTTTCTGCAAAATTTATATATATATATATATATATATATATATATATATATATATATATTGAACTAGTCATCTAGTTTTGCAAATATATTGAAATAAATAAACATAATAAAAAGGTCTTATTATAACGGAAGGAGTGTCAGTAGACACAACCATTAGAATAAACTCAATAACAAGTCAAATATTAAAATATAAAAAGATTGAAATATGAATAAATCGGGTGAAATATTGATGTGAATTTTTAAAAAAGGGATGAAGAATAAAAATTCCAACACTATATTAGTTAAATAGATAGTAAATATTACCTGTACCAGTAATTCTGATTGGTTGTCAAAGTCACGGAATTCCGTATTACACTGAACGCAGCCATAGCAATTTCTGCGGCACGAAACGTCATATAATAGCTTGAAACCTAAATTAAGAGAGAAGAATAATTAGTTTAACTATAACTTAACATTGTTTAAATAATTTTTTTTGAAGTAGCAAAGGTTTAGAATACCATATTTCATTCATTAATTTCAAAGGGTTGAAACTAGATGGAAAATATAGTTGGAACACAGCCCAAACGTATAAAAAGGAAATGAATATTTACAAGAAGTAATGCCTGCTAGGGAATTTTCATTACCAACTTAAAATTATTGCTTATTGATTATATATGAAATTTAATTACAAAAACAAAAATAATCAGGAGTTTATGTATAATAAATGATAAAACAGGACTCAAACTAAATTAGAATCAATTACATATAGGTTAATTAATAATATAGGTTGTAATATTTGTAAAAATAAACATTTCTCATATTAGCTAAATAACATGAATATAAGAAAATTGACTATTGTAGGAGGAAAAGAGGACTTAATTAAAATTCCTTAATACAATAGAAATCTAAGTGTATCAGTGTTATTACCCTTCAGGACAATATATTTATGTTTTTTTAAAATAGTAACTAAAATACTGGAGAATAACAATTTTAGTGATAAAAAAACAAATAAGTGAGCTATGGACTAGGGAAGCCAAAAGACTTGTTGATTTTGAAAACAAAAGAGGGTGGATTAATGGTGTTGATAGAGGATGTGTCGTTAGAAGATTGCTCTCTGTATAAAATTGTATAAATGTGTTTAAAAGTTGAAATTATAAAAATAAGTTAAATAAAACTAATCATAGGAGTATCCTATAAAGTGTAAGGAGTGAATAGTGTAGTAGGAGCGTGTCTCTTATGAGATATCTTCAAAATTTGAAGATGCGAGTGCAGCCAGCAGTGATAGCAGAAATAAGGTCTGTGTAATTTGTTTAAACTTATTTGGAATTCCAATTAACATTTTAAAGTGTACACTCAAATTTTTAGTTGAACATTCGAATCACATAACACATGAAAAGGCCAAAAACATTAAAATATGATGCATCATAAATTTATATATAGAGAATTAGATCTTTAATATCTATAAAATTAATGTACTCACCTTGTGTAAATTTATCCACTTGAAATATCACGTGTATCATGTATGTTACATTAAATCCTATACCTTCCTTCCAGCTATTGCATGCATAACTTTAAACTATCACTTTCTTGACCTTTAAACACACACATATATAGTTTATAAATTCTCACGTATATGTAATTGATTGTAGAAACTTGATTATTATAACAAATTTATTTATCACAAGCACGCTAGCGTCGTGTTGACTGTGAAACGTTGTTTATGGAAGGGAAACCTCCTTCTTTCATGTAGATTGTAGTAGCGCATGCGTTTGGAGATTTAGCGCCGACGCAGTAGTGGGAACATTTTGTTATAGAGAATACATTTATGATATAGGGTGGCACAATTCCATAATAATAAATGTATAAACCAACTTAATAGTTTCAAAAATATTTTATTATGTTCCAATCAGGTTAAAAATTTATCAAATTATTTTATTAAATTGCTTCACATTTATGTGTTGGTTTTTCTTTATTCTCACATCCATGATTAAATTCTCAATATCTTTGTTGTCGTATTTCAATCATTTTATTTAACAGATATTGTTTCTTTCAGAGGTTGTAAGTTAAAGGTAAGATTAAGAATATATTTCCTCAATCTTTGATTAGTATCTCCAGAACTCAAAGAGAGGATTCTCATGCTTCCGACTAATTAAACATTATAAATGAATAATTAATTAAAAAAAATCTGAGCTAGTCAATCAAGGAAATAATTATTAAATGGCGCCCATAAATAAATAAATAAATAAATATCCAAAACTAAACTAAATTGATAAAAAATATATAATAATAATAATATATATATATATATATATATATATATATATATATATATATATATATATATATATATATATTACTATATACATTGTATCTTTTCAAATATAAATAAAGAAACTTTTTGATTATTGAGCTGACAGCAGTACCTCGTAACGTAAAATAAAAATAAACATTATTTAGGATGGACTTTCACGAAACTTGGCTGGGCATCGAGGCCGGACATTTATGAAATGAAACTTGGCTGGGCATCGAGGACGGACTGCCATTTTTTTGTAGTAATAATATAATAATATTTTATGATTTCAAATTGCACCAATAGAAAAAAATTGCGTAAAGTATTCGTGGATAACTGTTCTTTCGAACATTTGCTCTATTTCGAGCACTCCAGCTGCTCCATCGTGCTCGAAAAATCGCGCGTGTTTGAAAGACCTCTTTATCCACTGATACTTCAATATACTATTATCGTTTTATTCCTTCTGGAGTTTACTCCTACACTAAACTGGTGTTGTTGGGTTTGAGTCAGTTTCCAATACTGAGAATGAATATTTATTTGTCTCTCTTTGTTGATGACCTCTGAACATTCATGCATACACCCACCCGTTCATGTTTCTCTGAGAACATACTTTGCAAGTCTGTCTTTATTCTCCTGATATTTTCTTTCTTTCAGCGTGGTTTAAAATTTCATTCTTTTTCGAATAGTTCCTGTTTATGTGTACATTTTCTGTTTATTTTCTTCGCTAATTTCTATAGCACTATTGATTATATTGCTCAAAACTTCCCTTGCAATACCTTCTAAATTTGTATTATCAGCAGCATTAGTTGAAATATTGGACACTATAATAATATTTCCAGATCCTGAAAATATATTACATCCTTTTTGATAAGCGAATAATCAACAAATAATGACATAATATGATTAATTTTATTATCCCATTTATGAACAGTTATTATTGTTAAAATTATATGAAATACATAACAGGAAATAAAATTAGTTAATAAATTTATCTTTGGAGTTATATTCCATCGCAGGTAAAAAAGGTCTGATAATTCTACAGTATTTTCTGGCTTGTTTTGTGCGCTTGCGTCTCTCTCAGCCGGGAAATCAAACAGTCGTCGCACGTGCTTTCTATTCGGCAATTTTGTATCGCGACAGTTATCTAAAATTTCATACAACTTATATAAAAATAACACAATAATCAGGAACATTGCTTAAAATAATAATTATTTTTGGCACAATCATTTCGAGTCCAAGGGAACAAACTTATTATTTTGACGTAAAACATTATTATTATTATACCAATGATTCCCTGAACCACCATAAATATTGGTTGTTATATTACTCGGATACCATGTATGTCGACATTGAAACAAAATCAATAATAGTGAAATTTTAACATATTATAGTACTTCGTACTTACACTTTTCATTTATTACACTACTAAGTTCGTAGTCCGATCCTTTCAAAATATCATCGGCATTTAAATCATGGTTTGATATACGCTTTGGTGCAATCTTGATCCGCGCCGATAGCTCTTGATTGGCCCTGGCCAATGCGAGAATTTTTTTGGATCTGTCAGACATTTCCAGTCTCTATAAAATTAGTTAATGCAGTTTTAATAATACAGTCTTAATTAAGTTTAATTTATGAATTCAGGATCTAGATTACATCTTTAATCTATGACAAACGTGAAACAAAAGAAATTCAGAAAACCTGACCTGTAAACTTACCGGTTACATTCTCTCTAAACCACAATACCCAATTTTATTAAAACAAGGCAGTTCTGATGAATGATTACATCTGAATATAACGAACAATCCGGTATACTAAAACTTCGGCCAACTATTATTATAGTAACGATTATAATAATTACCAACAAATCAAGACACTTTTACAATTAATGTACTTTGAACTCAAAACAATTACAACTAAACTTTCGCTTTATTTAAGGAACTAACCACACTTATGGTACATACACATGATACTTGGTCCAAAAGTCGTATGAGAAAAACATACGACTATTCGATTTTGTATATGAAAGATAAGTATATTTTGACTTTGTACTGCGGAATTTTTTCTTCTTATGAGCTAAATCGTATTGATGTTTTAAGTGAGAAATGGGACATTTTGTCTTTGTACGAATCAAATACGACATTTTGACTTGGTATTTGCTTGATCTTAGGAAGATATGACCAAATCGTTATATTATTACGAGCATTTCTACTATAGATACGACTATTGGAATTGGTACACTAATATAGCTACTTATACACATCCCAAATATACCAAAATCTCATAATCCCAAATTTTGTCAGTTACGACCTTTTGTCTTAGCACCGCAGAATGGGTCCCATAAATCCAGATATTCTATATCTTTTGTTATTTTTAGAGAAGTTTCGATTTGTTACTACGGAAATGTAAGTTTCAATTCTTAAAACTGTTTATTTTTTATTAAATAATGGTACAGCAAAAAACTCACCTGTGCTCTTTTAAAATATTTTGAACCGTAGTTCGTAACATTACTGAGTCAGACGACAGTGTTCTGGCACTAACGTGCAGATTAAATTCGATATATGCCAAAACATTCATAACATTTTCTTCTGTTCTGCCAATACGGCGCCTCCGTAACAATGGTCGGCAAAAGCTTCTATTGGTAGGTAAGCATTGCACCAACCAAGGAAAAACATTTCTGCCATGATGATGGCGATTCGGATATATCACTGTATACTCTCTTGCAGCAATTGAGGCATTGTGAACAGACTCAGAGTAAACAGCAATCATATCAACAGCTTCATCGTTTGTGAATAGCCTTTGCAATTCTCAAATCAAATTCAAACTGAACTAAATAAAACTAAATAAATATTTTGACGTTTCTGCTTGACATGCTTTTTTCCAAAGTCTTCTTGAGCTGAGGTAAAGTATATTCCTGCAGCGGTCGTCCAGCACATTTTTCAATTAATGTGCTCCAACATTGTATAGAAAACGATAGCAGGTACTTTGAGCATTTGAGGCGCTACTAGAATACTCATATCTCTCAATAAATTTGTTTTAAATTGAAGTATTATTTTTTTATGAATATCTGCAATTTGAAAAGACATAGAGACTTTGAAATATTTGAAATCTAATAATAATATTACTGAAGAATTTGCTAAAAACATTTTGATATATAATTCAACTTTCCCAAAATTATATTGTTTACCAAAGATACTTGAAGAAAATGCTGCCCTTCAACTAATTGTTAGTTCAGTTAACTCAGCTACGTTCAACATATCTAAATTTGTAACTGATATACTCAAAGAGGTAGTTGAAAATTCTACTAATTATAATATCAATGATAATTTTTCGTTTGCTGTTGCTATGAAGAGCAGAATCATTCCATGTAACGTCTTGATATCCTTGGATGTGGTATCTTTGTTCACCAACCTGCCTTTGGATCTGGTAATGGAGATTCTGCAGTCTCAGTGGATTTTTATTAAGGTCTGCACCACCTTGTCTAAGGACGACTTTTTCACTTTCATTCGTTCTATATTGAATAATACTTATTTGAGTTTCAACAACAATTTTTATTCTCAAATATCCGGAACACCTATGGGTTCGCCTTTAAGTCCCATTCTAGCTACTATAGTGTTGGATGAAGTGATTCCCACTTCCTTTTCTTTATAAATACGTCGATGATTTGATTTGTGGTGTACCTAATAGTCACCTCCAAACCTGCGTGGATACTTTCAATGCTATCAATAATAGCATTTGATTTACCGTTGAAATTGAAACTGACCAAAGATTTCCTTTTTTGGACACGAGTGTAATTAGACTAGATGATAATAGAGTTGCTCTGGACTGGTACCACGGCGTCAGGTAGATACCTTAATTATTTTTCGGATTATCCAAAAAACCAGAAGTACAATACTGTAATGGCTTCAAAGAACAGAAGATTGCACATTTCTAATGACCAGTTTGTACATAAAAACTTAAAACAATTGTATACCGTATTTGTAAATAATGGGTATCTAAAAGATATGTTGAAAAAGATTATATTTTACTCAGACTATTATGATGTACCAAAGGACTTGACTGAAAAAAAGACACTATATATTATAATAATATTAATCTTGCCCTTTTCAATTTTATTTTCAATTTTCGTATTTCTGTAAATACTCCTATCTCAGGTAGGGTTCATATAGCGCCGAGAAATTTTATTTATTTTATTATGTGAAATTTTGTTGCCCAACTATCAAATATGTAATAGAATAAAATGAACTATAGATTCTATTGACAAAAATCAGATATTTATGATCACAGAATATAGTAAATTTTAACTGTAACTAATATAAAAAATATTTTTTTATGAAAATGAGAAATCAATTGAATAATTTTAATTTCGAAAACATTTAATACTAGTCATTACATATAACAAATGTAACCAAAAGAAAATTTCGATATATTATGAAAGTTTTGCTGCCAAATTGTATTCAAATAATTTAGTAGAATTTTAAAAGTTCATAGATTGCAATCTAAAATTTTAGTTGAAAGGCCAAATAAAATAATTTTTTAATCACCTTGTTTGCCGAAATTGGACGGGAATTCTGTTTCACTCCAAAACACGCCGTCAACACCTTTCTCCGGGCACCAGATCCGCTCCAACAGGTATACCTGATATTCTTTATTGACACCTCCCTCACTGATCATTCACTTTACTGTCTTCACAATTCTTCACCTATTTCAGTTAATACTTTTCAAAATTTTAGTAAATAATGTCTTCTAGAATCGTTTTTATATTATTTTTTTGACTTCTCTCCTTCAAACTTCAAAACCGTCTCCACAGCAAACTGTCTTTTTTTATTACCCACCATAAAACTCTTAACAAACAATTAGAACACGAATAATTAAATTACAATTCCTATAACCAATGAAAGGAATCAGGTTTATAAATTTGAGAATACATCTTAAATTTCTCTTACTTTGTTAAAATGAATTTTAAATTTCTCAATTTCCATGATCCTATACATTTTTTTATAATCCTGTTTACTTTCATCTTTACAATTTAATTTAAAAATTATCCAATTGATTTTCAGTTCTATGTTTTAGTACTAAATCGTTTGATCCAATGAAATTCCGTCTATTTTTGATTTGTTTGTGATCTATATCTGCTTTTTGCCTGCAATCTAATCTCATTTGAATAATAATTATGGCAGCTGTCAAATAAAATATTTTCAAACATTCCATAGAACACGATGATGTACAGAATAAATTCACTATTATCATCGTCCCTTCAAAGATATCTTGGTGAAATATTTTGACTGTTATAATGAAGATGAATTCCATCTGTAAGTTCTTCAACAAACATGCACTTAAAATTATTGACCTTTACCCTGACGTCATTCATATCTAATAACATAACCGACCTAATTATTGAGTGCCATCTCTTTCTATTAATAGTATAGAACAGAACAAAATAATTTGACATTTGTCGGTTAGGTTATCAGATATCAATGTCGTCAGGATAAAGGTTAATAATTTTAAGTGTAATTGTGTCCGTTTTCAAAGCAATTCCAGGATTGCAAAATAAACCATATTAAAGATTTCCAATATTTTTACGAGACTGAGGATAAAACACCTATTCTGTATAATACTAACGTTATTTACGAGATAACTTGTGGTCATATATAGGTCGTCTCAATGGCTCAAGCAGCGTATAACTTCACACCAGAGTGATTGAGAGTTAGACAAAAATAGATGTGCTACTGTTGAACACCACCAACGAACCGGACATATTTTTGAGTTTTTTGGGGTAAAGATCCTAGGTCACTCAAACAACTACAAGAGCCGCTTATTTCTGGAAATGTATCACATAAAAAAACAACATTACCTAGGAAACTTACACTAACCAATTAAGTAGCATATACTGTAACATTATAAATCTATTATATACCTGTGTATCTTCCATTGAGTATAATTCAAAAAAGTGTTTTGCAGACATATATACTTAAGAATATCGCGTGATATGTAAACAACAACGAAGAGATTCATGGGAAATTCAAGCAAGAAGAAAGAGTGTTACTGAAACAGAGTGGTAACCGCAGACATACATGTTTCTGGCTCATGTAAAACCTGAGAGCAAAGCTGTTGATCGAAACATGGGAAAACACAAAACAACGGATTTCATCAGGGAAATCAAACGCACATTTGTGCCTCCAATTGGAAGATCCCGAGTTTTCGAGACAACAACCAAGATCGACACGGACGCGGATATAGCCCCCTGCCTGAACCTTCCGACCCATAGTAAATGACAAAGAAGATGTACGAATATCGCATGATGTGTAAACAACATTAA
This sequence comes from Galeruca laticollis, assembly GCA_963921935.1. Taxonomy (NCBI): domain Eukaryota; kingdom Metazoa; phylum Arthropoda; class Insecta; order Coleoptera; family Chrysomelidae; genus Galeruca; species Galeruca laticollis. The sequence goes on along the minus strand of OY998179.1, from coordinate 156,076,414 downwards.
CAAAGGGTTTCATGGGTAATTCACGTAAGAAGAAAAAGGGTTACTGATACAGAGTGGTAACCGCAGACATGGATATATCTGGCTCATTTGCCATCCCCAGTACGGCATAACCAAATAAGGGTGTAAAACTTTAGAGCAAAGCTGTTGATCGAAACATGGGAAAACGCAAAACAACGGATTTCATTAGGGAAATCAAACGCATATTTGTGCCTTCAATTGGAAGATCACGAGTTTTCGGTAGAACAACCAAGATCGACACGGAGGCGCATATAGCCCCCGGCCTGAACCTTCCAACCTAAAGTAAATAACGAAGAAGAGGTACGATTATCGCGTGATGTGTAAACAACAACAACAAAGAGATTCATGGGTAATTCAAGTAAGAAGAAAAAGGGTTACTGAAACAGAGTGGTAACCGCAGACATGGATATTTCTGGCTCACTTACAGTCCTCAGTACGGTATAACCAAATAAGGGTGTAAATCTTGGGAACAAAGCTGTTGATAGAAACATTGGAAAACAAAAAACAACGGATTTCAACAGGGAAACCCAACGCATATTCGTGCCTTCAACTGGAAGATCCCGATTTTTCGGGACAACAACCAAGATCGACACGGAGGCGCTTATAGCCCCCTGCCTGAATCTTTCGACCCATAGTAAATAACAATCAAAATGTTCGAATATCGCGTGATACGTAAACAACAAAGCGATTCATGAGCAATTGACGCAAGGAGAAAAAGGGGTATTTCAAATGAAGGCACAAATGTGCGTTTGGATTCCCTGTTGAAATCCGTTTTTTTGTGTTTTCCCTTGTTGCCATCAACAGCTTTGCTCCCAAGTTTTACACCCTTATTTAGTTATACCGTACTGAGGACGGCAAATGAGCCAGAAACATGCATGTCTGTGGTTACCACTATGTTCCAGTAACCCTTTTTCTTCTTGCGTTAATTACCCATGAATCTCTTTGTTATTGCTTACATATCACGCGATATTCGTACATCTTCTTTGTTATTTACTATGAATCATAAGGTTCATGCAGGGGGCAATATGCGCCTGCGTGTCGATCTTGGTTGATGTCCCAAAAACTCGTGATCTTCCAACTGAAGGCACAAATGTGCGTTTGGTTTCCCTGTAGAAATCCGTTGTTTTGTGTTTTCCCACTGCAGTAGATTCAAGGAGATGAGTTAATCTGAGAATTTAATAAAATGAATTAGTTATATAGAATTAGTAATAAATATAGTTTCGATGAAGATATTTCTAGCTACAGGAAGCTAAAATAATAAATTATAGAATGATGTGAGATTGGGTATGATATTTCAAAGTTTGACAGTAAATGACAGTCATCAAAAAGGAAAGTATGCATACAACCCTTTAAAATTAAATCATTGAGTAGGGGTATATAGTTTGTTGAAAACAGAATCTAAGCTTGACATATTTTTGAAATGTCGAGAACAGAGAATTTTTGGAAGAAAACATATATTCAAATATATTGGAGATTATTGAAATATTGATATATTAATAACATTGAATCGGGAATATAACCAATGATAATTTAAAAATAAAACATGATATTGATAATTGAAATGGAATATTTGGTAATGATGGTTGGTTTGTGAATAAATACATGAAATGAACTAACAATAATAATTATACACATATAAACCATATTTAGAATATTTGGAAGAAAGAAGAGAATAATTTGAAAAGGTGTGGTTAATTTTTATAGAAGTTCTGAAGTTGTGTACGCAGTTGAGGATTTTTTTGGATCATATGATAACGAATGGCATTTAAATTGTAATCCTAACATATTTTTCATAAGGTATACTTAGTATAGAAAAGGATAGTCCAAAACAAAGATCTTGTTTGAGGAATACAAAGAGAAGCAGTCCCTGTATAAGTAGAAAGGAAAAAGTTAAAAGATTTCATAATGAAATTGTGAATGAATTGGTAAAAAAATATATAATTTAAAAAATTTTGGTTACACTAAAAAAATTATTAACATACAGGGTTTTTCTTTAATAAAGTATAGAATTTGAATATATAATTTTGAGAAACTATTTGTGAAATTTAATATCAATATTATCATTTGGAGATAAAATCAGTACTTAAAGATCAACATCAATTGTTAAAAACAAATTTTTGGATATTTCAATATAGGTATGTATTAAAATTTGAAATAACTCAAATTAATTTAGAAAAAAATGAGGAAGAGATATAAATTAATAGTGCAATCTTGCAAGAATCGACTCCCTGAAGATAAGACATATTGTAGATAGCCGGAGCAAATATATTTTCATTCATTTATGACACGTTCAATAACAACATCTTGATAATATTATTCAATTTTACTTACTATTCAAATGGTAGGCTCTTTGAAATTATAATAACAAATCTTATCAATCTAAATATTCGAAAAAAATGAATTATACTTAATTCATTTGAAAATATTACCAGATATATAGTGATTTTCCTATGTAATGTTTGTACGATTCTCTTCGACTGTATTGAGAGACACAGAATCTCTGAAGTAAAGAAAGGCGTCGAACTCCCTTTAATAAGACCATCTCATACATTAGAAATAGCCTCAATAGCAATTTATGCCTTAAAATATTTTCAACAGGACGGTTAAACTTTGAAATATATTTCGATCGTAATTGAAAACCTAATGCCTGTATTCAATTGTTAGTTCTTGTCAATGGTACCGGTCGAGTTAACAATGAGCACCAATCGGCAAAGCGCATTTCTCTAGTCTCATTAATATTCATGAAAACACACCTCTTTGAATTGTTTGTATTTAACACATCTTCCAGAATAATAAAGTCAGTTGAACAGTTAACCGGTTGCCCAGTTGTACAACATAGTCGAGACAATAACGTCCTTACAAAAGTTACCGCTCACCCTAGGTGGGGCATATCGTCCCTCCGAGAATTACAACTCACCTGAGTGAAACATATCATTTCTTAGTAGTTATTATTCGACTCAAGTGCGTATTCAAATTCGGAACTCATCGTTTCTAAGTGAAGTTAAGTTACTACGTCAAACATACTGTTTCATAGTATCCAAATCCAACACGTGTAATCTAAGTCGAAATTCCCCGTTTCTTAATTACTAAGTCAAACAGTATTTTATTTATTATTCAAGTCAGTTGTACAGTTACCCAGTTGTGTACACAATACGTATGGTTTCTCCGAGAGTTACATCTCACATAAGTCAAAATTATCGTTTCTTAGTTATTATTCGAGTCAAGTGCGTACTCTAAATCTAGCCTAATCCTTTTTAAGTGAAGTTAAGTTAGTAAATCAACAGACCGTTTCTTAGTCAGTATTCAAGTAGTACCAAAGTAGAGATATACAATCGTTTACCTCATCAAGTCGAAATATAAAGTTTTTCTGAAATCATTAAGTCCGTGATTACCTTCTTAACTTGATAACGTCAAGTTCACACAATAATCCATTTGTACGATTCATTCGTGAATGTGTGTATAATTAACTAATAATTTTGACATTAACGTTGTTAAATTGAGATTACTAATATAGTTGAATACGTATACTCCAGTTGACAAAGTTCAACTAATTAATAATCAAAAACACTAGTACCTAAATCAATCATTGTACTTTCAATATGAATTTTATTGCTAATATATTGAAAATCGACTTAAGTAAAAAAAGGAATTACACCAGAACTAAAGACTGGATGAAAAGCTGAAAAGAGAAAGTTTACCAGGAGTTTTTCGCCAGCTATTTATAAACGTGATACGTGGATTTGTGTGTGTGCTGTTACTAATCCAATATATTGTTTTTCTTGTGTGTTGTTTTTCAAAAGCTCCTCTGCATCGTCCAATTTGAGTTGTGCTAGAATTGATATCAAAGATTTGCATCACCTTCCTCCAAAAATTGAAAAAGACATAATCTATAGAAATAGTAATTCCAGATATATAAGTGGCAAATTTCCCATCAAATAGACGATCTACTTCCTGTAGATCATTTTTAAAACTGTTATTTCATGTATTTATCTTTATCTAATTAATTTTCTGAATCAAGTTTAATGAAATTCAAACTAAAACTTCAAAACAATTTAAAATACCTAAACGGAAAATATGTATTGTATTGTAACAATAGAAAAAAATAGAACTTTGAATCGACCTAACCTAACCATCTCATACTTCCAATTAAAGAAATTGATGGTTTTACCTACAGCTCGGAGGAGGTTGAAAAATGTCAATTAATAATTCTAATTCCAAGTTACGGAATTTTTTTATAATTATATACAGTAACCTGAATAACGAATTTATTCCATTTGGTTTTCTCACACTGTAACTACACTCAAGTATAATCTTCTATTTCTGATTTTTTAGGTCTCATATGCAATGGAAAACAAATTTGGTGGTATAATGTTATGGGCATTGGAGCTAGACGACTTCAGAGGTGTTCATGGTGAATCCTATCCGTTACTTAAAGCTATACGAGATGGCATTTCCAATTACAATAATGTATAGTTAATTTTTGATGATACTATCAGCAAAATTAAAGTTCTTGAAAAAATTTCGTGTCACTAATTTCTCCTACGATGTTTTCAGATCTAAAAACTGTTTGATCCTTATGTTGATGAAACGTTGCTTTCTGATAGAAAAAACATCGTAGAAAAAGAATCTTGACTTTATAAACCCCGGTGATGATGTATTCGAATTCTTCGGAGAACAAGAACAAACTTTCTGCACGACTATGTAATAATATATATATTCCAGTTAAAAATTGAATTGAAGAATGATATGAATTCTACTCGCTAGCAAATCCCATCTTTGTTATTTTCGGATTCCACGGGCCTCCTTCAGGCAGATCGTTAGAATCAGATTACCTTGCAAACAGAAAGTCACACGTCGCATAGCAACCGCTAGTCACAGAAGTCACAATTTAAAACGTCAAAATATCAATTGCTAATATCTCGTATCAAAAATGGATGTGGAGTATTTCTCCTCTTAAGCGATACAGTGGCTGGAAAAGCACGTCGGTAGCAGAAGGCTACATGGATGATTCTATGACAAACAAAATGAATACAAGAATCCCTAATAATATTCATCAAATATCACCAAATAATAATACTTTAAATGCAGTCTGTAGTGGTTAACTAGAGAGTATGGTTTAATATTATTCAATGGAATAGTTTATTGAATAATATGGTCAGTGACCTAATTGGTATTTATTACTCGCGGTTTCTATGGGCACGAGTTACAGGAAGTATAGTTCAATCACTTACGGCTCCCATAGAAACAGCAAGTAAGCATTTCTTTATATATTGTAAAAAAGTAATATTATTAATGGTGACTCTTGTAAGAGATATTCAATGAAGTTAATTTAAACGAGTAAGTTGTTTTATTTGAAAACATAGAAAATAGTTCCCCTACAGAGGTCATGACATGGCGATACTGTCATTAGGTGGCCAAAATTCTTGTAAAAGTAGTATAGTAAATTAGAGTGGATGAAATGGAGTTGTATTAAATAGAATGCACAGAGTCTTACAATAAAAATTATGGCTGAAAGTAGTAAGTCAAAGGAAGTTAAACGGGAGGTCATAATAGCTCAAGCAGAGAACAGTGGAGTTGTTAGAAACCAGACCTCAAATCAAAGTGATGTTGTGAGAGTCCTAGTAATAATTGCTTTCATTGCAGTTGTATTCATTTTGGCAGTTATGTTGTACAAGTTTCTCGAAAGAAGAAGTGAATAAAATTAGGAGAGAGATATCACGGAGTCAAGGAATAGTTTAGAAGTAAACCGTGTAAGTGTCAAACTGTGAAAGTGGAAAAAAGAGAAGTAAAAACAATGTGTAAGTTATAAACATAAGAAGAGCGTAACTATTAAAAACAATATTTAACATGTACTTCTTAGTTAATGCATCTAAAGTTAATTTGCAAACCTCCCTCACATCTTATATAAATGGCTATACCTAAACTTGATGAAATTTACGAGGAATTATATGAAATAAGAAAGTACTTAATAAAAATAGGACCAGAGGAAAGGAGATATTTTAAATAAGAAAGTTGGGGAAGGTAAGCAAATATATGTTAATTTTGAGCCAATATTATCTAATAATAATGCAAAAATTGAAAACAAAAGCTAATATATGTATAAATATATATATATATATATATATATATATATATATATATATTTTATTATATGAATTTTATGTATTTATCAGTTTATAAATAAATATATTTAAACAATATTTATTTTTGAATTTTGTCTATTGCATTATTTTTAATTACTTTATGTTTTTTATTTTTGTCGATGGATTTATATAGTAAATTGGCTAGCTCAGGATATTTTGATTATATTGTTTTACTTTATTGTGTTATTGGAAAACATGAGAACTCTTAACTCCCTTTAGATTCTGGCAGATATTATAATATGCGAAATTTGTATTTACTAAATATTATATTATTTTAACTCCTTTGAAAACGCTTTGAATATCTATGCGGAACATACCTATTCGAACCTCTATGATAATTTTCTGGAACTATTTATGTCAATTGTTAAAATAAAAACAAACATATGAAATGAAATTTAGTTTATATATATACGAACTATCATTGAATTGAAAAACACTATCGGTATGAAGAAAAATCAGTTAAAACAAATTATTACTATAAACTAATATACATGAAATGGTTAGAATTTTTAATACATATAAAACAACGAAAAGTGAACTTTTGGCCAATTAATAATGTTTGTGAAATTTTTAATGGTATACCATATAAATTGTTTATACACTGACCTGTTTCTATCACTTTAAAGTTTCTGTTGTGCACTCTGCTTCGGATTCATCTCTCTGGAATGAAGCTGGATTCTTGTTGAATATCGTAGGAAAACAAACTTGATAGCTTGTTGTAGGTAAGTCGAGATTTTGGTTTAATTGTTCAGTAAATACAACTTATAATGTTTATTATCTTACTAAATGTCTTTGAAACTAATAATCAATATTCCATTGTGGACTTTTGATAAAATTCAGACATAGCATCCCTTCTCAAAATATGGATTAGCTGCATTTTCCACAAATAATGAATGTTTACAAATATTTTCTTCTAGAAATGTCTCTATTATTATTATTTATCATTTAAATTCAATTTTGCTTTTGATTTCTAAAGATTTCCGCAGAATTTAACAAATTATTAGAAAAATTTTCTTACATGTCCATCTGCTTTTGAACCACCACACCTAATTCCTTGTTCCCCAAATCAACAAAACTCTCGTTGCTAGCCTTGTTATTTCCAACAAAAAACTAACAAGTAACTAGATATCATGGTTTAATTTATTTACTGTCTAACATTAATTATAATTATTTTCCTCGTATTTTTATTGTTATTAATTATTTGTGAAAAATTTTAAAATAATTCATTATATCTATTTACATACAATATCATTCCAAAATATGCCTTATTTTTATATCAATAATAATTTTTATCCCACTTTAAATTACAATATCTATGAATTTATAATCATAATCTTCTTAAAATCTTTTATAATGTCTTTCAATTACTCTTTTATATGTAATTCAACAATTATTTTATATAAACTTTGGCTTAACCTTTACTATTGTTATCAATCTTCAAACACTCCTGCTGTTTTGAAAATAATCAATACTTCGAACATAACATATCTCTATGGTTGAAAATATTTCTGCTCTGTTAATTCTGTGTTACATGACATGAAGTTTTTACTGACACTTCTACATAAGAATCAACAAATGATATAACATGTATTCATATTAGTATCAGTTATATATATTGTTTATCATCGTTTAAATAATAATTTTATGTTCTTTTTCAGATTCTTTTGTTATTCTAGATAGAATATACAATTCATTGTCTATGTTGCTGATAACAATTTGGATTTATAATTTACTAAGAAAATGGGTTAAGGTTTTGTGATTCATAACTATTTACAATCTGAAAATAAAGGTAACAAATTTTAATCTTGCTAATATATTTCTATATTATAAAGGATAATTAATCTCATAGATGTTCGATTTGATATGATACATATTGTTTAGTTATAATTGTCAATATAAATAGTAATTTTATCTGTCTGAAGAAAGTGATTTCTATTTGTTATTCAACAAAGTTACAAATTTCTCATATTTGTGTATCATTCTCTTGAATATTCATTATGATAAGTTCAAATCCCCTCAAATTTAAATTTAATAAATATTAACATGGTTAATTTTGTTTAAATTTCAATTTCCCAAACAAACTTATCATTCCTTCACTATTTACTATAAAAATATTAGAAACTTCTTAGACTAATTCTTGGTTGTATCCTTATCCTATCTTAATCTACTATTTACAAACAACTTATTTCCTATGATTTTAAATTACTTGTAATATTATCTATTCCTCGTTTTTCAATACATATTCCTTAAGAATAATATTTGTAAATGTGTTCTATGTTAAAGATACCCCTTAATATTTTAGTACCTGGATATATTAATCGATAACTGTTTTTACCGTTTTCTGTATCTATGATATATGGACCTTCGAATGGATATAATAATTTCGCACATTGTTCTTCATCTTTCTTTGGCATTCTTAAAGATTTGACAATCACCATATCTCCTTTATTAAACTGTGTTGTCCTAGGTTTCTTTTTATCTTGTTTTTTAATATACTTCTCCGCATTTCGTATTATTCTCCGATTAACCTTTTCAAGTACACTTGTCATAGTTGAATTTCTGTTCAAAATCCAGTGGCGTTCTGGCTGTATTCCTTTCATAATATAAATCGGATTCTCCTCTGTTACACCATGTGGTAATTCATTTATGAATTTTTCTACTCTATCCAAGTATTCATCCCATCTTTTATGGTTCTCTTGACATAACATTCTTAAATATTTAATAATTTCTTTAATATATCGTTCTGCTGGATTAGAACTTGGTTTTCTGATACTTATAAATTGTAATTTTATTTGTTTACTGTCAGTATATTGTTTTAACTTCCTACTCTCAAAATATGTCGCATGATCAAGTATCACTGTTTCTGGTGTTCCAAACTCTTCTATATATTCTTTAAAACAATCAATTACTACTTTCGCATTTGTTTTTCTACATGGAAATATTTTAACATATTTACTATATACATCAACCATTACTAATAAATGTTTATTCCCCATTGTACTTTTAATTAAATTACCAATAAAATCTACTGCCACTATTTGCAATGGTTTACTCGTTATAATAGATTTCGCTGTCATATAATTATGATAATTCTTTGCCTATTTGACAAAACTCACAATATTTACATACTTCTTTTACAATACTTAAATCTTTCTTAGCTATATAATTTTCTCTAAATAACATCCACAATTTTCTTATTCCTATATGTCCATTTTCTATATGTAAATGTTTAATAATTTCTTTAGCATAATCTCTTGTTATGATATATACTTCTCTATCCTCAATTTGTTTATACCATACATCTTCTATATTTACTGCTCCTCTGGTATTTATTTTATCTATTTGTCTTTGATCTTCTTTTACTCTTTCTAGAGTAAATATTCCTTCAGTTTGGTGTAATGTATTTACTCCTATTTGAAATCTTCTTGGTTCGCTTCCATTATCGTTAACTCTACTTAAGGCATCCGCTACAATGTTTAATTTTCCTGGTACATATTTTATGTCAAACTCATATTCTTGTAGAAGTAGAATCCATCTATGTATTCGATTGTTTGCATATCTGTTCTTTAATATAGATGTTAGTGCTAGATGATCTGTTTCTAATGTAAATTTAGCTCCTAGTAAGAAAAATCTTAGTTTGCTTACACAAAATACTACACTTGCCATTTCTAACTCAGTTATGGAATATTTTCTTTCCGCTGCTTTTGTTACCCTAGATATAAAACTTATGGGAACTTCCTCTTCATCTTGAATTTGTACCAAAACTCCTGCCAATCTTTCCATAGATGCATCTGTTTTCAAGATGAAAGGTTTATCATATTGTGGGTGATAAACTTTGAGTTTCTTCAGAAATATTTCTTTTAATTCCTGGAAAGCTTTGTCTCGTCTTTCATCCCATTTCCATTTTGTATCCTTCTTTAACAACTCAATTAGTGGAATCTCTCTTCTACTTAAGTCTGGAATTAGCCTCTTAAAATAATTTAAAATCCCCAGAAACCCCCTCAAATTTTTTAGGTTCTTAGGTGTTTGATATTCCAGTATCGCTTTAACTCTTTCTGGATTCATTGATACTCCTGTATCACTTAAAATATATCCCAGATATTCTACCTCCTTTTTATAAAATTGGCATTTATCTAAATATAATTTCAAACCTGCTTCTTCCAATTCTTTAAGTATAATTTTTAAGTGTTCCTGATGTTTTTCTTCTGTTTCAGAAAATATGAGGATATCGTCGATATAGTGCAACGTGAAATCTTCATACTGGTTCAAGATAGTATGTAAAGTTCGTACCAGCGCAGCACAAGAACTTTGTAGCCCAAATGGTACTACACAAAATTGATAAACAATTCCATCCACCATAAAAGCAGTGTACGGTCTACTTCTTGGATCTAAAGGAATTAACCAGAAGCTGTGTTTGAGATCCAGTTTTGAGAAAATATTAGCTTTTGTAATTCTACCAAAAATACATTCTATATTTAATGGACTTTCATATTGTTTCTTTGTATAGCTGTTAATATTTCTAGCATCCAAACATAACCTAATTTCTCCTGTTTTCTTCTTGACACATGTGATGGCACTGATGTATTGCGAATTTGATCTTTCAATAATTCCATCATTCAGCATCTTTGTAATCTCATCATATACTTCTGTCTTCAGCCTGTATGGTATTGGATATGTTTTTATTTTGAAATTTTTTTATCTCTTCTGTGACTTCTAATTTATGTACATATCTAGATGCTACACGTACTTCCTCGTTAAATAATCGTTTATGATGTTGTAGAAGCTCATACACCCTATCTTGATATTCTCTTTTACATAACTCTTCTAAAACTTTTATCTCTTCACCAATTTGGTTTATTTCCTTTATGTTCGAATTTTGTATATCATTATTAGAAAATTGTTTTATAAAATGTATAATTGAATTTTGATATCTAATACATCCCTGATTATAATCTATAATTATCCTATGTCTATTTAATTCATCATTTCCTAATATTATATCATATCTTAAATTTTTAACTATCAATAATTGTACTGGAATATGTTCTGAATTTATTTTTAAATTAACTATAATAGTTTGATTTGTTTCATAAAGTTTTCTATCATTCGCCACTACTAATGATATTTTGTTAGTATTAATCACCGTAATATCATCTTGTTTCACATTTTCTATTACATTCTGATTTATTATAGAAACTTCCGATCCTGTATCTAATAAAATTTTACATTTCACATCAAATAAATACCCTTCTATGAAAATTAATTTTATGTTTTCAGTACATTGTGAACTTTCATCTATAAATTCTCTTGGATGTTGATAATGAGAAGAATAGATAATATTACGAATGTAAGGACGATTTACGCAAAATTTCTTACCAAGCTTTGCTCTTGGTTTGGATCATTACTTGATCCTTCCTGTTCTTGTGTTATATGATTCACCTGTCTTCTCTCTTCCTCTCTATTATTTTCTTGTTCATAATTCCTTTCTGGGTTCCTTTGATTATAGTTTCTTCTTTCACTATAATTGTTTATTCCTTCCCCTCTATTCTGTTGCCAATTTCCATTCCTGTTTCCATTATAATTTCTTCTTTCGAAATTTGCCTGATTTCCTCTATTTTCATACTGCCTACCATTGTTTCTGTCTCCATTTCCATAATATCTATCTCCATTTCCTGTATTTCTTCTGTTTTCAAAATTCCTGTTTCCATAATTTCTATATTCATTTCTGTTATTATTGTCCCTTCTGATAGATCCATTTCCATTCTCTCTTGTTCGATCATTTCTTATCTCCTCATTCCTATTCCGGTATCGATTTATTCCATTTGTGTTCACAATACTCCTCTCCACTCTCTGTAGGTAACATGACAAACTATCCATCGTCTTGATATTATGAAGTGCAATAGTCTCCGATACTTCTGCATTAAATTGTCTGCCTACATATAATACCAGTTCCTCCTCTTTCATCACCGGTTCTAGATACTGTGCCATATTATACAACTGCATCGCATATGAATTCAAATTTTTACCTTTATTATAGTCGAATTTACCAAAGTATAATTTTTCCCTAAAATTTGCTTGCCGTAATTCCCCCCAAAAATAGTTTAAGAACTGATTTTCAAATTCTTCCATATTTCTGATCTGCTCTTCTTTATTGCAGAACCAGAGTAATGCGTGACCTGACAACATACCTCTTATCGCTATTTTCTTCTCCATCAAATCCTTTATTCCCCTCAATTTACTTTTTATAATTTTAATAAAAACTTTTGGGTGTATTAAATTAATGTTCCCATCGAATTTCACACCTACATCCATATTCCCATTGTATATGATTCCTCCTCCATTTCTTCTCACAGTATCCTCCATTTCTTCTACCGTTTCTTGTAGTTTCCTATTCATTTCTTCTAATTCCCTATTAAATGATCTACCCATGACTTCCGACCTTTTTTCATATGTTCCTGTTTGTTCTTCCAGTCTCACATTTAAATCTTGAAATTTTTTATCCACCTTCTGTATTACTTCTTCATTAGTTTGTCCTTGTACTTTTATATGTTCCACTTCTCTAATTATATTTTCATTTTGTTTGTTGATTTCCATTACAATAGTTCCTGTTAGATTTTCTTCTAAACATCTACCCCATTCTTGAATTTCTTGATCAACATGTTTTTCTATCTCTTCCCGGATTTTGATTCCATTGTCTTGAATCTCTGTTCTTAAATTTTTATTTTGCTCCTCAATATTTTGTTGCACCTTATCCATTCTTCTTTGAAATACTTCGTTTTCTTCCCTGATTTTCTGGATTTCTTTAATACTTTCAGATTTCACATCATCAATTTTCTTTTCCAATTTGTCTATGTTCCCACTCATCTGGTCCATTTTTCCATCTATCCTGTTGATATCTCCTCTCATTGTATCTATGTTTCCATTTATTCTCTCCTCCATTCTGATAAATAATTGTTGCATCCTGTCCATCATCTGATCATCTCTATTTGTACTTGTTCTTCCTTGTTTTTCCCTGCTCTCTTGTATCCTCTCTTCTTGTTCTTGTGCTTCCTCATCTCCTGTTGAGTCTTCCTCTCGTACATTTTCTCCAGATTGTCCCTGTTCTAAGTAATGTACTTGGAAATCCCCTCTACCATGTCTTCTTTCCTCTCGTTCCTCTTCCGATCCACTATCCGTACCTACCTGTTTTCCGTCTCTTAACATCATTTTCTTTTCCATCTTATATTTATAATATAGTCAATAAAATTTCTAATATTTGTATACTTTTAATTATTCCCTTAACAAAAAACAACCTACCAAATATTTTAAAATCGCCCCACGTTCTTGGGTGCCATTTATTATATGAAATTTTAATGTTTTTAAAACCTTCTTATCATGAAAAAATCTTAATTTGCCCCACGTTGCGGTGACATTTATTATATGAATTTTATGTATTTATCAGTTTATAAATAAATATATTTAAACAATATTTATTTTTGAATTTTGTCTATTGCATTATTTTTAATTACTTTATGTTTTTTATTTTTGTCGATGGATTTATATAGTAAATTGGCTAGCTCAGGATATTTTGATTATATTGTTTTACTTTATTGTGTTATTGGAAAACATGAGAACTCTTAACTCCCTTTAGATTCTGGCAGATATTATAATATGCGAAATTTGTATTTACTAAATATTATATTATTTTAACTCCTTTGAAAACGCTTTGAATATCTATGCGGAACATACCTATTCGAACCTCTATGATGATTTTCTGGAACTATTTATGTCAATTGTTAAAATAAAAACAAACATATGAAATGAAATTTAGTTTATATATATACGAACTATCATTGAATTGAAAAACACTATCGGTATGAAGAAAAATCAGTTAAAACAAATTATTACTATAAACTAATATACATGAAATGGTTAGAATTTTTAATACATATAAAACAACGAATAGTGAACTTTTGGCCAATTAATAATGTTTGTGAAATTTTTAATGGTATACCATATAAATTGTTTATACACTGACCTGTTTCTATCACTTTAAAGTTTCTGTTGTGCACTCTGCTTCGGATTCATCTCTCTGGAATGAAGCTGGATTCTTGTTGAATATCGTAGGAAAACAAACTTGATAGCTTGTTGTAGGTAAGTCGAGATTTTGGTTTAATTGTTCAGTAAATACAACTTATAATGTTTATTATCTTACTAAATGTCTTTGAAACTAATAATCAATATTCCATTGTGGACTTTTGATAAAATTCAGACATAGCATCCCTTCTCAAAATATGGATTAGCTGCATTTTCCACAAATAATGAATGTTTACAAATATTTTCTTCTAGAAATGTCTCTATTATTATTATTTATCATTTAAATTCAATTTTGCTTTTGATTTCTAAAGATTTCCGCAGAATTTAACAAATTATTAGAAAAATTTTCTTACATGTCCATCTGCTTTTGAACCACCACACCTAATTCCTTGTTCCCCAAATCAACAAAACTCTCGTTGCTAGCCTTGTTATTTCCAACAAAAAACTAACAAGTAACTAGATATCATGGTTTAATTTATTTACTGTCTAACATTAATTATAATTATTTTCCTCGTATTTTTATTGTTATTAATTATTTGTGAAAAATTTTAAAATAATTCATTATATCTATTTACATACAATATCATTCCAAAATATGCCTTATTTTTATATCAATAATAATTTTTATCCCACTTTAAATTACAATATCTATGAATTTATAATCATAATCTTCTTAAAATCTTTTATAATGTCTTTCAATTACTCTTTTATATGTAATTCAACAATTATTTTATATAAACTTTGGCTTAACCTTTACTATTGTTATCAATCTTTAAACACTCCTGCTGTTTTGAAAATAATCAATACTTCGAACATAACATATCTCTATGGTTGAAAATATTTCTGCTCTGGGAATTCTGTGTTACATGACATGAAGTTTTTACTGACACTTCTACATAAGAATCAACAAATGATATAACATGTATTCATATTAGTATCAGTTATATATATATTGTTTATCATCGTTTAAATAATAATTTTATGTTCTTTTTCAGATTCTTTTGTTATTCTAGATAGAATATACAATTCATTGTCTATGTTGCTGATAACAATTTGGATTTATAATTTACTAAGAAAATGGGTTAAGGTTTTGTGATTCATAACTATTTACAATCTGAAAATAAAGGTAACAAATTTTAATCTTGCTAATATATTTCTATAATATAAAGGATAATTAATCTCATAGATGTTCGATTTGATATGATACATATTGTTTAGTTATAATTGTCAATATAAATAGTAATTTTATCTGTCTGAAGAAAGTGATTTCTATTTGTTATTCAACAAAGTTACAAATTTCTCATATTTGTGTATCATTCTCTTGAATATTCATTATGATAAGTTCAATATATACATATATATATATATATATATATATATATATATATATATATATATATATATATATATAATATATATTGTAGAATTTCTCCTGAAGAAGCTGTTAAACAATGGCGAAATATTGAGAATATTAGAAAAATTGCAGTTTTAATTGCCTACAGACCGCTATACCGGAAATTTATGAAATATTCTATAATTAAGTAACGGTCGATAACTTAATAAATTTATATATATATATATATATATATATATATATATATATATATATATATATATATATATATATATATATATATATAGATTGGAAGAATGTTCTTGAACCATTACTATATATTCATTAATGTAATTTCCTTGGGGTAGGTTCGTTAATATACTACTAATTTTCTGTCATTCTTGACGTTTCGCCTCAATTACAAGGCTTTATCAAAAGATTTTAATTTCAGTCTACAATTGAAATTCACATAGGATAACACTGACTAACAATTTACATTGAAAATAGCACACAAAAGAAAGGGTACATATGAATATAAATATAAAAGAGTACGTACCTTGACAACCATCTTCTTTGATCGGTCATCAATGTTTGGTTCAAGTATTTGACTTTTTTTGTTTTTTTATTATTTTCACTGACAACAGCTAATTTGAGTTTAATTTAATTTTATACCCTATGTCTTAGCATTGTTTGAGTATTGTCGATATACAGGGTGTCCGATAGTATAAACGGAGGCATAATATATTTTTTTAATGGTTTATTATGCACAAATTATGAGCATGCATGTAAAAGGTTATGGTAAATTTCACTATGTCTTTCTTATCATTTAAAGCTTCGGGTTCATCCTTAATGGCAATCATTCCTTTGATTTTGAGTTTGGTTATGTTTTGGTCTTTATATACAATTTTTGTGTTTGGAAAATCGAACTCATGTTTTTTGTTTATTTCATGCTTATGGAGTGCAGTAGAAGCATTTTTCGTGTATTTGTGACCGTTTATTCTATTTTCCAAGTGTTGTGTTGTCATTCCTATATATTTTTTTGGACAATTAAGACAAGAGACCGAGTATACCAAGTTTGATTGTCTTATAATTATATATATAAAGACCAAAACATTACTTAACTCAAAATCCAAGAAATGATTGCCATTAGAATGAACCCGAAGCATTAAATGACAAAAAGACATAGAGAACTTAAGTAAAATTTACGATAACCTTTTACATGCAGGCTCATAATTCGTGCATAATGAACCAACAATAAAAATAATATGCCTCCGTTTATATTATCGGACATTGACAATACTCAAACAATGCCAAGACATAGGGTATAAAATTAAATTGAACTCTAATTAGCTGTTATCAGTGAAAATAATAAAGAAACAAAAAAAATCAAATACTTGAACCAAACATTGATGACCGATCAAAGAAGATAGTTGTCAAGTTGATAAAGCCTTGTAATTGAGGCGAAACGTCAATAATGACAGAAAATTAGTAGTGTATTAACTTACTTTCGGTTTGCCCGGTATATTAGAAAATTTTGAAATATGTCATAAATTAATTATACCTCGAATGAGAACTATATGATCTCATGGTAAGGTTCCTATGGTAAAACGAAACTTTTTTTATTTTAATTATGAGCGACAAAAAATAAAATCCTTGGATTTAAATGAAGAAACATTTTTTCAATCAAAAATACTTGCTTTAATTTATTTATAAAATCCTAGAGACGGTCCTGTATGTTTTATTTGAAAACCCCTCTACGATTCAGAAACGTCTGGTCAATACTGCCAACTGTTGAATAATAGCAATCATCGAGAAATGAAACTTTTCAACAATGCAATTTCAAGTCTTTTAAGTGAATAACAATATTTAATATTTAGAAAAACAAATACATTATTCATTTACAAAAACTCATAAGAATAAACTATCTACGATGATCATTCATTCCACAACACATACACTCAAATGAATTATTGTTATATGTGATTATAAACTATGCAACATTTTATACAAATTTAAAAACGAATCGTGTTACACAATCCAATAAAATGGCGAATATAACGATGGTTAAAGTGTACAACACAAGTGAGTTTATTTAACCTTTTTTTATTCAAATAAATAGTTTTAAATACCTGTTCACTTTTCCTTTTTCAATTCACCGCAATAATTGTTTTTTAGATTACCTCCTGGAAAACCACACAGCCTGTCGTGCTTGGGTAGAAATCATAATTGATGTTATATTTCATCAACATCAATACATTTTGAATGGAATTCAATAGTCCAGCTCTTCCTGAAATGTATCGTGGAGACACCATTACCACGATACGATACGTTACTTGTTTATACAGATAAATTTTGCGGTTAGTATTCTATAATTTTTACTAATTTTCTTGTTAAATCTAGGTTTATTCACTTGATTTATAAATTTGTTGAGTTACATTTAAGAATAATGCATTTATTTTATAGTTACCACTCCAGTGTTCTGCTTTTCGAATAGTTTTTGAAATATTTTTCCAAAATTTTGCTTTTCTCCCATTCAACTCTACCAAAAAAGAAATTCTACCTAGTGAATAGTGTACATTATCACCAACTTTTTTCATTCAATTTTTTCAGTTCTCAATACACTTGCCGCTGATCAAAATATTTCAAATCTAATCCACCAATCAGAATTTGCTATACAAATTCTTGTTGACTAAATTCCATCTCAAGTTTTGAATTGCTCCTTTATCCTTCTAGGACATTCTGTTTGATATTTTCAAATGATTAAATCTGATATATTACTTCCTTCAAATTATATTCCAAAATATTTAGAAATGACAGCTCTTTTTATTTCAATTAGATCTATACGGAATGACAATTCATTTCAGAAACGTCATACATTTATAACCATTAATGTTATTATTATTTTGACTTTTTACCTTGACATATACTAAATAATTATATAATGTTACCAGAGAATTCCTTTCAATATCTAATTATTATTTTTGGAAACAAATCATAATGTTTTGACTTTTACTGTGTGAGAAATAGATTGTTATAATTTATATAATGCAACGTTCAAAATTCTCTCTCTCAAATGCTTGAAATCATGTTATATATTTCACATATGTGTATTTACAAAGTGTATTGAAAATTTCCTTCATGATTCTTCATTTTGATTCTTGTTTAATTTCTCTATTGAATAATGAATGATACAGATGTCTCTATTTCGGACGATTCAAGAAATAATTTATATTCTAAAATTTTGTATTTGCATATAGTGTGTAGTATTTCATTCCATATTATAGTATACAGAGTGTTAAAGGTTCCTTTCTATGTTAACATCCCCTAAATTTTGCGTTTATCAAATTTTTATATAAGGAAAAATTTTATGAACGCACATTCTACTTCAAATACTATATTCTAGGATTGTCTTTCAATTTAACTAATAATACATTTCTTTTCATTTCAGGTCGCTGTTACAAAGATGATTTCGGAATCCTGTTGTAGTGATCCCTTAAGGACAGCAATGGCAAAAGGACATTAACTTAGAAATAATATTTAAATTTAGGTTAATATTAATTATAGTATTTAGGGAGCATTTATCGGCCACGGTCAATGTCAGTTATCAGTGGAAGCACGTTCGTGTTTATATACAAACATGTACAACTTATAGACTAAGTTCAGGCATGTAGAAAATCATATCTATATTTCCTATAAATTAAGAGTTAACGAACCAGGATAGGAGAGTTGTTATTAATACTTCGAATAAGACGATTGGTTTTATATTTGTGTATTTTTAATGTACTGAACGTCATCCCAGTGATATTTATAGAAGTGATGTGATGTGATTCGTATCACGCAGCTTCAAGAAAAGCGAGCTTAACAAGCCCACCATCATAAAAGAGTTATTAGCAATTCATTGGGGAATCAATCATTTCAAGTGTTATTTATATGGTTCACCACATTTCATAGTAAAAACAGATCATAAGCCACTAGCGCATTTATTTGCAATGATAGACCCGACGTCGAAGCTAAAGAGAATGAGAATCGATTTGGAAGAATACGATTTTGAAATACAGTATGTAAAAGGTATAGCGAATTACGAGGACAGTATATCGAGAATATCCATAGAAGAACTTAAGGATTTATACGTAAATAATTCACATGTCTTGGCAATCACAAGAGCACAAACGCAAAAAGAAAACGTACAAACAGGAAAGGATCAAATGAATAAAGTAGGAACAAAAGAAGTAAGAATACAAAAACCTGCAGTAGTAAAAGTATTAAATAACCTTGAGGCACATAAATTACCAATTTTACACTTTGAAAATAACCGTATCTCACTTAGGATGAGCATCCGGATCAACAATGAATTGAAATTTAGTGAAGCCTTAAATACCGGTTTACACAACTTCGACCTAGGACGAACGTTGGAAAACCTTGAAGAGCTTGCGGTAAGAAATGAAGTAAAAAGAATAAAAATATATACAAATGATGATATATTTAAAAAGTGCAGAACAGGAGAATTTATAAAAGTAGGAAATCAAAGGTTAAAAAGTATTCAAGTATGTATATGCGAAGTACCAAAAACGGTACAGCAGAAAGAAGAGATCAAAAGATATTAGAAAGATACCACAATGATCCAATGTTTGGGGGACATGTAGGAAATAATAGAATATTAAAGAAACTAAGAGCGAATTTCGAGTGGAAAAACATGGACAAAGACGTAAGAAAGTATGTAAAGAATTGTGATAAATGTCAAGTGAATAAAGCGAAGCCTGATCACAAAGAAAAATTTGTCGTCACAGATACATCTATAAAACCGTTTGATATTATTTACATAGACACAATAGGTCCGTTTGTAGAAAGTAACAACGGAAATCGTTATTGCATTACAATATTATGCGAATTAACTAAATACACAGTTATGATACCGGTTCAGAATAAAGAAGCACACATAATAGCAAAAGCAATATTCGACAATTTTATACCAAATTACGGATTAATGAAGGAGATAAGTACAGATCAAGGGACGGAATATAAGAACGGAATAATGAAGAATTTAGCGGAACTATTAAATATAAAACATAATTTTTCAACAGCGTACCATCATGAAGCAATAGGCAGTTGTGAAAGATTACATAGGACATTTAACGAATATATAAGAAACTTTATCAAAGATTCTAAGGATAACTGGTGTGAGTTTGTAAGAATGTTCGCATATTGTTATAATACAACGCCAAACACGTATCACGTATATACTCCTTTTGAGTTATTAAACGGGAGAAAACCCAATTTGCCAGAATTTTTAGACGTAAAAATTGAACCGTGTTACAATTTTGAGAGATATGATAAAGAACTAAAGTACAAATTACAATACGCTTCTGAAAGGGCCAGACAGTTTTTGATAAATAATAAATTAAGTAGAGTTAATAATAGTGAAAATAATTCTTCACCCGTAGATTTTAAAATAGGGGAGTTGATTATTTTGAAAAATGAAGGGAGATATAAATTTGATCCACATTATATAGGTCCGTTTAAAATAACGGGAATAAAAGGGGTAAATTGCGAGATTACATCTTCAGACAATGAACAACAAATAGTTCATAAGAATCGTATGTTTATATACAAAGAACGGAAACATTTGTAAATAAGTGAAGTGTGTTGATAATCGAACAAGTAGTGTTTAGTAAACAGAGACAAAACAAAAACATTATTAAAAACAGTTACAGGTATAAGTAACATCGAAAAATTAAAATGATAGTTTTTCTCTTCCAAGAAGGGATGATGTAGTGATTCCTAAAGGACAGCAATGGCAAAAGGACATTAACTTAGAAATAGTATTTGAATTTAGGTTAATATTAATTATAGTATTTAGGGAGCATCGATCGGCCACGGTCAATGTCCGTTATCAGTAGAAGCACGTTCGTGTTTATATACAAACATGTACAACTTATAGACGGAGGTCAGGAATGTAGAAAATCATATCTATATTTCCTATAAATTAAGAGTTAACGAACCAGGATAGGAGAGTTGTTATTAATACTTTGAATAAGACGATTGGTTTTATATTTGTGTATTTTTAATGTATTAAACGTCATCCCAGTGATATTTACAGAAGTGATGTTGTGTATTTTATTCCCGCATACAGGTTGCTAGGTAAGTGGTTTCCTCCAAGATATAATGCCTTTATGGTAATCGTCGAGTATACGAGGGACCCTTACTACCCCCTACCACACTGTGTTGCAGTATCCTCTTCAATTAGTTCTTATTTATTTATAACACTATAATTAAATATATTAATTCTCAGTTTATTTTAAGTTACAAGTTTCATCCAAAGAAATTAGTTAAAAAAAATCATCTTATAAATCCACTTTTGAAAATTCTTTGAAATTCTTTAGTGTTCGTTATGCGTCTTATTACTTATACATTTCTCGGAGTCTCTTATTTCGGTACAGTTAATTGTTTTATATTTCTTGTGTTACATCTTTCTATAATACTGTCTTTAAGATATTTTGTATTTCTGAATTAACTTCTTTCCTATATTTATAAGGTATGGGATATATTCTTATTCTGAAATTTCTCATTCACCTAACTTCTATCTTATGTACATAATTATTTGCCATTCTCATCTCCTTTTTAATCAATCCTTCATACGCCATTATCAAATTCTTCACTCTCTCTTCATATTCCTTATTTCCACACAATAATTCCAATCCTTCCATAATTCCACTCCTTTCTATATTCCATAACCTCTTATTATCCGCTTCAATTGCCAATTCTTCCATATTTCCACTCCTTTTTATATTCCATAACTTCTTATTATCCTCTGCAATTGCCAATTCTTCCATATTTCCACTCCTTTCTATATTCCATAACTTCTTATTTTCCTCTTCAATTGCCAATTCTTCCATATTCTCTTCCTCAAATTCAATTCTATTACCATTTAATTCTATCTTCATCTTTCCAAAATCAATTCTTGCCTTATATTTTGTTAATTCATCTATTCCTATAAGTATGTCGGTTTCTAAATTATCCACTAGCAATAATTGCATCTCAACTTCTTTCCCATCCTTTAATTTAATACTTTGTATTATAGATCTGCTAACTTCACACAATTTCTTTCCATTTGCTCCTATTAATGTAGTTTTCGGTATTTTAATTAGCTTATTTTCATAACTTTCAATATTTTCTTCTATTAATTTTGTTTTTATTATGGACGCTTCCGAACCTGTATCTATTAATATTTTGACTTGTTTCCCATTTAATTTTTCCTTTAATTTTTATTAATCCCATTATTTCTTTTAATTCCAAATCTTCCCCAAATTTAATATATTCCCTTGGATGTTCATATGTTATCACTCTCTCTTCTCTCCTTTGAATACTGCTCTGTGTAATTGTTGTTTTTTTTTCCTATTATATTTAATGTTTCTGTTACAGTTGTTTTGGTTGCTTTCGTTCTTATTATAGTCATTGTTATTTCCTGAATTGTTATTATAATTGTTGTTTTTGTTATAGTATGCCTTAGTTATTATATCTGTTAATGTAATTATTTCTGTATTTCATAATTATATCTTTACATATCCTAATTTCTTATCTATGTACAAAACTATATTCACATATGTTTTTTTTAAATATTATTTGTTAATTATAAACTTTTTATTTACATGTTGTTTTTATATCCCTTCTTGGCCCTTTACAATTCCTTATACGTCTTCTAGATTCCGGTCCTATAATACAGCCTTATTATTCAATTTTATTTTATTTTCCTAAATTTCGTCTTATCCTCTTCTATTATTGTTTGATTCTCTTGTATCAACTTCCTAAGTTTCTTTAAATGTTCCACTATGTCTTCTTTTATTTTGTTAACCCCTATCTCATCAATTTCTCCCAATAAATTTATCAAAATTTGCGTTTCCAATTTCTTCATATTATTGTTTCTTCTTTTTATTATTTCATATCCCATTATACTCTCACTTCCTATTATTCCATTTTTGATTGTCCTATTAAAATTTCTTGCATAAATTATTTTTATATTTCTGCCAAGTTTCAATCTTATTTCGAAATTTTCTGCATAAATTATTGTTTCTATATTCTGTCTTATGGTTTCTTCTATTTCTTCCTTAGTCTCTTCTAATATCTTATTTACTCCTTCTAACTCCCAATTAAATTTTATCCCCCTATTATTATTTGTTTTACCATATGTCACTATTCGTTTCAATATATTAACACCTAGGTCTGTTATTTTCCAATAAATCTCTTTTTCATATATTTTCATAGCTTCCTCACTTCTTAGATTCTGTAAATTGCTATCTATCATCTCCTCATTTATTTGTCTTTGTATTTTAATAAATTGTATTTCATCTGTTTCCTTCTCAACTTCTTTAAACTCCATCACACTTTGTATTTTCACTTCGTGAATTTCCATTTTATTACTCAATTTTTGTTCTATATTATCGTCATTTCTTTTTATATTTTCATTTAGTATCTTTACATCCAGTTGAATCTCTCCTTTGAAATCCTTTTCTTTCTCCTCTATTTCCTTGATTCTGTTGATCTGTGAATTGTCTATTTCCAAGACTTTTCCAATCCCCTCACCTCTCATTTCTTGTATTACTTATTCCTTATTTTGGTCCATTTTTCTCATAATTTCTTCATGAATTTGGTCCATTTTTTTCATCATTATTTTCAACATGGTCATTACATCCATTTCTTCTTTGTTTTCTCCTTCTCCCATTTTTCTTTCCATCTCATTTATTCATTTTTTTTAATACAGTCTAAAATTATTATTTCATTCCTTTTTTATTAATATCTACAAAATTTTTATATTCGCCCCACGTTGCGTGCGTCCAATTATAGTGATTTGTTATGTGTGAGAAACCTGATTATTATTGTTATTGTTTAGTTATTATAAATTATCACTTTTGGTTTGCCCGGTATATTAGAAAATTTCAAAATATATCATAAATTGATTATATCTCACATGAAAACTCTATGATCTCAAGGTGAGGTTCCTATGGTAAAACGAAACTATTTTAATTTTAATTATTAAGCGCCAAAAAATAAATTGCTTTTATTTAAATTAAGAAAAATTTTTTTAATCAAAAATACTTTAATTTCTTTATAAAATCCTAGAGACGGTCCTGTATGTTTGATTTCAAAACCCCTCTACGATTCAGAAACGTCTGGTCAATACTGCCAACTGTTGAATAATAGATGGAGCAATCATCGAGAAATGAAACTTTTCAACAATGCAATTTCAAGTCTTTCAAGTGAAAAACGTTATTCAATATTTGGAAAAACAAATACAATATTCATTTAAAAAAACTCATAAAAACAAACTATCTACGATGATCATTCATTCAACAACACATACACTCAAATGAATTATTATTATATGTGATTATAAACTATGCAACATTTTATACACATTTAAAAACGAATCATGTTTCAAAATTCTCTATGAAATAAAATAGCGAATATAACGATGGTTAAAATGTATGAAATATCAATGTTCAAATATTTGCACAACACAAATGAGTTTAGTTAACCTTTTTTTTATTCAAATAAATAGTTTTGAATACCTGTTCACATTTCCTTTTTTAATTCACCTCATTGATTGTTTTTTAGATTACCTCCTGGAAAATTACACAGCCTGTCGTGCTTGGGTAGAAATCATAATTGATGTTATATTTCATCCACATCAATACATTTTAAATGAAATTCCATTGTCCAGCTCTTTCTGAAATGTATCGTGGAGACACCGTTTCCACGATACGGTACGTTACTTGTTTATACAGATAAATTTTGCGGTTAGTATTCTATAATTTTTACCAATTTTCCAGTTTAATCTAGGTTTACTTACTTGATTTATAAATTTTTTGAGTTACATTTAAAAATAATGCATTTCTTTTATAGTTTCCACTCCAGTGTGCTGCTTTTCGAATAGTTTTTGAAATATTTTCCCAAAATTTTGCTTTTCACCTATTCAACTCTACCAAAAAAGAAATTCTACCTAGTGAATAGTGTACATTATCACCAACTTTTTTCATTCAATTTTTTCAGTTTTCAATACGCTTGCCGCTGATCAAAATATTTCAAATCTAATTCACCAATCAAAATTTGCTATAAAAATTCTTATTGACTACATTCCATCTCAAGTTTTAAGTTGCTCCTTTATACTTCTAGGACATTCTGTTTAATATTTTCAAATGATTAAATCTGATATATTACTTCCTTCAAATTATATTCCAAAATATTTAGAAATGACAGCAGTAGTGTAACAATGTTCCTTCTAGGTTATTCAACACTCAGTATATAATAAATCCCCATATTTTGGTATGGCTACCCTGTATAAATTCAAAAGATAATTTAATTCATTGCAATGACCTACTTGTTCAGCCTGAGGCCCTCGAAGCGAGAGTTTCAGGCGATAGTGGAAAGTATGTGTGCATTTATTAATTATTATTCTATAAAAATGCAATATTTAGATATATGCCGATGCATTTTGTTCAAGGTAATTATACTCTCTTAAAGGTAACGCCTTAAAATTTGAAAAAAATATTAGATTCATTTAGTATTTAAGACCAGAATTCTAATTTGAAATTCATTCTCCGTGTCTATTTTTTGAACGCAACAGCAGCTTCCAGTAATCAACAGGTAAGAATAACATTTTCATTTATTTTACTTAGAATGATTGGTGATTTAATTATATAATTATTATTTTTAGTGTAATGGATTTAAAAGCGATAAATTCTTCTTCTCTTCTAGAAAAAGATCCGAAACCCATAACAAAAATAAACGACTTAATATTAGATGAACGTAAGAAAATTATTTCGGCGAAATTGGTGAATAGCAAATTTGGGGAAACTGTGTTGTTGGAGCTGGAAAAAGAAATAATATTCCTTCCGCAGAGGGTGACAAAGACGTACAAACCATTTATAAAGTATTTTGAAGGGGGAAAATACGCTTTTGTATATAGAGGGGCAGTGGACATTGGTAAACCGAATCCGGCGGCATCATTCGAAATTATTGAAATTTAGTTGGTGAGTTATATTATATAACAAAAATAAACGACCTAATATTGGGTGAACCCAAGAAAATTATTTCGGCGAAATTGGTGAATAGCAAATTTGAGGAAACTGTGTTGTTGGAGCTGGAAAAAGAAATAATATTCCTTCCACAGAGGGTGACAAAGACGTACAAACCATTTATAAACTATTTTGAAGGAGTAAACCTAATCCGGCGGCATCATTCAAAATTGTCTAACTTGTTGTTTATTGGAAGCTGATGTGTTCAAAAAATAGATACGAAGAATCATTCTGAAGGTAATCAAACCTAATAAAAAAATGTATATGTAAACATAAAGAAAAAAAATCAATAAATTAAATAATTATTAATATTGTTTGCAAAATGAATAATCTATTTGATCCACCTGTGTATGAAATTTTTGAAACAATAGTTTGTTTAGTTTGTAGAAAAGTGTTACGTAAAACTTTTAAACTCCAAAAAATTTAGAATTGTAAACAAAAATTAATAATTGGTTTATGTACGGCTGAATGTAATCAAACAAGACCCCTGAGAAAATTTCCAGAATATATAGATAATTGGTTACAAGAATTAGACCCGTTAGATGAAAGAGACTTATTCAATTATTTATTACCTCGACAACGAGATCAGGCCAAATATTAGAATAAAATAATTATTAGACCGTCAGTCTTACGACGTCATCAGAAGAAGAAGAAGGTAGCTCAAATCTAAAAAGAATGACTTTCTTAAAATTGAACTTTATTATTTTGGTTTCCGTTTCAAATAATATGCTGTACACAAATGTACCAGAAGATGTGAAACATGTTGCGATATGTTTTGATATGAAAAATACAAAAGAAGAGTGTAATCGTACAACATGGAATTTGTTAAGTATAACAAAAACAAATAATGGTCACCTCTCTGCATATCATATTGAAATTCCAGAAACGAATTTATCATATTTCAGTTACAAATTAAAAATAATATTTAATGACAATTCTGAAGGTGATCAAACCCAATGGCAGAAAGTGATTTTAGATGATATTTCTGTGTATAATGCAAACATAAGCGAAAAAGTCTATAAATTGTACATTTTAACATATATTGTATTGATATTATTAGTGATTATTATTATATATAACTTACTTAAAATGGTTAAGGTAATAATACAATATAATTTTTACTCAACGGTTTGTAGTACATAAATTAAAAAAACAAGTTAATTAAATAATATTCTTTTATTTATCATCCATTATGAAATGTTAACATGAGGTTAAAACATGGATTGATCTTATGATAAAAACAATTTTGATGTCAAGGCTGCTAATGGTGGATTTTCATCCAATTCATATACAAGTGTGGTTGAATATTTTATATCATTTAATCTGGAGCGTTCGATACTTAGTCGCAGTATGTCTTTCGCAGAGTATAGACATCGAATTGAGGAATATCTAATAAAAATAAATCAATTGAATAAGGACGTTACTTTTTATGAAAATAAAAGAAAGGTTATGAAGCAAATTGAAAACCTATGTCTAGTTGACTCAAGTCAAAGAATATGGGATAAGCTTACGATAAATTGGATACCTGAAGAATTGAAAAACGGGGAACAACAACAGGAGATTGCAAGTGCCTTAGATCACATATTTAGGCGTCAGACGCCACAAACGTCAACATATCCATTGAACCGAATCCAACCTACAAGTGTTCAATATGACCAACATAACCCTCCATGCTCTACAACATGAAAGATGACATGTATAGCATTAATATTTGTTATTAAAAATTGTTTAACTTAAACAAGCAAGTGTAATGTAATTTATAATCGATAAATAGATATTGAGCAGATACAAGGTGTTTTAATAAAAAATCAATTTATTAATATTAATATACAATATTTACAAAGGTAATACACTATTAAAAAACCAGCGTCGGAGATGTTCTACGTTTCTTTGTGCGCAGGAGTACCGTCCAGTGGTGTGACAGGGATTTGGATCACGTTCAAAGTTTTCAGTAGCACATGATGTACCGTCAAACTTGCAAACGTCAATAATATGTGGAAACACATTGAATATATGACATTTCTTTAGCAGAAATTCTGCTTTTTGTTGTCCGCGTACGTATATGAAGTCTGCAGCATACAATAGCTTATTTTCCAATATATCATCTAATTTGGAGTACTCAATATCACCCGAAGAGTATCGAATACCATGCACATTTTTCTCCAAGTATGACACAGTCTTCTTATCTTTGTTGCTCAACGTAGCAATTGATTGAGGTGGTAAAAATATGTAATGATTCTGTTTAAATCCAATTTCTATGGTAAGTTCTTTAGCAACAAACAGGCCATCTATAACGAACCCCTGAATGTCTACGAATGCTATTCTCATGATGAAGACTGTTTGAATACTGACTTGCAGCGGCAACACACACTTCAATTTAGAGTCTTGACTATTTCGGTGAGAGGGAAATACTCCATTACGCAATCGTGAATTATGATACAATATACTTTGGTGTTTTCGGGAAAGCCAATGTTTGCTTCAATGTCAAGTTTTACATCGACAGTAGATGCCTTCATGCTTTCTTCTTGTTTCGAGCAATCGATAACAAACAAGGCGCGTCTCTTAAAAGAGGAATAATCCAAGAGAGGTCGCTTCTGTGTCGAATTCATATAGCTAGGATAAAATTCGGTATAGTTGAAATAGGCTTCATTATAGTCGTTTCTACTAAAGTCCAACTGCATTCTTTCATTAGGAAAATATTCACCATTTAACGATAGACGTATACTTTGAATGTCTGCATTATCGAACAGAGTGGGATCAGCTTTGCCGTCGTCACGTTTGTTGGTTTGAAAGAAAACAATAACATAACGAGGTCGTTCGACTGAGGTTGTAGTTTTAACAGCCCAAACTTCACGTTTAGCATTTCTGGTAATTGCCGGTAGTTCGTGTATCTCCCACTTTCTAAACGGGATAACTATTGGCCGATCCTTTTGAATGGCCTTCATAAGTTCCAACTTAATATCATCGTTAGGATAGATATGCTTGATTTTTAATTCAATGTCGGTAATTTTAATGTTAACGGTTGTATTGGAAGTCACACCAGCAACGGTTTTTTCCGTAATATAAACACAGTCATTATCGTTTCGAGCTCGAACTAAACGTATTGTTTGTCGTCCACACGTAATCATAGGATAGTCATTGAAAATGTTGAAAATATGTTTGAGAGGAATTTGTAGGTTGAATGATTTGTCTGTGGTATTTAGAAGAGGGTCTTTGGGATAATTCCAGCCTGCTATAGCCATATGATTAGAATCTTCTTGATTGTAGCAAGTCATGGCACGTACCGCGCTCACGATTCCAGGATCTCGAACCGTTTCCATTTCTCTTGCACTTTCACTGTATGTACACGAATCGAGAAGGAAAGCACCAACATTATTAGCCAGTTTTACGTCACCGGCTCCTTGTACATCGAGTGTCCCTTTAATGCACAACAAAGTTTCGTTCATGGTAAAAAACGAATCAACTTGATTGATGCTAAATTCTACAATATCACTGCAACTGAATGATTTGATGAACGGTGCATATGTTCTATATTCAGCTTTGCGGATTGACTCGTCAAATTGCGGCTTACGGTAAATATCAAACATTGGTGGCATATCGTTCATACGAGAACGTTTTCCATACATGGTCGTCATTGTTGTTGTTGTTGTTTCTCTTTCAACAAAAAGCCTAAAGACTGCAAGAACAATTTGTTGGCAAATGTAAGCTGCTGCTGCTTTGAAGGTTGCCGCGTAACTAATGACTTTGAATGTGCGTCGGAACGTCTTTTATGATTAATTATCAATCCCATCTGTTGCTCCTCGCTCTAAGCTCCAACACCAAGGTACTCTTCTCACCACGAAAGTTTATGCGTCGTTCGTCTTGGTCTACAGCCAACACAGTAACGTTGGTTATTTCACGTTGTGGTATAACAGGTAAATAAAGTAGATTATGTGGAGTTTCGTCAATGGCGTACCCAGGATCTACTTTTATGACCAATTCGTAAATAGTATGAGCAGGTCTGTTTGCGTCGAAGGCTCCAGTGGTAATGTTACATTCGAAACGTATGCTAGATACTTTTATAATTTTGACGGGTAGATCTGAAGAGTGCCATCGTTTGGGTTCGAGTATTTTTGCAGAAAATCCTAATATGTTACCCAGACTGTTGGGTTGTTCAAACGAAATTCTATATTTACTGAAAATCATACATTGTAACGTATTATTATTAGGTTTAAGTGCAAATATTGATTCTGGTCTCACTGAATTGCTGCCACCTAACTTGTCCAGTATAAACAATTCAATGTCAGCAATTTCGTAGCATCCTGTGGGAAAATCAAAACTTTGCAGCTTGTTATTGTCGTCATAGTAGTAAAACTTGCAATTATCAATGTTTGGTATGCTGTGGTATGAGTGAAAGGAACGTAACGCTATTTCATAATCTTTATCCGGATGGAGTACAATAGGGGTAGGCGGTTGGAAGGTAAATACATGATTTGTGCTATTCACTCTCAACAACTGCGACATGATGAATGATGCAAGTCGAGGGTTGGAAGGTGTTTTAAATAATAAGAATAATCTACAATTAAGATTTATTTAATACACGTTGACATAGAAAACAAGATGCTTGGGAACTTGCAGGACCATCGCAATGCGTTGTCCAATCAGGGCGGTTGTAGTGAACGAAGCACGGCAGACGAATTTGTAGCTCAAAATTTTCTTTATAATCATTAGGAAGTTTATGCCAAATATCTAACAATTCAGATGGACCAACACACTGTATCAAATATCGAATGGGGACTTGTTTCAGTTCTTCAACAGTAAAACTTCTAAGAGGTTTTCGGTGATACATTAATAATTCGAAAGCCTTATCTCCCATTGTTCGATGAATGTTGAAGTAGAAATTTCAAACACAAATGTCCACAATTGATCTGATCGTAGTTTTGGTACTGATTATTGTTATAAAAAATTTCAACTTTTTTTCCACCCAGATACTTTACAAGTTCTTTGGGCGGTTTCAAATTACCAAATGAATCGAAATACTCAACGACATTGTTTTTCTTTATATATGCTACCCAATGTGTTCCGTTATTTTTGGACGAGTCCAAGTTAACCACTGCACACTCTTGTTGTCGAGGAGGGGATTTAGGTAGAGAGTCTCGCATGAAAACACCTCGAAAATGTTTAATTTTATATAATTTTGCATAACGTGCAATATCATTGTCGTACAGTGGACGATTGGGTAGCTTTATCGACAGTTTTTTGACTTTTTTAAATACAATCCAAATCCTTTACCTCCCCCATACTTTTTCAGATATAAACCATTTCCGACATGTTCCATAGCCTTATTATGACGTATATCTTCTTCCAATTTCTTTCGAGCATTATTGGCATCAATAACGGTCTTTGCAACTCCTGCAGCTCCACCCGATAACGCTCCAAGTGCTGAGAGTCCAGCAAACAGAGGTATAAGTGGTAGAAAACCTCCAGATTTCACTACAGGTATAACGCGAGGAACATCAATTTTCTTTGATCCTCCAAACTGTCGAATAAGTGATTTGGCTGCTCGTAAAGCAAACAAGGCACTTTCTTCCAAAGATGCTCCTCTCTTCATGGATTTGCCTACCTTTAGCACGACATCTCTATGGAAGGAACGACGTTTTGCCATTCCCATTCCCAACTTTCGTTTAGCCTTCATGCCGCCCGTAACAAGTAATGCAGCACTCCTTTCACCAAAAGATGCGTCTTTTGATTTGACTCGATCCCAAGCTTTATCTTCCAACTCTTTATCTGCTTTGTGGCGTTCTTCAAGAATTTTATTTTGTGAATAAGCGATATCGTGTTGTTTACAGGCGTCGTCTAAAGGATTAATACCGACGTCACCACGTATAAGTCGTTTTTGTAACTTTGTTCCTGCTGTAAAAGGAGAGAGAAGTCTTCAACAGTTAACAAATTATTTTCATCATAATCATCACTTACGTCCACAATAATTGTAGGTGGGTAAATGAAGTTCGAATGGTAGTTTATTGATTAAAGAATTCAAAAGACCTTCTCCCTCAAACACCAACATTAAGACTGATCTGCGACGATGTAATGCCATCCATATATATAAATAGATATAGATATTGAAAATACTTTAATAGCATCCATCACAAGATGAAGATCATTCAACAAGAACAGACGCTATCCATTGAAAATTTGGACTTTACATCTAAACCAACTGTTGGTAAACATGGAAAACTACTACCAAACTCATTTAGAGCTATAATATGTGGACCAAGTGGGTGTGGAAAGACGAATATAATGTTGGCACTTCTGTTCAATCCTAATGGTGCAAGATTCAAAAATATTTATGTTTATTCAAAGTCACTATTTCAACCAAAATATCAACTGCTGCAAGATGTTATAGCTCAAGTCAAAGGCGTTGGGTATTTTCCATTCAAAGACAATGAGGACATTATTAGCCCGGAAGAAGCTCGACCAAACTCCGTGTTTATATTCGATGATGTAGCGTGTGATGGACAACAGAAAATTCGACAATATTACTCCATGTGTAGACATAAGGACATAGATGCGGTCTATCTTTGCCAGACATATTCGAAAATTCCCAAACAGCTAATACGAGATAATTGTAATTTGATTGTACTATTCAAGCAAGACGAAATTAATCTCAAACATATATTTGACGAACATGTTTCTCCAGACATGACTTTCGAAAAATTCAAAAAAATGTGTTCTCAATGTTGGTTGTCAGACAACTATGGAACTTTAGCAATAGTAAAAGATTTTGCTCTGAATAATGGTAGATATCGCCAAGGATTTGATAAATACATAAAGATTTAAGCTAAGTCTTCAGTTCACATCAATATGTCAGACGATAAAGTAGCTGTTGCCTTGCGTAAGAAAAAGGTGGCTGAACTAGCCAAATCAATTCGCAAAAAATATTTAGCTTTGAAATTGGGTAAATCAGAGCACGATGAGTCTCGTAATAAACTCTTCAAACCAATATCTATGCCATTGAAGGAAATTGTAGAGTCTTCAAAGACATTGCAGAAAACCATTTCAAATTTGAATCCAATTACAAAAGAGGAGAAGGAAGTGAAGAAAGAAGAAAAACTAGATGATGATGATGTGTTTGTACCACCATCTTTTCTCGAATCGGAATCTGTAGCTGAAACAGATGAAGCAGGGGATATTATACGTCCCGAATCTCCAGAGGAGATGCGTCCTAACGTTTCAAATGAAGCTTTTCAAGAATATATGGATCAATACCCTCCGATCAGTTTAAAATACATTGAGGATTATTTTCAAAAAGATGATAAAATTGACAAAAATTACGGTCCTATCTATGATGATATGTTTGGGTGGATGCTGGGTAAACGTCGAATTGCCTTTGATAAAACAAACGGTAATATAAACGTGCTACAGGATGGTAACAAAGAGGCTGGATACTTACCTGGAACTCAAGGATTGTATGAGCTTTTATTTTACAACGATCCCCATTATAAAGAGGAAGATCTAAAACATTACAAAATTCTATTAAACAATACACAAGTTCATCTTGATACTCTCAATCGTCTTAAAGGTTCAAGTACTGACAAATACAAATATATAATTAAACCATTATTTAAAATACCGCGATCAGACTCAACACCGAGTAGTTCACAAAATACGTCTTCAATTCAACGATCTGGCTCCATGTCAACAAGAACTCGCCTAAAATCAATTCCAATTAATAGAGGAAAAGGACTTGGCTTAACGTACAACGAAAAACCTATGGAATATATTTATTGGGATGATCCAAATGAATTGGTTGAACGTTTGAAATTATTGATTGCTTCAAAAGAGGCAGGTAATACGTCCAACGATAACGAAATAGTTGCCATCATAAATGAACTAAAGGAAGCAAATATAATAGAATAACCAAAAATAAAGCCTATTCATTTCAATCATGCCTCTCGATAAGTTCGGACACCGCCGTCGTCATGCTAATGAACGGATTACACCGTATATGTCGAAAGTATCATATCCACACACTTCGGACGGTAATATTGATGCTGAAAATGTGAGAATCTGTAATGTTAGGGCGCCGACTACAAATAGCGATGCTGTCAATAAACTTTATGTCGATGAGCAAATGCAAGTGTATCACAATGAACTTGGAGTACTTCAAAACAAAATCAACGACATTAATTCATTTATTTCGAGAAATCCGCCAGTCGCAGCTCGAGATATGGCAACTAAAAAGTACGTCGATGATGTGATTGTTGTGACCAAAGATAATATGAGACGAGAATTCAAATCTTTTGTTCAAGGTTTTGAGGAAATATTTTTAAAACAAATACAACAACAATTCCAAGGAAAAATCAATGAGCATGAAGTATCCATAAACGAATTACGAACAAATTACTTGAAGAAAGATATCAAATAGTATTGAAAAGATATCATCAGTTGAGAACGTGTATGTGCTTACGAAGCATGTCATCCAAAATTCAGCTTGTAAACGAACTCCACAAACCGATACGTAAAAATTATCCGCGCAGACGTACAATTGTCAAAGGCATAGATGATTTATGGCAAATGGATTTGGCTGAAATGCGACCTTACGCACATCAAAATAAAAACCATAAAATGATACTAGTCGTTATCGATTGCTTCTCAAAGTTTTTGTGGACACGTCCGCTAAAGACAAAGACCGGTGAAGAGCTAACTCGTGCATTCTCAGACATTCTCGCTCACACAAGACGAACTCCCAAAAATCTTCAATCATACCAAGGAACGGAATTTTACAACAACAAGTTTCAACAATTAATGAAAAAACATTGAAATCAAAACTATATAAGCATTTCAGTTTGAATGGTACCTATAAATGGATAGACATTCTACCTGAAATTACAAAAAATCACAATAACACAAAGCACTCAACCACAAAGTATAAACCTTCCCAAGTCAATAAATCCAATGAAAAAGCTATTTTAAACAACACCTATAAACATTTAAAGATTGCAGGACCGCGAAAATTCAAAGTTGGTGATATTGTTCGCATAAGCAAGTCGAAACATGTCTTTGAAAAAGGATACACACCCAATTGGACAACTGGACAACTGAACTATTCAAAATCGTTAAAATCAAAATTACCAATCCCATCACGTATTTGCTTGAAGACATGTATGGTATACCAATCAGTGGAGGGTTTTACGAGGAAGAGCTGCAGAAAACGTCAAATCCAGACATTTACTTGGTGGAAAAGGTGCTTAGAAGAAAAGGCAACAAGATGTATGTTAAATGGTTGGGTTTAGACAAAAAACATAACAGTTGGATAGAAAATACAGATGTTGTTGTGTAACTACTTTCAATTTGATCGTCGCGTGTGAATACAAGGTTTTGTAGCGGGGGGACATTATTAACCTTAAAGAGATAGGTGAGTGGGTATAAATTGGAGTGAGCTGCAAGCTATATTGTTAGTTGTCAATATGAATTCTCAAGATAGTGGTTATAGTAGTAGTGCTTCAGAAAGTTATACTTATGACGCTGAACTAGATCATATTTCAGAAAAGTATGAAATTGCTTCCAAAATGGAAAAACACTACTTACTGTATACAGAGTATTCTACAGATACGAGTTTTCGAATTGGATGTGGTCTAAGTCCAGCACGGACGTTTGGTAGTGTAATCACTCTCGCAAACGCTGATACAAAAATCTCCTTCAGCACTTACGAATGGGACACGTTTATCAATATTTCAAATAATAATTCATTTATAAGTGCACCACTTCCAGCATTATACGAAGAATATAAACCAGAGACGATACGTTGTGGAGACTATTGCACTATTCGGCAACTAATATTTGATGATGTTAAATGGTTGGAAGTGACTAAACACGACATCAGTTTCCTTCTACGAATACAAGATGTTCTTCAAATCATACAACTTGATAATTGCCTCATTTCCCATCGTCTCGCTCATTTAGAATCTCTAAATTTTTGTGAATACTATAGAAATGTGATTGAAATTATCAGGAATTTCGTTCAAAATAATGGACATTTGAGTAAATTTGAACTATTGTACACCATTTGTGATTGTAGTAATAGTATAATGTCAGTGGCCCTTAGAGAATTTATATATTTCTATAAACCTAAAGTTGTGATCGATTTAGATAATGTAATAAATTGATTGATTGAAATTATTTTGTTTTATTTCCACTTCTGCTGTCACTTGAGCTGATTGAAGAAGAATTTACTGAATAAAATATTTATTATGTTTTGATAATAAAACACGTTTGAAATTGCTACATATATATATTGTTTCATATAATTTTTACAAAATTTCTTAACTACTCTGTTATATTTTATAAATAATTATGATATATCATCATTTCTGTCAATCTCATAATCGTCAATAAATCTGCTAAACCTCTCACTAGCAGATGGAGGTGAATTTAATTATCATTATCATTGTCATCATCATCATCATCGGTAATAGGATGTTGTACAAAACTCTTCCATTTAAAATAACTATATTTTCTAATAATATTGAGAGTTAAATTTTTAGGTAATGTTGAATTGCTCAAAAAGTCTTTAACTGATTTAATTCTTAGACAAATAGTTTCAATGCACATCTCCTCCAAACTCATGATAGATATTTCTTAAACAAAAACTTACGACTACTACCACTACTACTACTACTGACTACTCTTATAACCCCAGGGAAGTGTGTCAAATGACTTTGAAATTAACTGTCGTTTATCGTCGTATGGACTTAAAGCAATTTTCGTTTGTTCTATACTAAATACATTGTGAGCATATGAACGAATAGTTTGTTGAGTTATGACTTTTGTATTGAATTCATTTAAGCATGTAACATAATCTTCAAAAGTAATAATATTTTTCACTATATTATTTTTAATACCCTTAGATTTTTTTGAAATACCTAAATTATTCATTTTAATAGCTATTTGGTTTAAGGACATGCCTTTCTTTTCTAATTTTTTTCTAAAATTAAATTTTTCCTCTTCACTGACTTGCATTTTATAGGTATACATTTTGGAACGAAGACCGGCAAAATGAGTAATAATTTTACCATTTGCCTCATCTTTCATTAATCCAGGTATTTTTTTGTTTACCAACGGAATATTATAAATATTATTTTGGTTATAATCTGAAGTATCAAATTTGTGAATATTTTTCTTGATAATATCTTCGTAAACGTCTAGGTCACTTATTTCATAGATAAAACTATCTGTGTCTGTGTACAATAATTTACATTTTTCTGCACCTACTGTTGCTATCATGAAATCATAGTGAAAATCATACATACAAATTTTTGAAAGATCTAAAATAACCATACCAATGTACAGTGGTTTATTAAATAATAATTCGATTTTTTTCAACTCAATTGCCATCAAGTTTTCATCAAAAATTGTTCTATTGTGAAATCGTGGACTAGCAATCAAATTTTTCGCCCCATAACGTCCCTCCCACTTAGAGCAAAGGTTAACGTGCCTATGTAATCTTATGTTTTCCATAGTTTTTCCAAACACTGCGTTATTAGCAAGTTTAAATTGATTTTTTTCAAAGTTGCTTGTAGCACTTGCCCTTAATCGACTGTTTAATTCAATGTAAGGCCTCAACCATTCTGATTGATTGAATTCCAACACTTTATGTATTTTTGTAATAATTAAACCATGTGCCAAGGCTTGTTTTAAATTTCTATAATGTAATATATATTCTTTTTTATCATACAAATCAGCTATTAACTTTGGTAGTTTTGAAGCTGGAGGAATGCGATGGTTAGCACAAAAAGGAAAATCTCTATGTAGAGTATGTAAACTTTTTGGATACTCCAAATCCACTTGTAATATGTATCCAATCGGAGAATTGTCAGGAATTGTTGTTACATCAACGTTTGAACTTGACCATTTAAATCCTCCAAATGGTAATGGTTCGCACATTGCGTAACCATACAAGTTATTTACATCCAAATAAACAATTGATTTGGTGGGTTGTGATGGATCATATCTGTCACCCATATATTTATTGTTTGCCTCCGAAAATCGACTACAACATACTGAAATTCCACCTCTAATCGCTTTTTCTATAAACATAACCATATCAACGTCCTTTAAAATTTCCAATTTACAATTAGTATATTTTAACATAGCATCCCATGTGTATCCTGGCATTGTATAATACCATGCTGGATCTAAACCATATGTTTTCAATGCTGTTTCTCTGAAATTATCCATAACATCTGCTAGTAGCAGAATATCTGTCTTCATATACAAACTACTGTATTCTCCAAGGTGATTTATGTTGAAAGCGGTCCAAACATTTTGTGCATGAATGTAATCAGTCTCACACAATTCCGCATCATTTAATTTATTATAAAATTTTTCAATGGGTGGCAGTTTTTTCTCCTTCAATTTCTCAACATTATCCACATAATCATAGGGAAATACTCCTTTCCTAGTTAGAAGTTGAAATTTATCATGATCTAAATTTTTAAACTCATGTTTCAAATTTTGAAAATTGTCTAAGTTTAAAGTAGAAACAAGTTCATCGAGACTACAACCCATAAATCTAAAAGAATCTATAAACCTAAATTTAATTCTACTGTCATTATCATTTAGTGTGAAAGATATATACTTCTCTTTATTTAGCGGAAGAACAGATACATGTCCACGCTTAGCAATGTCTTTTATGAGAAAATGCGCATCGTAGCCTGACAGATTATGAAATAAAATTGGAACAACAAACAATTTTTTAAATGAAAAATTACAAGTTTGGTGAGCGTAACCTCTAAATAGTCCTGTAAAATGATTATGGTCTCTAACAATAATGTCTCTTTGACTAAATTTTTTCTCACAAATGTGACAACTTTGTATATTTACATTTTCTATCGTGTCTACTACAACTGGTATTATATTAACTATTTTGCTCTCAACAAATTGTGCAATCTTTTTAATTTCATTTGAAAACCAATCCATACAATCTTCCCCTTCATGATTATTGTAAAAAGAAAAAGTGTTGTTATAAGTACATTTCATATAATATCCTGCACAAAATGCTTTATGATGTTGGTATTTATTCGTTGTTTTTGATAATTTTGTTTTACACGGTTCCAAAATAGCTTCAATATCAGCGTAGATAAGAAAAGGTATTTTTTGTTTATAGACATAATTTCTAAATTCAACAACGTTATATTTTGGGAATGAAATTTTACAGTGGTTTTTATTTTCACACACCAAATAATGCTCTCTCAACTTTTCCTCATTATAAAAATAATTTAGACAACGATCACACAAGCTAATTGTAGCTCTATGCTTAGTGATTTGAGATCGAATAAGTCGTGAAAGATTTTTAATCAAACAATAATGAAATTTTATCTCAATATTTTCTTCTTGATCATCATTATCATCCTGTTCTAATTCTGTGAAATCATTCAACTTTGGAAAATACTTATTTTGTATTAATAACAAATTAACATGTTTCTCTAATTTTCGTTTGGTAAGTTTAGCAGGTACAACTTCATAATATGAACTTTGTTGTGTACAATTTAATTCTAGAGCATAGACGTTCACAGAAATATTATTTAATTCCTCAAATTTGTTAATTTGATTCAATTTCATAGGTAATTCTAAGCCTTTAGTATTTAACACAAGACTATAATGTGGATATGATGATGTAAGTCTATAATTACCCGTTGGTGGGTATAAAAAGCTAACAATACTCCAAAAAAAGCATGCGTTGTCTCTATTTTGAATGTTGATACATGCTTTTTTATTTTCAATTTGTGGTGGTATTTTGATATAGGAGGTTCCATTACCTATTTTATATTCGTTTATAGCTACCTCCAACAATAGAATTTTTTGTAGCGCCCAACCGCTCGATTCTTCCTGAAATTCTGACAGTTTATTTAAAATATAATCTGTTACATGTTCTTGAAACCAAATAGCTAAATCCGTTGTTTGATCTAAAACTGCATTAGGTGTGACAAAATACTTTTGATCAATCACTTCTTGATCATCTAACATTTTAACAAAATCTGCCCATAGTGTAGTATTAATTTTTACAATTAACTTCTTTTTAATAATTCTGGGAACCTTCATTTTAAACAGATCGAAAGCATCTGATAAAAATTCTTTTATTTCTTTATGTTTCACATTTATAATCACTGCAGTTTGAACTCTACTATTGAAACAAGATGTTATATTTTCCCAGTAAACTTTTCGATTTTGTTTTACGCCAACACGATTTTTTTCTACTTTTATTAAACATTTTAATCGTTTCAATTGACCAATTTTTGTTAATATTTTACTTTTTTGGCCAACCTTTAAGTGATATTTTTTCAATGCTATGTTACATTTTTTAATATGTTCATTGATTAATTTTATTGATTTGTTTTCAGCAGAGTTCGCTCTAATTAACTTAATTGATTCATCAATTTTAGACAATGTACTTCGGTATTTGTCCATAATTTTATATCATAATTATTTATAATAATATAACTCACCAACTAAATTTCAATAATTTCGAATGATGCCGCCGGATTCGGTTTACCAATTTCCACTGCCCCTCTATATACAAAAGCGTATTTTCCCCCTTCAAAATACTTTATAAATGGTTTGTACGTCTTTGTCACCCTCTGCGGAAGGAATATTATTTCTTTTTCCAGCTCCAACAACACAGTTTCCCCAAATTTGCTATTCACCAATTTCGCCGAAATAATTTTCTTACGTTCATCTAATATTAAGTCGTTTATTTTTGTTATGGGTTTCGGATCTTTTTCTAGAAGAGAAGAAGAATTTATCGCTTTTAAATCCATTACACTAAAAATAATAATTATATAATTAAATCACCAATCATTCTAAGTAAAATAAATGAAAATGTTATTCTTACCTGTTGATTACTGGAAGCTGCTGTTGCGTTCAAAAAATAGACACGGAGAATGAATTTCAAATTAGAATTCTGGTCTTAAATACTAAATGAATCTAATATTTTTTTCAAATTTTAAGGCGTTACCTTTAAGGGAGTATAATTACCTTGAACAAAATGCATCGGCATATATCTAAATATTGCATTTTTATAGAATAATAATTAATAAATGCACACATACTTTCCACTATCGCCTGAAACTCTCGCTTCGAGGGCCTCAGGCTGAACAAGTAGGTCATTGCAATGAATTAAATTATCTTTTGAATTTATACAGGGTAGCCATACCAAAATATGGGGATTTATTATATACTGAGTGTTGAATAACCTAGAAGGAACATTGTTACACCACTGACAGCTCTTTTTATTTCAATTAGATATATACGGAATGACAATTCATTTCAGAAACGTCATACATTTATAACCATTAATGTTATTATTATTTTGACTTTTTACCTTGACATATACTAAATAATTATATAATGTTACCAGAGAATTTCTTTCAATATCTTAT
Source organism: Galeruca laticollis (assembly GCA_963921935.1). Taxonomy (NCBI): domain Eukaryota; kingdom Metazoa; phylum Arthropoda; class Insecta; order Coleoptera; family Chrysomelidae; genus Galeruca; species Galeruca laticollis. The sequence continues at coordinate 156,034,356 of OY998179.1, read as the reverse complement.
TATTATTTTTGAAAAAAATCATATTGTTTTGACTTTTACTGTGTGAGAAATAGATTGTTATAATTTATATAATGCAACGTTCAAAATTCTCTCTCTCGAAGGCTAGAAATCATGTTATGTATTTCACATATGTGTATTTACAAAGTGTATTGAAAATTTCCTTCATGATTCTACAGTTTGATTCTTCTTCTTGTTTTTTTTCTCCATTGGATAATGAATGATACAGATTGTCTCTATTTCGGACGATTCAAGAAATAATTTAAATTCTTAAATTTTGTATTTGCATATAGTGTGTAGTATTTCATTCCATATTATAGTATACAGAGTGTTGCAGGTTCCTTTCTATGTTTATATATATATATATATATATATATATATATATATAAAAGAAGATGTAGGAATATCGCGTGATATGTTAACAACAACAACAAAGAGAATCATGGGTAATTCACGCAAAGTAAAGGGCTACTGAAATAGAGTGGTAACCGTGGACATGCATGTTTCTGGCTCATTTTGCCTCATCAGCACGGCATAACCAAATAATCAGTAGCCCTTTACTTTGCGTGAATTACCCATGATTCTCTTTGTTGTTATATATATATATATATATATATATATATATATATATATATATATAAAACAAAAAACAGAATTAGCGGGCATATCACGCAAAAGAGGTTACAGAGAATGAGTGGTAACCGTAGACATGCATGTTTCTGGCTCATTAGCCTTCATCGGTACGGCATAACCAAGAAAAGGTGTACAACTTGGGAGCAAGGATGTTAATTGAAACATGCGAAAACACAAACAACGGATTTCAACAAGACAACCAAACGCACATTTGTGCCTCCAAATGGAAGATCCCGAGTTTTCAGGACAACAACCAACAGAGACACGGAGGGTTCAGACAGGAGATCTATAGACGCCTCTGTGTCTCTGTCTGAGTACCACCTTTGACAACTTTTGTACCTTACTATTGAATATACTCTAACATTTGTAAAATATCGCTAGTACTATAAAACAAAAATTCAATGTGTAGTTGATATGTTGTTATAAAAAAAGAACATTAATGTACATTCTACAAATACTATTTTCAAAACGAATTAAACTGTTGATAATGAGGGAATGGTGTTTAGACATGGAAACATATACTTTTAAAAAGCATTTTAAAAATCGTTAAAATCTTTCAACCACGTAATTTCTCAACATGCGGGTAATTTATTTCTTTGTAAAGTATCAGCTTTAAATGTTTGTACCAATAATAAATTTTACCGTTTTTTACTTATCAATTGTAACATACTTATCGTTGTAAAAATGTGTTTTATATTTTTAAATTTTTTAGATAATTTGATAATGACAAAATTATTGTCGAAACGTACGTAATTATTAATAAAGAAAGAAACTCCCAAAGTTTAATTATGACCTCAATCCAAGAAATTCCACACATAAATATATATATATATATATATATATATATATATATATATATATATATATATATATGTATATATATATATATATATATATATATATATATATATATATATATATATATTAACGAGGGGAACATACCTTTTATCGACAATGTGTTAGAAAGAGATAAAATACATATGAATTCAGTGTATTACTTCTCTTCGCTAACAGGGTATGATAAAGTGAGAAACTAAATAACTGTATAATGGAATGTTTGGTAGACACCGCCTTCGAGAAGCGTACTGTAGCTCTTATGTCTGGCTTTTATTTACAGTTTAGAATAAACGTATACTCGATAGTCGAAATTCTGTAAAGTGACTCATCGCTCTTACTGTCCATAAAATCAGTTGCAGAAGCGAACTTCATGAGCGCATCATTTTTGAAGGGTTCTTAATAGTCCTAAATAAAAAATAAATAGAAAATGTTCTTGTACGCTCTGGCGTTCAAATTTGAGAGAACAGAAATACGAAATTATTATGGTAGGTATCATTATGTATATACAGGGTGTTACCAAGAATAATACACATTTTTAAGGATGAGCTATAATAAGATGTATATAAAAAAGTCGATAGTCGAAATTCTGTAAAGTGACGTCATCGGTTATCTACCGATTTAAAGTGAACTCCATGAGCGTATCATAGTTTAAGGGTGCGAATACTGAAATATCTGGAATTTCAATTTTTAACATTTGAAATAATAACTTATCACAAGTTGTTCATAACTAAGTTAAAACAAAATAAAAAAATGTTTAAAAGTCAATTCCAACTTACTACTACTAAAACTAAAAAAAAGTTGTTTGTCAAGACCAAAATAAATTACCAATAAGTATAGGTATGTTGCGAGGTCACTTGTAAAATGTCTGACTAACTGGAAGCGGTATCACTCCCTGACGACTCCTCAGAATCATCGCTTTCTCCTCCTATATCGATAATGAGTGGTTCCGTCATTACTTCTACACGTATGTCTAAATCCCAAAACTTTATTTCTTCTTTTAATACGTGTTGAATACATTTACGCCAACTCTCAGCAGTAACGGTATGCAGCGCCTCGTCAAACAGTTTCTCAACGTCAGCCATTTTGAATGTACTGTTTTTTCTCGCAACATAATTTTTCACTTGGGCATAAACCAGCTCGATGGGGTTTAACTCACAGTGGTAGGGAGGAAGTCTAACAACTGAGACGTTGAAATCTTTCGCCATTTCATCGACAACGTACTTAATATAACTGCTTTTATGTTTCCGTACGAGAGATAATAATTCAACTTTTAGCATTGCCTCGTTGTGCCTCTTGCGGCTAGCTGAAGTAGGTATTTGCTCCAGTCGACGAGAGTGGTATGAAGCATTATCCATAACTATCACTGAACCAGGAGTTACCTTTGTTAAAATTGATCTAAACCATGTTTCAAACCGGTTACCATCCATCTCTTCATGGTAAGACAGTTTTTTTGGACTGAAAACTTAGTAATCCACCTTCTACAAATCCTTCCTCGCTGCTAATGTGAGTGATAATCAGTCGACGTCCTTTCCCAGAGGGAGCTTTTAAACCGGAAGAGAAACCCTCCATAAAAGCTTGTCGATTGCTTCGTATATTCATGTCTTGCCACACTTTTGACACAGTGTGGCCTTCATTTAACCATGTTTCGTCAAGATAATATATGTGCCGTCCTTCGTTACGAAACTGTCGTATCTGTTTTAAATAATTTCTCCTCCATTCCACAATGTCATTTCGTTCAATTAAGGCACTGTTTCTACTTCTTGTTTGGTAACGAAAATTCATTAATTTTAAAGTTCGTCTCAAAACTTTATCACTGATGTTTGGTAAAGTATCATCAGCTTCTATTACCTTGCTCAATTTAGCTACCGAGGGGATTTCATTCCTAAAATAAAAAGAATGTATTTCCCTACGTATAGCATTCCGTGTTTGGTCGTCCAAAACAATTTTCTTTCTTCCCCTACTTTCCGGTTTACAGTTTTCACCTCGTTCTCTTGTCAAAGATCCGTCCCGCGATTTCTTTAGAATATTGTATATAGTACTCTCAGAAACTTTAGTTAAATAACTGCACTTAATCACAGCGTCACTAACACCCAACTGTTTGTCCATGGCACGCAGTCCTTCGTACACATTTAATATGAGGACTTTTTCTTCCCGAATTAAATTGTTACGACGCCGTTTCTTATCGCCAAAACCGCTACACTCCGCCATTATTGTCACTAAATATACCGATATAAATATTACAATAAATACCAATAATAACCGATTTATCACACAAAACCACAACACAAATACTGATGTTACGCTCATGAAGAGAATAAACACCTCACATAACTGTTTACTATCACTGTCTCATTCGCGTAGCTCGATCTATCTATCTCGTTCTCAAAGCCGGAACATTGAAGCGACTCTCCAACATTGTCAAATCGGCGAGTTTTTCACAACAAACTTTGCGTTCAAGAAATATACATAAACACTTTATTTCACATTTCAAGTAAACTAATTATTATTAGTCTGCTTGAAATTTGAAATAAATATATTAAATTGGTATTGACTTGATTACATTGCATCTTCTGTACCTGAAATATTGACACAATGGATTTGAAGTGTATTTATAAAATACAGCATTTCTCTCTAGAATACATATGGCAACTGCGCTTTAACCAAAGTGTTGATTAGATAGCTCTGACTCACTTTACACAATTTCGACTATCGAGTATAGTACACGCTAATATGATTTGAACAATAAATTAAAACCTACCTATAGTAGGTACTTGAAATAAGTACCACTAAGAAATCACTGGATGATAGCTGAAAAAATTACATTCGTCAATATTGTGGGTACAATTAATGAATATAAGCATGATAATTTTAATTAACATGATAAGGAATAATCTATGGCAACAATACAGAGTCCAAAAGGGACAATATGTTGTAATGAAACAAGTGTATCCAGTGTGTCACCATTTTCTTCAACAGGATATCATAAAATGAGAAATAAGTCGTATGCTAAAATTTGTTCAACTCTATTCTGGTTTGTGAGAGAAATCAGTCACATTTAATTTCAACGTAAAACGATAACCTCTCACGGCCAAAGGGAAATTTTAATGGTTACATGGCGTTACCAGTGTGTTAGAGAAGGACAATCATGAGACAGAGAATTAAAAGCCAGCGTACATTATTATACCAGGCGATTACGAATCGCGCGTGCGCCTCTTGTAGATGTTTAACTGTACAATCTGGGTACTTCACTAAACGTTTGTTTACGAATGAGTAACGATATTTTGCAAATCTTATTAAAATGAGTATGCAAGTACACAATAAAGTGCAAATTGAAAAATGGTACTACTTCATATTGAGAAATAGCAGGAAATTTGATTATCGTGGCATTCAAAAATGCCCAACCAATTGGCAAAAAACAAGTGAGAACGGTAATAAAAATTTTTGGAGAGCATGGATGTGTCAATCCTACTAAACATGGATCGCGTACACAAAATCGTCAAACTCAACCGGAAAAAGAAGAAAGAGATATATTAATTTGTGCCAGTGTGGAAAATAATCCCCTACAATCGTCCACTAATGTAGCAAAGGATTTTGATGTTGATCCGGAAACGATTCGGACTGAAAAAGATGGTAATCGTAGTTTCAAACTGAAAAAGAGCCATGAAATTTTTCCAGACGATCCATTTCGTAGAATGGAATTTTGTGAAATAGTTATGGAAAGAATACAATTGGACGAAAAATTTTCGAAAAATATTTTGTTAACAGATGTATCGACTTTTCCCATACACGGTACACATAATTCATACGTTATTCGATATTGGTCAAAGACAAACTTACACAAACATTACAATAATATAACTCAATATCCCCTAAAGTTAAATGTTTGAGCTGGAATATTAGGTGAACATTTAATTGGACCATTTTCTATTGACGGCAATTTAACCGGACAAAAATATTTGGACATGCTGGAAAATCAAATTACTCCCGCCCTTATACAATTAGGTGTCAACTTCAATGATATCTGGTACCAACATGACGGTTTTACATCACATAATTATTGACTAGCAAAACATTTTTCAAATACATAATTTCCCAATCGGATTATCTACACGAATGGTAACATAAGATGACCTGCGAAATCTCTAGATCTGGGTCCCAACGATTTCTTTTTCTGGGGTTATATAAAATCGAGAATTTATGGGTTCCAAGAAAACAGAGGCACTTCTCTAAATGAACTAAGGGAACGAATTTTGCAAATTTAAATGCAAATAACACCTGCAATACTCATACGTGTTCGTCAAGAATTTTATGACCGTCTCGGTTACTGCTTAGCTTAAAACGGGGGTTTATTCGAACATTCGATTTAACCTCATTGAAGAATTAGGAAGTTTTATTTTTTAATTTATGACATATCATAATATTACTTTTATTTGAAAATTCTAGGCATTTTCATTAGAATACGATTTTATTTTGTACTGTGTGTATTTACACAGAGAATTCGTTCTCATTTGCGTACAAACGATGAAGATAAGAAAATTTTTTTACTAACACATTCGAAACACAGCAGATGTTTCGAGACCAATTTCACGTTGCCAAATCTGAAAAAAAAGGTTTTTACCGCTTTCAAACTAGAATCTAGAACAATTTCCAACATTACAATGAAATATTCAACTAATAGATGGAATTAATGATATCTTGATATGTTACAACCTCTTGAATCATCACAATTAAAATCTCCTTATAACTGGTTCTCGTGTTAGAACAATGCATTTTACAATTAGTATAGATATACAATGAAAATTGGCAATACTGTCAGTAGCTTCGAAGAATTTGTAAGAGGCCGGCGTCGTGGGTTTTCCACTTATGAGATCCTGTAAGAGAAAAATGAGAATTGAGATATTTGGAAGCACATATTATTATTAATACAAATTTTATTTCGCATGTTATGTTATTTATTCCAATACTAACCGAACTAATATAGTGAATTAGATTATTACTGCTGAATTATTTCTTTGTAAATTAACCATGAAGGGATAAGAAAGAAATATTGATTTTTTTTATTGTTCATTGCATTAAGCTATCAGTTTAGTACAATCCTATTATTTCTCAATTAATACCTTGATCTGTCCACATCACACGTCTGTATTTACACGTCTCTTGAAAGCGGCGCCTACCAGACATACCTTTACACGTGGTTGGAGTATACTTCCACCATGTCTTTACAGATATACAGTAATTCCACGTTCTCCACTTTATGCATTTTGTCTCTTTCTAGCACATTGATGATAAGACATATGTGCCCTCATAATTTTACTAACACTGTATATATATATATATATGTATATATATATATATATATATATACTCGTATATATTTATATATAAACAAGATGTACGAATAGTGCGTGACATATGAACAATAAACAACGAATAGATTAGTGGGTATTGCACGCAAATAGAAGAAGGGGCTACTGAAAAGAGTGGTAACCGCAGACATGCATGTTTCTGGCTCATTAGCTGTCATCGGTACGGTACAACCAAGAAAATATGTGAAACATGGGAGCAAAGGTGTTGAATGAAACATGAGAAAATATAACAGAATTCAGCAGGATAGTCAAACACAACCTTTGTGTCAGTAATATTAGAAGATCTCGAATATTCGAGACAACAACCAACATAGACACGGAGGTGCATATAACACTCCCGTCTGAAACTTCCGACCCAGATTAATAAAATAACAACAAGATGTACGAATAGTGCGTGACATATGAACAATAAACAACGAATAGATCAGTGGGTATTGCACGCAAATAGAAGAAGGGGCTACTTAAAAGAGTGGTAACCGCATACATGCATGTTTCTGGCTCAATAGCCGTCCTCAGTACGGTACAACCAAGAAAGGGTGTGAAACCTGGGAGCAAAGGTGTTAAATGAAACATGAGAAAATATAACAGAATTCAACAGGATAGTCAAACGCAACATTTGTGTCATTAATATTAGAAGATCTCGAATATTCGAGACAACAACCAACATAGACACGGAGGTGCATATAACACTCCCGTCTAAATCTTCCGACCCAGATTAATGAAATAACAACAAGATGTACGAATAGTGCATGACATATAAACAATAAACAACGAATAGATCAGTGGGTATTGCACGCAAATAGAAGAAGGGGCTACTGACAAGAGTGGTAACCGCATACATGCATGTTTCTGGCTCATTAGCCGTCCTCAGTACGGTACAACCAAGAAAGGGTGTGAAACCTGGGAGCAAAGGTGTTAAATGAAACATGAGAAAGTATAACAGAATTCAGCAGGATAGTCAAACACAACATTTGTGTCAGTAATATTAGAAGATCTCGAATATTCGAGACAACAACCAACATAGACACGGAGGTGCATATAATACTCCCGTCTGAAACTTCCGACCCAGATTAATGAAATATTAACAAGATGTACGAATAGTGCGTGACATATGAACAATAAACAACGAATAGATCAGTGGGTATTGCACGCAAATATAAGAAGGGGCTACTGAAAAGAGTGGTTACCGCAGACATGCAAGTTTCTGGCTCATTAGCTGTCATCGGTACGGTACAACCAGGAAAAGATGTGAAACATGGGAGCAAAGGTGTTGAATGAAACATGAGAAAATATAACAGAATTCAGCAGGATAGTCAAACACAACATTTGTGCCAGTAATATTAGAGGATCTCGAATATTCGAGACAACAACCAACATAGACACGGAAGTGCATATAACACTCCCGTCTGAAACTTCCGACCCAGATTAATGAAATAACAACAAGATGTACGAATAGTGCGTGACATATGAACAATAAACAACGAATGGATCAGTAAGTATCGCACGCAAATAGAAGAAGGGGCTACTGAAAAGAGTGGTAACCGCAGACATGCATGTTTCTGGCTCATTAGCTGTCATCGGTACGGTACAACCAAGAAAAGATGTGAAACATGGGAGCAAAGGTGTTGAATGAAACATAAGAAAATATAACAGAATTCAGCAGGATAGTCAAACACAACATTTGTGTCAGTAATATTAGGAGATCTCTAATATTCGAGACAACAACCAACATAGACACGGAGGTGCATATAACTCTTCCGTCTGAATCTTCCGACCCAGATTAATGGAATAACAACAAGATGTACGAATAGTGCGTCACATATGAACAATAAACAACGAATAGATTAGTGGGTATTGCACGCAAATAGAAAAAGGGGCTACTGAATAGAGTGGTAACCGCAGACATGCATGTTTCTCGCTCATTAGCCGTCCTCTGTACGGTACAACCAAGAAAGGGTGTGAAACCTGGGAGCAAAGGTGTTAAATGAAACATGAGAAAATATAACAGAATTCAGCAGGATAGTCGAACACAACATTTGTGTCAGTAATATTAGAATATCTCGAATATTCGAGACAACAACCAACAAAGACACGGAGGTGCATATAACACTCCCGTCTGAAACTTCCGACCCAGATTAATGAAATAACAACAAGATGTACGAATAGTGCGTGACATATGAACAATAAACAACGAATAGATTAGTGGGTATTGCACGCAAATAGAAGAAGGGGCTACTGAAAAGAGTGGTAACCGCAGACATGCAAGTTTCTGGCTCATTAGCTGTCATCGGTACGGTACAACCAAGAAAAGATGTGAAACATGGGAGCAGAGGTGTTGAATGAAACATGAGAAAATATAACAGAATTCAGCAGGATAGTCAAACACAACATTTGTGCCAGTAATATTAGAAGATCTCGAATATTCGAGACAACAACCAACATAGACACGGAAGTGCATATAACACTCCCGTCTGAAACTTCCGACCCAGATTAATGAAATAACAACAAGATGTACGAATAGTGCGTGACATATGAACAATGAACAACGAATGGATCAGTGAGTATCGCACGCAAATAGAAGAAGGGGCTACTGAAAAGAGTGGTAACCGCAGACATGCATGTTTCTGGCTCATTAGCTGTCATCGGTACGGTACAACCAAGAAAATATGTGAAACATGGGAGCAAAGGTGTTGAATGAAACATGAGAAAATATAACAGAATTCAGCAGGATAGTCAAACACAACCTTTGTGTCAGTAATATTAGAAGATCTCGAATATTCGAGACAACAACCAACATAGACACGGAGGTGCATATAACACTCCCGTCTGAAACTTCCGACCCAGATTAATAAAATAACAACAAGATGTACGAATAGTGCGTGACATATGAACAATAAACAACGAATAGATCAGTGGGTATTGCACGCAAATAGAAGAAGGGGCTACTTAAAAGAGTGGTAACCGCATACATGCATGTTTCTGGCTCAATAGCCGTCCTCAGTACGGTACAACCAAGAAAGGGTGTGAAACCTGGGAGCAAAGGTGTTAAATGAAACATGAGAAAATATAACAGAATTCAACAGGATAGTCAAACGCAACATTTGTGTCATTAATATTAGAAGATCTCGAATATTCGAGACAACAACCAACATAGACACGGAGGTGCATATAACACTCCCGTCTAAATCTTCCGACCCAGATTAATGAAATAACAACAAGATGTACGAATAGTGCATGACATATAAACAATAAACAACGAATAGATCAGTGGGTATTGCACGCAAATAGAAGAAGGGGCTACTGACAAGAGTGGTAACCGCATACATGCATGTTTCTGGCTCATTAGCCGTCCTCAGTACGGTACAACCAAGAAAGGGTGTGAAACCTGGGAGCAAAGGTGTTAAATGAAACATGAGAAAGTATAACAGAATTCAGCAGGATAGTCAAACACAACATTTGTGTCAGTAATATTAGAAGATCTCGAATATTCGAGACAACAACCAACATAGACACGGAGGTGCATATAATACTCCCGTCTGAAACTTCCGACCCAGATTAATGAAATATTAACAAGATGTACGAATAGTGCGTGACATATGAACAATAAACAACGAATAGATCAGTGGGTATTGCACGCAAATATAAGAAGGGGCTACTGAAAAGAGTGGTTACCGCAGACATGCAAGTTTCTGGCTCATTAGCTGTCATCGGTACGGTACAACCAGGAAAAGATGTGAAACATGGGAGCAAAGGTGTTGAATGAAACATGAGAAAATATAACAGAATTCAGCAGGATAGTCAAACACAACATTTGTGCCAGTAATATTAGAGGATCTCGAATATTCGAGACAACAACCAACATAGACACGGAAGTGCATATAACACTCCCGTCTGAAACTTCCGACCCAGATTAATGAAATAACAACAAGATGTACGAATAGTGCGTGACATATGAACAATAAACAACGAATGGATCAGTAAGTATCGCACGCAAATAGAAGAAGGGGCTACTGAAAAGAGTGGTAACCGCAGACATGCATGTTTCTGGCTCATTAGCTGTCATCGGTACGGTACAACCAAGAAAAGATGTGAAACATGGGAGCAAAGGTGTTGAATGAAACATAAGAAAATATAACAGAATTCAGCAGGATAGTCAAACACAACATTTGTGTCAGTAATATTAGGAGATCTCTAATATTCGAGACAACAACCAACATAGACACGGAGGTGCATATAACTCTTCCGTCTGAATCTTCCGACCCAGATTAATGGAATAACAACAAGATGTACGAATAGTGCGTCACATATGAACAATAAACAACGAATAGATTAGTGGGTATTGCACGCAAATAGAAAAAGGGGCTACTGAATAGAGTGGTAACCGCAGACATGCATGTTTCTCGCTCATTAGCCGTCCTCTGTACGGTACAACCAAGAAAGGGTGTGAAACCTGGGAGCAAAGGTGTTAAATGAAACATGAGAAAATATAACAGAATTCAGCAGGATAGTCGAACACAACATTTGTGTCAGTAATATTAGAATATCTCGAATATTCGAGACAACAACCAACAAAGACACGGAGGTGCATATAACACTCCCGTCTGAAACTTCCGACCCAGATTAATGAAATAACAACAAGATGTACGAATAGTGCGTGACATATGAACAATAAACAACGAATAGATTAGTGGGTATTGCACGCAAATAGAAGAAGGGGCTACTGAAAAGAGTGGTAACCGCAGACATGCAAGTTTCTGGCTCATTAGCTGTCATCGGTACGGTACAACCAAGAAAAGATGTGAAACATGGGAGCAGAGGTGTTGAATGAAACATGAGAAAATATAACAGAATTCAGCAGGATAGTCAAACACAACATTTGTGCCAGTAATATTAGAAGATCTCGAATATTCGAGACAACAACCAACATAGACACGGAAGTGCATATAACACTCCCGTCTGAAACTTCCGACCCAGATTAATGAAATAACAACAAGATGTACGAATAGTGCGTGACATATGAACAATGAACAACGAATGGATCAGTGAGTATCGCACGCAAATAGAAGAAGGGGCTACTGAAAAGAGTGGTAACCGCAGACATGCATGTTTCTGGCTCATTAGCTGTCATCGGTACGGTACAACCAAGAAAAGATGTGAAACATGAGAGCAAAGGTGTTGAATGAAACATAAGAAAATATAACAGAATTCAGCAGGATAGTCAAACACAACATTTATGCCAGTAATATTAGAAGATCTCGAGTATTCGAGACAACAACCAACATAGACACGGCGGTGCATATAACACTCCCGTCTGAATCTTCCGACCCAGATTAATGAAATAACAACAAGATGTACGAATAGTGCGTGACATATGAACAATAAACAACGAATAGATCAGTGGGTATTACACGCAAATAGAAGAAGGGGCTACTGAAAAGAGTGGTAACCGCATACATGCATGTTTCTGGCTCAATAGCCGTCCTCAGTACGGTACAACCAAGAAAGGGTGTGAAACCTGGGAGCAAAGGTGTTAAATGAAATATGAGAAAATATAACAGAATTCAACAGGATAGTCAAACGCAACATTTGTGTCATTAACATTAGAAGATCTCGAATATTCGAGACAACAACCAACATAGACAGAAACATGCATGTCTGCGGTTACCACTCTATTCAGTAGCCTCTTTTTCTATTAATTGCGTGCAATACCCACTAATCTATTTGTCGCTTGTTGTTCATATGTCAAGCACTATTTGTACATCTTGTTGTTATTTCATTAATCTGGGTCTGAAATTTCAGACGGAAGTGTTATATGCGCCTCCGTGTCTATGTTGGTTGTTGAAATAATAAATATTATCAACAGTTGGGGTGAAGGCGGACACCCTGGTGAAGAATTGCAAAAAGGAGATAGGCCTAAGTTTCATGAATTATGATGAAATAAATTTACAGAGAGCACTAGACGATGTGAAAAAAGGCAAGAAAAGTTTGACACTCCATGACAAAATTAAGAAAAAAAGCAGCAAAACATGGCGGCCAAACTGTATTTTCGGCAGAAGAAGAAAGGTTGTTAGTAGAAGGCATAATCAAATTTGGTGAGTGGGGCATTTCATTGACTCGCAGAGATATATGCTTAGTAAAAAATTACCTTGATAGAAAAGGAAAAAAATAAAAACTTCTGAAGACAATTTACCAGGAGTTCAATAGATTTATAATTTTTTTAAAAGACATAACATATTAACCGAACAATCAGCTCAAAACATTAAAAGATTCAGGGCTAATATTATCAAAGACACTCACTATAAGAGAGTTTTTTGGAAATTTAGAATCGACATTGGAATATGTTGAGTCTACCCATATTGTCAACTATGACGAGTGGAATCTCACGGACGACTCAGGGAGGCAAAAAGTTCTATGCCACCGTGGGTCTAAAAGGGTAGAAGTTATACAGGATTCCAGCAAATCGAGCACCTCAATTATGATGGCAATGACTGCATCCGGACATCTATTGCTCCCATATGTGATATACAAAGTTGTCCACTCATATTCAAGCTCTGTAGAAGGTGGACCAAAGGGGACAATATACAACCGAACTAAAAGCGGTTGGTTTGATGGCCCAACCTTTGAAGATTGGTTTGACAAAATTCTTGTCCCTTATTTCAAAAATCTTCCCGGAAGAAAGGTGCTCAATGGGGACAACCTTGCTAGCCATGTCTCAATGCATGTTCTGGAATGCTGCAAACAATATAACATCGAATTTGTGTTGCTTCCACCTAACGCCACCCATCTTCTGCAGCCCCTAGATGTTGCCCTTTTCGCCCCTATGGAATAGCATGGCGTGCCAAATTGCTACAATGGAAAATAAAGAATAGAGGAACTATCCTCAAGTCGGAGTTTCTACGGCTTCTTGATGAAGCCGGGAAGCGGGATTGTCCCATTTATTAGTGACGTAGGGTTGAAAAAATACCAGATGTGGATGAAGGCGAAACAGCGGCTCGAATAGAAAGTGCGAACCACTGGACCGAAACTTCACAAGAATTTCTAAAAGCGACTGGGTCGGTTACAACTTAAGAAACACGACCAAAGCAAGGAAAGAAATTAAAAGTATCGCCCGGCAAAGGAGTTAGAAAAGAAGATATGGAACCTCCAACTAGCCGTCCTCTTAAGGAAGAAAATAGTGACGTTGAAAGCAGTAGTGATAAAGGGAACTAGACTGATTCAGATGATAATGATCTTCAGCTTGAGAATGTGACTGAATAATCTCACCAACATAATTTTGAGACAGTTGACTGTGATACTAATGATACTATACAAACGGGTACCTTTTATCAGTTAAATTACCATGCCCAAACAAGACCCCCATAAATATTTTGTTGGATGCGTCTCTGAGGTCATTGAGAATGAGACGACTAATAATTTGTATTATGTCAATTTTCTAAGGAAGCAAAACACTGATAAAATGGGGCTCTATTTTATTTATCCAAATATTAAAGATATGTCTTTACTAGATCACACTCAAATTTTTAAAATTCTTACAAATGTGAAATTTATGGGGCGCGGAAGGTTCCAATTCCCCATTTTGAAAAAATTTGAAAATATTTGAATTGAATAATTCAACAACAGTTCAGTACCTAGTAGGGGAGTGTGGTACTAAGTGAGACGAAATCACCATTTTTTACTCTAATTTATTTATATTTCTATACATCCGTTTTCTTTTCATTTCATTTTATAGTATAATCTCCCCGCATTCTAAATATACACAAAGAAGAAATTAACCACAAAAATAAGCAAAATAAAATATATTTTTCTTAAGTGCGATCTTGTCTCATTAAGTACCTGAAAGTGTACCAAGTGAGACTCACAAAGGTACCAACTGAGACATACAATATAATATACCACCAGTGTAAAATTAGAAGAATCAAATAACTTTTTTAGCGAATATTAACCGAGCAGAAGTTAATTCTGTATTTGTATAATTTAGACTGTCGCTTTGTAGTGCCTGGAACAGGATCTGGGAGTACCATTGCTATATCATCCAACGCAACAAAAGATGTATCGGGTATATCTAGAAACACAAAGCAGTTCAAAAATTTAAGGCTCTTATGAAGAAAAGACACTTCGAACTCATCGTTAGACACTCCTGTAACTTTTGAGACATAATAAATTTGTTTTGGGAACCTAATTAAAACAAATTTGTCCACTGATTCATCTGCCTTGGTAACAACGGTATCTTCAGTTTCATCATCGGGCACCCAGTCTTCAGTTTCAGAAAACGTTTCATATTCGGAATCTTCAGAGGTATCAGTGTCTGTCGAATCCCGTTACTTTGCCTTCCTAATCTTTTGACGCGGTTTCTTAGATCCCCCCTTCTGTAACTCACCCATATTTCGCTTAACTTTTTTAGTGAATTCTTTTGATTTTTCCTCTTCTATCAGTTTATCCTTCTCACGCGTTTCCGTTATTATCCTACTACTTCCTTCTTCTTTTCCCTTGCTAATTTGTTTCCTGGGTAATGCTATGGGAAATCCTCGAATATCTTCGGGTGAAATAAAGCTACTTTGAGCTATTTGTGTATTATTTGGAGGTGTTTTTTCAGCAGGAGGAACATTTTTGTTGTTAATTTTTTACTTCTTCCTCTGATGGACCAGGTTGATTTTCCTTATTTCCAGTTTCTTGATCATTAGATTATGGTCGGTCAGTTACGACTGGGTTAAACGGGTGAATTCCTGATTTTCTGAATCCCGCGACTATATGACTAGGCGTAAAACATTTTTTGAGTGCTTCTGAAATTCGTCTTGCTGAATCGTATATGGTCATAGAAACTTCAGGATGTTGAAGCATATACTTGTCGCATGCAGCATTATAATATGCTTCAAAAAGTCCGTAAATGGAAATTTCTAAAGGTTGTAATTTGTTACTACAATGAAGAGGAATCGTCAAAATTTAAACACCTGCTTGTCGAGCTCTTTCTACCACCTTTAGAGGAATGTGACTTTCATGGTTATCATATATAAGAAGGGTAGCGTTTTCTTTGGATGAATTGCTATTAGCAATAAAATGATTCAAAACATCTAATAAAATTTCTGAATTCATCCATTCACTTGGGTTTGCAAAGCCTAAGACACATGTTGGACCATCTTTTAGCATATGATTTTTAAAGTTTTTCCTGGGAAATTCGTTTTGGACTTTGAACTGTTTGGCTGTTTCATCTTAATTGTAAATACGGGAACCGTCTGCCCAACTAAGGTATTTCTACAAAATCTTGGCCAAATTATCAAAAAATATTTTAACATTGTGTACATTAAACGAGGTTAGACGTGATAAGCTACATGCTTCTTGTTTTAGAATGGAAATCTAATTATTTCTTTTCATGAACGCCAATCTTCACCAGCCATTTTGTTGTTTTCCCAGGACACAGAGATATCAAAATTATTTTTAATCGCATGCTCATAAGCTAGCTTTCTTGTAGCCTCTACTGTCAATCCGTGAGCCATTTTACTGCAAGTTATAAGATAATCAGCAAGTAGTTTTTCTTGTTCAGGTTTAAATACTTCTCTATGCCGATAATTTGGTTCCATTATCGCATCAGGCTTATCTTTATTTTTTTTACATACCTCGCTAACGTTTGAAATTTTACCTACGACCACCCCTGTGAGTAGTCAAAAACACACACTCGCAATCAATGTAAGACGTCTATTACGCACGGTTGTAAAGTAAATCGCACGACTTCCCTAGCAACTGTCAATAGACGTAGCCATTTTATTAAATAGTATATTATACACCAAGCGATTAAAGTGACCCATTTAATGTCGCGGGCGGTGTTCTGAGAGAAGTAATCCACCTAAGGGATTAATGTCACTCTACTTGAGATGTGTATACGCTATTTTTTGCAATTCCGGTAATTCTACATAGATTTTTCATAAAAATAAATGCTACTTAGAATGGTATTTTACGAAACTTGGCTGGGCATCGAGGATGCACGTTTTTATTTGTAATTTAAATCCCTTAATAAGATTTTCAATACAAGTAAGTCGTAGGTAAAGAATAGTACGTAACACGTGTTATAACTCATTTTACGCACTCACGGAATTACGCACTCGCCGCTACGCGGCTTCGTGCGTAACTTTTCCGTTCGTGCGTAAAATGCTTCTTACAACAAATAAATTGACTGCCTCGACCCTTACTTCGTGGAATATGCTCATATTAGTGTTTTTAAATGAAACTCAAGGTCTCTAGTTAATTCCACACTATAATACAAGTTATTGAAAATTCTAAAAAATTGACAATTGTTTCGATAAATCAATATCATCGTCAGAATGACAGAAGTTACATTTCATTTTATGCCTACCTGATGTTTAGTAGTTAATTTTGGCTAGACCAAGAAGTAACCTAACTTGTGATTGGCTTAATATGTTTATAGAAAAAAGAAGAAGATGTGATATTACAAATATTGAAGCTTAGATATTATTAGCCCTATGGTGATATCCTGGATATCATTTTTCCAATTAAGATCAGTATAACTGTGCAATGATATAGAAAACCAGGAAAACTATATCTGCTGATCTTTACAATTATCACTTAAGAAGACAGTTTATTAGTGGAGAATTCCCTAGATTTAACTGTTCATTGACAACTTCATATTGTGGGTTTCTTAAATGTCTTCTAATTTCCAGTTCTTCAAGGAAATCCAGTTCTTGTTTCTTTTCACAAATATGCAGTACTTCTAGTTCTGTGTTAGGTGTCAATGAATGATTGGTGTCAAGTAGATGTTTTGCGTAGTGGGATTTATCTGGTTGTTTTAATATGTATGCTCGTAAGTGCTCACTGTATCGTACTTCAAAATTCCTAAGGATCTGACCCAAATAGACAGCATTACATTCTGGACATTTGAATTTATATATACCTGACTTCTTTAATAGTGGTATTTTTGTTTTTACATTTAACAATTTTGTACTAACGTTACTTTCTGTTTTAAAAGAAATTGTTGTATTCGTTGCTGAAGATATCTTTGAAATATTATTAGAAATATTTCCTGCATATGTGATGGTTTTATAAGTTTTAATTTCATCAGCTTGTTCAGGATATATTAGTTGTAATGCCACTTTTTTCTCTTTTTTACTAATTAGCCTATTTATCATATCTAATGGATAACCGTTAGATGTTGCTATTTGTCTAATTGTATTAATCTCTCTATCAAAATTACATTTGTTCATAGGAACTGAAAAAGCTCTATGTATCATTGAATTACATGCCGCTAGTCTGTGTGAGACAGGGTGATTAGAATTGAATGGAATTGTCACATCAGTCTGTGTTGTAAATTAAATTTACATTAGAAATTGAAGAAAATAGCTCAATCAATTTTCTTGATTTGAAAATTCAAAGAGTTAATAATGTACTTGATTATTCAATTTACCGAAAACCAACACAGACTGATGTGACAATTCCATTCAATTCTAATCACCCTGTCTCACACAGACTAGCGGCATATAATTCAATGATACATAGAGCTTTTTCAGTTCCTATGAACAAATGTAATTTTGATAGAGAGATTAATACAATTAGACAAATAGCAACATCTAACGGTTATCCATTAGATATGATAAATAGGCTGATTAGTAAAAAAGAGAAAAAAATGGCATCACAACTAATATATCCTAAACAAGCTGATGGAATTAAAACTTATAAAACCATCACATATGCAGGAAATATTTCTAATAATATTTCAAAGATAATATCTTTAGCAACGAATACAACAATTTCTTTTAAAACAGAAAGTAACGTTAGTACAAAATTGTTAAATGTAAAAACAAAAATACCACTATTAAAGAAGTCAGGTATATATAAACTCAAATGTCCAGAATGTAATGCTGTCTATTTGGGTCAGACCCTTAGGAATTTTGAAGTACGATACAGTGAGCACTTACGAGCATACAGATTAAAACAACCAGATAAATCCCAAAACATCTACTTGACACCAATCATTCATTGACACCTAACACAGAACTAGAAGTACTGCATATTTGTGAAAAGAAACAAGAACTGGATTTCCTTGAAGAACTGGAAATTAGAAGACATTTAAGAAACCCACAATATGAAGTTGTCAATGAACAGTTAAATCTAGGGAATTCCCCACTAATAAACTGTCTTCTTAAGTGATAATTGTAAAGATCAGCAGATATAGTTTTCCTGGTTTTCTATATCATTGCACAGTTATACTGATCTTAATTGGAAAAATGATATCCAGGATATCACCATAGGGCTAATAATATCTAAGCTTCAATATTTGTAATATCACATCTTCTTCTTTTTTCTATAAACATATATTAAGCCAATCACAAGTTATGTTACTTCTTGGTCTAGCCAAAATTAACTACTAAACATCAGGTAGGCATAAAATGAAATGTAACTTCTGTCATTCTGACGATGATATTTATTTATCGAAACAATTGTCAATTTTTTAGAATTTTCAATAACTTGTATTATATTGTGGAATTAACTAGAGACCTTGAGTTTCATCTAAAAACACTTCTTACAACACTCGTTACGTAATATACTATTATATTACAGCGGTCAGCAGCAACTACCAGCGATAAATTTTCATTGCAGGCTAAATTAACTGCATGTTCCATGGTTTCAGCACTTGTATTGCCAATTTTCCTTTGCTTAGGTTTCCGCGGTATCTGTAAAAAATGTACCAATCTCTTAAGAAATTATAAATTTAGTAATAAAGTGAGAATTATTATTTTAGGAGAAGGTGTAGGGTAGGATCGCTGGTTTTGTGAAAGTAATGTGTTGTCAAATTATCACCTCTCTATATTTGGTAGCGACGAGAAGTATCTAGTGAGAACTCTTAAAATAAGTTATTAAATGTGTAATGAAAGCTTTGAAGGACCAGTGACTCATGTCACGAAACTGTGGAGTAAGATACAAATAATGAAAGAACCATTCCTTTAGAAATACTTTAATTTAATTGAACACGTGGAGCAGGCGGGAAATGCAACTATAAACTACCGTTACAAACACATATTATCTGAAATGTTCACATACAGTGGTTCTTGGACAACAATGTGAATATATATACACAATATACATTCTGCTAAATAATTACAAATAGGTAAATTAAATTCAAACTTATGGTAGAACAAATGAAACCAGCAACCTTGCAATTAATGGGGCTGATGGTGATATTGAAGTTGATTCAGCACGTGGATGTAGAAATATCTCCCCAGTTATTCTAACTTCGGAAATAGTTGAATTTTTATACAATAAATAATGTACTCACAGTTTAAATAGCACTGAATTTAGAATGGTTACTTTTCACTTAATTGTTAGTTTGCAAAATACCCATTTTATCGGGTGTAAATTTGAAAGAACTGTACACTAAACCTTTTTCGTCTGTTCAGGTCGGTGATTGTTGAGGAATAAGGATGAGATGAGAGAGAGAGAGAGAGAGAGAGAGAGAGAGAGAGAGAGAGAGAGAGAGAGAAGTTCGTGTGAGATTCTGTTGAGTGGAATGTTTTTTGGATGAGTTGAACTTTTCTTGGGTGCCCTGCTATAGGATTTGTTTCCTCTTCAGGGCTGGTTGGGGGGTGTGTTGGGTGGTTTTGTGCGCGTTGACCGAGAAACTGAGTTAGGGGTAAAAGGTGTCTAGTAAATTTGTTTAAAAGTGTCTAGAAAATGTGCTTTTAAAGGTGTATGGAATTTTGAGGGAATTGAGTGGGCTTTTCGCCAGAAAGTAACTGGAGGGTTGTTTGTGTGGGGTATCCAGGAGGGTGATGTTTGGAAGCAGCGAAGCTCGATAGTGAGCGGAGAGAGTGACAAAAAGTGTATGGAATTGGGGCTTGAATGTTGAAGACGAACCATGTATCGTTGCCGATACATAGCTGTGTGTTGACTGGCTAGGTGTCAGAAACTATTGAATTGTTTGAAGTAAAAGGGTGTTTTAACTGAATTTGAAATGTCTCCGGTATTAAGGAGGAATAATGATGAAATATAGGTAATTGAGATTTTTATTGGTTTTGAGAATTTTTCGAAAGAAAAGTGTATAGGAGACATTTTTTAAAAAGGTGTATAGAATTTGATAATTGTTGAGATTTATGAAAAGTTGCGGTGACGTGCCTCGGTGGTTCGGGGACAGTTTAAGGTGGTCGGCGGTATAATAACAATCTTTAAGTCCAAAAATGCGGGTGCGTCGATCGTCGGTCCATTTGGCTAGTGAATGGATTCACAGAGTGTACAGGAAAACCGCAAAAACCTGCAACACCGACGTAGGTGGTGTGGGGGCGGCATAAAAGTATAGGGTGAGTCCAAAGTGTTGAACAATTAATAGCTGGAAGGAGATTTAGAATTTGTTAGAGATGTTTGTTTTATGGATTTGGGCTTTGTTGAGAAGGTTGTTGAAGAGATTTGACTGAATTTGTGTGAGAAATATTGAATTTGTCGTTATCTAATGGACATGGGGGAGCTGTCGAGGTAGTCAACGTATTCGTCGGGGAGGTCGTCATAGGCCGTGGCTAATAAGCGTAACGGAGGAAATGGGAGCTTCCTCTGGGGGTACCTACCGAGGGGTCGTCTATTGGCGACCCACGGTGTGAGAAGGGTGTTTTTGGCGATTTCGCTGCCCGATTCGATAGTACGACTAACGTATCGGGCTTGTAGGTTATTAAGGCGTGGTAGAAGGGGCTCGATGTCTATGTTGACATATACTGTGTTGGTGGGCGAGTATGGAGCCTTGTATTGGCAGTATCTGAGGATTGACTGCTCACAAGTTCGAAGTCGTTTAGCAAGATGGTTGGGGAGGGTGCAGTAGACGTTTGCTCTATAGTCGATTATTGGACGGATATATGTTTTATACGTATGAAGTAGGGTGGTAGGGTGTGTGCGTCCGAATGTGCCGCCGAGCGCCTTGAGAAGATTAACTCTCCGTCGGACTTTATTTAAAGTGTCCATTAGGTCGGGCGTCCAGTTGAGAGTGTAAGTAAATTTCACTCCCAAATAGACGACTTCCCTACGGATTTCGAGTCGATCGCCCCAGAGCATGAGGCGGAAGTTTGTTGGAAGAAGTCGTTCGCTCCTGGTATCAGGGTGTTGGAAGACGATGGCTTGTGTTTTTTGAGGATTAAGAGTCACCCGCCATTTCCTGCACCAATTAGAAAATTGGGTCAGTAGATTTTGGGATCGAATGTTGAGAGAGCGAATATCTGTGGCAGAAATGATTAGTGCGGTATCATCCGCATATAGTTGGACGTTATCACGAGGATGTCGTGGGACAGGTGTATCATACGTATAAATGATGTATAGTAGAGGGGCGAGTATCGAGCCCTGCGGAACGCCAGTTTGAGGTGTAAAGGGGTCGGATATGCGGAAACTTTGACGCTGATCGATCGGTCGGTATGGTAAGAAAATATTAATTTGACAATTTGGTTGGGCAATCGGATGCTCAGTAGCTTTCTCACTAGTCCGGCGTGCCAAACTTGATCGAAGGCCTTCTGAACGTCCATGAGGATGGCGGCAGAGCAGCGTCGTTGATTTAAAGCTCGGGTGACGATTGTTTGAAGACTGGTGGTGGCGTTCTGACAAGAGTGGCCCGGCCTGAATCCGAATTGAATTGCCGGAATTATATTATTTTCAGTGCAGAAGTCCCAGATTCGTTCTTTCAACAAGCGTTCAAAGACTTTACCTAGGACGCTGATTAATGAAATAGGGCGGTAAGATTCAGGCTTTGTGGGGTCTTTGCCGGGTTTGGGGATGAGAACTACGTTGGCAGATTTCCAACAACGAGGAAAGTAAGAGAAAGCAAGGCAGGCGTTCAGCAGGGCGCAGAGCGGAGGGAAGATCTCTTCTGGCAGGTTTTTTAGTGCCTGCCTCGAGATTCCGTCGTGCCCTGGGGCACTGTTTCTCCCCGCTCGGCACGCCAGCTGAACTCCTTCGATGGTGAATGGTGAAAGAAGCGGAGAGTTCTCATCAGGTGGGATGTGTATGTGTGGTCTTCGAGTAATATTTCGAGTCATGAGGTCGGTTTCGGCGGCAAAGTCCCTGAGAAATTGGGGGTTATCGGGTGGTGAAAAGACAGTTTGTAGGTTATTTTTGAAGGCGGTGGCTTTGTCTTCGGATGTGTAGATCTTCTGTCCTTGCACTTCGAGATGTGATTCAGCCTTTCTCTTGAGGCCGACGAGGCGGTTGAATTTTTGCCAAAACACGCGCCCTTGTCTGAAGTCCAGTCCGGCTGTTTCGGCCTTCCATTTTCTCCGCTTTTCAGCATTGATTTCTTGTCGGACCTGGGCGTTGAGACGGTTCCATTGTGTTTTGACTGCGGGATCTCGAGTGCGGACGTATAACCTGTATAACTGTCTTTTCAGACGTATCTTTTGCAAAATTCTTTGCGGAAGTGCATGAAAATTGGTGTGTACGGTGGTGAGTGGGACGGCGATGTCTTGCGCATCGATTAAGAGGGATTGGAATTCTTCTGCGTGATTATCTATGTCATCAGTATTCTGATGAATGACGGGTGGTGGTAAATTAGTAGAGACGTGATTAGCAAAGGAATTCCAATCGGCTTTTTTGAAATCGCGAAATGTAAAATTTGTTGCTGGTGGTGGTATGGGATTGTGTAGTGCGGTTTTGACCAGTAGTGGGACATGGTCGGAGGTGATAGGGTCGCCTATAAAGCATTCGTCGTCCACGAGAGTGATTAATCTGTCTGTACAGATTATGTGATCGACTATGGAGGAGCCGAGGTGACTTACTAGTGTTGGATTATTATTTCTAATCCGTAAGAGGGGGAGTGAGACGAGTTGTTCGGCGAGTAGTCTGCCGTTGAGGTTGGTGTGTGTATCACCGAAAAGAATGTTGCGTGAGTTTAAGTTACCCATTATTATGGCTCGTGGTAGAGAGGATGCATATTCGAGAAGGTCGGTTGATAATGGTTGGTTGGGATGTTTGTAGTAGGAAAGAAATGTCGTCGTGGTATTATTCCACGATATGTCGATGGCTATGCAATCCAAATTCTGTTGAGACAGAGGTGCAGGGAGGGGGTGTGGTGACGCGGGGAGTCCGTTTCGGACGAGGAGTCCGTTGCCGTGACAGTAGAAGTTCCTGTCTAGGTGGAAGGTGGTGTAGCCAGTGAAGCGAGGAGGGTTCTTTAAAAGAGTGTCTGTGATAGAAAGTACTTGTATGTTTAGGGAGTGCAGAAGGTGTTTGAGAAGATGTCGCTTCCTGGCTAGACCTTGGCAATTCACGGTCCCGGTAAGAAAGTCCATGACTTAATTTTGTCTTTTGGTGGTAAATGCAAAGTGGACGCGGTTGCCGGCGCCACTAGTTACGGAACAATTGTATCCGTAAAAGGAGGGGACGAGGTGGGTTAAGGTGTCGGCGACTAAGCCACGGGCCGTCGGGACGGCGTTCATGATAGTAGTGGCCAAGATCTCGATCAAGATCTTGGAGTCGGTTGTCAGGTCATATGGGGTCGGTGGCTTTTCGAGAGTCACGGGTGCGATCTCTTGGGCGGATTTTGGTGCCTCCAGCCGCTTGGGGCACCGAGGGTGGAAAGCGGGGTGTGGACCACCGCAATTTTTACAGAGAGGTTCGTTTGCCTTTGGGCAATTGGCGGCCTTATGATCGGTGGCTCCGCAGGAGGGACAGACCGGTTTAGCCCTGCAGGATTCGGCAAGGTGGCCTGTGTTTGAGCAGCGGTTGCAGAACTTGGGTACTGCAGGTAAGGGGTTGGCTCTGTTGGAAGCCTCGCACTCATGTATGAGGCCGTGGAAGTCTATGCCGTAGGAGAGGGCAGTATGATAATCCCTTTCGGATTCAGTAAGAATCCGGAACATTGAGGTGGCTTTGCCATTACGGCGTGACATTATACGCCAAGACCTGGTGGCGGGGAAGTCAACGTCTTTGAGGATGGCCTCGAATTCTTGGTCGGTGATGGTGGAGTCTACATTTCTGCAGACCAGTGAGAAATGGGGCTTGCGGGATCGAGAACGTTGACGATCTTGGCGGGTGGAGCTGAGGGGGATGATGGTGACTTGGTCGTCACCGAGGGTGTTACGAAGCTTTTTTGCTAAAGCTTCGTAGGTGAGGTCGGCTGGAATTTTGAGAAGCGCAGTTCGGTTAGAATTGGCCTTCAGATGAGCGATTTTACCTCTCAACAGCTCGTTGGTGTTGAGAAGGTTGAAAAGTTCTCGCTGGGAGGTGTATTTTTGTGGGAGGTTTCGTATGTTGAGTGTTTGTAGTCGGGTGTTCGATTGAATTTGTCGAGGTTGTCTAGTTTGCTGAGGTTGGGTTGGTTGTTGTTGTTGTCGTTGTGGTTGGGTGGTTGGTGGTGGTGGGGTAGGGATTTTACGTTCTCGGTTAGGCATGGTGCCTAAGCGAGTGAAGTTTCCCTGCTCGGTGCGGGTGTTGGTAGCCGTGGACACATGTGATTTGGCAGAGAAAGTTGGAGATGGACTGCGAGATGATTGAGGTGATTTTTGTTTATTTTCTTTGTCGGACTGTAGCTTGTTAATGAGGGCAATGGCTTTGCTAAGCTGGAAGGTGAGGTTGCTTATCTGTTGTAGGAGTTCGTCTTTCGAAGCCTCGGGGTTGGTTGGGTTGGTCGGGGTTCTGACCAATTCGGGGAATTCTTCTTTAGAAGAGATGGAAGGTGGTGGAGTTTTTTTGCTCCTGTTACGGTATGAGGAGCGTGTCGAAGACATGGCGGTGGACGGAAGGAGCGAAACGAATTCTTGTTTCGTTCTTGCGAGGGGGTGTTAGAGGGTGAGGTGGCTGACAAAAGCCGGCAGCGGACTCACTGCCGGAGGGAGTTTCCTCCCCGGTTAAAGGTTTCCTGACCCTTTTTGTCTGCCTGTTAGTATTTTATATTCACCTGAATCCGGATCCTTCCGTCTTGTGGGGTTGAATGTCGGTTGGCTTCTGGTTGTTCTTCTCTATCGCTTGGTTGGTTATGCGATTTTCATAAATAAAATCCGCTCTAGAAAGAACGGGATTTCATAAATAGAAAGGCTCTATAAAGAGCCGATTTTCATAAACGAAATTGTCCTAGAAAGGACAAGTTGAGATTAAAATCTCGGTATGTAGTCGAATCCGGCGGCAAGTGCTTCTGGAAATACCTGGTTTGTATCAGTGACCAGGTTTTCCGTTTCGGCTTCTCCTTGCAGGCGACCTTCTTCGATAACTGTGTTCACTACCGTGAGATGAGAGAGAACAGCCCTTAAATAAGGCATAGCAGGCTTACGAGAATGAACGAAGGTCGACGTTTGGGCAGGGTTGATATTCGAACTATTGTAGGAATTTTGTGAATTTCTACAATTAGATAGTGATATTTGCGTAATTATATTAGGGTACTAACTGAGACAGTCTCACTTAGTACCAGATATATTGTCTCACTTAGTACATTCGGATGCCACAACACGAACGCCCTCAAAAAGAATATCTTTGTTAATATCAATGTCTATGATCATACAGAAAGTAAGGTTAGTAACCAAATATTGCAAATATCATATCACATTCACAAAATTCTATGAAACTATTGGTATACAGTATAATACATCGATATAAGAAAGTAACTAACTTACTTAAAAATCAGTTTTTGTATTAAAATACTGTAAAAATCATCTAAAACTATCGCAGAACGTTTTGCTTCATGAATGTCAACAACTTACTGAGAGTAAACGTAATTTGGAGGGTAATCTAAATAGTTATTGGTTGCGTTCAGAAAAAACAACTGTTGCACAACCGTTGAGTAAATGTTCTGTGAGCGCACATTGATCAGTGCGCGTAGCACAACATGTTTGGTGAGCGGACGCCATTTTGCTGAGCGGTTTTCAATTGCGCTCAGTGAGCACAACAGGTTGCAAATTGTGATGTTTATATAAGGATCTATGGCTTTATCAATAGTAAACAAAACAAAGATTATATTTAGTAGGGTTATATATGATTTAATTAAAATATTACAACATGAGTGATGAATATGAAGCGATTTATACATATAATAATCTTACATATAGCACAACAGATACCAAAAATGTTCACGAATTATAATAATAATAAATTCAAGTTCTTTAATCGAACAGATACATTTAAATACCTCTATAGCTCTTGCAGACATCCTTAAATGTTCCTTAAATACTAAATCATTGTATGCTGGAATTATTTCTTCGTAATCATTTCTGTTTTTTTCTCAAATACCATGTCTTCTCACGTTATAATCATGCAATGGTTCCTGTAAATTTTCTACTACATGGGCTATAATATTTTGGTTAATATCTATTACCATAATCTAATAATGCAAGAATTAAATTGCTTCTAGCCCTAGCCATAATTTTAATTTCTCAAATATTCATTCCAAAGGCAATAAAATCTATAATAAAGATTATCTATCAAGTTTGTTCCAACTTCATTGAAAACCGTTCAGCAACGGTCACGCTCATGCGCAGTACTAAAAAAGTGTTCCCACTAAAAATTGACGGTTTATCGTAAGGTTTTGATGGCGTTCCTACTGATTTTGGGACCGTTCGCGAACGGTTTTGAAACCATCATTTCGGTACCTGGTCGTGAGCTGAAACTGAATTGACGCTGAAACTGAATTGACTGACTTGCGCACTATTCTGTATTCTGTACATGTACATCGTGTTATCGTTTAACCTAATATTCGAAAATGTTATTGTTTTATAAACATTTTCATTTTCAATAAATCAAACAAATATTTAATAATGGAAGAAGTCTGATATGGTGATTCTATGTCAGATATTTCGTATGAAGATAATTTTGAGTTATTATTAAATAATCCCAGAATGAAAATTATTTAGGTACCTATGTTTATTTGTTTGTTGTATTGTATAGCTGAACCATGATGTAGGTTGAGGTGATGTTAAAGACTCTGATGATGAAGACCAAGATATAATAAATATTAGAGAGATAATTGCAAATACTTTGCCATTCTGAAACAGTATTTCCAATTTGACACTACAATGTATGAATTTGAATATTTTCAAAAATAAAACATAGTTATTTTTTATTATTTACATTTGTTTTGTACTGAACAACTCATTATTCATAAACAGGTACAAAGGTTTGTGATTGAAAGATGATGTAAAAGAAAAGGAACAGAAAATATAATTTAGTGACAACAAAAATTTCTCTCTCAACACTGCTTTTACAATTTATCTTAGGTAAGACATAATATGATATATCTGTAACTTTTTCATTCGTATTTTTTTAGTTATTAAATTTTAATTCCACCTTAAACGATCATTTTTCAGAACTTTTATCTAAAACTTTTCATCCAGTGAACAGTCATTAAAACCGTTCCAACTTCACATTTTCTGGATCGTTTGCAAACGGTGTAAAGTCTGTTACTGCGCACAAAAACAGTCCAAACAGTTTCTGAATCGTTTTGAGACGGTCTCAAAATCGTCGGTTGGAACAAACCTATGATCTTTCCAAAAAATGATCGTTCAGAAGACATACGTCAACCATTCGTTGCTCAGTGAGCGCTCACTCAACAGTTGAGTTATAAGGTATGTTTTCTGAACGCAACCATTCTGATTGTCTCACTTGGTATGCCGTCTTACTTAGTATGCCGTCTTACTTAGTAGCACCCTCCCCTATAAGGTTTAAATTTAGTTTGTGTCTTATGTTATATGTAGGTAGTTTTATTTTCCTCGAAGGCATTGTCATTTGAATTGAATAAGTTCAGGAGGTTTATGTTTTGTTTTTACTTGTGGTATTTTCCTAAAATAGATCAGTTTCTTATTTAAAAATGCGTTTTTCTTTCTTGTGGATTGCTATAAATTATCATTTTTCACTTTTTGTGTCTGCTTACGCCCCATTTCGGGGGTAAAGATGACTTCTGATGCAAAATAAATAGGTGTCCATGTTCACCCCACACATAGGGGCGAAGCCAGACAACATTTCATCAAGAAAAAGTAGTGGGGGGATATTTTTTTGCATACTTTTATATCGTATCATAATCTGGAGATTTAGGGCTTCCTTCATTATTTTTTTCAAATTTTTTGCCCTAAAGGGGTACGAGTAATTCACAAAAAAGTCCAAAAATTGTCCGACTTCACCCCAGATTACGGTATATCTTCTATATTCAAAACCTCAGTATCATTTGTCGCAAACTGTTTGTTCACTAACTATTTTCGCGGTTATATTAATTCAAAACACACACCATAGCTTGGAAGAAGGGGTTACGAACTACGCGCAGATGCGACAAGCAACGTGCGCTGGTGAAATGGCTGACGAACTGAAACTTTAAAAAGTGTAAAAAACCAAAAATTAGTGTGTGAAGCAATGCAAAAGAAAACAACTGTGTATACAGAAACATTAAACGCCTCCAGCCAACTCGGGTACCCGAAAGTGAAACTCCAGGAATAAATTCGGTGTTTCTTCATCAAGTAAATGGTGTGAAAATCGTTAGACGCTTATCAATGACAATATTTCTATAACTAAATCAACGATTCTTCGCGGTACAAATAATATATAGTCCACGTTCTGTCTTTTATCGTCAGTTAGTACCGTGAATGATCAGATGGTCCTACGAGCGAATTTGAGATAATTTGTTTTAAAAATTTTTGATTCATAACATATAAAGATATCGTCCGGCAGCCATTAATAACCGGTACTTCCTTATCCATATCAAATTGTTCTTGCCAGGGAACGACATCAAACCCATCAAAACAAACAATAAAAAGGCGTATAGACTAATTACCTTGTTTGTTTACCAATTTTATAAATAAATGTTAGTTTTGAAGTCTAGTATTTCGGCAATCGTCTAGCGGTGTTTAATACTAATATTTATTATTTATCAATATCAACAAATTGCTATTATACGTATTTCGACAAAATCGTCACAGTGTAATACTAATAATTAATCATCATATCATATCAAATCAAAATTGGTTTACGTATTGCGACAATATCGACACAGTAGCGTAACACCAATAGTCATATCGACATTTTCATCAAACTACAATCAAGTAAATTTAATTAAGCTACATTATATAATCAGTTCAAATTTAATTGAGTTCAATTGAATAATAATAGACAATTTCATCAAATTAAATTAATTAGGTTTAGTAAAATAAAATCGACAATTTCATCAAAATCATATCAGATTTAATTGGTTTAATTGGATTATAACACTAGATCAGAGTCGAATCAAAATCATGTCGCTTAAAAAAGCAATTCAAAAACGCAATCGATTTGTAAGCGCTATAACTGAGTGCTATACGTTGTCGCAAAGCACTCAAGCGGACATAAATTCTAAAGAGGAGTTTAGAATAAGGTATTTGGATCTCGAGGGTAATTTTGAGAAATTTGGGGAACTTCACAATGACGTTATCATGGAGATTGGTGAGGACGTCGATGTCCAATTTGCAGCTCAAGACAAAATCTTTTCCGAAACTAGGAAGTTTTATTATTCATGCAAAGGTGTGTATGCTAAACTTTTTCCTACCCCCACCAATACATTTTCTGGACCAAATGTCCATACCAACCATCCTCCTTTGAAGGAATTAGGAATACCCATTTTCAAGGAAGATAAAAAGCTTTGGCCTACATTTTATGATCTTTTCAATAATCTAATTGGTCAAAATCAAAACATCAGTGACGGTCGTAAACTGCAATATTTATTTTCTTATCTTGAGGGCGAACCCTTGAGATTGCTTTCAGGAATCAGTCTTTCTGATCAAACTTATCAGATTGCCTTTGAAAAACTGGCAAAACGTTATCAAAACAAGCGAGATATCGCCAGCACTGCTCTTGGTGCGATTTTCAAGGTCACCTTGAAAACCGATACAGCGAAGGACTTGCGATATTTAATCGATACTTGCATGTTCTAAGGGCCCTTCAATTCGATATAGAAAGTTGAAATTTTTTCTTGTTTTTCATTCTTTTGGAAAAACTAGACATACTCGTTCTAGTTTTGAAATGTCAAATATTGCAACTGAAATTCCCACTTACCAATCGCTTTTTCAATTTTTAGAAAAAAAATGTAAGGTCTTAGAATCCCATCCACAATCACTAGCTGTTAAGAAACCGGCTCATCAAAATAATTTTCAAGGACAAAGGTCGTCTTATCAAAATAATCACACTGGGCAAAGGCCGTCCTACAAATCACAAAATTCACTTTTTCCAGCATTAACTGGACCCTCAAGGAGTACAGACACGCATTTCAAATATTATAAATGTAATCAAAGTCACGTGCTTTCTAAATGCTTGTAATTCCCGATATTCATGTCGAACATGTAGTTCAAAGAGGCATCATATTTTATTGTATATTTCAGAATCTAATCAAGCATCTAGTTCAAATCAAAACAATCAACAATCTGCTACCAATCTGCATACATCTTTGAACACTTCAGGACCTTTAGGCACCTTTACTTTGTGCACCGCTGTTCTAGATGTCATGGACGGTTGTGGTAATTTTCGGCCTATAAGGGCCTTCTTAGATTCCGGGTCACAGACAGGCTTTATCAGTGAACATTGCAGTCGCCGTCTAAATTTGCCGAGACGATGCTATACCACCGAAATTTTCGGTTTAAATCAAATGTCTTCTTTCACCTCAAAGGGGCTTGCTCAATGTCATATCAAACCAAAGGGGAAAATGGAACCTTTGTTGAATTTCGAGGCAATTGTAGTTCCTCAAATTTGTTCAAATATGCCTGCTCTTACGTTAAATAACTCAACTTGGGATCATCTAGAAAATCTTGAACTTGCATATCCTTCATATTTTAAGTCAAGACCGATCGATTTAATTGTCGGTTGCGAGTTATTTGCCCAAATTTTCAAGGAAGGGCGAATTCTCGGAAAAAAGGGCCAACCTTCTGCGCTTGAAACAGTCTTTGGTTGGGTTCTAATGGGGAAATTAGAAGATAATTTTAACCTTTCAAACCCAAAGCAAACTAGTTGCTATTGAACTAGCCCTTCGGTCCCTTTAGAGATCATCGTTCCTAAATTTTGGGAGCTAGAAAATATTCCGTCAAAACAAATATTATCGCCAGGCGAAAAACAAGCTGAATCCATTTTTTGCGAAAGCGTCACTAGACTTCCATCAGGTAGATTCATGGTAGATTTGCCTTTCAAAAATAAAATCATGCCCGACCTAGGAAATACCTATTCCCAAGCACTTAGACGATTTTTGCTTTTAGAAAAACGTCTTGTCAAAACCCCTGAGTTGTATATTTCTTATTCTAATTTTATGAAAGACTATATCGATTCAAATCACATGTCGTTAATTTTGCTTACTCATCAAATACCAAATTTTTCATGTTACCAACCCCACCACTGCGTCTTAAAACCAGATAGTATGAGTACTAAATCACGAGTCGTTTGGGACTGCTCTGCAAAGGGCTCGAGAAACATCAGCCTAAACGACATATTATTATTAGAGCCAAAACTTCAAAAGGATATTGGCTCGTTGCTTCTTGCTTTTCGTCTTAATCCAATCGCCTATGTCACAGACATAAAACAAATGCTTCGACAAGTTCTTATCAGTCCTCAACATCGCCCTTTTCAAAGAATTTTGTGGCGATTTTCCCCACAAGATCCGATATCGGAATGGGAACTATCAACTGTCACTTTTGGCGTGACATGTTCACCTTATCTTGCAATGCGAACTTTAAACGAGCTTGCAGAGCAAGAAAAGGAACGCTTTCCTAGAGCTAGTAGCGTCCTAAAGACGTCAATTTTCGTCGACGATCTTTTAGTATCTAGCCCTTCAATCTCTGAAGCAGCTTCCCTTCAAAAGGAACCTATCGAATTGTTGAAATTGGGAGGTTTCGAGTTGAAAAAATGGGCGAGTAATTGTCCTGAATTGTTAGCCTCATTGCCTGAATCGGACCGACAAATGTCGCCATCCTTTGATAAAGAGGAGCCACATTTTATCAAGATCTTAGGTTTGCAGTGGCATCCCAAAAATGACATTTTTTCATATCAATGTCAAATGAAGGACAAACCTCCGACAAAACGATCTATCTTGTCTATCATCGGAACTATTTTCGATCCATTAGGTTTTCTTTGTCCCTTATTGTTGCAAGCGAAGTACTTGTTGCAACATCTGTGGCTCTCTAATACAGGTTGGGACGAAAAACCTAACCAAAATATCGTCGAATCTTGGACTAATCTACATTCTGAATTCCCACATTCATCTAACTTCAAAATGCCCAGACAAATAAAACTGTCAAAAACTCAATCTTGTCAAATCATAAGGTTTTGCGACGCCTCGAATAGAAGTT
Source organism: Galeruca laticollis (assembly GCA_963921935.1). NCBI lineage: Eukaryota > Metazoa > Arthropoda > Insecta > Coleoptera > Chrysomelidae > Galeruca > Galeruca laticollis. The sequence goes on along the minus strand of OY998179.1, from coordinate 156,001,286 downwards.
ACGCAAGCGTCATCTATTTTCGCGTAGAAGAGGAAGAAAACATTTCTATCTCTCTCATCTGTGCAAAATCTAGAGTCGCACCTATCAAGACACAAACCTTAGCTAGGTTGGAACTCTTAGGTGCTGTGCTTCTAAGCGATTTAATTCAGTATGTTTTGTCTACCTACGAAGGTAAAATAACTTTCACAAATATCTATGCATTTTGCGATTCTCAAGTAGTTCTTCATTGGCTTTCCTCACCTCCGAATCGTTGGAAAACTTTTGTCGCGAATCGAGTCAATCACATACAAGAAATCCTCTCATCTACTTTTTGGCATTATATACCGTCGTCCCAAAACGCAGCAGATATAGCTTCTAGGGGGTATACCCTTCGCAACTCATTTCCCACGAAAAGTGGTGGAATGGCCGTTCGTTTTTGTGGTCACCAGAAAACGATTGGCCCGACTTCAAAATTACACAATTTCAAATTGACGAAATCGATGTCAATTTGGAAGAAAAGCCACCTGTTTGTTTAAAAACAAATATCATTCTTAACACTCTAGATTGCCTTTTGGAAAGAATTTCACATCTTTCTAAAATTCAGCGTAAGTATCTGTTGCTATGTAATTCGCCTTACTAACATTTTCAAAAATCATTCATACAAAAGACCCTCTAGCATTCCCGATATCCAAGATTTATTCAAAAAACTACTACATCTTAGTCCTGAGGAAATGGAAAATGCACTTTTCGTTCTTATTAAACGAGTTCAAACAACTTGTTTTTTGGAGCTTTTTTCTACCCTATCTGAAAACAAATCAATACCTAAGCCTTTCAGAAAACTTTCACCATTTCTTGACAAAATGGGGCTTATAAGAGTGGGAGGTAGACTTCAAAATTCACATCTTTTATCCTATTCTGCCAAACATCCCCTGTTACTGCCAAACAGACATCGATTAACAACTATCATTATTGAATCTACGCATCGTCAATATTTGCATCCAGGACCTAAAACCTTACATCATCTAATTTCACAACAGTTTTTGATATTGTCAGCTAAAAGAGCCATTCGACGAACCGTATCCAACTGTTTTCAATGTTTTAGGGCAAATCCTAAACCTTATGATCCACCAATTATGAGTTCTCTGCCCTTTCACCGCATCAATCAATTAAAACCTTTTTCTAGCGTAGCTATAGATTTTTGTGGACCCTTTTTCGTTATCTCCCACCGTTATCGAGGATGTAAATCTTTTAAGTCGTATGTCTGTGTGTTTGTCTGTACGACCACACACTGCGTGCATATGGAAGTTACCATGGAATTGTCCACTGAAGGTTTCATTGCTGCCTTTCATAGGTTCGTATCTAGGCGCGGTAGAGAACTCGATTGTTGGACGGATCAAGGAAGTAACTTCCTCGGATTTCGAAATCAACTTGTTGAGTACGCAAAACAGGCGTCAGGTAAACTTTCAATCCGATGGAATTTAAGTCCTCCGTTAAGCCCTCATTTTAACGGTATTGCGGAGGCCGGAGTTAAAAGTTTAAAAACTCATTTTGTTCGAGTTGTAGGCGAACAAAAACTAACACTTATGGAAATGACCACACTAACATGTCGTATCGAGGCTGTCCTTAACTCACGCCCTCTTTTCCCCTCTTCATCAGATCCAAATGATCTACAACCCCTTACTCATGGGCATTTTTTGACCCTACAACCCTTTAACTCAGATATACCTGAACCAGATTTATCGGAAGTTTCTCTGAATCGACTCACGAGATGGCAGCTTATTCAAAGACTCCACGCGGATTTTTGGAAAAAATATTCGGGCGAATACTTGCACACGTTGCAACAACGGTATAAATGGAATAATCCGTCTTCGGAGGTTAAAATCAATGATCTAGTCGTTATTTCGAATGACAGTGATAAGAAACCTTTAAATTGGCCAATCGGAAGGGTAGTTGATGTACACCCTGGCACGGACGGTCAAGTGCGAGTTGCTACAGTTCGTACGGCTGCTGGTATTTGCAAAAGGCCAGTCATCAAACTGTGCCCTTTACTTAAAGAGGATTAATTTGTTTATCTTCTACCTGTTAAATGTGTATGTTTTTTATTCTCTTTTCATTTATTCTTTAGTAAATTCAATTCTTAAGTCAAATTCAGTCGTCAGTTAATCTTTTCTTTTTCTTTAATCATGTCAAATAAGCTCAAATTCCTGTGTTTTGGAGGCCGGTATGTTTGTTTACAAACTATTTTCGCGGTTATATTAATTCAAAACACACACCATAGCTTGGAAGGAGGGGTTACGAACTACGCGCAGATGCGACAAGCAACGTGCGCTGGTGAAATGGCTGACGAACTGAAACTTTAAAAAGTGTGAAAAACCAAAAATGAGTGTGTGAAGCAATGCAAAAGAAAACAACTGTGTATACAGAAACATTAAACGCCTCCAGCCAACTCGGGTACCCGAAAGTGAAACTCCAGGAATAAATTCGGTGTTTCTTCATCAAGTAAATGGTGTGAAAATCGTTAGACGCTTATCAATGACAATATTTCTATAACTAAATCAACGATTCTTCGCGGTACAAATAATATATAGTCCACGTTCTGTCCTTTTAATCAGGAAGAATTATATGAACTCTTACATGCCAAACTTAAAAATAAAACATCTTGTGGTTTCGATGAAGTACCAGCATTCTTAATTAAAAAAATATTGCCATTTATAATATCCCCACTGACATATCTTGTCAATCTTTCCTTTTCGAATGGAACTTTTCCGGATTTGATCAAAACTGGAAAAATAATTCCAATATTTAAGAAAGGTGATTCTAAACCGGTTAGAAATTACCCTCCTATAACTATTCCTTCTATATTTTCAAAAATTTTTGAGTATAGCTATCTGAAAAGGCTAAATGCATACCTACAGCTAAATAATACGATTGTGCAAAACCAACACGGTTTTCAAACTGCAAAATCAATCAACACCGCAAAACATTCTTTTTATCAAGAACTTACAAATATGATGGAGTCGGGTGAGTGTCCTGTTGGGATCTTTTGTGATCTCAGCAGGGCATTTGACTGTGTCGATCATAACATCTTAACTAAGAAATTGTATAATATAGGAATCCAGAATCACTTACTAAATTGGATCACATCTTACTTAAATGCACGTCAATAATACGTGAGCTTACCAAAAATAGCAAAGAACAGTATCGAAACCTGTACATCACATTATCTATCATCAACAGTAGGAGTGCCCCAAGGAGCAATTATGGGTCCAATTCTGTTTTTAATTTATATAAATGACATTGTGTCAGTTAACTTATCAACTCACTTTACATTATATGCTGATGACACCTTGTTGTTGGTTTCTGATAAGTGTCAATCAGTAGTTGAAGATAATTGTAATAGTCTCTTGGCGGGTCTTTATAATTGGTTTTGCATGAATTCACTCTATCTTAATGCAGAAAAAACGCAAGTGATACAATTTCATCATAGACAAAAACAACTGCAGTTTGTAGATCTAAAAATTGATAATCAATCGATAGAGTGTGTCTCTTGTGTCAAATTTCTGGGCTTGCTGATCGACGAATGTCTTAATTGGAGTAAGCAATGTGAGGCAATTATTTCGAAGTTGAATTCCAGTAATTACTTATCTAAAAATCTGAGATCTGTTCTTACACAAAAACAAATGATTATGCTGTTTCACGCACAAGTGGAATCCCGTCTGAGGTATGGCATATCTTTCTGGGGAATGTCTACCAATTCTAAAGACGTATTTGTGTCACAGAAAAGAATGATTCGTTGTATTGCTGGTGTCTCTCGTCTAACTGGTTGTAGAGAACAATTTAAAAAATTGAAAATATTAACGTTGCCCTGTTTGTATATTTTAGATGTTTGTGTTTTCATATATAACAACATATGTGATTTCAAAACTAACTACCAGAAGCATAATATCAATACAAGACGCTGTGATAATCTGGCTTTGACTTTTCCTAAAAGTAATATTACTTTCAAATCCCCTCCTATGATGGGACTACGACTTTTTAATAAATCACCATTATATATTAAATCAAGTAAAAGAATAAAATCATTCAAAATTTTACTTAAATCGTTTTTACTTGATATGTGTTTTTATTCAGTCGATGAGTGTTTAAATTTGTAACAACTTTGTGTATATTATCCTATATTTTTCATTATGCGTCATTTTCACTTTACTTTTAGGCTGTACTAGTTAGTTAGTTAGTTAGGTAGTTAGATTAGTTTTTAAGAAAACTGTTGACGAATTTTATACAAACTTTGTTTGTCATTCAAAAAACAAAGAATTTTATTTTATTTTTTATTTTATCGTCAGTTAGTACCGTGAATGATCACAAACAGTATTTTCAATATATATTTTCCCAGTAATCAGCAGCAACAACACATTATGAAAAAAATATATTTCATTAGAATAAATCGTGACGGAAAGCAACAAATAATATTCAGTAGTTATTCCTTATTACCTATAATTGCACACGAAATACTTAAAACCGATTAGTGTGAAGGTTGTTGTAAACTCGAAATGATCTTTTTATGGCAGGCTAGTATTTTTATTAGTATCAGTATCGTTTATGCTGATTATGAATGTGGTCTTGAAAATGCGCATTGTCATCAATACAATGCTTACGCTAGATCTGTAGATGAATCTTGTAACAATATCGAACACCCCAATTGGGGTACCCAATATTCTGTCTACGATAGACTAGTACCAGCAAAATATGGCAGAAGTAAGTAATAGCATTTTCCAATTTTTTGAACAATGAATAGTGTATTATAAAGATTCTTATGCCTGTAAGTTAATACCTCATATCGTCTAAATTCTTGCTTGTACCACCACCTGTGTACTAGACATAGTTATAGTTTTCTAGTCCAATAGGTGATATATTAGTTTTTGACAGCTTGTCAATTTTGATGTTTTACTTTGACTTCAATGAATAAAAGCAGTGTTACTAGAACTTATTTGATATTTAATTTATATCCGCTCGGATCGGTACATGTTACAAATAGTACTGAGAGAAATTCATATTTTGATACCAAGTATTTCATCATAATATTCTGAGTTGATTGATTTAGAGTGTTTGACTCGGCATCTTTTTGCACAGCTACTGTACAAAAGTTTTGCACATCATAGAGAGTTATGATTCACTTATATATTTCCAACAATTTTTTGCTGAAAAGTTTTCGTGCAAAAATGAGGGAGACATGACATCCTTCAACACCAAGTATTTTCAGATATAGTAATATCCTCTTCAAATGGAAATAAATAAATTCCAGCCATTCCTTTGGGAAAAGCTGGAATTATGGCTGAATGAGTGAAAATATTTTGAATCAGACGTTTGCTAAAAAGCGAGTCGTTGGTATAATGATAGGAAATACTGACAACCATGACCATGTTATTTTTAGCTCTGAACAAAATATTGACTACCAAAGAGGTACAATCATTAGTCCACAGGTTATGCTAGAAGACAAACAATAATGACAAATCTAATTGGAAGTTGATACTAAGTAAATGAACGTTAAAAAAATATAGGAAAAGCTAAAATAGTAAATCAGGTCACTGAAAATAAAAAGCCGAATACTTTTGAAGCTGTGAAGATCAAGATTCGAAGAAAAGATAAGCTGTAATGAATAGAGTACTATGTCCACAGAAAAGGAAGGATTATAGTGAGAAGACAATACAAAATGAGAATAAAACTGAATGACGCTGAAGATAGAAGCCAAATAACAGAAACTAGATAACCTGAATAGAAGATTGAAGATCGACAGGTGTTGAGAAAGATCAGTTATGATTCACCATTTAGTAGCCCTCCTAAATTCACTAAATCTAAATTATGTTATGGGTTACTTTGATCATCAAACCAAAACATAACTCTAATGACTGATCACTATTTCATTATATTTAACATTCTAATATTTGTAAACGTTAGGTACTATTTGCTAAAATTTGGAGACTAATTATATTTTTTCACTGATACTTCTAGAAGGTTCATTTGCACTTGCTAAAAATGGAAAACCATTACCTAATCCTAGAGTTGTATCGACTACTGTCTTCACGGAAGAAACATTTCCAGATCGAGATTTGACGATTAGTGCCATTGAATATGGTCAAATGATATCACATGATTTGAGCGAATCCTTCCAAAGTAAGTATGGAATAATTGAAATAATATATTGAGTTTTCGTGTTTATAACAAATGGAAATATCGTTTGAAGAGTGTTATAACAACCTAAATTTTTAATATCTTGTTCCTACAAACTCTTCGATAATCGTATATTCTTCAACTAGTGTATAATGATGGCTATTATTCACGCAAATGAAGTTTCCAAAACGAGCGAGCGCAGTGAGTGAGTTCTGGAATCATCCAAATGAATAATAGCCATTCGACACAAGTCAAAGACTATACTTTCTCCACGACTATGCATAAAAAAATTCTTCCTTTGGGAATCGAATCTCGATCACCCGCGTGTTGGAGTCAATTATCGATACCACTGATCTATCAACCACATTTATTTATGAAACCTAAAGGAACATAGATAAGGTACCTCAAATTTTTAATAGACACCTTTACATATTTAAATGGAATCATAACATTATTAGGAATAATAATAGAGATAACATAAATATAGGTACTTAATTAGATTCATTCGTTTGCAAAATTTATGGTAAGATTATTTCAATTACTTATATCTAATGTGGTTGGTAGTGAATTATGATTAAAACTAGCAGTGCTAGTACTGCTAGTCTGTGCAGTATGTAGTTGGTTGACTCCGGTCTAATTCATCGACTGCAATATTTTGTTCGCAGTGTTCATTTTATTTGTCATTGAGTCATCCACGTAGCCCTCAGCTACGGATGTACGTTTCTAGCCACCGTGTCGTTTGAGATCCGTAATATCTCCCCCGCGTCAATTAATAGTGTTTCAAAAGGTCTGCGAAAACTATGTCCGGTGTACAGATTTACATTTGGTAAGTTTAAGTAGGCTGATATTTGTCGGCCCATTGATGCAAATTTGTTGATGCCAATTCTCTGAGCAGTACATTTGCCGCGTTGGTAGGTCAATAAGAAAAAAGTATTTGTTACATTAGTTGAGCGTAGTGCTATATACTTTTTAAATATTTCATAAAATACACCTGTTACTGTAAATTTTCTAACAATCTCTGTTTCAGTGTTAGGTATGATTATTAAAACAGCTGAATTAAGGTCTTGAACGTCTTCCATTCTCATTCAATACATTTCGTTATCGCGGCAAGCACCCAAAACCCCTATGATTAATGCAACCTGGAATAAACGCTTTTAAAGATTAAAACTAACTTTTTCGCATATGTCAGATGCCCTAAACAATAGTCTGTCATAAAATTGTCACTTGTATACACTTCGGGGGATGTATCTTGCTAACAAACAAAAATATCTTCAAAAATAACCAAAAATGTAGTATATCTGGATTTATAGGACCCGCAAAAATGTGGTACTTCAGGTACCATAGCACCCGTTGTACTAGCTCTAATGAGCTCAAAATAAAGGAAGTTCATCTATAAGATGCCCTGAACAATATACAGTTATAAAAATGGCCACTTGTATACACTCTGGAGGCTGTATCGTGCTACCAAACTGGAAATTCTCCAAAAATGAAAAAAAATTTGGTACTTCAACTACCATAACACTCGTTGTACTAGCTTTAGTGAGCTGAATATCAATAGAATTCATCTTTGAGATGCTCTGCATGATATCCGATTATAGAATTGGTCACTTGTATATGTATATACTCCGGAGGCTGTATCGTGCTAATAAACTGAAATTTCTCAAAAAATGGCAAAAGTCTCATACTTCAAGTACCATAGCACCCGTTGTACGGGCTCGGGTGTGCTGAAAATCGATAGGGTTCATCTGTGAGATGTCTTGAATAGTATTGGTAACTTGTTGCACTCCAGAGGCTGTATCGTGCTAACAAACATGTAACGAAAAGTGGCCGACGACGACGACATACACACAGAATTTTTTTTCTGAAAACCGTTTTTTCGTGTTGTTCTAGATGAAAAATGTGATAATAAGTCAAATTTTTCTTTCAAAATCCCAACTTTTTTAGAGGTAAACTTGCCTCGCATATTAGATAGGTTGGGTGGAAAAGTAAAAGATACTACTTTCAAACTTTTACATCTAAGTGAAACAATTAAATTTATTATTACCTCAGTTCCGAGATATATATTGCGTGGAGATTCTGTGATAAATTTATTTATATCTTCTGAGGTTAACTTTTTCGATTCCTTTGCTCGAAATCCTTTCCCTTTTCTTTTAAGGACCGGCCACAATTTTGAATAATGTTTAATGTGTATTTCATTATTAACCTTTAATGTGCTTCTTAGTATATTTTCCAAAAAGTTGAAGATTTATATTTTTCGGAAAATTCTGTAAAATAAACTATGCTATGCCATAAATGTTTCCTAAGTCTTATTATAGTCATGCTTTGATCACTCCGGTAGCAGATTCATTGTGGATGATTGAGCAATTTGTTTAATTTCGGGACTCGTACATATTAAACCTTCACTATCGCTATGGTTGGCCATTTTATTCTCTATATATACGTAAAATTATGATTATATTATTATTTTGACGTTTTAAACGACGCGATGTCGGAAGCGATTTGCGTAGTTGGGTATTTGACGTTTTGATTTAGTCATTTTAACGTGATTTCTGATAATCATAGAATGTGATTGACTTACGAGAGTAAATTATTTCCCATTCTTCACTAGCCTGAAGAATTTATATCATTATTTAGCTATATGTGTACGAATAATTTGTGCATTATTATATATTCGTGGAGAAACATCGTTTATAAATCATTTGTAGATAATAAAACAGTGCTTCAGAATATGTTGATAAACATTAGCTTCCAAATAATGTTTGAAAATTACTATTGCATCTTACCAAATGACGTCAGTTGTGTAACGTACAATGCATCTAACTGGTGAAATCATACGTAACACGGGTTTGAAGATTCTTTTGAAGTTGTTATAATGTATATGAAAATGAGATGGTTTCTTCTTTCAAAAACTGTACTATTTTTACCTGGTGATAATTACAAAATAATACAAAAATAGTATATCACTATTTTTATAATGTACAGACCTCTGGGACATATTTGATAAATCATTTGTAGAGAACCAAACAATGTAACGTACAACGCATTTAACTCGTGAAATGATACGTATCAAGAGGCTGAAGCTGTTAATATTTATATATAAATATATATATATATATATATATATATATATATATATATATATATATATATATATATATATATATTGAACATAATTCAAGAACACAGAAACTAAAATAATATAACTCATATCAGCATACTACACAGAATTATATAAACCAGTATCGGTTAATGAAAATATTTCCATGTACAAAATATTCTGGAGCATATATACATCATCTGTTAAGTGTTAGAGAATTATTAGCACCTATTTTGATCAGGATACATAATATCTATTACCTTATAAAAGTAAAAAAATATATATATATAGAAGAGATAGTTCTTCACTACTTAGATGGAAGTATAATTGAAATTCTCACTCTCACAAATATATTGAAGTTTGGAACATTTGATTGAATATCTTTAATATGATACCAAAAGAATTTATTGATGAAATAAGCTATTCATAATGGAATACAATATATGAGCAATAGTAATAAGAAATTTGAATAAAAAGGATAAGACTTACCTTTGATCACAGTAGTTCATTTAAGAAGCATATCGAAAATCCATTGTAAGTAATAAATCAAAATTCCTTAATTAAAAGAAACATGTAATCCATATTCTAAAAATATTCATTGAAGATTAATAATAGTTATAGTAAATAAACATGTAATAATTTAATTATTTAACATTTAGAGATTTTTGGTTATATATATCAAATAATGTCAGAAATGTCGAAAAAATCATTTTATAAATTGACTGGAATAAGATTATAAATTGAAAAAGAAGCAGAACCATAGAAATCTATATTTATTGAGTCAAGGAAGATGTGAATTTTATGGCTTGTAATTATATATTAGGAATCAGAAAATGAATCGGAAATCAAGATATTTATAATTTCGGATAGCAACGAAAAATAAAAAGGCGGGTTGGTTGTTGATTTTTGAATAATGATGGAAGTCGGTAATTAGAAAACTGAAATGGTTGAAGAATTTAAAAAGAGAGACTTAAGTTATCGTACAAAGAAGTGAGTTATTCCATATATTAATTCGAAATAGCTAGTATAAGGCTATTAAAATAATAATTTCTACGAAGATATATACAATATATAAAAAATTACATGGTATTGGAGGCTATGGTACAAATGAAAGAGTCATTTCAAATTGAATAATCAGTTGATGTGGTACGGAATCGTAATGTAAAGTTCCTGAATAAGATATTAAGCATTGATTGGGAATTCCAAGCTGGAGAATAATAGAAATTACAAACACGTGTTACCTGTAACAAGAAATCTAGTAAAAAAAACATCTCCATCTGGACGACATATGTATGCATGACATGGTTTTTTAACAGACAGAATTTCAAGAAAGGAATATTAGTGGTTGAGAGGTTAGTGTTTCTTTTTATCTTTGTTGGTACCAACATTCGGGTTAGAGATGTACATGTATAATAAAAGTAATAAGAATTAGTATCTGAAACTATTAAACATATTAAAAGCATTAAAAAAGAAAGGTAATAACATAGACTTGAGTACTTACCATCTATATTTAACAAATATTTTATTGTTTGACATTTCAATATTATATTAGTATTTAAGATAGTTCATCACTTACTTTAAATTTATAATACATAATTCTTGATCAATATAATATAGTTGTTGTATTAAAGGTATTCTTGAAACTATTGTTTATGTTCAGATAAATATTACTTCAACTGATATGAGTGACAGTTGGAATCGATTATTCTACTGATAATTTCCATCTATTTTAATTGTGAGACAAAATCGATTTCTATATTGAAAGTTTCTATACATAGGCGCACCAATTAATATAAAAAATATAATATCAGTTATTTGAATGATTCATATATATGTAAAATATTGTAGATATAGAGTTAAAATCACTTCCAGATCCCAAAGAGTAGTAAGAGTTTCTCATGCTCTCCACATAAATATATAAATACATAAAAAATTTTCTTTACTTCATTACTGAGCTAGCTATACTAGAGTTCAATATATTAAATTGATAATATAACAATTATAGTGATATTGTAGGCAAAGTATACAACTATAACAATCCATTATAAAATTTGGCGGCCGAACGTGGGGCAAATTAAGATTTTTTCGTGATAAGAAGGTTTTAAAAACATTAGAATTAGATACAATTAAAATGGCAAAGAGAATGATGCTTAGGGACGGAAAACAAATAGGTTTGGAAGGCAGATCAGATGAGGAACAAGAAGAAAGGAGACGTGGAATGGGATATTTAGATGTAGAGGAACAAACCTTAATAGATAAAGAAAGTGAAGAATCAAGGGAACAGCAGGATAGTAGACAAGACAGGCAGGATAGTGTAAGCAGAGGAGATCAAATAATGGAATTTTTAATTAATTTGAATGGGAAGATAGACAATATGAGGGGAGATTTGAATGGGAAGATAGATAATATGAGCGGAGATTTGAATGGGAAGATAGATGATATGAGGGGAGATTTGAATGGAAAGATGGACAAGATGAATGGGAACATGAATGATTTAAATGGAAACATGAACAGGATGGAAAAGAAAATAGAAGAGGTGAAGATGGAAGGTTTAAAGGAAATTAAGAAACTTAGGGAGGAAAATGAAGAATTTAGAAAACAGATAGATAAAATTAAAATTGATATAAAAGAAGAAAATACGAATTTGAGAGTAGAACTTCAGGAACATAGAATTAAAAAAAGAGAAACAATTGAAAAAGAGGTAGAAGAAGAAGTTCAGGAACTAGGAAGAAGTCTAGAAGAAAATTCATCAGGAGCAATTCAAGTAGAAGTAAAGAAACAAAATGAGAATATAATTGAAGAAATACAGTCTATAAAAGTACAAGAACAAACAAATGAGGAAATAATGCAAATGTATGAACAGAATTTGAATAAGAAATTTAATGACTTAAATGGAAGGATAGAAGAACAAACGGGATCGTGTAAAAAAAGGAGAGAAAGTATAGAGAAATTAGTTAATTGGGAATTAAAAGAAATGAACAGACGATTACAAGAAACTAAGGAAGAAATAGATGAAACCATAAGACTAATTGAAGAACCAATAATTTACACAGAGAATGGCGAAATCAGAGTGAAACTTAAGAGAAACATAAAAATAATTGATCCAAGAATATTTATTAAGAGAATTGGAAATGAAAGAAATCGAATTGAGATTATGGTGGATATGAAAATAATAAAAATCAACTTCAATGAGATGGAAGAATGTGAGATGCAAATTTCAATGCATTTATGGGAAGAAATTGATGAGATATGGGACTTCAAAATTAAAAAAATTATGGTGGTGAACAGAAAGAAGTTACAGAAACCAATAGGGAATCAAACAATAAGAGAAGAGAATAAGACGAAGTTTAGGAAAAGAAAATAAAATTGAATTATATGACAGGATTATAGGAATGAAATCTAGAAAACGAAAAGGAATTGTACATGGTAAAGAATGGATATAAAAACAATATGTAAATAAAATATTTATGATTAATAGGTAATATTTAAATAGAAATTATATAAACATGGATTGATAATAGAAGAAATGATAGACATGTTGATATGAATTATGGAAATGAAAATAGAAGTTACAGAAATAAAAAACGAATATATGGAAATGGAGATAAAATTTGACAACAAGTATTGTGAGAATAGGAGAGATTTTAGAAACTTTGATAGAAGATATGATAATGGAAATAGAAATGAAATTAAGCAACAAAATAGATAGACAGGATGAAATAATTACATTTATAGGAACAAACGGACGGAAGTTATATGAACTAGGCAAATATATGATACAAAATATTGAATTAAAGGATGAAAAAGAAGTTGATATGTAAGCATAGTCGATGAAGAAGTTGGAAATAGACATAGTTATTGATGTATAGATGAAATATAAGAAAATAATTGATTTTGAATAGATAGATAGAATTAAATGGTAAAATAATTGAATTTGAGGAGGTAAATATGGAAGTATTGGCAATTGAAGAGGATAATAGGAAGTTATGGAATATAAAGAGGAATGGAATTATGGTAGAATTGGAGTTAGTGAGTGGAAATAAGGAATATGGTGAGAAAGTGAAGAGTTTCATGATGAAATATGAAGGATTGATTGAAAAAGAAATTAGACTGGCTAACCATTATGAGTGTGAGATAGAATAAATAGAAGATGTGAAAAGTAATGGTAATTGGACAGATTGTGATGAAGAATATTATGAAGTTATAAATGAATTATTAAAGACGTATAACAAAAGAATTTCGAAGGAACTAAGGGTTGCTTAACTAAAATATCGATGTAATAAAGGAGAAGAATACTGAGAAATGTTTAAGTAAAATCATATCCAGTTCCATGTAAGTTGTTTAGGCAGAGTAGAATAAATGAGAGTTGAAATATTACAGATCATAGAAGAAATTGATCAACATGTATATAGGGAATTTTAGAATAACAAATAACAGTACCTTACGTGAAATTTCCATAGATATAGTAGATTTAAGAAGTTTTATGGGAATTAGGAATAATAGTTTAATTTGATTCAAGATAATTTTGAGATATGTTGATAATTATTTAATAGATAATATTATGTTACTAATTTATCAATAGTTAGATTTAGTGTAGATATATGATAGGTATTAGAGATATAATAATAGATTGGGAAATTAATCGCCGTATTCAAAGAACATAATGAAAGAAGGATAATACACAAATTTAGATTTGCCTCCAGAAAAAAAAGAATTAATTTTAAATTGGAAATTTAAATGTGAAGAAGATCTCAAGGTATTGAGAACTCTTAAAATTTAAATTTGAGGGGATTTGAACATAATTCAAGAACACAGAAACTAAAATAATATAACTCATATCAGCATACTACACAGAATTATATAAACCAGTATCGGTTAATGAAAATATTTCCATGTACAAAATATTCTGGAGCATATATACATCATCTGTTAAGTGTTAGAGAATTATTAGCACCTATTTTGATCAGGATACATAATATCTATTACCTTATAAAAGTAAAAAAATATATATATATAGAAGAGATAGTTCTTCACTACTTAGATGAAAGTATAATTGAAATTCTCACTCTCACAAATATATTGAAGTTTGGAACATTTGATTGAATATCTTCAATATGATACCAAAAGAATTTATTGATGAAATAAGCTATTCATAATGGAATACAATATATGAGCAATAGTAATAAGACATTTGAATAGAAAGGATAAGACTTACCTTTGAACACAGTAGTTCATTTAAGAAGCATATCGAAAATCCATTGTAAGTAATAAATCAAAATTCCTTAATTAAAAGAAACATGTAATCCATATTCTAAAAATATTCATTGAACATTAATAATAGTTATAGTAAATAAACATGTAATAATTTAATTATTTAACATTTAGAGAGTTTTGGTTATATATATCAAATAATGTCAGAAATGTCAAAAAAATCATTTTATAAATTGACTGGAATAAGGTTATAAATTGAAAAAGAAGCAGAACCATAGAAATCTATATTTATTGAGTCAAGAAAGATGTGAATTTTATGGTTTGTAATTATATATTAGGAATTAGAAAATGAATCGGAAATCAAGATATTTATGATTTCGGATAGCAACGAAAAATAAAAAGGCGGGTTGGTTGTTGATTTTTGAATAATGATGGAATATATTCCTGGAAAACAAAATATTGTTGCTGATGCTTTAAGTAGAGAGACAGAAACCACATCTGAACAGAGAAAGTATAAAATAGGTATAAATAGAATACTACAAGAGGAAGGATTATATTCAATGGATAAAATTAGGCAAGATCAACAAAATTAAGAATCAAATTATAAAAATAATGCTATTAATATAGAGGAAATATGGTATAAATGTCTGGAAGATAGAGAAGTATTTGTAATTACACAAGATTATGCAAAGGAAATTTTGAGAAATTTACATGAAGAACATGGACATGTTGGGACTAGGAAGTTATGGATGCTTTTTAGAGAAAACTATATAACAAAAAAGGATTTAGCAATTGCCAAAAATATTTGTAAAGTGTGTGCCATATGTCAACTAGCAAAAGAAAAAAATTATCACAATAAAAATTTGACAAAATCAATAGTTGCACAGAAGCCATTACAAATTGTTGCTATAGATTTCATAAGCAATTTAATATCGAGCATACAAGAGAATAAACACATATTTGTTATCACTGATATTTTTACGAAATTTGTTAAAGTTTACCCATGCAAAAGAACCAATGCAAAAACTGTGATAGAGATTTTAAAAATGTACATAAAAAAATATGGAACGCCAAAAACAATAATATTAGATCATGCAACTTATTTTGAAAGTGAAAAACTAGCTAAATTTAGTCAAAATCAAGAAATTCAGTTGAACTTTATTAGCATTAGGAAACCATCGTCAAATCCAGCTGAAATATACATTAAAGAGATAAATAAATATCTACGAATTGTATCTAATCAGGATCACTGTCAATGGGAAAATAATTTAAATCAAGTAGAAAGATTCCTTAACCAAATACCTCATGGTATTACAAATGAATGCCCAGAGTATTTATTTACAGGCACAATACCTGAAAGAAATTGGGTAGTTAATCGAAAATTAGAAATGGAAGATGTGAATGAAAGACTGCAGAAGCAAGCTAATAAATATATTAAAAGGATGAATCAAAAAAATAAAAAGAAGACCATTTTTGAAAAAGGAGAATTAGTAATTGTAAGATCATTGCAAGTTGCAAAAAGATCAGAGAATTGTTGCGCAAAATTATTGCTATCATTTGAGGGACCTTATGATGTAGGCATCGAAGGAGCAAAAAATTGTTACCAATTATTTGATCCCAATACCGGTAATGAAAGAGGAGTTTTTAATATAGAACAGGTATATAAATATTATGCATAACTTGGAACAAATGATATTATGTTACGTGAAATTTTAAAAAAAGATATAGTAGAGTTAATAAGTTTTATGGGAATTACTGATAATAGTTTAATTTGATTGAATATAAGTTTTTAGAAATATGTTAATAATCATTTGGAAGATATTGTTTTACTAGGATACTAATAAGATATTTGGCAATTTTGGAAGATAAATTATAATAATATACAAGAATCGATTTGTCATTCTTTTATTAGGGAGATTTGATACAGTTCCTCTATTTAAAATGTGAATGAAACATTGAAATAAGGAAAATGATTTATATTTGTATGCAATTCTTTCGATACACACTGTATTATAGGTATAATCAATATCAATAATTTTGAAAGATTGAAGAATGACGTTTATGTAGAATATATTTAATGAGAGCAAATTTGAATTATCTAGGGTCTAAGTGCCAAAAATTATGATTGGTTATTTTTCTCCCTTATGAAGAAAATAAAACTAACAATTATAAAAAAAAAACTTACTTTTCGCGCTGGCTCATCATATTCCAATGTAGGCTTCACCACTGATCGAAATATAAACTTTTTTATACTAATTAGACCGTAAAATGTAAAATGTTGTTGTTTCATCAAAACACGATTCGCTACTGATTCGAAATAAATATTCTAGTAAACGCATAACCATTCATATATTAATAAATTTGTTGGCTCTACCGGATAGGCAACATTAATGCCAAAACACAAATCGAATGTGACATTTTAATTTTCGGATGACATTTATGTAGAATATATTTAATGATAGACAGAATTATCTTACATTTTTGAGAATATATTTGAAATTTTAAAATACAGATGTCTCTGCTATCAGAATTACAATGATAATAAAAGAATTAAAATCTCTCTTTGTTATAGGGAAACATAAATTAGTATTTTTTTTAAAAAAAAGGAATTTTTCGTAACCAAAGGAGAGGAGATTTATTTATTTGAAGAAAGTTTAGTTAGTTGTGTTTGAAATCCCGAAGAGGCAACATCGTAATTAGAGTTGTCTCAATTTTTGGTAGATAGTAGAAGTTGTATATTTATACAACCAGATTCAAAAGCCATTTCATAATAAAGCCAGTTGGTGCATGATTCGAATAAGAATTGCATCGTGTGTAGTGAATGTGTTCCAGATTTCTAAATGAAATTTAGAAAGTTTCCTAAATTCTAAGATCAATTAGAATTGTACGAGTTGTCCAGTTATTAGTTGGTGAGTCCGATCCAGTATTTTACAATAATTTCTCAAGAAATAATAAGGCCTATTTTCAAATTAAATTTGTCATAGATGCATCTTTTAGATTTTTGATTGCAAACAAAATTAATAAACCATATGAGAAAATTCTCATAAGAGAAGAGAAGTTTTGAACTAGAAAAATTTGAGTTAAGCTTGTTTTTGACATTTATCCATATCAAGATTTGGATCGACAATTGGAATTTTTATTAAACGTTTTTCATTAGGTTAATTTATAGCATATATGTTGTAGTGAATAAAACTGTCGATCAAATCAGTGACAGTTGGTAATTTTCAGTGACAGAAATATTGGAAACTTCATCAGAGATTCAAAGTGCCTTTTATAATATTAAACAAACAGTTTCTATAGGTTCGGACCAATAGTGAAACAGATAATTTGGAGATACGTAAAAATTTAAACAAATTTTAAATAATTAATTTTTTTAACAGTTTAATCCCACCCTGAGAGAAGACTAATAGGTCGATTATACATATAAATTCATTTTTAGAAATACTAAATTAATATTTATTAGAGCAGGGCATATTTTTGACAACTACTGTCAAAGTAGAAATTTCTTACATAAAGTCTTAAAATGTATGTAAAAGAATTTTCGCTGCGACAATATACATCAACGTGAGGTGAATTGAAATTTATCTTTACAGGAAGGTTTACATTAAAATTAAATGATTAAAATTCATCTTAGAGAATTAGATATATTATAATTTGGCGCCCAACGTGGGGCAATTATAATTGAAAGGAGGTATAAGTGAATATATTATAATTTTGTCATCCAAACGTGGGGCAACTATAGAATAATATTGAATATATAATAATTTGGCGCCCAAAACGTGGGGCGATTAAAATTTTGAATATAACTATAAAAATATGGAAATTTATTGACATTATTATTGAAGAAAAAATTTTAATATCTACCATGGAAAGAAGAATGACATTAAGGGATGGTAAACAGGTAGGAGTTGAAAGTGGATCTGAAGAAGAAAGGGAAGAAATGAGTCATTGAAGAGGAGATTTTCAGGTGCAGTACTTTGAGCAAGGAAGGGTACAAACGAGAAGTTTTGACGGGAGATGAAGCAGCAGAACAGGAGGATAGACGACAGGGAGCGCAAGGAAGAAAAAGTCAAGATCATCAGATGATGGAAATGATGCGACAATTATTGGGAGATATAAATAGTATGAATGGAAATCTGAATAATATGAGGGAAGAAATGAATGTGAATATGAATAATATGGAAAAGATTATGAGGAGAGATATGAATGATATAAAGGGGAACATGAATCACTTGGAAAAGAAAATTGATGAGGTTAAAATGGAAAGTTTGAATGAGATTAAGAAAGTTAGGGAAGAGAACGAGCAATTTAGGAAGCAGATTGAAAAGGTGAAAGGAGATATGATGGGCCAGAATGAAAATTTACGCATGGAAATTCAAGAAAATGGCATTAAAATCAGGGAAGATATAAACAAGCAGGTGGTAGAAGAAGTTCAAGAACTATGAAGATGCCTAGAAGAAAATTTATTTGGAGTGATTCAAGTGGAAGTGAAGAAATAAAATGAGAACATAATTGAAGAGATACAGTCTATTAAAGTACAAGGACAAACAAATGAGGAAGTGATGCAAATGTATGAACAGAATTTGAATAAGAAATTTTATTATTTAAATGGGAGGATAGAAGAACAAACAGGAACGTGTATTAAAAGGAGTGAAAATATAGACAAATTATTTAACAAGGAATTGGAGGAAATGAATAGAAAATCCCAAGAAACTATAGAAGATAATCTAAAACGGAATGGAGGTGGAATTATGTACACTGGAAATATAGATTTTGGAGTGAAATTTGATGGAAGTATAAATATAATTCATCCAAGAGTATTTATTAAGATAATCAAAAGTAGAATGAGATATATATATATATATATATATATATATATATAGTGATATTCTATGTAGGGGGATAAATATGAAACACTTCATTATTAAAAAAAATGGGTTGTCAAAATAATAGTAGACAGGATCTTTCGAAGCTTAAAAAGGAACATTTTCATGGTAAACATCATGATTCATATACGAAGCTCAATAACAGTATATTCAAATTAGGAGGATCCATAAAACATTATATCTTACCTAAAGAAAATCGCCTCGTATCTGAATATCATTTAAAATTCATACTAACCAGTTGGAAAGACTAAAATCTACAAATAAAAACTGAAACAATGTACTCTGATTTGAACGACAGGAGATGTGGATACTTGGCAAAATTTTCAGTATCAAAGTTGTAAAGAAGATCTGAAATGCATTGAAAACTAATTATCGAACATGGTTTGTACCTATTGGAAGCACAGTTGGTGAAGATGATAAAACATGGATGATAGCTTCAAATGAAGAGTCTCATAATATATTGTTGGTTATGCTACATGGATTTGTACCTGGTGTATGTCGAGTCTCACTTTTCCCTCTCTAAAATAGTCCTGTGTAAGCTATTGATTTAGTAGGATAGTTAAATTAAGAAGATGAGTACTTCAGACAAATCACCGAACACATCAACTCAATGATCAAGTCAGAATTGAAAAGTATGAATTGGCAATATTTGTTAAAGAAAAGTTGATAAATTTTTCTAGGATTTTATTGCTTCATAAAAAATTATGATAACGGCAAGGTACAATAAAGTTGACATCATGAATAAAATAGAAGCGTTTGAGATGTGGTGCTATCGAAGAATCCTTAAAATCACGTGGACTGCACATACCAGTGATGAAGAGGTACTCAGACAGCTGTATAAGGATCGAGAACTCCTGAACACCATAAAAATAAGAAAGGTCAGTTATTTCGGTCATATAATGCGAGGAAACAAATATCACATCCCTCGGCTGATCATTCAGGGAAAAGTTGAGGGCAGAAGATGGATAGGTCGCAGAAAGCTGTCGTGGCTACGAAATATTCGAAACTGGACCGAACTGGGAGTAGAACAACTATTCCGAGTAGGGACAGATAGAGAACAGTTCAACCAAATTGTCATGGAGATAGCCCACGCTTGAAGACAGACACGGCACCGAAAGAAGAAGACAATAAAAGAAAATATACTTCTGTTCACATAAAATATGAGTGATCAGGTCAACATTAAGTCTAATAGATTGTAGGTACATATATCCTTGCTAGAAGTTATGTTTTCTCACATGTTGTATATTAGTTGAATATCCAAAAATAAAATAGGCATTAGCAATAATCATAATTGATTAGAATAAACTTAGTAATCATTATTTTGAAAAAATTTAAGATTTATTGATTGGTTTGTCATGATGACATAACATTTAATGAATATTTGTTGTGTCAGTTTAGGAATTGTTGATGTTTAAAGATTGTTTTTTGACTGTGAAATTAATCACAATTCATAATTTGGGAATAAAGAAATTGAGTATGGTTTACAAAAAATAAATAATAGTATAGATACAATAAACATTTAAGAGCGAGTTACATATATAGAAACCAGAATTAATGTTGTAGGATCAATAATATAATCATAAGTGTGATTACCTATTAAAGATAATATTTAATTAAAAAATGTATTATCCAAAGATAGAAACTCCTGAATATATGTGATTTCATAAATTATTAATAATATAAACTCTTTTAAAAAGACAATAGCAGAAAGAGACTGATAATTCAAAAATGTTAAAGAAAAAGAAGAAAATGTCCAAAATGTAGAAAAACTGTATAAAAAAATCTAGTGATACATGGAAATATTTGGAATGATAAGTTTTTTGACAAAACAAAAGTGGAGTGAGCGTTCGGAATCAGGGAAGCAAGCCGCATGTTAAAAGGTGAGAGAGAACTTTTAGCAAATTTTCGAAAATTAATAAGGAATTTGAAATAAAAATATAAGAAAACATGAAATTGTAACCAAAACTACTGAATGTAATATTCAGCTGAACAATCCTTGTGAATGAGAAGTTATCAAGATTGCGATAATATGGTAGCAGCATTCACCCAGAACCCAGAGAGAAATTTAACATCTTAGTGCTTCAGTATCCACATCTTCTGCCGTTCAAATCAGTTTCCGTTGTTTTAGTTTTCATTTGTAGATTTTAGTCTTTCCAACTGGTTCGTATAAATTTCAAATGATATTCATTTAGGAGGCGATTTTCTTTAGTTAAGATATACTGTTTCATTGATCCTCATTATACAGACAAAATGAACTGTTATTTTCATATAACTTAAATTTCAATCAACTGAAACCGTGTTTTTAAAAACTAACTTTATTTCTAACACAAAGCTAACACAAGAATTTAAAATACAGGACTGATATTTTTATTACGAACATGATTTTAACTTTTTAATAAATACAAACTGAGCATATCTACAATAAAATGAGTCCTTAGTGATCACAAAAATACTGTCCACCTAGGGGCTATGGCGTAGGCGACATCTCCCCCTTTAGAAGAAAGCTTCTCCTGGAAGCTGGATCCCATCTTCCGCTGACTATTAATGACTCTTACTTGTCCTTCCTGAATGTTTCCTCTTATACATGATCCACAGAAATGCCACTATCAATGCTGTATATAGAAGAATAGTTCAAATACTGGGAATGTGAAAATTCTGGTTTTCCGTGAATATTGGCGTTACCAGTTGATGAGGAATATCCTCTATATTTAAACTTTTCAAATCAATCTTCATTGGAGAAGCGTGTAATTGATTTAATTTCAAATTTAATTCATTTATTACAAAGGGTTGTCCAAAAGTTTTTGTTGAAATATTATTTCTTGATTCCTAAATATAATTTTACATGCTGAATTTTCAATTAAATAAATGCCTTCAAGAGTTGTCACTTCAGTTTCTTGCTTACATTTTATGATTAACTTTTCTTCTACTGTAAATATTAACAAAAATTGATTTATTCCGGAATAATTTCAATGTGATTCTCAATTATTTCAATTTTTGTATATTGGCAAAATGTAGAATTTCCTGCTAGCAATATGTTTTCTTCGTACCCATAATTATTATTGTCTAGCAAATGGTTAGGACATTGAAAAATGTTACCGCGAGTGCAAATGTCATTTAGAGGTTTAATGATATTATTTGATTTTAGTAAAAATTTTGAATTTGGTAATAATGTTACGTATTCTGATTCAATTTCGGTATGTATGAGTAACATATAAAAAAGATTAAATAAAATATCATAATTAATAAGTATCGATAAAAAATATTATATTTGATTATTTTCTACTTTACAGACTACGTCTATGACGGCTTCAAATTCTAAAATAATTTTAATTCGAAAAGTTATTCCATTTGATAGTAATAATGCACTTTTTGCAACTCGGCAAATAAGTCGTGGAATTTTATCATACTAGCATGTAACGTTCTAATTTTACAGAATGTTAAGGAGTTTTCAACCGTTTCTTAAACGTCCAAAATTACACCGAATGTGATAAGAAGTTCGTTGAATTTCTGTTTCAAATAATTAATATTTTCTGCATTTGCTTGAAAATCTAAAGTATCTCTTATCTTAAATATTTTTGTTTTTAAATTTTTTTCATTATATTGGATGTCCTGAATTGTCTTATTAAAATTATCAATTATTTGATGACTAACAGAATATTGCATTTTAAGTTGAGTTTGCAAGTTTTCTTGATTTTGTTTTAAATGTTCCGTAATAGAATTATTTCTTTCTCCATCTTCAGAGTCCAAATTTCCTGTAATTGTTTATACTATTGATCCAAGATCGTTAATTAACCCTCTCTTTGGTCTATCTAAGGTTAAATAAATATTGATGTACTCAAATTTTTCTTCTATAATATTCCTAGTGTACTCTATTACATTTACAATATTTTCTGTTTCAGTTAGAAAAAAATGCATTATTAAATATATTATATTTAACGTGATTATATTGTATACTTAACATATTATATTCTACTAGTAGTGGACTTAAATTATAAAAATGAACAAAAGTTAGACTGAATTTCTGCAGCCTGGCATATCCAAGATTTATGGGAAGTTTTCCCAAGTATTGGGAAACATTTTTTATTTTGACTGTTGCGTCTCCGACGGTGACGAACCTGAAATGAATTTATATGGAGTCTACGTTTAATGTTTGAAAGATGAATATTTTTTGAAGTATTTTCGCGATCTTGGCTGTTTTTAGTCGGATATTTTTTTTTTAATTTCTTCACTTTTATATTTGTTTCTGGTTTTACCTTGTGCCTGTTTATTACGTACATACACTTTAGTGGGTATTGTATCTGGTAATTCTTCACGGCTTTTATTAGCTTTAGAGATTACTTTTGATTTGTTTTTCTGTAATTTCTGATTTAAATTCGAGTGTGAAATTTTTGTTTTATCTTCATGATTTTGTATATAATTATTAACTACTTGTCGATCTAATTCTATATTGAAGGGTGTATTACTATCTATGTGTCCGGTAATGATTTCGTTAGGTTCCAATTTTGTTGCAGAATGGACGCTATTATTATAGGCTAATAATGCATAAAGTATTTTATTTTCAAAAGTCTCATTTTTAAAATCTTTTTGAATATTCAAAAGTCTGATGTATTCAAAAATCGTAGAGTGGAATCTTTCTACAATTCCATTCGATTCTGGATGTTGAGAACTTATAAAATGAATTTTAATTTTATGCGTTTCTAATAATTCCTTTAGAACAGACTTTTTTAATTCAGTTTCATAATCCGAAATTATTAGTTCTGGTATACAATGGTGTGTTAAATATTTAATTAGACTATTAGCTTCTTCTATTCCTTGTCTAGATTTTAATGCATACATTTGATCATATTTGGAAAATGTATCTTTTATCGTAAGAAATTTATTATTTTCTAAGGTTATCGTGTCTAAATGTGAAATTTTGAAAAGTTTAGTAACTACGGGAGTAACATTTAAAAATGGTTTTATTGGTTTTCTATCATATTTGCTTAACTGGCAAACGTCGCATTCGTTTCTATAAGTTTGTATATATGCTCTTTGATTAGGCCAATAATACAAACTTTTTAAATGATTTTCAGTTTCATCTAGACCTCTATGATTAGTCTTACCCTCGTGGTAATTTTGAATTACTTCTTCAACTTCATTTAAAGGAACGTCTATTAATTTTTTATTACATTTAACAAAGTCAATTTGGGAATCTTGGAAGTGATTTTGTAGAATGTCACTGAATTTTTCATAAATTGGGTCTTCGAAATAAATAAAATATTTGGTTTTAGGTACTATGTATTCTTTCACGAAATTAATCACATCTTGCTCGAAATTATTTTATGATAATTGTACAATAATTCTTTGTTTATTTTCATACAGTTTTATAATAGTGAGTATGGCTGGTTCGAAATTCACTTCTGTAAATATTAATTGAGTTTTACCAATATTCATCGCTGAATCTGGAATTGGTATACCGATTACAGGATTTTCTTCATTTTAATGAACTGTGATGTCTTCGTCATCATCCTCATTATTGTTACTTCCATTACCCGTTTCAACTATTAGAGATGTATTATCATCGGGAGATGATGAGAGTTTTTTATTGAATTTGTCCATATGACCTAATGAATTTTTAGAACAATGGCTTTCCTGTAATTCAGTTTCATTAATATTTATTAGAATTTGGGACAAACAATCGCTATTGGTATTCAAAGCACATTTTTTGTATATGATATCATAATCATATTCTTCAAGTATCAAGCGCAATCTGACAAGATTTGAACTTGGATCTTTATGTGAGAATAACCATTGAAGTGGTTTATGGTCGGTAACTATTGTAAATTTTCTTCCAAAAGGTACAGGCGGAAGTATTTCGCTGCCCAAACTATGGCAAGAAGTTCTTTCTCGATTACAGAATAGTTGCATTCTGAATCATTTAAGGTTCTGCTGGCGTAAGCCACAGGTAAATCAGAGCCTATTTTGCCTTGATTTAAAACAGCACCTAAAGCATAATTACTGGCGTCTGTGGTAAGGTTAAAGGGTTTTGTAAAATCTGGATATTGAAGTATTGAATCATTCATCAACAGATTTTTACACATTTCAAAACATTCGACATAATCTGGATCATTTACATTGATAATTGCATCTTTGTTCAATTTGATAGTTAATGGTTTAGTTAATTTTGAAAAATATTTTATAAATTTTCGGTAGCATCCTAGGAGTCCAAGAAATCCTTTTAATTGTTTTGAATTTTTAGGTATCGGAAATGTTTGAATTGCTAAAATTTTATCTGGGATCGGTTTTACATCTTCTGGCGTGACAATATGTCCCAGATATGCAACTTCTTTTCGCAAGAATTCGCATTTATCAATTTGTAATTTGAAATTAGAATCTCTTTATCTATTGAATACTTCTTTCAGGTTTGTGATGTGTTCTTGTAACCTGGTACTGAACACAATTATATCATCAAGATACACCAAACATTTCTCGTTCTGTATACCTCTTAGGATATTGTCCATGACCCTTTGAAAAGTTGCAGGAGCCTCTTTTAGGCCCATAGACATGCGCACATATTCATAGAGCCCATTCTCAATATCAAAGGATGTTTTCGGAATATCCTCCTCAGCCATCTCGATCTGACGGCAACCAGAAGCGAGATCTAATGTTGTAAAATATTGACAACGTCGAAGTTTATCTAGTAACGTTGTAATATCTGGCAATGGATATCGATCACCAATTGTGATCTCATTCAGTTTTCGACAGTCAAAAACGAGTCGTTACTTTGGCTTTTGAGAAGCATTTAGCTTCTTTGAGACTGTCCAGATATTGGTCCATCACGGAGAGCTGGACGGTCTGATAATATTATCATTTAACATTTTTTAATTGGTTTTCATATTGCCGTTCGATGAATCTCACGATATCTGTATGATTTTGAATAAATAGGTATTTCATTAGAAGTATTAATATGATGTTTCATTTCACTTGTGAAGGTGAGCTGATTTCCTTCAACATGAAAAATATCAGTATACTCTTGATTTAATTTTAATACAGGTTGTTTCTTTTCGGAATTCATATGTTCAGTTCTAACTTTCGAAACATCAAATTTAACATATTCAGAATAAATATCATTAAAATTTGGGTTGAGGGTTTGTTCGTATTCATCGAATGTCCCAACACTAATAGAAGGGCTTAAGTCTACTCGGAAGTGGGATTCTGAAGGATTCAAAATTGTACATAAATCTATATTATTTTCATCTTTTGTTAAACATTCCGGGATTTCTAATTCCCCAATTCGTGTATTTGGTATAATTACATTACCATTGTTTACATTTCCAATATTTAATTTAATGACTTGCTCACAACGTGGATGCACTACTATACAATTCGTGGATCCAGTTTCAATGTCAAAGTAATTCATTTTAATTCGACTATAAGGAGTCATAAGCAAATTATTATTTAAGTCAATAATTGCATTAAGTATCTTCAAATTATCTAGTTCTAACAAACAATCAAAATAATCGTGAAATTTGAAAAGGCAATATTCTAAATTAAGCGGTGTAACGAAATAGTAATACTCTAACTTGTATTATTAGAAATTAAAGTGTTATAACGTGTATACCTCTAATTAAATCTAGACCCTTATTTTTACACTCTGTCACCAAACTAATAATCGCTGTCACCAGTCTAATAATCGCTGTCACCAGTTGTAATGTAATCTTTATTTCCAGATATGTAAGATATCTTGATAAAAATACCAAAAGAGCATCCCTACCTTTTCCTTGGTCACTCTGTATTGATCCAGTCCTTAGATTCCACCAAATTCAGCCTCCAGTGCGCGGCTGAGCGTGTAAGGCAATCCAGTCCGATTGGTTTTTGCTAGGTTCGCCTGGTCTTGAAACGGATGAATCTTCCTTTGCCAGGACAGGGTTTGTCCTCCTCGTCTCGGTCACACGTCCACGATTGTTACACTTCCAGAAGGGAAAAGTTTGGAGTAGGGGTGATGGAAAAAATAATGTAGAACCTCCACGTCATACAAAAAATATATATATAATAGAATAATCTCTCAAAATCCTCATATACAGCTATACATATGTATACTCAAACCTAAACTACAATCCCGTATGACCAAATTAATCCCAATTCCCTGGTATAAGTCTACCTATACATATATTTATTTATAATTGGTTTATTATTAAGCCTACCCCTGTATATCCTACAATAATAAAAAAAAATCAAATTTATGAACAGAGTTCTCGTTTGTTCGGTGGTGCGGCAAAACTAGCCCTCTTTTTGGCTTGGTCTTTGTATTAAAAAAAATGCGTGAGAGGCGTATGTTTTATTATATTCGTTTCTCAATCCTTCTATTCTCCGGTGTCGAGAAAAATAAATAACTATTACGTGTAAATACCTTTATATGCAACAATTATTCATTTCATGTCGTTCAGATCGCCATTGACCTTCGGGGAACGAAAGTGAAATTTTTTGTTCTATAAAGAAAAATTCTGATGAGCTAAGGAAAACAATTTAAATTATTTATCGACACTGGCGTTCCAAGTTGCGAAATTCCTCAGTAATATAATTACCTACGATAAATTTATGCAATTACACTGACAAAATAAGAAAGAGTTTTAATTTATAATTTACGGCTGAACAAAAGACTGATAACAATATTTCTCTATAATAAATTTGACTTATCAGCGCAAAATATGAAAAACATACGCTCCGGCCTTTGTGTTACCAAATACCAAAATAAACCTCGCCTAACTTTCTATATATTTCCTGCCTTCGAGTTGGAAGAGAATATGTGGCCCAACAAATGATAACTCCTACTTAACAAAATGAAACCTAACTTGTGTCAAGTTGGCGAACTCGGCAAAATCTTAATTATTCCAGTACACACGGTAAATTTATATATTTGTCAGGACGAAAAACTTAATCTGAGAGTGAACAGCTATGTCCCGTCTCTTTGAAAAAATCAACAATCAACAAACAAAAATCTAATAATTATATTTGCTATCGCTTCACCTTGTATATAGCAATTGACCTATACACCCAAGTTCAAAATCCAGCTCGATCAATAACGAGTAAATATATCACTAGTAAAATTTATCCCAACCTGAATTTAAGTCAAAAACTTACTGCTTGTCAAACGTCCTCCGTCTCGCCGGGAATTTTCTTGATTTTTTTTCTATCTGCGTGTTCACCGCGAGTCGTGCCAATAAACGGAATCGTGATATGTCGAAAGGCAATTAGCGTAGAGGGTAAGTCTACCGTTTGTGTATCGGAAAAGGAGACAGTTTTCACCGTCAAGGAATAATCTCAGTATCCCTATCACCTCCTAACCCAACGGAGAGAATTTTTACCACTCGTACCGCTAACACTAAAAAACACTAGTACCGTTACCGTGGCAGATGAAAAACCTTTCCCTTCGCGTGTTCGCCCCCGGTACACACTGCTGCTCCTGGTCTGTGTACACTCCTTTTTTGTTTTCCTCCGACTTTGGTTTTGGGGTTTTCGTCGAGTTGCAAAAAACACCTTTTTGTTTTTTGAATCGTGCTAGTGCTGATGTGAGTGAATTATCCATGCCGTTAGGGAGACCCATATGCTGCCTATTAGTGCTATACTGCATCCTAAAGTTTGGTGTATACGAATTCCATTTAGTATGGTGCCTGCTATGTATTTAATGGTTTGGAATGTGAAGTATATTCAAATTATTCCACTTATGACTGAACCTAATTCTGTGAACCACGCCCATGTGTGTTTTAGGGTGGATTCTGCGAGGTTCTTGATTTCTTTTGTATCGAATATGTTTGATACTGTGTAGCCTTGACTATTGGCATTCATTCCCGCTGCTATGCGAGTAATTATGTTCTCTACTGCTTTTCTCTCTGTCTCAAATGTGAGGGCTCTTTGTGCTGCGTTGACTTCTTCTTGCGTGTACAGACCCTTCGCTCCTAGTGGTTGAATGGGGTCGAAATGGAGGTTTATTTCTTCTTCTACTTTTATTGTTTTTGGCTGGTTGGCTATTGTGGGATGTGGCGTTAGACCTATCCATTGATCATCTATAAAATAAAGTGGTGGTGTCATGTTATTGCAATCTATCTCTTCTGCGTGGTTTTGTATTATTCTGGTTAGTGGAGCCATGAATTTTGTTTCGTTGTTTACTTTTATCGTTAGTTCGTTGTAACATCTGTTTGTTCGTCTTATCTCGACTGTTACTGGTATGCATTTTATGATATAAAGTACTTCGCCTAATACTCTGCCTATGTGTCCAGGTTCATTTTCCATTAGTTGGCTGACTGCATTAGGTAGTGTATGTGCCATTAGCAGTCTGTTTTTGAGTATTTCTTGTTTCGTTAAGCATCTTCGGTGTATTGTATCCGTGTAAAGCATGTTTACGTCTCGTTTATATGCATGTTCAATATAGAGTGGTTTACTATTTACATAATTCATTAGATCGACGTTTTGTGTTAAAATTGGCATTGTCGGATGTAATTTTTGTGTGTTTTGAAGTGTTATGACAATTCGTGGGTGTTCTGTTTGCCATACTTCTATTCCACATAGTATGTTTCTTTTTTGTAATGTTAGTGCGAATACTTTGTCTTTTTCTTCAATTACTATTAGTTCTTCTTGTGTTTTTGTGTTTGTGATTTTGTTGCCTATGCCTTCGTATAATTGGCTCAGATGGTCTTCGCATGTTGTTGGCTCATAACTGGACCAGGTGGATTCTCCTACCGTGGAGTCGAAGCAGTAACCATTCGTGAATTTGCATGTTATCTCTCCTTGTAAGTGGATCTCGTTCGTTTCTAGCGTTACTCTAGATAGATAGTCTTTGGTTGTTATTTTGGCTGTTGCTATTATCACTACGTCGTTCCAACTGCTGCCGTTTTCTTGGTATGTGATACCTTTACATGTTCCCATATTGTCGAGTGTGCCGCCTTTTTTTTATTTACGCTGTTGTGGTACCGTTCATTAGTATGTTGTCTATTGTTTGTTGGTACAACTTTATTAGTTTATATCTGTGGGTGTTTCTGCATTCTTCTGCTCCCAATTTGTGGATGTAGGTTGATAGTCATCCGTTGACGACTGATGTGTGGCTGTTCATCCCGCAGTAGAACGTGCATTTTGTGACTTCTATTACGCATGACCATACTTTTTGCTTTTTCATTTCGTTTTGTTGAATCACTTGTATGTCTGTTTTTTCACTCGCGTACGTTTTTTCTGGTTCCGGACACTTCTGTATATCTTTAAGCGATAACACTGTGATATTTGTGTTGGGGTGCGAACACTCATACGCGATTAGCCCAACTGCTATATGTAGCCCGCACATGACGAATGTCACCCAGGTCAGGATAGTACTTTGTCGTGCCATTGATTTGGTTTTGTTATCCTAAAAATTTTTTTAACATTTACAATTGTTAATACAACTTATCTTTCTTACAGACATTTTTAAACATTTCTTTATTTCAATACTATGTTATCTACAATTTTGTCATATTTATATGACATTTCCTCATTTGACCGAGCTTCACACTTATTTAGGACTGCCAAATGAGCTCTACACTTTGAAAAGAAGAGAAAAACTCTTTAAACTTATGACCCGTGATCTTGTTCCCACTTATTTATTTCTATATTTAATTACTTTTGTAGTCCCCTTGTATTTATGAATTGAAAAAGACTTACTTACGTGAAATCATTTACTTAAATCGTACTATTAGTATCCTTTGCCCATATACTTGGTTATAGTGACTTATGGTCTTTTATTTCCTTATTCTGTTATGATTCCTAACTTACTTAATTATTCCTATCCCCTTACTTTGGCTTAACCTATGAATTGAACCCGTAAATCTGATTAATAATATGCTAATATATATATGTATGCTTGGTCGCGACGTTTTAGTTACGTCGTTTCAAGCTCATCGCTATCCATCTGGTACTTATTTTGGTCTTGTTTCTTTTGTAGTTGTAGTCGTCTGTCTTTGTCCTGTATTCTGTGTTAGTCTCCTTTCGGCATTAAATGTTTTGGTGTAACTGGGTGCACTTTGTATCCTGTTTCTCACTCTGACTGATCGTCTTATCTCCGGTGGAGGTCGTAGTGAGAAGTGTGGTAATTGTTCTGTTCTATTCCCTTCATGTCTGGTTTGGGATGGTGGTTTGTTTTTTGGTGGTTGTAGATCCTCGTTCGTTGACCATAATGGCAGTGCTGCTACTTTTCCTGGATCTACTCTTCTATACTTCCCAAGTTCTCTATATCTTGTAGTATCTTATGTTCCTTGTCCTCTATTTTCCCGTGGTATGTTTTTAATCTGTTGATGTGTACTATTTGTGTCTTCTTCCCTTTTTGCGAAATTATTTGATATGTAACCGGTCCTACCTACTTTTTTACTTCAAACGGCCCTGTCCATTGGTTTTGTAGTTTCTTCGATTTTCCTACTTTCGTGGTTATGTCGAGTAGGTATACTAAATCTCCTGGTTCAAATTCTCTTAATGCTGTTTTTTCGTTATATCTGGCTATCCTTTCGTCTTTTGCTTTCTCTGTGTTTTTTAGTGCTGTCTTGTATACTTGACTTAGTCTAGCTTCTAATTCTGACACATAACTGTTGTCGATGTCGTATTTGATTCTTTTCGGTGTGATGAATTTTTCAAATGGTAATGATTGGTCTCTTCCGTGTAGTAAAAAGTATGGGCTGTATCCTGTTGAAGTGTGTACGCTACCTCTGTATGCCATAAGTACGTATGGTATCCATTTGTCCCAATCTCGTTGATCTGGTGCTATGTAGTGTGCTAACATGTCTTTCAGTATTCTGTGTAATCTTTCTATTTGACCGTTTGTCGTTGGCGCATAACTTGCCGTGTGTAGCCTCTTTATGTTTAGTAACTTGCATGTTTCCTACATTAGTTCTGACATGAAATTTGTTCCTCTATCTGTTAATAGCTTGTGGGGTGTTCCGTGTCTTAATATTATTTGTTCAACGAATGCTCTTGCTACTGTATCTGCTTTCTGATCTGGTAACGGAATTGCTTCACAGTATTTGGTAAAATGGTCTTGAAATGTTAGTAGGTATTTGTTTCCTTCGCTTGAGGTTGGAAGTGGTCCTACTATGTCCATAGAGGTTATTTCCCATGGTTCTGTGACTTTTGTAAATTTTTGTAATGGAGCTTTCTTGAAGTGGGGTGACGTCTTCCGTCTGTTGCATGCGTCGCATTGTTTGCAGTAATTTATTATGTCTGTTCTCATCGTTGGCCAAAAACAACGTCTCTTTAT
Source organism: Galeruca laticollis (assembly GCA_963921935.1). Taxonomy (NCBI): domain Eukaryota; kingdom Metazoa; phylum Arthropoda; class Insecta; order Coleoptera; family Chrysomelidae; genus Galeruca; species Galeruca laticollis. The sequence goes on along the minus strand of OY998179.1, from coordinate 155,968,699 downwards.
TGCCAATAATGTTTTCTGTTGTCCTTGATGACAGTATATGGGTGAGTCAAGAAAGTCTTCTATCACTTTGGTGATATAGCTTTTCGGTATTACCAGTTGATCTCTATGTTATTTCTGTTCTTGTCTATATAAAATACCTTCTTGGTCGATGTAGTATTTTCTTTTTGTTTCTTCGTCCTTGTCCATTTGTTGTAAGGTGTTGTTGCAGAATTCATCTCGTTTTTGTGCTTTTTTCAGCATGCCTTTGTCCCATATTGGCTCCCAACCTTCTTCTATTTCTATCGCGTAATTTTTTTTTGTTTCCCCTGTGTTATCTGGTCGTAGAATGATTATTTTGGTGGGTATACCGTAAAATGTAAATTGGATCATTTTAGTAATTTCGTCCCAACAAAGTCCTGGAATTTGATTTTTGCTTGCTATGAAGGTTATGCTCTCCTCTTTGTTTCCTTCGCATAGTGTCTTCAATTGTTGTATTATGTTCCACATGATTTCATACGAGGTTTCTTCTTTCACCGCTGCTCTGTTTACCCCTATGTAGAATTTTGCGTCCAACGTGTCTCATTCTTTAATTTCTTCTATTCGATTCTGTGCGACGTTCGATAAATTATATGTGGCTTCTATTTCCTTTATCAATGGATCTTGGTTTGGCTTATTTTTGGCTGTAAATAGTACTATTGCTTGTTCTTCTTGTATGGATACTAACTTTCCTTCTTTTTCTAGTATTTTGTCTTTTGCTGGTACTTCGTTTTCCCTTATGTATTGTAAGTAATATTCGTATGACGTCTCTATGTAGCTGCACGTTTTGTCGAACATTCGGCTTAGCGCGTCTGCATTTCAGTGTTTCCGTCCTACTCTGTGGATTACTTCAAAGTTGTATGCGGCTAAGGTTAAGGCCCATCGTGTTAGTCTTGAATTTGGGTCCTTCAGTGTAAGTACCCATTTTGATGCTCTGTGATCTGTGATGATTGTGAATTTTGTCCCGTAAATGTAGCATCTGAATGTTTTAATTGCGAAAATCACTCCTAGAAGTTCTTTTTCGGTCGTTGAGTAATTTTTTTCTGCTCTACTTAGTGTCCTGCTCGCATACACCTATGTTCGATGCATCTGTCGATAAGATGAACGGTTTGGAGAAGTCTGTGAAGATTAGAACTTTGTCTGACGTTAGCGATTCTTTTAGTTGGTCCATCGCCTTAGTTACTTCCTCTGTTATTTTGAAAGGTGTGTCTTTTTTGGTCAGGTTTACTAATGGTGCTGCTGATTCGGTTATGTTTGGTATGAACCGTCTGTACCAGTTTATTAGTCCAAAGAAACCTCTTACTCTTTTTACGTTTTTTGGTAGGGGGTACTTGTGTACTGCCTCCAATTTCTGTGGATCTGGAGCTACTACTTCTTGTGAGATGATATATCCTAAATATTTCACTTTCTTTAACATAAAATTGCATTTCTTTGGTTTCAGTTTAATGTTTGCTTCTGTTAATCTATTAAATATTTCTTCTAATTTTTCTAAATGGTCCTTTTTTACTGCATAGTTGAATATGATTATGTCGTCCAAATAAACCATGCATTTTTTTCCCGTTAAGCCTCTTAAGGTTGCAATCATGAATCTTTGGAAAGTTGCTGGGGCGTTTACCAGTCCAAATGGCATTTTGGTGTATTCGTAGTGCCCTTGATATGTGCTAAATCCAGTTAGTGGAATGTCTTCTTCGTTCATATCTACTCGTTGATTAGCTTCTGCTACATCAATTACTGAGAACAACGTTTCTCATCCTGCTTTGTAGCCTTGTAGTAGATCCGATATGTTTGGTAGAGGGTAATATTCTTATTTTGTTACTGCATTTAGTCCTCTGTAGTCTATGCACATTCTCACTTTCTCCTCTCCTTCGGGAGTTTGTTTTACCACTAATACGACTGGCGCTGACCATGAGCTGTATGATGTCCTGACTACTTTAGCTTCTAGTAGCCTATCTATTTCTTTTTGAAGTACTTCTCTTTGGTAATATGGTATTCTGTATGGAGCTTTGCATATTGGTTGGCTTCCTGCTTCTATGGTTATGTGGTGTTTTACTTTTGAAGTGCTTGTTAGAATTTAATCGTCGTCTGTGAATAAGTGATTGTACTTTTGTATTAACTTAATTAGTTCTTCCTTGTACCTTGTATCTATATGACCTAGTTCGAAATTCTTTCTGATCCATTCATCTGTTTTGATGTCGAATTTCCTGATCATTCCCTGTGTTTTTGTTTGTGGTACTGTGTCCTCTGTACATTCGTATGCTTTTCCTAGTTTGGTTCCTTTTGTTAAGTGTATTTCTTTTGCTGATGTGTTTATTATTCTAATTGGAATCTTTTTCCCGTTATTAGCTATGCTATTTGCTAGTCTTATTGCTTCTGGTTCTTTGTGTTGTGTTTCACACGCAATCGTATTTCCTCTTATGGTATGATTTAGTGTCCCAATTGTGTGAACTTCGGTTAGTGCCGGTATACTTATGCTATCTTCTATGTATACATCTGTGAAGTTCCTGTTAGTTTTTGTTTCTTTTATTCCTTTGTTCTTCTCCCTGGTTTCTGTTCCTCACTTTTTCCCTGTATCTGATTCTGTACTATTCTTCTTTTGTTCTATGTGTCCGTATCTTTCTTCGTTGATTTTTGTTCCCTGACTTTTTTCTTTCTTTGTGTCGATTTCTTTCTTCGCTCTGTATTGTTCTATATTTTCGTCTCTGTAGCCGTTTTGTCTTTGTTTGTCTGTTTGATTTGCTCTTGACTTATTTTCTCTTGTCATTGCCCTCTCATTTTTCTCCATTGTTCTGTGTTCTGTGTCCCTTCTTTTATACATTGTTTCCACTATTCTTAACCATTTCTTCCAATTGTTCATTTCTGTAGTGTCTGGTTTTTTCCTTATTGTTGCTACTTGGTCATTTACTTCTGTGTTTCTACCGTTATCTATTGTGCTCTCAACTTGCCTTGCGTTTATCAATGGTATTCTTTTTTCCCATATTTATAATGAAGGCTCTCCTTTGTATGATATGATTGCTTTTTGCTTTTCTAGGAAATCTCTTCCTAAAAGAACTGGTATTTCTCCCATTATTTCGTCTTCTGCTGCGATGGCTCTTGCGTAAATGTTGTGATTCATTCCGTTTGTGCTTATCGCCAATTCCGTCGATGCATACAGCTGTATTGTGTGTCCTGTTATCCCTTTTAGAGTTAATTTTTCTATGATTCTTGTGTCTAATTCCCAATCTGCAATTATTGACCCATTTACTAATGAGTACGCTCCTCCCGTATCTATCATACATGGTCTGTTTATACCATTCACCCTTAACATTACTATATATGGGGCATCCTCGTTTGTTATTGACGTTGCATCATTGTGATACATTGTTCCTTTTTTTTCCTTTTTTTCCATTCTCGGTTTATCCTTATTCGTTGCTTCTTGGTTTGTTTTTCCCATTGTGGTTTATTTAAATCTGTTTCCCCTGTTAAGTTTACTCGGCCACTTGTCCGGGGACTAACTGTGGTCCTTACTAGTTTAAATGTTTCGTCCATTCTTTGTTACTTTTGTGTCCTCTTTCTTCAGACTGTCCTCTTCTATCATCGTTCATTTGGCGTCTGTTTCTCTCGTAGTTCCCAAAATTATTTTGTTGAGACCTCCTCTGTGTTTCTTGTTTATGATACTCTTCCCTTTGGTTTCTGTGTCTGTTATATTCTCTGTAGTTTCCTTGTTGTGTTTCCTGGTTTTCCCCGTGATACCTAGTTTTCTCCGTTTTCCATGGACTTACTTTCCCGTTGGTGTATCTGTCGTACTTTGTATTCCGTTTGTTTGCTTCGTCGAACATTTTCTTTCTACATTCTTTTGCCCATTGTCCTTGTTTCCCACAGTAGTAGCATGTATTTGTTGGTTTGTTCCCTTTCTCTCTGCAATCCGGTGCCCAGTGTCCTTGTTTTTTACGAATCTGGCATCTTGTCTCTCTTTTTGTTGCTTCTGCTTCCTTCGTCCTACAATTAGCCATCCAATGCCCTTGTCTGCCACAGAACAAACATTTCGCGTTCTGCCTATATTCTTCCGAAGTGTGATTCGACCTTCCGCACGTTGTGTACCTCAGTTGTTCACTCATAAATGCGACTTTCTGGCCACTGTTTCTGCCGCTTGTCATAGTTACCGCTGTTTCTTGACAACTAAATATTTCTTCTGCTTCTTCTAGTGTCATGTCGTCTTTGTGTGAAATGTAAAAACCTACCTGCCTCAATAAGTCTTTTCTCAGCCCTACTTTGAATTGGTTTATTAATACCGAATTATGTTGTTTTTGTATGTTTGGTATTTGTTCCCTACTTGCGCCCTTTATATCCTCTTCTAGTATCTTGTTTCCGATTAATTTTAGTCTGGTGCAGAACGACGTGACGTCCTTATCGTGTCTTTGGTAGCATTGCACCAGTTGCATCCACCAATCTGCTATCGATTTTTTTGGTACAAATTTCCGTAGTAACTTTTCTCTAAATTCTGGATATGACACCGTGTCTAACCTCGGATCCGCCTTGAAAAAATCGTGTGCTACGCCCGCAAGTTTAAATTTCAATAATGTTAGTGTTTCTGATTCCGTCCACCCGTCTAATTTAGCCCTACATTCGAGTTTCTCTATGTATCTAGCCGCATCTCTACCTGTGAAATCGGCTAAAGTCGCCGCTATGACCCCTTATGGTTGTGCCTGTGCTACCCTCCATGTGGGCGGCATGCTGCTTGTGTCTCCCGTGGTTTCTTGGCCTCGTTGACTGCCTGTACCTAACCTATTTTGTAAATCGAGTGGCATATCGCTGTCTGAACTTGGTTACTTTTTTATATTTATTAATTGAAATTTTTTTTTCAACTTTATAACCTTATATTACTCCTACCTTCCTGGCTTCTACGACGCCTGAAATGGATAGCTTTCGGTGTACGGGTAGGATATTTGAGGATGGGTTAACTTCCCCCTTTGTAAAAATGAAGCTCACGTAGTTTCGGGAGTATGATGTATTCTAACAATAGAACTGGAGACGAAAAGATATGACAAAAACAAAAAATCAATTGTATGACGACTCCGTAGACCACAACTAATCTGTTTAAAAGTTATGTGTCCCGTTAATTAATGACTTTTGTACCTGTGGGTAGCTGCGATGACGGTGGAAGAGTGTCGGCTAGCTCTCGATGTGTTCCAGCCTTCTTTCCTCCTGTATGCCCCGTTTACTGCCTATTGCAGCCTCTGGTTACAGACCGTACAGCTTCACCGTTCCCTGTATTCTTTTGTGCTGTAGCAAGATTGGCATATAATCTTGGCCTGACAGGAGTATCTTGTGTGAAGATCCGGCGTCCCTGCTGACTTACAACCCTGTATTGTAAATTCGCGATTTGACGACTAGAACGACCAATCCTGTATCGGGGAACTGCTGTGACTACTTGAACGAACCACCCTGTATCGGGGAACCGCTGTGACGACTTGAACGAACTACCCTTCATCGGGGAACCGCTGTCACCAGTGTAACGAAATAGTATCGGAAAACCACTGTCACCACTCTAATAACAAAACTTAATAATGGCTAGATGTTATTTGTTTTAACATGTAAATGTAATAACTCTAGACCATATTTGTACAATCTTATGGTGAAGCAGAAATCAACTCAGTCGATGATTGCTGAGTAGGACTATTTTTCGACGTTGACTGGTCTAGATCCAGTGTGATTTGCAGGAGCTGTGCTACCCGTTTGGCAGGGTGTGATTTTTCATCACGCACACTGATCTTGGTCTCGTGGGAGCTATGTTTTGCGCAATTACTAGACCTTGGTTAGAAAAACTCTGTTGTCAATACTTAGTTGACCGAAGTATTCCACCTTACGCCGTTTGGCATGTTCACCTCAGATCGGTATTTCGCCTTTTATCTGATGTATGGATTTTTTCTCGACCTTCTCTGGTCTAGATCCAGTGTGTTCTGCGCCCGTGTAGGTTGTGGCTCTTCACCACGCACACTGGTCTTGATCTAGCGGAAGCTATGGTCCCGTAGGCTCTATGTTGCGCTATACTAGATCCTGGTTGCGACCGTCAATTTTTCTCCCTCCTAGGTAGGGTAGCTGAGCCGCTTGTCACCGCTCGTGGGGTGTGGTTCCAGACAACCGGATATACCTCTCGGAGAGAAATGGTTTTGGACAACCGCTGTCACCTTCCCTGGATGAGGTTGGTCCAATAGGGGATGATCCCCAAACCGCTGTCACCAGTGTAACGAAATAGTAATACTCTAACTCGTATTATTAGAAATTAGAGTGTTATAACGTGTATACCTCTAATTAAATCTAGACTCTGTCACCAATCTAATAATCGCTGTCACCACTTGTAATGAAATCTTCACTTCCAGATATGTAAGATATCTTGATCAAAATACCAAAAGAGCATCCCTACCTTTTCCTTGGTCACTCTGTATTGATCCCGTCCTTCGATTCCACCAAATTCTGCCTCCAGTGCGCGGCTGAGCGTGTAAGGCAATGCAGTCCGATTGGTTTTTGCTAGGTTCACCTGGTCTTAAAACGGATGAATCTTCCTTTGCCAGAACAGTGTTTGTCCTCCTCGTCTCGGTCACACGTCCACGATTGTTACACTTCCAGAAAGGGGAATTTGGGAGTAGGGGTTATAGGAAAAATAATGTAGAACCTCCACGTCATACAAAATATATATATATATATATATATATATATATATATATATATATAAATATAATAAAATAATCTCTCAAAATCCTCATATACAGCTATACATATGTATACTTAAACCTAAACTACAATCCCGTATGACCAAATTAATCCCAATTCCCTGGTATAACTCTACCTATACATATATTTATTTATAATCGGTTTATTATTAAACCTACCCCTGTATATTCTACAATTATAAAAAAAAATCAAATTTATGAACAGAGTTCTCGTTTGTTCGGTGGTACGGCAAAACTAGCCCTCTTATCGGCTTGGTCTTTTTATTAAAAAAAAATGCGTGAAAGGCGTATGTTTTATTATATTCGTTTCTCAATCCTTCTATTCTCCGGTGTCGAGAAAAATAAATAACTATTACGTGTAAATACCTTTATATGCAACAATGATTCATTTTATGTCGTTCAGATCGTCATTGACCTTCATGGAACGAAAATGAAATTTTTTGTTCTATAAAGAAAAATTCTGATGAGCAAAGAAAAACAATTTAAATTATTTATCGACACTGGCGTTCCAAGTTGCGAAATTCCTCAGTTATATAATTACCTACGATAAATTCATGCAATTACACTGACAAAATAAGAAAGAGTTTTAATTTATAATTTACGGCTGAACTCTATAATAAATTTGACTTATCAGCGCAATTTCGCTGAAACCCGCGAAAATATGAAAAACATACGCTCCGGCCTTTGTGTTACCAAATACCAAAATAAACCTCGCCTAACTTTCTATCTCTTTCCTGCCTTTGAGGTGGAAGAGAATATGTGGCCCAATAAATGATAACTCCTACTTAACAAAATGAAACCTAACTTGTGTCAAGTTGGCGAACTCGGCAAAATCTTAATTATCCCAGTACACACGGTAAATTTATATATTTTTCAGGACGAAAAACTTAATCTGAGAGTGAACAGCTATGTCCCGTCTCTTTGAAAAAATCAACAATCAACAAAGAAAAATCTAATAATTATATTTGCTATCGCTACACCTTGTATATAGCAATTGACCTATACACCCAAGTTCAGAATCCAGCTCGATCAATAACGAGTGAATATATCACTAGTAAAATTTATCCCAATCTGAATTTAATTTAAAAACTTACTGCTTGTCAAACGTCCTCCGTCTCGCCGAGAATTTTCTTGATTTTTTCTCTATCTGCTTGTTCACCGCGAGTCGTGCCAATAAACGGAATCGTGATATGTCGAACGGCAATTAGCGTAGAGGGTAAGTCTACCGTTTGTGTATCGGAAACGGAGACAGTTTCCACCATCAAGGAATAATCTCAGTATCCCTATCAACGGAGAGAATTTTTTCCACTCGTACCGCTAACACTAAAAAACACTAGTACCGTTACCATGGCAGGGGAAAAACCTTTCCCTTCGCGTGTTCGCCCTCGGTACACACTGCTGCTCCTGGTCTGTGTACACTCCTTTTTTGTTTTCCCCCGACTTTGGTTTTGGGGTTTTTGTCGAGTTGCAAAAAACAGCTTTTTGTTTTTTGAATCGTGCTAGTTTTTGTTATCGTAATAATTGTATTCAAAACAATTATTTCGCTTTGACCCAGTGAGATGTTTTTTATTTCTCTATTTTGTTTTGGCTTCGTATTGTTTTATTAAACATAATGTGTGTCGCGTTCCAGTTATTATTATGATGTAAAATAAAATATGTCTTACCGTGTGTTCTGAAATTTTCTACCATAAAATTATCTTTTAGGTATTCGTATTTATTACAGCGGTTTCCTATAATTGAACATTTTTAGGATTGGAATAAAAGTGCAGAAATTTTGTTAACTGCTACCAAAGGCAGCCTTTACATGAAATGGTTTTTTACCATAAGATTTTTTGAAATATTTTTCAGCTACAGCTGGTGAGACTAAGGATCTTGTGCTACCAGTACGAATTAAAACTTTGAGATTTTGTTCTGGGAAAATTATATACGGTAACACACTCTCTGAATTATTTAAGTTCAACAATTCGATGATGTTTGATTTGGTTCCTAGGCTGGTGACTCTAAAAAATTATCGGATTCATCATTAGGTTGATTAGAATTTTGTTGGAACCTATTTTGATAATTTTGAGGTTGGGGTCTAGCTGTATTTCTTGTAGACATACTCATTGGAGTTGGATTTGGAAATCTTTGGTTCTGATTAGGTTTAAAGACGTTTTGACCATTATCATAAAAACTTTTATTATTCCTATTAGAATGATTATAAGAAGTTGATGGACGATTTTGTGGGTTTTATGCGGGATTTCGATTAGTGTGTTGATAATTCTGCATAGAATTTGGCTTAGGAGGTGGCTGCCTATGTGCCACATTATTTTGGAAATTGGTTTTATTTTTATGCGAATAATTTTGCGTATTTAAATTTGAAAAAATATTTTTTGGATGATTATTCTGGCTCATATAAACCTGAAAATCATTTGTTAGAACATTTAAAGCAATATTTAGATTTTCTGAATTTTCCGTACGCATTAATGTACCTTCTTTTAAACCACGTAGCAATACTCTGAGTGCAAAATTTTTTAAGTAATTTTCTAAAATTGAATGTCCATTCACATCGGAATGTGTGATGAGATAAGAAATTTGGAGATTTAATAAATGTTGAATTCTATTATAAAATTGGAAAGGCGTTTCATTACCTTGTTTCTTTTCTGAAAGTTCTATATTTAATGTGTAAATATCTCTTTTATCAGCGTAAATATTAAGAAGTGCATCTTTTAGGATTTCCCAAGTTTTTATAGTACAAGAATAAATGTTTATAGTGCTTCACCTTTTATTTTTGCTAAGATGCTTGACATGAAATATTCATTTTGAAAATCCCCTACATCTACAGTATTATAAAACTTACTCACAAATATCTCTAAAATTTCAATAAACCTAGGCAGTAATGCATTGTTTCTATCAAATTCTGGTATCATATCCAGATATTCTTTGTTTGAAATAGGTAATTGTGAAGTATCCATTTTATCAAAACTATTTATGGGAAAAAGTTTTGGTGATGCTCAAGATTTTATTTTAACGTTAAGAGAGTTTGAGCCTGATTATGAATTATTTGAATCAGAATTTGAGTCAGAATCGTCGGATGTATCAGAAAAATAATTAATATTTCCTCTATATGACATAAAAACACTTACAGTAATAGAACGAAGATCCTTTCCATTGGCTCGGACTGCACAGGAACAACCAATCTCCTCTTGATTTTTCCGGTTTCTGGCACAACACAGATCTTCTAGTTGAGTTACTCAGTTCGCCCAACTAAGAGTTCCAGTAATTAAAATTCACTTGTTCGAATAGTCAACAAATCGTAGAAACGAACCGAATGTTATATGCTTCAACTTTCGACTGACTATCCTACTGACTGCGCCACTCAACTTTCAATTTACTGGAACCGTGTTTTTAAAAACAAACTTTATTTATAATACAAAATTCTAACAACAATTTCAAAAACAAGACTGATATTTTTATTACAAACATGAATTCAAATAACTTTTCAATAATTACAAACTAAGCATATCTGCAATGAAATAAGTTCTTAGTTATCACAATATACTGTACACCTGAGGCCAATGGCGTAGGTGACATATATGAATCATGATGTTTCACATGAAAATGTTTCCTGTTAAGCTTCGAAAGATCCTGGCTACTATTATTTTGTTTCATTTTTCCCGCAAAAGTGAAAGTGTTATAAATTATATGAAGAATTTGTTTTTGTTTTTGACAATTGATTAGAATAAAATGTGTACCGTTGGAACAATTGTAGTTACATTTATAAATTTTTTAAATTATTGAGATGTAAATATGTGTTCTATATATATATATATATATATATATATAGATATATATATATATATATATAGATATATATATATATATATACATATATATATATTTATATATATATATATATATATATATATATATATTTATGAGCAGTATACACATACAAATGCTAACTTAACAATTGTAAAAATACTTTGTACGTATAATTTATAAATGATAATATCAATATTTCCTTCTGAAATATATTTTCCCTCCATTTAGTTGGAGACCCATTCGGTTGTTGTACTCCAACATTTCAAGAATTGGATCAGCCACCCAATCATTGTATTAGCATCAAAATTCCGCATAATGATCCTCATTATTTAGTTATGAATGCAACTTGTCTATCAATGCTAAGGACTCAGACCAATCAGGAACGTGGATGTTCTCTATATCTACCTCATATTTCACAGGTGAGTATTAATATTGTTAGATAATTTAAAGTGGATTATTAAGTTTAATCGAACATATTCATAGTAATTTTTATTGAGGCTATTCTTCTTGTCCAGTAACTCCAGTAATGACCAATTTTAAAGAGTTGCTGTATGTATAAAAATAAATGACAACTGCCAAAATACATACAACACTGAATTATTTTCAGTCTTAACATGAATTGGATAGCCCAGGCAACAACGAATAATGTTAGTTTTTAAAATCATCAAACATCAGTAATTAACCAATAGGCAAACTGGAGATTGAGTACAATTATATTGAAATGTTTTATAATTCAGTTGCCTAGTACATCTTACCTTGCATAATTTGGGCAGTAGGTATATTTTTTTATATTGTTTCGAATTGAACATAGATGCCAATTACATTTTTTCGATTTCGAAGACCTTTCGGATCACCGCCATATAACGTTTAAACGACTACAAATTCGCACTTTTTCCTGATTTCGCCATTTTCTCCATATATGAATACTTCTTAAATGATTATAATCATTTCAAAATACCTAAGATTCTCCAAATTTTGAGCGCAACATGGTTACTGTGGGACCAATACTTTCCGAGATACAACGTTTAAAATGTGTTAAAAATCGTTTGCAGATTTCGCAACTTTTGAGCCTGATAAAACATTTTTAAAATAGACGAAGTTTCCTAAATACTGTGCTAAACATTAAAACTGTGGACCCAACAGTTTGGGAGATAGAGCTTTTCAAAATTGGTCCCAAAAGTAGGTTATTTAATCAGAAACAATTACACATACATTACAAAAAAAATCTAGGTATAATACTAATTTGTATTATTACTAATTAAGTATATTTCAGTTTTTTATTAAACCTTTTAGAAGGTCCAGGTTCAAAATACTTCTCCTGATCCAGCTCTTGCTCTTGTGGTCTCCGATGGTATAGGAACTCTTCATCCAATTCATCGTTCTCTAGTAAGTCGATATCCGAATCGATACCAGTAGTTTCGATGATAATCTCTGCTATATTCTCACATGCCTGTCGACAGCGTTGTCCACAGACAACAGATCATGACAAGCCTGCTTTTATGCAGCTACATGCATTCCCACATCCTTTCTCACAGATACAGGAAATCATCTGCAAGGGGTCAGAAGGACATACTCATTACAGAGAGGCCATGATCTGTTAAAGTCCATCTCCATTCAAGTGGCCTGTTGTGCATACCTATCCATCTCTGCACTTAGCGATAAGTATTAAGTGAGTGGTAGCGAGCAGCGCCTGAAGTTGGAGTGAGTCTGGCAAGGTTAAAATTGTTTTTTTATCGGCATTAGTAAAGAGCTGATAGCGCATGTCATTGTGGGCTTATGTGCAATGTTCTCCACCAAATATTGCGATGGTAATTCATTCTACTGCTTCAGTTACTTCATCTTGCGTTGTATTGGGATTGGTAGAAACCGCTGTTTCTTCTTTACATCGGAGTTCTTTTGAATAGTTGACAGAATCTTGCCTTTTCCTTGAACAGAAATGGAGGACGTGAGATCACATCAAATAAAGGTGTGGATGGAAGGGATGAGATGTTGGTATGAAGATATTGAGGTGTTTTGAAAAGAGGATAACTGATGTTTCTCCTCTTTCACATTTTTGTAGGAAGATTTTATTTTGTGTGGGATTCGTGAGGCTATTTAGGATCACAAACAAGTCTACGTCCTCACCTAAAATAAATAATTTCTCAAAATCAGAGGCCTTTACGATAGTGATAATCATCCTGTTGACATCTTCTTCATCCTGGAAAACCTGAATGCTTCTCATTTCCATCGTTGCTGTCAATAGTCGAGTTTCAACTTGTTTTTATCATTAGATATAAACTTGTCTTGGGAAATCTGAGTTGTAGTTGTTTCTTCAAATATTACCTCTGTAGAACAGTCCAGCTTGACGAATGCGTTCTTCGCATTTTGTATTATTTTTTTAGCCTCTGCAAGATACTCGTCAAATACTACTGCTATGAGCGGACCATACCGTGTAACCAGATGGTAAACATATCTGGCAGCTATTCATGCAAATTAGGAACTATGCGGCCACACCAACTTATGTAGAAGATTCCTTCTGTCTACAACAACAAATTCAGTTTTACCCTTTGTTCTAAAAACATGAACAGGCCGAAATTCTACATAAAAATATGTTTTTGTGCCCTTTATCATTCCATCTTGTGTAAATAATGACATAGGAAATAGTGAAAACTCGTGTGTGAAGAAGCTCTTCGATTTTTCGTCTGACCCTTTCAGAACACATATCCTATGAAACAGAGCTAGAGGATCAGCAGCCACATGTCTCTTGGCAAGCGACAGTATTGACAGCAAAAGGAAGACTCCACAATTTGTTCTCACGTTTGAATTTGACGTTAACAAAGATTTCTGCAATAACTTTTAACATCGCTTCCTTCCCTACTTATTTAGCCATATGGCAGTTGACACCATCTGCTCCAAAAAGTCCACTGCTTAAAGACATGATCACACCCACATTACGGAAAGGAGGGTGCTTAAAAAACCAGTCGCACAACTTCCGTATATCAACTTCATCTTGAGTGATTTTGGATGTTGTCATTTCCACATGCTGGTCACTGGTATGTTCGTTAAAACAGCAAACATCCTCTAATTCACTATATATATATATATATATATATATATATATATATATATATATATATATATATATATATATATATATATATATATATATATATATATATATATATATATATATATTAATACAGTTTTTAGTTATATACAAACAAATTTAGGCCATTCCCGTTTATTTCCAGCCTTTTACTTCGCCTTCTGCATCATTCCAAATTTTTCTCAATTTATTTATTTACTGAAATTTATTCAGTTAAAATGTTCAAATTCTTATTTCCCAACTAACATCAAGCTGATCTAATAAATAATTTGGCGAGAAAAAAAAATGTATAAGACTTGGCCCAATTTTTGGTATAAGGGTGCAAAAATTAAAGATTATCAACCTTATAAACTTTCAATATTCACTATTTTGAAGATAAATATTACTTACATATGTCTCAAATTTTTAAATGATCTTTTAAATATCCTGGCCGCTTTACAACGCTACTCAAGTAAGTGATATTTGTATCCCTATTTATGACTACTGGTAGTGGCTCTATATTTTTAAGTACCATATTTGGTCTCAACCCCCATTAGATTATGCCTTTAGGATGTACCGTGTTTCTTTAGAACAGCAACTATAAATATAATAAAATACCTCTATTCTATCTTGAAAATTATTACTACCTGATTGAATCAAATTTTTCCTACATATTTACACATTTTGACCTTCTTCTAACATTACTTTGTATGACCTAGGATTATTATTCATAACTATAACTACACCTTAATCCAAAGGACTTCATTCACTGCTAGGATAATCTTTCACTACTTCTACTACATCTTCCCAATGTAACTTTCTCAACTCCCTTTTATTATTATCATAATCATATTTGCGTTGGCCTGCTCTTTCCTCTGATTTTACTCTAGTTTCCGAATAATCCTTATTATTTTAGATTAAAATTGACAAAACTCCTCAAAGTTTCTCACCATATAATTCAGATGGTGAAAGAGTATTATCTATAACTGGTGTATTTCATAACTCTAGCAAAGCTTAATACCGAACTTCTTTACCTAGATCTGCCTTTTCTATACATTTCTGACGATTTCTACCGTTCTTTCATCTAAACCATTGAATTGTTGATAATACGGAATACTTGTTTTATGGCTAAAGTTCCACACTTCTGCAAACTTTTTGAATTTCTATTTACATAATTTTTACGTTGGTCGGTATATATAAGTGGAGAAATGCCATGCCTTACAAAAATTTACTTTAACGTGGTAATCATAGTACCTGCTGATAACGAACTAAGCTGTGCTATCCCTACAAACTTCGCAAAATGATATATTACTGATAAATAATGATATCCTTTATTATAAAAAAACATCACTATCCAAAAACTCCCATGGTTTACTCGGTTTATCCGGTAAAATAAATAGAGTTAGAAATATCATTATTCATGAAAGACCAAAACAACATTTCTCTCGCACAATGATTAAAATTAATTTTTTCTAACATTTATGTTCTTAACGTAACCAGTATAACCACTGCTGTATTATGAAATACTAGTCCTGGTCCAACAAATAATTATTCTTGATATTTTTTACAAGGTTTCAATATCTCAGGTATATCATCTGCCCACCCTTCAACAAAGACTTTTTTTAATAATGATAATTCAGGACATTGATCCTAATCTCATATTTATCATGGGTAAAGTAGATACTACCTCACCTACGTGAGCTTCAATGTCTGATAAAATTAGTATAGAAAATAATCGGTTTGTTTGAAATTTTTAGACAACGTATCTGACAAGAACATTTTTTTGCCTACCTTATACTTTACTTGCAAATTTTTTTGTTTGAAGCCTAATTCTTTGTAACCTCAAGGGCCAATCCACTAATGGCTTTTTAAATAAAAATTCTAATGGTCGGTGATCAGTTTTCTACATACACTGTCTCTATATTGGTAAAATATAACTCACTTTGCACGATAGCTAGTAGCTCCTTTTCTACCTGTACATATTTTTGTTATGTTTCATTCGACGCTTTAGATGCATAGCATACTGGAAATCCTTCTTGAAATAAAACCATTCTTAGTAACATCCACATTCAACACAGCATTTCTTTCATCTCATCATATTGCAATATAGGGTTACTTGCTAGTGCCTTCTTGATATTATTAAGTGTGTCTCACTGATCAAACTACTCATTGTCTCACTGTTCCTGAAACCCGTAAATCTAAAAACAATAATTGTAGACAAAAATAAAGAGCTTATTATTGAAAATTACAAGATTATTATGCTAAAATAATCAAATTTTTTATAAAAAGTAATTATCTCGATGGAATGTACGGATTGCTGCTAAGAATTCTTCTCTAAATCCGTTTTGTAATTCACTTTGATTTTCACTTTCCAGTGATCGGTCGGTAAATAAAATAAAGATGACGCTTTGGCGTTGAAACTCTATTTAAAGACTAGACGTCACTATATTCAGCTGTGATTGGTACTTTAATGCTGTGAGTGGGGTATGTTCAAATTTAAAGTACTTGTCTCACTGTTCCGAACGTCACACTGTTACTGCCTTACTCTTAATCTGGATTTATGGGACCCGTTGAACTGGCTTTGGTGAGTTAAAAATCAATGGGCTCCATTTGTGAGACACCTTGAACAGTATCCAATCATAAAATTGATCACTTGTATTTATTCCTGAGACTGTATCGTGCTAAGAAACCGAAATTTATCCAAAAATGTGGTACTTCAGGTAATATAGTACCCGTAATACTGGCTCTGGTCAGCTGAAAATTGAAAGGGACCATCTGTGATGCACTGATTAATAATAAATCATAAAATTGGCACTCTGGAGGCTGTATCGTGCTAACAAGACATGTTACAAAAAGTTGCCGACGACGACATATACACAGGATTTTTTTCTTAAAACCATTTTTTCGTGTTGTTCTTGCTGAATAAGGAAAAAACAACTACAAAAATATCCAAAATTATAATTTTTTTGGGCTAAACCAATACTTTTCTCGAATATTATAATAAAGTACCGAAATAACGTAGAGTGACTCATACCATTCTTATCGTTTGAAGAGTTTCAGACTCGCATCTTTATCACCAACTCATAAGCATACGATGACATTTTTGAATATTTACAGACACAAGTATTTGATTATTGAAACATTTTTATCTTTAAGCAATGTAGATATAAATGGTTTTGTGCATGAAAAATGTATTTTCTTCTAAAAAAGTTCCCACCAAAAGACTGGTTGAGGGCAATTACACCAGTTATAGCCAATAACAAATCTTGACTATTAAAAAAAAATGAAACTTTATATTACAAACTGTTTCACCATATTATATGGAATAAATTCTATAACAGATTATTTTAAGAGTGAAAAAAATATTTATTAGGTGATTATTAGAGCAAAAAATTGCAAAAGTAGCTAATAGCATGAAAATATTAAACAAAAAATACAGCTCAAAATTTTGCGGAAAAAGCAATAAATCAGCATATTAAGCAAAAAATGAATTTATAAACCAACGAAAAAAATAAATAAAATAAGTCATAAAAGCAAATTAAAACTCAAAGTAAGTTGGTACGACCATCACCTTCTTTAAAAAAACAGCTACTCCTCGGTCTAGTGATCCACCAGGCTTTAAATTATATGTAAAGGTCGACAGGTGAAATAAAAATCCAATTTTCAACTCTCAAGCTTCGTTTCTGTCTTCAATGGGAAAAGTAAGTGTTGGATCCGTTTCGATTTTCTCGTAACTAACTAAACATTAAAAGGCATGGCACAACGCAAGACCTTCGTGGAAAAAGAAAGCATAAAACTTCAAAAAAAGCATAAAAACAGCTATAGTAAATCTCTCATGGTTGTTCAAAAAAATTAGGCAATAAGCATAACGATTAAATTCCAGTCGCTAATCATTCTAATTCTTCCAAAATATCTTCAGATTCATCAAACATATCTTCTTATGCATCCCCTGTAGTAGTATCTTCGTTAAGATTCACAGCCACTGATTCTATAGTGATTTCAATGTGGTTATCAAGTTCCCACATCTTCTTCTCTTCTTTTATGACATGCTTTATACAATTTGTCCATAATTCTGATGTCACATTACTTACAGCATCATCAAGAAAATATTTAACGTCATTTAGTTTGAAAGTGACATTTTTCATTGCTACTCCATTTTTTATTTGAGCTCAAACAAGTTCTATTGGGTTCAGCTCGCAATCATAGGGCGGCATATGATATTGATTTATCGAAACAATTGTCAATTTTTTATAATTTTCAACAATTTTAATTATATTGTGTAATTAACTAGAAACCGTGAGTTCCATTTAAAACACTAATATGAGTAGATTCCACCAAGTAAGGGTCGAAACAGTTAATTTCATAAAAATATCGTACTCAAAGTACTAAAGCACCTGTTTTACTGGCTCTGATGAGCTAAATATCAATAGGTTCATCTATGTGATCACTTGAATAACATTCAATCATAAAAAAGGGTACTTATTGAACTCCAGATGCTGTATCGTGTTAACAAACTGAAATTTCTCAAAAAATGACCAAAAAGTCGTACTTCAAGTACCATAGCACCCATTGTACTGGCTCTGGTAAGCTGAAATTCAATAGGGTTTATCTGTGACGTGTCCTCAACAATATGCAATTATAAAATTGGTGACTGGTTGAACTCCGGAGGCTGTATCGGGCTAACAAGACATGTAACGAAAAGTGACCGACGACAACGACGACGACATACACACAGGATTTTTTTTCTAGAAACCATTTTTTCGTGTTGTTGTTGATGGAAAACGTAAAAATAATTAAAAAGAAATTTCAAAATTCCAACTTTTTTTGGGGTAAACCAATACTTTTCTCGTATATTAGATAGGTTGGGCGCAAAAGTAATAAGTAGTTGAAACTAATTAGTGCATAATTCGAGATGAATAAAAACTTACTGTAAGAATTCCAGTTCAACTTTTCAATAAACATCAATAAAGAGACAATTAATAATTAAATTATGTGATTGCCGTTATCAATTGAAATAAAAAGTGACCGAATGTAGATAAGTTTTTGCGCTTCATAAATAATACTAAGCAAAATGTTGAGTGTTGTTAAAATTAAATTAAAGGAAATACACAGTGAGTCAAAAATGTCAAATCCACATAATTATTCATATTTACAACCAAATCAAATCTTTTCTAATGGCAATGGTCAAATGTTAGTGAATCAGCCAATACCAATGTATCAACCTACACCATATCTTGCCACGCAACCAGTCATACCACAGATAACACTAAATTCATTAAACGGACAGTCTTGTGATCAAACTGATTTTCCTACTGGAGCAGCCAACAGATTAGCTGCTCCTATGCCAATTCAACATATTGAATGGCAAACAGTGAACTACAAAAATTGAGAAAGAAGTCCCGAAGAAAACATAAAAGTTCAAAAACAAACCAAAATAAAGAATTACTGGCTATCGAAACCAAGCACCAGCAATATACACATAATAATCTCCAAGAAAAAGATTAGGAAGGAAATGAAATGAATCATTCAGACACTGCAGCAGAAAAAATAGATCCCAAACCACCACCAATATTTGTATCTAGCGTCCAAAATATAAACCCACTGAACAAGCTCCTACCCGAAATTGCTATATTTTAAAAGTATTAAGTAAAAACCGAGTAAAAATACAACTTACTACTGAAGAAAGATATACCACAATCCTAAAGGCACTGGCCAATAAAACACAGAGTTTCATACGTACCAACCCAAACAAAACAAGCCTTAGAGAATAGTAATAAAAACATACATTATTCAATTAATCCTGATGAAATCAAACAGAACATAGAAGTTATAAGTGTGTGAAATATCGAACAAAACGTAACATAAAAGCCACTACCCATGTTCTTTGTGGGCCCAAAAATAAAAAAAAAATAAGAAAGAAATATATAATGTGAAAAAATTGGGAAACTCGATAGTCAAAATTGAAGCACCTCATTCTATAAGAGTTATTCCGCAGTGCACTAAATGTTTAAGATATGGTCATACAAAAAACTTCTGCCATAGAAACCCCAGATGTGTCAAATGTATAGGATCATATCACTCTACAGAATGTCCCAGCAATACAAAGGATGAAAATGAGAAATGAGTGATTTGTGGTGAAAAGCACCCCGCAAAAAAATAGAGGATGCATTGTACATAAGCAGTTGCAAGAGAAAACTTGTACCCAAATTAGAGAACGAGACTTACGAAAACCAAGAGAAAACAGAGTTACATCGCAGGGAATGACATTTGCACAGGTAGTCAATCAGAACAACCAACAAGAATGTAACAACGCCATCCAACAACACCAACAATAGAATAGTTCAACACAATCTAATGGTATCTCTGAACTAAAAACAATGATGAGATATCTCATTACGCAAATGAGATCAATAATAAATTTAATCACTACTCTTGTTGCAAAAATGTCGTCTTAATGGTCCAGATACCAAAAATAACGTTATGGATTGTAAACAGCTTAAATGAGCATTTTCATGAACTGAAAATGTTCATAGCCAACTATGCAATAGATATCATCCTAGTTATGGAAACGCACTGCACTTACAAATATTATATAAGGTTTCCTAACTACAAACTCTATTCAACTAAACATACCGATGAGACTGCATATGGGGGCACAGCCATAATAATAAGAAATACATTAAAACACCATGAACTGAAAAGTTACAAAGAAAATCATCTACAAGCCACTAACATCGCAGTAGATGTAGTTACTGGAAGCATTAAAATATCTGCCGCATACTGTCCTCCCAAATACAACAATAAAAAAAACTAATATGAACATTTCTTCAAAACACTTCGAAACAAATTCATAGCGGATGGTGATTACAATGCGAAGAATATAGTTTGGGGTTCGAGAGTCACAAATACTAAGGATCGTGAGCTTCCAGCAATAGTGTGTACCAACAATTTGAACTATCTGTCAACAAGTGAACCCACATATTGGCCTTCGGACCCTAGCAAAATACCAGATCTCCTTGATTTCTATATCACTAGAAGGATTCACAATAAACTGATCATAACTTCATCTAGTCTAGACATGTCTCCGGACCACACTCCAGTCATAATACATATGTACTATGATATAATACACAAACGAAAGGCTCCTGCTCTTTGCAACAAAAACACAAATTGGGACACGTTTGAGGAAATTTTGGATCACGAAATAGATTTAAAAATATCAATAAAAAGAATTACAGACATGGATTTGGCGGTAAGTAATCTCACAACGAACATACAGAAAACTGCTTGGGCAGCAACTCCAGACTACAAATAACCGTCACCGAAAAAATTATGCCCTCCAGCTATGAAAGAAAAGATTTCCGAGGAAAGAAGGCTACGAAGAATATGGCAGCAAAATAGAACAATGTACAACAAAAATAAATTAATTAAAGCAGCGAGACAACTGAAAAAATTAATACTTGATATAAAACAGCACTCTATACAAAGATATTTAGAACAGCTTACGCCAACAAAAATCACCAACTACTCGCTATGGCAAGCCACAAGACAACTAAAAATCCCCCAGAGATCAATACCACCAATAAGAAAAAGACAATGGGGAGTGGGCAAGAAACAACGCAGTAAAGCCACACGCCTTTGGTGACTATCTCCAACAAGTCTTCCAACTTAACAATTTGGAATGTACACCTGAAGAGCTGGAGGGAATAAATAGAGTTCTAAACGGACCTTTTCAAATGGAGTTGCCCATACAGAAATTTGAATATAATGAAGTTAAAAATCTCATAATGAACGAGATCGATCCATAGGAAGCCCATGTGTATATTATCTGATAACAGGCAGAATACTCCAGAAATTAACGAAGAAAGGAATAACTGCAATACTACAAATTTTTAAATGAAACTCACTGTTTCTAGCTAATTCCACAATGTAATTAAAATTGTTGAAAATTCTGAAAAATTGACAATTGTTTCGATAAATCAATATCATCGTCAGAATGGAGTAAGTTGGTGTATTAATCTACTTTGGAGCTACGCTCTACCAACGTGCGCAGCGACGCCTTGAACAAACTCGCTGTTGTCACAGACGGTGGACTGTAGTCAAGTTCTTTTATCCTGATCAAAACCAATGAAAAATAGGGTGAAGTATTACTCTATTTGTGAAGGAGTATCTATTACTATTGCAATAGTGGGTTGTAAGGCCACACCATGCAATCCCTACCTTTATTGTAGATTGTTGCTTACTGAAAGATGGAACTGTGCAACTACTTGGCAGTCTGAAACTCTGGAATTGCTACTACTTAGTAGCCTGGAAATATGGATCTGGAATAGCTACAACTTTGTAGCCTGGAACTTGAAGCACTATCAAGAAGAGAATTTGGGAGCTCACTTTTGAACTTGGAATGTTCGTACACCGGTTTTGCGAATGTTTTATGTTTGTTTTGCCAGGATCCGGCTATTGAAGGGCCAGAATTCAAAGAGAGCTGAATTTAAATCATCATAAGTTGATGTGGAGATATGATTACAAACTGTAACCTACGATTCATTATTCCCAACATTTACTCAACTAAACGAGACATTATTTTGAATATTACCAGCAACTACCCACCCCAAATCAGTTTTTTGCACTATAAGCAATTTTTTACTTAAGTTTATGACTCCATTCAGGAAGAGAGTGTAATATAAGTCCGCTGCCACCAGTATATCGATGGGCGACGGTAGGTGAAAATCAGGATTTGCTAGGACAATGTCGCTTGGAATTTTTAAACAGGACAAATTAAGTTTAATCTGCGGTAGTTTGCATGTTATCGTTGGAAGGACAGCGCAATTGACCTCATATTGTTTTCTAGGGTCAGAATGCGGGAAAACTTCAAATTAAAACCATTTTACTGATAGTTTGTACGGAATACGAAATAAAACCAATTTGCAAAATTCTATTATATGGGAATAATTGTAATCTATCGACTAGCTCCTGCGATACAAAGGAGTTCTGGGAACCACTTTCTAAGAGAATAGTAATTTTTACTGCATTTTCGCAGTGATCATACACGATTACTTTCGCAGTGGCTAGCAGTACATGTGAAGTTGTGGAAATAGCACACATCGATTGAGAGGGGATTGATGTGTTGGATTCAGTATTAGGGACATGAGAGTTTTCTATCTGATCTCCTAAAATATTATTGTTGTTATTTGATCTGGAAGAACCGTTTCGGTTTGCCGTAGCATTTCGAGAATCATTGAAGTTCCCGTCATTTTGGCAGTTAAAGTTAGAATTTCTCCAATTTGATCAATTGGAGTTTGAATTATGCCCATTCGAAACAATTGTCAATTTTTTAGAATTTTCAACAAGTTTCATTATACTGTGGAATTAGCTAGAAACAGTGAGTTTCATTTAAAAACTCATATGAGTAGATTCCACGAAGTAAGGGCCGAGACACTTTAATTTCGCTATAATAACCCTACATAATTTTCCACCACAACTGAAAACAGCAATTATTATTATGATACCAAAACCAGGGAAAAAATTAGAAGAATTATCATCATGTATACATATCAATTCATTGCCAGTACTTTCCCAGAAAAAATAATAATGGAACGTATCAAGCCAATACTAGACAGTAAAAATCATTCCAGATCATCAATTTGGATTTCGACAAGAACGTGGAAAAATAGAACAAGTTCATGGAATAGTTAAACAAATCAACTGCGATCTCGAAAAAAATAATACTGTTCAGCGGCATTTCTTGATTTAAACCAGGCCTTTGATAAAGCCTAGCACAAAGGCCCACTATATAATATAAAAAACCTTCTGCCTCATCAGTTCTATGAAGTTATAAAATACTTCTTTTGTGACAGATACTTTCCAGTTAAATATAAATTATAGGGTTCAGACTTATACCTAAGTGACTAAGTAACGCAAGGCAGTGTGTTAGGCCCGATGCTCTATCCGACCGACCTCAAGAACCGCAACAACTGCGACTTTCGCAGATGACACGCACTATTAGTATCGCACCATGATCCAGTGATCGCTTCAATAAACCTACAAGCTAGCCTCAACAAAATTCAGACATGGTTACGAAAATGGAAAATTCGAGCGAATGAGACCAAGTAAATTCATGTTACCTTTACACTGAGAAAAGATAGATGTTCATCAGGACAATGAAATAAATGGTTGTATAGATTAAAACTAACTTCTCCGCATCTGTGGCCCTGAACAATATTCTATCATAAAGTTGTTACTCGTATACACTTCGGGGGATGTATCGTGCTAACAAACCAAAATATCTCCAGAAATAACCCAAAATTCAGTATATCTGGATTTATAGGACCCGGTATACTCGCTCTAATCAATAGGAGTGAGACACCTTGAACAATAATTGATCAATCGTATACTCTCTGGAGGCTGTATCGTGCTAACAAACTGAAAATTCTCCAAAAATGACAAAAATTTGGTACTTCAAGTACCATAGCACCCGTTGTACTGGCTTTAGTGAGCTGAATATCAAAAGGGATTATCTTTGAGACGCTCTGAATAGGATCCAATCATAAAATTGGTCACTGGTATATAGTCCAGAGGCTGTATCGTGCTTAAAAACTGAAACTTCTCCAAAAATGAAAAAAATATTGTATTTAAAGTACTGTAGCACCTGTTGTATTGGCTCTGGTGAGCTGAAAATCAATAGGGTTCATCAGTGAGATGTCCTGAATAATATTCAATCATAAAATTGGTGACTTGTTGAACTATGAAGGCTGTATCGTGCTAACAAACTGAAATTTCTCAAAAAATAACAAAATGTCGTACTTCAAGTACCATAGCACCCGTTGGACTGGCTTTAGTGATATGAATATCAATAAGGTTCATCGTTGAGACGCTCTGAATAATATGCAATCATAAAATTGACAGTTGTATATACTCCAGAGGCTGTATAGGGCTAACAAACTGAAACTTCTCCAAAAATGACAAAAATATCGTACTTAAAGTACTGTAGCACCTGTTGTATTGGCTCTGGTGAACTGAAAATCGATAGAGTTCATCAATGAGATCTCCTGTATAATATTCAATCATAAAATTGGCGACTTATTGAACGCCGGAGGCTGTATCGTAATAACAAACTGAAATTTCTGAAAAAATTACAAAATGTCTTACTTCAAGTACCATAGCACTAGTTGTACTCGCTCTGATCAGCTGAAAATCAATAGGGTTCATCTGTGACATGTCATTAACAGTATTCAATCATAAAATTGATGACTTATTGCACTCCGGAGGCTGTATCGTGCTAACAAGACATGTAAGTAAAAGTGGCCGACGACAACGACGACGACGACGACGACGACTACATACACGCAGGATTTTTTTTCTAAAAACCGTTTTTTCGGGTTGTTGTTGATGGAAAACATAAAAATAGAAAAAAATTCCAAATTTCAAATATTTTTGTGGTAAACCAATACTTCTTGCATATAGATAGGTTGGGCGGAAAAGTAATAGTCAACCGCTATCCCAGAAAACTTAAGTTAAATATCTAGGTTTACATCTTGACAGAAGACTGACATGAAAATCGCATATATTTACAAAACGAAAACAACTCGGTTCTAAACAACGACAATTGTACTGGCACATTGGCAGAAAATGGAAATTAAACTTAACAAACACAATTTCAATATTGTAAAATAACTGGGGCTGTGATCGCACTTAGACCTTCCGATAGCTAGTTGAGAGAAAATGGTTTGTATCATGCGAATGAATGATCTCTATGAGATTAGTAACTAAGCCCTCTTCTTACCTTGCGTGCCTGATCTGCGGTCTTCTAGGTGGATGCAGAAGTCTGGGGGCCCATTCTTTCCGGTAGATTAGAGACACCCCATACACAACACAAAGTATCGTTATAACCTCTCGATTCGACTTCAGATTAACGATTCAATCTATCGTTTCTGCTTCGTGTCGACTTCAGCAGACAGCGCGTCTTCGCACGACAAGGGCCGAGAAGTTACGAAGAAGCAAATTATATTCAAAGACAATTGATAAAAAAAAAGAAATAAAAGAATAATAATAGAAAAAAAGTAGGGACAATTTATACACACACAAAGTAGCGGGGACGCCAGAAATATAAAAAGTCATAATAAAACCAATATGGACATATGACATTCAACTATGGGGATCTGATAGCAAGTGAAATTTGGAAATCATGCATCGATTCCAGAACAAAACACTCTCAACAATCACGAATTCAAACGAAAGGCTATCATTGCGTGGGGAATCGAATGAACCTTCTCCTGGTGATATCGGTTCTCTAATCATAAGAATGTTTAAAGAGAAAAACAAAGAGTTGAATAATTAAAAGTATTTAATAATAACAAACAATGTCATAGAATGGTTTGTTTTTCAGAAGCTATTAATGTCGGACCAAAATCTGAGCGAGGGGAGTATAGTTTCTATTAATAATCAAGTACTCCTTGGAAAGAGTTTTCGTTTGAAAAAGGTTACCATTGTGGCAAATTAATAAAAAAAGTGAAGAAAAACGGTCAAAAGACAATAGTGAGTAATAGAGTTTTTACTGTTACGACCCTTACTCTGTGGAATATAGTCATGTTACTTGTTGAAACAAAACTATTTCTAAATAATTCCAAAATATAACGATAAAGTAATAATAATTTTATAAAATTAACAAGCGATTCGATATTACGAAATATCGTCGTCAGAATGAGAGAAGTAACATTTCATATGACGCCTACCTGTTGTTCAAGCATCCGGTAGTACCATCGAATGGCACTCGCGAGCACCTCATCTGAATCCTTCAGATTCATTTCCAGTGGGTTCCTCGAATAAAATGCTCTTCATAACAGAACATTCCAGAATTCAAGAATTTAGAGACAAAATTAGCGTAACATAGAAAGAATTGAGTGGTTAGACAAATCGCAAAATGAATTGTAAAGCTTGAAGTTCGCATGGTTTGTCTTTACCCAACAAGACTTTGAGTGATTTTTGCTGTTTTGGCTATTTATATCGCACTTTCGAGATATTTGTTTTTTAGATATCAGCAACTACTCCATTCTTAGATTTATCCAACGTATACGGTAACACTGAAGAAGTATGTCGGAGCTACAGAGCTCATAAAGACGGGGAACTTTTCCTTAAGGTTCGAAATAATAAAGAATGGTTGCCAGACGTGAATATCAATAATAGACAGCTATTTTGCCCTTTTCTAGCCAAGAGCGAAAGATGTTATGAAACAGGTATTTATAATAATAACCATTGATTTAATATTTGAGTCGTATATCTTTGTATTTAACGTGGCTTGAATGTGTTGTAACATTCTAGACTTTCTAATTTTGTAGAAATTCTAGCTATGATTTTCAACTGAATCTTTACTTATTTCAAATTCAAATATCTGCCAACGATTTTCCATGAAGCTAATTATAGTTTCTCATTTTGTGTATGGTGTGTACATTTCTACTCAGAAGTATTCGTTCTGTAGTAATTCTGAATGAATAAATAGTAGAGCAGAGGAAAAACAATTTTTCAACCAAATAACAGAATCACAACCGCTATTGGTATTATTACGACGATGCTTACAATGATTTGGAAGCATATGAGGTATCTCATAGCTCTTCCTAACATTTTCGTCGGAATGGGAATGATCCTAGTCAGACTCAGGAAAGTAGAACAAACTGTTAATCTAATTTTGATTCAGTTCTCCTTGCGAATGGGTTATTGTAACTTCACAATATTTTTTAAAATGCAGTAGAAAAAGTGTTTAAAAGAATCATTCAAATCACTTTTTCTTGTTAATTGTTCATGTATCATATACATAATATGAATTGTTTCGACAAAGAATAAACGGTTTCAGAGATTACAATATTTTTTCCGCATCTGTGAGATGCCCCGAACAATATTCTAACATGAAATTGTCACTTGTATACACTTCAGGGGGTGTATCGTGCTAACAAACCGAAATATCTCCAAAAATGACCAAAAATGTTGCACTTCAGGTACCATAGCACCCGTTGTACTAGCTCCGGTGAGCTAGAAATCAATGAGGTTCATCAATAAGATGCCCTGAATAATATTCAATAATGAAATTGGTCACTTGTATACAGTTTGGAGGCTGTATCGTGCCAACAAACTAAAATTTTTCCAAAAATGCCTAAAATTTGGTACTTCGAGTACTATAGCACTCGTTGTACTGGCATTAGTGAGCTGAATATCAATAGGGTTCATCTTTGAGACGCTATTAATAATATTCAATCATAGAATTGGTCATTTGTATATTCTCCGGAGGCTGGACCGTGCTAATAAACTGAAATTTCTCCAAAAATGACAAAAATTTCGTACTCAAAGTACTCTAGCACCGGTTTTACCGGCTATTATGAACTGAAAATCAACAGCGTTTATCTGTTAGATGTCCTGAATAATGATCAACCATAAAACTGGTGACTTGTTGCACTCCGGAGGCTGTATCGTTCTAAAAAACTGAAATTTCTCAAAAAATGACAAAAATATCGTATGAAATTGACTGTCTCGACCCTTACTTCGTGGAATATGCTCATATTAGTGTTTTTAAATGAAACTCAAGGTCTCTAGTTAATTCCACAATATAATACAAGTTATTAAAAATTCTAAAAAATTGACAATTGTTTCGATAAATCAATATCATCGTCAGAATGACAGAAGTTACATTTCATTTTATGCCTACCTGATGTTTAGTAGGTAATTTTGGCTAGACCAAGAAGTAACCTAACTTGTGATTGGCTTAATATATGTTTATAGAAAAAAGAAGAAGATGTGATATTACAAATATTGAAGCTTAGATATTATTAGCCCTATGGTGATATCCTGGATATCATTTTTCCAATTAAGATCAGTATAACTGTGCAATGATATAGAAAACCAGGAAAACTATATCAGCTGATCTTCACAATTATCACTTAAGAAGACAGTTTGTTAGTGGAGAATTCCCTAGATTTAACTGTTCATTGACAACTTCATATTGTGGGTTTCTTAAATGTCTTCTAATTTCCAGTTCTTCAAGGAAATCCAGTTCTTGTTTCTTTTCACAAATATGCAGTACTTCTAGTTCTGTGTTAGGTGTCAATGAATGATTGGTGTCAAGTAGATGTTTTGCATAGTGGGATTTATCTGGTTGTTTTAATCTGTATGCTCGTAAGTGCTCACTTAGGAATTTTGAAGAAGGATACAGTGAGCACTTACGAGCATACAGATTAAAACAACCAGATAAATCCCACTATGCAAAACATCTACTTGACACCAATCATTCATTGGCACCTAACACAGAACTAGAAGTACTGCATATTTGTGAAAAGAAACAAGAACCCTTGAAGAACTGGAAATAAGAAGACATTTAAGAAACCCACAATATGAAGTTGTCAATGAACAGTTAAATCTAGGGAATTCTCCACTAATAAACTGTCTTCTTAAGTGATAATTGTAAAGATGAGCAGATATAGTTTTCCTGGTTTTCTATATCATTGCACAGTTATACTGATCTTAATTGGAAAAATGATATCCAGGATATCACCATAGGGCTAATAATATCTAAGCTTCAATATTTGTAATATCACATCTTCTTCTTTTTTCTATAAACATATATTAAGCCAATCACAAGTTAGGTTACTTCTTGGTCTAGCCAAAATAACTACTAAACATCAGGTAGGCATAAAATGAAATGTAACTTCTGTCATTCTGACGATGATATTGATTTATCGAAACAATTGTCAATTTTATAGAATTTCCAATAACTTGTATTATATTGTGGAATTAACTAGAGACCTTGAGTTTCATCTAAAAACACTAAAAATATCGTACTTCAAGGACCATAGCACCCGTTGTACTTGCTCAGATGAGTGGAAAATTGATAGAGTTCATCTGTGATATGTCTTAAAGAATACTCAATCATAAAATTGGTGACTCGTTGCACTCCGGAGGCACCGCCGATAAGCAGAAAAAAGTGTTAAAAGAGGTGACCGAAACTATTGGGTATATTAGTGTTTCAAATGAAACTCACGGTTTCTAGTTAATACCACAATATAATAAAAATTGTTGAAAATTCTAAAAAATTGACAATTGTTTCGATGAATCAATATCATCGTCAGATTTATCGAAACACTTGTCAATTTTTTAAATTTATCAACAATTTTTATTATATTGTGGTATTAAGTAGAAACCGTGAGTTTCATTTAAAACACTAATATGAGTAGATTCCACGAAGTAAGGGTCGAGACAGTTAATTTTATTGGGAATATGACCGTAGGCAAACATAAGTTTCTCATTCCGTTTCAAAAAGGAATTCTGTTGTCAAATAGGTCACTGGAAGAATTGCTAATTTGCAGGAAAACTATAGAGTCTAAATCAAGACTTTGTTGAAAACTTCTTTTCTTATATGGGAGGTATGGGAGCTACAAATGAATCTAGATTTTATGTATCGTTTGAGGTGGTATATATTAGGTAAAAACTCTGCGGAAAGTTTTACAAAGAACAAAAATACAGAGGAATCTGGTGAAAAATGTCTATTACAACCATTAGAATCAGAACAATCGCGTCCCATGTGCTTAACTGAAACACTACTAGCTAATGTCTCCAAAAATATTCAAATAACAAATACCCGTATACTTGAAGAAGAAGAAACGTTTATTCCATATACATTCACTCAACCAGAATATATTTCTAACGATGAGTCTTTACAGTTATTGACAACCTTTGAAAATACCGAAATAATTCGTCAAGAAGCTCTTAAATATCTGGCAGGGTACATAGCGTACAGGTTTAAAGATAAATTTAATCTAGGTACTAAAACCAGCGAGATGACTTCCGTTGGAGCTCATGATTGGGTACATTTTCTATCGAGGGCTGGTTTATTACAGCGAAATCAAGATCCTCTGAAAGCCACGGAAATTCTTGCATCTGAGTTTCGATCACTTCACGGAAGATCTTTATCAAGAGAAGAAAATATTTTCAAAATTTCTGTTGATAAAATTTTCAGTATTGTCGGTCAAAACCAAATTGAAATTCCATATGAAGTGATTTATTGTTTGACTCAAACAAGAACTTACATTAGACTCAGAAATCTAAATTAACAAATAAGTTTGCAAAATTTGGAAGCGAAAATGGAAAAATAACTCTCAAAATTTACGAACGTTAAAAAGAAAGTGAGATCGGAACAGTAAATATTTGAAAACGAAAAACCTTCTTTTAATTTCATGTTATTTTTAAATAAGTAAGTTGCATGTTATTCAATGTCTTTGTATGCTTTAATGTATCCAGATTACCCCCGAAAACCTCATACTTGGACTTGCCCTAGAATGTGGCTTTTGATACAACTTAAAAAGGTTCAAGTATTTTCCTGTTTTAGTAAAGTTTAAGTTTATTTTAATTAATATAATATGAATTATCTCTTAGTATGAACAATACTGTATAATCATCCCGTCAAACAAATATTGCCATAAATACCTATTGTTGCTACCGAAAGTGGCATTCGTGGCCATAATATAGAAATGAATATTGCATCGCAGTGAAGTCACATTCCAAAAGTTCGATGCGCCTATGCATACCGTTGTAAGTATATCGTGGATGAACCCTATTGATATTAAGCTCACCAGAGCCAGTACAGCGAGTGCTATGGTACTTACTCGAAGTACGACAATTTCGTAATTTTCTAGAAATTTTAGATTGTTAGCACGATACAGTCTCCGAAATGCAACAAGTCACCAATTCTATGATAGAATATTATTCATAATATCTTACAGGTGAACCCTCTCGATTTTCAGCTCACCAGAGCCAGTACAATAGGTGCTATAGTACTTTAAGTACAACATTTTTGTCATTTTTTGAGAATTTTCAGTTTGTTAACACGATACAGCCTCCGGAGTATATACAAGTGACCGATTTTATGATTGGATATTATTTAGTGCGCCTTAAAGGTGAACCGTCTTGATATTCAGCTCTCTAAAGTCAGTACAACGAGTGCTATGCTACTTGAAGTACCAAATTTTTGTAATTTAAGGAGAATTTTCAGTTTGCTACCACGATACAGCCTCCATAGTGTATAAAATTGACTTTTATGATTGAATATCAGTCAGGACCTCTTATAAATGAAGCTTATTGATTCTTAGCTCATCAGGGCGAGTACAACGGGTTCTATGGTACCTGAAGTACGATAAAGCCTCCGGAGTGTATACAAGTGACCAATTTTATAATTGGATTTTCAGCTGACTAGTGCGAGTACAGCGGATCCTATACATCCAGATATACTACGTTTTTAGTTACTTTTGGGAAAATTTCGGTTTTTTACCGCGATACATCCCCCGAAGTGCATACAAGTGACCAATTTCATGATAGAATATTGTTAAGAGCATTCACAGATGCGAAAATGTATCAAGTTCCAATCTTTAAAACCGTATATTTCGTGTTGCTCTTGATGAAAAACGTGAAAATAACTCAATTTTTTTTTAATTCCACCTTTTTTTTGTGTAAACCAATAATTTCCTCGCATATTAGAGAAGTAAAAATATATAGGATAATTCATTAGTTATTGGAAATAATTTAACAGTAGAATACCGATTTCAAATTATGTAGATTCAACCCAACACTTCCAAATAAAATGTAGCTACTTACTGAGTTACAGAGGGTACCTACGAAATTATGTTAAACAAACCTTTGTGGTACCTACAGGGGAATGTGTCTGGTTAATCGTTTCCAAATTCTACACCACTGGCAAAATAGAAATTTTACCACAATTATTCGATTGTACTATAAAAAGAGAGAGAGAGAAGTTCGTAGATTTTTTGAGTTGGGGCTTGTAGTGTTTTATTTGGGTTTTTTTTTGGAGTTTGGCCCTGTTTTAGGATTTATTTCCTCTTCAGGGCTGGTTGGGGGTGTCTTTGTGGGTGGTTTATGTGCGCGTATTGACTTGACTTGAGTTTTGGGTAGGGCTGAAAATTCGGTTTCTTAGAAAAGTGTATGGGGGGTAGAGAAAGAAGGTGTATAGAAAATTGAAGATTTGTTTGGTTTTGTGGGTGAATTGTGTTTTTTTTTGCTAGAAATCAACCGGAGAGAGAGGCAGGAACAATCAGCTTCGAAATTGGATGATTTTTGTGCGAACGTGGTTTGAAAGGTGTATGGAATTGGAAGTTTAGAAGTGTCTGGCAAAGGTAGAAAATGAATAATACGAACCACGTTGCGTTGCGCATAGTTAATAAAGGCGAGGTGGGTGATTGAAATTGTAGGAAAATGAAAATGTTTTTGGGATTGGGTGTCTCCTATGTCATGAGAGTTAATAAGAAGCTGTATCGTGCTGACAAACTGAAATTTCTCGAAAAATGGCAAAATGTCGAACTTCAAGTACCATAGCATCCGTTGTACTGGCTCTGGTGAGCTGAAAATTAGTAGGGTTTATCTGTGACAAGTCCCTAGCAATATTTCATTATAAAATTGGTGACTTATTGCACTCCGGAGGCTGTATCATGTTAATAAGACGTAAGGAAATGTGGCCGACGACGATATATACTTAGTATTTTTTCTCCAAAAATGTCGTACTTGAAGTACTATAGCACCTATTGTACGGGCTCTGGTGAGCTGAAAATCAGTAGGGTTTATCTGTGACAAGTCCCTAGCAATATTCCATTATAAAATTGGTGACTTATTGCACTCCGGAGGCTGTATCATGCTAATAAGACGTAAGGAAAAGTGGCCGACGACGACATACACTTAGTATTTTTTTTTCCAAAAACCGTTTTTCCGTGTTGTTGTTGACGGAAAACGTAAAAATATCTCAAAATAAAATTTCAAAATTCTAACTTTTTTTGAGGTACTTTTCTCGCATATTAGATAGGTTGGGTGGAAAAGTAATACATTTGTGAACTAAAATAATTTACATGTTTACAAAGAAATCAGATATCTTGAACTGTTTTTTTCTCTTTACATACAATGTTTGGTATTTCGTATTCCAATTTATAGTAAGCTGTGGAATCAGTAGTAGACCTACTCTCGAGGAGCTTTCTTATTACATAACAAGCTGTTTTTACATCTTGACAAGTTGGAATATCAGGAGGATTTAACTCATCATTTATAGGGTCTTTCTCGCTCTGGCCACTGTCTTCCTCATTATTCACATCACCACTTTGAATATTTTGATTCTCTTCAAAAACTGAAACCCGGAAAATGTATCAAACTTTTCATCATTTGTTCCTTCTGGAACAATTGGAAAGTAATTCTCTAAATTCACACTTAATAAAACAGTTCGTTTTAGAGTCAGCAGACACATCACAACAAGCGTTATTCATCATGTGAATCACTGATAATATTGATATTTTTTTAGACATTTCGGTGACAGTTGATCTTGATGTTGGATCATGAACATCCATAATTAATATCCACTGTTTCATAATTCCTTCCTGTAATTTCTTATGAATGCAGATATGTTTCCTAGGTTCATAGGATGTGTCAACGATGTTGTGTTGAGAGGTAAATATCAAGTTTTTAAATTATCAAACCTAACTTCTGCTTTATGCTGAATAATTGTCTACAAATAACAAGGCCTTACTATGCATCTTTGCCACTTCCTTGTCAAAATTAGTGAGACATTCATTAATTAATTTGGCAGACATTTTTGTTTGCTGTGTACTTTACTGGTAGAGCTTTTTCATTTTTTAAATAACTTAGATCTTCCTATGAATAACATGGGTAGTTTATAACTTCCATCAGCATATGCGCAACAAAGAATGGTTAGTCTGACCTTGTTAGTTTTTCCACCAATGGCTTTTTCTCTTCGAAAGCATTAGGTCACATCTGGAGTTGTTTGCAGAGCTATTATAGATACTGAATTGAGTGAATGAAACGACGAGTACTCAGTGTGTATTTATTATTAAAATCCAGCTAAGCGCTTTCGGTCATTAGGTCATTCTCAAAGCTGTCCTATAAAATTATAATATTTGTAAAATTTGAACAAACAATTTGAAAAAAAGTTGAACTTACGTCATAAAAAATCCTAAAACAGGTGTCAAAAAAATCCAATGCATATAGAATGGAGAAATGTATGATGTTAC
Source organism: Galeruca laticollis (assembly GCA_963921935.1). NCBI lineage: Eukaryota > Metazoa > Arthropoda > Insecta > Coleoptera > Chrysomelidae > Galeruca > Galeruca laticollis. The sequence goes on along the minus strand of OY998179.1, from coordinate 155,934,056 downwards.
ATCATTATTGAAATAAAATGATTAAAAATACCCTTTCAAGAGGGTGTACAATTATATTTCACATAATGAAATGAATAATGAAATCAAATCTGGCAGAATATCAATGATCTGCTACAATCACATCGGCATCTTTTGCTTCACCGTGCACATTTTTCCATCTACAAAACCAAACATTTGTAGCTTTGGAACCTGCGATACGAGTACCTTCAGCAATTTGCTCTGGACCATTAATAGGAACATTACGAGCTCTTTTTTCCTTGAACCAATCAATTAAATCGATCTTTACTCCTGATTATTTGCCACTAAGTTTCCTCTTTTGTGTTGATTTGATATTATTTTTCCAGTCTGACAGTACACTGTCTTTCCTCTTCAACAATTTACTTACTTGGGCCTGCGTAATTCCAAACTTTATAGCTGCTTCAGATTGAATGCACTTAAATTTGTTCATATACTCAATCATTTGCACTTTTCCTTTTTAAGTTTAAGATCCTCTCTTTCAAAGCTTGAATAAGTCATTTTAACTTCAATCGTACAATTCCCATAAACATTTAAGAAATTCAAGTCAACGTTTGAAAATAACCTATCCCCCTACAGCCGATAGGATATTCCTATAAACGGATTTTCAAACAAAAATAACTGAATGTCTTATCGCATAAATAAGTGAAAGTTGAAAAAGCTAGATCAGGTAGCCACCGTACATACAAAGAACCCTCCAAAAAAGGGACATGAGTAGGTAGCCAGCAGTTTTCGGACCTTCAACTGATATGGGAAATATTGTGTAAATGAATTATTCTTTCAAGCGGTATTATTCCAACACGCGGTATTCCTATAACCCGAGATTTTTGTTAAGAGTCATATGAGGTTGATCCGAGACCCAATTATTTTTATTCGTATAAACGAGACATTCTATTAAACGGTATTCCATTAGGCGGGTTCGACTGTAATGGGTGTTCAAATATTATTGGACACATTGGCCAAATTCAAACATGATTTACTTAGTTACTTCAAATGTATATTTTCAATGCATGGAATAGCACTCTTATTTTTCTTTCATAGTGCATAGGGGTCCCTACACCTATCTCTAACCCTTCTGAATGTATCAACACTTTACTAAATTAATTTAGTTGTTCAAATGTAATGTTCCATCAAGGCGCTTGCTGTCAATTCTTCACTTTATTCTTGAATTACTAATTAATTGAGGTGACTAGTAATATACGGGGTGTCCCGGGACTAATGGGAAAAAAGTCTGGAGCGTATAATCTGAGCCAAAATAATGTTAGTATTTCATATAAACTTCCTCTATGCAGGCCCTCGTCTTCGAGTTATAGGCCTCCAAAGTTTTAATTTTGAATTTGGTTTTTATTTTTATTTTTTGTACTAGTTATTTGATCTTCATCAAATTTACGGCAACGCTATAATGTACATGTATGTTTATTTTGGAAAGGTTAACAGATTTACAGTAGTGCCTTGAAGCGAGGGACGGACTACTCGCAATGGTTAGTGATCCAAAAATTTTGCAGAGATGGCACACCCTATATGAAATTATCGAAATTGACTTCCCCACAAATTAAGCTAACGAAAAGGTACTCTTGTTGGAATTCTATAAAATGAGCCGTTTGGCTAATATTTACAGTTTTATTAATGCACTACCAACCAATTTTCCTAACTTAATTATTAATACGATGTCCAAGATTTACCTACAAAACTACAAAAAAATAATTTAGCGATGGCAGAAGATAGAAACATTAACGACTTATTAATTCGATAGATGGTAAAAACTTTTTAGAAGTATTTTTACAGTTTATTAAGTAACCATAGCATAGGATTAGTTGTCAAACGTACCGGTGTGAAGATAGCAGCCAATTTTCGCTGCAAAATTGTTGGGAACTGCTTAATTCGTGGTTTCAGTGGCGTGCAGAATATAAATTCAATCGAATTCATATTTCGGAGAGCCGTCTTTATACTAAATTAGTAGTGGTGTATTGGTGTAGAGGACGGACTGTTTGGAGAGAGATTGCTTACGATGGGGAACAAGGGTTGCAACGTCGCCCTGAAAAATTGAATAAATTGTAACTTCCAAACGAAAAGAGAAGCCAGGGGTAATATTTGGAGGGAAGAAGCATTATAATGTTGAAAACATACTGTTTAAAGAAAATTCACTTACGATGGGCAACAAGGGTTGAAACGTCACCCCCAAAAGTAAAATAAATTGTAATTTCCAAAGGAAACGAGAAGCCAAGTTATTGTAGTATGGAACCTGTTTGATAGGAATTGGAATATATGGTTCATGCATTCATTTCAGTTTAGATATACGACAGCATTTACACACAAGGTTTCCTAATACATGGATTGGTCATGGAGGACCTTTTCAATGGCCACCGCGATCAGGTAACAAAATCCTATGCATTTATATCTCTGGGGTTATCTCAAAAGTGAGGTATACGCAACACCTGTGCAAACAAGGCAAGATCTAATAGACAGAATTGTGTTACACTGCAATGTGTATTAGAAATAATATGGAATTGCTCTTTCAAGTGCAAAGAAACAACCTTCGTAGACTTAGAATGTGCGTGGAAGTGGAAGGAGCTCATATTAAACATTTATTTCAATATTGTTGGTTTTTGTTGTTGTTTAGGAATTAGTTTCAGTCAAATGTTTTATAACTTGTCTTTTTTTAGAGTTGTCCTAATGATTTAATAATGTTCTGTTCGTAATTTTGATTAAAAGCAACTAATTACGTTGTTTGCGTAACTATTCAATTCCCATTAAATAAGGTTTTAATGTTTTTATTATCTGCTATCATCAAATTATTTTTTTGTAGTACTGTAGGTAAATCTTGGACATCGTACTAATAAGTTAGTTAGGTAAATTGGTACGTAGTGCAATAATAAAACTGTAAATATTAGCCAAACGGCTTATTTTATAGAACTCCAACAATAGTAGCTTTTCGTTAGCTTAATGTGTGGGGAAGTCAATTTCGATAATTTCATATAGGGTGTGCCATCCATGCAAAATTTTTGGATCACTAAAGATTGCGAGTAGTTCGTCCCTGGCTCCAAGGCACTACTATAAATCTGTTTACCTTCCCAAAATAAACATACACGTGCATTATAGCTTTGCCGTAAATTTCATACAAATTAAAACCAAATTCAAAATTAAAACTTTGGAGGCCTATAACTCGAAAACGAGGGGCTGCATAGAAAAAGTTTATATGAAGTACTAATATTATTTTGGCTCATATTATACGCTCCTGACTTTTTTCCCATTAGTCCCGGGACACCCTGTATATAACGAATTCTGTTTAACCTCTGTGAGATAACTAAGAAAATAGTAACACAGTTTATTAAATATTAAAACAACTAAACGAATAACAAATATATAAATTATAACAGTTACTAGAATTTAGCATAATTTTCTGTAATTCAGAGTATAATTCTACGCTATAATGACTGTCAAATATTGTTTTTGATTATATTTCTAGTTGACCTTCGTCAACTGGCGTGGACATTCAACTAAATAAATAATCTTAATTTGACAAAGTTGATGTCGAAATTAATAATATATTATGTACAAATTTACAAAATGTTACAAAGTTGAGTTGTGAACGCTGAATTTCTGTGGTTTCAGATCGGAAGACACTTTATGTTTCGATTTGATGAATTTTAAACTTTGTTTGTTATTGAGCGTTGAGCTCGATTCGATGAGTGTGTAAAACTCGCGTCTAGAAGTGTAGAACTGACGAGTGAAAAACTAACTTTGTTGTTGAGCCTTGCGCTCGTTTCTATGAGTTAAAAACTAACTTCGTTGCTGAGCATTGCACTCGATTCGATGAGTGTGAAAAAACTTTGATGTTGAGCGTTGAGCTCGATTCGAAGAGTTGAAAACTAATTTTGCTGTTGAGCATTGCGCTCGATTCGAAGAGTTAAAAACTAAATTTGCTGTTGAGCATTGCGCTCGATTCGATGGGTGAGAAGTAACTGATTTCTTCACGTTGTGAGACGTGTTAAGTAGAAATCTGCGAGGGGCGTGTTTACACGTGGATTGGGTTGACCAACCGAAAATGAATTTTTCCTATAGGCCAGCATCACTTGACTTGTCGGGTTCCCAGACAAGAATCAACTATGGGTGCCGCCAATAATAAGTTAAATTTCTATGGAATACTACAATAGCATTGTAACCTTCTTACTTAGAAAGGTAATTCAAAAATGTCTTTCATGTCTTCCAAACCTCTACCACAAAATTCATGCAGAATTGACACTAAATCTAGGGTTTTTACAATACAATATATAATGGGGTGAAACGTGCTTTTTTCCTAACTTCTTAACTATAGGACAATGCATCAAGATGTCGACTTTCAAAAAAGGTGCTATGCATATGCCCATACAAAACAATTTACAATCATTGTTGGAAAACGTGATATTTTAAAGTATTTTGAAAATACAATGAAATTATCCTTTTAATTCACAACAATATGAAGATGTTATCAATTCTGCAACATATTTCTAGAAAGCTATTAACTAAAATGAATTTACGCCTTAAATATAAACAATAAAAAAAGGGAGGCATACAAATGTCTCACATATTTTAAACGTATCTTAACAAATAAATTTCAAGATTTTACAATCTTGAACAAATATATTTCAAAATGTCAGGTGTAATTACAGCAAATTACTATACCGAATTTTCATATTCTCGGGAGTAGTCGGTGAAGTAATGTAGACAATATTTTTCACGTTCCCCCAAAAAATGGAATTTATGGAAGTCAGATCTGGGGTAGCTAACTGTTTGGACTTCCACTTCCTATTTATCAATTTAGACATTTTCTATTTGGGTAATTTCTTACACCTAATTGAAGATGCACTAGTGCGCCATCTAAATGTATCCACATATTTGCTATGATAATTTTAATGCGATTGGTGATATATGACACTAGTCACATAAATAATCAAAAATCCAAGTATAATGTCAAGAAATTACATCAGATGCCTGTCTGAAACTTTACTAATGAGAAAATACATTATTTATAGTAGTGTTTATTACTTCAGAACTGTTAGAGATAGGTACATATAGGGAACCTTTATGCACTATGCAAGAAAACTAAGGGTGATATTATATGCCTTGAAAATATTCATTTGGAATGATGCAGTAATTGATGTTTGAATTTGGCCAATGTGACAACGGCAAGTATTAGGATTTTGACCTGAATCACCCATATGAACAACATGACTTTTTATGTTTATGCGAAACATGGTTTTATTCGGGCATAAAAGTACCTGACACCTTGAGTAATAACTATAGTATTGTTTACTCAGAAGCAATCCGGGAGAAGTCAGTAGGACATGCGAAAGGTGGTATATACAGATATTTAAAAAAAAATCTTACAATTCAAAAGTTCTTGAAACTTCTCCCTGGTGGCTAATGTATCAGTATGAAAAATCTTCTTTGCAGTTTTGTTTGTGTTGTATATTTTTCACCTAAATGTGAGTATGATGAATTGTGGGAAGCTGTTTGAATGTCACTAAATGCTATACTAGAACAATATCTTGATGGTTTATTTCTTATAATTGGAGATTTTAATAGTAGAATTGGCGAGACAAGTGAAATTCCAGAAGAAGTTGTGGCAAATACTCAATTTTTCCCCAATATGCTTAGTTATGATAAAGTCAGTAACTATAAGGGTCATCGTCTTTTGGAATTCATGTCAGATAGAAACTTCTCGTTAATAAATGGTCATATGAAAACAGACAAACCTGCTAACTTCATTTTTGTAATACATTAGGGAAAAGTGTATTAGATCTCTGTTTCTGTAATACTGATGAGATTGAATTATTTGAAGAATTTAGTGTGCCAGATGATCAATATTTGTCTGATCACTTTCCAATAGCTATATCCTTCGGCTCGGTGATAAGAAGCTATAATATTACTCCTACTAAATGATCCTTCACTCGCTTAAAATGAAACAGTTCCAAAGTAATTGATTTTAAAATGTCAATTCAATGCTTACCAAATGTAGGAGCAAATGGAGATGTGGACGCTTTGTATGATAATCTGTGTAGCACAATATTGGATGTAGCAAAACTTGAAGGTTTAGTCTCAGTAAAATATTTCACTATCATCAGCTCACTACGATATAAGCATTGGTTTGATGCTGACTGTAAGACATCTAAACGTCAATTAACAAATTCATTGAAAATATGTAAAAAACAAGGATTCTGTGAAATATACAAAATACCTTATATTTCCAACAAAAAAGAATATAAGCGATGAATTTTAACGAAGAAAAATGATTATGAAAAAGATATTGTAACTGCTCTTTCCAACACAAAAAGTTCTGGAAAACCGTAAGGTTATTTGGACGTAAAGATAGAAGCTCTCCGATATCAACCAGGGAGTGGGAATATTTTAACGATAGCATATCTTCAATTAAAGTTCAGTATGAAGTATGTTTTTTTGGGGTCGAAGACGAATTTCTAGATACCCCCATATCACTTCTGGATTTAGATCAATCTTTGATTTTGTGCAAAGATGGCAAATCACCAGGTAAGGATGGTATTACTTACGAGTTTTTAAAACATTTACCGCAGAACTGGTGTTTATATATTTGTCATTTATATAATAAAATTTTGGACTCTGCATTTATTCCTTCTGGTTGGCATGAAACAATTCTCACAATGCTCCACAAAAAAAGACCCTTAGAGGATCGTAATAACTATCGTGGTATATCCCTAATAGATTGTTGTGCCAAGGTGTTTTCGTTAATTCTATTAAATCGCTTGTCTAATTGGTGTGAAAATAATCTCATTCTTCCCGAAACACAATTTGGCTTTCGAAAGAATGGGGGATCTTCGGATGATATTTTTATTTTGACTTCTGTCTTGCAAATAACTCTCAGGCTCCCCCGCAGGAAAGTATATGCTGTGTTGGTAGACTTTCGGAGAGCATTTGACAGCATAGATCATACACTTTTTTGGTTGAAACTATTCAAGTTTAGGGTTAGTACCAAGTATATTAGAATACTAAAACACTTATATGGCAACGCCACATTTTCAATTAGACACCAGAACCTATATAGTAAAAAATATGCTATCGCTCAGGGAGTTCTCCAAGGAGAACCGCTGAGTCCACTGCTTTTCTCTATTTTCATATCGGATATTGAAGATTACTTTTGTTCAAGTAACTCACGCGGAATTAATATTAATGGCAAGAATGATGTATTAAGGCTTCAATACGCAGATGACATAGTAATCCTGGGGGACTCCCAATAGATATAGAACACAAACTGAGAATACTTGATACTTATTGTTCTACCAATAAACTTACAGTTAACACTGATAAAACGAAAGTAATAATATTTCCGAAAGGAGGGCACAAACATAATTATAATCAAAAGATTTATTACAAAGGTTTTAGGTTAAAAATTGTAAAGCAATTTACGTATCTAGGTGTCGATTTCTCTTCTACAGCTATATTCGGTACTATGGCTAAGAATACCTAAATTAAAGCGTGTCGTGCCATTGGAGCAGTTTTGGATATTATGTGCCGATCAAAAATTGATACATGGGAATCCAGAATCAAATTGTATAATTCTATCATTTTATCTTGTCTTTCTTTTGGAATTGGCATATGGGGACTACGCTATACTGATGTTATTGAGCGGGTTCAGGTTAAATTTTCTGAAAAACTGTTGAATTTGTTTCCGAATACTCCAGATTATATTGTACGCCTTAAGACATATTCGCCCCAATTATCACTAATTATTTTCAAGCATGCTTTAAGTTGGTTAAATAAACTCAAAATAATGGATGATTCTAGAATGTCTAAAATCTGTTATATATATGAAACTTCTAAAATTAGCTACGGAGAACGCTAAATATAATTGGGTCACTCAAGTTGAAGAATGGTTTACCTTTGCAGAGTGTGAACATTTATGGACAAACTATTTAAATACATATTCAGGTGAACTAGATGGTGTTATTCTAGAAAATTTTGAAAAACGACTAGATATATATATATATATATATATATAGAAAGGTTACATCCAGTTAGTCTCTGATATACTCTTAACTATAAATTGGTGAAACCGGGAAAAATTATTTGCGAATACCCGCAACTATGTACATAACGGGAATTGTCGCACAAATCAGAACTTCCAGTAAAAAGATACTGAAATTTTCCTTTAAAGGAAACTTCTATATAATTGATTGTGGGGAAATCTGTTCCGTTTGTAATATGCATACACCAGAGTCGTTGGAGCATATTCTCTTCAAATGCCCCTTTTACAGTCCCCTTAGACAAAATAGATTTTTTAATAGTGTGGATAATGTTGATGATCTGATACATTATTTGAATGCCATTAATTATAATCTCTCTGAGCTCTCTATGCTGGCCCATAGTGTTATTAGTGTTTAAAAATTAGGAGCTTTCGCATGCGGAGATAAAATAATAACATTATAATATGTATATACAATATAATGATAGCAATTAAAAACAAGTATATATGTTCTACCTCAAATGACTGTGAATATGTGAAATGACTGTGAAAATGCCGTATGGATCATTGTTAGAAAGGTAATGTGTGTACCGAACCCTTGTGAAAAGATGTATCTTATGCACAATAAAATATATGTATCTATATATATATATATATATATATATATATATATAAATATATATATATATATATATATAAATATATATATATATATATATATATATATATATATATATGTATATTCATTTATGTAACTTTCTTGGGATAGGTTCGTTAATATACTACTGATTTTCTGTCGTGCTTGACGTTTCGCAAACACAAAAAAATATATATAAAGACCAAAACATTATTAAACTCAAAATCAAAGAAATGATTGCCATTAAGAATGAACACGAAGCACTAAATGACAAGAAAGACATAGAGAACTTGAGTAAAATTTACCATAACCTTTTACATGCAGGCTCATAATTTGTGCATAATAAATCAACAAAAAAAATTAATATGCCTCCGTTTATATTATCAGACAACCTGTATATTGACAATACTCAAACAATGCCAAGACACAGTGTATAAAATTAAATTGAACTCTAATTAGCTGTTATCAGTGAAAATAAAGAAAAAACAATAAAGAGTCAAATACTTGAACCTAACATGATCGATCAAAGAAGATGGTTGTCAAGGTACGTACTCTTTTATATTTATATTCATATGTACCCTTACTTTTGTATGCAATTTTCAATGAGAATTGTTTTTCAGTGTTATCCAATGTTGTATTTTTATTGTAGACTGAGATTAAAATCTTTTGATAAAGCCTTGTAATTAAGGCGAAACGTCAAGAATGACAGAAAATTAGTATTATATTAACGAACCTATCCCAAGAAAACTACATAAATGAATATATAGTAATGGTTCAAGAATATTCTTCCAATATATATATATATATATATATATATATATATATATATATATATATATATATATATATATATATATATATATATATATATAAATATATATATATATATATATATATATATATATATAACATAGATTTCGATTTTCTACTACACCTGCTTTTAGTGGAAATTTCAATAATTTCGACGTATTGACTCGACCGTTCTTCGAAGGGAAAAACAATTACATTCCTGGCTATTACCACGCAGAATATTGAATCACATCCCCTTCGAAAACCGTGACGTCGATCGACCATTTTGCCGATACGGAGATCTGTGGTGATTCGCAACTGATAGCGGAATGGCATAGTACACTGACGTGTTTCGACCTTATTGGGTCTCTTTAAGAGTGCCGTATTGCCTTCCAGTTCAGAGTTCCCCTTTCGAAAGGGATGTAATTCAATATTCTGCGTGGTATTTTCCAGGAATGTAGTTGTTTTTCCCTTCGAAGAACGGTCAGGCCAATACGTCGAACTTATTATTTCGACTAAAAGCAGGTGTAGTAGAAAATCGAAATTTATGTTTCATATAGACACCTCGTATTTCATGAAACTCTATTCATTTTATATGTATATATATATATATATATATATATATATATATATATATATATATATATATATATATGTATATATATATATATATATATATATATATATAGGTAAATTTATATCAAATGTGAATAAGTAAAAGTAGTCCCTCTGCCGACCTTTTTGAACCGCCAAGTTCATCAATTGTCAATATATGACTGGGTGTTGCGATCTTGAGTTGGTCACACTCTATATTATTTATTCTTTTGAGATAGTTTTGTCCCAAAATATGTCGAGAACTTGTCACATTGCTGCTACCCCTTTGTAGTATATACTTAGGTTACTGTTCCATACAATATACCACTACTCGTAATATACATACATTCCTAGAACTCCAAACAATAGTTTATTTGTTGTTTTGATTCTTCTAATATGATATCTCGTTGGTCATATTCAATACACCTACTTCCCATACTTCTGCACTAGCTCACTCGTCATGTATTTTTGATACAAATTTTGTTGAACTATTTACTATAAGGTGATGATAGAGTTAACCAAAATCCTCAAATCGCAATTTTCCAAACACTATGGTCAAGAGAACACAACAGATTGGCAAGAGAACTATCCAAAGTCAATCCACATTGGAACGATGAAAAACTTTTCAATGTAGCTAGAAGTATCGCTATAGCTGAACACCAATATTTAACTTACTATGAATTGCTACCGTTATGGGTTTCAATAAATCAGCTTCTTCAACTTGGAATTATATTTGATTCGGACAATTTTATTAATGATTATGATGGAAACATGAGACCGCATATTTACAATGAATATGCTAATGCAGCTTCCAGGCACTTCCATTCGATGGTTCCGGGTACATTGCAGTAAGTATTCTGTAAAATCCAATTGAATACATTGTTGAAAATAATAACAATAATAACATTTTCATACGTTTACCAATATTAATAATATATAAATTAACAGAGATTTATTGGTAAGAAAAAGAAAAACCTATTGTTATTTTTCTTAATTTGTTTACTCTCATTGTTTTTTTACAAATTGATATTTCAAACAAACTCAACTTCCTTATATATTTTCAGGCTCATAGATTCCTCTGGGACGCATTATAGATCAATGGTCATGAGAGACCATATGTTCAGACTAAGTAGCTTGGAAAAAGACGATAATTTCGATTCTTTGTTACGTGGTATGGCCACGCAACCATCTCTAACTGCGGATGCATTTGTCGATCCAGAAGTGAGTTCCCAGCTTTTTCGATCCTAATTTAAGACATTATTTCTAATAATATGAACTACTTACGCATCAATAACACCTATTTCCCACACATAACATAGCATAAATATACATTTCACAATACGAGGGGTCAGAAATAAACCATAGACTACATAACAACAATTAAGAATACACACTCTTCTCAAATATTAGATGTGACAACCTTGAATTCTGCGAACGTGGGAAGTGACCATAGTCTGCTTATCTGCAAAATAAAAATGGGGGTCCGACGGAAAACAAAAAGATCGCAGACAGTCGAGAGAACACTAAGAATAAACATCGAAAGTATATGGCAACCATCAATCAGATATCTATATAAGAAAACATTAACTTCCAAAATAGAAGCAATTAAAATCTTGGAGGAATATGACATAGAGATAGCATGGAAAAAACTAGAAAATAATCTGAACTCGGCGGAGTGTGAAGCGTTAGGAACAAGAATGGTAAATATGAACCTCAAGAAGCCTAACAAAACGCCCTGGTTCCGACAAGAAATCAAAACAAAGTTTAACGAAAAACATGAAACCCACTTAAAGTACAGATCGCAACAAACACCAGAAGATTACGACAACTACAATAGAATAAGGAACGAAACTAAAGCATTAGTAGAGAAGACAAAGGACGAATACTGGCGAGTTTTCTCATCAAGAATAGAAGTCGACTATTACGGACTGCAAAGGCAAATATGGAGATTTATTAGAACGCAGAGAAACGGAATAAGCGAATTAACAGAAACCAATAAAATAGCTGTCTACAACTGGACCTCCTATCTTACCCAACTGTTTAAAACAAGTGAAGACCAGACCCTACCAGAAACTCCAGATATAACAACCGAAAACGTAATCGTCACAACGGAGGAAATTACCAAAGCCTTAGAAAAACAAAAAACCGTAAATCTCCATGACCGGAAATAATTCCAAACAAAATGCTGAAATACGATGGAAACACACTAACTGAGCAACCAAGGATACTTGTACAGAAAGTTATCTCGGGACATACAATACCAAATAGCTGGCGCACTAGCACAACGATCTTGATATTTAAAAAGGTTGACAGAACTGTACCCAAAAACTACACAGGAATAAACCTATTCAGCACCGCTCTGAAACTGACCACAAAAGTCATAACCACCAAAATCACCACCGAAATAGATCTAGCGGATGAACCACAAGGCTTCAGATCCGGACGATCCTGTAACGATACAGTTTTTGTCCTCAGGCATGTCATGGAAAAGTCACTGGAATACAACGTCTTGGCCTTCTGCTGCTTTATAGACCTACAGAACGCATTCGATCGGGTAGAACTGAACGACATAATTCACCTGTTATATAAACGAAACATTCCATCAGATACCATCAAGACTATCGAAAACTTATACAGCAAAAATAACATACAGGCCATAATTAATAACAAACTAACACAGCCGATACCAGTGGAAAGAGGAATACGTCAAGGAGACTCATTAAACCCGCTGCTCTTTAACCTCATCATGGATGAAATTATCCATGAAGTCAAAAATCTGAATAGAGGGTACCGAATGTGCGAAGAAACTATCTCTATAGTATGCTATGCAGATGATGCCGTAGTGATTGCAGAGAGTGAAGATGATCTTCAGAGACTTCTATGTAAATTCAATATAACAGCAAGAATGTTTAGCATGACAATATCACCGAATAAAACAAAGAGTATGATGATATCTAAAGATCCAATAAGGTGCGAGCTGGAAGTAGACAGAAAGACAATCCAGCAAGAAAAAAGCATCAAATACCTGGGAATACAAATGCACAGTTATGGAGATAAAGAAGAAGAAGTTGCCTAACAAATAAACAAAGCCAACAGAATAGCAGGATGTCTTAAACACACTATCTGGCGAAACAAACATTTACGGACAGAAACAAAGGCCAGGATTTATAGGACAGTAGTGAGCCCAATTATAACCTACACTGCGGAAACAAGCCTGATACAACAAGGACAAAAAGACTGATGGAAACATGTGAAATGAAAATACTCCGTGATATCACAGAAAAAGCACTATGGGACACACAACGTAGCACAGACCTCAGGCAAAACTGTAATATAGAGAACATAAATGAATGGACACTGAAAAGGAAAAATGAATGGTATAGCCATATAACTAGAATGGGAGAAACAAGACTGGTAAAAATTGCACGAGACAGATCCCCAAACGGCCGAAAGAGTATTGGAAGGCCAAGGAAGAGATGGAGTGATAACCTGGATATATAGTGAGGAGGCACCCGGAGATGGAACAGGCGCGAGCCTATTAAGGAAGCAGGAAGAAGAAGATTTCTAATAACAAAATATGTAGGGTGGTTCAGAAAAATTGTTCTTAGAAATAGAGCCTACCTCATTCTTTTGGAGATCAAAAAACCTATGCACACAATCATAATAAGGTTTACCCAAAACTTATGAACTTCCACTAACTAGTATTTAAAAATTATAATCGGAATATTTATTTTCTTTAGTTTACCAATTTCTTCTTGGCAGTTCCCTATAAGTATGGTTACGATCTGAAGGCATTCGATGTGCAGAGAGGAAGGGATCATGGTTTGGGTTCATATAATGATCTACGCGAATTTTGTGGCTTAGGACGGGTACAAAACTTCCATCAACTTTTGGACATTATGGACCTCACAGTAAGTAAACAACTACCTTAAAAAAACATGCAATACGAGATGATGTCAAACACTGGATAAGTCTATATTTTCTTGATTCTTCTAAAATGTGTTGCTGGACGATTGAAAATAAATTATCCTCCTCTAAATAACTACCGCATTCTTCGATGAGACCTTCCAAAAAAAAAACATAGTACGGTGTTGCGTTTGAACATCGGATATTTGATCGAACCAAACGCAAATTTTGTGATTCGCAAAACAATTCATTCAAAGAAAATTGAATAAAATATTTCGACGAGCAACCAACAGCAAGTCTGGAGATTTTGCGAACGAGTTTTGACGGTAACTTGAACATTTGCTGTTTTCAAAATATGCGTGGACTTCTAGATAATAATAATTAAGCATTGCTGTGCGGTAGGTCAACCATTGCTCAAATGCTAAAATACTCTTTTATATCAACTCCTGTAAACTAATTGACATACAGGGTTGGGATAAAGTATGGAACCAAGTAAATATCTTTTGAACGAAAAGAACGATATTTATGAAAATTTGCAGGTAAGTGCAATGGAACAAATTGCATCTGATGCACAATTTTTTGTTAATAATATACTTCCGGTTCACCCGAAAATGCTATCAACTTCTTTAATTTAAATGGGACAACCTATATATTTTTACAGATTTTGAAAAAGCTTGTTATTTGGTATTCATACATACTGAGTTTAGTGTAAAATAATTTGTAAAAACGAGGAATTACTCACTGTTAGATGTACAATAGGGGGACATTTCATTATTTTAGAATAATGGGAAACAAAATTACTTCAAATGTTCAAAATGCTCGCTGTTTACTTGCTGACAATATGTCATCCTATTAACAAATTCTTGAGTCACTCTTTCCAAGACTTCTTCACGTATAACTTCACATCCATCAATAGTTCTTTGTCCCAATTCCTTTAAGTTTGTTGGTCATCTAACGAAAACACGTGATTTTAGATAACCCCAAAGAAAAAAATCTGGCGGGCTATGATCCGGAAAACGAGCAGGCAACAATATGAATCCTCTACGTCCAATCCATTGATTTGGAAAATTCGCATCCAGAAAATCCCTAACCCGTCTATCAAAGTGGAGATGTGCTCCATCTTGTTGAAATCAAACATTTTGTGGTAATTGCCCATTCTGTTGAAGTGCAGGAATAATTTCGTTATTTAGTAGATTCAAATACTTGTCACCATTCAAGTTTCCGTCGATAAAAAACGGGCCTATAAGCCTATTTTCGACAATTCCCATCCAAACATTTAACTTCTGTGGATGCAGGGTATGTGCTTCATGAATCCAATGAGGTTTCTCATTTGATCAATACCTTGAGTTATGGCGATTAACTGTTCCATTCAAACGAAAAGTTGCCTCATCGGAAAAAACTATGTTAGAAGCAAAATTTTCGTCGACATTACAGATGTCCATTAACCGTTCGCAAAATTCCAGCCGTCGATCAAAATCATCTTCTGACAATTCTTGAACAAACTGTCCCATATACGGATGATACTTTTCACTTTTTAATATTTTTCCTACAGAACGTCGACTGATATCATGGTTTAGTGTCAAATTTGTGGTGGAAGTTTGAGGTGATTCTTCTATATCGATTGCAATATTTTGTTTAACAGTTTCGTTCTTTGCAGTACGCGGTCTTGCAGGTTTTAGTAATTTTTTTACCATGCCAGTTGTATAAAAACGTTGTAATGTTTTAGTTACTGTTGAGCGTGATATAAGATTGACAATATGACACACTTCTTCATGAGTTCTAACACGATCACCAAAACCGATCATCATTAAAGTTGCAACACGCTCTTTTTCACTTAACTGATCCATTCTAAATTGTGAATTTTATTTCCATTAATTAGAATTTGACACTTGGAGAACAAAAGACGTACTAAACAGTACTCGTTTATTTATTACTATGCATACAAACAACATCAATTAGTTAATTTAAATAGTTTTTTGCTCTAATGCAAAAAACTCAAAGGAGGTTGATTAAAGTGCTATATTCCTCGATTTTACAAATTTTTTCATAATAAACTCAGTATGTATGAATTCACAATAACATGCTCTTTTAAAATCTGGCATTTCCGGTTAAACCGGAAGTATAATATTAACAAAAGATGCTTTTTGTTCCATTGCACTGACCTGCAAATTTTCATAAATTTTGTTCTTTTCGTTTAAAAGATATTTACTTGGTTCCATACTTTATCTCAACCCCGTATATAGAAAGGATGTGAAATATAAATAATCTAGCACTGGTGTTTTCATATTAGTTAAACGGATATGATAAAGTTTGAAACGACATTCACCACTAAAACACAGATTTACGCTATCAATTGTTCCTATAATAAAATTATCTACCAACTTTAGTAAACTAAATTTAATATTTAGAAAGAATATAAAATATTAGAAACCTGGAACTGATATTTCCATGGTGTTTCCAAACTGCTATAAAAAAGTTTAAAATAACATTTACCTCTACAAATATAATAATAATACAAAATTTTCTACCAACTTTAGTAATCTAAATTCAACATTTAGAGATAATATGAAATATAATAAATCTGAAACTGGCATTTCCGTGTTACTAAAGCGGCGTCCACACTATGCCGCGATTGGCTGTTGGCAAAGCCAACGCGGCAAAGCTGATTTTGGTTTGCCGTCTGCACCTGAGTTGCATTCAGTCGCAAAATGTGTGCCGAGGAGGATGTACTAGTTGCCTTAGGTGCGTTTATAATTATCAGCGAAAATGTGCGTAAACGGCGCAAACGACGGTTTTGGGTGCTTCCAAGCCTTCAAAGTGGAAGGAAATACGGAACTAGTGACTCAATGAAGGATTTGTTATTGGATGATGCAGACGAATTAAATATCGATTACAGATTTGGATGTGGTTTCAAAAACTCTTTTCGAATGAAAAGTAGCGATTTTGAAGGTCTTCTAAATAAGATAGCTCATATAATCCAGAAACAAGACACACCCTTCAGAAGTGCTATTCCTCCACATGAACGCCGTGCAGTTACTCTGCGGTTTTTAGCAACGGGAAACTCTTTCCACTCTTTAAGATACACATTCAAGATTTCAAGGCAAATAATATCAGCCATCATCCCGATTGTTTGTGAAATAATTGTCGGCGTTTTACAGGATTACATCGAGGTAAGAAAGAATAGTCTATTACAAATAAAACCTTTATTTGGTCGACATGTGTCTCAAGTTTATCAGAACAAAACATTCCCTATTACAAATGAAACATACACTCACTTAAAATGTGTCTTAAGTTTAATACAACAAAAAATGAACAAAAGTCTAACTCAAATTTGAATTTTGAATAGATGGGGTGGGAACTACAGGTGCATCAACATCGTATCAATAGAGTCATTGTCCGTTACCGTATATGTTGATGACGTGGGAGTCAAGGCTCACTGTAGAGAGGTTGCTTGTGTTTGTCCATGAAAAGACGGCTGCTCAAAATATGGGTTTGGATTGGGACAAGCTGGTTGCATCGGGGCAGGAATCGGTTGTTGTACGTAGTTCGGGATTGGGTAGAAAGGCTGTGAGCTCAATGGGTGGCTATAGTCGTACTTGCCCATTTCAGCTTCAAACAGAATATTGCTAATAAGGTGTTTCACAATTTTCTGAGTATGTGACGATGGGAGGTCTTTAATACGCAGTACTACTAGGTCTCCAAAAGACTTGAACTGATCCATTCCTGATGTATGCCGTCCATGGATACTTCTCATAATTGACAGAGCTTCCTCTGTAGGTGATGTCTTTTGTTTCTTTTGTGGGCCTCCGCCTGGCTGAACAGACGGTTCCCTTGGCAAACTTTTATTTGCATTGTCACCTCTTCCAGGTGTGTCTTTACTTGGTCCAGCAACTTGGTCCTGGTCGACAATCTGGGTTTCGTCTGCAGCTTCTCCATTTTCATTTGCATGCTCGTCCTAAAAAAAGGAAAAGATTACTGATTGAATATTGCTACATGGTTATCATTTTGTTTCAGATGCCACAAACTGAAGCAGAGTGGAAAGTTATTTCAAAAGAGTTAAATGATAAGGGCCTTTGATGGGAAGCATATTACGTTGCAAGCACCTATCCGTAGTGGCGCAGAATATTTCAACTATAAGGGTTTTTTTAGTATAGTTCTATTTGCGGTGGTAGATGCGCAACTTTATCTACGCAAATGTTGGTTGTCAAGGAAGAATATCAGACGTAGGTGTGTTTAGTCACCCAACATTCAAAGATTGCCTTAGGAACGACACGATGCATCTTCCTCCTCCTACTGCTCTTCCTGGAAGAATAGATGAAACACCGTATGTTTTTGTGGACGATGATGCTTTTCCTATGTCAAAAAACATTATGAAACCATTTCCAGGTGCTCAAAAAAAGAATTCCAAGGAAAGAGTGTTAAACTATCGGTTTAATAGACCACGTAGAGTGTCTGAGAATGCGTTTGGCATAATATCCTCTGTGTACCGCATACTACGAAGACCTATGCTATAACAACCAGAGCGAGCTACGATGGTGGTGTTGGCAGTACTTTATCTGCACAACTACTTGAGGAAAAGTAACTACAAATTAGTGTACAATCCCCCCGGAACATTCGACTCTGAGCGCTCAACCACAGGTGAGATCAAAACTCGAACTTCAATAAGAAGCACTGAAGAGGCACAAGCCGTTAGAAATGAATTTGCAGACTTCTTTACTTCCCCGGCTGGAATATATATCTTTCCAACACGACAAATAAAAAGCCCTAAACTGTGTCATGTGTGTTGTAAATTACTGTAAAATATAATTACTAATTGTTCTATAACTCTACTGTGTTAATATATATTTACCTGCGTGATTGTGTCCGTCGTTTCATTACGTGTATTTCGATCCCTGAGAAACAGCATGTTGTTGAAGCAGAACCATTTACTCTTGTATACATCAGAATTTCCCGCACCAGACTCACTGGACTCTCTCTCCTTCTTCATTTCACTTAAAAAATGACACACTATGTTCTTATTTTTCTTTTCCACAACTTGTTTATCAACACCAAAAGTGTCTGCGATTTCTTGTAGAGCATCTTACTCCTTATTTCTATCTTTGTACACTTCCAAACGACAGTCCCACAGAACAGGACGATCACGGTAAAGCTCAATAAGTCACACACTTTCGCGTTGGTCCACTACATGACTGAATAGGGCGTTGCTTCAGCCACAACTGAACCACGTGCGTGCCGCGTGAAGCCAACGGTTGGCTCGTTCTCACTACCGGCTCTCATTGGGTTCCTTTGATGGAGACCGACACTAGAGCGATTTTCGTTGACAAACCATTGGCTCAGCGGCACATGCCAACGGCCACGTCTACATTGTATTGGAATTGCCAACCCGGCATTGCCAACAGGCATCCGCGGCATAGTGTGGACGCCGCTTTAAAGTGGTAAAATTTTTTTCTAATAATCTTTAATCTTTGAGGCCACGTAAAACATAGATTTATGCTAGTGTTGTTCATAAAATAAAATTCTACGAGCTTTAGTAATCTAAATTCATTATTAGAAGGAAGTTTTAGATATAATAAATCAAAAACTGGCGATTCTATGTTACTGAAATTAGTAAATAAAAACTTTACGTCATCTATTACTAAAATAAACTGAAACAAAAAATATTTAAAAATTTTCATTTCAACTTCAACATATGATATTTGTGGATAGGTTTATTACAAATTATTTTAGGTAATATTCTACCATAGTTATTATTAATGTGAAATACACAATTGTTATGAACTATACTGGGTTCAAACGATTATTCCTTTTAAGATGCCTGAGCTATACTAGATTGACTTGATTCCTGTTCATGTGACTCTTGGTTACAAATTTGCTGATTAATATCTACATTTATTCGTCAATATTGTTACGAAAGAGCACACTGGTGTAGTCCCTAAATCCGACTCTGTCTAAGCCAGGTATGAAAGTTAAAACTATGGCGGACGCGCAGGGATTGTTTACGATTGTGAGTATCTTATCTAGACATGTTTTTGTGACCAGTCTTATCTAGGAAATACCAGAAAGCCAATTGTCTTTGAGTAAGCTGCAATCTAGAATTATCTAGTGAAAAAGGCATTAATATATAAGGGACCGACCGAGGAGAGTTCAGGTTAGTTTATAATTTGACATTGTCAGATAAACAGTAAATAAATGAATATAAATTAAGTGATTATATAAATAAGTTTAAGAGAATATACTGTGTATATAATTAGTGAGTAGTTCAGTGTTTAAATAAATTAGTAAGTAGCCATACCGTGTTTATCCCACTCGTACTAAAAACGTTTTGTTTAAATAATTAAGGAAAACATTACATTGGTATCAGAAGTGGGATAATATAAATTAATATCTACGTAAAAATGGCCAAGAGATTAAGGGATCTGAAAGTGGCGGAATTAGGAGCAGAATTGGAAGATCGTGAGTTGGAAACGTCCGGTCAGAAAAGTGAATTAGTAGAAAGACTTAAAGTAGCACTGGAAAATGACGGCTTTGATCCAGAAACAGTTTTATTTAATGACGAGGCTTCCACCTTAAGCTCGTCAATTTCTGCTAACATGGACGGGAGGATTTCTGCCATGGAAGAGAACATGAACGAGAAGATTCCTACTATGAAAAACGATATTTCTGCTAACATGGACGAGAAGATTTCTGCCATGGAAGAGGACATGAACGAGAAGATTTCTGCTCTGAAGAAGGATATTTCTGCTAATATGGACGAGAATATTTCTACTATGAAGAATGATATTTCGGCTAACATGGACGAGAAGATTTCTGCCATGGAAGCGAAGATTTCAACGAATTTGAAAAACTATATTTCTGCTATGAAGAACGACATTTCTGCTAATATTGACGACAAGATTTCTACTTTGAAGAACGATATATCTGCCGATATCTTATTAATGAAAAACCACATTGCCGCTGACGTTGAAAATGAAATTTCGTCTCTAAAATCTGAAATCGAGAATATGATGTCAACGATGGACGAGAAGATTGAGAATAAGATGACAACGATGGACGAGAAAATCAAGGAGTTAGAGAAGAATATGACAGATATAAGAACTCAAGACACGCCAGCGGAAGAAAAGAAGACCGAGCAAACGAAACCTTGCAAGCCAGAAACACTACCTAAGTTTGAACACATTGGCAGTTTTACCCGAGTCAAGGCCCCAACGTTCGATGGAAAAATGTCGTGGACCAATTATGTGAATCAATTTGAAGCAGCCGCTAGTGTGAATAATTGGTCCGATAGAGACAAGACAGGGAACTTAACTATCGCGCTTCGGGGAGATGCCTTAGATGTACTTCAGACGATACCTTTGGAAGAAACGGATAACTTCCAGCACCTGAAGAAGAGGTTGGACATACGACTACAAACATTTGGAACATTTGTACAGATTCCAGCTGAAGAAGCGAAGGCGGAAACGTGACGAAACCCTTCAAGAGTATGAACTGGATGTTCGAATTTGATTTAATTACAAAATTCTCCTGTGACTTTTCATTTTCAACTTTTCCTGTATAACACCATTCAAACTTCATGTCATATGAAAAACCACAGATAATTGTATAACAATTTCTTTTATCCACAAAACTACATGCGTCGGCTGAGTATCAGCTGTCATATGACAGTTTCATTTAAATCTCTATTTTTTCCTATTGGTTACATTCTCACATAACGTTCCTTGTTATCACCCACTTAAAACCACACATAAAAATATCCATAACAACACATATTCAGACCAACAGGCAAAAACTGCTTCTAAATTTACCGTCACCGACAATCTCACAATTCGTAAGGATTTAAAATCACATTTTAAAACAAAAGCCAAAGTAACATGGCAGCAGAATTGGGACTCTGCCGGCACATCCTTACGCCAAATACAGCACTCGATAGGTCATCCTCAACCATGTTGTTTTGCTGGCCTCTCAAGGCATGATTTAGTTGTGGTGAGAAGAGTTAGAATAGGTCATTCAAAACTTACCCATGGATACCTAATGTCTAATACCTCCAGACCCGTTTGCTCCAGCTGCAACTCCAACCTAACCATAAAAGATATCTTGACGGACTGTCCGGAATATGCCACCCAAAGACTACAGTTTCAGCTTAGCCAGAACTACAAAGACGTCCTAAATAACTCGGTACAAATTACCTACCTTCTCCAGTTTCTCAAAGATGTGCAACTTTTCCATAAACTATAGAACAATAGTGTAATTGTGTATATATATATCGAATGAATGAACCTTATACAAATTGTATTGATAATCTTGTAATCGCACCTGTGCAAGTGGCCACAGTAGCCGAGCACGTTAATTATGAATAAAAAAAAATAAATAAAATTTTCATCATTATACAAAAAACCGTTGCTAGTCAAGTTACAAAAAAAGCATAAAGAGACATAACACACATCTTGTCATGAATTAATCATAAAAAAGTAAAAGATATCAATTGTATTATATAATAAGCGGTTTTGATATTCTTATTTGTGACCCAATATGAACAAAATGTAAAACTATACAGATATATAGTAAAGGTGCATGTAATCATCGGTTATTATTTAATAAAACATTCAATTCATCGACGTGTAAAAGTATTTATTATCGTCACATTAAGGCGATTGGTCCTTCAGAGCTCAGTACAATATAAGCGAAAACGACATTCCGCAATATTGCTTCTCCATCAAAAGAGGAAAACGCAAAACACTGGATATTGCCCGAATAGTTCGATTCGCTTATCCATCAGCACCAGATAACATGATGAAATGTTTGGGCGTCCAAGCCTTTATTGACGGCTCATGTGACTGCTGCTCTTGAATATGAAGCAGCTACGATGGCTTCCGGATACAACAAAGGTAGGACCATACAGGAAGAAGGTGACGATGACACACTTGACCTGATCATCAACTTGTTGGAAGGTATGGTAGACAAGAAGCCGAAGAAAATCAGGTGCTGTAATTGTGGCGAACTAGAGTAAGCACGCATTTCGTGTGAGCGTCCTATGACTCCTGCAAATAGAGAACCCCTTAAATTCAAAGCAGCCACGAAGAGGTCGCAGTACAACAAAGATAGGACCATGCAGAAAGAAGATGACGATGACAGACTTGACCAGATCGTCAACTTGTTCGAAGGTATGGCAGACAAGAAGCCGAAGAAGATCAAATGCCGGAAGTGTGGCCAGCTAGAGCACGTACGCAGTCCGTCTAAGCGTCCCAAGACTCTTGTAACACAAGAATTCCAGTCACAGGGGAAATCAGAGAAGGGTGAACATCCAGCTGATATGAATCAACGAAAAGCCAACTCTTTGCCTAGACGGTCATGCTCTGTAGACTATTCACAATGCAACAAGTCGAAATCTGAGGAAGTTGCAGTTTCAAGAATTACAGTAGTCAATGGAGAATGGTCACCGACCAGGATCAGAGAAGATTAGGAGAATTATCCTTGCTTAAAGAAGATTCGGCAGTGGAAGGAAGGAAATCGGTGACCTACCTGCGAGGAAGTGTCCAGATTTTCACTGAAACTCAGAAAGTATTGGGCTCAGGGGGACTCCCTTGTCCTTGAAGAAAGGCTATAACCTCCCCTTAACCTTAATACCTACCAAGGGGGAGTTATAAGTGAAAAAGTTAAGATTGTCCCAGTTGTCAATCTATGTCCGCGGCTAAACTTCAGAGGAGACGGGCGTGGTCCCAAAAATTACTGGGATATCAACTATAATTCGTTAGATTATCTACAAAACCTCTTATTATATTACCCAGGCGCCAGCTGATTTCTTTTGCCTAATACGCTCTATTTCCCACCTAAATCAGCAAATGGAAAAGAAGAATAAAAGTCCAACCTCACTTATGATCTTCTATTCACCAATCAGTTGCCAAAAATACTACAAGTTGTCTAACAGTGTGATTATATAAAAAACTATAAAGCATTTACTTACTTAAGAAGGTATTACAAATGCTTAAGTGATTTTCAGTTACCACCATATAAATATAATTTTAAATAAGTGTAACAGATAATTGAAAAACTTCAAGTTACAAAATATGACTCCGGTTATAACATTATGTCCCAAAATTCCCTTAAAATGCTTTCAAGCTAAATGTGAAATAGTAACTAGTAATAGTAAATAATAATAACAAATGAACGAGGTAAAGCCTGCTTAACAGGGTATCTACAACTAGAAATATTTAAATGTTGACCAAGATTATCATTGACCAAAGTATTTTACATTCCCAGGTCAAAAGGTTTTCTGCGTTACCTATATAGGAAGAATCAATAATTCATACCACAAAATATTAATATGTACTGGTCATTAGCTTTGGTACCAAGGCGAAAGACAGGTGTACGATTGACAATTATATAAGGTCAATGCATAAGGCACTCCTTCATATGAATTTACTGTCAATTTCAACCCTTACAATAGTCATTGATTGACCTGCTCCAAGTCACTACTACACAATGAACCACTATGTATAATACATTGCACAGTAATCTTAAAATGAATATATTTAAAAAACGTAACGCCAGGGAAATAAAGTCACCGACACAGACTCTTAATTTATCAACTATAAGGGAGAAGTGAATTCTATACAAATTTTAAAGTTTGAAAGATAATCTGATTACATTCCTGTATAAATTGTTTGACTTCCTAGTGCCAGCGGTATTTACTACTACTTATTCATAATTGAAGATCATAAATATGTTTTAATTAAATGAAAAGACCCAACATAAAAGTTTCTTACTTAATCGCAGTAACGACGAATCAATTTAAAAGTCCATCGGACATATATTATCAAAAAAAATAATAAAACTCAAACCAGGAGTGAGGTAATGGTTGTCCATCCCTCGCCTAGCTCCGGACGACAAAACATCTTTTCTAGGGTATTCCGCTTCCCAATCGTTCTGCTACCACCTCGCTTATGAGGGAAATTCCTCAGAGCGGCCCCTCTCAATGAATCTTCCGGGACATGGCTACCAATAATACTGGAGACATCACACCCATTCAAACAACCCTTAAATAAAATATTTCTCAATAACTATGTGTTGCGTTCACATCTATATTTAAAAATCCCCCAAAAGAATCATTTACTGCTTCTTCCTCTAACTTTGTTTTACTAGGTACTTTAATAAATCAATCTAAAGCTAATTGGATTAAATGGCCCATAAGATATGACTACATACAATATTTTACAGTAAAAAACTATTTTTCCAAAGAAAAACTACTCAAATGTCCTTATTACTGACATTATATTACTATACAAATGTATTACCCAATAAATCCCCTTCAACATTTGAAAATAATCAAAAATACCAGCTACGTCTAGCTATTTGAAATTGGTAAAATAAATTTACAGTTTAGTACCAGTATCACACTCGAAATTCTAGAAACCATGTGGTTTTTATTGTTCTACCGGTACTTTTTGTCCCACATAAAAACTAAGTATAAAAAAAACTATGAAACTCACCTCCAATCCTGAAGGGTCATTAGCAAAGAATATGAAGAATATGAACCATAATGCCACCAACAGCAACAGGGTCTCAACCCCAGCCTCATTCAAATTAATCATACGCACAAGTTCAGCACACAGAGTGTAGATCCCAAAACAAAATGGTCACCGCTTTCTTCCACAACTCTTTCCAACTTCGGCTCAAACAAAATACGCCAACGAAGTTACTCTTGTCGGTGAATATGTCTAAGGGGTTAGACATAAATATCCCCAAACTGAGGGATGGCAAACGTCACGTAAAGGGTTTTTTTTTTAAACCAAATATCTCACCCCAAAACTGCTATGCTTCAAACTTGAAGAGAATGAAAACGTGTTCCCCTTCCTATTTTTCAAATCAGAAAAATACACTGTCAACAGTTAGTTCCTTTCATCCCTGCCAACCTATCTGATGACATCATCGTGCCACCTGAAGAGATTGTGAGCAATTTAATGTAACTCAAATAACCTTGGGCATGTGTAATTTAATATCTCACAAATGCCTCCATTGTATCCTAATTTTAAATAAATCCCTATACTCCTTAATTTTGATAACTATTTACTCTACACGCGCAAGTCGCCATAAAATCGATGGTTGACACCATCTACATCATCACTAAACAATGTGACGTTTGAAAAATTGCCTCGCCGTATATCGAGGTTATCTGTCAGTCTAAATATCTAATCATTAAATGTCATTTTTCAAAATCATAACATGAAAATGGATTTATAATATCTAATTAATTCTCCAGTCTCAATATTTGTCATCCCAATTTGAGTGCACGGTACTGAATAGTACAATCCGTAAAATAACCTTGAGTTAACCTGAACATGGGAAACTCAATTTTAAGAAGATATGAAACCTTCCTTAAAACTATGGACTTACGGCATATCAGACAAACATACTCCTTTACTGGAATATTATACCACTCGTACAAGGTCTTGAAGTCAGAAACAATTAATATAACTAATGGAATACCATACTAAAACGGTTTATTTGGAGGAACTAGAATATGTCAATATTTACTCGAACAAAATATACCTACAAGTTATGTCTACCTCAGAGACTATCTTTGCCAACCTGTTTAAAACTATGAATGGTTAATATGAATTGAACTAAGGTAAGAAGTGACTTAATAACGTTATTAACAACCATATACAGGGTGTAATAATATATTTAACATCTACCACAGATTATGTGGTAGAATTCTTGGTCTACGTAATTCTAACAGACTACCTATTTCAATATACTAATGTTGATCAATAGGAATGTGTTATTAAGTAAGGGTAATAAATAACTGAATTAGGTATTTAAACTTGATTTACGGAGTGAAATCACAAGTTAACAATATAATAATCGAATACAGTTGGATATACCGCTTAGGCACACTAGTACAAAATAAAACTGTTACAAGGCTGTTGAAAAGATCTTTGAGAACGATGATGGTTCTGAGATGAGGAGACAGCTAGGTATCCCGAGAACAAGAGTAGCTGAAGTACTAAAGAAGTTACACTAAAGTCCATCGGGAGGTCCTCTGGGAGTGGAGGAAACCCTTCAGCAAGTCCGTGAAAAGTTTAATTGAATGAACAGCTCCGACGATGTGGAGGAGTGGTGTAAGAAATGTACGACTTGTGCTACTAGTAATGGACCACATCGCAAGAGAAAGCCGCCTATGAAACAGCACAATGTTGGAAGCCCTTTCGAAACGATTGCTTTAGATATCGCTGGACCTTTCCGACGACCGAAGATGGTCGCAAATACATACTGGTTGTAATAGATTATTCCACAAAGTGGGTGGAAATTTACGTTATCCCAAACCAACAGGCCACAACTGTCGCGGATGTATTGGTGAATGAATTTATCAGCGGATATGGAGTGCCCTTGGAAGTCCACAGTGACCACGGAAGAAATTTTGGAAGCCATCTATTCCAGGAGATTTGCGAGAAGCTGGGAATGGAGAAGACCAGGACAACAGCATTACATCCACAGTCATATGGAATGGTCGAGAGAATGAACAGGACTATTGGAAAATACCTGTCCAAAATGGTTTCCAGCCATCAGAGAGATTGAGACCAGTATCTTTCCCTATTCGCATTGGCTTATCGATCTGCCGTCAATGAGTCCACGGGTGAAACACCTGCGAAAATCCTGTTTGTTCGTGAAATGAGGCTTCATTGTGACCTGGTATTTCGCTGTCGGCCTGGAGAAGATCTAGCAGGCGAAGACGACGTGATCCAATTGAAAATAAGTCTGGACGAATGAATTAGTTAGAACATATCTTCAAGTTGCCAGAGACAAAATGAAAAGTCGGTACGACATGCAGGCCACAGAAGGCGGTTTTAAAGAAGGGATCAAAGTATGGTTACACAACCCGACGAGGAGAAAAGGATTTTCTCCAAAATTACAAAAATCCTGTGAAGGTCCATACTTAATCAAGGAAAGGATCAATGATGTTATATATCGCATAAGCAAGATCCCCAACGGAAAACCAAAAGTAGTTCACCAAAACCGACTAGCGCCATCCGAAGGAGAACATGACCTAGAGGAAGGAGTAAACCTCATTCGAGATATATCTGACCCTACCTTCAATGAATTTATGGGCGCGTATGGAGGTACCGGGAAAGCTAGATATGGAGTCACTTCAGAACAACGACAATATTTTTTCACTCTGCCGGAAGATTATTCAATGGCATACAACATCCCCGCCCGTCTCAAGAACGCACGAGGGTTGGCATCCGTATTTCGAAAGAAGTTCGGGCAATTAGAAAACCAGATTCCAGCCCCTGGCAAGACACTGAAACTGAAACATAATTCGCGGTACGTCCTCTTCTTGGTAACTAAAAATGAATTTCAAGATCGATCCACCTACAGCGATGTGTGGGAAGCACTTCGAAACCTACGAGACCATGTGTTGGAATCCAGCGTGAAGAAACTGGCTATGCCTAAGATAGCGAGTAACCAGTTAGATTGGCGAATCATCAGGAACATGGTAGAGATTATCTCACAAGATACCGGTGTCCAGATATTAATTTGCAGCTACAACCCCCGTTATCAGTATCCGATGAAGACGGTGCCCTGCTATTTCCATAAGATCAGAAAGTGTAGAATGGGGCCAGTTGCCGATTCAAACATCCAGTCTCGGCTACACAAAATTTCCAGGAGGAACTTCCATTTAAGGAGAGGGTAATGTTACCAAACATCACACTGGTATAGTCCCTAAATCCGAGTCTGTCTAAGCCACGTATGGAAGTTAACATTACGGTGGACACACAGGGATTCTTTACGATCGTGACTATCTTATCTAGACATGTTTTTGTGACCAGTCTTATCTTAAAAATGCCAGAAAGCCAATTGTCTTTGAGTAAGCCGAAATCTAGAATTATATAGTGAAAAAGGCATTAATATATAAGGGACCGACCAGGAAGAGTTTAGTTTAGTTTAAAATTTGACATCGTGAGATAAACAGTAAATAAGTGAATATAAATTGAGTGATTATATAAATTAGTTCAAGTGAATATACCTTGTATATGATTAGTGAATAGTTTAGTGTTTGAATAAATTAGTAAGTAGCCATACCTTGTGTTTAAAGTTCATATCACCCGTACAAAAAACGTTTAACGTTTAAATAAATTAGGAAAACATTACAATATGTTATTATCGACTAACTGTTTCCGTGTCCCGTGATCTTAATTAATTGCTGTTCACCATCTCCCTTTCTTGCTAAACTGGATTCGTCTTGCAGAGTGATTCATAATGTTGATTTTTTGTTTATTAGTTTCAATCGTAAACCATGACGATACGATGTAATATCCAGCAGGACAATGGTTGCACCAACCCATAGACGTAGCCTAATTCCACGTTGGATTTACAGTTAAGAACAAGCGATTTGTTTTCATGTCGTGTTCTTTTTTATATACATTTCTTCAAGAGCCTCACTGGATATATATTCGTATGGTACAAATTAAGTATCAGCCATTCACTGTCTGTTAATTTTTTTGAACCTTATGCCAAGTTTTTGTAAGGACTGGGTTATATTCAATGCGTCCAGTTAAATGCCGTTGATGATCAGTTTCTTCAATAAAGTATACTATACAGGCAGTAGGTCTCTCTCCACCTCTCCAAAGGTAATTCATGGGCTGCAATATAAAAGAATTTTTCCTGCAGGACCTCCGGATTGTTTTCATCACTAAGGTCAATATTTTTTTAATTCATCTGATGACAAAACTGATGTTTTCTATTAAACAGGTCTCGTTGGAGTTGCCGACGTTTTGCGTTGCATTTCTATTAGCTCTGGCCTCCACAAATTCAACATCGGAAAGGGGATGAAATTTACGATTGTACTTTTTATAAAAATGTTCCGCAATAGTTACACAACACTTTCACCACACTAATGTAATTTGTTCCATATTGCCTGCGCGTATTGAATCAAAAATCTTCCAAAATTAATCCAAGTTCTTCTACAGATATATCTTCCCTATTGAAATTGTATGATTTCTCTAAGCGAACGTCAGAAAA
Source organism: Galeruca laticollis (assembly GCA_963921935.1). Classification (NCBI taxonomy): domain Eukaryota; kingdom Metazoa; phylum Arthropoda; class Insecta; order Coleoptera; family Chrysomelidae; genus Galeruca; species Galeruca laticollis. Next base: position 155,904,123 of record OY998179.1, on the reverse strand, counting down.
CGTTCTCCTACCACTTGCCTGACATTTTTGGTATTAGCGAGTGTTATATTCTCAATCAATAAGTAAGTTTGAAAAACAACAAAAAACATTCCTATTTCTTTTCCAAAATTTGACATTTATATTAACTCAAAGCCTTCTACATTTAACCATGTAATGTTTTGATCGGTTTTGACATTGGTAGAAATGTCACCCATTCCATCTGACTTCTCTTATTGTGAACCGACTTTGTTCTAAAATGTTCTTACAAAATAAGGTAACGGGTACAGTGATTGGCCACTTGAGCATCTACCTAAACTTTGACAGATTAAAGAATAAAGGGTTTTAAATATACATATATGATAAGTAGCATATTATACGCGAATAATTGAGGAAAATCAGATTGGGCTACTGCATTTACTCAAGATAAATGTTTTCATAACAATTTTAACACTGTTCAAGATTATGTTACTTTGAATTTAGGTAATATTTTGTCACATTTCAACTGTGTTGTGGGGACAATTCTACATGTGAACGTAGCTCAACAAATATATTACATTATTTGTGTTGGTACTATTGTATGAAATGAAAGTATTAACTTCTTGTTTTTGATAGCGTTGCTTTGTACACGTGCTATATTTTTGTTACACATTTTCTATAAAATATAATTAATAGTCACCTTGTGTGTCTGATTTCTTTATTGAAAACGACAACAAACTGTACTCTCTGACTTCGGGAGGGAAGATTCGATCTGCGACAACGAGTAACGGCGGCAGAAACAAAAAACGTGTAAAAATGAATGTATTTTGTATTACTCTTTCACGTTAAATAAATAATAAAAACGAGTGGTGTTATTTCAACAAGTTCAGCAAGAAAACCCCAACAAAACAGATTGTCCTTCAGCCAAATACAGCAGTATAAAAGGTCAGTCCTTTCCATAGAGAGAGAGAGAGATGTTCGTGGATTTTTGAGTTTGGACTTGTGTGTTTTTATTTGGGTGTATTTTTGTTTGGGGGTAGGCCCTGTTATAGGATTCGTTTCCTCTTCAGGGCTGGTTGGGGGTGTTTTTGTGGGTGGTTTGTGTGCGCGTATTGACTTGGCTTGAGATTTGGGTAGGGCTGAAAATTCAGTTTTAGAAAAAGTGTCTATGAAGTTTGAGAAAAAAGGTGTATAGAAAATTGTGGGTGGGTTGTGTGTGTTTGCCAGAAATCAACCGGAGGGAGAAGCGAAAACAATCAGCGTCGAAATTGGGTGATTTTTTAGCGAACGTGGTTTTGAGAGAGGGAACGGGGGATTTTAATAGTGTCTGGAAAAGGTCGAAAATGAATAAGACGAACCACGTTGCGTTGCGGATAGTTAATAGAAGCGGGCTGGGTGATGGTGTTGTTGGAAAGTGAAAATATAATTTTTGGGGATTTTGTGTCTCCTGCGTCATGAAAGTTAATAGAAGCGTGGAAGGATATTGGAATTATGAGAATTTTTGGGATTTGAGTTTGTTGAAATTTGTTGGAAAAGTGACTAGGAGACGTTGAAAGATGTGTGGATGAAGTCGGGCGGTGGCGACTGGCTTTTCTCGAGTTCGAGGTGAGGAATTGTTAAAAGGTGTGTTTTGAGTGAATTTTCTGTTTGTTTAATAAAATATTGAAATTTAAGATTTTGAGATGGTTGTTTAATATTGTAATGAGTGGGCTGGTACGAATAACAATCTTTAAATCCAAAAACTACGTCGAACGTCGGCCCATTTGGCTAGCGAATAAATTCACTATGCTACAGGAAAAAACGTGAAAAACCTGCAGCACCGACGGGGTGGTTGGGGCTCGCGGATCAAGATGAATCGCTTTCGCTCCTGATGGGAGTGAAAGCAAAGTGAGCACGCCTGCCTATATTTGTTATAGAGCAGTTGTGTCGATAAAAGGAAGGTATTAAGTGACGAAGAGTTTCGGCTATGACGTCCCTGGAGTTGGGGATGGCGTTCATGAGCGTGACGGTGATGATTTCTATGAGAATTTTGGTGTCAGTTGGTAAATCGTAGGGGGCTGGTGGTTTTTCAAGAGTGACTGGGGCGGTCTCTTGAGGGGTTTTGGGAGTCGATAGCCGGTGGGGGCAGCGAAGGCTGAAGGCGGGGTGAGGACCACCGCAGTTTGTGCATTTCGGAGTGTCGGACTTGGGACAATTTTCGGTTTTGTGGCCTGTTTGGTCGCAAGAGGGGCATATCGGTTTAGACCGACAAGATTCGGAGGAGTGTCCGGTTTGAGTGCATCGACTGCAATACTTGGGCACTGGGGGAAGTGGATTGGTGTTTGATGGCTCGCATCGAAGTGGAAGGCCGTGAAATGAGAGGCCGGAGGTTAGGGCTTGGTGATAGTGAGTTTCGGAGGTGGTGACGATGCGAAACATCGAAGTGGGTTTGTTAGTGGCTTTGGCCACGATTCGCCAAGTTTTAAGGAACGGAACTTGCTTGTTGCGAAGAATTTCTTCAAATTCTTCTGGGCTAATGGTGGTGTCTACATTCCTGCAGACGAAAGAGTAGGTGGGTATTAGGGTTCTATTGACTTGGCGTGGTGGGCGTTCAGTGGAATTTAGAATGTTGATGGTGATGTTGTTGTCCCCAGTGGAGTTATGGATTCGTCTCAGAAGTGTTGACACTGACATGGTGGAGGTGGTTTTCAGAAGCGCGGTTCTGTTGAAGTTGACTTTTAGGTAGGTGATGTGACCGTTGAGGAGCTCGAGGGTGTTTAGGAGTGTGTAGAGGGCTTTTTGTGTGGAATATTGGAGAGGAAGATTTCGGAGGTTAAGTGTTTGTGTCGGAGTATTATTGATGGTGTGGGTTGATGTGGGATTGTTGATGTGGTGTAGGTGTTGTAGGACGGGATTTGGTATTACCGACGAGGGTGAAGCCATCCTTGTCGAGGACAGGTGGTTGTCGTGTGAGCGTTGGTGTAGAGGATTGGGATCTTACGGAGGAAGCGTAAGACCTTCTTGAGGATGTGTTTGGGGTTTGTGTGTGTTGTAGAGTGTTATCGTGAGTTATGTTTTGTATGTGGAGTGGTGTAGCTTGATGGGAGGGTGTTGAGGAGTGGTGTGTTTTGTTGGAAGTGTGTGTAGAGGAGGTGCTGGATGTGACGGGTGAGAGAAGGGGGGGGGATTGTTGGTGACGAATCAGGGATTCGTTGAGGAGTTGTCTGGTTTCTTCTAGGAATTTTTCAAGTGATTCGGTTCTGGTTGGTGTTGAGGGTGTTTTTGCTGTTCTCCTGCTGCGACGGTGTCGGGAGGACATTTTGGGATAAAGTATGTTAAGGAGTGGTGTCGAAAGCTAATACCGACAGCGGACTCACTGCCGGAGGGAGTTTCCTCCCCAGTTAAAGGTTTCCTGACTTATTAGCTTTCAGGAGTTTTATATTTACCTGCAAGCTGAATGTCCTTCCCTCTTGGATGGTATGGCTTAGTTGTGTGTTGGCTGAAAATAAAACAAGGTTAAACAGTGTTTATTATTTTCATAAATAGAGTTGTTTCGAAAGAAACAATTTACACTTCCAAGTGTGGTGTGTGAACTGTCGAACTAAAAAGTTCGGCAGAACGTGGAGTTGGTTTCTTCTGGTGGAGGCGTCCACGTTGCCGGCGAAATCGCGGTGAACAGGTTTGAATCAGTGACCCGCTCTTGCTGTATCACCTTCCTCAGGCGATGGACTGGCACTCACCGTCCTTTCCATTACTAAAATCACCTAAAATTGTTTGCCTATTTTCCCATATTGAGTTCATTATGGTGAAGAAACCTCGTATAAGATATAGCAAATATTGAATGAGTTTCGTTTTAATTGTAGTTTGCATCGTTTAACGCTATTATTTAGGCAAATAGTTGAAGGTCTCGTATAAAAAAAATTCGTAAACATATTCATTTGCATGAAATACCCGATGCAACACGTGGTTTTGTATTCTCGTAACAAATTGAAAGTATCGATTACAATCACGGTAAACATATTCTCGCAAAAACCTTGTAGTAAGTATATTGGTTGAAATCGCAATAATCGGTAATAAATAAGTAGTATTAATGAAAATCACGATGTCAGACGTAGATGATACAAATCCTAAACTCGATTTATCACGATTGAAGCATAACAAAGCTGAAATCAAATGAGAAATAACTCGTTTTCAAAACTTTTTGGATAAAACTGATGTCTCTCCATCAATCGAATTAGTGCAAATTAGGGTGTAAACTATAAAACCTCTCCTCGATAAGTTCAGGTCGGTTCAAATGCATTTTGAAGAATTAATATTAGGTGATTTCCCCGATAATTATAACGAGGATGACTATACAAGCGAAAGGGATGAATTTGAAACACGTTATTTTGAAGTTTTAGCTCAGAGTCATAAAATTTTAGATCAGCATTTTTCATCTCTGTCTCCGCGGTTAAATGACACTACGCCAAACAATCAAATAACTAACGGTGCGATGTTGCGAAATGTATGCGCGAAACTACCATTATTAACATTGCCTGAATTCAGCGGTTCTTACAGTGAATGGCAAAGATTTCGGGATATGTTTTGCGCATTAGTACACAATAATGGTACTTTATCCGATGTACAACGGTTTTATTATTTGGAAGCCTCTTTGAAAGGTGAACCAAAGAATTTAATTGCCCCATTAACACCCACTGACACGAATTATTGTACAGCGTGGGAATTGTTGAAAAAACGGTATGAAAATAAAAAGGTGATGATAAATTCTCATTTAAAAGAAATCATGGATTTGCCTATTTTGGTTAAAGAATCTCACTCGTCACTTAGAAGTTTCGCAAACACATTCTTAAAAAAATATCGTTCACTAGAATCATTAGGAGAAAACGTATCCGAATGGAATACAATTTTAATCTATATTCTCGTTTCAAAATTAGACTCAAATACAAAACGTGAATGGGGAATATGTTGTAAAGGCATGTCTTGTCAAAAAATTGATGATTTGAACGAATTCATAATACAAAGATGTCAATTATTGGAAGCTTTAGACACAAAGGCAAGCACCAACTTCAAAAAACCATTTGAATCAAAATAATTTATAACATCAACCACACACCGTCCAAAATGTCCAAATTGCAAGGAGCAGCATTCCATATATTTTTGCGACAAATTTAAAGAATTATCCATATCAGAGCGTCTTGAAAAGGTTGAAAAACTAAATCTATGTATAAATTGTCTACGATATGGACATAGGTCTTCAGAATGTAGATCATCGGGCTGCAAAATATGCCGACAAAGACATGCGACTTTGTTACATAAATCACAGGAAATCTCGTGCGCGAATAATCAAAACTCGAATACCGCTAATAAAGTTACCGAACCTCAGTCATTGAGTCAAACATATGTTACCGAAATTAAGGATAATCCAAAAAACTATGAAGGTGATATATTACCTCAGGATAATTCAGTAATGTCGGATACTTGTACAAATATAATAAGTTCGTTCATTTTATTATCGACAACTATCGTTAATGTGTACGATGAGCATAAAAATATTTTACCCTGCAGAATGCTTCTTGATTCCGCTTCACAATCAAATTGTATAAGCTCTTCTTTGTTTAAAAAATTACATGTGCCAAGCACGAAAATTAATCTTCCAGTTGTAGGAATAAATGCGGACAAGGCAAACTTGGCAAATCTGAGGTCATGTTATCAAATTGCTTTTTTATTGAGATTTCTTTTAACGATAACTTAGAAAAATTCTTGCGCATCGAAGAGATCAATCCTAATCCACACTTGTTAATGACCAAAGAAGAAATAGATCGTGAGATGCATTTTCAAGAGAATACACGTCGAGATGTAACCGGTAGGTTTATTGTTAAATTTCCTTGGAAGACTAATTTCTTAAATTTAGGTGATTCCGAACAGTCCGCGTTAAATGGGCTATATTCTATGGAGAAAAGGTTAGCGCAACATCCCGAAATTGAAAGGTCTTACGTTTATTTCATGAAAGAATACCAAACTTTGGGTCATATGACGGAAATACCTCGCGACTCTTCTTCGAAAACTTCTATATATTATATTTCGAACCACTATTATGAAAAACTCGAAAGCTCAACAACTAAACTGAGGGTGGTTTTTCGAAGTCATCCACGAATCTTTCATTGAATAATGTTTTAAATATTGGTCCTACAATCCAAAATGACTTGTTCTCAATTTTATTACGATTCAGAAAACATAATTTCGTTTTTATCGATGATTTGACTATAATGTATAGACTAGTATTAATTGATGGAAGCGAAAGAAATTTGCAGCGAATAGTATGGTGAAACTCACCAAAGGACGAAGTTAAACACTTCCAACTCAACACGGTCACCTATGGCACAGTGTCAGCCTCGTTTCTTTCTTCTCGCTGTTTGCTACAAATATCTCGAGATAAAGCTGATAATTACTCCTTAGAAAGCGACATAATTGCATCTGATTTTCACGATGATGATCTCCTCACAGGATCATCAAACCTCGATACACTCAAAAAACTGAGACAAAATATTTCCACAACTTTATCCGAATATGGGTTCGAATTAAGAAAATTTCAATGAAATAATCGCGAAATTGTTCATGATATAAATAAACACGGTAATGTTGACGATAAATATTCAATCATGGATGATTCAAGTATCAAAACTTTAGGTGTCTCTTGGATACCAAATCTCGATAAATTCGAACATAACTCTCAAAACCTCTTAATCGAAAATGATAGAGCCACTAAATGAAATTTACTCTCATTTATATCAAAGATTTTTTATCCACTCGGTATATAAGGTCCGTTGACGATACGAACTAAACAGATAATCCAAAAACTCTGGCAACTGCGGGAACTGGGATGAAAGTCTTCCCAATGAATTATACACAGAATGGTTGGATGTGAGAAACAAATTATCTCAGGTTGGTTCGTTACATATTCCACGTCACGACCTCGTGAAGGACCCAAAGGTCATCGAAATTCACGGGTTTTCGGACGCGAGCGAAAAAAAATATGCCTGTTGTATTTACCTTCGTTCGATCAGCTTAGGCAATAAAATATAGAGTCATTTGCTCTGTGCCAAATCACGAGTTAGCCCCTTGAAATCAATTCCATTACCGTGATTGGAGCTTTCCGGATCTATTTTATTAGCTAAATTAATGGCTAAATGTAAATATGCTTCAAAATTAAACACACAACAAACTTTTCTTTGGATAGATTCAACGATTGTACTATCATGGATATCTGCCGAACCAAAACGTTGGAAAACGTTTGTTGCTAATCGTTTCGTGGAAATTAAACAATTGATGAACATCGAAGACTGGAATAACATTTCTTCTGATAAGAATCCAGCAGATATAATATCGCGTAGTTCCAGCATAAAAAAGTTGATTAACTCCTCGTTATGGCTGCACGGTCCGGATTTTTTCATTGAATTTAAAAAATGGCCAGAAAACACAAATATTGTCAATTGTAAGCGATCCACTCAAAATATTCCAGGCCAAAACAATGCCAAAAATAACTTTGTCTACTCAAGTTTCTAACTATGATAAATTTTCAAGTTTTAGTAAGATGGTTCGGGTTACAGCATATTGTTTAAGGTTTTTAATAATTTAAAACTACCAGAAAAAGGGAATACAAGAAGGTTAAGTTCTTTAGAAATCCACAAATGCGAATTGGTATTAGTAAAATTAGTTCAGTCTCAGAGTTTCTCAATAGATATTCACGATTTGAAAAATGAAAGGGAAGTATAGTCCAAAAGTGAGTTAAAATCTCTATGTCCATTCATTGATCACGACGGTATTGTTAGAATTGGTGGTAGGTTGAGTAACTCAAATTATGCATATGATATTAAACATCCTATAGTTTTGCTCTCGGATCACAACTTCACTAAACTCGTAATGGACCATGAACATAAGCGCACATTGCATTTCGGAGTTCAGGGTACTTTATCTCATATAAGGCAAATATACTGGCCAGTTAATGGCAAGAACGCAGTTAAATCATATATAAGGCGATGTATACCATGTATTAAGACAAATCCAAATATTGATTTTCCAAAAATGGGTGATTTGCCTAAGTCACGAGTGAACCCCTCTCACCCGTTCGCATCTGTCGCTGTAGACTATGCTGGACCTTTCGAGCTCAAAGATGGTGAAACTCGCTCTAATAAAAGCATCAAAGGATACGTCTGTATTTTCGTTTGCCTGGTAACTAAGGCCGTGCACATTGAGGTCATTACCGACCTAACTAGTGACGGATTCCTTAGTCTTTTAAAGCGTTTTCTATCATGAAGAGGTTTTTGCTCATATGTTTACAGTGACAACGGTACTAATTCCGTGGGATGTAATAATGATTTAATTTCAGTCAAAAAATTGATCGGATCTAGTGGTGTTCAAAACTACGTGGTACGTTCTAATATTAAATGGCATTTCATGCCATCCCATCACCGCACTTTGGCGGTCTGCATGAAGCAGCCGTGAAGTCTTACAAACATCATTTGAAGCGCGTTTTGAACGGTACGCGTTCATGCTATGAAGAGTTCTATACCTTAACTACACAAATTGAGGCAATATTGAAATCAAGGCCATTGTTTCCTATGTCTTCCGATCCTAATGACCTCTGTGCAGTTAGTCCCGCTCACTTCCTAATTGTACAAGAGCTCAGGGTTCTTCCAGAACGAGAGTTATCCCAAGAAAAGGTTAGTTACAGTCGAATATACCAGCATCTCCAACTTATGGGTCAGCATTTTTGGACTCGATGGAGAAAGGAATATCTGTATCATTTGCAGCAGAGAAGCAAATGGCAGCTCAACACCAACCAGAACTACCGCATCGGCTCCCTTGTCCTATTGAAGGAGGACAACGTTCCTATGTTTTGGCCTGTAGGAAGAATAGTCGAAGCTCATCCAGGGAAAGACAATGTAGTGCGAGTAGTGTCCGTCGAGACAAAAAACGGTGTCGTGAAGCGATCGGTAACAAAAATATCGTTGTTTCCAGATGAATAAACAACTTTGGTTTTCTAAGTTCACATGATTAGAATTATAATTTTGGTTGATAAAATGTTATTAATTTGTTAAAACCCTATCCTTTCAAGGGGGGAGGGGATATGTTCAAGTTTACATTTCTTTGAATTTAGGTAATATTTTGTCACAGTGGCAACATTGTAAAACCTTCCAACTGTACTCTCTGACTTCGGGAGGGAAGATTCGATCTGCGACCACGAGTAACGCCGGTAGAAACAGAAAACGTGTAAAAATGAATGTATTTTGTATTACTGTTTCACGTTAAGTGAATAATAAAAACGAGTAGTGTTATTTCACCCAGTTAAGGAAGAAAGCCCCAACAAAACAAACACGTTTATTCAAAATTACACAATGTGATAGTTATTAGCCGTCAGGAGACAGTAATTGGCATACGTCTTGTATAGTGATTGGCCCTTCAATATTTAATCTGTTTTTTAAAGTTTTTTACTACTTTTACGTAGGTACTTAGTATGTGAGTAGGTAATTTATACTTGTGTAAGCCTGGTAGGCACCTACCTATACTGAGTAGCTAGTATAACGAAATACAAAATATTTATAAAAATATTAGGTAATTTAGTGTTTTAAATGAAACTCACGGTTTCTAGTTAATTCCACAATATAATAAAAGTTATAGAAAATTCTAAAAAATTGACAATTGTTTCGATAAATCAATATCATCGTCAGAATGACAGAAGCTACATTTTATTTGATGCCTACCTGATGTTTAGTAGCTATTTTTGGCTAGACCAAAAAGTGACCTAACTTGTGATTGACTTAATATATGTTTATAGAAAAAAGAAGAAGATGTGATATTACAAATATTGAAGCTTAGATATTATTAGCCCTATGGTGATATCCTGGATATCATTTTTCAATTAAGATCAGTATAACTGTGCAATGATATAGAAAACCAGGAAAACTATATCTGCTGATCTTTACAATTATCACTTAAGAAGACAGTTTATTAGTGGAGAACTCCCTAAATTTAACTGTTCATTGACAACTTCATATTGTGGGTCTCTTAAATGTCTTCTAACTTCCAATTCTTTAAGGAAATCCAGTTCTTGTTTCTTTTCACAAATATGCAGCACTTCTAGGTTTGTGTTAGGTGTCAATGAATGATTGGTGTCAAGTAGATGTTTTGCGTAGTGGGATTTATCTGGTTGTTTTAACCTGTATGCTCGTAAGTGTTCACTGTATCGGATTTCATTAAGTAATTTATTTATTTTTTCACAATACAATACAGTCTATTTTAGCTATAAACAGGATAAACACTTGAAATAATCACTTTAAATTATCGTGTCTTTTTTGATTTTGAGAATGCAGGGTATGTGGTACGTTCTTCAACAGGTCGCGAATTTTATCCCATTCTGGTTCATGTTTATATTTTTTACACAAGTAAAGCATATCCCACTCGTTATTGTGGTATTCTTTATAGGATTATGGATGTTTTGACGTTCTTGCATTGCATGATCCATGTAACCTTTTTCACTTGTCAGTGAAATATCTGAAATAATTTAAATTTTTTAGCCTGGGGAATCATTGTCAACATTCTGAAAAATCTATCTTGCAACAGCAGTATTAGAAATATGACTTTCCTTTAACTTTGGAGGAGTTTCTTGGCAGTCAGAAATTTTATTCATCATATGACGTTCTGTGTTTTTATCACTAGCGGCTTTAGCATTTTTTGAAAAGGTGAGTTTGTCTGATGTGTTTTCCTTTTCAACAAGTAATATATCAATACTTTGTTTTGTAGTACAATTTGCTGCTTCATCGTTGCTGTTTTCAATAATTTGAACTGGGATTTGCTTAAACTAGTCGTGCTGTCTTTAGACTTTTTCAGATTTACTATTTTCCCTGGTGTTTTTTTATTTTCCTTTTCCAATTTATCATTTAATTTGTTCTGTTGCTCTTCTTGCTTCTTCTGTTGTTCTTGAATTCTCTCGGTTTCACGTTTTTGCTTTAGATATTCTTCTCGTTTATTTTTTTCTTCTTTCTCTGCTTCTACATTTTTCCTTGTAGATGAAGTAAGCACGAATGGTAATCTCGCAATTTGTTTTTTTTTCCTTTTCTTTCTGGAGTTTTTGGCCAAGTAAGAATCGAATTCATGTAATCGCTTGTTGATGTCGATGTTATCACATATAAAGATTTCGAAGGCTCACATTTTTCTGAGGAGATAGCCAAACAATTAGTCAGTGGCGTTTCGTTGGTAGTAAAATTATTGATTATAACGGGCATATTTTCTATGTCAAAGTAAGAATCGTTTTTCGAATCATCAGCTCCAATAGTATTTTGATTCGCCGAATTCTGTATATCTTCAATCCGATAAATTTCATAGTTGTTTAAATCTTCACCTTGAATAATACGTTGATCAGTCAAATTCTTGGCATCCTGTTTGTCTAAAAATGCTTTTTGAGGACTTTATCGTATTATTTGTTATTCAAATCTCCTGTTTCCATGTTTCGATTTGCTGAATATTGTGCATTGTGAGTGTCATGCATGTGATCATACAAATTTTTTTATAAGACTAAATCTTCATTTGAGGTATGGTCAGCATTCATAGAGGCAAGTAGTTAATATTTTTGTTCGCCAATGATGCCTCGAAAATCTTCTAAAGTTATGAATCCTTTTATATTTTTCCTACTAGTACCTTTATTACTTGTTTTTTCCCCACGCATTTTCTGAAATCAATTGCTGAAGAATTCCATGGACACAATCCGGTAGCTCTGAAGCCATTCTTTATTGTTTCAATGTTAACAGTTTTGTCGACTACATCTTATAAAATGAGTGCAAAATTTTCTTTTGTGGTAATTTGTTCGGGATTTTTTTCGTCGAAAATCGAGGACCTCTGCCTTCCAACCATTCTTCAAGGGTTTAAAAGCAGCAACATCTGCTGGTTGCAAAATTCGGGTTGCGTTGGGGTACAGAGCAATTAATATTATTTCAAGTTCACTACACAGTTGACTAACTTGATAGGTTAGATGAGTAGAATGACCATCGAGCCCAACACCCCATTCATCAGGCATTGAATTAGTTATGGCCGATGTTAGTCGTGATTAGGCATATATGATCAAAGGATGTGTAAGTAAACCAGAAGCTCCAAACGTAAACATGACTGTCAAATTCTTTTTGGGATGATGTTCGACCTCATAGACATTTTTAGTATCTTTGGGGGCTACAACCTTCTTGTTTTTTGGGCACAACAAGAAGGACGTCTCATCACCATTAAACGCATGGTTCGGCTCTTCCAAAATATCAAACAAATTTTTTTCTTTCAAATGCGTTTCGATTTCTATAAACCATTTCCTTATGTCTGCTTCAGAAATATTGGCACTTGCAGCCGTGAGTGCCTCGGATGTTCTCAGCGAAACTTTATGATGTCGTCGCAAAAACGCCCTAATCCAGCCACGACTGGGAAGATTTTCTGTGAAAGGATTTGGCCTGGGATGGTTGTCCAAAAACTTTTTTACTGAAGTATGAAGGTCTTCGTTTCGAACTAGGAGGCCCTTTGCATGGCAGGAAAATATCCAATATTCTTATGTTTGTTCTTCCTCATCTGTTAGTACCGGTCTAGGACCAGGTATAACCTTATTCTCAAAGTTAACACCTCGCCTAAATTGAAGAGTAACTATCGGAACGTTATATCTTAATGAAGCGTGTCTGCGATATTCCGTCCTCAATGGCTTGCAATGCTTTGGCGATATCATCTTCATCATATTTTTTATTGTACTTTGTCCCCGTCTTCAGGCATTTTTGCGAAAATATTCTGTAAAAGAAATTTTACATTGTCATGACACTGTGTTGGTTGACCTAGGTAGGTACCTAGGTGAAAATATAATTTGATATGAAAGATAAGATTCACACTTATAGAGTGATTGGTCGCCTCAGCAAAAATAATTGGCCAGCAGGCCAACAATTGTAACTGCATGTTAAAATAAAATATTTTTTACGTAAATATGCTAAACCGAATGAAGTTAGACTAAAACAGGCCCTAATCTAAAAAAATTAGAAATTCCTACAGTATCAGTTATTGACCACCCCGGCCAATCACTAGTACGAGTACAATTATGTGTACTAGTTGTTGGCTATCCAAAATAACCGACAATAACCTAACCAAACTTTCTGAAGTTAACAGATAATCATAAAGAATTATTAGAAGTATCATAATAATTGTATATCTTATCGATCACTCACCAAAACAGCAATTTCATACAAAACTGACAAACACGAAAGCTTACCAGTTTCCTTAGTTTTCACTTCACAATGAGAACACTCTTAACACACCGTTGATGATTTGGCGCTAATTTACAAGGATTGCCAACCCGACAATAAAAACTTTACCAGTAGATGAACGAATGTCCTCAGCATCGAAAGAAACTATAAAGAGTTTATGGAAAGAAATATGGACCTTATGATTTATTAATTGTAATGAAGTGGCCACTGACTGTCCCCCGGCCAACAACTGTACCCGTTACCCTACCATTCGAAATAAAATTATATCTATAAATTTCATTCGCTTTCGAATATTTTTAGAAAATTCAGAAAAAAAATTCGGAAATAATTTGACTTCTAGTGGTATTACATGCAATTAAAAGGGGGGATTGAACCAAAAAAAAGTAAATATGGATTTTCAAATATTTTATGAAGACATCATTGACCTTAACTTGCTTCTTTCTATTTTCAGTGGGTTGAAAAACTGGATCAGCTATACGACAACGTAGATGATATAGAGTTGGTCGTGGCTGGGTCTCTGGAAAGGCAAGTTCCTGGTACGTTGCTAGGACCAACATTTTTGTGTATAGTTTATGAACAGTTTTACAGAACTAGGAAAGCTGATAGATTTTTCTTCGAAAATACTTATAGTGGATTCACACGTCTTCAGTTGGAAGAGATTAGGATGTTCAGTTTGTCCAGATTTATATGCGACAATGGCAACAATGTGACTCACATGCAGAAGAATGGATTTCTGCAAGTTTCTAGTAGGTATGTTATCTTAATTACGAGAAATATTTGTACGAATTAGAGGTTTTTGAATCAATACGAGATTATTGTCACATCCAAATGGTGAAAAACAAGAGTTGAAGTTGCAATAAGTGTGGAGATTGGTTTTTAATTGTAGTATAGCTTAGCTGCTGTAGGATCAAATAAAGAAGTGACAGGGAAGTCAAGGACAAACATAACTTGGAGGAAAAACCTTGAGGTTCTCCGGTATTTATGAAAGAGAAATCTTCTGATACGAAACTGATTTTGATAATGAGTTTTCTATTAGTAGAGTCGACAGTTTTGTTCGAGTTATATAAGACGCAGCAGGAAATCGGGCGACTAAAAGGACTGTAAGTAATTTCATTCCTAGAATACTGTTGTGAGTGAAAATTACATATAAATGAAAATGAAACTGCGCGATAACAAAACCATAACAGCCCCCACTATAGCAGGCATCAGTGCTTCCCTTGAAGTATACTTTCATCTCGAGTATGACTCAGTTGGTCGTCGCGCGTTGCATGGTCATACGGAATTTGATTGTGAAGTTCAACATGTCAAATTTACGTGTCAATACGAATATAGGCATAAGTATTTGTACGCCAACTAAGAACAGTATTGTCCGGGTATTAAATATTTTGAAAATGTGCAGAAAAATATTGAGGGAAGCAGAACTTGAGTAACTGATAAACGAGAGTAGCGATAGTAAGGTACACGATGAAATTGAGTTTTAAAGAGATTCCGACACAGATAATAGCTAAGCATACTCGGAAGGGGTTTTCGAACGATCTGGGCTAACACCGACACTTGGTTCAAATTTTCTGCTCGTTAATATTCAACAACGATCAAGATGGGTGAACGATCAGCAGCGCAAGTTTCAAGGTTGTTCGCATGTTTAAGGCCTGCCGCATATTGAACCTAGCACTCGCACAGTCCACGCACAATTCACACACAACACACGCGTAACCCACGTCCACGTTTCTCGTATCTACCGCATATTGAACCCACGCTATACCCAACCCGGACCCAGTTCCACCATGATTGCAAACGATCAACGTACACTTATAGACATGGATTCTGAGTCAGAAGGAACAAATTTGACCTTAAACCTTCTACCTAAGGTTAAAAGTATTGGTGGCATGGAATATTCGCCTATAATCTCTATAACTTTTTTCCGAAAATGTAATGTTCTCATTTTATTTCGTCGGTCGGATTGAAATGGGATATCTTATATAATACTTTACCTTGAAACAAAGAAGTTTTATACGTAATATAAGATACCTCTTGAATGGTCCACATTATACATACATACTTATTTATACAAACCTACATACAATATACGACATAAACCTAATAATATATCTCCTTTTGTCAATCTGTGCTCACAACTCATTTTTAAATTTAGATCTTATATATTCCTCATGACTGGTGTCATTAAAAAATGGGAAACTTCGGACTAACTTTTCCATTTTTAATGAATCAAGCTGTACACACGACCCATGAAAACTGTACGACACACTCAAACCGACCCAAGAGAACGTGGGTTGGGCGTGTGCTCTGCGTGGGTTGCGCTCAATATGCGGTACCCTACTTTTAACCATTTTTTACAGAATAAGACACGCTTGGGTTGTCCGTGGGCTGTGCGTGTGCTAGGTTCAATATGCGGTGAGCCTCACACTTGCGAACGGTTGTGTGAATTTGATATTCTCGACCAGTCGCATGAGCTGTATATACTCATAAAAACAGCAAGTGTTCATCACCACTCGTATCTCTGACAAATCGTACGTACACATCACTTTCATCTATGGCTCATATTTGTCATTTTTGGTTTTATATTTTTTATTTCTTGTTTCAAGTATTTTTTGTGTTTATTGCTCCTGATTAGTTTCATCCAGTTTCATCTTATAGTCGTAGTGGTGGATTACGAATAACATTATTCAAGTGTCGCAGACTAATAAGGTATTATTGCAATAAATGATGATTTGCTATATATTGCAAATATCGAATTATCGGCTTGAAATACACGTTACGCGTTCCCTCTCTTTCATAGCGTGAGCGTAACATAAAATAACCCTAAAATATCGTCTTTTATTTCACACTTCTCAAAAATTACTACGTTGCTAAATGTTATATTTTAACTATTTTCGCGGAGCACATCCCGGACGTATTCGAAGAGACTTCGCATGCGCAATTAAAATTTTAGTGTTCGCGGAGTAAATTATTCTCTCTCTTAATAAAAAGTCTTGTGTTCGCGGTGCACACAGATGAAGTTCTGAATACATTCATAGTATGTTCGATATATCCTAGGATGAGAGGAGGGATATTTTGTTCAGAATAGATTATAACCTCAATCGACCTTTCGGATATCCAAGATTTTAACAAAGTTATCTATGATTGTAACTTTTAATTAATTATCAAACAAGCCTATTAAAAGGAGGAATACTTTTTGTGGTTTATCGTGTATCTATTTAATAGTTAAAAAGGTAAGAAGGTGTAGTATTAATTAACACAGAAATACTTTTGTCTTGTAAAAAGGTACAAAGAAATTAATAGTTGTAAATACTTTTTAGATGTTGCAGTTAAGTTCTAGTGACGATGATTTAGAAGAGTTGGAACGAATTTTGAGAGTTGCAAGAAATGCCAATTTTTTTGAGGAAACGGTGCCTCAATTTAGTGATCAACAATTTATATCACATTTTAGGATCAGTAGGGAACTAGCTATGAATTTTCTAATGAATATGAAGCATCTCAATACTTTAACTACCAACTCTGAAAAAATAATTTTCCTAAATATAATATTGGCATATCTATGGTTTTCGAGCAATGAAGCAGCTGGTTATAGGGTTGTATCTGACAGATTTGGTATCAGCATCAGCTCTCTACATATAATTGTAACAAATGTTACATACTTTTCATCAAATATCAGCAGAGATAATAAAATGGCCTACTGATAATGAAAAAATGGAAATTGAGAGATATTTTAGAGATAGAGAGTTTCCTGGAATTATAGGAATTGTAGATGGCACACATATTAAAATTGATAAGCCAGAGGATCCTGATCATACTTAAATCTAAAACACTTTTATTCTATTCAAGTAAGTACCCATACTAATTATTATAAATTTATTTTCTTAAGGATATACCTACCCAATTTTAAAATTAATTTTGTTTCATACAATTGGTTTTACATTATTCATATAGACTAATTTTTTATTTTAGACACAACTTGTATGTGATCATAATAGAAAAATTGAAGACATTTTTCTCAGATATGCAGGATCTGTCCATGATAGTCGTGTATTCAGATCATCCCCTTTATTTAATACAATCGAAGAAAAATGTGGTAACTATTTTATTATAGGGGACAGTGGTTATCCTTGCTTAAGACATTGTCTAACTCCATTTCGAGATAGGGGTAATTTAACTCGTCGTCAAAGAAATTATAATTATCTTCTTTCTAAAAATAGATATTAAATTGAACAATTCTTTGGATTACTCGAGCAGCTATACCATCTGAAAATGAGAAATATTCAAACTTCTGTACATTTTATTCGTGCGATGTGTGTATTGCATAATTTATCATTGGACAATAATTTGGAATTAGCAGAAATAAATCCACAAAATGAAGAAGGTATAAAAGAGGATGCCAATAATGAATATGAGGATAATAGAAATGGTGTAATGATGAGTAATGAAGTAATGAATGCTTTGGGATTTCAAAGATGGGAAAACAATAAGTTTTATTTTAGTTCTGGAATAAAATATACCATATAAAGGAACATATTATTTAATAAGGAACATTTGGGAATACAACAAAACATAAACGTCAGAAACAAAAACATAATTCTCTTCAGGTGAATAAAAATAAAAAATAAATTTTTTAACAAATAGCAAACCCAGTCTTTTTTCTTCATCTGCATTACATATTCATTATTGGTAAATTTTTATCTATAATTTGTTTTAGTGACGCATTTCTCTCTTCCAAAACAATATTCTCTCTTTCTTTTGCCTCTAAATATCTTTCATAATTTTTTTTATCATTTCTGATTTCAATAAGAACATCTGCCTTATTTTTTTTGTCTTCGGTCTACTTTTTATTGATTTAACCTTTTCAATATTATCTGGTGCTCTGTTTTCCTTCTTTTCAATAGATGTTCAAACCAAATCATTATTGTCAATATTTTGTTGTACCAAGTCTGTCAAATGAACTTCAGAATCTGAAGATAGTAGTACAACTGGATGTATATTCCTTTTTTTACCTAATATTTTATCCATTATGTCTGCATAGCCAAAGTCTTTTCTTTCTCTGCCCGTTTGGTTATTGTTATCCATGTATTTTTTGTACATTCTTTCCAGATGTTTCCATCTGTTTTCACAGTTGGCAGCGGTTATATTTTGCTTAGTTTTCAACCACAATTCTTTTGCAATTTCCTCATACATCTTTTTTAGGTTTTTTATTTTTAGAGAACCTACATGTTTTCTATATTCAGAATATAGATCCAGGAATATAAGTGTAATATTGTGACTCCATGTGGAAGAATCTGGTTCATCTATTTCAGTGTTAGGTTGAGAAAATTGTAAAAATTCGGATAAAAATTACCTTCTTCATATGCCATTTTTAAATGTTGAACTAAGATTTACCAAAGAGCTTCGTACTTTCTTAAAGTAAATTCACGAAAACAAAAATATAACATTTAATGACAACATATTTCTTCCTCTTTTTTAAAGCTCACAGTAGAACGGCGTTCTCGGTGTCTTAAAATCCCGAATTAATCGGGAGGCACACTTGCGCATTCACGAAGTCCAGTACATGTACAGTTTTTGCTCTAAATGTGCTCCGGATTAACTCCTCGAAAATAGCTAAGCAGAGAATCCAAACAAACACTACGAAGAGTAGTCAAGAATACCGGTCCTAGCATCCGTTCGCACCTAGGCCGTTCGCATCGATGCTCATACGTGACTTTGCGAACGATCCCGAAAATAGCGCTGCAGGACTGTGGTATTTCCTCTCGGTACACTCGAGTTATCGTTCCGTTAGTGAGTAACAAGGTGTTTTGTAGCGAGTTGTTAGGTTTTTTCATTATGTAGGATACGTAAAGTGGGCAAAAGAAATAATAACCGTAATTCGTCAAAGTTTGAAGTACTCATTCGCAAAGTAATTTATAAAATCCACTTTCATGATCGCGAAGTTCTCGAAGTAAAGACATGTGTTCATATTGATTTCGTTCTTGTAACCATTTTTTCACCCATATCGTCCAACGTTTCGTTTCATTGATTTTAAGTATTTCTACCATGCACAAACCCAGTAGAGACACTCTCTTTTTCTCCTCCCAAATCCGAGAGATTTTACCATCAACCAACGAATTCGTCATCCCACACATCAGATGTGGCAGTACGAAGTATGACTAGATGTTTTTGTTAGTGGATAATGACGGTTTTGGTCCGTGACAGAATATGTAGGATGGAAAGACATATCTGGACAGAGGGACAGATCGTTCGAAAATCCCCTCCGTGAATGCTAATGAGTCTGACGACTGTGTGTACGATCCTGATTACAGCCCCATAGAAGATGCTCAGGAGGTCCTAGATGCATATGTTTAGGACTATAATTAAAACTCGTGGACTCTTTATAAACTCAATAGTCTATTGAAATTATTACACTACAAATTTTTACCTTTTTTTTGGTTTAGTGGCCATATTCTTTCTACCCTGCACACAACGTTGCCAGACGTCTATACGTCCTGAAGCCTCATGCATAAAAATTAAAAATAACGTTCTAAACATAATTCCCACTCGCCTTGAAAATGGAATGTATTTTAAAAATTCAACTAATGATGAACATGTTTAACAGTCATTCCACTGGTAGGGCCCAGATACGATTTACAGCACGTTTTATGGTGCCATCAAACACTTTCATTTCCACAACTCGAACTATGCCGTCTTTCAACTAGGTGCATTATCGGTTTTCACTAACAATAGTGTTCTAATCTTTAGCAGCTGCTGATAATTTCGTTTCCACTTAGATTTCTGCTGTAACGTCAACAAGTACTCCTTTTGCCACCTAGCCCAATAATGCTACTATACAACTTGAATTTTTGCCACCTTGATAGCCGGTTTTCTGAAACTTCGATTACTTTGATTTCTGGTGAACTGTTAAGGTCTCTCCGAATAAAAAATGGCCAGGTTTATATATAGGAGACAGGGGGCGGGAGTTGAGTATTCATTCAAATTGAATCAACACAGTGCTGAATTCCTCAAATGTGAAGCGTCTTTCTCCGATAACTCGTTTAATATCGATACCTTGGAGCACAAATATGGTATGTCCATTTTTGTTGGTTTTGTGAAATTGGCAATACTGCTTGGTGATAAGAAGCAGTTTTAAAAGGAATTCTGACAATAAATCGACCACACTCTGCTTGCTCAATCATTTTCTCAAAATAAATTTCACATTATTGCTCCGCTTACTAATTTAACTGTTGATGCAATTATCGGTGTCAATACTATTGAGCCAACTTACTGATGACTACTTGGAACTTAAATTTAAACTTAAGTTCCCAATTATTATATGTCCTAATTTAGTCTCTTGTATGATGAGTAAATTAAGCCCAAGCCGAACCTCACCAGATTTTATCACCGACCAGAATACATTTGATCGCAATAAAATAACAATATCTTTTTTTTTTCATTAACCTTCATAGGACTGGCCGGGGTCCGTTTGTACCCCATGAGGTATGTTTATGCTGTATCTTTGCAAACGCAAATTTTTAAGCATTGATCTTTCATCAAGCTGCAGTTTATGAATTATTTTGATAAAATATGATGTATTTAGTAGTTTTTATTGGCTGGTATAAACCAAAAATAGTTTTATAATCCAGGGGTCTCTTCAGACCCCGGTCAACCTTTGACGTCCGATAAAATAATCCTGGTAACTGTAAGTAAAATCGGGGAATCCCATACATTTAATGTTTGTTCACTCACAGGGAATTTACCCATATAATTGTAAAACGTAAATTACCAGTTCAAATGGGGGATTTCCCGCACTGCGATATAATTTTTAGACTTGAATATTCGGGTTAGTCTCTTGTGATATTGCGAGTAGGGTACATCGTTTTGAAAATGTGTCAGTTTTTATTTAGAAACAATCGCAAGGGGCTTATTGACGATGAGACGTTACGTATACTTGAAAGTGATGATCCAGAGTTTGATAGTGTTATCAATGAGGAAGCATCGAGTGACTTAGAAGATGAAGACATTGTCACAGAAGTAGAGGAAGAAAATGATGTAATAGTTGTTGATCAGAGTATAGAGAAAACGAACCCAGAGGAACCAACAGTTAGTAACAGCCAGGACATTCCAGTATATAAATCTAAAGATGGAACTGAGTGGTCTAAAATTCCGGGAAACACAAAAGTTAGACGTTCAAAAGCTAATATTCGGAGACATGCTCTAGGCCTACAAATTACAGTTCTGATATCTCAAGTATAAAAGACGCTTTTCTTCATTTCCTATCTCCGGATATTCTGAACATAATAGTAACCGAAACAAACAGAAAGGCACAAACATATTATGATAAATGGAATATAGAAAATCCGAGTAAAATTAAAGTATTTGTACATGTTGATTCTACAGAGACTGAAGCTTATATTGGACTGTTGTTTATTCTTGACGCACTTCACGGATCGAAAGAGGCTATCGATATGCTCTGGTGTCAAGATATTTCTTACTGTCGTCCTATAATTCCTGCTGCAATGTCAAGAGACAGATTCAAACAAATTACTTCATTTTTACGCTTCGATAATTTTCAAACAAGACAAGAACGAAAATTAGTAGATAAGCTAGCTCCGATAAGAGATATATTCGATATTTTCAGTTCTAATTGTAAAAAATCATCTATGTGTAGATGAGCAGCTTGTACTATTTAGGGGTAAGGCACCATTCCGAGTCTATATGAAGAGTAAACCTGATAAGTATGGAATCAAATTATGGGCTCTTGTGGACTGCACCACTTCCTATATTGCAAACATGCAAGTTTATTTGGGTAAGTTATTTGAAAGGCAATATAGACAAACTTTATATTCCTATGTATATATTGATTTTTAGGAGAACAAGGTAACAAAGCGGAAAAGGGTCAAGGTCAAAGGGTTGTCCTAGATTTGACAGACCATTTGGAAGGCGGATTTGGAATAACGACCGATAACTTTTTTACAAGTTTAGAACTTGCTGACAAGTGGTGGAAAAAATATTACTTTATGTGAAACCCTCCGGAAAAATGAAACATTTATTCCCAGGGAACTTCCACCGGCATCGTACAAGAAAAAGTTTTCAAGTATGTTTGCTTTTAGAAATCAAAAAACGCTAGTATCCTATGTTCCAAAACCAAAACATCTTACTTTCAAGTGAGCATACTGATAGTAAAGTAGCTGGAGAAGAACAGCACTATGAACCAGGAATTATTCTTCATTACAACAAAACAAAAGGTGCTGTTGACACTTCAGATAAGTTGGCTAAAAAATATACAGTGCAGAGAAAGTCAAACCGCTGCCCAATGGCAATATTTTCGCATCTTATAGATATCGCAAGAATAAATGCTCATAAATTGTGGTTACTGCAAAACCCGGATTGGCGAAAAAACAGTTTGGATAAACGTAAAATGTATATTTTGGGACTAGGAAAAAAACTCATGAAGAAAAACGTTTTCCGGTGATATAATAATAAATACATTCAGACGAATAGAAAACGGCATATGACAGACGTTTTTCCCAAACTACTGGATGCAACAAAACATAGAGTTGAACAACAAAACATTACCAGGGGGCGCTGCCATTTGTGTCAAAGAGGAAAAGACAGAAAATCCAGGAAATTATGTATTAGGTGTAATAACTTTGTGTGCCTAGAACATTCAAAATCGGAGATAGATTGTAAAAAATGTTAAAGTGATATGTAGCTAGTAGTATTAGTGATTAGGGTATTTTGTATTTTTTAGTGATGATTTTTGACTAATAAATGGTTAATAGTAAAAGTTTAATAAAACTTCTTTTCTATATATTGAATCTAAAGAAAAATACAGCATTTCTGCAATTTTACGCATGGGGTTTTCTCGGACCCCAGTTAGTCCTTTTCGTAAAATTTTGATGTCCGTCCCATTAAGGTTAACTAAACACTTCTTGGTAATTAACCCTCCAGTACTAACATGCCGTCTGAGAGACCGGCCCCACACTTTTCTTTCCGAATCATTGCAAGTAGCCTTTCGTTGCGTGTGTGCGGCTAGCTATCTTCGTTTTATTCAGTTGTCGACCAGTTGTGTGAATTTGAGGTTTGTATTAGCAATTTTTGCGATTTTACAAGTGTTTGGTCTCCCGGGCGCATGTTAGTAGTGACGGTATTATTTGAGTTCTAAGAAAAGGTGAGATTTTTTCAATATGTTTTGTAAAATTGCGTACTAAACATTTGCTTGTATCTTAATTTTAGTTAATTATCGAGCAATTCTGCAGTTCTTTTAGTAGGAGGTGTGTGTCAGGGTTTTTGGCGATTTTGTACATTATTTGGTCTCCTGGACGGATGTTAAAGTAGCACTACAATACTATTCATTTGAACTATGAGTAGAATAGAAGGTAATATAATTTATATTTTAGTAACATTGCATACTAAAGTATTGTTAGTTTTAGACATGAGTTATTATGAAAAAAAACAAGAACGACTAAGAAGGTTATGGAAGGAGGTAGACGAGGAGAAAAATCAAATTAATATTCCAGATGATGAGGAAGACTCCGGTGAGGAAGACCATGTAGAGGAGCGTGAAGAAGATTCCGAATCGGAACAAGAGTTAGAAGACATAACTGTATATCACAATTCTCATCCTAAAAAGAGAGCAAAGCTTACGGATCCCATCTTTACTGGTAAAGACAAATATACAAAATGGAAAAAACACCCTCCAAATCAAGAGGTTAAAACTTCTGCAAAAAATATTATCATTCACTTGCCAGACGCGAAAGGACCAGCACGGAATTCATCAATTATTTTGGATATTTGGGCATGCTTTTTCACAGATGAAATATTAAACTTACTTGCAGAGAATATGAATTTATCTTCTGTTACATGAAAAAAAGTCGGAAGACCAAGTATAAATGTAATCAATATGGCAAATTTTTATGTTTAGAACACGTTACTGCAATATGCAGCGATTGCCAAGGACATGGAAGTGACGAAGATGACTAATTTTAATCAAAATATTTATAATAAGATGTTATAATTATCAATAAATAATAAATGGAGTACTTAAATTTTCGTTTTTTTTCATAAACAAAATAAAAAGATGTCATTTTCTAAATTTGGTGTCATAGACCGATGCTAGTGCTAACGTTATAGAAATCATGTTAGTACTGGATGGTTAAAGTTACTTTGCGATCCGCTGTCTGTCAAAGCGCGACCCTTACTTCGTGGAATCTACTCATATTAGTGTTTTAAATGAAACTCAACGTTTCTAGCTAATTCCACAATATAATGAAAAATGTTGAAAATTCTAAAAAATTGACAATTGTTTCGAAAACTGAATATCATCGTCAGAATGACAGAAGTTACATTTCATTTGATGCCTACCTGATGTTTATTAGTTATTTTTGGCTAGACCAAGAACTGACCTACCTTGTGATTGACTTAATATATGTTAATAGGAAAAAAAAAGAAGGTGTGATATTACAAATATTGAAGCTTAGATAATATTAGCCCTATGGTGATATCCTGGATGTTATTTTTCCAATTAAGATCAGTATAACTATGCAATGATATAGAAAACCAGGATAACTATATCTGCTGATCTTTACAATTATCACTTAAGAAGACAGTTCAATAGTGGAAAACTCCCTAGTTTCATCTGATCATTGACGACTTCACATTGTGAGTTTTTCAAGTTTCTTCTAATTTCCAACTCTTCAAAGAAATCTAGTTCTTGTTTCTTATCAGAAATATGTAGTACTTCTAGTTCTGTGTTAGGTGTCAATGAATGGTTGCGTAATGGGATTTATCTGGTTATTTCAATCTGTATGCTCGTAAGTGTCCACTGTATCGGATTTCAAAATTTCTAATGGTCTGACCTATTTAAAACACTAATATAATAGATCTTGCTCATAATTGGGAATTCTTGATTTGACTATATTACTGTATTTTTAGAAATGTGTGAATTATTGCTAGTATGTTGGCGATCTATTTACAGATATAAATTTCTTTTTGTATTTGTTCGCTATTATTGTATATTCAAAGGCATTGGTTTTTTTAGGTCTATAACATTGTTAAAAGTTTAGAAAAATGTCACGTTTTATAGTGTAATTTCTGTTTATGCTGTTATTGTAACGCCATAAGGTAGGAAAGGGTTAGACTAAATACCTATAATAAAGCCTTTTGCTCCTTTCAATAACATTTAGCATTGAAATGATTTCAATAGGCCGTTCTCACATTTGAAATATTTTTCAATACAAAATCAAAAATCTAATGGATGTGTTCAGTGTTCATTCTTGTTAATGGTTCCGGCCGAGTTAACAATAAGCATCAATCGGCAAGGTTTATTTCATTTAGTACTATTAACATTAGTTTAAACATACCCCCCTTGAAGTTTTTCTATTGAACACGACTTACAACTTCAAACAAGTGAGTTACGAACCAGTTACGAAATTAGTTCAACTCAGTCATCACTTAGTTACGAACCAGTAACGAAGTTAGTTCAACTCGGTCATTACTCGGTTACGCACCAGTTACGAGGCCGTCACACTCAGTTAAGCAGTTATCACATAGTTACGCAGTCAGTTAGTAAGTCACCAGTTAAACCATTAACGAGTTAGTTAGTTGAATAGTGAACCGGTTGCTTAGTTGAGCAACAAAGTTGAAACTCATCGTTTCTAAGTTACCAAATCAAACATATCGTTTTGTTACGGGTTCAAACTGATTGAAGTTAGTTTAAACTAAATTAAAAATTTCAATTTCAATCACTTAGTCATTACATTGTTTGTTTACTAAATAATATAAGAAATTCTTCTTTTATTGTTCCCTCACTTTGAACGGTCTAAACATAAAGGACTATCCCTACCAAAGAGTCAAGCTGGCTCGTGGAAGACCAGTAAGTAATTAAGGTTGTTACTTTGACTTATCTATCAAATTGATCTACTGTCATTATGCTCTTATTTTCACTCCACTTTTTGTCTTTTATGGCTGAATTTTACCTGAATGAGGTGAACCAAACTTTTCCGGATTTTTGAGGCCAAAAAGGAAAAAAGAAAACACTTTCCGAGACATTTTATAATATTTCACGTATTGAAAAGCCCGCAAGGGGATATTTTATAAACTAGTCTATTTTAAGCCACTCCACCTTCGGTAAGTCTACCTAACCTAACCTAACCACGTTTCAACTAACCACCATATTCTTTTAACTCTTTTAGGCTTTTTTTTCTTTGGTTATACTTTGGATCATTTACTGACAGTAAAACCGTTGCTGTGACCATCTGCATGGTTCACCACAGCTAGACGTCCGGATAGCCCCTTTTTAATATAGCCAGACTACCGACCACAAGTAAGAATATAGTTATTATTTTGTATAGCATCATTCGCCTATCGACTATTGAGACACTGACTTCCACTCCACCATAGTAGAGGACTCCGCCGAACTAAGATTTTATATGTGTTTATAAAATAACATTTAATATCTACTTACCTTGTGAACCTATCAGTGCTAATAGGGGAATTGCGTATAGTGTGAAACCGTAAACAATTTCAACTTTCCTTAAATATCTTGTCTCCTCCACTATTCTATTGCAAAATAAAACGTTAAGAACTGTTACACAGTACCTTTCAGGGTAATTAAATGTGAATAATATTGATTTACCCACCCCTTTCTCCACTGTAACTAGCTGGTTATCAAACTGGTTATATTTAGGATTATAATCAACAAACATTTATTTGTTACCTATTGATCATGTGGGTAACAAAATTTGGCGCCCTTATCGTGTGTAATTCTACTATTGTAAGCTATTTTAAAATTTCAGGTTGCTTTGATACGCATTTATACCCAGTAACTGTAGTATTTTGGTACAGATAGTAGATATTAAAGTCAACTTTTGTATCCTTGTCTTGACCTTTTGAACAACTTGGAAGGAAGGTACAACATGAAACTTCACAACAGGACAAATCAAAACGTCACACAACGTAAAAACACAAGAGAAACATATATTTCATTTTATTAGTTAGTTTTTCGGTAATTTAAAATCTCTTGCAAGTAATTTTCGGAAATACAATAACATAACGACTGTCAATTTATTCTTCTTTTCATCAACTCCCGTTAATATAGTTTGGAACTGGTCTTTTACATTTTAGTTAATATGATAAAATAAAACATTTCTATCAGTATTATTCTAATAGTATGGGCGGTATACAATAAAAGAAGGATAACCATTTAAGAGAATTTTAAGTTTAAACTGAGTAAATTAAATAAGGTTTATATAAGTTTTTCCTATTACTATATTAGTAAAAGGTAGTTAAGGTAAAAATTTTAATTGTGTGCAACTATCCTAGATTAATTTATAGATTTTGGGTTTGTAGTTTTCTCTTCAAAATTTTTTTTGTGGAATTTATTTTGCAGGCTTCTTTATTGAACGCGTGTGGTTTCTTTTTCCTTTTTTGGAAGGAGTGGGGATACTTGTAGTAATTCAAACATTTAGGTACAGTTATTTTTTTTGTAAAATAAAAATTTATTCATACATTTAACTTAAACAGATTTATAATTCAATATGGAGATTAATAGGCTCCTTAAAGATGAATTAATCTACGAGTTATATATTCGCAAACTACCTACAGTAAATACGGTGGCGGAACTCAGACATAAATTAAGAGAAGCTCTGAAGCTGGAAAAAGAGAAGGGAGAATCGCTGATTAAGATGAACGTGTCTCTAGATTGTGTCAGTGAAATGGATATATGCGAGAAGAAAATACGGGAATTAGACGAAGCTTTGGAAAGTTTTGATAACGAAAATGATTTCAAAAGAATTTCTACTAGGCTTCAACATGTCTCTGCTCGGTTATCACGATTTAAAAGAGATGGAGAACTAGAAGAACATAAACAAACAGCGTTAATGCAACATTGTTATCAGTTGAAACAAAAACTTTCAATAATTTACGAACAATCCCCTAACGAATCTGAAACTTACCTGTCGCCAAACCAAGACGTTTCATTACCTTCTGCATCAGGAAATACAACATCGGAGAATGCCACATCAGTAAACATTGCAGATAGGGTTCAACAGTTATCCTTATTGGATGAACCAATATGCTCTCGTCAGCCTCCAGGGAGTCGAAACTTAAATATAGTTGGTGACTTCATAGATATGCCTGAGAAACATGTCACTGCTGCAGCTACCCATCAGTCTTACCCAATGTTCCATCATGCGCAATGTAACAATTATATGACTGATCCTAGACACCGTGTGAATTTTTTTCCCACAGTTACCGAACATCAGCCTAATCCAACCAATGTTTCTTCTAGTAGAGCTACGTTGAATAGTACTAATGTACTTTGGTATAGACCTGAATTCATGACAGGTCATATGGATGAATACTCTCCTTATCATCTACAGCACAGTTTTAATAGTTGGAGCCATGATTCCCGAATGCCAGATATTGCTAGATGGAATGTGAAGTTCAATGGCCGCACGAGCGTCAATGAATTTTTAGAGAGAATCGAAGAGCTCCGTAGGTCTAGAGGTGTCTCTACACAACAATTGCTGCGTTGTGCTCTTGAACTTCTGACCCAAGATGCTTTGCTCTGGTACCGGACGGGAAGATTTTCTTCCTGGTAAGATTTTGTCTCTCAATTGCGTGAAGCATACTTGCCGTACGATTATGAAGTGAGCCTAATGGATGAGATTCGAAGAAGGACTCAAGGTGGCCAAGAAAAAGTTCTTACGTTTATTACGATCATGGAAAACCTTTTTCGCAAACTAAATCAACCACCTAGTGAAAAGGATCGAGTAGCTCTAATACAGCGAAACCTCCTACCGAACATCCAGTCTCAACTTGCCCTACATAAAGTATCAACGATTGATCAGCTTATTCGATTAGGTCGGGCTGTAGAAGAGACTGAGGCAGGGATACAAAGATTCCTTCCCCCACCTTCTTCAAATCGATCTCTCCTCGAGCCGGAATTGGCATACCGAAAACCTTCAGGTCAGCCTTATGTCGCCGCTATCAGAAACACTTCTAATTGTCTAGAAAGAGAATCTAGAACAATGGCCGCGTCTTCGGCAATAAGTCCTGCACCAGCTGAACCTCAATCTAACGCTTCACTTGCATCATCTTGTTGGAACTGTGGCATGACTGGTCACCGTTTTAAGAAGTGCAATCAGCCTCGCAAACGATTTTGTTATAAATGTGGAGAGAACAACTGTTCGATTTATAATTGCCCTAACTGTCGGAAAAACTGGAACCGAAGTCAACAGTAGGCCAGCTGTCTGACGCAACGTTTTCCATGGCCGATTCACAACGTCAAGTTTTACTAGATTATGTCCTTGCTCATGCGGAAGGAGATACGCGACCCTATCTTCAGGTGAAAATATATGGTTGTCAATTGCTTGGTTTGTTGGATTCCGGAGCTACAAACACCGTTTTGGGTGGATCTGGTTGGAACAAGTTAAAGTCTTCCTGCAAGATCCAAAACACTGAACAAAAGTCTTGTGTTGTGGCTTCAGGCCAAACTTGTGGTATTTTGGGTAAGGTATCTTTACCAATTGCGTGTGTATGAGAAAGTAAAGATTTCCGATGTTCTTATTGTTCCTGAACTCCCTCATACTCTTACTTTGGGAATGGACTTTTGGAAGGATATGGAGATAATCCCGAATATGTTCTCGGGTGAGTGGCAGTTTAGAGATTCCTCCCAAAGTGAACCAACAATGCGATTAGCCTTAATTTCATCCGACCATCTGGATCCTGAGCAGCAATCTCGACTGAACAAACTTATTGATGATACCTTTCAAGGGATGAATTCCAAATTAGGATGCACTAACTACGTTGAGCATATCATCCGAACCTCTTCGCCGCCACTAAAACAACGGCATTATCCTTTATCGCCGCCAATTTTGAAGCAAGTAAATGAAGAACTTACTAAGATGCCCGAAGATGGAGTGGTGGAGCCTTCTAACTCTCCTTGGGCCTCTCCGATAATCCTCATTAAGAAGCCTGATGGACGTCATCGGTTCGTCGTAGACTATCGACAACTTAATAAGGTCACTACTAAGAATGCTTACCCTCTCCCCTTCGTAAGCGCTACGTTGGACAAACTTCGTGATGCTTACTATCTGACGACATTGGACATCAAAAGTGCATACTGGCAAATAACGCTTTCGGAAGAATCTAAGCCAATGACAGCTTTCGTTGTACCAAATCGTCGTCTATATCAATTTCGGCGAATGCCGATGGGACTCCACAATGCCCCAGCAAAGTGGCAAAACTTCATAGACCAGGTCATAGGTGTAGATCCAGAAAAATATGTATTTGTCTACTTGGATGACATTATCATCTGTACGGATACTTACGAGAAACATCTTGATATTCTACGGGAAGTTTTATCTCGATTCACCAAAGCGGGACTGACTCTTAATAGAGATAAATGCCACTTCTGCAAGTCCGAACTAAAATACCTTGGCTACATTATAGGCGCTGGTAGACCAATGGTAGATCCAACTAAGGTGGAAGCTATCCTGCAAATCCCTCGACCCAAGTCTGTTACCGAAGTTCGTCGACTTATCGGTGTTGCATCTTGGTATCGACGATTCGTACCTAACTACTCGTCCTTGATCGCCCCGCTATGTACTCTGCTTCGAAAGAACCAGCCTTTTGTTTGGAGTGTTGAATGTGATAATTCTTTTAAGGCTCTTAAGGAATACTTAGTGTCCGCTCCATTGCTTTCCTGTCCAGATTTTGAACGACGGTTCATTTTGCAAACTGACGCTCCTGACTACGGGTTGGGTGCTGTTTTATCACAGATGGATGATGAAGGCAATGAGAGAGTCATTTGTTATTTGAGCAGATCTCTTTCGAAATCAGAAAGAAAATACAGCACTACCGAGAAGGAGTGTCTGGCTGTGTTGTTTGCCATAGAGCGCTTGCGTTCTTATCTCGAAGCCGTTAAACGCACTGTCATAACAGATCATTTCGCTCTTAAGTGGATTAATAACATTAAGGACCCCGTAGGATGAATCGCTAGATGGGCAGTCCGATTACAACAATTTGAGTTTGAAGTAGTCCATCGTAAAGGTAGTAACCATACTGTTCCCGACGCACTCTCAAGAGCTGTACCTCGTATTGAGAGTATCGACTTGGAGTCCAAAGATAAATGGTATCTCAAAATGTGCCAGAGAATACAAGATACACCAGCCAAGTATCCTCTGTGGCGGTTGGAAAATGGACAACTATTTAAAAAAGTCGATGTTGCCTATCCAGAACTAGCTGAAGATGGCGATGGTTGGTTAATGGTGGTTCTAAAGGAGAAACGAACGGAAATAATATCTTCACATCATGATCCTCCTACATCAGGTCATCTTGGAGTATATAAAACATGAACTAAGATTGGTAGAAAGTATTACTGGCCTAAACAATAGCAAAATGTCGCTCGCTATATTGCAAAATGTCCAATCTGCCTCCAAACTAAGCCTCTTCAAAAAGCTCCCGCTGGACGTATGCTTAGTCAAGGCCCAACTGCCGTAAGACCATTTCAAATAGTTAGCTTAGACATAATTGGACCTCTACCTCGTTCGGCATCTGGATATTCTTTCGTTTTTTCCATACAGGATATATTTAGTAAATATATACTTTTATTCCCTTTAAGGCAAGCTACTGGAAAACGCATCTCGGAAATATTCGAAGATAACGTAATTCTTGTCTATGGTGCTCCCCAGAAGGCAATAATGGATAATGGTCGATCATTCATTAGCTCGGTATTTCAGGATATTCTCAGACAATACATTACCTCTTTTCACGTTGCAAACTACCATCCTCAGAGCAACCCAGTAGAACGTTCTCATAGAGTAATAAAGACGGCATTGACATCTTATGTGGCTGAAAACCATTGGAGCTGGGATAAGTTCCTTCAGAAGATTGCCTGCGCTATACGCACATCTTGTCATGAGGTAACCCAACTAAGTCCAAACTTTGTTGTCTTTGGTCGCGAAATCCTGTTATCTGGAAAGGATATTCACCCGCTAGCCATATCAAAAAAGCCTAATTCCGATCCTCTCACTCGTTCTGAAGCTTTATTGGAAGTTTCCCAGGACATTCGACGTCGTATCAAAATAGCGTATGAAAACACCAAGCAGAGGTATAATTTACGTCGACGAGACGAGAAGTTTAGTCTAGCACAGAAAGTATGGAAACGCCGATACGCTCTTTCTGATAAAGCAAGGTCCATAACAGCCAAATTTATTCCAAAATTTGAAGGACCATTTATTATTTCAAAAATTTGTTCACCCTGGTCCTATGAGCTAAAGGACGAAAAGGGAAATTCCAAAGGTGTCTGGCACGCCAAGGATATAAAGGCTCATCCGCCGGAAGATTCAAATCTGACTCGGACTCTGATATAGATTAAATAAGATTGTAGATAAAATTGTTTTGGATTGTCAAGTTTTTTTGGGAAAAAAAAACTTTTTCCAGGAAAGAGGGGAGTTGTTACGGGTTCAAACTGATTGAAGTTAGTTAAAACTAAATTGAAAATTTCAATTTCAATCACTTAGTCATTACATTGTTTGTTTACTAAATAATATAAGAAATTCTTCTTCCATTGTTCCCTCACTTTAAACGGTCTAAACATAAAGGGCTATCCCTACCAAAGAGTCAAGCTGGCTAGTGGAAGACCAGTAAGTAATTAAGGTTGGTACTTTGACTTATCTATCAAATTGATCTACTGTCATTATGCTTTTATTTCCACTCCACTTTTTTTCTTTTATGGCTGAATTTCACCTGAATGAGGTGAACCGAACTTTTCCGGATTTTTGAGGCCAAAAAGGAAAAAGGGAAACACTTTCCGAGACATTTTATAATATTTCACGTATTGAAAAGCCCGCAAGGGGATATTTTATAAACTAGTCTATTTAAAGCCACTCCACCTTCGGTAAGTCTACCTAACCTAACCTAACCACGTTTCAACTAACCACCATATTCTTTTAACTCTTCTAGGCTTCTTTTTCTTTGGTCATACTTTGGATCATTTACTGACAGTAATACCATTGCTGTGACCATCTGCATGGTTCACCACAGCTAGACGTCCGGATAGCCCCTTTTTAATATAGCCAGACTACCGACCACAAGTAAGAATATAGTTATTATTTTGTATAGCATCATTCGCCTATTGACTATTGAGAAACTGACTTCCACTCCACCATAGTAGAGGACTCCGCCGAACTAAGATTTTATATGTGTTCATAAAATAACATTTAATATCTACTTACCTTGTGAACATATCAGTACTAATAGGGGAATTGCGTATAGTGTGAAACCGTAAACAATTTCAACTTTCCTTAAATATCTTGTCTCCTCCACTATTCTATTGCAAAATTAAACGTTAAGAACTGTTACACAGTACCTTTCAGGGTAATTAAATGTGAATAATATTGATTTACCCACCCCTTTCTCCACTGTAACTAGCTGGTCAATAAACTGGTTATATTTAGGATTGTAATCAACAAACATTTATTTGTTACCTATTGATCATGAAGGTAACAGTTTCTTAGCAAGTGCTGGATTTCCGTTAGATTAGAATTTTAATTATTTTCCTATGAGGTAGAAAACCCAAACAACAACAAACGCTTGTAATCATGGTTGCCTTTTATGCTCGCTGTTATTGGAGGTTTACTTAATCTATCAATCAAAACCTGCTAACCATTGTGTAGTGAGGTACCATAAGTTCGTGTGCGGGAATTCATGGGTTTTCTTCGTTTTAAATTATAAAAAAAACTGCTGGTGAAGGTGAACGAAGCTGGATGGAAGAGAGCTCTCTGAAATCAAGTTTTTTAAGCGTTTATGTGGACTAGAGCAGCCTCAGGTGATTAAATGTCTATACGTCGCCGGTTATTTTAAAGTAACTTCAATGTTAAATCTTATCAAGTGAAAACCTGAATACAACATTATATTGGGGTGAATTGTACTGTCTGAAACTTAATTATCATCAAAGCAGCCATCGAAGTTGAGATCCACAAAAACTGGAACGTACATTGGTCCTGCCAGTTTCGATTCGTCTGCTTTACTTTTTCAAATTGTTTCATTTTCGGTTTTAGGGAAATTAAACTTAATTATTCAATTGTTCAATATCTGTTGGGGTGGCTTGTTTACCTCGCTGGAAGGTATGATGTTGGTTAACAATTGATATTTTTAGTGAAATTTGCAATTTGAATAAGGTCATAAAATTAGGTTGCGTACAGTTTTTTCGTTTTCCTTTTGTTGTATTTTGGTTAGTTTGGTGAACTTGAATTTAACCAGTTTCAGAATAACAACGAATGAATAAGTTTTGATTTTAAAATCTATCTAGTTTTGTCTTTGGCTTGATAAGAACTCTTTTGCGTGAAGCTCTTCATTTTAAATAAAGGTGATTGAACTTCAATTTTAAACCATTATTGCAGGTTTATCAAAAACTTTAGTTTTCTCTCATTCCAGTGGCAACTGGACGTGAGTTTATTTGTTACAGAATTTGTAACTGAGTACGCACTATAAGTTTGTAGGTAGCATAAAATTGATTTCTTTTTAAACTTTGACTTTTTTTATTTTGTGTACAATGGCTGATAAATTAAAAGGATACACCTTACAAACAAAACATCTCTTAACGATTTAGAAGCTTTGTTGCGCTTGTCGAATGCTGCTGTAACTGATTCAAATAAGCAATCGCTCTTTCGTATCAAGTACTCAGAGTAAGATGAGGTTTTAGAAAGCTTTAATATACATTATCGATGGATTTTTTCTTATCTGCTTGGCGCTGATGCTACTGAAGCCCTATTAGAATCTGAGGAAATTCTTCATGGACAATTTATGATTGATTATTTCCAAATCAAAGCTAATTTTGAGGATCTGATTGAAAATGAATTCGCTTAGAGTGAGGTTGTCGTTTCTCAAGTGGTCCAACGAGTTAGTAATGCTTGGTAACCCCAATTGGAATTTTTTAAATTTTCAGGAGATTTTACTTTGACGATTACCTTTTTCGATTTATTTGATGCGCTCGTGCACGATCGAAATAATACTGATGACACTGAAAAGTTATGTTACTTCAAAGTTTAGAAGGTGTAGTAGATATTTGAATAAACGATTGCGTGCAATGGCACATTGGTGCAAAATTGAGGAAGCTCCATCGACTAAGTTTAGAAATTCTGATAGCTACAGTAACTCAATTGACACTTTTTCAGGAAATTTTTCTGCTTTGGAAAATGTAGGTTATCACATTTCGGATTTCGTGTGAGCTTATGAGATTCTAACTAAACTCGATAACGAGACTCAGCAACGTTTTGAATTATTACATGGGTCTGGTGAAATGCCCACTTTTACTGATTTTCTAGAAAGTCATTGCATTTCTTTCGACTCATAGTCGCTGTCACCATGCTCTACTCATTATTCTGATAGAAAAAATAAAGCCTTGCCTTCTAAACAAAATTTTAGTGAAAGTGTTCCTAAATCTAGTAATCTAGTCTAATCGACACATTCGCTCGGTTTTGTCTAAATGCATTTCATGTTGGAAGCAAAATCCTTGGCATTACCAACATAATATGGGTAATTTACCCTTAGAATTTCCCAGATTAAACTCTTCCTTAATTCTGGCCTTGATTTTGGTGGTCCTTGTTATGTTGTGTTAATAATAATATATGTTTATTTACTAAAAATTACAAAGTATAACAAATGTAGATCAAAAATCGTAAATAAACACAATGCCCCACAGAAGCTGTGAAAAACAGCTTGTAAGTGGTATCTAAATTAAGTACAGCGACAAAACAATAGTAAACTTAGCAACACTAATGATAGTAGTAATATCACAAATAATACATAGCACAATCAGAATATCACAACAAAATATGAATTTAAAAAAATATAATATGAAAAATTAAAGTAATAAAGAAAATGAACCTGTACTACTACAGAAAAAAACCTGTAGTATATTGAACTATTTAAGTGATTGAACACCGAAAACTCCAACCTTCAGCCAATGTAACCATGTGTAGGTGTAGATACTTCTCACGTTACGATTTTTATATCGCAGAATTCTCTTTTCTGCTCTAAAATGGAGTATTTTAGTTTCTTTTTCAAATAATCGAATATTTTCGATGCTTTTAATATAATCTGGAATACGGTTGTAAATCTTAACGGAATAAAAAGAATATGTTTTCTGACAACTCGTTTTTATCATCCTTGGGACTGTATGGGAATGTCTATTCCGAGTATTGTAATTATGGATAGGTAAGTTGTATGTATTCTTTGATCCATGAGATTCCACTGGAACGCATAAAAAGTATAGTTGTTTCAGATCCAATATTCTACTCTCGGGATACAAAAGATCTGGAGAATAAAGGTTCGGTTTAGACATTATGATTTTTAGAAATCTCCTCTGGATTATATTTAACGGCTGCAGGTGAGTTTCCAACGCACTTCCCCAAACCTGAATTCCATATTGAAGATTGCTTTCTACCAATCTAAAATATAAATTGCGGAGATGTTGGCTAGAAATATACTTTTTCAAGTGCCTAAATTTATGCAAAATAAACTGTAATTTACTTATTATATATTTAATATGACAATCCCATTTCAAATTTGTATCCAGTATAACCCCCAAATATTTTATTTTGTTTGTTGGTTCAATAAATAAATCCTAATCAAACTGTGATATTTTCAGTGGATAATATCGGTTATTAGATGAGTTGGAGTTAAGAATAGGTAAGTGAAAAGTTTTTTCAAAATTTGTGGTTAATAGTTTACTATGAAACCACGACTTAATTAGCTTTAGGTCAGATTCAACTTTTAGCTCTAAATCATACCCATTACTGTCCTCATAAACAATTGCAGTATCATCCGCGTAACCAATTATATGACGAGCGCTGTTTAAAGAAAATAGATCATTCATGTAGAGATTGAATAACACAGGGCCTAATATAGTACCCTGTGGTACTCCGTATGTTATATCGCGTTCTTCACTAATAAATACATTGATTTTGACGACCTGTTGTCGATGTGAGAGATAACTCCAGAATAGCTTCAAACAAGTATCCCATATCCCGTAGTTCTCCAGCGTTTTTAATAGACTGTGGCTGACAGTATCGAATGCCTTCGCTGAATCCAAAAAAAATACATAGACACGTTCTATTCCTATTTAGAGCATCAAGCATTGTGGTTGTTGAATTTATTAAAGCATTGTGTGCGGAACTGTTTTGTTTAAATCCAAACTGGTGGGACGATATCAACTCATATTTGGTTATGTATGAATCCAATCGTATTTTTAATATTCTTTGAAAGAATTTTGATATATGTGGTACTAGTGATATTGGTCGATAGTTAATAGGAAGGGATTTGTCTCCATTTTTTATAAATAGGTGGGATTACAGATTTTTTGAACGCTTTAGGCCATATTCCCACCTTCATACACTTGTTTATTATGTGTTGCAGCGGATCAAGGATATATGATTGTATTGCCTTTACACACTCAGCACTAATTTCGTCTATGCCAGTTGCTTTTTTGTTTTTCAATTCATTTATAATGGACTTCACCTCAAATGTATTTGTTAGTAGCAAAAACATTGAATTTGAGAAAGAAACTCTATCATATACCCGCTGTCGGTTTTTGTCAATTTTTTCGGCCAAATGTTTCCCTACTTCAGAATAAGTTCAGTTAAACTCATTCGCTATTTGAAGAGGATGGGTTAATATATTTCCTCTTTGATCTTCAATATTCCCTATGTTAACTCGTGAATTGATTGATCCACAAATATCTTTCACTACATTCCACAGTTGTTTGTTATTATTGGAATTTTCGGTAATTTTTGTTATATAATATTTTTTTTGTAGTTTGAATTAGAGCATTTAATTTATTTCTGTATAGTGTGTAATGTGATAGTATATTACGATCATTCGAACTTTTTTTGGTTAACTGACATAAACGTTTCTTCTCATCTATGGACCTCAGTAGAGCATTTGTTACCCATGGCGCACTTTTGGTATTTTTCCGGTTGTGTCTATTATAATAAAGGCAATATTTTCTTGAATTATCGAAATAAATTTCTCTGTTCTCTGTAGCATCATCTGGATCATAGCAACTTCTTATCAAATCCCATGATATTTTAGAAACAGTTTCCTTAAGTTTTTGGTAGTTAACATGCTTTGTTACCCTTTCGAATGGCTTCTTTTGTTTTTTATTGTCCATTATAATTTGTAATGATATTGCGTAGTGATCTGTTATATCAGTTTTTATTACCAAAGGAATAATATTTTCTAAATTTTTATTAGATTTTGAATATAAAAAGAGATGGTCTAGGCAGGAATTCAGTCTAGTTGGCTTATTAATTGTAGATACAAATCCATATTCGCTCAAGGTACTAATGTAATCTATTGTATTATGATCTGAGTCAAATAAGTGTATGTTGATATAACCCACAAATATGCAGTACTGCTCAGTACCTACTCTACTATTCCTTAACAAAGTATCTAGATTATTGATGAACTCGGGTATTTTGGGATTATAATTCTCCTGTGATGGTGATCTATAACACGCCAAAATTACGATCCTAGTATTATTGTGAATATCTATTGTAACTTTTAGAACCTTAGTTGGTCCCAGACTTATAATACTATGTTCAAAACTGAAAGCAGATTTAACATACACTACCAGCCCATCATTTTGATTTAAATCGCCCTCATTATAAATTAAGTTGTAACCTGCTATATTATATAGATTCGTATCGATAATTTTCCATGTTTCCGTCAAAACGATACAATTAAAACCCAGGATATCAGATAGTGATACTTTCAGCTCATCCAAATTTTTTGATATGCTTCGAATATTATTATGGAAAATCGTAAAATTATCATTATGCTTATTAATCTCAAACAACTGATTACATTGGCCTTAATCTGTCAAACAATATGTGTCAATACTTGTAAAATTGAAATCTCTTATATATTGGTCCATTTTCAAGTAATTGAAACGTTATTAACAAATTAAAAAAAAAAAGAAATCAATGTAGGCTCAAGACACAGAACATACACTAGTTGTTCGAGTAATAGAGTAAAATAAAATAATATGTACAATACAGTAATGATAAAATTTCAGTTAAAACAAACTAAAATAAACACATAAATACATGTATACACATCAGTGAATTTTTTGGTTAGAAGAAGAGCCTGATCTTGTTATTCTCGTTAGAGTTGTAACGTTTACTTCCTTAGGAGTATTGTCCGTATTCCCTTGATTTTGATTGCCCCCCTACCATTTTATTTTCTCTATTTTATCGTTGATGACTTCAATCCTCAAACCGGCAGTGCCTTCATGGAGCTCGGGGGTTTTTATTGCTTGATTTGTAGTAGGTGTAGGAGGAGCGCTATTCCCACGTTTATTCAATTGATTTTGTTGGTCCTGTAGTTGTTCGATTTTGTATGCTTTTTGATTTATGTATAAGCGTTCACCCTTCATGTATGAATGATGGTTATTGGCTCTGGCAGCGTTCAAATGATGCCTTAAGATTTTTTGAGCCTCTCTCTGCAGTCTGGTATAGTCATTCGGAATCGATATACTAGAGCCTTTTAGCTTGGAGCAATTTCGAAGTATAGCTAATTTCTTTAAATAGGATAAAAATTCCACTTTACCTGGTGCGTTTTCCGGTTTACCTAGAGGGTATGCATCAT
The DNA here is from genome assembly GCA_963921935.1 of Galeruca laticollis. NCBI lineage: Eukaryota > Metazoa > Arthropoda > Insecta > Coleoptera > Chrysomelidae > Galeruca > Galeruca laticollis. The sequence continues at coordinate 155,864,278 of OY998179.1, read as the reverse complement.
TAATATGTTCTGATGTTATTTGAACGCCCGTGATATTAGCTAATGTTTCCGATATTTTTGCTGGAGTCACTTCATCAATCTGGTCTTTCAACCCAAATATGACTATATTATTTTGCTTACTTTCTCCAAATATTCTACTCTGCGGTGAAGTTCTAAATTTTTGCTTTCTAATTTTCGTATTTTCTCATTTAGGGATTCAAACTTCAACAAAATATTCACTTCCGAAGCCTCTATAGCAAGTCGCAATTCTTTTCTGGTGTTAACTATTTGATTCAGAAGGGTATCCAATGTGTGTATTACTTCGCTCATGGTATTCGTGTGATCGTGTGTGGACGTCTATAATTTCAGGTTATCGACAACGGTTTTTATTAATTATGTATATCTATATAACCTGTTGTGTTCTCAATATTTTGGTTAACATTCATTTATTTGATGTAAAATAACTTTCATTTATATACTTTTTTCATGGATTTATATAGTTCTCATTACTATCTCATTTCAGCTTACTATTTATTCAATTCATAATAATTTATTTCTATTATTTTACTCACTAATTAGTTATTTTCGGACACCAACTAATAACACAACCTCACTTACAGGTACCACACACAATAATTGTGTTGTGATGAATCGCTATCGATGAGCTAAATCTTGTAAGGTGTATTTTTGCCTCTTTGTTTGCATGACCACCAAAGCTCTTCACTTAGAGATTGCATCCAATTTGTCCAGCAAAACTTTCCTCTCAGCTATTCAACGTTTCATTGCTCGTCGTGGTAAATTTGAGAACTTGTACTCAGATTGCGGTAGTAATTTTATTGGTGCGGCTAACTACCTTAAACATATGAAAAATGCTGCGTCAAATGGAAATATTTCGATTCATTTTAATTGTGCCTCTGTACCACACTGGAGGATTGTGAGTAATTGGAATTGAATCTGTAAAGGTGCATTTAGCTCGGGTTATAGGTGATCAGATTTTATCATATAAGGAACTTAATAACCTTATAATTCAGATCGAATCCTTTCTTAAATCAAGACCTCTGACATCTATGAGTTCAAACCCTAATGATTTGTCTGTTTTAACTCTGGGTCATTTTTCAAATCTTGAGCTACTTTTGGCTGTCTTTAAGCCGTTACAAGGGAATTCTATTTCTGCCTCTCATCTCACGAAATGGAAGCTACTCAACAAATTGCATAAACACCAACGCAGTTAATGGACTTCATCGTACAATTTGAAACCCGTCGAAGTAGGAACGATGATTCTGATAAGAGAGGACAAACTCCCTCCCTCGCAGTCGCGTTTAGACCGCATATCTGAATTATTCCCGGGACAGGACGGAATTATAAGGGTTGCGGATGTAATTACCACAAAAGGGCTTCTTCGGCGACCTCTAGTAAAGCTGTGTCCGTTACTTATCTAAATTATGTGATACTTTTTTTTTGTATATATTTATTGGTGGAACCACCCCCTGCAGCACGAACAGAAACTGCGTCTCATCAACCACTGCGTGATCGTCCACAGCGTACACGTCATCCACCTAAATACTTAGATGATTTTGTTCATTGACCTCTTTTTTTTATTCCAATTAGTGTGGGAGATTGTTGTACACCCTATATATTAGTTGACAGTTAAGTCTACTGTCGGTTTCTGTAACTGATTCTTTATTTGTAAGTCATATGGATAGGTAGTAGTCGAATGTCAAATCGTGGAATAAGACATTATTTTTACTGCTGGCATAACTTTTTCATATAATCTGATATACAGTATTAAAGTGTATAATGTTGACACCAAAATAGTCAGTCTCTCGCCTTTTAGTTACAACAGGCGTCTATAACCTCTATTTAATAGTTTTTACGTTGGACTCATATATTCAAAACTCGACACTTCTAATTTTTTCAATATCTCACATTTCTGTTTACGAAAAATGGTCAAGTCTTATAAGAGTAATTCGCCTTTATATTCAAACTTTTCACAACGAATTACCGAATCAAACTTATTACCCATTATATACAATATTAGCATATCCCGTAAATCTGTATATTGACCAAGAGCTCTTAAAGAACGTACATATTCAGTAACCGCATTGTAGAAATTTCTTAATTCTACGTGGAATTCTTTAGCAATGTTTGGATCTTCAAATATCGCCTTGATGTGATGTAAATAATTAACTTTTTGTCTTCAAATCAATTATTTGAGAATTAGAATTTTCTAAGTATGGTGTACACACTAGATATAAATTGAGTGAATGAAACGACGAGTACTGAGTGTGTAGTTTTAAAAAAAGTCCAGCTAAGCACTTTCAGCCACTAGGCCATTATCAAAGCTGTCGTCAAAGAAATATACAACTGGTGTCTAAAAAACATAAAACTTTGCACTTGTTATGCATAACTAGATAAACTGTTTGAAGTTGCAACACATGCAATGAATTAAAAAATATTAGTTAAAATTACCCCTATAATAAGGATGTATGATTATATTTCACATGTTAAAAATGTTCAATTTAAAATTATCCACTAAATGATATTCCGTATACAATGATGACAAGTTTGACGTCTGTATCTCTGTCAAAGCATGGTTATCATATACTAGAGCTATAAAGATGAATTCTAGCCAGCTGTCATAATGACCATTAAAGGTGGATAATTTAATTGGTGGTATTATTGTTTTATATGAAACTCACGGTTTCTAGTTAATTTCACAATATAATAAAAGTTATTGGAAATTCTAAAAAATTGACAATTGTTTCGATAAATCAATATCATCGTCAGATTGACAGAAGTTACATTTCATTTGTTGCCTATCTGATGTTTAGTAGTTATTTTTGGCTAGACCAAGAAGTGACCTGAATTGTGATTGACTTAATATATGTTTATAAAAAAAAAGAAGATGTGATATTACAAATATTGAAGCTTAGATATTATTAGCCCTATGGTGATATCCTGGATATCATTTTTCCAATTAAGATCAGTATAACAGTGCAATGATATAGAAAACCAGGAAAACTATATCTGCTGATCTTTACAATTATTCCTTAAGAAGACAGTTTATTAGTGGAGAACTCCCTAGATTTAATTGTTCATTGACAACTTCATATTGTGGGTTTCAAATGTCTTCTAATTCCCAATTCTTCAAGGAAATCCAGTTCTTCTTTCTTTTCACAAATATGCAGCACTTCTAGTTTCGTGTTAGGTGTCAATGAATGATTGGTGTCAAGTAGATGTTTTGCGTAGTGGGATTTATCTGGTTGTTTTAATCTGTATGCTCGTAAGTGTTCACTGTATCGGATTTAAAAATTCCTAAGGGTCTGACCCAAATAGACAGCATTACATTCTAGACATTTGAGTTTATATATACCTGACTTCTTTAATAGTGGTATTTTTGTTTTTACATTTAACAATTTTGTACTAACGTTACTTTCTGCTTTAAAAGAAATTGTTGTATTCGATGCTGAAGATATTATCTTTGAAATAATATTAGAAATATTTCCTGCATATGTGATGGTTTTATAAGTTTTTAATTCATCAGCGTGTTTAGGAAATATTAGTTGTAATGCCACTTTTTCCTCTTTTTTACTAATTAGCTTTTTATCATATCTAATGGATAACCGTTGGATGTTGCTATTTGTCTAATTGTATTAATCTTTCTATCAAAATTGTTCATAGGAACTGAAAAAGCTCCATGTATCATTGAATTATATGCCGCTAGTCTGTGTGACATAGGGTGATTGGAATTGAATGGAATTGTCACATCAGTCTGTGTTGGTTTTCGGTAAATTGAATAATCAAGTACATTATTATCTCTTTGATTTTTTTGGTTAGAAGAAGAGCCTGCTCTTGTTATTTTCGTTAGAGTTGTAATGTTTACTTTCTTAGGAGTATTGTCCGTATTCCCCTGATTTTGATTGCCCCCCTACGGTTTTATTTTCTCTATTTTATCGTTGATGACTTCAATCCTCAAAACGGAATAATTGTATTAATCTCTCTATCAAAATTGTTCATGGGAACTGAAAAAGCTCTATGTATCATTGAATTATATGCCGCTAGTCTGTGTGACATAGGGTGATTGGAATTGAATGGAATTGTCACATCAGTCTGTGTTGGTTTTCGGTAAATTGAATAATCAAGTACATTATTATCTCTTTGAATTTTTTTATGATGAAAATTTAATGAGCTTTTTTCCTAAATTTCTATTGTAAATTTAATTTTTGGGTGTAACTTATTGTGGAACCACCTGACGTTACAGGTCCATATTGTTCAGGTTTGCAGCAAAATGTAAGTTATAGCCGAACATGTGATTCACATAACATCGCATACATTCTTTTCAGAGCTTGTTGAGGACTACCTCAAAGTCAACGGGGTCATCTGGTTAGGTGTTTCCGGATGTGGTAAGTAGCATATTTATTGGGATATCACATTTCATGTCACCAATAATTTTCTAGCGTTCTCCAGAAATAACAGAAATGGTCATCGATTATATTATTTTCCTAGACGGCAAAACTCTGAATGGCAAAAATAGATATAAATGAACTACTGAATCTGAGAAAACGGAGAAAAAACTGCGATAAATGTTGTCCATATAAAGCCAGCTCCTACCGTCGAAGCAAGGAATATGTAGGATCCTCTACGTATATTTCAAATGATTTTTTCCGACAAAATGTTGGATAAAATAGTTGATTATACCAATCAAGAAATAATAGGATCAATAAAAATACGGAGTCTCATCAAAGAACGTATCAGAAACCAATGTAGAAGAACTGAAAAGAATATTCAGTATTCATATACATGCTGCGGTAATTAATTGAATCATTTATCATCTAAAACAATGCTTGACACTACCCTTTGTGGCATCCGTTATGGGGTAACTATAAGTGAAGTGAGGTTTGATTTTTTAACTTCTTCCATATAGTTTGATCATAAGACGACGATAACTGAAAGAATGGCAGTTTCAATATTTGATCCTATATACGAAATCTAGGAGGAATTTATCGAACTATGTCGGACGAAATATGCATTCCAAATGAACACTCAAAATTTAGACCAAAAATAGTATTACTGAGTAACACTTCCGCTAAATATCTCATAAATGCCTGTCCTTATATGGGAAAATTGCCACAGAGAAATGGTCTTCCTCTATGTAATTATTTCGTAAAACTCGTAACAAAAGCAATCCATGTTTCGAATCGCAATGTAACAATGGACAGAGAGGGTCGGGAGAATTATCCTCACCTAAAAAAGATTCGGCAATGGAAGGAAGAATATTGGCGACCTACATGGAGAGAAGTGTGAAGATTTTCACCGACACTCAAGGCATATTGGGCTCAGTGGGACTCCTTGTCCTGGAAGAAGGGCTGTTGAAAAGAGTCCTTGAAAACGATGATGGTTCCGAGATGAGGAGACAGCTAGTTATCCCTTGAACAAGAATAGCTGAGATACTGAAGAAGTTACACGACAGTCCATCGGGAGGTCATCTGGAAGTGAAGAAAACCTTTCAGCGAGTCCGTGAAAGGTTTTATTGGATGAACAGGTCCAACGATGTGAAGAACTGGTGTAAGAAATTTACGACTTGTGCTACGAGGAATGGACCACCCCGCAAGAGAAAGGCACCTATGAAACAGTATAATGTTGGAAGCCCTTTCGAAAGGATTGCTTTAGACATCGCTGGACCATTTCCGACGACAGAACACGGTTGTAAATACATCCTGGTAGTAATGGATTATTTCTTAGAGTGGGTGGAAATTTACGCTATCTCGAACCAAGAGGGCACAACTGTCCCGGATGTACTGATGAAATAATTTATCAGCCGATATGGAGTGCCCTTGGAAGTCCACAGCGACCAGGGAAGAGATTCCGGAAGCCATCTATTCCAGGAGATCTGCGACAAGCTGGGAATGAAAAAGACTAGGACAAACAGCATTACATCCACAGTCATATGGAATAGTCGAGAGAATGAACAGGAGTATTGGAAAATACATGTTCAAAGTAGTTTCCAGCCATCAGAGAGATTGGGACCAGTATCTTTCCCTATTTTCATCGGCCTATGGATCTGCCGTCAATCAGTCCACGGGTGAAACACCTGCGAAAATCCTGTTTAAACGTGACCTGGAATTTGGCTGACGGCATGGAGAAGATCTAGCAGGAGAACATTACGTGATCCAATTGAGAAGAAGGCTGGACGATATTCATGAATCAGTTCGAACAAATCTTCAAGTTCCAAGCGACAAAATGAAAAATCGGTATGTCACGAAGGCCACAGTAGGCGGTTTTAAAGAAGAGGTCAAATTCTAGTTACACAACACGACGAGGAGAAAGGGATATTCTCCGAAATTACAAATATCCTGAAAAGGTCCATACTTAATCAAGAAAAGGATGAATGATGTTATATATCGCATAAGTAAGATCCCCAACGGAAAACCAAAAGTAGCTCGTCAAAACCGACTAGCGCCATTCGAAGGAGACCATGACCTAGAGAAAGGAGTGAACCATATTCGGAATATGTCTGACCCTACCTTCGGTGAATTTATGGGCGAGTGTGTAGGTAACGGGAAAGCTAGATGAAGGGTAACTTCAGAACAACGACAAGATTTGTTCACTCTCCCGGACAATTATTCACTGGCATACCACATCCCCGCCCGTATCAAGAATGCACGAGGGTTGGCAACCGTCTTTCGAAAGAAGTCCGGGCAATTAGAAAAACTTGAAGACCAGATTCCAGCCGCTGGCAAGACACTGAGAATGAAACACAATTCGCGGTACGTCTTCTACGTGGTAACTAAAAATAAATTTCAAGATCGATCTACCCACCGCGATGTGGTGGAAGCACTTCGAAACCTCCGAGACCATGTGTTGGAATTCAGTGAGAAGAAACTGGCTATGCCTCAGATAGAGAGTAGCCACTTGGATTGGCAAGTCCTCAGGAACATCGTAGAGGTGATCTTCCAAGATACCGGTGTCCAGATATTAATTTGCAGCTACAACCCCCGTTATCAGTATCTGACGAAGATGGTGCCCTGTTGTTTCCGTAAGATCGGAAAGTGTAGAAATGGGGCCAGTTGCCGATTCAAACATCCAGTCTCTGCTACACAAAATTTCCAGGAGAAACTTCCATTTAAGGAGGGGGTAATGTTACGAAATAGCACACTACTGTAGTCCCTGAATCCGACTCTGTATAAGCCATGTACGAAAGTTAAAATTTTTGCGGATGCGCAGGGACTTCTTATAACTGTTTAAGATTTTTTTGTGACTATCCCATCTAGAGATTGTTTTTGTGACCAGTCTTATCTAGAAAACTCCAGGGGGCAGATTGTTTTTGTGTAAGCCGCAATCTAGAATTATCTAATAAAAAAGGCACTAATATATAAAGGACCGGCCAGCGGGTGAAGTCAGTTTATAAAATGATCTCGTGATATAAAAAGCGAACAAGTAAATAGTCTAAGTAGTGAAGTGTATATATAAATTATTGCAAGTAAATAGTCTAAGTAGTGAAGTGTATATATAAATTATTGCAAGTGAATATACTGTGTATATATTATAAATTAGGGGCCGTTCAAGTATTACGTAAGCACCAAGGGGGGTGGGGGGGTCTCTGTTTTGCTTATTTTGGATGACATGGGGGGTGGGGGGTCTAGATGATGATTACGTCATCGTTAGTTATTTAAGTTTTTTCGGGGATTCCTGCAAATAATACATATGCGTAGGCACTCGCTTTAAGAACTGATTAGGGGAATTACCGCGCATTAGGGAAATTACCGTGCGCTATTCACTTGTCTAATAATTCACTCTCGTGCCGGCCGGCTGCAAGTGCGCATCTATCAGTATTGTTTTGTTTGGATTCTAAACGTATTGTAAGCATTGAAAGTTATCATTTTTGTGTTTATGTTGATGCAATTAGCCAAAGTTTAACGTTTTAATTATTTAAATTTAAATATCTTATTAGAATGTCATATCATTATATAGACAAATCCAAGTTATACCAAAAACTGTTCGAAAGTTTTAAAAAATCTCATACTGAGACGAAACTGCAAAATGTACAAAAGTTAGTTAACGAAGTTTGGCGAAATTATAAATTACAAGCAAAGTCAGATAAGGAACTAGATATTATTGTATCTAAGAGAATTGAAGAAGAATTGCAAGCGGCGACTAAAAATAAATCCAATCTGCTTCATTTTTTTTCCAAGGTGAGTTAAGTACAAAGTTTCTCTTTACGTTCTGTAACAATTAAAACGATTTATGAGTAAAAAATATGATGGTCTATCTCAAAGTAAAAAGGTAAATGATTGATATTTTATTTCTTAAGATCGACTCCGGCAATTGGTCACAAAATACACGGTGTTTTCAATATCTGTATGTGAAGGGTTTCTGTGGGGAAAAGCTTTCAATAATATCTAAACGCTGGTTTTATTAAATACGGTGAATTTATGTAGCTTAATAAGAGAATATCCAGCAGAACTCTTAGAAATTTTTCATTTTTAGGCAACGTCTTTTACCAGTAAACCTGCAGAAAAAACACAAATTATACAGCCATTTTCTAACATTGAAAAACAGAAAGAAGATAAAATTAAAACCGGCAATGAATCACAAGAGCAATGCGAAAATAATAATAATGCAGATAAACAAAGAGCAAAACCTTCTCAAGAAGCTTTGAAAAATAAGATTACTCTACTCGGAAAATATCTGAACGCTTTGTATTCTGCCAGAGATACTATGCCAAATTGCGCTGAAGTTGATAAACAGATCATTAAAGTGCGCGAGGAACTAAAAACAGCGAAAAATACTTTAAACAGGAAGATTCAAAACGCAGTTGCCCAGAAGAAACACAGGGATGGTATGAAAAAAAAGTTAGAAGATATTTGTCAGGAAAATCCTGAAATAAAAAGAAGACTATCTCTGAGGGATTCAGTAGGACATCCTAAACTTGAAAGCAATCAACCATTACTATTGAAAACAATTGCGGATATAGCTTTATTTGGGAGTGCATGTGATGACAGGAGACGAACGGAATCTATTCGCAGCGTAAAAACTCTTGACGAACTCACACAAGAACTGCGTAAACTAGGATTTGACATTAGTCGCAGTGCGACATATCTTCGTTTGATTCCCAGAAAATCGAATTCTACAGAGGGACGAAGACATGTATCGACAGTCCCTGTTAGGCTCATTCGTGCTCAAAGTGATCACCACAAGAGCCACTTAGATAGCAAGTTCGCTGAAACATCAATCCATTATTTAGAGAACATAGCATCCATACTTGGACCAGATCAAGTATTTTTCTTATCTCAAGATGACAAAGCTCGAGTCCCTATTGGCGTCACTGCGGCAAATAAGCAAGCACCACTTTTAATGCATATGGTATATAGAATCAAATTACCTGACCACGATTGGGTAATCGCTGAGCGTCATAAATTAATACCATCTGTTTATGCTGGTATCAAAGTTACTTCCAATATGCTAGGACAACCGCAAGCCGTCGGATATTCTGGGCCAACATTCATCGCTATTCGAAGTGGAAAGCATAGTTCATCTACTGCTAATACTCATGCTCAGGATTTCGAGACGCTTCTCGAACTTGAAGAGTTTCGACCATTAGCAAAAACTGACCATGGACTAGTAAAACCAGTAGTAATTATGACGGTTGATGGAGGGCCAGATGAAAATCCGCGTTATCAAAAAGTCATAGGGTTTGCTATACAACATTTTAAACGACATGATCTCGATGCATTGTTTATAGCTACCAATGCTCCTGGAAGGAGTGCGTATAACAGAGTAGAGCGAAGAATGGCTCCTCTGAGTCGGGAACTGGCTGGTTCAATACTGCCTCATGACCATTTTGGGTCTCATTTGGATGAACGTGGCATTACAATTGATGAACAATTAGAAAGATATAATTTCGAATTTGCGGGAAATGTATTAGCTGAAGTATGGAGTTCAATGGAAATTGATGGCTATAATGTTACTGCAAAATATGTTGAGGCTGATGAACAAGATGTTCCTGAATTTCCAGACATTAAATGGTACTCAGAACATGTGCGTGAGAGCCAATACTTGCTTCAAATTGTAAAATGTAAAAATACGGAATGCTGTCGTCCAAGAAGTGGCCTATTCAGATTACTAGACAACAGGTTTCTTCCATCACCTGCAAAAGTAAAACAAACAGTTGATGACTTGGTTTTGTATGAAGGAGGACAATTTCTTGATCTTCCAGTCAATTTAGCTCTACGCTTGAGTACTACCCTCAAAGATTTTTTGCAAATGCCCTACGATTATTTTTGTCCGACGGTAAAATTGAGGCTCTCAAGCCGAACATGCAAAACGTGTGGTCTTTATCATGCTTCCGTCAAATCATTAAATCGTCACATCGAGAAGATCCATAAAAAAGTAAACACGCCCACAGAGGGAAAAGTTAGACCTGTAAGAGTCGCTGCTCGTCGTGCTAATGAACTGATGTGCATTATTCAAAATTTAGAGCGCCAAGATGTTGAATGGCTCGATGAGAGTGACGTAGACATTCCAAAATCGGATGAAAGTGAGCAGACTCACAACACTGAGCAGCAATCCAATGTCATCGATAACTTAGAATCATGGATTCAGGTTTCATGGACTGAAGACTGTTAATGTGTTCCGAAAATATTCTTTATGTTAGTTATGTTCTTTATTTCTGATTATATTTTTTTGTCATTTACTCTATGTGTATCAGTTAAACCTAATATTTTCATGAATTTTCCTATTTTAAAAATAACAATATAAAAAAACATTTATTACTAAAAATGTTTACGTAAGCATAGGGGGAGGGGGTAAGTGCTTTGCTTACTTTTGATGACAAGGGGGGCGGGGGGGTAAAAAATGGTAAGAAATCTGCTCACGTAATACTTGAACGGCCCCTTAGTGAATAGTGTAGTGAATAAATAAATTAAGTTTGCAGACATAACGTGTGTATAAATTTATCCCACCCCTAATAAAAACGTTTAAATAAATAAGAAAAACATTATAATAAGGAATAAAATGTGAATATGTATCCATAGCTTACTTTTTCTTTTTAAGATTATATGTAGATATAATACTTTTGTCACCCTATACATCGTATGATTTATTAACACATCAATTATAAGGGGTTTACTTGCCTCACCTATGTTTACCTCGACAAGAGGCTTTTGGACAGATATCAGTACTTTTATACAGCTTTTAAATTCTATACTCATATATTTAAGAAAAGTAATATAGTTATTGTCAACTATTTGTTAGTTATGCAGTATTAAGGGAACAATTTTTTCGTAAATTTTTTTTGATGTGGGATCAAAAAGCGTATAAATTTGAAAAAAAATTGTTTGGACCACTTATTTTGTACTCCACAAGGGTACACCAAGTATCTCAAATATAATACACCGTTAGAATGGTCTTGAATAGTACAACAAAAAACCTTTAGAGTATGTTTTCTTCTCTGAGGTCAAAAACGTATAAATTGGAAATAACTTGAAATACCCATATTTCGAATTTTTAGATGGCCCTTAAGGCTTTTTTCAGGGATCGTGGTATGATGCAAAGTTTCATCGGAATCTTTGGATCTCTTACAAAGTTGCCACAGATATATACCGACAAACTACCTAGACCGAGTGTATCTTAGCTTTTAGTATAGCTGGGTGGCGGAAAATCTTACTGTAGCGTCATCTCAGCGCCCCGAGTCAATTATCAGATTTCCATCGTGATCTGTGAACGTGTTCCTATTTCTAAGACCATTTGAAAATTGACAGTTTTTGTATGAAAAATAAATTACTGTATATAAGGAGTGACTTTCCATGGTTCGTTTTACATGCTGTAAACAGTTTGTATTGGGCTTTTTACGTTTGGTGGTTTTTGTGGTGGTGTACTTGAGTCACTCGGCAACTATCGTTGCCTGTGATTATTATTAGATTTTCCGTTCATCAGTGTATTCTTTAAATTTGAGTTCCATTAATTCTACACAATGCGATTCTACAGAACTCCATGAATTCATGAACAAAATTGATCCCACTATCAATGGCGATTGAATAATTTGAAGCTAGTTGAGTGGGCACTGGCAAATCACACCATTTATAACTTGTTTAGTAAATCTGATTGATGAAAATTTATTATTTCTCAATTTGCTGCTTTTGATTTTCAATCTCATGAGTAAAATATTGCCTTTTTTCAGTAATCCTAGGCTACCTTGTCAGCTGATACCTAAGCTTAACTTAAACTTGTGGAAGGAAAATCGCCCGGAGAATTATTGCTGAGAGACAAAAGTACCGAAAAAATAACAATGATGATAAAATCTATATATGTATATGAACACAAAATTAATTGATAGAAATACGATAAATAAAATGATTAAAATATTTTTATTTGGTCTTAATTTTGTTCTAGTTTAGCTCACTGTCGCGAAATATGATTCTTCCAAATATTTACACATGTTTGTATTTATTCTACTGAATAGACGTCCTCTTTATCGCACTGTTAATAAAGTTATTTTCTACGCGTAAATATATCGTGAATGAAAGAATAGTATATCATGGGAGATAAAAGTGATGGTAAGGAGGATGGTAAAAACAAAAGCAAATTAAAAGTCAATGTGAAAAGTGTTAAGACAGGAAGTTTTTCCCTCAGTTCTATAGACAAATTACCTGTATCGAATATAAATAAAACCTGTTTTACTGATAAAAAGGATGTAAACAAACCTTACGTGCGAATAATGATAACAGTAAAAATGAAATACAAGGAGCGGTCAATAAAGAGTCAACTGAGAAGGAAAATCCTTTTAAACCAAAAATTGCAGTTCTCCGTACTCATCCATTAGAACAAAGAAGTGAAATGTATTAAAGGGAAGCAGGGAATGAAAGCAGTAGATCCGGAAATGACACGCCAGAGGGAGAAACGGTAAAAAATAATCAATGCGACAGAATTGAAATACATACAGATACCAACACTAATACTGTTTTTAACTTAGATAACCATCTAGAAACAGGTAGCTTACAAGAGAAGCACGAAACTCTGTCCACAGAAAAGATAATACCTAATGTTTTCGCAGCCATAGATGAAATACAAAAAACAGCAAACCTTCAAATTGGACACAGTTTCTTAAAAGATCAGGAATGTCTAAGAATTGCATGTAATACAATTCACATGTGTTTTATTTCATTAGTATTTGAAATTTGAATTTTAGAAACAGAACATGTCCTGAAAAACTTAAATACGGCAAAGAAAAAAGCAACCGGTAGAAGCGGCAGTACTCAAGACCCATGCAACTGTAGCCACCCTAACACCTACAGAAAGGGATCAGCGAGAGAAACCTGCAGATGATGCCGTAGAATCGTAGGTCACCCCAAAAGTAGTACCAAAACTTGAAATAGTAATTACCGTCGAAACCGTTACTAATCTAAAGAAGCGAGTATGAAAATTAGGAAAGAAGTAGCTACCTGTTGGACAGATGAAGGTTTCAAAAGCATTAGGCACTTAAAAAGTGGAGCTATTGTCCTTGTAATCCACAACAAGGAACATCAAGAAAAACTCAAATCAGCACTAAATAACAAGGAGAATATGAAATTTGAGGAATCTCAAAGCACGGACCCAATGTTTAGGATAACAGGAATCGAACATGGACTGACACATGAATATTTTTTACAAGAACTATTGTTGTCGCCAATACGGACCTATCAGCATCCACCTACGCCGACCGCTAGCGACAAGTCGTAGAGGGATCAAGGAGGTACAACAACTGTCACGACTGACAGCATTCCATTCTTTAATATCGACGTTACGATATACATGTTTCAATTTTGTAAATCTTTACGATCTTTGTTAATAGTCGATAAATATATAATTAAAACTTTTGTTACGTGAAATTCTGAAAATTATTCACTTCTACTCAACATATGGTTCTTCGAGCTTGGATGAAACATTATTTTGCTGACAACATTACAGGTTAGTGCCTCCTTTCCTATACCATCCTAGAACGAGCACAATTTTATTTGACATAAACTACATAATTTACTTCACGAATCACAGAAATTCACAAATCCATTTACGTATTATTTACAAATTACAAATTTGCAGCAAGGTATTGGTGGATTTAACGTTTTCTATTTCTCTACATTATGTCAAACATAAATAAAGTGAAACGTACTTCCATAAAAAGCGCTTTGACCAGATTTGCAAACAATTTTCGAGATAATTTCGTTTCGGTCGAAAATGTAGAACAAACTAACATCGAAGATTTGCAGATTCGGCTAAAAAAGGCCGAAGAACTTTTGGAAGAATTTAATTGTGCTCAACTTGCAATTGAGAGCGAAGATAAAGATTTCGAAATGAATTATCCTATCATTCATTCCCCGGAAAGGCAAAAATTCGAAGATGATTTCTATGCAATCACTTCAACTGTTGAAAAATTCATTATTTCAAAAGGAGTTAAAAAAGACATTAACGATAGTAGTTATCAACAATTCAATAATAACAGTTCCACAACTGATCAGCATTTGCTTAATATTCGTTTACCACAACTCAATCTACCTACATTTGATGGAAATCTCACACAGTGGTTATTTTTTAGAGATAGTTTCAAATCAATTATTCACGATAACACAGCGATGTCAAACGTTCAAAAATTTCACTATTTACGTCTTTCATTACAGGGAAGTGCTGCGGATAAAATAAAATCTTTACAAATATGTGATGATAAATATGAGGTCGCTTGGAAGTTACTTTCAGATCGTTTCGAAAACAAACAAGCATTAATAAAAAATCACGTTAAGGCTCTTTTTGAATTACCCACACTTAAAGAGGAGTCACATAAAGGTTTAAATTTAATATTAGACGGAATTGAAAAAAATTTAAATGCATTGAAGGTTTTGAGGCGTCCTACTGACCAATGGGATGATTTGATTATTCACCTCGTAACGACAAAATTTGACAACACTACAAAGCGTGAATGGGAATCACGGGCCGACTCAAAAAACATACAGAGTCTTGAAAATTCATTGGAATTTTTGAAAGACCGTTGTCGAATTTTGTCGTCATTAGAGTGTGATTCTGTGGAAGGATTTAAACATCGTGCTTCGAAACAATCCATCCAAAAACATACGAAATCGTTCGCTACTATTTCAAATAAGGTTATATGCGTTCTATGTGAAAATAATCATAGTTTATATTCATGCCCTGGATTTAATAAATTAACAACAATGGAAAGACTGAACACTGCGAAACGTTTAAGGTTATGTATAAACTGCTTAAGATCTAACCATCGCACGAAAGAGTGTAAGTCAGCTGGATGTCGACGATGCGGCAAAGTGCATCACACTATGTTACATTTTCAGAATAGTGATGAAGGAGAAAACGGCACTTCGGTTGACAATGGTACCACAAATAGTACGGGGGCTCTTGGTACAGTTAACGATTGTATCAACTCACAACATACACTCACAACTAGTTTGTCTACTCCATCTCAAATATTACTTTCTACCGCAGTAATTACAGTTTACGACGTATTCAATAACGCACATCAGTGTAGGGTTTTACTTGATAGTGGTAGCCAGGTGAATTTTATTTCCGA
Organism: Galeruca laticollis; assembly: GCA_963921935.1. NCBI lineage: Eukaryota > Metazoa > Arthropoda > Insecta > Coleoptera > Chrysomelidae > Galeruca > Galeruca laticollis. The sequence goes on along the minus strand of OY998179.1, from coordinate 155,848,731 downwards.
GAAACTTTCAAAGCTTTTAAACCTAAACAAACATTCAATCAACATTTCAATCTCCGGTGTGAATCAAATGCACAGCAAAGTTCAATTTTACGTCTCTTTGAAATTCAAATCAAACATTAACGATTTCCAGAAAACAATATCTTGTATTATTTTACCACAAATTACAGACTATCTACCAACTTTATCCATACATTCAACAAGACTAAACATACCTAAAAAATTAACATTGGCAGATCCTAATTTTGATAAACCGGCTCCTATAGACTTATTAATAGGGGCTGATACATTCTGGGACCTCTTGAGTATTGGTCAAGTCAAGTTAGGTGACGGTCTTCCTACGCTGCAAAAAACAACATTAGGATGGTTAGTTTCAGGTCCGTTGTTTATAAAGAATGGAGATTTTACGTCACACCATTGTAGTATTTCAACAACAAACGATTTAGAAACACAGGTTGCAAAATTTTGGGAATTAGAAGAGTACCCTAAAACACGATTTTTATCTGACGAGGAAAATTATTGTGAGAAACATTTTAAGGACACCGTGTGCCGAAACTATATCGGTCGTTTTATCGTGACAATACCTTTCAAACAAGATATTTCTGTTCTCGGCCAGTCTATAAGCATTGCTACTAATCGATTTTACAATCTTGAAAGAAAACTTGAAAAAAATCCCGATTTGAAATTGCAATATCATAATTTTGTTCATGAATACATTCGTCTAGGTCACATGGTTTTAGCTGATGAGCAGAATGATGACACGGGGTGTTTTTTTCCACATCACTGTGTATTAAAAGAAAGTTCTTTAACTACAAAGTTGCGGGTAGTGTTCGACGGCTCAGCTAAAACCACATCGGGTATTTCACTTAATAATATCATGATGGTAGGCCCCAACATTCAAGATAATCTGTTTTATATTTTATTAAGGTTTCGACTACATAATTACGTTTTGAGTGCTGATATAACCAAAATGTACCGTCAAGTACTTGTAAATGAAAAACAATGTAACTTTCAAAAAATTTTATGGCGATTTACACCCGAGAGAGAAATTAATGTGTATGTCTTGAAAACAATTACTTACGGATTAGCATCTTCAGCTTTTCTCGCGATCAGATCGCTACAAGAAATTGCACACCGTCATAAAATCGAATTTCCCCGAATTTCGGACAATATTCTACATGACTTTTATGTAGATGATCTCCTCACCGGTGCTAAAACTATCGATGAAATTAATTAGATTAAGGACAATATTTCCAAACTTTTATTGATATATGGCTTTCCATTAAGAAAATGGATTTCGAATGCTAAAGATTTCCTTCTTGATGCTGAGCCCGGTTTAATACATATAGGAGACCAGGATCAAAGTAAAACGTTGGGATTGCTTTGGAATCCAACAAACGACGTTTCACAGTATTCTATTAACATTTCCAATCAGAAACTCAAAGTCAGTAACCGTCAAATTCTGTCATCTACTGCCCAGATCTTTGATCCACTTGGGCTACTGTCACCTGTTACCATAAAGGCAAAGATCATACTACAAGAACTTTGGAAACTTAAATTGTCCTGGGATGAGTCCCTTCCCAGTAACATACATACAGTTTGGTCTCATCACCAATCACAGTTGCAACACCTCAATTCTATAAAAATACCCCGACAAGCATTATGTCCCAATCCTGTTTTCACACAGATCCATGGATTTTGCGATGCATCTCAGACCGCGTATGGCGCCTGCATTTATATTCGTTGTTGCGATTTGCTGGGTAATCTTACATCTCATTTATATTGTGCCAAAACACGCGTAGCACCGTTGAAGCTCTTAACTATTCCTAGATTGGAATTATCTGGGGCGCTTTTACTTGCTGAGCTCATTGACAAAGCACGCTTATGCATTTCTCAATACGACAACATTTTTTATTGGTCCGACTCTATGATATGCATTTCATGGATTAATTCATCCCCACACATATTAAAAACATTTGTGGCCAACCGGGTAGCACAAATTCAGAACCTTTCTGAAACTGGAGCATGGAAACATGTAAGTACTCACGACAATCCCGCCGACTTATTATCACGCGGATTGACTCCACTCGACCTGGCAAAATCCGAATTTTGGTTTCACGGTCCTCCATGGCTCTTACAACATGAATCCACTTGGCCTTCTTATGACAACGACACCGCCATTTTGACTCCGTCCGAACTTCCAGAACTTCGTAATAACCTTGTTACATTCGTTAATGCTACTGATGACTTCATCTCATATATTCTCACAATTATCGAGTCACGTTCCTCTATCATGAAATTACAGCGCATATTCGCCTATTTCTTGAGATTTTCAAATAACATCAGGCATAAGTGTAAACCTAAACGCCAAGGCACATTGACAACTACTGAACTTGACAAATCACTTTACTTACTCATTCAAATTGTACAGCGTCATTATTTTTCTGACGAATAACACAAATTGTCACATTGTAAGTCAGTACATAAAAAGAGCAAACTTTTAAGCTTGAACCCATTTTATGATGAGGCGAATAAAGTGATTCGTGTAGGTGGTCGATTAAAGGAATCCGACTATGATTATTTGAAGAAACATCCAGTGATTCTTCCTTCAAATGGCCACCTGACTATGTTAATTGTCCGACAAGAACATATTAGGCTATTGCATGCTGGTCCTCAAGCTCTTCTGGCTTCGATCAGAGAAAGATTTTGGCCACTATCTGGTCGCAATCTTGTGAAAAGGATTGTGCACGACTGTGTACGATGTTTTAGATGCAAAGCAAAAACACATGAATATATAATGGGAGATCTTAGGCCATCACGAGTCACTCCATCGCGTCCATTTTCGATCTCTGGAGTTGATTACGCGGGACCATTCCAACTCCGTGACAGAAAAGGTAGAAACTTCAAAACTTTCAAGGCATATATAGCACTATTTGTTTGTTTTGCCACTAAGGCTATACGTTTAGAGGTTGTTAGTGACCTCACATCTGAATGTTTTTTGGCATCTCTGCGTCGTTTTATGGCTAGGCGGGGTAAATGTACAAAAATATACTCCGACAATGGTACCACATTTATTGGTGCTAACAATGAGATGAAATCCTTTTTCGATTCCTCCGGAACTAACATTGCTGAACAACTCTCAACCGACGGCGTTCAATGGCACTTTATAACTCCTAATGCACCACATTTTGGTGGTATTTGGGAAGCTGGCGTTAAATCTACCAAATACCATTTGAAACGTGTACTAGGTAACGCTTCTACTACCTTTGAAGAATTCACTACTATTTTATGTCAAATAGAAGCGTGTCTCAACTCCCGACCACTCTATCCAATATCATCCGATCCTAATGATACAAATCCCCTTACCCCGGCACATTTCCTGATTGGAGAAAGTCTGATGGCGTTACCAGAACCCAACCTATTGGACATTAGAGTGAATCGTCTTTCAAGATTCGAAAGAGTACAACAAATAATCCAACACTTTTGGTCTCGATGGAACAAGGAGTATATATCCTATTTGCAGACTCGAACGAAGTGGAAAATAAACCACCCGCAGCTAATTAAAATCGGTATATTGGTACTGATCAAGGAGGATGGACTACCACCCTTAAAGTGGAAGTTAGGCAGAGTCTCTCAAGTTCAAAAGGGTGCTGATGGCATCATACGATCTGTGACCGTCAAAACGTCAACCAGTGAGCTAAAACGCCCAGTGGTAAAAATCTGCATTCTGCCAAACCAACAATAATCTACATTGAAACCCTGAAGTGTTTCAAGGCGGGGGCTATGTTGTCGCCAATACGGACCTATCAGCATCCACCTACGCCGACCGCTAGCGACAAGTCGTAGAGGGATCAAGGAGGTACAACAAATGTCACGACTGACAGCATTCCATTCTTTAATATCGACGTTACGATATACATGTTTCAATTTTGTAAATCTTAACGATCTTTGTTAATAGTCGATAAATATATAATTAAAACTTTTGTTACGTGAAATTCTGAAAATTATTCACTTCTACTCAACAACTATTTCGATTAAACAGCGAAATCGAGGATGAGCTGGGATACGTTGTAGCAGACAAAATGAAAGTAATGGCCAAAAAACAATGCCGAAATCAATATAAAGAAGACTGGATTCTTCAAGCCCCACCAGAAATATCAAAATGATTTCTCAAAAAAGAGAAGTTAACTATGATCTTATTTAAGTGTACGTTGAAGAACACCTTGCAATATGTTTCAGGTACTCCGAATTTAGGTATATAGCTTAGTACTGTAAAGAAGAAAAATGCTGCCATAATTATGGTGGAGAACATTTTGGCAAGGACTGCGAAGCTGATATAACAATATGCCCAAATTGCACGAGGATGAAATATGATCCTCTGGTCAACCAACATAGTGCGAGATATACAATGTCCAGTGTATTAAACGAGACTCAAGCAACATCAGAACCATATTAATCATTCCCCGTCTTTATTAGTGAAAACGTGAGAAAAAAGAATTACGATATGACTGTAAAAGGGAGTAAAAGCATTATACATCAAAATGCGTAGTCTATAGGAAATGCTATTACCAGGATCAGTAAAATGTTAAAAAATAATGCAGAATGTGAAATTTTATATGTCACCTAACATTGGAAATCTGAGAAACAGCTGAAAAATATAGCTATACCAAATTTTAAATTGATATGAATGTTTTGCAGGGAAGAAGGAAAACATGGTGGTTCGGCAGTGATCGTTGAATAACAAGTTAAATGTAAATCACGACCGAATTTAAATAAACTCTCAGTTGTAGGAGAATTTGAATGTGCAGCAGTGGAATGCAGTTTAAACAAGGTACAAATGATTATCATATTTGTGTTTTAAACGAAACAACGTTTCTAGCTACTTCCACAATATAATGAGAAATGTTAATAATTCTAAAAAATTGACAATTGTTTCGATAACTGAATATCATACTCGCGGCGGCGCCAGTCACGGGTTTCATATTAACCTAATGTATTGACACTTGAACTTGAATAAGTTAGTTTGCAGATTGACGCCATAGAGAGTAGAACGGAGTTGCGAAATATCATGAGTTTTTTTGTTGTGCTTTTTTATTAACATACAACGAGTTCAACTGCTGGTTCCAGTAAAAGAAGTTGTGTAAATCACCCTGACATGTTTTGATACAGATGTGGGGAATTCGCTCTAAAAGAAACCAACAAACAAGATCTTACTCACTTTGTAAACAGAGTTTATCTTGGATACTTTGGTGTTACACTTGGTGATCAGGATAAAACCTGGGCACCACATATGGTCTATAAAACGTGTACATAACATTTACGACAGTGGACTGCTGGAAAAATAAAATGTGTAAAATTTGGCGTACCCATGGTTTGGAGTGAACCCAAAAATCACTTCAATGACTGTTACTTCCGCCTAGTAAATGTCAATGGAATTAATCGCAACCACCGTAGCAAGTGGAATTATCCTGATTTAGAGTCTCCAAGGCGCCCAATCGCTCATTCAGATAAAGTACCAATCCCCACATTTCATCAGTTACCAGAGCTTGGCCAGGACAACAGTTTTTCCTCTGATCACTCGTCTGAAAGTGATAAACGTGATTATTTGTGGACTACATCAATGCCCCAACGTTTCAATCAAAATGAATTAAACGACCTCAGCAGAGATCTCAACCTTTCAAAGGAAGCTTCTGAAATTCTAGCTTCTAAGTTGAAGGGCAATAATTAACTCGAACAAGGAACTAAGATTACTTTTTACCGCACTATAGAGAAAGATTTGATACCTTCTTTTTCTCAAGAAGACAATCTTGTTTATTGCCAGGATATTAAAGGCCTTCTAGAAAAAATGGCACTTTGTGACTATTCTCCAAATGACTGACGCTTTATTGAAAGCTCAAAGCGAAGTTTAAAATGTGTCCTTTGACACAATGGTAACAAATATGGTTCAATACCAGTTGGTCACTCAACGAAAATAAAAGAAGCATACGACACCATTGCTCTGGTATTGACAAAAATAAAGTATACTGTGCATCAATGGGTCATTTGTGTGGACTTAAAAATGGTAAACTTCCTTCTGGGTCAGCAGAGTCGTTTCACCAAATATCCATGCATCCTGTGCATCTGGGATAGCAGAGATAAAACACACCATTGGATTAGAAAATAGTGGCCATAGAGAGAAAACCTGAAAGTGGGAAAACATAACGGTATTAACGATCCCTTAGTTGAACGAGAGAAAATCATATTCCCACCACTTCATATCAAACTGGGCCTAATGATAACAGTTTGAGACGGCTCTTGATAAAACTGGACCGTGCTTTGCATATATAGGTATAAAAACGCCCCAGTTAAGTTCAGAAAAACTTAAAGCAGGAATATTCGACGGCCCACAAATACGGAAACTTATAAAGGACCCTGCATTTGTCACATTCATGATGAAGGTGGAACGGAAAATTTTCTGGGGAATCGCACGGCTAATTTTGGAGACTTAATTGAGGAACAGAGTGAAAGGATTCACCGGGATATTAAGATTATGGAGGACCGCTACCAAGGACGTTGGGACGCAATCATGATGGCAGAATGATGGCAGATTACTGTTGGAATTTAAAAAGAGACTGTTCCCAAAATATGCACTCAAGAGTTTCACGAAAACGAAGCTTTCAAAGTGTGCATGAGTGACTGCTCATTATGTTAATGCCTTATATCTGTTTTTATACAAAAATATACCAATTTTTTATATTTTTGACTAATATGTAATAATGACACACATTTTTGTTTTGTTTTTCTAAATTAATAAAATGGTGAATTATGGGGTTTTCAATTAAATGTAGTATTTGAATAATTTGAGCTCCTGGGAAGAACTAACAACAGATTTAGGATCGGGGCATCAAATTTATACAAAAACAGCTACAAATTCCCCGGCACCAAAAACACTGTTGACTGGTGTTATCTATAGTGCCAAATCTGTTAAATAATCTAAGCGACATACCGTCCACCTGTAATGTAGATACAAATGAACGGCCCATGTTTTTATCACCCGTAACACCACAAGAGATCTGTGAAATAGTACAATAAATCAAAAATTAGCATAGCTCTGGGGTAGTCCAGACACAAGCATAATAAAATTATTCCTTTCTGAGTGCAGGATGTCCTGTGTTATCTACTAAAAAACTCTTTTGAATATTGCATTTTCGAAACATGGAAGTAGGCCGGACTTGACGGCGGAAAATGATGCGCCGCGATCTGTTTGGCAGAAAGTTGAGGTCTTTGAGGATGTCCTAAAATTCCTTGTCGGTGATGGACGGAAAAAGTTGGCTTGCGGGTTCTTGATTGAGAGCCGGCTCGGGGAGTTGGGTTGAGGAGAATGACGATGACTTGGTTATCGCCGATGGTATTGCCAAATCTGTTAAATAATCTAAGCGACATACCGTCCACCTGTAATATAGATACAAATGAACGGCCCATGTTTTTATCACCCGTAACACCACAAGAGATCTGTGAAATAGTACAATAAATCAAAAATAAGCATAGCTCTGGGGTAGTCCAGATACAAGCATAATAAAATTATCCCTTTCTGAGTGCAGGATGTCCTGTGTTATCTACTAAAAAATTCTTTTGAATATTGCATTTTCGAAACATGGAAGTAGGCCGGACTTGACGGCGGAAATTGATACGCCGCGATCTGTTTGGCAGGAAGTTGAGGTCTTTGAGGATGTCCTAAAATTCCTTGTCGGTGTTGGAAGGGAAAAGTTGGCTTGCGGGTTTTTGATTGAGAGCCGGCTCGGAGAGTTGGGTTGAGGGGAGTGACGATGACTTGGTTATCGCCGATGGTATTGCAGAGTTTTTTTGCGAAATATTCGCAGGGTATATGGGCGGGTATTTTAAGGAGAGCGTTTCGGTAAGGCTTTGTCTTTAAGTAGGCGATATCTCCCCTCAATGGCTTATTTGTGTGGAGGAGGTTAAATAGCGCCCGCTGAGAGACGAATTTGGAAGGTAGGTTACGGATGTTTATTGTTTGAATTGCGGGTGTCGGTTGGGTTTGTTGAGAGGTTCGTGGTTGCCAGGAAGGACGAATTTGTTGAGTTAGCTGTTGTTGAGATGACTGTTGTTGGGTGGTTGTTGGAGGCGGGATAGGGATTCTTCGAGTTCTCTTGTGTTTGGCACCCAAGAGAGTGGGGTCCCCTTCTTGTTCTTGGCGGTTGGTAGCTGGAGTCGAGTGAACAGAAATGTGGGAACTGGGGCGAGAGGCGTGGGATTTCGCTGAGTAGTCTGATGTTGAGGAGCTTTGGCTGTTTGTTCTGGAGCGTAATTTGTCTTTAGCGTCTTTGAGCAATGACTTGAGAAGATCGTTTTGAGCTTCCAAATCAGCAAGCTGGAGTTGGTTTTATTGGAAAAGGGCTGCATAGCCGATGGCTGGGGGTAGTACCATTGGTGGGAACTCATCGTGAGATGAGTTGGTTGGTACCGTTTGGCTGCGGTTTTTGATACGGGAGCGTCCGTTTGGCTGCGGGTCTTGATGTGGGAGCGTTGAGAAGACATGTTTGATTGTAGGGCGGAAGAGGATGGATCAGAGCCTCGTTCGTTGGGGGGTGTAAGTATAAGGGGGTGTCGGCCAAAAGCCGGCAGCGGACTCACTGCCGGAGGGAGATTCCTCCCCGGTTAAAGGTTTTCTGACCCTTTTTGTCTGCCGGTTAGTATTTTATATGCACCTAAACCTGAATCCTTCCGTATTCTTCATTGTTCGGATGTTGATTTTGTAAGTTGTCTCCTTTCTTCGCTATTTATTCGAGGAGTGCTATTTTCACAAATAAAGTTGCTCAATAGAGAGTAGATTTTCATAAATATTTGTGTCCTGTGAAGAACAGATTTGAGATAAAAATCTCAGTTGCAGTTTTCGAGTCTGGCGGCAAGCCGCTGCTGGAATATTCGGTTTGTATCAGGGACCGGATTTCCAGGGGAGCTTCTGCTTGCTGGTAACTTTCCTCGGTGAAGGTGGACACTACACTGATCATTGGGAGGGGCAAGTATACTTCAAATATTGAGGTTTAACCAAGAAGGGAGAGGCGTTTTTGTTTTTTATTGGTGGTGCATTCGGCTGCAGTATATTTTTTTGCATACTGTCATTGGGGGGATGCAACTTTACTCTGAATAATACGATACTAGTAAGTGAGGGGAGGGATGCAAAGGATCTTTTTTATCGAGAATTACGATTCATAAGAAGCGCTTAATGGTACAAATTATAAAATTTGAAAAAGGCGATTAGGGGAGCTAGCGCTTATTTGACCCCTTCTATCCCCCCATAAGCAAATTTCTGTTAGTCTCTCGGGGAATGTCGTACAAACATTATCATTATCGAAGCACATTGGTGCAATCGGAGTGCATTACTACCAAATATGTGTTTGTTGAAATTATGTATTATGTGGGGTAGCGGAAACTTAACGGGCATCATATTTACTCACATTTTACTTGATTTTAATTGCTGTGTCAAATATTTCTGAAAATAAAATGACAAATGTGTCTTGCCCTTCTGTAAATATTTCTCATATTTGAAAATAAACCTGCTTCTATAGTGAATATAAAATAATCATTATATTGTTGAAAAATAACTCATTCTCAGATCAATACTCAAGTATTCCTAGATAATGATAACAATCTAACGTGACAATTTACTAAACAACGAAATTGCCCGCTAATCGGTCTACTTCTCTCTCAAATATTTGCATATTCTCACTCGCTCATCATTTCAACCCTTTAACAACGTTTAGGTCACGACTAGCGGTGATGTTCGACCGATTGTTTGTCTACAAAGTGGGTTCGCTATTTTGGATAAATATTATTCAAGAGCTTAATATCGCTTTAACACTTATTCATACTAGCATTTGTTATCTTGTTATAACAAAATTCAGAATTTTTCAATTTATTGTAGTTAACAACCGATTTGTGCCTTTTAAATATATTTGAGGAGAAGACGAAATATTTCGTGAAGAAATATAGGAAAATAGCGGCTCAATTTATCACACTAGATTGCTTTGTTGACAAATTGGAAATATTTATGCCGTTTTGAAGAGGAATATCGATGGAATTATCGGATATAACTGCATTTTGTGGAAATCCATGATAATATGATTCTCGTACAAATATTTATTCTGCGAAAGTAAATAGTTAATCAAGTTAATAAAAATATTTATTACAATCATTTTAAACAAATTTACATACAGATTATCTTGATTAAATACATGTTTGAAGTCTCGTCTTGGCTATAAGAAATAATATTTTCATATCAATTAACTCATTATTGCGTGATATTTTTCCCAAATCGTGCCATTTTTGGGTGTAGGTATCAAGTTTCAGGTTTAAATTGTTTAGTTACATAATTATTTGTCAGTTTTTATGATAAAGTGTAAAATATTTGCGTATGATATACCATACGTTAGGAATAAAAGAATATTATTGAAAGACAAAAATGAGGAACTATTATTTTTATTATGGAGATGTATGATGTGCACGGAAACAACTTTGACGATCCAGTCCAACAATGATTGTTACATCTACGAGAATACAAGGGGCGCAACTCACAAATCTGACATTTTGAATTAATCCCATACTAACATGCTTGAATAGGAGATCTATCCGCTGATACAATCAGCTTTTTTCTATCGCAATCGGTATCCGCTAGACAGCTAAAAGTGTCGTTATCAAAATCGTAGTTCAATAGACCGGGTGGGGAATACCAGAGGCGGATATTGTAAAGGCGCAATTTCACTGGGGCAACAAAAGGCAACATGTAGAATTCTACACGTCGTCTAGTGTTTCCTATTTGTAGATATGCGACTATGCCGCAAATATTTAAACAATGTTGCACGAGCAGCTTGTTGCTCACGTCGCATGCGCTTCGTAGCATGTTTGTGGCATGGATCTATATCAATTCAATAGAAGCAACAAGAAACTTCAGTTTACGGCATCACATCTATACAAACGGTTGCGGCGGCTGCCTATTTGGTGATGGCATTGAATAGAAAAAGGAAATGAAGGAAGCCGAGGTGGTGGAGACAATTATACATTGGTGGTCAAAAAGATCAGAATGAGTTTTACGACAAATTGATTGCTGACGATGAGGCTCTGTTTCGAAATTTCACTCGAATCAGCCGATAATATTTTGAATACTTATCGAGGAAGATCTAACCGATTGTGAGAAAATCTTATACCAACTTCCGTGAAGCAATATCACCTCGTATTAGGTTATTAGTAACATCAAGATATTTGTCCCGCATATCTGAACCAAGCATTTCACGAATTATTCCAGAGATATGCAGAGCTCTAATCGACATCTTACATGATTTTGTCAAGGTGAGTGAAATTATAATTACTAATGTTAAATGTTTTATTGTTTTAAAAAAATAGCTTTTATAATGTTATTTTGGAACGAGGAACTCCGAGAGTACTGCAATAGCCGAAAGATCTTCTCGTTGTTTATCTTTACCAATAAAGTTGTCAGATGGCTGTATATAGCTATTTCTGGGACCCGAAACATATTTTAATTGTTTATCGTTTCCATTAAAGTTGTCAGATCTCTGTACATAGCTATGTGTGGGTACAAAAAACGTTCATTGATGCGAACCAGCTGATACAATGGAGCGTGGTTCACTGTAATTACTTCCACAGCTTTGGAAAGTTGTGGAAGTGTGAGTATTGGTCTTGGCATCTTATTTGCCCATACTTGCTTCAAATAGTATAATGAAGATCAAGTGCTTTGCGATTGTTCGTGCTGTAGGGTTTAAGTTTCGCAGTTCATTACCCACATGCTCTCCGTACGTTGAACACTCATCTCTTTGGCACGCACTTTTTAGAATATCATATGCTTCCTCTTCGCGATCCGAATGAGTAGAACGCTTCTGTTTCTCCGTCTTTTTCTATTTAGGGGAAATCACAATGTCTCTTCTCTCTTCACGGCTTTCGCTACCGTCTGTATCAGTGAAACTTCTATCAGTATCTTGTGGGTCCGCAACCGAAATATCATCATCATTCTGCAACAACAAAAATATATTCAACATATTTCAATGATATTTAGTTTTTCTAAATCGTATATATTCTAATCAACCGTTCTTGTAATTTTTCATACATTCATCATCAACTATATCACTAAACAGTTATATTTTGATTTCTCCAGATTCTGTGCACTGCAGATGAGTGGAGAAATAACGCAAGAGATTTTGAGGTTTCCTGGAATTACCCACATTGTGTAGGAGCTTGTGATGGAAAACACATTGTCAGGCAAAACCCAAAAAACAGTGGCAGTCTATTCTACAACTACAAAGGAACTTACAACATTGATGGCAGTTGTAGATGCCGCCTATAATTTGTTATACGCTAATATTGGTTGTCAAGGCAGGATATCTGACGGAGGTGTATTCCGAGTAACGACATTTTATGAAAATTTGAAAAATAATAATAAGCTTGCATTATCGCCCCCGCAGTCACTTCCTGGCAGTAATAAGATATCACCTTATGTTGTATTGACGAATGATGCGTTCCCTTAACTGGAACACATCATGAAACTTTTCAGCGGCCACCATGACGGAGGCCCCTGTCAGAGGATATACAACTTTAGACATTCACGCGCTCGTTGAGTAGTAGAAAATGCTTTTGGGTTGCTAGCATCAGTGTTTCGCGTATTTAAGAAACCACTTATGCTACAGGTAGAGAATGCTGAGATCATCATAACAGCATGGATTTATCTTCATAACTCTTTGAGAAGAAGTAAAACATCGAGATCATTTGACTATGAAACGCTAGATGGAAACATTATTCCAGTATCCTGGAGGGTAATTACCCAATGCGACACTGGCAAAGTGAATTTGTAAAATAGAGGAAAGGTTAACATGTGAAGCCAAAGAAGTTATGAAAGAATTTATGAGATTTTTAACACCAGATGAAGATTGTGTGCCTTGGCAGGATCTTTATGCTTAGGTTTAGTAACACTACTTGATAGTTGAGATAGAAAATAAAAAAAGTTTTGTGTTGATAAAGTTTGAGTAGAAGTGTTCTTGAAAATAAAATGTATTAAAGATTCCATATTTTATTACAAGAAGAAACTCAACACATATTCCTCTTCGTCGTCACTGGCTGTTAAGGTTGTTAGTCTAGGTTCATCGACGTCTAGTAAAAAATACAAAAGCTCAAACGCAAACCATTTTCCTTTCTTGCAAGGATTAGGTGATGATCCTCTTTTCTTTGACTGTTGTAGCTTTTTCCTTTCACGATGGAAAGCGGAACGTAAATTCTTGATTTTCTTTTTCACCTCAAGCACAGTGCATTCATATTTGATCGCCAACTGTTTTAACTTATCATTTCTAAGTCTTTTCCCAATATTCTACTCCATGTCGCAGGAGATAAGTCGCACCGGACTGATGACCATCGGATAAACGCCGACACTGTTCGACACGCTGAATCTGTCGAGAACTGATGCATGTGTCTGTGCAACACCGGACAACATGTGGCATGCATCATTGTCGCCTGCTGCATGTTGCTCAATATTGTGAAACGCAATAAAACTGCTTTTCTTTTGAAATAACTTAGCGACGGCAAGGTAGACACATCCTAAATCCACCTAGATAGACTTTGTATAACTGAGTTGATTTTGATATCTGAACTGAGAATTCACGATCAGTTTTGTGAATAACTTCTTTCGCCAGAGAGAATGATGAGAAATTAGGAGACGTATTTCGAATTTTAATACATCTGTTTAGGATTTTAAATGTATTTATTTCCGCACGAAATCGAGGAAAGTATCTCTCATTGTTGAACTATCTCAATGAATAGATATAGTCATATATATTTCTCAATAAATTTGGTCTTCTATTTGAAAAGTGCATTCAGTTGAATGCATTTTGGGAATGGGCAAAATTGTCCAATTTTATATGAAGTGATATAGTAGATGACTTAAATTTAATCACCGGACGAGCTATACTGGTTGACTTCCCAAACAGCAGGGAACATCATAAAACTCAAGGGAAGTAAAGTTATCAACTATAAATTGCTTTTCCTATTTTATCTTCATCTTATCACCGTTGAAACTTCATATTGATAGTTTCAAAATCTATATTATTCATTTCAAATACCATCAATTTTTTGTAGACTTCATCTTTAACTTTTGTATTTCTTCATCAACTTAGATAATTTTTTGTAAAATTTATCTCATGATTGTTAACCTTCTATTTCAACTTTAATTATTTTCATTATACGCTTCTTTTAACTTTGATCTTGTACTTTATAAAATCTACTTCAATATTGTAAATCTTTTATTTCAAATTCGATATTTTTTTTATAAATTTATTTTTTATCAATTGATACTTGTCGTTTGTTAAACATATAATTAATTTTACATTTATTAAATCACATTTGTAAATTTTATAACTTGCTTCATATTAATATACCTTCCAACCCTCTTCACAAGGTTTACTGAGTTGGATGTGTACCAACAACAAACAACTACAACGCTGATAATGTTCTAGGTGGCGCCCGCTTATCGTATGTTATTTTAACTTTATTTAACTTATTTTTTTCTTTCTCGACAAATATCTCATTTCTGATCGTATCTTAATTTAACTTGATTTAACTTATTTTTTTTCCCTACAAATTATTTCATTTCTTTATAAATAAATATTTATCATTTATCAGAAAATAAAGTAGTATTACCCGTGAACCGGTAAGGCCTACTCCCAGATCGTTATTTAGCTGGCAAATAATTCCACCTGAGATGCTCTATAACTGAGTAGCCGCTACAAAAAAATTAAACCGAACAACAGGTAACAAAAAGTAAGTTGGTGGTAACAGTTGCTCCAATTAAAAGACTGAGTGTAGCATGCGTCATTGTCGCATGCTACATGTTGCCCAAATATTGCCCCAGTGGAATTACGCCTTGACAGTCGAAAAGTCTGTTACAAAAATAATAATTAATTTCTTTGATTCTGATTTTATAGTAGTATTCCCTATGCGGAATATTTGTTGAACTAGTATATTGGTACACAATAATTTCTGTAATTACCAAGTATCTGATGTAAATCAATAGTACATAGGTGTCTCTGGGAAACTCATTCTTGATTAAATTTTGTATGCTCGCGACTTTCGTTGATAGTTTTTGGATTCTTACATAGAGAATAAAAATATAACTGCCACGATGTTAAGTTGATTGGTGTAATTTAAAATTCTCAAAAATATAGTCTTTGTTGGGATTAGAATTTGAAAATTTGTTTTGATTATTGTGGGCATTGTTGGATGTATGTGGATTTTTGTATCCAAGATTTTATCAACCCAAATACTTTCTCGTGGAGAGGTATAGTTCTTTTCTATGAAACAACCATATTACAACGACGATACTGGTACCATTCATTTCACTTATAAGGTATGTTTTCTTTACAGTTCATATTGTTATTTTTGATTTGATATTTGTATAATTTCTGCTCGTTTTGATTTAATAACTTATAAATTTCCTACTATATAAATTTGGATTGCTTTGTTTCTTTGCAGAAAAGAGTTAAACTTATATTCGGAAAACAAACAGCTATAAGAGTGCCTTTCGTCACTAAAACTATCAGGAATTTATATAGTACCTCCTGGCAAGGGTGAGTGAATGGATTATATGCATAAATTAGTAATTATTTCAAATTTTCAATTATCAGTTATCCAAAGTTGAATAAATATTCCTTTTGATATAACAATGTCATATACTTGTGAGAATAATTAAAAGGAAAATAAAAGAAATATGTAGTCAATTTCTAACTATCGCAAAACTAGTTATCAAGAAGAAACATTCATATGAAAAAACATATTTTTTAACCTTTATTTCTTGATGTTGTTTCTGATTTAGAATATTCTTTTTAGGGTACTACTTTCTTTTACACTTACTTCACTAAACTTGTTACCTATTTTATATTTACGTTACTTAACTTACTTGTCGGCTCCTAACGTGGGTTTTAATGTACATCATGTCGGCTAACTGTTTATATACAGCTGCTTCGCTTTGGTGAGATTTGAAGGATTGCAGATATTGTATTGAGATGCTTTCGGCTTTATTTATTTGTGGAATATCGTATGGTGGTGATACGCTCCATTAAAAAGGGAAATTTTAGATCTCCCACCGCTGGACTCACACAAGTTATTGATAATATTTATTATACAACACTGTCTTTATTTTTCGTATGAGATCAATTTCAATATTTCAATCTAGTGTAGAGTTTTTGGGGTTGCAATATGAGTTGGACTGGAGAGGTTATCATGGTCAGGGAATGCAAGTAAAAGACATGCGTCAATCTTTAAGGAGTTTGTTAAAATTACACAATGTTGGTACTAGTTTGAGTTCTCCTATCTATCCATTTTCATTTGAGGTCGATTCGACGTATGTAAAAGAGAAAATTGTAGTACCAAAGATGCTTATAGACGATTTTTCAGATTCGGATAACAGTGTTATCTTCAAGAAAATTTGTAGCCAGCTAGTGCATACTTTTAAAATAGCAGAAATGTCAATTTTACACCCTCAAGGTCAGGATATTTAGTAGAGTTTGCAAAGTATTCTACAGTCTAAGGTTTGACTGCACAAACGTCAAACTCAGAATGTTGCAATGCCTTTAAATATTAGTATGATTTTATCAAGTACCATTAGTCCGGTTAATTTCATCAGACTCTGATGATAATGATGGAGCTCGAGGGCCGTCTAACTATTATCCATTTTATCGAGCTGGTGGCAAAATCGGTACCAATATCTAAATGGAATCGTAATAGATTTATTGGAGATGGTAAATGATTGTAACAGTAAATCGCATTTATCTTTAAAAAGATGAGTGACGAGCTAGGACGCACTGATTTGGTGAAACATCAGATTATTCTTAAAGAAAATATAGAGCCAATCAAATAGCGATTTTATCCCGTATCCCCAGCATTACATAAACAAATTGATTTGGAACTACAGGAAATGCTAGACAAATATGTAATTGAACCGTATTCTAGTGCGTAGAGTAGTCCAATCATCATGGTTACGAAAATGGATAACTTGTGTACATTACAGAAAACTAAATAGTGTCAGTAAGGGAGATGCATACCCTCTTCCTTTCGTTTCAAGCATTTTAAATCGGCTCAGAGATACGAAGTTTATGTCCAGTATTGACATAAAGTCTGCTAACTGGCAAATTGAGGTTGAAGTAAATTCTTGGCCAATCACAGCTTTTATTATTCCGAGACGAGGACTTTTCCAATTGGAAAGACTTCCTTTTGGTCTGAGTACACCTCCAGCAACATGGCAGAGATTAATCGACAGAGTCCTAGGGCCTGATCTTGAGCCGTTTTGTTTTAAGTATTTAGATGATATTCTGATCACTACTCAAACTTACGAACAGTATTTAGAAGGTTTGTCAATAGCTTTTGAACGCCTGATAGCCGCTGGTTTGAGATTAAGTAGAGATAAATGCCCATTTTGTCGTGATGAATTGAGATATCTATGGTACATTGTACAGTGACTATATACAAGACAGTGGCGACAATTGGGCATAAGCTCCGCCCATCCGCCATTAGTTTGCTAATTTTGGTTTGTTTACATTTGACTACATGCAACTAAATAACCCTTTTTAAAAGAGTTTTGCCACTTTTAAACTAACCCTTTTTAAAAGAGTTTTGCCACTTTTAAACTAGTTTTGAATGTGTAATTTTGAATAACAGCTCATTTATAAGGCGCATCATAAAATATTTTTGGAAAAAGTGGACAGATGTTAATCAAAATCATCAAGGATGTAATGATGTTGCATACAAAATTATGGATGTATCTTTATTTACCATCTGATAAAGATATAAGGTAAGCTCTTAAATTCTGGATTATAATGTTAAATGTCATGCTAAATAGATACTACAGTAAATCGTGATGTGTAGTCTAGGTATATGTACTAGGGAGCCTTTCTTTAATCTATGATTACCGCAAATATACTCGAAGCGGAAATAATGCACCAGGCCTCTTAACAAAAGCAGGTAGTAAATTAGATAGATATATGCCACAGAAGGATGTTAATCCCTATTTTTGTGTGAATAGAAAAAAGTAAAACAAGTAATTAACTATTTTAAATTGACTTGTTGGGATACAAATTTGGACAATTACGGTTTTAGTCAGAAATATATCCAATTTCAGTACATAATTAGGAAATAATTACCCTATGTTTATTTTTTCATCTAATCTGAAATTAATCAATGAATGTTTTTATATGTTACAGACTGTACCTGCAATTCTGACATTGAAACTCCACCAGAAAAAAATGAAACACATACGTATTTGATATTTATGTAATAAATGCTTTACAATATTAATAAAGAAGCTAATATCTAATATTTTTGGCCATTGAACATGTCATAATGCCCCAATATTTTTGAATTTGTCTCAGAGATTTTAAGTTTAATTAAAAAACCATCAAGCAAATAAATAATAAAATAAAAAATGTTCTATTGCAATTGTTTATTGAATATTCATAACAAATGACCAGCAATGGATTCACTAGCTAATTTTTTAGAAGCACTCTTATTCTTTTTTGACTTATTTTTAATCTGAATACAATGTATCATTTAATAATTTAATTTTTCAATTTATGACAATCGAGTATATTTAGAACTAAATGTTCTTCACACATTTTATTGACATAAAAATCTTGCCAATTGTCCCTTCTAGTTTTAACGAGCTACTGCTTCCTTCTTTCAGGATCTTTTGGAAAGTGTTTCATAATATACCCCTTTCTTGCAGAATTACTGCAATTTACATCAGCATACAGCCAGGCATTGTCCTATTACAAATAAAAACAAAATACTTTTTAGAAGACTTTAATTCTTATGCAACGTTTTATAGATCTAAGAGGTTTTAGAAATAACAAGAAACAACTGGTAAAACTCGAGAATACATTTATGTTTTAATTTAATCGATGAATTCAATTTCTAAAACGATGCTCAAAATCCACTGTAAGAACCAAGGAAATTTGGTTATGAAAGGCAAATATTCATATTTATTTGAATATTTTGTTACTCTAAACCATATATAAATAAGTCTTCAGTCCAGAATTTTAATAAATAGCACTTAAACACCAAATTTTGCACAAAAACTTTCAAAAACCAAAAACTGTGGTAAGAACACAATAGAACCAAATGGTAAATGAACAAACATTTAGCAAACTAATGGCGGCCGATACCACGTGACATAGGTAACCAATCACTAGGACGACCATAATTGTCGCCACTGCCTTGCATATAGTCACTGTAGTACATTGTAACTTCTCAGGGTCTCTATGTGGTTTCGCTGAAGGTGTAGGCAATACTCCAGATCCCGACTTCAAACAAAATTTCGGACGTTCGTAGTCTAATTGGTACAGCTTCATGGTACAGGAGATTTATACCAAATTTTTCTTAACGTACACAACCCCTTACTGATCTTCTTAGACTTGGACTTCTAAACAAGATGAAGCTTTTCGACAGCTTAAATCTTGTTTGGAAGTCCAACAAAATTTAGATTTCTTTTTAAGAAGATCAGTAAGGTAAGGGGGTGAAGTAGCATGCAAAATATTTGGATGCAATCACATAATCATATATGTCACTCAGCATAAAAAGTTTATCTCTTTTCTTAGAGTAGGATGCAAAACAATGATCAGTTTCAAATTAAAAAAAAATCAGTTTGTAAAATTTGTATTTCAGTGATATTCGAATAGCTATTTTACAGTTGTAGTCTCATAAGTAGTTTCGTAAGTAGTTTCAGGAGTAGTTTCATAAGTAGTTCCATCTGTAGTTTCATATGTACTTTCTTCATTAGTTTGGTACCACTTTGAGATATCCAGTTTACGTATTATTTGACAGTTGATTGGAAAATTTCTGAAACAATGTATAAGGATAATGAACATAACAATATAATTATTTAATATGATTGTGTTTAGCTACCTATACAATACAAGTTTCATAAATCATGTAGGAACCATTTTTTAGGTTAGAAATTATATATTGGATAAAACAATAAAAAATTTGACAACAAAATGTATTATTTGGGATTAGAAGGAACAATTTTGTTTCAACCTACTTTCAACTGAGAATCAAAATGAGAATAGGAAAGTATTAACATACATTAGTGGATATTGAAAGTGCAATGATGTATATTTGATGATTTGAAATTATTTAAATGTCAAGAAAAAAGTGTCAGTAGTTCTTCAGAACTTCAGCATCCGTTTCTGACTCCATTTTCTTTGAAATTTTCAATGAATCGTCTCAGTAAACATAAGTACACTACTTTTTATCAAATTATTTCACTCAATTAAAAAATTGAGCATTGAAAACATCAATACCACTGGTAAAAGTATTTGAAAGCACATACGAAGCAGTAAGATGCCAGATACAGATGGGAGGAAGAATATCAGAATCATTCCTAATGAAAAAGGGATATGACAAGGAAATATGTTAAGAGTTTCGCTTTAGTTTTTTTATTAGTGATTGTTCTTTGTTCGCACACCAGCAGTAATAGATTATTATAATAGTAATAATTAATTTGGAGTTATTTGATGATAAATAAAAATGTCTACAAACAGAACAAACTGGATTCTACAGCTCGCGAAAGCCAAATTTAAAGAAGACATGTTTCTTCATCACAGGGTGAAGTTATTATTATTAATCAACCACTATAAATCAACTACATAAACAGCAAAAAATTGTTATCTGTAGAACGAGATGATGGTCATGAACCACATGAATTACATCTATTAAGAATGTGGGACATTGAGGAAAATTTGCTAATTTCAAATGCACCTTTCAATAATGAACATAAAGAGGTTAATGCTTCTATGGGTCCTTTACTAGCAAGTGATTTCGGTTATGGTGGAAATGTAAATATTGGAAACTATTCTTGTGGGACTGAGAAAATGTCATAAGTTAATGAAGGTATGAACATGTAAATAATTTTTTATGGCTACCTATTTTGAAAGTTATAATTTATTTTAGAATATGAATGTAGTCCGTTAGAAAGAGGCATGTTCAATAAAGGAAGTAACACATCACAAAATAGTTTCATTTTAGATGGAATGTAATGTACCTGATCACCTAAATAAATCTAATTACTGTTTCCCATATTATTATAATCATTATATGTAATTAAATGTAATTTACCACAGACAAAAATCCTCTTAGATACTTGAAATATTATTCAGGGTCATTTCTGGCGGGTATGCAGTGAATGCCTCGCACGCAAGCGCCACTTTAGGGGCGCCAGATATTTGGTTACCGTTACAAAAACTCTCACCATAGACAAATAATATAAGAGACGGTTTAATGCATAGGCGACAAGTGGCACAACGTTTCTGCACCCTCGCCCGCGCATGGAGTCTCTGCAGTCGCGCGAACTACAAGACTGTTTTACATAAACAAAATAGAATAAAACAATTTAAAATATTATAAATGACAATGAATTTCAACATATTGCCTTTATTGTGGATAAATATTATAATATATCCTAATACATTAACTTTTGAGTCATTAAAAATGAAAATATACAAAATCAATCTTACATTGGTTTGTGTGAATACGCGTTGTGTTTGTCAAAATAAAGTCTCAAAACTAAAAATACGGAAATATTAGTTATGGTTGCAAGTTCTAAGGATGAGTAAAATTAGTATAGTTTTGTTCAATTTATTCAGGTTTTCCATTCTAATAAAGGAAATAAAAGTAAGTGAACCTTTAAAATGTCATTACCAGGTATAATTCGTCATAGTTGTATTGCAAAAAATTGTTAATAGTACCTAAATATTTTTGGCTACTTCGCAATTTGGGTTTAACAACAAAACATTTTTCAAATTCTCATCTGTCATTGATCAAAGAGAACAGTGGTACAAAATTTCAGAACTTATACATCTAAATGATCAAAGGTTGTGTGAAGATCATTTTGATGATGATCCACTTACAAGTACGTGTCGCAAAAGACTTAAATTTGCTTTACCATTTCAATCCTTACATCATACACCACCACATGGTAAAAATATCCAAGCTTTTTAAAGTACAGTATTTTCTGTAAAAAGAAACCTTTTTTTTCTGTGACATTGATAGTCGAGAACTACAACACAAATTGTGAAGCAGATGATGTAATTAATTAAATAACTTAAAGTCTTTAAAATTTTCATAGTTAACTAAAACCAATCACTTCTAAAACTATTAATGAATTGGAAAAAATTGAATTCCCATTCTTAGATAAATAACGTTATTCAAATGTTGACACTCAAACAATAAGCTATGTTTCTGGTTTTATACAACTTTTAATTGCGAAGAATGTGAGGCTAATTTGCAGGCAATTGTTCACCATAGTTTCACTTCCTTCAAAGAAGATGATGATGAAATACGTCTGATTTATGTACAGGGAAGTTGTTAAATTTCTTTCAATACTGCATGACGTTGTCATATTATTTGCCACTTTTAGTTCACATAGAAAATATAACTGAAAAAAATTAACACTTTGCAATAGGTCATAGAAATTTTGATTAATTCATCTGTCTGGAACAGAAATTATACGTATTATCGCAACTCATAAAAGTTTGTTTTCCCTTATTAATTAAAAAATATAATGATGGTAAGAGCAACAAAAATATTTTTTTGTAACTTAAAACGTACTACTTTCAATTTACTTTTTGTTTCAGACATGTTCCTGTCTTCATGGATACGGAGAATCTAGTTTTTAACTTCTTTTTATTAAAATGTTTGTTGGTTTTGTTGTCAATAATTTTAAAATAACAATGTACAATTTGATGTGATATTGGATTAATTTTCTTAAACATAATGTAATGTAATTTTAGTAGAAATATGTAATTGTGATTAATAATTTTTTTATATTATGTGCAGGTTAATAAGAAATTTTCATGTTTGCAGTTTTCTTATTTGTCTAAATCATTTGTCTCAAACTTGTTTATTATAATTATTTCATTACAAATAATTGAATATGAAATACATATATAATAAACAATTTTAAGACAAACTGTAAAATTTACCTACCCATAATCAAAACTACCAAATTGAAATATCCTGCTTGTAAGAATTAGTTCTGCACCCCGCTAGGGGTGCGCTCAGATCGACGCGATGCCAGCTGTTTGTATGGGATCGACCGCTCCCTTATTACTTTCTCTATGACTCTCACTTCTATAGCTTCGTTCGCAGAACAGTCAGAGACTATCAGAAACTGTCCGACGCATCAGCACTCGTCTTTTGGCATTCGTAGAACGAAAATTCCTAACTGCTGACAAACCGTCAGGCGTTCGCAGAGCAAAATATTGTAGTTGGAAACCAATTTCTGACAGTCAGAAAAATCCGCGGACTCGTAGGAAATTTTGAGTTGGAGACCTGCGCACTTGCATTATTTGAATTACAGTAGGTCGACATGTTTTGTTTTGTTTCAAGCTGACCTAAATTGGTATTTTGATTTTATGGAAACTTTTGCATAAATATTTGTTTTATTTGGGACTTGTACTAGTCTAAATTTATGGTTATTGGTGATCCTAATTATGTATTATTTTGGTGTTCTCTCTTAACTATAGATACAAAATAAATAGAAACAAATATGATAGTTTAGAAGCCGTTTGTGTGCCTCACACTATCGCATCTCTGTATTGATCTGTGTTTCTTACTAAGCATTATTTGTGTTAATGTAAGATTTTTATTTTTGTTGAGTGACGAAGAGTTATTCGGAAGATTTAACGAGCTAAAACTAAAAAATGAGGACTATTTATAGGTAACTGTACCGCAGTTTAATGAAATATAATTCATAGAACACTTTCGAGTAAGCCGACAAGGTGCAAATAAAATAGCAGAAAGATGAAAGATTAGAGCAGTAAGAGTATTTACCAAAGTGAAGAGTTTGATAAAATGAGTGGCTATGACCAATTTTTATGGTTTGCTGGACATGAATCAGCATCCCATAGAGATGTCGCTGACCGACTTTGCATTCCAATCAGCACATTGAGGAAGGTTGTGAAGAGAACAAACTCTTATAGCAATCTGTCTCCTAATATCATAACCTGGCCAACAGCTGAAGAGCAATTGCACATAAGGCAACAGTTTTCAGTCAATGGATTTTCAAGAGTCGTAGGCTCAATAGCCATATTAGAATCGACAAACCGCAGGAAGATCCCGATTTTTATATTAACAGAAAAGGATTTTATTCAATGCAGGTATTTGTTTTCTTAATCATACTTTATTGATACTTTTATTTAATTTTAATATTTGCAATGTAGTTACAGGTTGTATGTGATCACCAAAGGCAAATATGGGATGTTGTAGTGGGTTTTCCTGGATCTGCCCACGACAGAAGTGTTCTTCAAGTTTCTCCACTCTCTGATACTCTTTCACAAAAATGCGAAGAAAATAATTTTCTGGGTGATAGTGGATACCCTAGTTTATGGCACTTATAAACCCCATACAAAGACAGAGAGTTCTAACTAGGATACAACAAAATTATAATGTAAGATTGGCAAAGACTCCAAGCAATTGCTTGGCATTCTTAAACACAAATTTCTGTAGCTCTACCATGTAAAGGTTAGAAAAAATGAAGATATTACCAATTTCATTAAAGCAAGTTGTGCTGTCCACAATTTGGCATTCGATGACAATTTTGTTCTTGATGAAAATAATTTGCCTCTAGTCAACGAGCAAGTTCTTCAAGAATACAACTATAATCTTCCAGCTGAAGATAATCGTGACCGTCTTCAAATGCGAACTGGAGCAGATAATAATTAACAAATGAATTATTCATGTTTTTTATTGAATCCCATCAATTTCTTGTAATAAACTCACTTTATTATGTGCTCATGAATTACTCATGTATACACACTTAGTAAATACTGTATTCAACAAGTGTATTTTTTTGATGATTGAAGTGTCAAATTTTGAATTTGTTTATCTATAGTTTGGACAAATTGAAATATCTATTTGCATGTTATTCCAGGAGATATAACAGGTCAGTAGTTTATTTTTTAAAATCAGGTAGGGTGGCTAAAACTAAAAACACATTCTATGGTATATTAACAGAAAAATTTTAAGTACCTCTCTGTAGAATATCCAGCTATATTCAGTAACAAATTTGTAATTCTATTATTTGAAAATGCATTTCATTAGCCAAAATATGAAGAATTCATACAACTAAGAAAAAGACTTATTTTCAATTTTTCCAGCAAATTTTTTTTAATTAAATCATTTCTGTTCCTTAGGAGATCATTGTTTTCTTTCAGTATATCATTCTTTTCTCTTATTAGTTTTTGCTTATCTAGCTGCTACAACTTCTCTAATTTTATTTTTTTAAAATTCATCTTCTCTTTGTGTCTATCTTCTTTGTCTTTTCTAATTTTTTCCATGATCTCATGGGAATTTCTTATTCTTGGCTTTTTGGCTAAAAGCTTATTCTTCTCATTTTTAAATACTGGCCCTATTGATTCTTTTTTAGTTGGAACCTGACTTATAGTCTGAGTGGAGGGAACCACAGTGGGTTTAATATTCTTTCTCTTTCTCAAAATATCCTCCATCTCATCTACAAATTCAAAATATGGCCTGCCACCACTAGTTTGATTTTTTCATCAATATATTTCTTTTAATTTCTTTCGAGGACTCTCCACTTATCCTTACAATTTGACGGAGATACAATAAGATTATATTTTTTTTCACTTCTAAAGAGATTATTTCCCCCATTTTCTTGAAATTTCTAATTTGGAATGTACCAACTTGACTTCTGTATTTCCTATATAAATCTAATATTTTTAGAGTATTTTCCCTGGTCCACACATGGTTATGCCACTGATTTCTGTTGCATATGTGTTTTCTCTACATTCCCTTGACATCTGTGATGCTGTCGCTATAGTCTCCGTAGGCTTTAAACGTAAAGGTACTGGGTTATTATTAACCCTAGAACACTTACCATCGTAAATTTTACGACGGGCATCTAGTTTGACCACGTGTTTATCGTCGCGAAGCATCTATAAAAGTTGAGCGCCCGTCTATGCCTTAGTAGACTTGAGTTCGACCTGCCACGTATTTAGTATGGTGCAAAGTGCCAAGGAAGTGGGTTATTTCAACGGTAGTGTCGTATTTTTTACGAAGGTGAGTATTAACGTTATTATTAAACATTTGGCATCGGGACCGATTTTTCATATTTATTTCAAACTAAATAAATATGGATAAAAAGAAATTAGATATGTTGAGACCGCTAATCCCACAAGAACTGGAATTTGAAATGGAGAAGTGTTTACAAGATCTTTTTCCTGGTGAAAGTGATGAAAATGTCTGCGAATCGGATAGCGGCTCCGAATTGGATGACGACGTTGTAGTATTTGTTCCATCGTGGTCAGAATATAGCCCTTCAAGTGACTCCGATTCTGATTATGATAAACCATCAACTAGCAAAAATGAAAATCAAACATGACGAAAAGGGAAAACAAATTCCTGAAGAGCGGGGATCAGTATAACGTTGGAACAAATATTACTGAAAGCGAACATATGCAAGAGTGTTCAGTTATAGATGACGAGAACAATAAAACAGTTCCCACAAATCTAAACAGAGCGGAATGCCAGCTGCCTGTAGGTCTTACTGAAAGCGATGATATTATGCAAGAGTCTCCATTTACAGATGAAGAGAATAATACTACAGTTTCTAAGAATCTTAAATTTAAGGAATGCCAGCTACCTGTAAGTCTTAAGGGAAAAATGGCCATAGGTGGTCCTCGGTGGTAAAGGCGGTAACTAAAATACCATCGCGTAATATTTTGCATATCAAACAAGGTCCTACAAATGATGCTAAAGCGGCAGAAACCCCTCTGGATGTTTTTCTTTGTCTGCTAGATCCAAGTATCCTAGAAAAAATAGTGGAGTACACAAATCACGAAATTTCAATCCGTTCGCAGAAATACACTACCCAAAAATTGACTACCTCACAAGTGAATTTGAAGGAACTTCATGCTTTACTTGGACTATTGATATTTGCTGGTTGTCAAAAACATAATCATTTGTCTACAAGAAAGATGTTTGATGACAAAATTTCCGGGTCCATATACAAAGCTACTATGAGTCGCGAAAGATTCGAGTTTCAAGTTGACTGCTTACGTTTTGACAAGAAGGAAACTAGACCTGAAAGAAAAATAGACGATCCATTAGCACCAATTCAAGAAATATGTGACCAACTAATAAGCAACTGTCGAAGATCATATAAACCAGGGTCATACGTTACAATATACGAGCAGCTCTTAGCTTTAAGTGGTAGATGTCCCTTTAAGATGTACATACCCAATAAACCTTCAAAGTATGGCTTGAAATATGTTATGGGGTGTGATGTTGGCACAAAGTATATGTTCGATGCTGAAGTATATTTGGGAAAGGGAACCAAAACCGATGGACAACCATTAGGACAATATTACGTAAAAAAATTAACCCAAGCAATTTATGGAAGCAACAGAAACATTACCATGGATAGTTTGTGCACTAGTATGCCACTGGCTAAGGAATTATTGAAGCCTTCATATACCTTGACCCTGGTAGGCACTCTAAGAAGCAACAACGAAGAGATACCGCCACAAATGTTGGATAGTAAAAATCGACCTATTGGAAGCTCACTACATTGCTTTGATAACGAAACAACAATGGTATCCTTTAAAACTAAGGTGTCAAAAGTAGTTATTTTACTATCTACTATGCATGATAGCTCGGAGGTACAAAACATGACATCAGGAAAACCGGATTTAGTTAAGTTTTATAACAAAACTAAATACGGCGTCGATACGTTTGATCAAATGTGTGGGAGCAGAAGTACTTCACGAAAAACAAGCTTTGCCTTTTTTATGGCATGATGAATTTTTCCTGCATAAACGTCTGGATAATTTATAATCATAATCAAAGAAGAAAGGGATGTAAAACTGTTTCAAGAGAAGAGTTTATGGCTATTCTCTCAGAACAGCTCACGAAACAGTGGTTGGAGCAGCGCGTAAAATGGCCAACTTTAAACCGTCCAGTAAGGCTGTTGATATAAAATATTTTAAATCTGGAGGACAGGAAACACCAATAGAAAATGTGGAGAAACGAGCAATGTATCAATTTCGTTCAGCCAAAAAACGCCGTATGACAACTCACTATTGCCAACACTGCCATCGGCCTTTTTGCGGGGAGCATCGCGCCCTTCTTTGTGTGTCCTGCAGTCAAAATATATAAAATATACCCGTTTTTTATTAGATTTAGTGCGTTAATACCCTGTTCTTTGTTACAAAAATTTTACGAATTTATTAAAGCTTAGGAACATTTTCTTTAGAGTTGTTTCGTTTTATCGTCGTAAATCTTACGATGGTTAGTATTAAAAGGTGATTTAGTATGGTAAGTATTCTAGGGTTAAGGAAAGTGTTGTTGATTATAATAAATTCGGACATTTCTCTATCTATAACAAAATGTTTATAGATAAATGACTAGATAATTGGCTAGTATGAGAGTACTCACTTTCCATATTTTTCAATTAAGATTCAACTAATGCAATATGTAAGTTTTATATCACGAAATAACAGATACGTGTAGGTGAAGCAATTTTATGGATGAATGGAAAATACCAAAATCAGAGAGGTTGTGTTTATAGTAGTTGGATCGTTTCCCACTTTTTGGAATTGACAGATGTAATCCATAATCCGATCGCAGATAACAAGAGTCAGAAATCAGTCACGGACTTGTTTCAAACCGCACTTGCGCAGACAAAAAATTCCAACTAGTCCGGAATTTACCTGTGCGAACAAAGCTTATTATAACAAAAGGATCTCACATAGTTTTATACCAATTATATGTACCATACATATCATATTCGAACTCGGTAAACTTTGATTATACTACACCCATATAGATAGATTTCAGTTTTTGAGTAATTATTTATGAGTTGCAGGCACGCGGCGCGGCGTCTCTGTCACTAAGGATGAAGGATGCCGTCCTCTCTGAGGCAATCTCCGGTTGACGATTATGCCTTTGTCGGTTGTGAGTTTTGCGGCATATATAGAACAATGTATGGGTTTTCCTATTCTTTGCATTAATCGACGGCGTGTGCTTCAGAGATGCATAAAATCAGCTTTTCTAAAGATTCGGATATGTTTACATTTTCGGGTTTTTCATATTTTTACATAGCGTCCGGGCGTTCCGTTCCAATTCAGTTTCAGTTATTTGAATTCATGATTTCTGCTTCTGTTGTTAATTTGATGTAATACTGGTCTTCTCAAAAATTAAGCTTTATTCTTATTATTAGTGTCTGCTTAGTGCTTAAGCAGTATACGGATTTTTTCTTGTTCAGTTTGAGGTTTATTGTGAGTTATAAAATCATTCTTCGGGTCAGTTACCTAGTCAATGGTTTCTAGTTTTCAGAAATGAGCGAAAGGCACTGACAATAGTAGAAAATATTATCTGGAGCCCCATATAAGAAATGCCCAATGAAAATGAAGGCGCAGCGGAAAACTTAGTGGATCGCTGAAAACATTCCTAAAACCGAGCTGTTCTTCGCCGATTCTACCCACGAAAAAAGAACAGCTTGTTGCTGAGCCAATGGTCATTGACGATCGGCAACCATCCACCTTTGGAACACATATTCCACTCCATTCACACTCTGATGTGAACACGGTAAGCGAAGACAGATAAATTGCTGCACCCATTGCCGATATTCCTATTGATGATCCTTCTACAGGACCGAATCAATTAAGTCATCATATTATCCAATCCATCGTGACAAAAGGCGCTGTCCAAATTATGGATAACTTTCCTGCTGATGAAATTGGTAGAACATTCTTATTCACGCAATATTTAAGGAAATTTCCCAACGGCGAAAAAGAGACTGGTTGGTTTATTCTAAAGAAATCAGTTGTATTCTGCATTTTTTGTAAAGTTTTTAGTACGTTGTTTCATAAATCAACCACAAGCTACTCTAATTGGAAAAACCTTTCTGTTGATAATTCTCACCACGAAAATAGTATGGAACATATGAAATGCGCTCAGTATTTGCATGAATTGAAATCACATTTGAATGAAGAACTCACTATCGATAAAGAGCAATAAAAACAGTATGAAATTGAAAAAAGGCGATGGGGTGCAATTATTAGAATAATGATTTGTATGGTGCAGTATTTGGCTGGTCAAGGGCTTTCAGGGATGACAAGTGAAATCTATATGAACCAAATAATAGTAATTATTTGGAACTAGTTGAAATGATTACCAAATTCGATCCAGTTATGATGGAACATCTGAGCAATATTCGAAAGTCTAAGGACAAGGAGTTGAGTCAATATATACCTCATTATCTGAGCAATCACCTTCAAACATTTTCTGGCGTTTTGCTAAGTTTTAAATACTACAAGAGAAGAGCTTTTCAATTTTTTAAAAGCAGAAGTATTGTCAAAATTTTAAATAGGCCTTCATGATATGAGAGGTCAGGGTTACGACAATGGTGCTAATATGTCTGGCAAGCTTGTGGGCCTTCACGCTCAAATTCAAAAAATTTACCAAAGAGCAATGTTTTTGCCTTGTTCAGCGCACACGTTAAATTTAACTGTAAATGATGCAGCTAAAATTTCATATGAGACTGTAGGTTTTTCTCAATCATTCAGGAGATGTTCAATTTTTTATCTGCCTCACCCTAGTTGAATAACTTTATACTCAACGTTATTTTATGAAATAAACGGTTTTGAAGATTAAAACTAACTTTTACGCATCTGTAATATGCCCTGAACAATATTTTATAATAGAACTGTCACTTGTATACACATCGGGGGATGTATCGCTAACAAACCGAAACTTGTCCAAAAATATAATATATCTGGATTTATAGGACACTCTGTTTTCATTCTAGTCAGCCGAAAATCAATATAGTACATCTGTGAGATACCTTGAACAATATTAAATTATAAAATCTGTCACTTGTATACACTCTGTAGGCTGTATCGTTCTAACAAACTGAAAATTCTCCAAAAATTAGGTATTTCAAGTATCATAGCACCCGTTGTTCTGGTTTTAGTTAGCTGCATATCAATAGGGTTCATCTTTGAGACGCTCTGAATAATACCCAATCATAAAATTGGTCACTTGTACATACTTCGGAGGCTGTATCGTGCTAACAAACTGCCATTTTCCCAAAAATGCCGTACTGAAAGTACTATAGCACCTGTTATACTAGCTCCGATGAGGTGAATATTAATAGAATTCATCTGTGTGATGTTCTGAATAGTATTCAATCATAAAATTGTGGACTTGTTGCACTCCAGAGGCTGTATCATGCTAATAAACTGAAATTTTTAAAAAATTACAAAAATGTCGTACTCAAAGTACCATAGTACCCGTTGTACTGGATCTGGTGAGCTGAGAGTCAATGAGGTTCATGTGTTAGATATATTGAACAATATTTAGTCATGAAATTGGAGACTTTTTGCATCTACCTAAAAGTGGCCGACGACAACGAAGATGACACCGACGACGACGACGACCAATTTTCAGGAACTTTGGCGTAATGATATCACTTTCTCTTCCATATTACATTCATTATGTAAAATTCGATAACATAGTTGTTAGATTTTTTTGTGACAATGTTACCAGTCTTATTTACTGGAGTGTGTATTGTTTATTACGTTCCATATGCATCAATAATTTCATATAACATTACTTATTATGAAGATAAAACAAATTACTTGCTTTCCTTTTATGGATATCAGATCAAATCACTTCACTTCAGTTGCTATCACAAAGTTGACGTGTTCCTTTCATCCGCTGCAAAGTGATGAGTCATCCTCCCCCTCGCCGATGCTGCACGTCAACTTAAACACATCCATTTACTGATTATTTTACACTACTTTTATAAGTGTGGTTGAATTGATTTTTGTCTCGTGTTTTGATAACAGATTATGGATTCTGAGTTTAAGAAACTAAAATCGTGGTCTCGTCTTGAACGAGACAGGATTGCTGGTGGAGCTTTAACTGGAACACTACAATTTATATGTGTGACCTACTGCATTGCGTATAAACATGTTAACATGAACTTACTTCCAAAAATTTTTGCTTAAGCACTTCTGGTGCAAATGACAGATTGAATAAAGTTTTGAAGTTAAACTCATAGACAAATCAAAAAAGAGACGGTTTGTTTTATAGGCGGTATGTGGCACAACGTTTCTACGCCACTGACACGCGCATGGAGTCTCTGCAATCGCGAACTACAAGAACTGTTTCACATCAACATAATAGAATAATAAACGCTTTTTAATATTAAAACTAACTTTTCCGCATCTTTGACATGCCCTGAACAATATTCTATCATAAAACTGTCACTTGTCTACACTTCGAGGGATGAGGGATGTATCGTACAAACCAAAATTTCACCAAAAATAATCAAAAATGTAGTATATCTGAATTTATAGGACACACTGTACTTGTTCTAGTCAACTGAAAATCAATAGAGTACATCTGTGAGACACCTTGAATAATATTCAATCATAAAATTGGTCACTTGTATACACTCTGGAGGCTGTATCGTGCTAACAAACTGAAAATTCTCCAAAAATGACAAAAATCTGGCACTTTAAGTACCATACCACCCGTTTTATTGGCTTTAGTGAGCTAAATATCAATAAGGTTTATCTTTGAGACGCGCTGAATAATATACAATCATAAAATTGGTCACTTGTATGTACTCCGGAGGCTGTATCGTGCTAACAAACTGAAATTTCTCCTAAAATGACAAAAATGTTGTACTTAAAGTACTATAGCACCTGTTATACTGGTTCTGGTAAGCTGAAAATCAATGGGGTTCATCTGTGAGATATCCCGAATAATAATAAATCTCAAAGTTGATAACTTGTTGCACTCTGGAGGCTCTATCGTGCTAACAAGACATGTAACGGAAAGTGGCCGATGACAACGACGTGTTGTTGTTGATGTGAATCGTCAATATAACTCAAATTATTTTTTCAAAATTCCAACGTTTTTTGGGGTAAACCAATACTTTTCTCGCATATTAGATAGGTTGGGCGGAAAAGTAAAATATGTTTTATCACCTATACTTTACAAGTTAAAGTTGTTAACTATATGTCTGAACATAGAATGAATACAAAAATAAACGGTTTTAAAGATTAAAACTAACTTTTCCGCATCTGTGGCCCTGAACAATATTCTATCATAAAATTGTTACTTGTATACACTTCGGGGGATGTATCGTGCTAACAAACCGAAATTTCTCCGAAAATAACCAAAAATTTAGTATATCTAGTTTTATAGGACTTGCTGTGCTCGCTCTAGTGAACTGAAAATCAATAGGGTACATCTGTGAGACACCTTGAACAATAATTATTCATAAAGTTGATCAATCGTATACTCTCTGGAGGCTGTATCGTGCTAACAAACTGAAAATTCTCCAAAAATGACCATAAATGTATTACATCTGGATATATTGGACACGTTGTACTGGCTCTGGTGAGCTGGAAATCAATAGGGTTGATCTGTGAGATGTCGTGAATACTATTAATAAAATTTGTGACTTGTTGCATTCCGGAGGCTGTATCGTGCTAACAAACCGAAATTTTTCCAAAAATGTGGTACTCTAAGTACCATAGCACCCGTTGTACTGGCTGTGGTGACCTAGCAATCAGTAGGGTTCATCTGTCAGATGTCTTGAACAATACTGGATAATAAAATTTGTGACTTATTGCAGTCCAGAGGCTGTATCGTGCTAAGAAACCGAAATTTTTCCAAAAATGACAAAAATGTGGTACTCTAATTACCATAGCACCCGTTGTACTGCCTCTGGTGAGCTAGAAATCAGTAGGGTTCATCTGTGAGATGTCGTGAATAATACTGAATAACAAAATGTGTGACTTGTTGCAGTCCAGAGACTGTATCGTGCTAACAAACCTAAATTTTTTCAAAAAATTACAAAAATGTGGTACTTTAAGTACCATAGCATCCGTTGTACTGGCTCTGGAAAGCTGAAAATCAAAAGGGTTTATCAGTGGGATATCGTGAACAATATTCGATCCTAAAATTTGTGACTTCTTGCAGTCCGGAGACTGTATCGTGCTAACAAGACATGTTACCAAAAGTGGCCGACGATGACGATATACACACAGGATTTTTTTCCTGCTCTTCTTGCTAAAAAACGAAAGAATAATTCAACAATATTTTTCAAAATTCCAACTTCTTTTGGGGTAAACCAATACTTTTGTCGCATATTAGATAGGGTTGGGCAGAAAAGTAATATCTGAAATATTTGACAGCACTGCAACAAAGAAGAATAAAAACTTGATCAGAGCAAACTTTCCTGGTTCAAATTCGTTTAAAACTAACTGTTGCAGAACAAAAATAGAAAACAACAAATTATCTACTACGTAGAGGCACTTTTATCCCCGGTCCACCCCAGTTCTGGAGTCTAGTTCGTGACTCCATATAAATTAAGGTGTGTTTTCATTTCTTAGACCTATTAATATGATACATTTTCTTGAATAAATGTTCTTAAGTATATGTATTTTTCAATAAATAATGTGTTTCTATAGAAATGAATGTTGACTTTGGCCTTTATCAAAATTTATAGTGTGACAATAACAACTTTTTTTGGAGGTAGAAAAACCTGCAACAGGTTCCCAGTTCTTTTTGGTTATGTGGGATTTTTATTTACTAAAAAATTCCTCAATCTTTTGTAGCTATCAGCCGTGACAGTGGAACCATTCTCTCGGAATTTTACTTCTATGTCACTTTCTTCATTAGTTTTTTCATCTTACGCAATTGTCGAGTCTATCTCTTCTTCTGCTTCTTCTATTCTCAATACTTCTGTTATTGCTTCAAGTACCACAGCACCCGTTGTACTGGCTTTAGTGAGCTCAATATCAATAGGGTTCATCTTTGAGACGCTCTGAATAATATCCAATCATAAAATTCATCAGTTGTATATACTCCGGAGGCTGTATCGTGCTAACAAACTGAAACTTCTCCAAAAATGACAAAAATATCGTACTTAAAGTACTGTAGCACCGGTTGTATTGGCTCTGGTGAGCTGTAAATCAATAGGGTTCATCAGTGAGATGCCCTGAATACTATTCAATCATAAAATTGGTGACTTGTTGAACTCCGGAGGCTGTATCGTGCTAACAAACTGAAATTTATCGAAAAACGACAAAATGTCGTACTTCAAGTACCATAGCACCCGTTGTACTGGCTCTGGTGAGCTGAAAATCAATGGGGTTCATCTGTGGAATGTCCTTAACAATATTCCATCATAAAATTGTTGACTTATTGCACTCCGGAGGCTGTATCGTGCTAACAAGACTTGCAAGGAAAAGTGGCCGACGACAACGACGACGACATACACACAGGATTTTTTCTAAAAACCGTTTTTTCGTGTTGTTGTTGATGGATAACGTAAAAATAACTCAACAAAAAATTTCAAATTTCCAACTTTTTTGTGGGTAAACCAATACTTTTCTCGCATATTAGATAGGTTGGCGGAAAAGTAATAATAAACGGTAACAAAGAATGTTCACAATAACTGATTCATCATTTTATAACTGATATACAATTTCGTACGTCATCTATTACAGTTACATAACTTCTCCACCCATAGGCGCAAAAACAATACGGATGAAGGGTTGTTTTCGGGTTCATTGTGGTCTTCTGATGGGTGTCTCGTTTTTTTGGGTTGTCTCCATCTATACCATGTGCAGAGTATAATTGACATTATAATAACTACTGATAAGCTAGGTATATTCCAGAATAAAGCATGGACTTCTTATTTTGTACTAATTTGGTAAATTTTACTTGTTATCGAAGAGTATTTATGGCTCGAGATTTATCGAATGTAATTTCAACGGTATATCTTGATATATATTTGTTCTTTGAAGCCATGGACTCCATTCTAATTTTGGCAATATTAATGGGTGACTTTTAAGCAATATACAAAATTCTTTCACTAAATCACTTTTGAATTCGGCACCACAATCATACATAAGGGAGTATGGTACTCCAAAGTGAATAAACATTCTTTTAATGATTTTGAGTTTAGACTAGTTTCTATATTATAGGATTGGCCATATTTGGAAAATGCATCAAGGGCAGTCAAAAATTAAGTATTTTGAATCACATCCATATGAATAGTTTCAAACGGCTTTCTAGGTGTGACTGTTAGAGAAAACTTTATTCGTGTTGTATGGCAAATTTCGGGACTATTTATACAGTGTCTATCATAATGTTCGCTATATATGGGAAACATTTTTAGTTGTAGCATATAGGAAAATTTAATATATGCGATCGATACTGTATGGTCAGTAACCTAAAAATACATTTTGACATCAGTCACGGCGGCAAATTCTAGAAATTTGATGTGAAAATGCGAAAAGTGGGATTAAATGGCAAAATATCGAAAAAAAGTTATTTGTAAAAAGTGATTAGAATGATATTTTAGGAGTAAGTACGCAATTTTAAGCAAAAACAACAAAAAACCAAAAAAATCGTATTTTCCCTAATGCGGTCTTCTGAAATGGTATTGCCCAAATTTCATTGTTGAAAGACTTCAAGTTACACAATATATAAAGTAAAAACGTGAAACTATTCAGAATTAATTATTGAAATCATTCCTAGAGAATTAAATAGAAATATTAGTTGAGCAATTGTTACTTTTCTGTAGCTATACCCTGTATCTTATCAATTTGTGATGTTTAAAATAATATAGTACTGATACCACAATTGAAAAGAACCGTTTTTGATATTTTGATGAAATATTTCATTAAATTATTAGAACTCATTACCTATTCCTAATAATCATAATAAATTGAATTAGTTGACCAACTTATCACTATTTTTTGAAACAATATTTGACACTACCCACTAACTAATACTAATAAACAACTTATTATTTCAAAACACAGATTAAAAATTATACATGCCCTCCTTCTCGTTCCATACATTTCACCGTCCTGAAATTCATTTCTCTTTGAACATTTTGGAGCGTACCTTGGTTAATAGCATATACGCAATCCCTTATGCATTGTTCTAAATGTGCGACGTCTCTGGAGGGTCTTTCTCGATAAACCTTGTTTTTTAAATACCCCCTCAAGCAAAAATTCCAGAAGGCCAATGATTTACTGGATAGCGACTTATCCAATGGTCGCCAAAATCGTTATCTAACCATCTTCTTACTTCTCGAGTTGAAAGAATTGATGCACCGTCCTGTTGAAAATACAGATTGGCTCGCTTTGCCAATGGGATATCATCCAAAAATTGGGTTAATTAGTTTTATAACAAAGTTAAATAAGTCTGGCATTGAGGTTTTCTCTATAGAATAATGGACTAATATTGACAATTCCTAATTCCGCACCATACATTAACCTTCAATCTGTATTGGTCTTTATTTGCAATAAAATAATTGGTGTTTGTGTCTGCCCATCAACGACAGTTGTGAGCTTACTGCTCCATCTTCTGTGAAATTTGAATTGTCTTCTAAATTTCTTGATACCAAGCGCAAAAATCAAACCGGGCGTCAAAATCTCTATCCTTCAGAACTTGAATAAATTTAGGCTTGTGCGGCTGAAACTTCTTGCTTTTCAAAATACGGCCAATTGAGTTGGAAGAATTATTAAGGTTTTGATAATTTTGCGCTATGGATATTTCAGGATTCTCTTCAACGGTCAAAAGCACTTCCAAACTATTTTCTTCATTAACCACAGTTTTTTTCATGAGGCACTTTAAATTTGTTTTCTACTGAACCAGTTTTCTCAAACGCCTTTAATAATCTTGCTACATTTGGAAAATGGACGTTTTGGCCAGGATGTCTTTGGTAAAAATATTAGCAGCTTCTCTTGAGCATTTCGAAATTTCTCCGCAAATTAGAACCAACTCTATCCTTTATTCACGTGACAGTATAGAAGGCATTTTCAGTAAAAATATCTTTACAAAATGTGTAAATATTAGTAGGTAAACTTAACATAAACGGAAAATTATGGATCAAATGTCACAATGATGTTACATGAGTATTTATGATTTGAAAGCCCGCTTAGTTAATTTAAAATTTTGTATTGGGGCAAAATTGCTAGAGAAAAATGGGCTCTAGGATGGTGAAATGTATGGAACTAGGAATCGCTATGAAACGTATGCAGACATTTTAAAGATAGTGAATAATATTAGCGCATTGGGTTTTGTCAATATTATTTTAAAAAGGAAGTATTACGCTTCTTATTAAATGATAATTTGGAAATTACGTTACCCAAACTACTTCAACAATGAAATCGGTGCAATATCATTTCAGAAGAGGGCCATGGCGAAAAATACGATTTTTTTATTTTTGGTTTTTATGGCTCCAAATTTCATATGTGGTCTTAAAATAGCGTTCTAATCAGTTTTTCCAAATAACTTTATTCGATGTTTTGCCATTTAACCCCACTTTTCGCATTTTTACAACAAATTTTTCGAATTTGCCGCCATGACAGTGGCCACGTGACTGATGTCAAAATGTATTTTTAGGTTATCGACCATGCACGATCGATCGCATATATGAAATTTTCCTATATACTACGACTAAAATGTATTCCCATATGTAGCGAACATTATGGTGGACACGATATACCTAGTGATATCTGAAATCATGTCAGGTCTATAATATATGTTTTTCAGAGCGGCTTGGGTTTCGTTAATGCTTCTATATCATGCTTTTGTTTCATGATGATATTTAATACAAGTTTCTCGTTCATCTTCCTTTTCGATGTCCCTTACAAATTTATGTGATATTACTAATTTATTATATTTTTTTTAAATATTGTCGTAATGTAGTTGTTAATAGTGGAACTAAGTTCATGTTGGAATTTTTTATATGAATGCAATCAAGTTTCTTGGTGTAGATATAATGTTTTTGAATGTTATCTGAATCATCAGTTACGTAAGCTGTTATACGTGATTTATTTGTAAATATTTCACTGTTTGTTATATGAAAATATCTTGATTTACCCTGTATTATTATTATTTGCCTTTTATAATGAATTGTTACATTCTTGGTAATCGGTATTTCTATAATAGGATTTTCGATTGCTGTGTGTATTTTTGCTTTGTCATCATTATAAATATTATCAAAGTTTTACTTTTCTATATGTGTAGGTTCACTATTTTGATTTTGAGTATTTTGATCATCTCCTATTTCAGTTGAATTTATTGAATTTAGTAAATCATCCAATTCATTAATATCTATATATGAAGTTGTATCATCGACTGGTTCGATAAGGTTTTCTAAGAAAGTATCTGTTACTTGATTTATGTCACCTGGTTCTCCATTCAAATAATTATTTTCGTTGGATTGATTATTTTATTCATTTTATGATGTTATTTATAATTCTACTCTGCTAAGAGCGTCGGCAATTTTATTTGGAGTTCCCGATTTATAATGAATTTCATAATGAAATTCGGAAATTAATAGTCGCCACCGTACAAATTTTGCGTTCGGTTCTTTCATATTAAAGAGGTATTTTAAAGGTTTATGGTGTGAAATTATATTTATTTTTTGTACGAAAAGATAGCACCTAAATGTTTTTAGAGCGAAGACTCTTGCTAGTAACTCCTCTATGTTGCTATACATTATTTCAGCATTGTTTAACGTTCTAGACGCATATGCAATTGGTAAATCTATACCAATTTTGCCTTGGCTAAGTATAGCACCAATTGCATAATTAGATGTATCAGTAGTAATATGGGGATATTGTAAAACAGGTGTGTTTGTCAAAATAGTTATACAGGTATTGAAAGAATTTATAATTTCTGGTGAATGCTCTAATTTAGTACCATTTTTCAAACATCTATTAAGCGGCTTTATTAACTCATAGAAGTCCTTGATAAATCTCCTATAATAACCTATTAGTCCCAAGCATGATTTAATTTCTTTTGTATTTCTGGGTAAAGAAAATTCTTTAACTGTTAGGATTTTCTTAGGTTTGGGTATTATGCCATCTAGAGTCACAACATGACCCAAAAATTCTAATACTCTACAAAGAAAACGACTTTTGTCTTGAAGTATTTTTAGTTTTGTTTCTCTAAGTCTTTAAAGAACTGCTTTTAAATTTTGAATCTGTTAATCTGAAATAATTATATTATCCATATATACTATATACTATACATATTTGATTCTGAAGATTTTCCAATACGTTGTCCATAACCCTTTGGAAGGTGGCTGCAGCATTCTTCAAGTCAAAAGGCATCCACGTATACTCATAATGGCCATTCACTTCGGTGAATGGTGTTTTCGGGATTGATTCAGAGTCTATATCTATTTAGTTGAACCCGGATTCCAAGTCTACTGTAGTAAAATACTGACACCGTCCTAATTTGTCTAAAATTTCTGTCATATTTGTTTTTTCGTTAACCCTCCGGTAACACACAGCAAGGCTGAATGTCTACTTTCCGCCTGAATGTTCTCTCTTTGGAACTATCTAGATTGCAATACGTCATCTACCTTGACTCTGTCTGATGATTTTTAATATTTGTCGTTGAACTTTCCCTTTGAATACATATGAAGGGTCCAGTAGAAAAACGATGAGGGTCCATTTTTAGGGAAATTGATATTTTGACGGCATATTTGTGCTTATAACCTTGCTGGGGAAAACAACCAGATTCACCTGAAAATCGCATTTTAAAATAGGCGACAACGTGGAAGAACGATGAGACTCCCGCGCTCCAAAGGAAGAACGATGAGGATTCACCTCGCCGGATGTTTAATGTTACCTGCGTTTTCTGTTTCTCAGTCTGTTTTCTGCACCGAACGCAGCAGTATTCGTAGCCGCTATCACTGCATTTTTGTTAATTTTATAAAACGCAGTGTTGAACTTACTGTCCTCAGTGTTAAACTCTTAAACAGTCGGGTGTTTCTCGAGTGAAATTGACCACGGTTATAAACGAAATCAACAGGAAAAGTGAACCAAAAAAAAGGAAGATATATGGACCAATGAAGAACGTTATGAAAAAACTTTGTCTGGCATCTCATGAAACAGGTAACAACTATGAATATAAACGTTTCAAGTGTTTTGATGTTGTAATTAAAACTTCAAGAAAACGCAATATTACTGAGTTCAACAATATGCGTACAAAAGATGATCAGGACACACTTCCGGTAAAATGGCGCCGGTAGAATAGCTATGAAAATAATAGAGGAAAAAGGAAGACGGATTCATAAGATACAGGAAATATAACAAAATAGAGCGAAAACTCTTGAGAATATGAAAATACAAACCAGGAACAAAAATACATGGAAAAAATGGGAGGAAGATGACAGGTTGTCCTTGTCTAATGCCAAGAAGGAGCCAAAAACATGCTTTTTTCTTAATTTTCATGTTTTGTTTATAAATTGAGTAGAAAAATTCGTGAACCGTTTAACTGTCTACATGCTTACTGCCAATGCTGTCACAATCCTCCAAATCTTAGAATACTAAACTAAAAAATGTTGATACTCACATCCCTCTGGGCGGCTGCAAAGCATCTACTTGCATGGAATTAATATTATTACTATTTTCGCATATGATACCAGAGATAGTAATTTCTTTGATCTGTCGTATCTGTCCTTGTGTGAATCCTGCTTCAGGATGTTCATACCAAAATCGATCACATTGTCGTATACGCAGTAACTGTCGTATGAAGATCCAGAAAAATGTTGTACCAACTTTTGCCCCCGGATAGTTTCTTTCCAGAAGTCCACCAACATACAAATCCACATCATCGACGTTTGTATATACTGCCTTAAGTTTTTCTATATTCTGACTTAAAAAAATTCAGTTTTTAGTTGAATAGTCATGCTCATACGATACATTTCACTGTTTTTAGCGTTCATGTCATCACTAACAATAAGAATTAGTTACCTGATGTTGTCTTAATTGCGGCACTGTAATTATACTGTAGTATAGACAAAATTATAGTTAGAATATTGAAACAAGACGACAGCAGAACCAAAAAAATTGGAAAATTTTATGAATAATTGGGCTGAATCATGAACTTCAAAATATGGAGTTATATATACAGGTACCACTACTATCAATACTATGACATATTACAAAAAAGCAGTAATCAGGACTTGATACAATATGTTAAACATAAAATATATGGGATGTCTCACCTGTGGATCAATCGAATCAGAAAATTCATGAAAGTCAGTTGCCTTGGTCAAACCACACTTAGCTCTAATATCGTTATACGATGGAGCACCTGCCCATCTTGCTCTCCAAATATCCTGTGCAGGAAGATCCAATACATACCTTATGATAGCCGAATACGTGCAGTTTGTCATCTGACAACAAAAAATTATCAAATTGATCACTGTTAGAAAAGTGCGAGATGTGATAATCACTTACATCATTTTCAAAGTTGGGTCCTTGATAATTTGGATTTTGAGTGGTCTGTCCAATCGTAAGTGAATCAAAATTGGATTCCTGTTCGATACAATATGGTCGAAAGAAAGAATCTTTCATAGAAACGTCGTTAAATACGTAACGATCTTCATTAACATATCTGAAAAAACAATTATAATACAAAATATACTGTTACAGTGAGACCTTGAGTGAAGTGAGTGAGTGATTTGTATAATGAAAATGAACTGAGTTTCTATATTTATTGTACTTGCTAGTATCTTTTTACCCACTATTGATTAACTACCTTACATGATAGCGTTTTAAATGGAACTCAATGTTTGTAGCTAATTCCACAATATAATGAAAAATGTTAAAAATTGTAAAAAATCAACAATTGTTTCGATAACTGAATATCATCGTCAGAATGACAGAAGTTACATTTCATTCGATGTGTACCTGATGTTTATTAGTTATTTTTGGCTGGACCAAGAAGTGACCTACCTTATGATGGACTTAATATATGTTAATAAAAAAAAGGAAGAAGATGTGAGATTACAATTATTGAAGATTAGATATTATTAGCTCTGTGATGATATCCTGGATATCATGT
Organism: Galeruca laticollis; assembly: GCA_963921935.1. Lineage (NCBI taxonomy): Eukaryota > Metazoa > Arthropoda > Insecta > Coleoptera > Chrysomelidae > Galeruca > Galeruca laticollis. The sequence continues at coordinate 155,805,768 of OY998179.1, read as the reverse complement.
TTCCAATTAAGATCAGTATAACTGTGCAATGATATAGAAAACCAGGAAAACTATATCTGCTGATCTTTACAATTATCACTTAAGAAGACAGTTTAATAGTGGAGAACTTCTTAGATTTATCTGTTCATTGACGACTTCATAATGTGGGTTTCTTAAGAGTCTTCTAATTTCCAACTCTTCTAAGAAATCCATCTTATCACAAATATGTAGTACTTCTAGTTCTGTGTTAGGTGTCAATGAATGATTGGTGTCACGTAGATTCCTCGCGTAATGAGATTTATCTGGTTGTTATAATCTGGATGCTCGTAAGTGTTCACTGTATCGGATTTCAAAATTTCTAAGGGTCTGACCCAAATAGACAGAATTACATTCTGGACATTTGAGTTTATATATACCTGATCTCTTCAATGGTGGTATTTTTGTTTTTACATTCAACAATTTTGCACTTACGTTACTTTCTGTTTTAAAATAAATTAAATTCGTTGCTAAAGATATTATCTTTGACATATTATTAGAAATATTTCCCGCATATTTCATCAGTTTCTTTAGGAAATATTAGTTGTAATGCCACTTTTATCCCTTTTTTAATAATTAGCTCATTCATCATATGTAATGGATAACCGTCGGATGTTGCTATTCGTCTTATTGTATTAATCTCTCTATCAAAATTACATTTGTTTTCGGTAAATTGAATAATCAAGTACATTATTAACTCTTTGAATTTTTAAATCAAGAAAATTGATTGAGTTGTTTTCTTCAATTTCTAATGTAAATTTAATTTTTGGGCGTAAATTATTAATGTGGTTGAAAAATACATCTAATTGTCGTTCACTACCCATACAACAAGCTAATATGTCATCTACATATTTATTCCAAAGTAAAACATTTTTTGAAATAATACTTTCAAATATTTTTCTCCCTAAACTGTCCATAAAAGTGTTTGCCAAAATAGGTGATATAGGGCTTCCCATTGGTAAACCTTCATTCATATGTATATGTTATTGTCGAATGTGAAATAATTCCGATCAATACATACATCAAATTAATTCAGTATATCTGATATTATTCCTGGATCGATATTTTTATCTTCTAGTAATTTTCTTACAAGTACGGTATCCGCCAAAATAAACAGTACCGAAACAGAGAGTGCTGTGGAGTTGTTTATGTAATATGGATTTGTCATATTTGACTTAATTGTCATTAGTTGATATATTAATAGTACATTGCAGTTGAATTTGATTCAAAAATGGTTCTAACAACGGAAGAAAAAGTTTTTTTGGTAGAGCATTATTTTCGTTCATACGGAAAAGGTAGTAATGATGGTCCAAGCTTAGAACAGGTGTCAATAAAATATCAACAAAAATTTAATAAAGCAGCTGCTAGTAAAAGTGTGATGTTAGCTGTTCTCGAAAAATTTCGTCGCACTGGTAGTGTATTGTGTCAACCTAAAAGTTCTTCAGGTCGTCGAAAAACAGTATGCACTAACGAAATTGAAGGACGTGTTTTTAACCAAGTTGTGCAATCACCTCAAAGAAGTCTTGTAAGAACTGCATGTAAACTCAACATTAGTGAAACGTCTTCACGTCGCATGTTCAAATCAATTGGTGGTTATCCATACCGTATTCAAGTTGGACAACGACTAAATGCTGCGGACAAACGTGCAAGAGAAATTCACTGTGGTCGCATGTTGAGTTTAATTTACGAAGATCCCGAATTTTTGAAAAACATATGGTTTTCAGACGAGAGTCACATTCATGTTAGCGGCTATATTAATCGACAAACAACCAGATTCCTTGGATTTGGACGTCCTGATGTCATTGTAGAGAAACCACTCCACAGTCTTCGAGTTACCGTTTGGTGCGCGGTATCTGGTCATGGAATGATTGGTCCTTATTTCGTTGAAGATGATAATCAGAATACACTTACTGTCAACCAAGAGCGTTATAGAGAGAAAATCATTAAACCTTTTGTGAGAGATCTAAATAACTTTTGCCGTGCACGAAATCTACAGTTTCGCACACAATGGTTCCAACAAGATGGTGCAACAAGCCATACAGCTGTGCGCACCTTAGACTTACTCCGTCAGCATTTCGATAATAGAATAATTTCTCGGGGAACAGACTTCCAATGTTCTTCTCATTCACCTGATCTGACGCCACCTGACGCATACATTTGGGACATAATGAAGGACAAAATATTTCACTCGGAAAATCCGCCGGCGAATATTGCCGAACTACGGGAAAGAATACAGAATATGTTTCGGCAGTTACATCAACCACTTTTTATAAATATGTTTATTGACTTACAAAATCGATATGAAGCTTGTTTGCGTCGAAATGGTGAACATTTTGAACACTTACATTACAGAAATTAAAAATAAAATTTCATTTTTATTTTCGGTACTGTTTATATTGGCGGATACTGTATTAGACATTATTAAGGAGGAATTTTAGTGAACATATTAGTAACGTCAAATGAAATAAGCTTAGAGTTATCTTGTAAATTGGAAGCTTTTAATTTTTTGATTAGTTCTATTGAATTTCTAATTGAGTATTTGGATGCATATCCGTAACTATTAAGTATATTGTCGAGCTTCTTTGCCAATATATTGTTAGGAGTATTAACTTAAGAAACTACAGGTCTAATTGGTTTCGTTATTTTATGTAATTTAACGGTTCCATATAATTGTGGACAATGAGGATTCTTATTTATGATGGACCTCTTTTCGTAATCACTTGAAAGAATACTTGCATTCAACTTACAAGATATCTCTAAGCTTATTTCATATGACATTAGTAACATGTTCACTAAAACTCCTCCTAAAGAATGTCTAATACTTGTAAGAAAATTACTAGAAGATAAAAATATTAATCCAGGAATAATATCAGATATAATCAATTTGTTTGATGTATGTATTAATCAGAATTATTTCATATTCGACAATAACATATATATTGAAAATGAAGGTTCACCAATGTGAAGCCCTATATCACCTATTTTGGCAAACATTTTTATGGACAGTTTAGAAAGAAAAACTTTGAAAGTAATATTTCAAAAAATGTTTTATTTTGGTATAGATATTTAGATGATATATTAGCTTGTTTTATAGATAGTGAACGACAATTAGATATATTTTCCAACCACATTAATAATAACTCAATCAACTTTCTTGATTTGAAAATTCAAAGAGTTGATAATGTACTTGATTATTCAATTTACCTGAAATGAACACACACTGATGTGACAATTCCATATAGTTCCAATCACCCCATGTCACATAAACTAGCGGCATATAATTCAATGATACATAGAACATTTTCAGCTCCTATGAACAAATGTTATTTTGATAGAGAGAATAATACAATTAGACAAATAGCCACATCCAACGGTTATCCATTCCATATGATAAATAAGCTAAAAAATAAAAAAGAGGAAAAAGTGGCATTACAACTAATATTTCCTGAACAAACTGATGAAATAAAAACCTATAAAACCATCACATATGCAGGGAATATTTCTAATAATATTTCAAAGATATTATCTTTAGCAACGAATACCACAATTTATTTTAAAACAGAAAGGAACGTGAGTACGAAATTGTTAAATGTTAAAACAAAAATACCACTATTAAAGAAGTCAGGTATATATAAACTCAAATGTCCAGAATGTAATGCTGTCTATTTGGGTCAGACCCTTTCGAAATCCGATACAGTGAACACTTACGAGCATACAAATTGAAACAACCAAATGAATCCCATTACGCAAAACATCTACTCCACACCAATCATTCATTGACATCTAACACAGAACTAGAAGTACTACATATTTGTGATAAGAAACAAAAACTGGATTTTCTTGAAGAATTGGAAATCAGAAGACACTTAAGAAACCCACAATACGAAGTCGTCAATGAACAGATAAATCTAGGTAGTTCTCCACTATTAAACTGTCTTCTTAAGTGATAATTGTAAAGATCAGCAGATATAGTTTTCCTGGTTTTCTATATCTTTGCACAGTTATACCGATCTTAATTGGAAAAATGATATCCATGATATCACTATATGGCTAATAATATCTTAGCTTCAATATTTGTAATATCACATCCCCTTCTTTTTTTTCTATTAAAATATATTGAGTCAATCACAAGGTAGGTCACTTCTTGGTCTAGCCAAAAATAACTACTAAGCATCAGGTAGGCATCAAATGAAATGTAACTTCTGTTATTCTGACGATGATATTTAGTTATCGAAATAATTGTCAATTTTTTAGAATTTTCAACATTTTTCATTATATTGTGGAATTAGCTAGAAACATTGAGGGTCATTTAAAACACTAATATGAGTAGATTCCACGAAGTAAGGGTCGACACAGTTAATTTCACCTTACATGATGATAATGCATTCTCATTGTTTCCTGCTAAAGTATACCTATAATAGCACTTATGAAGTGGTGGCAAGCACTAGCACAAATATATACACAGTATTGGAAGAAATATATCAAAAAATATATCTTGCGTGTTGCGTTTAAATGAGTGCGTAAATGTTGGCCAGCTCAAAGATCGGGATAGCATTAGAACTTCCCCTCAAATAGCTCGAAGAGGGATACGCTCGTCGTCACTCCACAGAGGTTCGCAGGTTGACAAATCTTACATTGTTTGGTGTAAATCTATCTGTTTTTCATCACAGTAGAAGCCAAAGTCTCAAAAATGAAAATTGCTAAAAATATGGTTATAGCTTGATAACAGTGAGTAGGATTATTTTAATTTATTTAGGATTTCATTTCTAATGAAGTTGTAAAAGTAGATGATCTTTCTGATCAGAAATAAGTATTCTCACATTGCTTTCGAAAAGGGACATAATTGTACAGGAAGTTGACCTTTCGACTACTTTTTGGCTCTGCAATGGTCAATGCATATGTCGTATTCAACGAAGTAACAAAGAGTAAAATCACTATGTAACATATGTCGTATTCAAAGAAGTAACAATAAGTAAAATCATTATCATCGATTTCAATCATTCAACAACTTTGAAATTGCTGGGTACTGGATTAGTGCCGAATACTGATCGTGATGAAGAACAAAACCACCGGCTCCGTGAAGCAAAGACAAGGAACATATGCGGAGTTTGCTATTCTTCGGTGATAATGACACCTCTCAGAAAAGAGGGTCAAAACGCCTCGATCCAAATATCAGTGCAATATATGCGCCAAACATTACTGTGTAACTGGATTTTTCCAGCAACGTAAAGGCATCCAGAATCTCTAGATTTCTTATGGCATTAAATTTTAGAATATTGGTAATGTTTATATATTTTTTATATTGTGTACTTTACAACCCCATGAATGAAAATTTATATTTTTTTCAGAACATAGTTCTTACTAAGTACACTTTGTATACACAATTTGACTCATAATATGAATTTCATTATAACAATCATATTTCAGTTATTTTTAAAAATATTTACAGTTAGCAAATTTTTTACACTCTCGCGGCATTATATTTTTCCGATAAGTTGATTTAACGTTTCTACGTGGCATTGTTTGAAGCCCACATCATCTGAAGTAAGCACTTGTCGTGAGGGATCACTTAAATGCAACGCTGTCAGATTGACCAAAATTCTTGAGGCATCAGTGTAATGCCACCCGGGGCTGAACCTGTAAGGTAGAACGCACACGACAGAATATCGGCGAACGACTAATTTGTAGGTTAAAATGCAGAATCATGCCTGTGATTCAGTAAAGCACATGACCTTCTAAAAAGACGGACCGACAGAAAAGTTGTAGCATGATTCATTTTTGCACCGACCCGACAGCCGGTGGAGCAAATAAAGATATAGGTTTTGTTTGTTACAAAGCACACGACCGTCAGTTTAGTCGATAGCTGTTGGGTGCGTAGTGCTGTTGAAAATGGAAATAGATATTGAAAAACTCATCTGCGAGATACAGAAAAGACGACATTTATATGACATAACAACAGCTGAATATTCGGACAGAAACGTGAAGAAAAAACTTTGGGAGGAAGTATGTGTACAACTAATAGCAGATTGGGATAAACTGGAAATTCAGGATAAAATATAACAAGGTAAGTTTCATATGTCGCATATATTAAAACTTAAATTTCATCGTACAGCCATGAGAGTGACCCTTGTGGAGACGTGAAGTATGTAGCAAAATAATCTCGAGCTTGTATTCCTTCTGTTGTGCCCCGTATGCCTTGAACCGGTAGCTTGTCAAGTGACTCTTGATACAACAAGTCCTCAAACTTATATCCATTCCATTTGCGTACGAAGTTTTGAAGAACACATGCTGATTTTATAATGTCTATAGCAAAATCGACCTGAACATCTAAACTGCGTTGAAATAGTCTCCACTTACTTGTAAATATGCCAAATGTACACTCAATCATTCGTCGGGTCCTGCATAGCCGGTAATTAAATATCCTTTTTTTTGCGGTTAAAAAACGATTGGGATATGGTCGCAAAACGAGAGAAGATACCGCGAATGCTTCATCGCCTACAAAAACAAATGGCATGGGCTCTCCACATTCGTCAAACGGTAATTTTCTGTGTTCAGGAATGTTCAACTTATGTCCTTGTAATTTTTTTTCCAAAGTTGAATTTTGGAATATATTTGCGTCACTGAATTTTCCACAAGCACCAATATCGGCAAATTAAAAGCAGTAATCGGCATCGGCCACTGCCATAAGTACAACAGAAAAATAACCTTTATAGTTGTAATCATCTGACCCTGAATTAGGAGGCATAACTATACGGATATGTTTTCCGTCTATAGCTCCTATACAGTTAGGAAAGTTAGTTCTTGCGTAAAATTCATTGCTTATTTCTAGCCATTTTTCTTCAGATAGTGCTGGTATACAGATCGTTCTCAATCCTACCCAAATAGCGTGGCATGTTTCCCAGACTATTTTCCGAATGGTCGATGCACCTAGCATTATACTGATAGTGTAAGGATACAAATGAGTGCCCGGTTGATAAATACCTGAAAAAAAACGTAATTATATGTAAGCAAACAGCAGTTCCAGTTTGTTCTATTTTATTTTCAGGAAAAAAAATCCAAAAAAATGGTCATCTCTGCGGGATTGCTTTCGGCGAGAACTAGCTCAGCAAAAGAAAACACCTTCCGGAAGTGCTGCTAAGAAACGCAGGAAGTACATTTACTTTGATCAGTTGCTCTACTTGTTACCTTTCACGCAATTAACGCAAACTTCTCCTTCATTAGACAATGAACAAGATATACCATCTCAACAAAACAATGCGGATGAGTCTCAGCTTGATCACGCCGTAAGGCTCTCCGAAAGTGAACCATCCCTTATATCTCCAATCCCACACAAAAAGAAAAAACGCAGAAAAACTATGATGAAGAAATACTGCAGGTTCTAAAAGAAAGCAACAAGGGACCAACTCAAGCAGAAATATGGGCTTTGGTAAAGGAAAGCAATAAAAAGAAAGACTTGGATGAAGATGAGTTATTTTAAATGTCCCTGTTACCGGCATTAAAAAAATATGACGAAGAACAAAAGTATTTTTTAAGAATCGAACTTATGAATACAATTCTTAGGTTTGATAGGACCCACAGACAAAGTGTTACAACAGAGACATCATTTCAAAATTCCGAATTTCCGTTGAAAAGTTCTACTGTTTCATATCAGTTTCAAAGTGATGGAATAGCAAATCATGGAGATATACGATATGGATATTATACGGCTCCGCAAACAAATATTGCAACAAACTCTTGGGTCCAACGATGCAACCAGACTTCCACTGCTTTACCGAATGAACAAGTACAACATACAATCAATTCCCCCTTGGAGTCGCCAGGTTCATACATGTTTGACAGGTATGGACACGACTCGGACTTGCTTTCGCTAGGGAATGATGAAGACATGTTATCTCCAGGTTCCAAAGATCTGCCATAAATGTTATAACCTTTATTAATACCTAATATTACGTAAACTAATGAAAGTATCAAACAGTAAAGTGTTCTCACCTTAATGTAACTGCTAATCTTTCCTCAAGCGAAATACACTTCCTCATATTAGTATCTTGGAACGATAATTGTGTTTTCAAGACAGCCAACAGCTCATTTGAATAATTCAAGGACATTCTATGATAATTAAAAAACTTATCTGGGTGTTTCTGTAGAGACTCAAAAAGGGTATGGAATTGGCATTTTAATAAACGCTGACTAATTACTGGATGCACCCAAAATGCTCTATTTCCCCTTTTTTTTCTTCGATATCTTAATAATACCGCAACACATCTCAACGTCTGACTATTCATTTTTCATTAACAATCGTCGACTAACTAAACGTTCATATGCGTTGTTCACCTACTTGTCGGTCGACTGTCGGCCGTCTGTTTACCCTCCCGACAAATAAGTATCTGAGCGACAGTCTGTCGTGTGCGTTCTTTCTTATGTTCTGTCGTTCATTTTTCTTATCAAAAAACACGCAAACTTTTTTTTATTGGATAAATTTGTCTTCTTAGCTCAAAATTATTCTATCAGTGATTTTACTTTTAAAACTGACATAATAAAGTCGCTCGACCTTCGGTCTCGCGATTTTATGATGTCAGTTTTTTTCGTAAAATTACTGATTGGCAAAATGTTCCGATACAAAGAGAAATTCATCTGATAAAAAATCTCTTGTCTTTGTATCAACAGTAAAAACACAAGAGCTTTTTTTAAAGGATAAATTTCTCTTTGCAACGAAACAGTTTTGCCAAACACTAATTTTACGAGAAAAACTGACATGATAAAATCGCAACACCGAAGGTGGAGCGATTTTATCCAATGTCAGTTTTTGCAGTAAATTATGTGATTGGCAAAACTTTGAGTTAAAGAGAAATTTATCTGATAAAAGAAAAGCTCGAGTGTTTTTTGGCAAGATAAATTAACGACAGAATATATGGATGAACAACAACAACAATTATCTTTATTAATACAACAAAGTTAAATAATTACCACACCGATTCAAAATAAAAGCACGATATGTTTAAAATTCAAAAATCTGACAGACTAATTGACAGTTTCTGCAGTTTTGCCAACACTTAATTGCTGTGAAATTATAAGTAACCAAACTTACGACTCATTGTCATTGTGTAAAAGTGACGTCCGCTCACTAGATATTGAGGAAGAGAAGTTTTTATCCGATAAAAAAGGATGCATCTTTTTTATCGATGTCAAAGTGACAATAACATTTCCAGGTATATGACATTTTAACATTGGAGTTAATTTATCCTTGAAAAAATATTACAGTTGTAACGAAGTTACTTTTCTTTTGTTCCGGTATCATTTGATTTATTAGTATATTTATATTTGATACCTGTAACTTGTTACTTCCTCCTTACTCAATTACTTTAATTTTAAAATTTGTAAGGTAATGAATTGTATTTTACCTGGCAAAACAATTTTAACTTTAAGTTCGTTTATTTATAATATTTGGGCCATCCGGTATATATACATATTCATTTCATTCGATTCAAACATTTAGACCGTCCGGTATACCTATAGAAATATTGGTTCAAAATAATTAAATGTTTAAGTTTTTTCACTAGACTTCTTTTTGAAGCGATTAGTGAAAGTAATAAATACCGAGAACACATTTTGAAAAGGGCTTGTTCACTGTTGCTTTTTCCCTCCCCGTTCATAGAAATGAAGTAAAAATTGTTGAGATAAAATTTTATTCTCCTCCGTATGTATATTTCAGAAATAAAATTATTTTAGTGTGAAATCATAATTGATAGTTGAATTCAATATATTCCCTATGAAAGAATAAATTTGTTAGGACTCTTGTAGTTATACGATATTCAGTGGTTTTATTTATCATATTTTAATTTTGTATAGTTTTCAATAAAGATTAAATTGTAAATTATACGCTATTTTCTGTTGAGAGTTATTTCAAAATTTTATTTGGCACAATTGGTCGGGAGATATTTTCAGTTTTTTATTCAGAATCAAATTTTTCGTTATTAGAGTTTTGCATTTGGTTTCTGGAAATAATATTTGGTTACTGGGTGATTCGAAAGTATTGCTCAGGAATTAAATAACCTCACCGACCTTCTCGGGTCCTGGTGAACTTTCTTTCTGTTTCTGTAGTTTCGATTTAGTTAATAGGGTTTTAATGTGGTTTCCGAGAATTATATTTGGTTACTGGGTGATCCTAAAGTATTACTCAAGAATTGAATAATTTCTGATAGAAATTTCAACACCTCGCCGACCTTCTCGGGTCTTGTTGAACTTTATTTCTGTTTCTGCCGTCCAGATTTGGTTAATAAGGTATTAATTTGGTTCTTGGGATTTATATTTGGTTAATGGATGATCCGAAAGTATTGCTCAGGAATTCAATAAGTTCTGGTAGAATTTCAACACCTCGCCGCCATTCTCGGGTCTTGTTGAACTTTCTTTCTGTTTCTGCCGTCCAGATTTATTTAATAGGGTTTTCATTTGGTTTTAGAGAATTTTATTTGATTACTGGGTGATTCGAAAGTATTGCTCAGGAACTTAATAAGTTCTGGTAGAAATTTCAACACCTCGCCGACCTTCTCGGGATCTGTTAAAATTTCATTCTGTTTCTGCCGCCCAGATTTATTTAATAGTGTTTTCCTTTGGTTTCCGGTAATCATATTTGATTACTGGGTGATTCGAAAGTATTGCTCAGGAGTTAAATAAATTCTCGTAGAAATTTTAACACCTCGTCGACCTTCTCGGGTCCTGTTGACTTTCTTTCTGTTTCCGTAGTTCCAATTTGGTTAATAGGGTTTTCATTTGGCTTACGAGAATTATGATTGGTTGCTGGGTGATCCGAAAGTATTGCTCAGGAATTGAATAAGTTCTGGTAGAAATTTCAATACCTCGCCGACTTGCACGGGTCTTGTTGAACTTTATTTCTGTTTCCGCCATCCAGATATAGTTAATAGGGTTGTCATTTGGTTTCCGAGAATTATATTTGATTACTGGGTGATTCGAAAGTATTGATAAGGAACTTAATAAGTTCTGGTAGAAATTTCAACACCTCGCCGACCTTCTCGGGATCTGTTAAAATTCCATTCTCTTTCTGCCGCCCAGATTCATTTAATAGTGTTTTCCTTTGGTTTCCGGTAATCATATTTGATTACTGGGTGATTCGAAAGTATTGCTCAGGAGTTAAATAAATTCTCGTAGAAATTTCAACACCTCGTCGACCTTCTCGGGTCCTGTTGACTTTCCTTTTGTTTCCATCGTTCCAATTTGGTTAATATGTTTTTCATTTGGTTTACGAGAATTATGATTGGTTACTGGGTGATCCGAAAGTATTGCTCAGGAATTGAATAAGTTCTGGTAGAAATTTCAATACCTCGCCGACTTGCACAGGTCTTGTTGATCTTTCTTTCTGTTTCCGCCTTCCAGATATAGTTAATAGGGTTGTAAATTGGTTTCCGAGAATTATATTTGATTACTGGGTGATTCGAAAGTATTGCTCAGGAAATTAGGTTCTGGTAGAGATTTCAGCTCCTCGCCGAATTTCTCGGGTTTTGTTGAAATCACCTTCTTCCTCCGCTGTTTTGAGGTGGTAGAGGGTTTTTCTTTCCAAATTCCGCCCAGCCGCCAATTAACCCCGTACGCACTATTTTGGGTAATACTGCATACGATAATCCCGATTATAAAACTACTCAGTCCGTATAAGATTATATATTTTCTGATTTGCATTGTACATGAACCGTTTTATATGTTTTCCGTTTATATTTTGCCTAGTGTATATTATTTGTTTGGATACCCGTCCGCTTAATAAATCTCTTTAGTACTTTTGGTAAAAGGTTTTATTTATTTTGTTATCTGAGTTCACTTATTATGTTATAGAATATACACCTTTATTGAATTATTTTAGTTTCATTCAAAACTTACGAAGAGTTCGTTATTACCGTCGGTATCAATTTATGTAAGCATATTGGTAGTGTATTTTAAGGTAATTCTATGCTAACAGTCGAACAATGAAGCTTCATTAAAATAAGCATACCGCTACTTAGTATCTACAGTAAGTTACAGTTTGACCCCTGGAATTTTCCGTACCTCTATCTGTTGCTATCCGAAACCCTCGAAAGGTTTGAAGTTGAGGGGCCGTGGAGTTAACCAGATTAGAAATCTGGCCCCCGAGAGATAACTTGAATCCGCAGTTTTGTGGTATCAATTGTGACGTGTCCAGATACTTAGTCGTCGACTTATAAGTGCGGGACTAGTAGGAAGTAAAACGCGTCGCACAGGAAGTCAGAAAATTATCGATGTGAAATTTTAAGTTTTAACTGGTGGGCGACAATTAGACCTGTGTTGCTAATGTAACCTTTAAATAATCTAGTATCTGTCAATTTAATTTTGTGAATTGATTCATGAATAATTAAACTTAGTAGTTGTTCAGTAGTAATTTTGAATAATATAAAGTTAGATTAAATGGTTTTAAATACTAAAACTAACTTCTCCGCATCTGTGAGATACTCCGAACACTATTCTATCATAAAATTATCACATGTATACACTTCGGGGGATGTATCATGCTTACAAGCCAAATGTTCTTCAAAGAAGACTAAAAAAGTGGCACTTCAGGTACTATAGCACCCGTTGTACCAGCTTTGGTAAGCTAAAAGGTAATAAGTTTCATTTATAAGCCGCCCTGAACAATAGTCAATAATAAAATTGGTCAATTGTATACACTCTGGAGGCTGTATCGTGCTAACAAACTGAAAATTCTCCAAAAATAATAAAAATTTGGTACTTCAAGTACCATAGCACTCGTTGTAAAGGCTTTAGTGAACTACATATCAATAGAGTTCATCCTTGAGATGCCCTGAATAATATCCAATCATAAAACTATTCACTGATATATACTTCGGAGGCTGTATCGTGCTAACAACCTGAAATTTCTCCAAAAATGACAAAAATGTCGTAATAAAACTACTATGACATATGTTCTACTGGTTTGACTGAGCTGAAAATCAATCAGGTTTATCTGTGAGATGTCCTGAACAATATTTAGTCATAAAATTGGTGACTTGTTGCACTACAGAGACTGTATCGTGCTAACAAGACATGTAACGAAAATTGGCCGACGACAACGTCGACAGCGACATACACACAGGATTTTTTTTCTACTGACCCTTTTTTCGTGTTGTCTTGATGAGAAACGTAATAATTATTGGGGTGAACTGATACTTTTCTCGTATATTAGATAGGTTGAGCGGAAAAGTGGGGCGTGGTAAATGTATTTACCACCAGCTTCAAACTTCGTTTGGCGATTTAAATAGACATTTTTGTACAAACTAGTGGATCCATCTACTGATGAGACGTTCAAGCTTTCTGTCTGTCAGGTATAGAAGGGACCTTGTTGTAAAGCACGTGCTATAACGTATTGTTGTGGGTGTCAACATTTTTCGCGCCAATTTACCGTAAACAAGTGTTTTTATTGCTTATTCGTCTACCAGTGATATATATATATATATATATATATATATATATATATATATATATATATATATATATTCGTTTATTGACCATTTTACATACAGGGCACGTTTATAGTCATCTCATATAAAATATTAATATAATTACAAACGATTAATAGATAATTAATTACATTATGAGAAAAAACAAAAAAAAAGAGAACAATCACACAATAAAAAGTAGAAATAGTTACAAAATATCTACAATAGAATAAAAATCTAAAAGTACACCAAGACATATTATAAAAGGATGAAAAACTATATAAAAACATATAAAAGTATAGAACTGTATAGAAAAAATAAACAATTATCGTAGGTTAACCATATTTTAACAGGTATTCAAGTATAATGCACTCTCAAAGGAATAGCTCATGTACTCATCAATGCTGTAAAAACAGTGTTCTATCAGATAAATTCTGACAAATTTAGAAAATTTCGCATCGCTCATTTCCTTTATTTTTTCCTCCGGGTATAGTTTATCTAATTTATTAAACAGATTGAAATCAAGTCGGTTCCGTTTAGCCGTTGACAGACGTGAAAAGATATTTACTAGATCATTTGCATTTCTAGTACTGTAACCGTGTAAATCGCTATGACTCGAAATAGAATTTAGGTCCCGATGTATTCTTAGAAGTTGGTCAAAGATATATTGGCAGGGTAGACTCAGAATCTTATATTTCTTAAAAATTTCTATACAATGCGCTCGGTATGCTGATCCGTCCACTATTCGGATTGCTGCCTTTTGGAGCGAAAAAACCTTATGGTGCCTGCTTGAGTTACCCCATAGCGATATGCCATAAGACAGATGACTGTGAATCAAGGCACAGTAGGCGACTTTCATTACATTATTGTCACTAATATTTTTACGTAACTGTCTCAATACGAATATTTGAGAAGATATTTTTGAGCATAATCGATCAATCTGGCTCGACCAAGTCAACGAAGTATCGAATACAATTCCCAACAATTCAACAGGCTCCGACTTTTCTGCAAATTTGTCAACACTGAAAAGAATATGTTGAGTTTTTGATTCATTTAGTTTGAGTTTATTTGCTTGAAACCAATTTTTTGCCATATCAAGACTTCCATTCCTCGCAGCAACTCCCTCGTTTGAAATTAAGGTAGCATCATCAGCATATAGAACCACTCTGCTCTGCTGTTCCAAAGATTGGGGTAAATCATTGACGTAAATTAAAAATAATAAAGGTCCCAGAACGGAACCCTGGGGTACTCCGTTATTCATTTTGAGTTCGTGTGAATGTACGTTGTTCAAGTAAACGTATTGCCATCTATTATTGAGATAAGAAAACATAAGGTCATATTGCTTATCTCTGAACCCGTAAAATTTCATTTTATCCAGAAGAATTTGAGTATTAACGCAATCAAACGCCTTAGACAAATCACATAAAGTAGCACGAACTTCATGTCCCCTATCGAGGCTGTCCACTATGTCATCTACAATTGTAACCAATGCAGAGACAGTGGACTTGCTCTTTTGGAATGCGAACTGTGACGCCGAGAGAATACTTTGTTTTTCCAAATAAGATATAAACCTATCCCTTATCAGGATCTCAAATATTTTAGATAATATGGGAACGATCGCTATTGGTCTGTAATTATCCAGTTCATCCACATCTCCCCCCTTATGAACGGGCACAATTTTTGATATTTTTAAAGAGTTGGGCCAAATGCCTTCGATAGTGCACTTGTTTAGAGCAACTGTCAGGGGTGCAAGTAAAGAAGTGCTGGAGGCCTTAATCATTTGTGCATTTAAGCCATAGTAATCGGTACTTAATTTGTTTTTGAGGGAATGAATGGCCTCAAGTACATCAGATTCTAAAAATGGTAGCATGAAAAATGAAGATGGAGGTTTTTGCATTTTATTTTATAAAAGAAGTATATAAGAATTTTTTTGTGTTAACCCGCGGTCGGTACCGCTTCCGATAGTCACGCGATTGGTAACGCGTTAGATTCTATCTAACATCATCTTATTGACTTTATTTTCCATATTTAACTGATAATTCTGTCATAACATGATATTAATGGAATTAATTTCAAACAATAATAAATAATAATAGAATATTAATTTTAAAAATAGTAATAAAAACATACAATATATCAAACTGGTACAAAACGAACAAATATAAAAAATGAAATGAAATTTATGAGTCCTCTTCCCGATTCAAGCACTGCATGCAGGTTAAAAGGGTTTTAGCTATATGTTCCTTGCATATTGGCTTGGAACATCCATTGCAAGAGTACTGTCTAAATCGATTTTTCCGGATCGGACAATAAGAGCATCTGGGTTTTGCTCCTACCTGTTGTAGTCCTCTATCTGCAACTCTCTCGTTTTCTTGACCCAAGACATTTTTGATTTTTTGCTACAGAGGAATAGAGAAAGAAGTCGCACTAGATCGTCGTATAATATGCGGTCTCGTAAGCTCTTTAGCTAGATTTGTAAGATATACCTTCCGATGGGTCTTCTGATTTGTATTGGCATAAAAAATTATTTGGGAATTGATACCGGCAATGTTCAGTAAACTGCAAAACACCGTAAACGGTCATTTATTGCTCACTCTCGTAACATTATATTCTGTCTTCATTCTATCTATCACATCTACTGATCCTTTGGTAAGGTTATAAAATGTTATAACGGACGGTTTCATCTGATCTCCAGTGTCTGCATCTATGTCATCATCCTCGTGAAAAGTTGACAACATTGAGACATTCTTATTTCGTTTAGGAATATACGAAGTTAGTAAACATTTGGAATCCACTCCCCAAGCAAACATGCTACTATGTACAGGCCTTATTTTTACATCTACAAAGAATGACGGGATCTCTCTCTTGTTTTTCCGTAATGTGCCAACTAAGGTTAGACAGTGGTTCCTTAGCAGATCATTTGCTAAAGGAACCGAAGTGAAATAATTATCAGTGGTAACATCCCTACCAGTACCACTGCAATGCTTTAGAAGACGAGTTACTACACTGTGTGCATCGTTTTTTAGTTGATATGGGCCATCGGGCTGTTTGCCGGCATATATTTCAATATTATGTGTGTAGAACATTCTAGCATCTACGGCAGCATAGATCTTTATGCCATATTTGGCGGTTTTGTTAGATATGTATTGTCTGAACAAACATCTGCCTCTAAAGGCTTCAAGCATCTCGTCGACAGTTACGTAAGAGCCAACAGAGTAATTCTTCACACATTTTTCTGTTAACTGTTGAAATATCTGTCGGACGGCAGCTAAATTATCTGTTCTTGTTCTCTCAGCTCGTGTATTTTTGTCGTCGAATCTAATATTTTGAACTAGAGCATGGAAACAACGTTGTGACATAGTTGCAGCAAAGAATTCCGGAGCTGTTTCATCTGTTGCCCACAGTTTAGATGTGTTTAGATGTTTAGCTCTCTTAACACCTGCTAAATATAAAATACCTAAGAAAGCATTAATCTCCTCAAAATCGGTTGGCAAATTATGTTTATTACTTCCAGTGAGCCTTTTTCTAGCAAATTGTTTGTTTTTACAGTGTGTAATATGGGCTATAATTTTATTAGAGAAAAAAAGCTTCCAGCATTCCAGAACACTTTTCGCATTTTTAGCTATTCCTTTTACACCAGGTAATTGTGTGGTTATATTATGTCGTGAAGTCTTACTTTGTTTCTGTGCTATTTTATGACGTAGCCATTGACTACCGTCTTTACCAATATATACAGGACCATTGTTTACTTATCTCTCCATTATTTGAATCTCGAACCTTTCTTCATTATCCGAACTTGATTGTTCCGTATCCGTATTATGAATAGTGTGATCGGATGGAGCGTCCTCTTCCTCTGATATATCACTTTCATCATCATCTTGTATTTCCTCCCAGAGAGCTGCAAACGTTCATACTCCTTTTCGTACGACATCAGAATATCACAGTTAAATAATATCTAAACAAAACTATATTCTTCAATGTAAAAAAATCTCGAATGTATTGTTAAAACAACTAACAACAGCAAAATTTTCAGTTACGCGACAGGTACCGCGTTAGTTTTTAGCTAATGTATTCACCCGACTGTAAATAAAAAGTCACTGGTCAGCAGTGTTGCCAGTGTCATTTATTAAAATGTACCAAATATTATTGGAAAATGTACCAGGATTCAGTATTTTGTACTGAAAAATTAAAACCAACATCAATATTCGTTCGCGCTGAAACATGACACCTGACTGCCGAACCACAGCCTAATGAACACACAACACAGACTCTTAACAGGTCCGTCAAGCTGCCCCCCTACCCGGTTAGATTTTTCTACCAAAATGCTAGCAAACATAAAGGGCGCCTAGCACAACCTAACACAACAATTTTAATAGCTAGCATACCAACAGCTCACTATAAAAATGCTTTGGAATTCGGGTGGGGCCAGGTTAACGCTAGCCCCCCCCCCGGTTAAAGGGCACCTAGCACACCAGTTTTTATAGCTAGCACACCAACAGCTTACAGTAAAAATACTTTTGAATTCGGGTGGGGCCAGGATAACGCTAGCCCCCCCCTGGTTGGAATTTTTTCGCCGAAATGCTAGCACAGATAAAGGACACCTAGCACAACCTAGCACACCATTTTTCATAGCTAGCACACCAACAGCTTACAATAAAAATACTTTGGAATTCGGGTGGGGCCAGGTTAACGCTAGCCCCCTGCGGTTGAAATTTTTTCGCCAAAATGCTAGCACAAATAAAAGACACCCAGCACAAAATTTTTTATAGCTAGTTCATCAACAGCGCTTTTTAATTCAGGGGGTGGAGGGTGTCTGCAAAATCACGCTATGGTTACACGAATGAATGAAAATGTTGGATGTATTTGTCCCTAAACATCATTTTCCTATGAAAAATGGCCCCTAAACAGCATTATTGTTGTCAGCTGTTGCCGGATTGTGCGTGATATCTATATTTTCCCATCTAGCAGGGTATTTGATTAATTAACAATTAACCATTATTTAATTATTAGTTATCTATCTCATTTTCAATGAATGCTAAAAAACGAAAGAATACAAAAAACCTTCACATTTAAAAATAATTTTGATAAAATCATAGTAATTTTAATAAAACAAAATAATTAAATTGAACTATTTAGTCACGGAATCAGAAACAATCCGTGCACAAATGAGTTGCAAATTATGTCACACTATGAAAAAGGTAACGACAAACGTTTGCGTACAGACATTGGATAAATAAATGTCCAAAAATGCGAAGCCGTTGGATATGTCCTTTGGACAAAGTTGTGCAATCTGGGAAGGGGCGGCTGAGATCCCTAAAAATGTTCCAATATATTGAGAATACATGTTTTAGACTGATCGTGGTTCACTGTAGTCCTTATTTAAAAGAAACACTCATACTTTATATTTAAATTTGCCAGAATATTTATTGCCGAAGTTGAAGGTTAATTAACCATTGTAATGATAACATAAATATTGCATTTCACTATCAGATTTTTTTTTAAATTCCTAAGTTTACTTAGAACGTGCAGCTTTTAATTCTGAGAGCCCGTTAATCAGAGCTTCAAATATTTCTGTGGCATATCATAAGATACCAACACTACTATGTATTTTTCAAAGTTTTTCGTATGTAACTGGCAATGTATGTTTGTTCGGGTGCAATCTTGCAACTCAGTTTTGAAGCAGATATCTTCAATCGATTGAGCAGAAATTCTGTATATACGTCTAGTTTGCATGCCAATCCATGATTAGGTATGTGACGTCATTCTAAATTCAACATGGCGGATCACCAAAATTGGCGGACTAAAGAAAGTGGACTAATTTTTAATGCTTTCTTACAATATGGGTAATGGAAGGACTTGCTAAGAATACGAATGTGGGCTATAGTCCATTGCTCCAATCCGTCTACAATTTTGGTGTACTTGGGTTTTTTGAGCCCTTTATTATGACATTGAGGTCGAATTTAGCGTTAACGTGGCCCCACCCGAATTCAAAAGCATTTTTATTGTAAGCTGTTGGTGTGCTAGCTATAAAAAATGATGTGCTAGGTTGTGCTAGGTGTCCTTTATCTGTGCCAGCATTTTGGCGAAAAAATTCCAAACGGGGGGGGGCAAAGCGTTAACCTGGCCCCTCCCGAATTCAAAAGCATTTTTATTGTAAGCTGTTGGTGTGCTAGCTATGAAAAATGGTGTGCTAGGTTGTGCTAGTTGTCCTTTATCGGTGCTAGCATTTTGGCACAAAAATTCCAACCGGGGAGGGGGGCTAGCGTTAACGTGGCCCCACCCGAATTCAAAAGCATTTTTATTGTGAGATGTTTGTGTGCTAGCTATAAAAATTGTTGTGCTAGGTTGTGCTAGGTGTCCCTTATGTCTGCTAGCATGTTGGTAAAAAAAATCTAACCGGGGGGGGGGAAGCTTAAAGGACCTACTCTTAACGTCGTCACTTTGATATTATTTATTGAAAATCTGTGACCTTGAGGACGCCATTTGGGTGGAAATGTCAGAGTTGGCTGTAACTTTATTTTGGTACTGCTGGCAGGGCCGTCCTTAGAAATGTAAAGTAAACATGAGAGTATTATGTTTATTTAAATTTACATAGTTAAATATAAAAATACAATATAGGTAAGCTGTTCTAGTGATGTGAAATATTGATACTTATTATTTAGCTATATCACCGCGTTGGGAAGTACGTAGTTCGATTCGTTTGTAGCGAAGCGAATTTTTATATCTGCCTATTAAAAGACTCCCAACTACGTACGACTATGGTTACGACTAGCTCCTTCTGCATTCTCGTCACTGATCTGAGACGTTTTACACTGGAGGGCGTGTATGCGCGAATAGCTGCGTATTCTGTTCCCGCCAAGTGTTTTATATGCTGTGGCCGAACGTTGTCTAAAATTTCTGGGAACTTTTCCGAACACCGGTAAATGATTTACGTTTTTTTTATTTATTTAAGTATATAAATCCTGTTATTACAAAAAATATTTCGGGTAAGTATTTTATCATCTGAAATATCTGAAAATGTAATTGGTCAAAAATGTACCAAAAATAGTGAAATTGTATTTTTGTACAAGAAGTGTGAAAATGTACCAAATTGATACAATTGTACCAGCTCTGGCAACGCTGCTGGTCAGGTACGCTTCTATTCTTACGCACACCAATAGTGGGGATGGCTGTAGGAGGTTCTTAGGCAGGCATAGCTATGCGATGAAAGATGTAGGCGTAACCAACTTTTGAAAATAGGGCTAAATGTAAAAATGTTAGATAAAATCTAACGGCGTACCGATCGCATGTTAAGGCTTTTATTTTTAAGTTTTGTTAATTCTAGAAATGATAAGACTAAACCTAAGTCATTTGGTTCACCCAAAAATGAATTTTGATTGAGTGGCAAACATATTTACCGCCGCCCGTGTGGGTGTAACTGGATTTTCTTTACAATATTTCATTATTTTTTTAGTAAAACGTTCAATCATGAAAAAGAAGTGGAATCTAGATAATCCAGAAGATGCTAAACAAGCCATTAACTATTTTTATTGTTTACTTGATGTGG
The DNA here is from genome assembly GCA_963921935.1 of Galeruca laticollis. Taxonomy (NCBI): domain Eukaryota; kingdom Metazoa; phylum Arthropoda; class Insecta; order Coleoptera; family Chrysomelidae; genus Galeruca; species Galeruca laticollis. The sequence continues at coordinate 155,784,756 of OY998179.1, read as the reverse complement.
AATATAATTCGGAGAATGAATGCGATTCTGAAGCCTAAGAAGAACTATGTGAATTAGACTATTCGGAGTTAAACAATTCGGAGTTAAACAATTCGGGCATTGATAATAGTTATGTCTCTTCTACCGTTAATAGTCCAAGTTTATTGACTCAATTGAATCATGAAGTATCTGAAAATGTTCCTAGCAGTTCAGGTGTAACTATTCAGGAGACATCAAGTTATAATGTACGAGTACCAGCGTTTGATCGTGATAGTGTCTCTTTTTGCAATAATGAAGGTAATCATTATATCTAGTACCTACTTATTATTATAGAGTTAACTCCACTCTTACTTTCAGATCTAATAGATGCAAATAGGAGTCCCCAAAAAACAAAGGAAAGAAAATTCAAAAATCAAAAAATATAAAGGTGGAACTGGAATGGTCTGACCAATCCGAATATTTTGACGATTTATGTTTGTAATTTGTAAAGGAACCAGAAATTACTTTGCCACCGGAAAATAATGCAAAGGAAATATCTTATTTTCAAGAAATTCTTGTCGATAGCATTCTAAATTTAATTGCTTACCAAACTAATTTATATGCCAAACAAAAAAATATCAAAAACTGGAATCCTTTATCTTTAGCGGAACTAATAGCATATATAGGATGCTTGATTATGATGGGGATGCATAGACTGGCGAGGTTAGAAAACTGCTGGAGTTCAGACCCGTTGTTGGGAATGACGGGAATGTCAACTGTATTGAGATCTAAAGGTTTTAAACAAATTACGGAAGCTCTCCATATAAATGACAATGCTCTGTATCCTCCGCGTGATAGCCCAAATTTTGATAAATTGTATAAACTCCGACCTCTAATAGATCATATTAGCAGAAGAAATAGTGAGGTGTATGAATGCTCGTCTAATCTATCTGTTGACGAATCAATTATAGCTTTTGAAGGCAGATGTTCATTCTAGCAGTACTTGCCTATGAAACCAATCGAACGCGGGTATAAAGTTTGGTCCTTAGCAGATTCTAAAACTGGATACATAAGCAAGTTTGAAATATATACTGGTAGGTCTGGAGAAAAAGGAAAACTCAACTATGGTGACTCTGAAATTGGTTTGGGAGAAAAGGTTGTATTGGAACTAACAAAAGAAATAAGAAATAAAAATTGTCTTGTAGCTTTCAAAAACTTTTTTACGAGTGTATTTCTTCAAAAAGAACTCCATCGCCATGGAATATACAGTGTAGGAACAGTGAGAACAGATAGAGTAAATTTGCCAGAAATGTTAAAGAGGAAATATAATCTGCAGCGAGGAGAATCTATATTTAATTTCCATGATGTAAGTGCTGTCAAATGGCAAGACAGCAAACCTGTTTGTTTTTTATCCACCGCAGTTTTTCCAAAAGAAACAGCTACCATACAACGAAAAAATAAAGATGGTTAAAAAAGTTCAGTACACGGTCCTAAAGTTGTAAAGATTCACAATTCTATTATGGGAGGAGTCGATAACTTTGATCAGAAAAAAGAAAGCTATGGTATCGGAAGGAGATCAATCAAATGGTGGTATAGGATTTTTTATTAGACATGAGTGTTATAAATAGCTTTATTTTGTACAGCAGATCTAAAAGAAACTCCCACGATCAGTAAGGTTATCAACTTGCTTTAGCTAGACAGCTAATAAATTCATTTAGCTCTCGTAAAAGGCGAGAAAGAGGAGTACATTTTTTGGCAAATAAAGGAAGTGTTCCCGATGAAATAAGACTAGCTCAAGTTGAGGTTCACTCGGTTGAAAAAGCCACATACAGAAGGTGTAGGATCTGTAGTACCAAAATAAACCAAAAAAACGCCCTTTACCTGTTCTCATTGCAAAGTGCCCGATTGTGTACCAATTTGTTTTAAAAAACTACATTCAAAGTGAAAAAATGTTTTATCCGCAGATGGGGGGTGGTAAACAAACAACCACTACGATTTTTTTGTTATTTTCTTAATAAGTTTTTGAAAATAAATTCTGATTTGATTTGAAAAACTACATTTTAAGTCAAAAATGAGCATTTTGTTCTGTTCTAAAAAAAATTGTTTTGTTCGCGGATGGGCGGTGGTAAAAATAATTACCACCATAATTTTTTTTGTTATTTTTCGAATAAGTTTTTGCAAATCATTCAATGTGTTTTAATAACAAACTAAATATTCCCAATCACACAAAAGTACTTTTGTATTTGTAGTACTTCATTTTTGCCAGTTGAAGGGTTAAATATCTGATTTAGAGTTTTCTCTGACATATTATTGCCAGGAGAGCGGAGAATTTACGTAACTTCGTATTTTTTTCCTAGGGAAAAAGTACTTTCTTCCCTAGGTATTGAATATTACATTTTTATACCTGCCAAGAGGGGAAAAATCAAACTATTTTTCCGTCACAAAAAAATAATATCTTCAGACAAGCCTGTTGTAGTTTCTTTATAAAAAGTTATAATAAAACGATTTAACCTCCTATGTCCTAGTATCATTTATATATTACATAAAAATTAAATTGTCTTGATAGCGCCCTCTTGAAGAATATAAGCAAATTATATGTAGGTATGAAAGGATACAGGTCATTTTAATGTCGGGTGGCAGCAAGGAAAACTGTAATATAATGTTCATACATATAACAGTGTGAGAACATGGCCGACTGTTCGCGATTTCGCCGTAAGTATTCTTAAGATATATAAAGAAGCATATGTTAATTATTAACGATTATATAATAATAACGTGGTTTGATAATCAGTTTATATGAATCGATAGGTATTTTTTTATCGATGAACATATTATGATGTTTATCAGTTATGATATTTTTATGTCGTTCTACTATTACACCTGGTCTTAACCTCTATGGATTTTTTTTCTTCATGTCATACGGGTATAACATGAGTTCTCAACCGCTGTAAAAAATAATATGAAATATTTTTGACAATCTAAGAAAGGTTTCATTTCTTGCAGAACTAACTGGAAAGGAATTTGGGGAAGCTCTGTACGAATTGAATATTAGTCTTTCCGATGACGACGATCCTGAATTGCCACCAAATTTAGAAAATGACCATAGTGAAGACTCTATAATTTCGTCAGACACCTCAAAAGATAATTGAGTGAATGAAAACGACGAATACTCAGTGTGTATTAGTTTATTACTTTCAGGCTAAGCGCTTTCGGCTGTTAAGCCATTATCAAAGCCGTCGTCATTTAAAAAAGTAGTTGTCAAAGCCATCAAGTTGATCAAAAACAATACTCAAGATAGAATCATCGTTATGATTGAGTCATTGGAACAAAACATTAAAATACCCTATTGTAAGGGTGTAAAATTATAATTCTAGTTTTTTATTTTTGAGTGAATTTACATCATGTGAATTATAATTTTACACCCTTACAATAGGGTATTTTAATGTTTTGTTCCAATGACTCAATCATAACGATGATTCTATCTTGAGTATTGTTTTTGATCAACTTGATGGCTTTGACAACTACTTTTTTAAATGACGACGGCTTTGATAATGGCTTAACAGCCGAAAGCGCTTAGCCTGAAAGTAATAAACTAATACACACTGAGTATTCGTCGTTTTCATTCACTCAATTTACATCTAGTGTGTACACCATATCCACAGGCATTTCAAAAGATAATGGTTCAGAATCTGAGTTGTCACTCTCGTCATCGCTTATAAAACTACCAAGTAGATCTACCAGTAGTAGTCGTGGTCGTCGTATTGTAACACGAATAAAGCCTACTACTGTTATTCGTAAACAACCTGCAAATGACGAATGGATAGGTAATTTCAAGCCAACTGAGAAGCCTCTTCACCAACCAAGATATAAGCTGGAGGACTGCCAGGAATGGACACGAGAAGTGTTTTTTAAGCAACACATCAATGAAGAAATGCTGGAAATTATGGTAGAAGCAACAATTAGGACATACATGGAAAGGAAAGGCCAACCGCTCAGATTGACAATAACGGAGCTAAAAATATTTATTAGTGTTCTGTTCGTTATGAGCACTATATAACTGCCGAAAATTAGAATGTTTTGTTCGAGAAAGTATGGAGTTCCTATTATCAGAAATGCTATGACGCGAGCCCGATTTTTTATTATTAGATCATCTCTAAAAGTCGTTTATGATCCCGAAGAAACTGAGGCAGAAAAATTAAATAATATCTGGAAAGTCATGCCTGTGTTTAGATGTATACTAAAGGGGTGTCATGCTCAAATAAGATCTGAAAACATCAGTATTGTCGAAATGATAATACCGTTCACTGGCCATTGTGGAATTCGTCAGTACTGCCTACGCAAACCAAATCCTGTGGGTAATAAAATTTTCGTTCTTGCCAATCCTAATATGATAGTTTTTGATATGACATTATATCAGGGTGATTCAACATTCTCTGCAGACGTTCAAGAACAAAAATGTATCTTATGTGAAGCAGCAATTATCAGTTTATGTGAGACTTTTGTGCCCGGACATCATCTATACTTTGATTGTTATTTTACAACGGTAAAACTCGCCGATGTGTTACTCGGAAAAGGTTTTCACGCAACATGTACGATGACGAAGAAAAGAATTCCCAAAAATTGTATATTTTCACCGGAAAAACAATTTATGAAAGGCCAAAGAGGTGCAAGTGAAATAAAGGTACGGGGTGATGGAACCATTGCCATTCATCGATGGTTAGACAACAAACCTGTTACAGTTCTTTCGACATTTTATGCGGCCAACAATTCAGACCAGTACAGAAGATGGTCAAAGCGCAAAAAGGAATACGAAATAGTTAGTAGACCAGAAATAATTGAAAATTTCAATCAATATATGAGCGGCGTAGACCTTGCTGACAGAATGTTGGCTGATTGTCCTTGTCGCTCATGCACCAGAAAGTGGACAGTTCGTTTTATTTCCCACATGTTTGATTTGGCAGTTTGTAATTCATGGTTTCAATACAAAGACAGCCAAAAGCAAAAAAAAGTACTGGCCAAAAATATTCCCCAATTGATAACTTTCAAGTTATCATTAGGAAAACAAATTATGACCGAAAGCAATCTCTCTTCTGATTCTGAGAGCTACAGTAAGTACGAATATTTGGAACCTAAACACTAAGCGAAGGGGGGAAATTCAACCAATACCTAATAAAGTATTGCGTTATTATAGGGCTGAACATCTGCTCGATTATGCTGATAAACAAAATAGATGTAGAAAACACAACTACAAACATACAACGACAGCATTTTGCATGAAATGCAAGATATGTTTATGCAGCACACAGAAACGAAATTGTTTGCTATAGTTTCATACCAAGCATTAATGTTGTTTTTTCCATACTCACGATTTGTATACTTTTATAGTTAGAGTTTACTGTTTTCATTTCAATTTGTAAATATACGTTCTCGGGAGATAAGCATTTTATTGTTCGCACTTGTCCTTACCTTCAAAATAATTCCCGAAATACTGACCCAAAGTCATATGTTTATGAGATTGAGAAAATGCAGATTTTCCAATAAAAACATTTTCCCTATTTTTTTACTGTTAGCAACAGTGATTCAAAAGCGAGAAAACCCAAAAAACTAAAATTATCAAAGAAAGATTATTCAGGACTCAGGAGGTTAAAATGGGTCACTGAGTCAATTATTAATAAACGCAACGTATTAGATAGGAAACAAGAAAAAGTCACATTTTCTGGATTTAACTTTGAGAATTAACAATTTCCATTGACATTTGAACAAACACTAAATCAACGTCTTTTAGACCTATGCACTTTATTCGCAATTTTCACAGGATGAAATTTGATCTTCTGTGTCAAATGAAGCTGGTCTTGAACTAGATATGACTTGGAAAGAGGAATTCTAATTCAACATTTTCACTTACTCTAATTTTCTCACGACCATAGGATGAAGTCCTTTTGAAGCTGCATGTACGAATTCGCTCAAAATATTCGGTTTACAAGTACTGTCGTAATCGTCTATATGTGACAAAGAAGAATATGTTAAACCATGCTCACACATGTTGTCATCTCCTAAAATCCAAGTGAAAACATCGTAAAACACAATTTTTTGGTATATCGCAATCAATATCCTCCTGGTTTCTTGGAAAAGCTGATCGTCGTCCCAATCAGGATATAATTCAGCCATATCACACGCTATTTTGTTATGGTATCGTGTCCAGTGAGTATGCATTATTGCTAGATCCAGATTTTGATTTACTCGCTTGTCACCTTGAAAAATATAATGATTGATGGAAAAAACGAATCTGAAATTCACAATTAATTAAGTGAGATCTGCCTCACTCAACTCATAGTTGGAGTAAGTGAGGGATAGAAAACTAATTAACTGGAAATCAAAAAAGTGGACATTTAAGGAAAATTCTGAAAAATATATGTATTCTCAATTAATTTGGAATAGAGGACATCACCAAAAATACCTTGCACATTTATAGGTACTGGAAAAACTTAACTTTTTACTTGTATTATAATAATAGTTCATCCTAACTGATTAACTGAACGCTTTAATATGCATTTCTAATGTAGATTCTGTATTATTTACCTGCTTTATAGCATATTTCATTTCCTTCATATTGTATTTGACATGGCGATCCTGTGGGATCATTAGGTAGATAATCGAAACCATTTCTACATTCTGTTAACAGTTTTCCTCCTTCTCCCGTTCTTAGAGCAAAATTTTCGTCTTCACTAGTTCCGTATAAATTTGACAAATCCATGAAATGGGTAGCTTCATTTATCTATTAGTGAAAAAAAAATATCAAACATTAAAGTTTAGTCAGCGCATAGGTCACTGTATATTTATTGACATGACAAAACTGGTTTGACAGTCATCTTAAAATTCGACATATTTTACAGTATAAAAATTCAGAATTTTGTCATGTTCATGTGAGAAGTATTTGACTCCAGTAGACAGTTTGAGTATCATGTGCTTAAAGAGAGTGTTTGAACAAAACAGAGATGAAATTGATGAGTCTTCTATCTCATAACACCGACTAGAAACTGAACGATATCTTCCTGGTTCCATTATTTGAAGATAAACTGCGAGGAGACCGATTATCATTGCCCCACATATCTCTATGAAGCTTTCATCGAATAGAATTACTTGTTCTGCAGTTTTTCAGGACATATCCCATGTCAATGACCTGAATTTAATTGAACGATTACCACAAGGAATATTTATTTATTGGGGGGGGGGGGTTAAGCACCAGCCCGGCGTGTCTCCAGGTGGCGGACTAGAGGGGATCTGCGACGATTTTATATGGAGAGGAGGTCTGCAGGGAAATACCTGGGTTCTCGATGTGTGTAAAAATTGAAATGGCAGCCCTCAAATACCCTTCCGTAGAACAACTTTACTTTTCCAGCTGTAGTATCGTGGCTAAGGAATTGCAAACAGGGTTATTTTGCCGGGTAAAATGTCGAGCTACCCACCTGTTATAACATGTGTCCTGGTTTATCTGTGGTCATGTCTCGTGGGCCAATGGGAGGAGGGGGGGGGGCTTCGCTTGTCTACTCGGACCAAGAGAAGACAACCTCAATTAAAACCTAAATTCAATGTGGGAAACCAGGCCGGAGAATGCATGTCTATATAGAAGAGTATGCCTTACTGGTTTTGCCTTTGGAGCACTGGGAAGAAATTCATTGTATTAAACCCCTTACCTCTGCATACGGTGCACTGCAGCGGTGGACCGTAATGACCCTAGCTTCTCGTAGAACCCTTTATGGACAGAGAAAGTAAAAACACCACCGGAAAAGTAGTAGAGTAAACCTTCATCTCTACATCCGGGCACTCCACAGATTGAAAGAAGACCAAAAGGCAGAAAAGTCGTATGTCGTTCAACGTCTCAAAACTAGGAGAACCGGGCGGCGTGGAAGACCCACTAAAAAAGAGCCTCTGTGGAGAGAGTGTGCGGAAATACCTGTGACTCCCGTGAAGAGGCCCGGAAGCAGTTTTTCAACTCCAAGCCCCCGAAAAATCACCAACGGGGAGGTACGTATCCAATAAGGGGAAAGCAAAAGAGAAAAGAGGCCCAGCGCACATAACTTCCCCGAAACGTTCCATTAGCAAAAAACTATAAATAACTGGAGCAGTAACCGGGCAAGCCACTGGTCTTGCAGCAGCTGTTAAAACAGAGAAGGCTTTCAGGTTATGAATCATGCTCAAGGATTACCCTACCTGAACTCAGAATAGCTCTCCACCCTGGAAGTCACTCTGGTGGAAGAGTTTTGCTAGAGTAAGGAAAAGGGGATCCGCTTCTAAGGTATTCCTTTTCGCTGAGGAATAATCCTGGTGGACAGGTGGTCCCAAGTATCGGCAGACTGGTTCATGAAACCACTTCTAGCGAACAGCCCGCTGCAACACTCTCAATCCAATACACCTTTTAAAAACACCAATCTCATTCAATGGACGCTGTAGTACAACCCCAAAAACACCCCCAACCCAGCTTTGCAAAGGAAAGAAATCCTACATCAGGGCAACGAAAAAAATGAACATTTACAACCTTCCAAATACAATCCCCTTCAATCCCTTACAAACACTTCTCTCTCTCTGTCTCTCTCTCTCTCTCTTTCTCTCTCTCTCTGTCTCTCTCTCTTTTTCTCTCTCTTTCTCTCTCTCTCTCTATGCTGCTGGAGTATACGAGTCTAGCACCAGATACACATTATCGTTAGGCTCTTGTCCGCGCATATTTCAAGCAGGATTACTTGCGATCGAAAGGTGCGTGGAAATGAACCTAGGAAGAAACTATCATAAATGTGACATATCGATACATTCTGATAGTCAAGCAGCAATCAAAGCATTGATCTCCCATGTCATTGACTCAAAGTTGGTATGGAAGTGCCGAAGAAAACTTGATGATCTAGGCAGGAAAAAGAAAGTATTCTTAGACTGGATTTCTGGCCACTCGGAAACCACAGAAAATGAAAAGGCCAATACACTTACCAGAAAAGGAACACGAATGCTTTTCATTGGTCTGGAGTCTTTCTGTAGTGTAGAAAAATGGTCCTTTGAGAAACTATTTCGGAAGAAGGAGGAAACCGAAAGAGAAGGACTCTAGCGCTGCCTTCCTGGGTTGGATCCCCCCAAAAAGTTCTTGCTGTACTTTTACACTGCTATGTCCAAAAATTATTTGAAGTTCAGTGAAAATAAGCTACATATCTTCACGGGCTTCCGTACAGGTCACTGCCATCTAATGAGAATAGGTCTAGCAGAATTTGACGAATATAGATTCTGTGAGGAGGAGGAAGAAACTCAGGATCACCTAGTTCCAGAATGCCTTGCCGTTGTAGTTGTACGCCAACGCAAAAATTTTTCGGACAAGAAACTTTGCAAGGGTGAGGATCTAACTACCTTGAAGCCGCTCCAAATACTATAGTTCATTAGAACCCTGGAACTGGAAGGTGAGCTGTAGTTCTGGCGAGAACAGCTCTGATAAGGGTTGGGGCACAATAAACCTTTGGTTTCAGTACATCATTACCTCGTTAAAATCTAATCAAATCTACAAGTGAAGACAAAACTGTACCTATACCGGCTTCTACATTTTTGAATCTAGTCTTATAAACTGGTAGCTCCGAACTAAATTCTAGAGCTCAATCACAAAATAAACAAGTTTACATAACACTGCTCTTCGAACGTTTTACCAATAACTTCTGCTTGCCTTTTTTCTACCGGAAATCAACCTTCATGACGATTTCATCTGGTACCGTATGAAAGTAATTGGAAGGAAGATCGTCTGTAGTAATATCAATGATAAAGAAATACACCTGTCCAATCGTTTCCTTTAAGGATTATCAGTAGATACTGTTGTTCACTTATTGTTTCTGTTAATTATCAATTGTTTATTGAACCAATGTCACTGAAGGATAAACGAATAATCTGTATTATTGTTATTATCTTCATTCACACACATTTCACAATATTGACACAAATATGACGTTACTTGACTTGTTATATTTGACATTGCCAACTTACATTTCCCAACACACTCCCTCAATGTAGAAAAGATCACATTTTTTCCATATTAACAATAGAAAAAATAAAAAAAAAAACATTCGGACAAACACACCCTGAGAAAAGGCACTGAATAAACATCAAAATGATAAAAAAATTGAGATAAAAGTTTGCTTTTAATGAATTGAATTTTGACAGTTCACAATGGCTTAGTGAAAATATCTGCTACGTTTTCATCAGTTGGGCAATAGGCAATCTTGATTCAAACTTTCTTATATTCATCATGATTTAGATGATGATTTACATCAATATATACACATTCTCTTGTCAAACTTAACTATTTTTATGCAACTTTGGTTGTCTACATGGAAGTTAATATTGCTTTTTTGATAAAACTTCTTTAAGGAGAGAGTTGATATACCTTTATTCACTTGCAACATTCAGCTGCTGCAGCATATTCAGCTTCACTTTTAGATTGGGCAACCAAGAACTGATTCTTTTAGCACCAATCTATTGATCGTTGAGCATAGTACATTACATATTCAGTGGTATTCTGGCAGTCACGTTTATCTCCTCCATAATCAGCATCACAGTAAACATCAAGAATGTAGGAACTTTAATTAATCACTGGAGTAGTGAATTCCTTTATGAATTGATGCTTTGATGTATCTCAATGTTCTCATGACATTAATTACATCTTAAGATTGGTAGGTTTCTTCGTATATCGGCCAGCATACTTAACAGTATACCTGTTGTCTGGTATAGTCTTAGCGGAAAGATACAATAGACTTTCCACAGCTTCTTGATGAAGAAAATTACTTCTCTTGTTTGAGTTGCACATTTGTCTCTAGAAGCAATTGTTCTTTTCATTGCATTTGCAATTTTTTTTATCTCTATATTACTTGTCCACAATATTTTCCTTGATTTATTGTAATTCTTTCCTTAGTTTGTTTAAATGGCATTCTCAAATATGTATCAAGCTGATCATTACTTGTTATTTTAAAGATTTGACTCATTCTCTTCCAAAGACGTTATATTTGAGAATGTTATTCACCCTTTACAATACCATCGTCTACATGAATAACAATGTAACGGTACCTATTTAATTTTCTAGTCTTGAACACGCATTGATCAGTTCAGAGCTGTTGAAAACCTACAGACTGGTAAGTATGTCAAACGTGTAAACCATTGATGGGGAGCTTGATTTAAAACATATAAATAATAATCTTTTTAATTTACAAATTTTATTACTGTCTTTAAAATCCTCAGGTAGGCGCATATATGTCTCTTCATCTGAGTGCCCATATAAAAAAGCAGATTTGCCATCAAAAGTAATGATTGACAGATTTTCTGAAGCTGAACGAGTTTTACTGTACCACAAAACTGAAAATATATTTATAGTCCAAACCATTTTTTGCTGGCATCGATGAGATACTAATCTGACGTTGTAACGGCCATCATCTTTGACCTCAAATAACCAACGACTCGCTATGATTCCTTTTCCTTGAGCTGCTTATTCTAAGACTAGTTCCCATGTTTGGTTTTATAAGTTAATATTTCACTTCTTGTATGGCTTTTATCTATTTGCTCCTATCTTCACTTTCCATACATTTATATAGGTAAGCTAACCTTCATTCAATAAGGGAGACATCACCAAATCATCATAACGCTTTAACACTTTTTAATTCTTCGAGGTGTTTGGTTTTGATTTAGTATTTCTTATTCTTCACTCATGCGTTCTTCTTCACTTGATTGTTCTTTTCCACTCTCTTGATTCTGTTTATTATATTCGGGTAAATGAAATTTTTTAATTTAGGCTATTGAAAAATCATTATCTTGGTCTTATTGTTCGAATAAATTGATAAAACGTACATCTCTTACAACATAGATTACCGTTGTTTGTGGATCTCAGATTCTGTAGCTCACATTTTAATTCCCAACAATAAAATCGTTTTTCTTAGGTCCACCAATTTTTTTAGCTTGTCCAAATTCTTTCCATGTACGGCAGATACAAAAATAGCTAATCTCCATAGATCAGTTATGAATCCATACTACGTATTAGCTGGCGTAACATCCACTGTTGTTGTAAGACTTCTGTTCATAATGTATAGATCAATCATTTCATGAGGATCGCTTCATTGAGTGCTGTGTGCTACTAAGTAGTCCAATATTATTCTTTTTGTTTAGCACGAAGGTATAAAACTTTTGCTTGAGTACTCGCCACCATAATCATAACGAATAGTTTCTACTTTTAGATTAAAATGAGCCTCACCTCCTGCTTAACGTTTTTCGATATTTTCTTGTATTTTATACTTGTTATGTAGCGGATATACTATCAAGATATATATGAAGTGGTCAAGACATCTTAATACATACCCTTCGTTTTCATAAGTGAGTCGATCGATCTGTGTGTATAATTTACTTTTACTGTATTAAATGGCTTCCTCGTCTGTTTAACAATCAAACAAGATTCACAAAAACATCACTATTGCATTGTCTTTGACACTCCTTCACGCAAAACTTGAAGTTTCTCTAAGTCTTTAAAAATAATATGTGCTATGTTCTGGTTTCACTTTGTAGCTTCTTCTTGAGCAGTAAGTAGTGCTTCTATATGTTCCTCTTGTGTTTTTTTCGTATCAACTTCGTACTTTCCATTTACCTTCAATTGTAACATATCCAGCTTTGATTTCAGTTTAACCATCTTATACTACTTTCACTGTTTTATTATCAAATAACTCAACAGTGCCCCTATCGGTCATGTAATGCACTCACATGAGATTTCTTGTTAATTCTGGAACATCAGTCACATTGGATAGAATAACATTGTCCGATTCCACACTACCCATATTCCACAGTATGCTTCATAAATCTTTCTTCATGTGCTGAATGAGCATTGCAAGCACTATCCATGAATAAAATTGCATCAAAATGATTTTTTATTGTATGTTCTGACATATGACTTTCCACAAAGTATGTAGTTTTAGACTTTCTTCCGTCTTCTGGTTTATATCGATACTTGTCTGTAGGGTGGTTGGACCCACAATATAAAGTCGTCTATGAACAGATAAATATGGGGAATTATACTGTTCTTAAATGGAAAAATATATCCAGGATATCCCTATAGAGCTAACAATATCTACGCTTTAATATGTGTAACTGCATATCTTATTTTTTCTATTCATGTGTATTAAGCCAATCACAAGGTCACTCCTTAGTCTAGCCAAAAATAACTATTAAACATCAGGTAGGCATCAAATGGAATGTAACTTCTGTCATTCTGAAGATGATATTCAGTTATCGAAACAATTGTCAATTTCTTTTAGTTTTTCAATATATTGTGGATTTAATTAGAAACAATTAGTTTCATTTAAAAATGAAATATGAGTAGAATCCACACAGTATGAGTCGAAACAGTGAATATCCTGTGTGATGTCCTTTTTGTGCTTAAGGCGGTTGACAACGTACACCAGAAACACGATAGACCAGCAGAGGCTGTCCTTGTTAGCTCTTCAGTTCAGGCAAAAATAGAAGACTACATTTTGTGTAAAAATAACTTCTTTTTCAAGATATAGAGTGAAAGGAAAAATTTATTTTGTATTATGTTAACTTGATTTTTCCTTCATCGTGTAGAAATGGGGTATTTAGACGTTAATTAAAATAGAGCATACTTTTGAGTTGTCTGTGAATGATAATTAGTATACCTACATGTGGGGTAGGTTATAACGTTTTATTTTTGGATTCCCCTTTCAACCCCAGGTCTTGCAAACGCAATTAAAAAGCTGAAATGACACCCATGTAAACTAGTTACCAACTATCTCTGATTGCAATGGAAACTGAAATATTAACGGACTTATGATTTAACAAACCAAATTCTTTTTCTAGTGATCATCGAAAATAACCTAAGAAACTCACTTATCCATACACAAAATTGTATCAATGAAAATATATCCAGTTTTGAAAGTATATTATTCTTACCTGCTCTGCCACAGTACTATCAGTGTAACAGCCCAAATCAATGCTATTGATCATCTTAGCCATAGGTAGGCACTTGATATTATATTCAGTATACATAGGATCTTCTTCTGATATTTGAATGTTCACACAATAATCCGGTGTTTCAGATAATGTTTGTAAGTTTTGACTGCAGCAACTAGAACTGTCTTCCACTAAAACATATTAGTTCAATAAAATCAAGGTTCTAATTACCATCCAAAAGGCAAGGTTGCTTTTTTGAGTGTTAGTTCATGTTTGCCTAATTTTGGAGGGTTTATTGTGAACATATTCTGAACTTCATTTGGGAACTAGAAAATAGTGAAAAGCATCCTATATTTCACCGCCTCCTAAAATATACTTCCATAATATCTAGAGATCCATCTATATTTTAAAATTGGAAGTTTTATTTATAAACAAGCAGACTACAAGAGATCGCGTGTATAGGGAAGTCAACGGTTATAAAAATGTAAGGTGTTTGTTTACCTTCAGTTTCATGTAAGTTTGCCATGTTTTTGTATAAGCTTCAGAGGAAAATTTTTGGTGTTCGTTAAGCTATAATCTGTTTTTACCAAACAACATTTGAGTATACCCTATTTTCTAATATGTTACACCTGTTTCACCTATCTTTTGGTAATAGTGCTAGTTTCCTAATTTGGACCACTTACGAGTACGGGTCCAATATAGGATTATTATCTCAATTTTTTGAAGAATGAGCCGAGAAGACCTGAAATATGGCTAGTGGTCAGAAATGGACATGAAAAATGTCATCAAAAAATATTGGACAGGAAAATACAGTCCAAATGAGATATGTGAGATGTACAGTGTTTCAAAGACAACACTTAAAAGACATTTTACCTCCACAACTGTTAGAGCTAATCAAGTAGTGAATGCAGCTGGTAGCTGTACTGTTTTTAGTGCAGATATTGAAAAGAAGCTTGAATAGCAAATTTCAAAACCGGAAAATGTTTATTGGCTCACCAATTTTACTGTTTTCAATGAAACTTACTGTTTCTAGTTAATTCCACAATATATTGAAAAGATTTTAAAAATTCTAAGATAATTGACAATTGTTTCGATATTAACGCACAGTGCGTGAAAATTTCTAATTTTGACAACAAAATCTTACAAAACAGATGATTATATTTTTTATTTAATGTATTGGATGTTACATAATACTCGAGTAGTTTATCAAATTATAATAAAATGTATTAAGGAACAAACAAAGAAAATAATAAATTTAATCTATGATTACGTAGTTAGAACTTTTAGAAAATTAAAAAAATACCATTGTTGAACACTTAATAAATGGAAACTGTTTACTCTACTTCCATCTCGTTCTGGTCACACTTTTCATCACACTCTAGACAATTTATGGTTATCTGTCTGTCTGTATGGTGTCTTTTGCAAAACTTTTTTCCACATGACTTACAGACGGATTTTGTTCTATTATTTTTATGAGTGCCACACACGAAACAAATACCAGGCTTCACAAGATTTCTGACAGGCTCTTCTTCATCCCTATATTTGGAAAAAAAGTGATGAATATCTTTAGGAAGTGTTTGAATTAGAGCTCTTTTTCCAAAGACAGTTTTTTCAAAAAAAAACAGGTCTTCGGTCTTTGTTTTCAAAATTATTAAATTAAAATATAACACGAGCATTTATTTCAGCTATATCCAGATGCCTATAAAAACGGTAAGTGGCCACCTTCTTGTAATTCTAGAAGTAATGTATGCCGCACACATTTAGTTCACTAAAATTTTGTTAGAATTTTCATCTACTTCGGATGTGTCGTGCATAGTTGACAAGAATAGCACGACCTTATTTTTTTGGGACCGTTGACACTAAACAATATTTTTCTTGGAAAACAAAAACATGCGTGTTTACTGTTCTTGTTTTGTTAGGTAAAAATTCGACGGGAGTTTCCTTTTTATTTTTTTTTCATAGTTCCAAAAAAAGTTATTTTTACAGTAAGCAAATATCCAGTTAGAGAATAGCTGCTATAATAATTGTCGGTAGTTAGATTTCTTCTTGTATCTTCGATTGGAGTGACTAATCTCTTCACAATATGATGAGGTTTATTAGATTTGACGTAGGGTCCTGGAACTTGTTTACCGCAATAAATTTCAAAATTTTGGGTGTAGAAAGTTTTTGCGTCGCAAAGTGCATACAGTTTTATACCATATTTCGCTGGTTTATTTGGTGTGTACTACACAAATGAACAACAACCTCTAAAAGGGTGAAGCATTTCGTCCATTGTTGGGTTACAATGGGCGATGCAATTACGAATAAATGTTTCGTGAAAATCACGTATTGGAGCGAGTTTGTCATGTTGCTTTCTTTCGTTACGGGTATGGATGTTATCAAATCTGCAATGAAGCAAACACTGAAAGCGTTTATAGCTGAACCGTACCCGTCGGAGAATCATTCCTGAGCCTTCTGCATCCCAGAGCTCCAAACAATATGTGTGAAAACCGTCTTTCATTCCAATTAAAATAAGTGCACCTAAGAGATATTTGATTTCGGTTTTTGATATGTTTTCACAATCTCTGCCTTTTGCGTATTGCACAGTATTTCTTTCATTGTCAATATAAATGTTGGTGTTACTAACAATATCATCAATCATGTGATCCGTTAAAAACAGATTAAATGCCTCAATTGGTTTTTTTGTATTCTAGGCACTTGTTTTTAGACCCAGTAAAATCTTAATCATATCCTTTGCTTTTATTTTGCCGGGATTAGGAGGTTTACTAATCCAGAGCGTTTCGCCATCTTTTCCAATGAAAAAACGATAATTCTCCGAAACTTGGTTACCTAGGTCACTCACTTCCGGTTGTTCCAACTCGTCTTCAGATTGTTCGGAATCACAGGTATGGTCGTCTCTTTCAACTGTTTCCTCCTCTGTTTCTGACTCAGCGCTATCAAATTCATCATCAGGGAAGTCACTAACGTCTTGCTGATCTGCAGCAACCAATGATTTTTCTTCTTCTAATTCCTGAACAACTTGTTCTACTGCTCGCTCCAATTCCTCGAAGGATAATTTTTGTGCGACCTACAAAAAAAATATATTATTTTGTAGCTTCAGACATAAAAGCATACAGACACATATAAAAACATTTTGAACGTAATGATACTATATTCTCACAAAACTGATAATTTATAAAAAAAATTAGAAAGCAGAAAATATACTCACATGACAAGGCGCGTCGCGGCAACGGCACCGCAAACTAGGCACTCTTCTAAATAAACGCCAAATATGACTGCGACCCGTTAACGCGGCATGGTAGCTATATGGGGAGAGAGTGGGGTGGATAGTCTCGAGAACGAATAGCTAGACGCATAAGCTTATAAGTTGAAATGTATGAAAAGTAGAATTAAAAAAAGTTGATTTGCGACTTTTTGCCGCAGGCGCGCACACCGGAGGGTTAAATATCATCGTCAATTATCATAGAATTTTTAAAATCTTTTCAATATATTGTGGAATTAACTAGAAACAGTAAGTTTCATTTGAAACAGTAAAGTGAGTAGATTCCACGAAGTACGGGTCGAAACTGTTGATTTGGTTTAACAATTTGTCATTCGAGTTTGCGGAACAAAACAGCATCAAAAAAATTTCTATAAGAATTATAGAATGGCGGGTTAGAAGTAGTTCTACCAATTTATAAAAGACACCAAAACATTTTTTTTGGCTACCATAGGAGAGTTCTTTGGCTCGATATGAGGATTTCAATGACGAGAATGTTGATGGATTGTTTCAGTTCTTAGAAAAATTGGT
The DNA here is from genome assembly GCA_963921935.1 of Galeruca laticollis. Classification (NCBI taxonomy): domain Eukaryota; kingdom Metazoa; phylum Arthropoda; class Insecta; order Coleoptera; family Chrysomelidae; genus Galeruca; species Galeruca laticollis. Next base: position 155,767,049 of record OY998179.1, on the reverse strand, counting down.
TTACGAAAATGACGGATGCTACTGAAATTTTTAATGTCGACTATAGCTCTGAAAAAATGTTGGAGCCATAGATAGCGGAGAAAGGGGTGTTAACATAACCATGGATGTTGATCATATTCAAAAGTAAATGATTGATAGTCGAAGTCGGCGTGGACACTCCACTTGGTTGTTTGGTGGAGTTTTCAGATACTGGGTATAATAATTCGGATTTGTTTGTATTGTGGCTGCAGGCATTTATTAACGTCGTTAAACCGACAGCGACAATAAAGTGCTGTTTGCTCTAGATGGCCATACGACTATCTCCAAAAACCTCAAAACCGTACAGTTAACCAAAAAGAGTGGGCTGATTATGCTACAATTGTCTAGGCATACTACGCATAGGCTGCAGCCCCTTGGCATTGCAGTTTTTGAGTTACTAGAGGGATATTACAATCAAGTTGATGACAAGAGCATGGGGCACACTCTGGGCTAGCTGTTACCCAGTTTTAGGTTGCAGAAATTATTGGCGAAGCCTACGGAAATGCAGCAACAAATAGTAATGTAGGTAATGAATTTAGGAAATGCGAATTAAGGGTTACTGTCCGAAAAGTTACTTTTTGAAAAGATAATTTATTGACAATAAAACTACAATACTTAAACACAAAATACACTATATTCAATATATTCAATTAATCGAACTTATATACTAATATAAATGCAGCTATAGACTGAAAATATAGAATTCTATAAAATCATCAGTTGTTGTACAAACATGGATCAGCGCTCGTGAATTTACCGGAAGTTCGAAGGTCAATACCATGCATGAACCATGGATCAGCGAACTGTAACTTCTCCATCCCCTGAAGAAGTTTTGTAAGGGACGAACAAAAATGATGGTTATGATGGCACATCCTGATGAACCTCTGGTTTTTCTGGAGATATACGTTGACGTTCTCGAAGTTTATATAATCCCAGTATTATACAAATGGTTACGATTATGTAGATTGGAGTCATCCAGAAGTGTGTGGGGTCTGTCTTTTGCTGATTGGTAGGAATTGATTGTAGTCGTTCTCCTTCCCTGGTAAGAAGGCGGAGCTGGTTCAACGTGATTTTCTTAATTGTCAACGGTTTGGTCGTGGCTAACTGAGTCTGTGGGGAAGATTTGATTCTTGGCAGGGCTAAAGCTTCTTCTCGTATTACCGATTTTGTGTTTTAAAATGCTTCCGTATTTGTTCTGAAGCGACATCCTGGAGGGAGTCCAATTAGGTATGTTCCTTGAAGCACCATAATTTTTAAAGTGGAACACTGTGTAGAAATCTTTGTAGCCTGTGAAAAAACAGCTTCTGACATCCCTTGAATAAATATGGAGTTAATTGAGATAGGTAGATGTTCACAACGGGCTTCTTTGTTGGTGAGCTTCAGGATTTCGTTAACACAATCACAGCTTTCTTGAAGTAGCTGTTCTACACATAGGTATTCCATGCCTATTGGTTCACAGGGTGTTTCCATATATTGGTACAGGTTTTCATCAGAGGCTAGGTAAGGACCAGGTTGAATTATTATTGTTTGGTTATGTGTGGGGGTTGAAAATAGATGAAAATATGAGAACGGATCGGGGTAGAAGACTGAAAAGTGGATGACAAATACCAACGTGTGGTTGGTGTAATAACCGTCAACTCTTAGAATGTTGAAGTATTTCGTGAAATCTTCTTGAAAGTATAGCAATTGTTCGGACGAGTGATGTTCATGCACTCTACTGCCCATTTCAATTCTTCTGGGTTGATTAGGCTGCTATGAATGATATTTAATCTTGCAAATGTAATGGCCGTTGCTAAGTCCGTGAAAAGCTGTGAGAGTTAGGTTGAGCTGGTCTGATATGTTTCGTACTTCCATGTAGTTATTGAAGTCAAATACAATTTTGTTCATATCAGTGCTGATTTTGTTTATCTCAAAAGCAATGTTTTCTTGGTTGTGTGTAATGAGTGTCACTGTAGTATTATGGTTTGCCATGATTAGTTTGTTTAGACTCTTATGCCTGTCAATTTCGGATATAATGTTGTCTTGGCTTTTCTCAAGTGAGGCGATGGCCTTCTCGAAACTTTCGGCATATTCTTGATCCAAATTACCTGATATTACTTTGATTATACTTCCCAAATCATTAATTAATCCTCTCTTAAGTTTATATTCTGGATAGATGCTGTGGAGTTTCTGCTTAGCAGCGATTAGTAGATATTGCAGACTCTGGTCGAAATTTTGAACCTGATCGGAGTAAGGTTGTGTTAGTCCTTCTTGAATTTCTGATGTTAATGTTCGATATTTTTTTTCTAGTGCATTTATTTCTTCAGCTTATGGTCTCAGGTGAAAATAATAGATGAAGTCGTGTTGACTGGTTCGAATTATTGCTATTCACAACTTGATGGATAGAATTCCTGGGTTGTCCTTGAGATCCTGGATCAGGACTTCTTCGGCCATTATGTATGTACATCTGTAATATAGGGTTCACATTAGGTTTGCTTGGCTGGTGTTGGACATTTTCCTTATGTATAGTTGTATGTTGAGTGTCAATGGTGATCTCGTTTTCTTTTGTAACAATTTTAGGAGAAAATCTTGGAAGTAATTTATTTCTTTTGACCATCTTTTTGGTATAAATGTTGGTAGAAGGTTTGTAGGATATAGGAGTTTACCGTTTCTCATTCCTTTTTCTATGGCTTTTTCTTTGATGTCTTGGAATCTCTTGTTGATTTCTTTATATATTTCTTTGGCTTTTTCCCTATGGCCTTGTGTATAGTTGTTTAACAGAGCTCTATCGATGTCTATGTCAAAAGGGTCTTGAGCGCCGAAATGACCATTCGGAACATCTATTAGCTTTTGTTTGGTTACAGAGTGAACAGAACTGATGTAACCCAAGATGGCATATAGCAATTGTTCCTTAATGTTTACAGTTTTCTTTTTCGTTCTAAGGATTCTGAGATGTTCGAGTATTGTGTAGTGGAAGCGTTCAACTATTCCATTCGACTGTGGGCTATCCGCAGTTGTGTAGTGAATTATAATCTTATCAGTGTCTACAAACTTTTGCATAAGTCCATTCTTGAACTCTGTACCGCTGTCAGCTACCATCATATGTGGCATTTCATGATGTGTCACATAGATGAGGAGAGCATTTAGAACGTTCATAGAATTAGATACCTCTATCGGATAGGCTTGTCCATACGTGGATAATGCGTCGACGATTGTCAGAAACTTTTGACCATTTGCTTGGAAGGTATCGAGATGAATAATTTCCAAAGATTTTGTTGGCGTTGGTGTTATCATGAATTTTGGTTTTGGAGGATTTCTGCCGTGATTGCTGGCTAGAAAAGTATCACACAAATTGATAATTTCTTCAACATCTTTTTTTAAGGTAGGCCAATAGTATATTTTCCGAATTTGCTTTTCGGTTTCATTTATATCTCTGTGGTTGGTGGTTGATGGTATTAATTTATAATGTCTTTTTGTCTTTGAGAGCTAATAACATCTTCTAAAACTTAATTGCATTTTACTAAATTATAGGCCGTGTTCTTGAATGTTTCTCATACTATGTTACAGAGAAGTGAATAAATATCATTATTTTCGAAGAACAGAGCATATTTTCTCTTGGGATCGAGATAGTCTTTGAAGAATTTGAAAAAATCTTTTCTTAGATTGTTTTTGCCAACTTGAACATAAATCCTTTTTTTATTAACCAAAGTTACTTCGGGAACTGGTGAAGCTGGACTATGGTTAACTAGTTTGAATATCACTTGATTGTTGTAGTGATTTAGTGGTCTCTCGCTTATGAAAATTCGTAAGATGGCGTTTTCTTGGGCTATATGTCTTGTTGCATTTGAATCGGATGAATCGGAATCGTCTCCTCTTTCTTGAAGTATGTCTTCTATAGTTGGAGGTTCTTCCATGTTTAGGTTGTTTGACGAAGAGTGTTGCTTTTCCCCTTCTTCTAGTAATTCCTTAATTATTTGGAGTTCTTTCGGATTAAGATGGTCTGTCGTGCGAAAAATTTCTGTTTCGATATCTTCTAAAGGATCGAGTATATATACTGGGTGATTATCCATTGATGCTGGGTCTTCGTTATCTAAATTATCTATTTCTTCTTGGTGGTTTTCGTCAAGTTTAGGTGCGTTGATCTCAACTCTAGAGAGGGCGTTGGCGTTAGAATTAGATTCGCCTTTTTTATATGCAACTCCATAGTCGAATTATTCCAATTTCAGTCGCCATCTTACTGATTTAGAATTTGCGTCCTTCAGTGAGAACAACTATTTGAGGGATTGATTGTCTGATAGAATCTTGAATTTCCTTCCAAAAAGATACGGGCGGAAGTATTTAGTAGCTCATATTATTGCTAGCATTTCTATTTAATTTCTAGCAGTGAGTAAAACTCAAAATCACAGCATATATTAGTAAAAAGTGAAAATGGACAACCAATTTCGGCTCCCTGAGCCATCATCAGGCCCGTAAAAGGTGTCAATATAAAAAAAATCAGAAATTCACGACATGTCGAATCACCTTAATGTACATCAATCCATATGTAAAGTATTATAAATAGAAAGCCGTCACATGTACGTGGCATCCAACAGACTCCGACATATGTCAGTATATCTCCTTATTGCCTACTGATATATGTCGGAGTCTGCTGGATGCCACGGACATGTGACGGCTTTCTCTTTATAATACTTCACATATGGATTGATATACATTAAGGTAATTCGACATGTTGTGAATTTCTGATTTTTTCGATCTTGATACCTTTTACAGGCCTGATGATGGCTCAGTGAGCCGAAACTAGTTGCCCCTTTTCACCTTTTACTAATATATGATGTAGTACTGATTTTGAGTTCTACTTACTGCTATTTACCTACATACTACATTCGAGATGGATAGTCTTTTTCATTTATTTAATTTCTGTTTTTTCAGAGTTCTGGACGCGTTGCAATTGGCTTGTCGTTGCCAATGGGACCTTGAGAAAGTACGGCTCCAATGGAAAAGTTGCTGGCATCTGTGGTGAGGTTGAATGGCTTCCTGAAGTCTGGATATTGAAGCAGTTGTTCATTGGTTAAGAGGTTCTTGCAGGTCTTGATACATTCTAGTAATACCGGCGTGTGTTCTATTTTAGCATCTTTCTTCAAGCATGAAGTCAAAGGTTCCGTTACTGGAGCAAAGTATTTGATGAATTTTCTATAGTAGCCCGTTAATCCCAGAAATACTCTGATTTCTTTGGCTGTTTTCGGAATTGGGTAGTCGACAATAGCTTTGATTTTGTCTGGATTCGGCTTAGTTCCTTCTGGAGTCACAATGTGACCTAAGAAGCTACTTTCCTTTTTCAGAGATTCACATTTGTCCACTTGTATCTTAAATCCCGTTTCTCTAAGTCTTTTGAAGATTCTCGCAAGATTGACAAGATGTTCATGTAGGGACGTAGAAAAAACGATTATGTCATCCATATATTCAAGACATATTTCTCCTTGCAATCCTTTTATATCATTGTCCATTACTCTTTGAAATGTTGCAGGGGCGTTCTTGAATCCGAATGGCATTCATTCATTTCTTGAATACATTGACGTTGTGACAGAACTGATAGGGCTGCTGATGTTCGGATTTACGTTTGGAATAGAATTTGTACTGTCCGTAATATTGTTTGGCTTATCGATGTATTTCGGATCGACTTCAATCGTAGTGTTGGATGGATAAATTGATATGATGCCATTTAATTGCCTAGTTTTGTATCCGAATGATAGTGTCCTTTCATTTTTGGGTTATGGGTAGTTCAGCCTTTATGAACTTGATAGAATTATAAAAAAATACTTGCTTTCAATTTCTAACCATTTTTATTTAAAATGATTATCAACGTGAAGTACTGTGAAATATACGAATACTTGGTAAATGTACAAGATGACCTTACTAATGTTTTGATGTGACATTAAGTTGAGAATTCTATAATATATAATGTCAAAAGCTTAGGAACTGTCACGCAGGAGAGAATTGTTTGGTTACATATCACAGTGACATAGATGTCAAGAAGTATATGGAAATGAATAATGCACTGTATATTTATTGTGTCAGGAAATATATGAATTTTGTTGTTGAGTAAATAAAGCTATTATTTAGGAATTAGAAAATAGGAATAGAGGATAGTTTATGTAAAAGAATAATAATAATTTGGTAGAAAGAACATTTCAAAAGCACACGAACACAATTTAAAAAAAAATTAACACTTAAGAATTAGAATCAGCACACATATGATTAGGGCATAGCAACAAAAAACAATGCGAGCTTGTTGATGAAGAAAATGAACGAGGGATGACATATGGTAGAAATGATAGGAAATTTTAGATTAAAAAACCATAAAAATTGTATAAAAGAGTCCTGAATGAACAGTAGAAGCAGCAAATAAAAATATATAAGACGGAATACGATAAAGAAGCTACATATAAAAATATATTATATAAAATAACAATTATTGGAGTCCCGGCAGTTCTGTATGGTGTGGTTTTGAAAGACAGCACTTCAAGAAGGAGTATTAGTGGGGTTGTGAGGACCAGGTTAGTTTTTTGTCTTTGTTGGTACCAACATTTATGTTAAAGATATAAAACAGATCTGATAAAAGTAATTACAAAAACATTAGTACTTACGCATTTCTATTTAACGTTTATAATTCATCACTTTGTTTCTTTGTTCCAATTTAGTACTTACGCATTTATATTTAACGTTTATAAATTCCGATTTCTCAATATTTATATTAGCATAAGACATTCCATCACTTTGTTTCTTTGTTCGAATTTATAATATATATTTTCTGACCAATACAAACTAATTAATTTTAAATATTCTTGAATTCATCATTTTTTTAAATATCATTTCAACGGATACGAATTGACATCTGTTATTACTGTGAGATCTGGAATCGACTATTCTACTGAGAAATTTTTAACCATAGGCGCCCCAAATAATATTTGAAAAAATATATTAAAAATTGTTTGAATGAATAATAGATAAAATATTAGAGATAAAGTGTAAAAATAACTGGAAACCAAAAAGTAGATAGCGTATCTCTTTCTCACCGCATAAATAAATACATAAATATTTTCTTTTCCTTTTAATGAGCTAGCCACACTAAAATTCAATAAGTAATAAGTTAAAATACTAATACAATAATATTAAAAATTCCTCTTATACACACAAATATTACAATCTAAATATATATATATATATATATATATAACAACAAAGAGAATCATGGGTAATTCACGCAAAGTAAAGGGCTACTGAAATAGAGTGGTAACCGTGGACATGCATGTTTCTGGCTCATTTTGCCTCATCAGCACGGCATAACCAAATAATGATGTGAAATTTGGGAGCAAAGATGTTAATCGAAACATGGGAAAACACAAAATAACGGATTTCACATCATTATTTGGTTATGCCGTGCTGATGAGGCAAAATGAGCCAGAAACATGCATGTCCACGGTTACCACTCTATTTCAGTAGCCCTTTACTTTGCGTGAATTACCCATGATTCTCTTTGTTGTTGTTGTTAACATATCACGCGATATTCCTACATCTTCTTTTTATATATATATATATATATATATATATATATATATATATATATATATATATATATAATTTTATTCGCTTCTAAATATGTTGTTTCTTGCATTAGCGATTTTCAATTTGATGTGTTATTTATTACTTACATACAGTTTGATATTTTTTTAATTTAGCGATGATATAGTTAAAAACATTTTTTACGAAAGAGTATATTTCCCATCTTGCCCCGCAGGTGGGGTAAGATGAGAAACTATGTGGGGCAAGCTGGGATATACATGATTTTGTGAAATAATATAATTTTTTATTGTTTTTTAATTATTCTGTTATACGAAGTGCGCAAATATGTTGTACATTGTCATCATATTCCTCCTCCTCAGCAAAGGAACAGTGTGTCCAATGTCTGCATTTAATGCATAGCACCCATCCTTCCGTTGACTGGGAATATTAATGGTTGAAATAAAGACATGCTGCATCTTTTTCCACGTTTCCTTCGTCTGCCCCAGATGAGTCATTCTCTATAGTTTTATTTTTCTTCTGTTGATTATTATTAAGGTGAATCTGACCTTTAACAATTTGGCGAGGAATTTCAGATTTCCGATTCTTTACCAAATATTTTGCTTTTTCGGAACTTTTTCTTTTAACTACCGTCCTTTCTTTACTCAAATTATTTTTTTAAATTTTTCTCATATCTCGTTTTTGTTGCTCCTCTTCTTTATACTTCAATTCTTCCTGTAATTCTGTTATAACAGAACATTTTCCTTTCTTGCCAACTCTTCGTTTTGTCGTCAGTTTTTCGTTTTCAATGTGCGGAATGGGAACAAGATCCTTTGGCAAGGATATCTGAAATGCAGTGGATGATGATGAACCAAAATTTAATTTAGTTTTCCAAAACTGACGGTGTTAGTGGTACCCGCTTTTCTGTTGATGTTTTTGTTGTATGGGAGTTGTGAGTTAAAACGTGGTGTTTTCACGGATTGATGTGACAAATTATCAGACTCTTGTGCTTCTGGATCCAAATTTTCATCAATATTTTTTGGTGCTGCCGATCATTCGATTGTTGGTTGATTAGGTATTTCAGACTCTAAAACATCAACATATTCAGCTGTTTGACGGGGTCTGTTTGTCATTTCGAGTTGTTCAAAATCAATATCCGTGAAGAATTTATTTGAGTTTAATGGGAAAATTTTCGCTTTTTCAAACGAAGTTAGAGCTGTTAATATAATCGCTGCTCGTATAAACGCCGTTCCAAATAACTTAGATATTTGATATAGGGTCGCAACTCTCCCTGGATGATTTCTAAGCCAATTACTCACCTCCTGATCATACTAGACATCATAATAGACACTTAGAGGTTTCATGAAACATACGTCAAGTGGCTGAAGTCGGTGGGAGGAAAACACAATATAACCACCCCATTATTTTATGCATGGTCAATTACTTTAATATTTCATATATGAGTAGAATGTCCATCTAATAAGAGTAGCACAGGACTATCCTTTGTTGCATCAGGAAATTCTGTGAGGCGTGTAAACCAATTGAATAAATTTCAGTTTGCATCTAGCCACTAGGATGACATTCTGCTGTCGCAGCAGGAAAAGCATCATTTAAAAACTCTGGATTAATCCTTACTCTGAGAAAAATGAATAACGGTGGCATATAAGCTCCTGCTGCACTGCAAAAAATTTCCACAGTGACGGTTTCACCTCTATCTGCCGATGTGAGGGATCCAACTTGTTTCTTACCTTTTGTTGCCAATATCTTAGATTAGGTTTCAGGCACAACTGTAACACATGTCTCGTCAAAGTTGTATATTCATTCAGCGGTAAAGTTATACTTGACAAAAAGTGGTTTAAGTAAATCGTAAAATCCTACCACAGCCACTTTGTTGAAATCTATCGCTCTTGCAACGGATGTAGCTTCAGGTTTCCTGATTGACAAGTCTGGGTATCGTCTTAAAAAAGCTGTTATTCACTCTTTACCAGCTTCATTTTTTTTGTTTTTATTTTTTCCCGCAAGCTGGAAAGCTAACCGTCTTAACTCAACACAGGTTAATCCGAATAATATCGATTCCATTAATTTTATGTAGTCAACAAGCTCTCGCTCTTCTTGATGAGTGAAAACGCATTTATCTGGGCCTAGTTTCGGCTTTATAATTTGAGCAGTATTTAATCTCGCTTGTTTTGTTTTCCATTCTAATATTGATTTTGGTACATCAAAATGTGTAGATGCCGTCCTGTGTCCCATTTGACCAGAGATTACAGCCTCTACTGCTTGTACCATGCTCTCTCCACTCCATTTTCCCCGTTCTGATACACGTTTATTAGTACGCACAATTTTCTGAAATAAAAACAATACGTCTCCTTTAATATTACTATTACTTTTTTCCGGGGCAAGATGGGACCCTATCCCTTTTTGCCCCTTCCAAAATACCTCATCTTGCCCCACAGGAATTCAAAAAGTTAGATTCCCATAATTAAATTAGTATCAAAATTTCAATGTATTATGTCCTCAACAATAGTATTTAAATTACCATCAAACCCAGTAAAATACATTTGCATAAATACTTACATAAAACTCTCAGCAGATGCAAAGAGAGAGAGAGAGAGAGAGAGAGAGAGAGAGAGAGAGAGAGAGAGATTCGTGAATGAGTTTGGGGTGGGTTGGGGTTTTCTTGGTTGATTTGTCGTTTTCTTGATGCCGCCCTGGTATAGGATAGGTTTCCTCTTCAGGGCTGTGTTGGGGGTGTGTTGGGTGGTTTAGTGCGCGTTGACCGAGAAATTAGTTGGGGTTTAAAAGTGTCTAGTACAAAAAAATTTTAAAAGTGTCTAGGAAATTTGTTTAGAAGTGTCTAGGATGAGAGTTGTTGGGTGGGCTATTCGCCAGAAGTTGACTGGAGGGTTGTGCTGCGTTGGGGTGAATTGGGGGTTGGTCTCTGGAAGCAGCGAAGCTCAGAAGTGTGCGGAAATAATTTGACAAAAAGTGTCTAGGATGGGAGTGTAAGTGTTGAAGACGAACCATGTATCGTTGCCGATACATAGATATATGCGTTGGACTGGCTAGGTGTCAGGAATTATGAAATTGAATGTTATTTATTTATGATTTTGAAAATTCTTAAATGTCTCCAGGTATTTGAGAGCGAAGTATTAGGTGTACTGAAGATTTTTACTTTTTGGATTTTTGTTATGTGAAAGGTGTATAGGAGACATTTTTCAAAAGTGTATGGAATTTAGTACTTTGTTGAAGTTTGGTAGAAAGTAGCGGTGACGTGCCTTCGGTGATTTGGGAATGTTTTCGATTGCGGTGGAATAATAACAATTTTAAATCTAAAAATGCGGGTGCGTCGATCGTCGGTCCATTTGGCTAGTGATTAATTCACAGAGTGTACAGGAAAACCGCAGAAGGTGTTTGAGAAGATGTCGCTTCCTGGCAAGACCTTGGCAATTCAAGGTCCCGATTGTGAAGTCCATGACTTAATTTTGTCTCTTGGATGTGAATGCAAAGTGGACGCGATTGCCGGCGCCACTTGTTACGGTACAATTGTACCCGTAGAAGGAGGGGACGAGGTGTGAAAGCGTTTCGGCGACTAGGCCACGGCTAGTCGGGACGGCGTTCATAATTGTTGTTGCCAAGATCTCGATTAAGATCTTGGAGTCGGTGGTCAAGTCGAAAGGGGCCTGTGGTTTGTCTAATGTAACAGGCGCGATTTCTTGGGCGGATTTCGGTGCTTCCAGCCGCTTGGGGCACCGAGGGTGGAAGGCGGGGTGTGGACCGCCGCAATTTTTGCAGGAAGGGTTGTCTGCCTTAGGGCAGTTGTTGGGCTTGTGGTCGGTCGCTCCGCAGGAGGGGCAGACAGTCTTGGATCTGCATGTTTCTGCGAGGTGGCCTGTGCTGGAGCACCTGTTGCAGTATTTTGATACTGCGGGTAGTGGGTCTGAGCGGTTGGAGGCCTCGCATGGATGAGAGAGGCCGTGGAATCGGATGCCCCTTGTTAGGGCGATGTGGTAGGCTTGTTCGGACTCGGTAAGAATCCGAAACATGGAGGTGATTTTGCCATGGCGGCGGGACATTATGCGCCAGGACCTGGTGGCGGGGAAGTTGAGGTCTTCGAGGATGTCCTCGAATTCTTTGTCAGAGATGGTGGTGTCTACATTTCTGCAGACAAAGGAAAAAGTCGGCTTGCGAGACTTGGAGCCGTGGCGGTCTTGGCGGGTGGGGCTGAGGCGGATAATGGTGACTTGGTCGTCACCGAGAGTGTTGCGAAGTCTCTTTGCGAGAGCTTCGTGAGGGTAGTCGGACCTGATTTTGAGGAGTGCGGTCCTGTTTGAGTTGGCCTTCAAGTATTGAATTTCGCCTCTCAGCAGCTCATTGGTGTTGAGCAAGTTGAAAAGTTCTCGCTGAGAGACGTATTTGGCGGGGAGGTTTCGAATGTTGAGTGTTTGTATGTTGGGGTCTGTTTGTGGCTGTCGAGGTTGTCTGGATTGTTGGGTCTGAGGTGGTGATTGTCGAGGTGTTTGCTGTTGTCGGGTTGGTTGATGTTGTTGAGAGGTTGGGGGTGGTGGCGTGGGGAGTCTTCGGTCTCTCTTGCGTTTGGTTCCCAAGAGAGTGAAGTCCCCTTCTTGTTGTTGAAGGTCGGTAGGTTGGTGGTTGGTTCGTGGGGATGAATGGATTGAGAGGACGGATTGGTGGGTTCGAGCGGAATGGACGGAGCGGGACCTGGAGGAGCATCGAGAGCGGGTTGGTGATTTGGGAGGGTTGGTTGGGGATTTTGTGTTGGATGGTGGGTTTTGGATGAGATCCGTCAATTTGTCAATTCTCTCCATGAGGGCTTGGTTTTGGGCCCGGAGTGCGGCCATCTCTTTGAGTTGGTCTGCATACAAGGATGCATAGTCGGGGGCTGGTTTTGATACCATCGGAGGGAACTCTTCGTGAGAAGAGATCGATGGCACCTTTTGGCTCCGGGTTCAGATTGGGGAGCGTGTTGAAGTAGACATTGTTGGTTGGGTAGGTGAGGACGAAGCAGAAGGTTGCTTCGTTGTTAGTTGTCAGGGATACGGACAGAAGCCGGCAGCGGACTCACTGCCGGAGGGAGTTTCCTCCCCGGTTAAAGGTTTCCTGACCCTTTTGTCCGCAGGTTAGTGTTTAAATTCACCTGTGAATTTCGTCCCCCGTTGGATGTATGGTATGGCCTTCTGGTTGGTCTGTCTTGTACACTACTTGTCAATAGTTGTTTAAGCACTTTTCATAAATAAAAGCGCTCTATAAAGAGCGAATTTTCATGAATAAAAAATGCTCAAATGAGCAGATTTTCAAAAATATGAATGTCCTATAAAGGACAATTTGAGATTAAAATCTCAGTTTGTAGTCGAGTCCGGCGGCAAGTGCTTCTGGAAATACCTGGTTTGTATCAGTGACCAGGTTTTCCGTTCAGGCTTCTCCTTGCAGGCGACCTTCTTCGATGACTGTGTTCACTACACTCAGCAGATGCACAAACGTAACACATTTATTTAACGCACATGCGAATTTGTTAAAATCTAACTTCCAACGTCACTACCTGATTCGTCAGATTCGGTGGGTTCTCATCTTACCCTGCGTCTTCATCTTGCCCCGCCCTCCCATAGCTTTAATGAACATATTTTCTATCAATATGTTCAGTTAAAAAATAAGTAGGTTCATACATAGGTACATTCATTTATATAATAAAAACAATTATAATAATAATTTATTAAAATGTTACCTTCAAATATGCATTTAATTCCAAAGATATATAAGAAGACAACTACTAAAGCACTTTAATTAACTATCTAGAGTGGTACACAAAACACCATAATAAAAACAATGGCAATGTATATTAAGTAGTTTCCGGTTGTCAGAACCATGGCGCTGTCGTCTTAATGCGAGAAGCTTATTGCTTCTCCCTTTTGGTGAAGTTTTTGCGATTCGGTATTTTGTCCATTGGTTATAAATACACTCATTAAACCGTATATTGATGAAAATATGACTGATGACCACTATAACGGCAAACGGTGAAAATTTACAACGTTGCAACATCTTCCGACAATTATTGATGAATGATTAACAATAGTTTCATTTTTTTCGTGCAACTGGATTCCCATTGATGGATCATCATTTTTTAATTAACATAAATAACATTACATATTAGGGAAACAGTGGTCCAATTTAGGAAATTCATTGCCTAAATTGTATCATTTGCAAGGGTTTTTAAAAAACTGCGATATTATTCATTTTAGAAAGCTTGAAGGATGCAGAAAAATATTTTTGATTGGTAATATGATAAGTAGCTAAAATTGAAAGTATTCAAACTCTCAAAGATAACAGTTTAGTTTTCAAACGCAATATTTTGAAAAGTGTACAACATAGTCGTCTTTACCCTTATCAAGAATTACCCTAAAAAATATTAAATATATACAAAAGATATGGTTACTGAAATTTCCCATAAAATGTTCCTGATCACTGTTGACGTATTCGTAATACAAACGTTTCCGTTTCCATTGCGATTACCTCAAAAAGGATAAGATACTAATTTATAGTAAACTTCCTTATCAACATGTTTTGTTGAATTTTTACTCCTTATTTTCTTATATATATGAGGTATGTTCAAAATAGTATTTCTTGGGGTAGTTTTATTTATTTTCTCCCCTTCCCCCAAAAATTAAATTCAACATTTTTAACAGAAAATCCTCCAAATGTATGTTGAAATGAACCTATCTTCAAAAATCCAGGTTTGCTTTTCAGATCGTAATTCAAATATTCATTTTATTGGACTATTTGTTTTTGATATTATGTGTGTTCGTATCTGAAGTTATAGTATAAAATACTCACAAGACTTGTAGCTTTCAATGATATCATGATGAAAATACTGCAAGATTGGTATAAAAACACGAGTAATGTCCTCGTCTTTCTCTATATGATCCTCTGGTAAGCAGGCAAGTCTTACAATTCTTGGATTAGGTAGATCGTCTCCATTTTGTGATTTTCTAGGAGTTGAATTATCTGAAAATTACTTAATGGATGTCAAAAATACAATTTTATTCCATTTGTTTCCACTAACCATTTTAACAACCCAAATACATTACATAAATAAGGGACATAAGACCAGAGATTTAAACAACTATGTAACAATACATATAAACATTAGAAATAATATATCGGAGAATTGTGAAGAAATTGAACATCTAGAGAGAATCTATGATAGTTTTGAGGACCACAAAAATATTGAAGAAATGATGAAAATTGAGTATGGTACCTTTTCTGACGTCAGTTAAGTTGCCCCCCGCCCCTCACAAATATTAAAGCTTAAATACTATTGGCCCTATGGGGATATCCTGGATATCTTTTTCCCATTTCAGATCAGTCTAACCGTGCAATGATATAGAAAACCAGGTGAACTATATCTTATCTGCTAATCTTTACAATTATCACTTAAGAAGGCAGTGTAAAAGTGAAGAAATACCTAGATTTATATATATATATATATATATATATATATATATATATATATATATATATATATATGTATATATATTTATATATGTAGATATATACATATATATAAGGAACGAATAGATTAGTGGGTATTGCACGCAAATAGAAGTTCATTAGCCGTCATCGGTACGGTACAACCAAGAAAAGATGTGAAACATGAGAGCAAAGGTGTTGAATGAAACATGAGTAAATATATATATATATATATATATATATATATATATATATATATATATATATATACATATATATACATATATATACATATATATATATATATATTTTTAGTTTTTTTTTTCTTGAACCTTATTTCATTATATATTTTTTGGAAAAATTTTTCTTGGGATTGTAGGTTCCTAGTTAAATAAATCAAATGGTTTTTTGGCATTAATTAACATTTTTGTTTTTGTTTACGTTTCGGACATATCGTGTCCTTCATCAGAACATAATTCTACAAATAGATGACAAAAAATTAACAATTTATACACTACATATGTCTATCCTAAAAATAACTTACCATAAAACAAGAGCTTGGCGAGCGCATGTTAAGATATGTTAAAATAAACGAAAACAATCATTTTTATTAAAAACATTTAGTATCAATATAAAACCCACATACAACTGCCAGTACACTACATTATATTATGACAATAATTACTTCTTAAAAGGAACAAAAATTTTTATTGATAGTAAATAGAACTAGTTCTTTTTTTGTATTGTATTCAGTAATTGTGATGGAACAAGGTTTTTAATACACATCAATTTTTGTCTTTGAAAAATTTTTTTACTGATGTTATTATGGTATAAGGATTTAGAAATATCACAGGATGTCATTTCATTTATAAACAATGCACCGGAAAAGACATCTATTTGATTAAATTAACATAAATTTTTGATAAATTATTTGTGTCAGATTTAGCATTGATAGAATATGGGTTTTTTTGGATTTCTATCATTTCATAGACTTCTCTTTTTTTTTGGTGGCTTTCAATTCTCAATATTTTTGTGCTGTCATAGTCAAATGTATGTTTGTGTTCAGCACTATGATTTGTCAGGGCTGTTCTTTTTTTTTATCATACTTGTGGCCATTTAGGCGGTTTTTAAGGTATTGACTTGTCTGTCCAATATATACACCTTTACAGTCTTTGCAAGGGATCTCATAGATGACATTGCTTTTTTTTCTTTGGGAATTTTTGATTTTACTTTACTAAAATTTGATTTTAAAAGATTATGTCCCTTGTGAGACACTGTTATGTTGTGATCTTTGAAAATGCTTCCAATTTTTTCTGAAAGTCCCGAAACGTATGGTAAAGAGAGATATTTTTTTTGGGGTAAATTGTGTGAAATATTTTTATGTTGAGTTTGATTGTAAAAGAGGTATATACGGTTTTTGAATATTGTATTAATTAGTTTAGACTGTAAAGGTGTATATATTGGACAGACAAGTCAATACCTTAAAAACCGCCTAAATGGCCACAAGTATGATAAAAAAACAGAACAGCCCTGACAAATCATAGTGCTGAACACAAACATACATTTGACTATGACAGCACAACAATATTGAGAATTGAAAGCCACCAAAAAAAAAGAGAAGTCTATGAAATGATAGAAATCCAAAAAAACCCATATTCTATCAATGCTAAATCTGACACAAATAATTTATCAAAAATTTATGTTAATTTAATCAAATAGATGTCTTTTCCGGTGCATTGTCTATAAATGAAATGACATCCTGTAATATTTCTAAATCCTTATACCATAATAACATCAGTAAAAAAAATTTTCAAAGACAAAAATTGATGTGTATTAAAAACCTTGTTCCATCACAATTACTGAATACAATACAAAAAAAGAACTAGTTCTATTTACTAACAATAAAAATTTTTGTTCCTTTTAAGAAGTAATTATTGTCATAATATAATGTAGTGTACTGGCAGTTGTATGTGGGTTTTATATTGATACTAAATGTTTTTAATAAAAATGATTGTTTTCGTGTATTTTAACATATTTTAACATGCGCTCGCCAAGCTCTTGTTTTATGGTAAGTTATTTTTAGGATAGACATATGTAGTGTATAAATTGTTAATTTTTTGTCATCTATTTGTAGAATTATGTTCTGATGAAGGACACGATATGTCCGAAACGTAAACAAAAACAAAAATGTTAAATAAAGCCAAAAAAACCATTTGATTTATTTAGCTAGGAACCTACAATCCCAAGAAAAATTCTTCTAAAATATATATATATATATATATATATATATATATATATATATATAATTTGAAAAAAGATATTTGCCAACTTATTTGTAATGGATATTTTTGTGGGGATGTGGCAATAAGACTCCAGAGTAAATTCTTTCAGATATTTATTCCCGAGCTTTCGAATGATTTTCATTCATTATCAAGGGATGAAATCTATAGCGAATTTTGGAATAGTTGTAAATTTTTATAATAAACTCTTTTAAACATAAATCAATGAAAAACTCAAAAAACAATATGACCTTATTGTAAGTAGACATTTTGAACTTTTGGTTAAATTATTTAGATAGGAAATTTCTAATTATAGGGTGTTTTAATATTAAGGTTTGATAGAAAGTTCTATCTTTGGTTCATGCGTTTATATTTTATGAAAAGTTTCAATTTTGTAATTGTTATCTGATAATAGATTATATAAATTTGAATTCTAAATCTTTTTGGTTCTTTTTTATATTCATTCTCATTATATTTGATAATTTTTAAGCTAGAGAAAATTTAGTATAATTAGTGACATTTGGTTAATTTCCTGACAGTAAATTTCATATATGTCATAAGAATTTAATTGTCTTATAGTGTATTGGACAAACAGTTATCTTAGGTTTGGAACAGTGCAATACGTAATTTGGAAATTAATAAAATTGAATTCTTATTTGAAATCTTTGATCCCTCCCTTAGTTAAGAGTGAGTTAATTGATTGTGTATTGATTTATCTGTCATAATATAAAATTTAATATTTATCTGAGCCGGGCATATTGATTTGACAACTGCTGTCAAAAAAGTTGATAGGTTATATTTAGCGGTAAAGGTGTTTTCACATTAGTGTAGTTACTAGCACAAATATAGAAAAATATTACAAATTGTGACGACAGCAACAAATTAAATTCACATCATATAAATTAATATGATTAAAATCATAAAATATTATAATTAAAACATAGTAGAATATATAATATATATATATAAATTAAAACATAGTAGAATATATATATATATATATATATATATATATATATATATATATATATATATATATATAGAGTAACTTTTTTATTGGGGAATGCGGCAATGTGAGAAAGAAAATTCTGTTTAGTTAATCCTAAGCTTTCGATAATTTATTATTATCATTATCAAAGAATCTACAAAATGAATATTATATAAATATGAAATATGTTTCAAAGTAAAAACATTTTTTACTTATACTAATTGAGGTTGTTCACAATAATATAATATATATATGTATATATATATATATATATATATATATATATATATATATGAAGAAACATCATTGTACAATTTTAGCGTGAAAATATTTAAATTGGCATGTTATCCAATTGATGACAATTTGTGACAAGTTGATGTTGTCATAGAAAACATTTTTATATATATATATATATATATATATATATATTCAGTACATTAGTATCAGTTCTTTTATTTAAACAATTATTCTCTTGAGCAATGAATGGAATTTCCAGGAAAATCCTTTTAGAGTAATTGTCTTCTTTACACAAAAATTTGAAGTTTTTATAATCAATTATATGTTTTGTTGAGAAAACGTGCTCTGCTAATGCTGAACGTTCTGGGTATAATCTTGAATCACTCTTATGTAGAGCTAAGCGCTTAGTAATTTTTTGAGAAGTCTGACCCACATATACAGATTCGCATGTAGAGCATGTTAATTTATATACAACATTAGAACGTTCAGTATAAGGATCAATTTACTAAAAACACTATTAATTGTCAGATCATTTTTATTTGCAAGTTTTATGTTAGTTACTTCCTCTAAAATTTTGGAAATTCTAGGTGTAAGATCTCTGAAATGTGGTAAAGATGCAAAAAAGGGATTGGCTGAATTTGTATTCGTTATATTTTCTACGTTATCAGTTGATAAATTAGGTTCATTAGATAATTGTATTGGATAAGGATTGTTAAATAGTATTTTTCTTACTAATGTTTTTGGATATCCATTATTTATGAATAGATTCGATAATATATTTAAATTTTTATTCTGCATCGTATTATCTGAAATATTGATTACTCTATTTTTCATTTGCTTTATCAAATTGATTTTCGTTGGAAATTTATGATATGAAAAATAGTTTTTCCACTACTAGCTGTGAAGTTGACAATTATTGTGTCATCTAGCCAACTGAGAAGTTGAATTTCTCTATTAGTGGTTAATAATTTTTTCTATTGTTAACCTAGGTCAATAATGGACAAATTCAAATGTTTTGAGAATTCAGGGATAATAGCTTAACAAAAACTAGTACAACATAATTTTGTATACCTAGGAGATTGTCTTTAACATATTTACTGCTTGAAATTACCTAACAAGATAAAATTAATTCAATAAAACTGTCATTAGTTTAAAATTCTCGCTCAACCAAAAATTTCTGATGACATAAGGAGTGCGTTCTTAATATATGGATGAGGTGAGGAGCGAAAACAGTGTCAGTGTCAGTCAGATGACGGAGTAAACGCCTAGGGAGAAATCAGTTTGAACTATTTGTAGATCGACACTATCAAAATTTGACATTGAAATGTGCTATTTATTTTCCGTTAATTCTAGAAAAACGAGGATCGAGGAATGTTTTTACCTTCAACATTATCACCAGTGGAATTTTACAATCTTTTGTTGAAACTGGTAGCTAATCTTGACCCACACAGACAAATAATATATTACTTTCTCTATGGTGAAGCATATGTTAAATGTTTTATGAACGCTCACTTTGTACCCAAGTGTTGTGAACGCACTACCGCTGTAATTGTTCAAAGTTCAAAGTAAAACATAAACCACGTTTTGTGAAATTTTTGGATGTGATCGTATAATTGGTTTCGTTAATTCGTTGCATTTAATATTCGTGATTATGAACTACAGGAATAATGGTATTCCATTGCTGTGTGAATAAATTATACCTACATGATTTTTATGATATTTTTATATTTTTTATTTTTGTCTCAAATTTGGCTAGTAGTGGAAAAAAATGTATATACATCACGGTGTAGGAGATATTAATAAACCTCGCACCTTATACCGCTCGGGGCAAAGCCCCTCGCGAAATAATTTTAGTGCTCGGTTGATAATAATAGTCTCCACCACCTTGGTGTATAATATACTATTATATATCTTCCTGAACTACAAGGTTTTCTATACCAGTCTACTGTAATTATATCATTACTTCTTATAAGTCTGGTGTCTAGAAATGGAACAAATTGTTCATTATCTTCTGTTTCAATAGTAAATTGGATGTAGTGATTATAACTATTGAATTTTTCTAATATTTCATTGATGCCTGTACTAGGTAATGCCAATGTTATATCGTCAACATATTTTTTTATAAAAGAAAGACGAAAAGATAGTAAAGGAATAACACTATTTAACAATTCATCCATAACATATGTAGCTAAAATTGGAGATATATTTGCTCCCATTGGTGTACAAAAAGTTTGTTTATAATACTTTTTAACAAAAGTGAAAAAAGTATTATTGAATAAATAAGTAATAATTTCTGAAACAGTATTTTTGTTTATGTCACAATATAAACGAATACGTTCCCAATTTATTTGAATAGATTTTAATGTGATTTCTAAGTATACGTTACTAAATAAAGATATTACATCCAGACTTGCCAAAACATAATTTGATGGAAGTTTCATTTTATTAAGTAATTGTGATATTTGAAAAGAATATTTTACAAAATATTCATTATTGCAATCATATGCATTCGTTAGTATATTTGTCATATATGCTGATAAATGTTCTGTAGGAATTCCCATAGAAGCTACAATAGGTCTCACTGATAAATTAGGTTTATGTATTTTTGGTAAACTATAGTACTTAGCTATAGTACCATTATATGTGGTTAATTAATCAATTAGTTTTTATAATGTTGTTATAAATTTTACTAAGATTTTTTGTGTCAGTCTTTAAATTTACGGAACTGGTTTTTCTTTGTATTTCTATCATTTCTGTGTGGTTTTCACTTTGAAGAATTTTTGTATTTTCGAAATCAAATTCGTTCTGGTTTTCTGAAACATGGATAGTGAGGCCGTTATGTTTCGTTTGTCATATTTGTGACTGTTTATTCTGTTTTTCAAATACTGACTTGTTTGTCCGATGTAGATCAGATAAATAGCACTACGCAAAATATCTACTTCACACCAAACATTAATTCACACTTACCACAGAACTGGAAGTACTACATATGTGTGATGAGAAGCTTGATTTACTTGAAGAATTGGAAATGAAAAGGCACAAGAAAAACCCACAATATCAAGTCGTCAATGAACAGATAAATCTAGGGAGTTCTACACTTTTAAACTGTCTTCTTCTTAAGTGATAATTGTATAGATCAGCAGATACAGTTTTCCTGGTTTTCTATATCATTGCACAGTTATACTGATCTTAATTGGGAAAAATATTGTAATGTTTTTCTAATTTATTTAAACAATAAACGGGTGGGATAAATTTTAAACACACGGTATGGCTGCTTACTAATTTATTTAACCCTTAACCGGAGACATGTCAGCTTTGTTGCATGAACAGAGAGGTGTCATCTACTAGACTACTTTTTTAGTTGGCGAAAGTAAATAAAATACTTTAAAAGACTTTATTGTTTTATTAAAAATGAACAAAATTAACCCTATTGGAATTAATGGAATGAAAAAATGAAATGAACTGAAAAGGGAAAAATATTTGAACAAGAATAAAAAAAGTTTTTACACTCCATAATATTCAAAACATAAAAATTTGTTTAAAAAAATGGATAATTGGAAAGTAACTAAAACTAAAAATATGAAAAATCATCGAGCATAAAGTCATGGGGCTCCTCTAGCAATCCTGAAAGCTTAGTATTTATCTTCAATGCACTTGTCACAAATTGGCTTTGTACACTGTCGGCATATTGGTTTCAGACACACAATGCATAAATATTTGGTCATTCTACGTTTGGCTGATGGACATAGATGACATATTTTCTTCTTTTCTATAATATGAATATTAGGGTGCGCCGGTGCTTCTACTGTAGAGCCAAGGATACGGCTTATGATCTGACGTATTTCTCGTGGTATATGCACATTCATCATTCGTCTATTCATATGTGGTTGCACTAGTTGTTCTGCTAATTGTTTGACGAACTTACTTTCTCCTTTTATTTCTGTGTTGTTTTGGTAATATTGGTGTAGAATATAGGAACTTACGTCTGAGATATCTAAAATGAGGAAAAATATTGCCATTGGCCACCTACGAGTTCGGCGGCTCGAAGAATTCTTGGAACACTTCTCATCAATACCTGTCAACCCCTCCCTTATTTCTGTTATGATAAGAAATTATTTTGGGTTTGTTTACTGTATTGTCAGTGGCAGCTCTGTCATACATCGAGTATACGAATATTGTGGCCTTTGCATTTGTCCCAACATGAGATATTAGAGTTTTTTCTTCTCTAAACCCATAATTCGTAGATCCTTTTTCTTTTTTCTTGTCAGGTACAAAATTAAATGGAATTTCGGCCCTATTTTTTTTCATAGTGCCGACATACGTCAATTTATTTTTCAGCAAAATATCCACTAGTTGTATGGAAGTATACCAGTTGTCGGCCGTGAGATTCCTATTACTACTGAAAAGTGGTTTAGCGAGACATACTGCTGCTTTGGTGGGTTTTGAGAGTTTTTTTTTCTTCAACAGTGAGCCCTTCTCTATCCAAGTCTCTGCCATAGTCAATATAAGCATTATATAAATAGCTATTCCTAGCATCTGTCAGGCATTGTATTTTAATGCCATACTTGGCCGTTTTTTTGCATATACATCTTATAGCGACACCTTCCTCTAAAACTCATGAGCATTTCATCTATGGTGGTGAACTGCCCAAGTCCATAAGCACTTTGGCAATTTTGAATGAATGTATTGAATACTAAGGAAATTGCCGATGCTGGAGCATTCTGCTCTCGCTCTTCTCGGTCTTCAGAATTATCAAACCGTAGAGCACATAATAAAATCGACATTCGTTTTATGCTCACCACGCATCTAAATAGTTCTCTACCGGTTCCATCAGTAGCGAATAAAGTCTCTAGATTCTCATGATTCGAATCAATTATCGCTGAATATATCAGTAGACCTAAAAATGTCTTCAATTCAATAATATCAATGTCTCTGAGATCGATTTTACTCTGAACTTTGCAGCTCATACGCATTTTACTAAGTTTTTCATTAGTCCATTCCATAATGGGTTCTAAAATATTTTCGCTGAATAATAAACCCAAAACAGAAAGATGATCCGCTGTGTTACCCAAAACTTCGTGATTTGGCGGTCAATGTAGGAATTTTTATGACAATATTATGTTTTCGGGTCGAACTTCTGAAGAAGACCATCTATATCGATTCTTGCCATGAAAGTAAGCTGAGGGACATTCTTGAAGCGCCCCGTCATTGGTAACATCTTCATCAGCACTTTGCTCTGAACTTGTAATGTGCTCAGATTCTATACGATAATTGTCGGAGACGTCGTCCATTTCTCTAGTATCACTACAATCCTCCTAATACCATTTCTGTAAAGTCTCTTCGTAATTCAGATCATCTAAACGGACGCGCTTTGACGGTCCGGCCATATTCTTGTTTACACACAATAACTATTCTCCCAAACACAAACGGAGACGCTTCGTCTGTCGGACTACGGTGTACATATCAACCACTATAACTTCTCAATACACACTGATCTACTTTTGCAAATTGGGCTACCTGCTAAGATTGTATAAGGGAAGGAATAGATAAAGTAACACCCCAGTATGCGATCTTACCAGTGAATACCGATCTATTATTTTTTTGGCATCGACTGACAGACGACATGTCTCCGGTTAAGGGTTAAACACTAAACTAATCACTAACACTTAATTTATATATACTCAGTATATTCACTCAAATTAATTTATATTACCACTTAACTAATTTATATTTACTGTTTGCTATTTCGGTGTATTTATTTCACGAGATCACTTAATCAACAACCTGGTCCGCTGATCGGTCCTTTTTATATATTATTGCCTTTCTTTACTAGAGAATTCTACTGAAAACAATTGGATTTCTGGCATTTTCTAGATAAGACTGGTCACAAAAACCAGTTCTAGATAAGATAGTCACAATCGTAAACAATCCCTGCGCGTCCACCATAATTTTAACTTACATACCTGGCTTAGACAGAGTCGGATTTAGGGACTATACCAGTGTGCTGTTTCGTAACAATATGTCTAGGATATCCCTATAGGGGTAATTATATATAAGCGTCAGTAATTCTTATATCATATCTTCTTCTTTTTTCTATTAATATATATTGAGTCCATCACAAGGTAGGTCACATCTTGGTCTAGACCAACAAGTGTCACAATGAATCCTTTTGATAGTGCGAGTGAAGTTTGCGCAACGAACCGCGAAGCAGTGAGTTGCGCAAATCACGAGTACTATAGAAAGTCATTGTGACACAAGTATTACACAATATTTTTCATAATTCGCATTTATTAAATTTTTAAATAAAATTGAATTACATAATCTCTGTTTCTCAACTAGGAGGAATGGTTTGAATTGAAGTCGGTAATTCTGTAGATTCCTGATTGGTCAGATCACAGATGGTTTTATTCAGCACTATTGACTCTTGACATATTATGTTCGAATAATTGTGTAAATTGTAAAGAAACTTTCATTTAACCAAACAGTGGATGATTATTTGTTTAAGAAAGAGATTTTCCGAATATGCTCGCTATCTATTTATATTATTTCATGAACAGAATTCCTTCTTTAATACATCTTCACATAAGTATATAGTAATTCATCCCAAAAATCGAACATTATGTATTCCTACATATTAATCCTATACAATATAAAAATATACAATTGACAAATAAACGTTAGCCTTCATTATTTATTAGTAATTTTGAAATATAATTTATTCAAATTTACCTTTAAGACGATTTAAAATAATAATTTGCTAAGTAGAACAACGCTAGACCATTTTGTAATTAGTTCCAAGGTTAAAGTCAAATGCCAAATAAAAATACATTCTACATACAATAACCTATTGTATAACACTAAAAATTACTAAAAAATTAGTGTTTTCAAATGAAACTCAAGGTCTCTAGTTAATTCCACATTATAATACAATAATACTAGAGACCTTGAGTTTCATTTAAAAACACTAATATGAGCATATTCCACGAAGTAAGGGTCGAGCCAGTCAATTTTACTAAAAAATTGTTCAGAGACTTCATTGTGACTCTGTAAAAAATATTGTTCAAGCAAGCAAAAATTAGCTCTAGGAAGCATAAAGTTTTATTTTCTATTATTTCAAAGTCCGGTAGAGGTCACAAGAAGGAAGAAAATTGAAAAACCGAAAGTGGACACTAGTTTTGCAAATTGCAATTGGCAACTTTTGCGCACTATTCCAAAAATTATATTTTCTTAAGATTATATTTCCAATTTTTTGAATTTTTCCTCAGCCAAATAGAGGGCAGAAAAGGGAAAAAAAATCAAAAACCTAAAATAGACATAAGTTTTGTAATACCAATTGACAACTTATGCGCAATATTCCAAACTTTCCGGTCCCCTCTATTGTGTAAAACCATATCGAATAGTCCAACTCTGGCTTCAAAGCACAACAATAAACATGTTCACTCTACCAAAATAAAAATACACATATATTATGATTACGCTGAAATTTTTATAAAGATCATATGAACAGTATTCAAATGCAAAATACAAAACAAATTCAAAATTCAAAGTTTGGAGGCCTATAATTCGAAAACGAGGGCATATATCAAGTACTTACATTGTTTTGGCTCATACTATTTGTTCCCGATTTTGTCCCATTAGGTTCCGGGACACCCTGTATAAACAAAAGAAATTACGAAGGTGTTGGACCAAATTGATTTCCCTTTACATCGTTAAAAATCATTGGATGATGAATTGATCATAGTTCTAGTCCATATTCTTTTTCTTTTTGTGTCATGTCCATGATCGAACGTAGACTACCATTCACCTATCTATCTGTATTGTGCACTCCAATTACAACAGATAACAGGGATCTAGTGTCTATGTTGAAAGGCTGTAGTACGCAGAATATTGTCGGTGGTATGCTATTGCCTTCCGACAGGCGTCGCGTCGAATTTTCGATGTTTTCAAGACCAATCTTGGTTAGCAGACATAGCACGTATTAGCCACGGTGTCCACACTATTCTTTATTAGTTTAATTTAATTCACGAAGTAGGAATAATCCTTAAAAATAGGATCTAGTCAACTTTAACCCCAATGAGACAATTTGTACAGATTTTAAAAAAATAGCTCTAATAAGTAACACATCTGTAGCATCTCCTAAAATAATACATGGTCGAGTCTCCATTCACATTTGATCGACATTAAAAAAGCCTTACGACAAAAGAATCTACCATCAAGTTCAAAATTCTCTAAAGTCCACATCGACCATCAAGAAATAGTCTCAGAAAAAAGTAATATCACTGAATTCCTAAGAAACATCTAAACTAATATAATGTGAATCATAACTTACCATCACCATAACAAGCTGGTTGAATCCGGTCGTATTCCGAATAAGCTGTACCCCACCATGGATAGTCGACGTTGTTACATGTACCATCAAATGTTCTGTAAATGTCTGTTATTGGTGGACATAATATTGGTATTGTACCACACTGACATCTAATAAATGCTACTTCTAATAAAATGACAGAGAAATAGTACAGACATTTTGTTAGGAATCTCATGTTTAATGTGATGTTTTTTTTATGATCACCAACGCGTAACAATATTTTTTATTGATTTAGGATTTTAAGATTATTTTTATTATTTAAGTTGTTTTTCTGTTGTTTCGAATTACGCTGTTTATATCTGGGTGCGATTTAAATAATTTGTGTAAATGATATTATTGAACATTTCCATATTTGGATAGAGAAAAACATAGGAAAATTCCAACTTTCCACTTTTATCGAGCATAATCAAACAATTTAGAATTAGTCTTAAGTCGTAAGATCTTTTTATAGTTGGTTCCAAGATATTTCGTCTTGACTTACTACCTGCAAATCGACAATAATCTCGGGAAGCTCTAAATTGCAAATAGTAAAGTAAACAGTAACAGTGTCGTACTTCAAAAATACATTAATTTCGCCTTGCGGTCGTATTTACAATTAGATAGATATGTAATATATCACAATAATATTTATTATTTTCCAATAACACAATTACACATATTGAAAATAATGTGCGTAGTTCATTTTATGTAATGGCACCTAGTTTTATTACGAAAATCCACTGAACTCATAGAATAATGAAAAACATATGTCTGTCATATATAATTTAGTCATTAGAAGAAAAATAGTAAGTAGAGTGTTTTTTAATTTTAAAATTCGGCGATTCGTTCGCAGAAAAAAAAGTTTCATAAGTAACTTGCAAATCATCTCAAATATAACTTTAAACCCTGTATTTTCTAAAAAGTAAACTTCAAATCTATTGGTTGCATATTCCATATTGGAAAAACTGTGGCAGAATAGTGAGAGTAATAAAAAGGTCTTCTCCGACCCCCTCTAATTTTGTCTAAATATTCGGTTAGCCAAGTAATGAATACATATATATTGTATTTGTTACAGCCAGCCATTATTATTTTGATAAGGATTACATAATTTGGGTTACCTAATTAGACATACTTAAGAAACGCGGAAAATTTTGTTCTAAAATATAATGGTTTAGCGAAATGTAACTTAGTGTTTTTAAATGAAACTCAAGGTCTCTAGTTAATTCCACAATATAATACAAGTTATTGAAAATTCTAAAAAATTGACAATTGTTTCGATAAATCAATATCATCGTCAGAATGACAGAAGTTACATTTCATTTTATGCCTACCTGATGTTTAGTAGTTATATTTTTGGCTAGACCAAAAAGTAACCTAACTTGTGATTAGCTTAATATATGTTTATAGAAAAAGAAGAAGATGTGATATTACAAATATTGAAGCTTAGATATTATTAGCCCTATGGTGATATCCTGGATATCATTTTTCCAATTAAGATCAGTATAACTGTGCAATGATATAGAAAACCAGGAAAACTATATCTGCTGATCTTTACAATTATCACTTAAGAAGACAGTTTATTAGTGGAGAATTCCCTAGATTTAACTGTTCATTGACAACTTCATATTGTGGGTTTCTTAAATGTCTTCTAATTTCCAGTTCTTCAAGGAAATCCAGTTCTTGTTTCTTTTCACAAATATGCAGCACTTCTAGTTCTGTGTTAGGTGTCAATGAATGATTGGTGTCAAGTAGATGTTTTGCGTAGTGGGATTTATCTGTATGTTTTAATCTGTAAGCTCGTAAGTGCTCACTGTATCGTATTTCAAAATTCCTAAGGGTCTGACGCAAATAGACATAACTAATTGTAATTTTCTATAAACATGTTCCTTGGCCAGAGGAGAATTGTCAAAAAAGTGTATAGTAAAATAATATTTAAAAAGTATACTTTGAGAGGTTTTTCAACAAAAAAGCAATGGGACGGAGAAGACAAAGAAAGGGATGGAAATGACAAAAAAATACACTAACTAAGGGTTATATTATTTAGTAAATAATTAAAAAAAATTAAACACAAGTTAGCAAAAACATGTAGGTAAAAAAAATATTAAACAAAAATTGGAGAATGCATAGCTACTGCGTTAAAACGAAAAAATAACAAACAACTAAATGCAATCTGTATTAATATTGAACTTTAATAATCCAGGTCCATATATTCCCGGATCTAGAAGCTTCTCTATTACAATAATTGTTAGTTCAAGTGAAAATAATAGGCAACGTAGGCAAAACTATAAATGAAGCCTTGGTGATCCCTTATTGATTTCTTGCGCAAAAAAGCTTGTTCGTATTTTGTTTCAAAAATTGAGGAAACTTGGCAAATGTAATAAAGGTACTTGAAAGTTTCTTTTGACCCTTGAATGAGAAATATTACGAAGAGCCAAGTAGTTCCTTTTACTATTTTGGTACAAAATTTTTTGTTTTTCGTTAGAGGAAGTACAATTCTTACATTGTATTACCGAAAGTGGCAAATTAACTTCATCAGAATCATTTTGTTCTTCTAAATTAGGGTTTTTGATAGATTCACCTAGTAAACTGATTTGAAATACAAATTCTGGTGGTTGTAGCAAGTAATGGTCACACTTTGATTTGCAAGATAGACAGCTTTTATATTTGGAGATGAGAGAATTTGGTGTTTCATTAAACCATATTAGTTGTCTTATTTTCATTGTGTTTGTAACATTCGCTAAATTGTCACCTAGTTTCCGAGACAAATCAAATACTTCATTGATGTCGTTAGTTAGAATTTGGTAGAAGAATAATTTGTTATTTTTTTGCACACCATCAATAAATGTCTTGGCGGAGGTTATGCTTTTTCCAAAAGCTACGGCCTGATCTGCCAATCGTTTAATAGTACTACCAACACCATCAGCAACACTTTTGCCGTGGCCGGGCTCGTAAAAATTCCAAGTGGAAAACTCGATTTCATAAAAGGCAGCAAAATAACAGAACAGTTGAAAGTGAGTTTTGTCTTTGTATTGTGACGTCGAACCATCGCTAACAAAATGTAGAACTTTAATTTTTCTTTCTAACATTAAAGTTAAAACTGGTTTTAGATGTGCCCAAACTGACATTGCATTATTAAGCAAATCGTCTGATACTCCAGAAAATGAGAAGCATTCAATTTCAGTTTCTTTGAACCGCCAAAATGAACACTTCGGACCTCCTCATCAAACTTGCAAATATAGTTCTCGGAAAAATCGATATTAATGATTGCTTCACCGTGGTTTAGTTTATTGTGTAATGATCGTATCTGTTTTTGCTGATTATGACCTCTGAAGTGGTGAGGCAAAAACATATTTAAGCTGCTTTCGAAAACTGTCCTCATCTCTTGTACACTCGATATAATTAAAGACTTCGTAGTAATGTTGAATTTGATTTCTTTTCGATTCTTATCAATTCTGTGTTCAAATTTTGCCTCCCATTTGGTGTATGAAACTTTTTCGTCTAAGTTAGCATCTCTACTTAGTATGTTGCTTAATTCATCAGCACATACATTGCACATTCTACTCAAGCAAACATCAGAATTGATATTACAGCAAATACTTTGACTTAAGTCGCATATTGTGTTTACTGCAGAAATTTGTTTTGTTTGCAACACCTTTATAAAAGAGTAGGATAAGTTGGCATGTTTTACACATAGACAGGTGTTTCGTGCTTCAAGCTTTTGTCTGACAACCCAAAATGGCTTATGTTTGTAGAAAGTTGTAAAACTAACGTTTCTGTATTTCTCATTGAACAGTTTATGAAGATTCGCTATGGAATCAGTAAGATATCTCTTTTGCATTTTACTTTTTCGGGAGGTAATGCGATCATTTTTTTCCAGGAGCCTGCACAGAAGCAACATCACTGATAAAGATATCTTGAATTTGCTCCTTTAACTCTACATTTTGTCTTACTGTTCTTGGCTGCAATAGGTTGGATGTCGGGTTGGATTGAGAAAGAGATTGGTTATATCTATGTTATGAAATATTTCCCTTCAAATACTTTGTTATTCGATACTTCTCGGATAATTTTCCGCTTATAACATTACTGATGACTTTTTCATCCAAATTACTCTTTGTGTCGTTTCCGTCCCCTCAAATTTTTTGGCAAATAGAGACGGAGATTACAGGGACGGCGACGACACGTTTTAGATATCTTTATATTATTATAAAATTGGGGTTATGTTTGCTATTCCATACATATTTGTTTTGTCCCTGTTTATATAAGGTTACTATTCAAAACCAAAAGCATGTTTAATTAATACATTTAACCACATTTAGCAAAGGGACAGAGACGGCTGAATATTATAAAAATTCGCCTTTTGAGCTTTTTCGGCTGTTTCCTTACAATGTGTGTCTTGTAAACATCGACTAATAAGTAACCAACCTGACACTTCGCTATTACTGATAGCGCAATTAGCTGTCAATTCGCAGCAGTACAAACGAAGGGGACGAAGATGACTTAAAGCTGTGGGGAAAGCTTTAATTAAAATAAAAAATAGTTAACATTTAACATTGTGGTTGGCAAAATGGTAATTTTAGAAAGATAATGCTTCAACAAAAATAAAAAATAAATATATTGATGTTATTGAATACATTTTAATATAAACTTGCCAGTGTTAAAGTGCAGAAGTTGCCACTGGGGAAAGGGACGGATAGGACATTTTCAGGTCTGCCAATCGTTTTCAATAAGAACTTTGGTAGATTAAAGTGTTTTCAAGTTGCACCTTATAGATAATAAGATTATGTAACAAAAATATAAAAAACAATATTATAAACTTTTAAAAATAGAATTTAGAAGGGAAGCCGTAATTCAAAATTAGAAAAAAACCGTATAAGTATAGTAGAATGAGTGTGGGATAGAAAACAATAATTATGATTGTCTCTGAAGTACTAAATTTGTAAACATAGCATTGAAAGTTGAATTATCACATTTTTTCAAGTGTTTAGAAAAGTAGTTATAAATAAAAAAATATTTGGAATAGATAGGACTCTCTTCAGTTTTAATTACTGGTGGAGATATTGGACAACATATAAAAAATTCAGATCTACCGGACCGATTGTTAGGTTACCCCCCTGTATTCACTGGATTATGTTACTATTTCACAATCTTGAAGCAAAATCTATTTTAAACGGTTATAATCAATAAAACAATGGATTAGTTTCAAATAAGTGTATATTAAATAAGTACAATTTCATCTACCACAAATATTTTGCCCCGCTACACAATAAATATTTCTCAATTTGGCAAATAGAACATAAATAGAATACCATTCCTACAATAGTACTTCATAAATGGAGAAAAATTCCAGATAAAGCACAAATTTGATGTATTTTCAAATGAAAATTTACCTTGGAGTAATTTTTAAATCTATATTAGCAGCTTTAACCATAGCCCTTAAATCTACTAAATGTTCTTTGTTGATATCCCATCCATCTAGCTCTCCAATTTGCACCAAATTTGGACAATGTTCTATCAACACTTCCACACTACCCACAGTAAGCGTTTTGACAGACGAAAACCACAGTTTTTCCAAGTTCTCCAGTTTTCCTTCAGTGCATAATTCAAAAATGTTTTTATCCGACAAATTTACAAAACTCTCAAGCACTCTGAATACTTTTAGAAAAGGAGAGTTTTTCAAGACTGATAAAATAGTTTCACTGGTTATTTCACAATAACTGAAATCCAGGTTATTCAAATTCCTGAAATTGTTATCTGTATTCGTGAAAGAGATTTTCATTTGATAAAGTTCGATCGTGTGTAAGTTTGGAGCAGAAATGCATAAGTCAGATAAATCTAGGAGGGTTTCCGTCATATTATTCAGCTTCAACACTAGCAACTGTTCTCCGTATATATCCAGAGAGAATAAACATTCTTCCAAGTAACATTTCGTCAGTTGCAAAGTATTTAGTCTACTAAGTTTGTATAAATCTTCGAATACATCACTTTCAGCTTCTTCCAAATGTAAATCTTCCAAATCTGGACACAAGCTGATAATGCTATCTATAATATCAATTGATGTATTGGTATCATGTAAATAATTCAACTTTGTCTTATGATCGGGATTCATTCCATGAAGTAGTGATATTGCATTCCCTGTGAATGAATAGGTATTCAAAGAAACCAAATCGGGTAGAGTTTCTATTATTTCTGCCAATAATTGGAAATATCTGCCATCTTCGAATTCATTTAGCTCTTCCTCTTCGTTTTCTCCGTCATCAGATCCTTCTTCTTCTTCCAATTCTGGTTCTTCCAATTCGTCTTCTTGACAAAAACAACTGTCGTTAACATATCCAAGATCCAGGACTTGTAGTGTTTTGTTGTTCAACTTCTTTATTCCATCAACTGCAAAAAATAAACGGTTTTAAAGCTTAAAACTAACTTTTCCTCACTCCGGAGGCTGTATCGTGCTAACACACCGAAATTTCTCGAAAAATTATCAAAATATGTGGTATATTTGGATTTATTGGACCCGTTGCATTGACTCTGGTGGGATTAATATTAGAAGGGTTCATATGTAATACACCATGAACAATGTCCAATCATAAAATTGGTAAATTGTTCATACTCCGAAGGCTGTATCGTGCTAACAAAGCAAAATTTCTCCAAAAATTTTCAAAAAATGTAATATATCTGGATTTATAGGACCCGTTGTGTTGTGTCTGGTGAGCTGAGAGTCAATACGATTAATCTCTGAGCCGCTGGAAATAGTATCCAATCATAAAATTGGTCACTTGTATACACACCGGAGGCTGTATCGTGCTAATAAGCGAAATTTCTCCTAAAATTACAGAAAATGTAGTATATCTCGATATATATGACCAGTTGTTTTAGCTCTGGTAAGCTGAAAATCAATAGAGTTCATCCCTGAGATTCCCTAATCAATATTCAGTCATAAAATTTGTCACTATGCACAAAGGATTACCTTTAAAATAAGGCTTTATTCTACAGAAAATAATTGACATAAACTTATTGACAACTCTGACATAACTGACAATGTCATGGATATAATCAAGAGGGTAATATTATGACATTCTTCCCGCCTTCTTATTTCTCAAGGAAGTCTTCTACATATTGAGGACGCCTTCGAGTCCTAATAGTACGGTGCAATTAAATTAAAAAACGACCCAACCTCAACATCCAAAGTAAAGTTTCCCGCCAGCTTCAAATTGTTGTATACAGTCAAAATATTTATTGGTAGGAAGTTACACCATTTTGTGTGTCGGGTTTGGGGGGAGGGTGAGGGGGTTGAAGTTAAACATTTGAAAATAAATAGTTTTTATCAGTTTTCCTAAATATTTCGAAAACTATGCGATTTAGCGCAAAAAGTGTAATGTTCAAAAATATTCCACCTTAACTTTAAAACAAAAATAGTCTCATATATAATCTTGCTAAATTGAACGGTTCCAGAGTTACGAGGGTGTTAATGTATATTTTTTTGTGTCCTAATATGATATCACTAGAGAAACTACTTTTTTTATACAGCATCATCACGATTTTCGTGACCTCTGGTATGTTAGTGTCAAGCGTTAAGTAAAATTGGAATCTGCTAAAACTAGCGCATATTCCGCTGAGCTGGCAACACTGAGGATCAAATACCGATTTGGTGTGTGCGCAGCCGTCATTGCAAAACCTTGCGTAAGCCGCCGGCGTGGCAGCTGCTATCAGTTGTATTGGGAGACGCGTTGAATGCGTTTGTACATTGTTTTTTCAAGTGATGTTTTACTGCAATTTTTTTAATGTTCATCTTTAGAACACTGTACGAACTATATGATACTTACATGAAAACGTGTGCGAATTATGGTGGAGTGTGTGTTGAAACCTTGTCAGGACAAGGGTTGTGAACTAATTACCTTGACTAAAAAGGCAGTGGACAAGATAATTCAGTGCAGTGAAATTTGTGAAGCTGGTATCAAATACAAGGTTATGCAGAATGACCCGCTTCAAGTACATGGTAAGTGTATAAAAACTTATATATTACGTCCAAAACCACCTCAGCAAGAAAGAGAACCTCCAGCAAAGATTCCCCGTGAATCATTTGATTTTAAAACCTTATTTTTATTTGTCGTCGCAGTTTGCAGATGTATCTAAATGCAGGAACCCAGATTGAGAAAAGTGGAGTCTGGTTCAAAAACTTGAAATTATTGACAACATCCGAATGGAAGCAAAAAAAAGATACGACGAATGGGGAGATGAAGTAAGTGTGAGGCTCTCTCAGGTCATAGACCTCGTTAGTTCTGATGGGAGATACCACTGGCATTGTTACCAGATATTTCAAAAGCCACGATCATTACGGCCCGAAAAAGGAGCAGCAACACCCAAAGGAGGGTTAAGCGTTGATGCTAAAAGAGAAGACGATTTTGAGAAGTTGTGCGATTATCTAGAGGAAAAAGATGAATGTCAGTACGATCTTGAAGAATAACAACCTATTTTCATTCAATTGAGTTTCGAAGTTGAGCCGTATACTGATATTCATTTGAAACGAAAACTTATCCAGCGATATGGTAATAGCTTGAATTGTGCGGTTTTACCAGGGAAAACCAGTGTGTTTTGTTTTTCTGGAGCCGCTAATTATATTTTATCTGAAAACTGGTATCAAAATCGAAGCTGTGATAATGATGCTCAGGAGGAACTGAGACTGATCAAAACTGCAGCAGCTATTGTTCGACGTGAGATCAAGTCCAAAACCTACGACTATTATCATTTTCCAACAATTGAAGAAATTTGTAAAGGGGGGTCTGAACTGGTTCCTTAAGCTCTTAATGTCTTGATAACTGAAATAATACAGCCTACTTCAAAAAGACAACAAACAATAGAGGATCTTCGAAGAACAAAATGAAAAACTGAAAGGAAAAAAACTGCAATATGTCACAGTATAATAATATCTACACGTCCAAGTTCATCTTTGACCCCTGTTCAACTTGTGACGGCTGTTCAATTCCACCGAAAATTTGGATCCAAGGTCTTGATCAATATGCTGTGCAATTTGGGTATTTGTGTACCTTACAAAGAAGTTTTGAAATATGAGAGATCAGCCACTTCTCAAGAGGGTACAAGAATTGAGAGCGGATACGTGCAATTGTTTTCGATAACGCAGACTACAATGTTCACACTCTGGATGGCCATAACACGTTTCATGTCATGGGTGGAATTGCTTGCATAACACCTAAAACCACTCTTCAGGTGGAGGACAATGTACCTCGAATGAATATTGCTGCTCATGCTATTCAAAAACAAGGCCTCATTGATTCGCAAACTTACAGAACCCCAAGTACATATGTCCACGATAGTTGCTGCAAAAATGGCTTTCCTGAAAATAAAACCACAGTCATATGACGATGGCTGGATACTTAATTTGTTTTGGTTAAGTGGTACCTGGCTGGAGGGTCCAGAAGAATGTGAGCCTGGTTGGAGTGGCTGCATGGAAATCCTATATGCGACGAGAGAGTTTCAAACTTCCGCTCTAGTCCCTCTTCCATTCATTAACTTGGCCCCTCCAAATCCGTCAACAATTTATACGGATGTTCTTCAAGCTGCCACAAAAGGGACCAGAAATGGACTTTTGATCTGCGTTCTTATGCTAAAGCTCATGAAATAGTCGTAGCAGCACCCGATGACAGCCCATTGAAGTCACTCTTCATTCTACTAGGAGGTTTCCACTTGTTGATGTCCTTTTTGTCAGAGATTGGATTCATCATGGCAGGAAGTGGAATGGAAGAATTGTACAGTATTGTCTATGCCAAAACAGTGTACAACAAATGATAAACGGTAGAGCTTACTCAAGGGTCAATCGTACCCTCTTCCTTGTGGAAGAGGCACTCATTACTGTATTTTTGAAATTTAGTGAAGCGTTCTCTACTGCAGATTAAGATGAGCTTAAACGTTGTCTATTCAACTTTCAAGCGTGGTAATTCATCTTCTTAAGAAATTATGCAGTCAACTGCAGGAAACGGCTTTGTAGAAATTTTAAAAAACCAACTCAAACGATAAAAAAAATCAGGACGGACACAGAAGCTGTGGATTCAGTTTATCGAAATAGTTGATCTCGTTCGAATGTTTATTAGAGCTGAAAGGAGTGGGGACTTTTTCCTGCATCTTCATTTTGTCCATCAAATGCTCCCCATTTCCCATGCTTCTGGTCACTTAAACTACCCTAAATCTGCACATGTTTACCTGCAAGACTCGCTGGAACTTCTCAACTGAATGAGCCCAGAAAATGATTTGTTTGTTAATTGTGGTTATTTCACTATCAGACGCACTGATAAGTTTTGGTCTGGAGTCTGTAGTGACATGACCATCGCACAGGTTGTGATGAGATCTTTATAAAGCTTTGGTGGATGGACTGGAGGCAGAGGAATAACTGCGACAAATATTGCAACTTGAATCAACTCCATGCCAGCTTATTCTCGGGTGCGTGAGGCAATGGAAGAATTTACAGGTGTGCGCAGCGTCTCTTCAGAGCAGCACGTGGAACTACGAGAGGCAAAGCAGAAAAGAAATTGCGAGGACTTGCAAAGTTTTATTTCATGGCTTGAGGAACGCAATCCGTTTT
Organism: Galeruca laticollis; assembly: GCA_963921935.1. NCBI lineage: Eukaryota > Metazoa > Arthropoda > Insecta > Coleoptera > Chrysomelidae > Galeruca > Galeruca laticollis. The sequence goes on along the minus strand of OY998179.1, from coordinate 155,729,574 downwards.
CTAAAACACCTGAACTTTCTTCCTTATCGACAGGGGTTTTAGCAGATGAAAACGTGAACTGCGATAGAGCGTTTGAGGTTGGAACACTGGCCTTAAAAGAGATTGAAAACAAGACATTGAATGAAATACACTTGAAAAGAAAGTCAGCTGTTAAGTCTTTAGCCTCTATAACCAAGTCTATGATGATTAACAACAACACTGTATGTGTAAACCCTAACACTCTTTTACATCGTATGGTGTGCACAGTAAGACATGATGCGAGACTTGAAGAAATATTTCAATTTGAATTATGTGCGTATCCTCCATCCCTCTTCAATGAATCTGGCTTGATGAGGAAGGGAAGCAAATCTTCAATGGTTACTGTTTTGTTCCGAGATTCAAATCAATCATTAATCACCCCAGATTCAGAGAGTGTCCTACATCATTGATAGAGGTCATCTACTTCATCGAGTTGTCTGGCGACACCCAGCTACCTTTAAACAGATTTGTGAGCAATACACGAATTACATTATTATTTATTATGGGTCAGCAACGGTTGTTTTTGAGGGATACGAGCAAGGAAACACAAAAGATGAGGAATACTTACGCAGATCCCGTTCTAGCACTAACATAAAAGTGGAAGTAGAAGACTCAATCCATGTAAATATCAGTCAAAGTGAATTTCTAGGTAGTGCTAAAAACAAAATGGGCCTTATTTCTCTCCTAACATTGCACATGCAAAGAGGTGGTTATACAGTTCATCAAGCATTGGGTGACGCTGACTTATTAATAGTTAAGAAAGACGTTGACGCTTGTGTGATTGGTGGAGATACGGACTTACTTGTCTTGTTGAAACGCCCTCACAGAGAAGAGTGAAAATGGTGATACCAAAGAAAGGTAATCAGCAGGAAAAAGTGTTAACTATATCTGACATTCAGCGAGACACTGGGGATATGAAAGATGTACTCTTACCAATATACGCTTTCACAGGATGTGAAACTATATCAGCTATCTACGAGAAGAGGAAAACCATACCGTATAGGAAGGTGCAAACCAACAACGCCCTTCGTACGAAACTTTTAGTCTTCAATGACCCCACAGCTGATCCCAGTGCAGTGGCTAACGCTGGAAAGCAATAACTTTTTGCGATGTTTGGATCCAAGGACACTGAAGTCCTAGATTTTTTTCGGTACCAGTGTTACTCGCAGGCTATTACAAAGCAGCCAATACACTCATTGTTCAAGTTGGCTGCACTTCCCCCAACTTCCGCAGCTTCCAGGCAGCATTCGTTTAGAACTTACCACCATGTGCAGCAGTGGCTAAGTGAGAACAAAAATCTGTTTGAGTAGGGGTGGAGGAAGATTGACGAACACCTAAGACCAATTACAACAACACATCCTGCAGCTCCCCAGGAACTATTTTCCCTGATAGTGTGCAATTGCGAACACGAATTTGTCCGTAACTGCGAGTGCAGAAAAAGTGGTCTAAACTGCTCATGCTTGTGCAGTAATTGCGCAAGCCTAGGATGTAACAACCGGAATATTCACATCATAGACGAAGATCTAGAAGAGGAGGGTGCTATGTTTTAAGAGGAATTAATACTAATGGATACTTAAGGCCGCATTTAAGATTTTACTAATGAATTCTATATTTCTAATACTCTATATTACTAATACTCTATATTACTATTACTCTTATTACTAATAAACTCAGTTTACGCACTTTTTAATGAAAAATGGTTTGCTTGCATCACACGGCCAAAAATTTAGAGTAGTTTTTCCGTACCACAGGTTTATATGACTTAGACCTGTGGAAGCGTCTTTTCCCTTAAAAAGTAGCGCACCTTGAAAAGGTGGTGATGTTGTCGTCCCTTCAAGGGCTTATCACTGACATATAACCGGCCACGAAAATCGTAATTTGGATTTACAAGACGCCATGCTGTATAAAAACAGTAGTCTCTTTAGTGATACCATTAATTAGAACAGAAGAATAAAAATTCTACTTTCGCACCCCTCCGTAACACTGGAACCATTCAGTTTAGGATGATTATGTATAGGATTCTTTTTGTTTTACATTTAAGGTAGATTATTATTTTTCTGCATAACACTTTTTACGCTAAGTCGCATAGTTTTCGAAATATTTGGAAAAACAGATAAAAACTACTAATTTTCAAGTTATCCCCCCCTCCTCCCTAAACCCGACGCACAAAAACTTTTTACCAAATAATATGTGGACTGTATAGAACAAATTACAGCAGCATACTTTTACTTTGGATGTTGAGGTTTGGCTCTAATGTCGCCGTACTATAACTGGCCTATCGATATTCAGTACTGCGTCTTAATTGTTCTGTTCTTGAATGGAATGGTCTTGAATCAGATGGTCCTGATTTCCTTGAATCCTTTGGCCTCGACTTTTGTGAATGCTTTGGTCTTGATTTTGATGCTCTTGATTTGATTGGAGTTGATCTTGGTTCACAGAATTCTAATCGCAGCGAATTAATGATATGTCTTCTCGAGGAGCTGAAGCCGAGTTGAAACTGTATTTTCTTCTCCATTTTCCAATCGGATATGGACGTATTCCGAGTTCGCTTCTAGGAGTTGGACTTCGTCAACTAAGGGTTCGTATTTATTAGAACGGACCAATCTCTTTAATAGTATTGGTCCTAGTGCAACGAGCCATGTAGGAACTGACGATCCATAAGTTGAGCGTCTCACATATTTCATGTGGGGTCGAGTTGATAGCAGTACATAAAAGAGAACTAATAGAGTGAAGATAATCCACTAAAACCTGATCTCACTGGTTTATTTCCAAATTTTGAGATTTCAAAACCAACTGGATGGTTTGCCATATAATTCCATTGAATCGTTCGCACTGCTCATTACCCTGAGGATTAAAGGGAGTCGTGCGACTTGAAGCAATACTATGAGACTCTAAAAATGATATAAGTTCACGGGACATGAAAGAAGTACCTTGGTCAGAATGAACATATGCCGGAGTGCCAAATGTAGAAAATATTTGACGCAAACATTGGATAACTGTAGAGGATGATATGTCCGAACATGGAAATGCGAATGGGAATCTGTAAATTCATCTATAACGGTTAGTAAGTACTTATTTATTGAAGATGAAGGCGAAGGAACTTTGAAGTTCAAATTAAGACGTTCAAATGGTGAGGTGGCTTTGATTAACGTTCCTTAATTTTCATGAAATTTTGGTTTAATTTCAGCACAAACAGAACATGAGGAGGTAATTTGACGGACGTCTTCCTCAGGTAATACCAGGGTGACACAAAGAAGAATGTGAATAAAATAATTTCTTTTGGTCTATCGATGACATGATTGCAGAAGTAATACGGGAAAATGCATCAGCTACCGTGTTTTGACTTCCTGGCCTGTAAACGATATCATACTTCTAGCATGATAATTCCAAACGCCAACGTTGAATTTTTTTGTTTTTGATTTTGGAAGAGGACTTATTATTAAACATAAATGCGACTGACTTCTGATCCGTAATGAGTTGAAAATGCCTACAAATCAAAAAATGTCACCACTTTTTCAGTGCTTCTACTATTGCGTACGCTTCTTTTTCAACTGACGAATGCTTTTGTTCCTGAGAGGACAAGGTTCTTGATAAAAATGAGACTGGTCTGCCTGATTGGGATAATTGAGCAGCTATCGCAAATTCTAAGGCATCGGTTTCAACAGTTAACATTGCGTCGTCATCAATTGAAGGAATCGAAGAGTTGGCTATTTCTTGTTTGAGCTGTCTAAATGCCAAAATTGCTTCTTCAGACAATGGAAAACTTGTGCTGTATGCTAAAGGCTGAATTTTTTCGGAAAATTTAGGAAACCATTTAGAGTAGTGTGCAAACATTCCTAGAAATATTCGAAGAGAAGTTGTAGTATCAGGTACTGGAAAATTCAAGAAAGGCTTAAGTCGTTCTAGGTCCGGCTTTATAGTTTTGTCCCATCTTAAATAACCAAGAATGCAAATCGATTTGAGGGAAAATCTTGATTTTGTTTCGCTCATTGTAGAGAAAATAGCAGCAGATGTTTTCTGAGTTCTTCTGGTGTTACTTGATCTACACTCAGTTGAAAAATGCCACAAAAGAAACATTTCTAAAAAGATGCAGCAGCCGCTAACTGCCTGGTTGATGAATTTTCAGAATCTTGCGACGGTTCTGCGTTTTGTAAAACGGCCACACTTGAATCAAAAGTTGATGAATATGATTCAGCATGTTGCTAGGCTATTTCTAACGCTCTTGTAGTACCAAACGCTTGAAATAAGCTCAATGAAGAGTGCTCTAGAAGCCACTGTCTAATTTGTGGTGAACTTAAACCACTGATAAATGAATTTCGGATATAATCACCTCTATTCTGTTCGGCAGTGACAGCTTCAAATTTGCAGGCTTCGCTCATCTGCTTCAAAGTTTGTAAATATTGGTCATCCGCTAGCTGTCTTCTTAATGAGAGAGAATATCGAGAAAGTATTTAATTTTTGGGTTTTACGTAGAGGTTCTCAAGGGTTTTTATGGCATCTTCATACGTTGTACTTTCACTAATAGACTCAAAAACGACTAGACTCACGTAGTTTATTAGTAGATTCAGCTTCTTAGTGTTGTCCTTCGCATCTGCCGCCTCCAGAAAATTCACGAACGATCTGTACCAATGATTCCAAAGTTGATCTGCATTTCCAAGTGTAACAACTATATCTAAGCGATCGGGCCGGAGTAGCTTATCCATTTAATATTTTCTGTTGAATACATTGTAGTGAATACAATGGATTAGCTTCAGAATAAAGTTTCATTCTACAGAAAATAACTGACATAAAATTGTTGACAACTTTGTAACATAAGTGACAATGCCATAGATATAATCAAGAGGGTAATATTATGACACTTGTGTAGACCCTGGAGGCTGTATCGTGCTAACAAACCGAAATTTCTCCAAAAATTACCGAAAATGTGGTACTTCAAGTACCATAGCACTCGTTTCTCTAGCTCTGTTGGGTTGAAAATCAATAGAGTTCATTTTTAAGATGTCCTGAGTATTATTATATCATGAAATTTATAACTTGTTCACACTCCAGAGGCTGTATCGTGCTACCAAAGCGAAATTTCTCCAAAAATTACCGAAAATGTCGTACTGCAGGTACCATAGCACCCGATGCACTGGCTCTGGTGAGCTGTGAGTCAATAGGGTCCAACTGTGAGATGCCCTGAACAATATCCAATCCAATAAAAGTGTAAAAAGGTGCCAGACAACAACGACGACGACGACGACGGCATAGACACAGGATTATTTTCTCTAAAATCCCGTTTTTCGTGTTTTTTCCACCGAAAAACGTGAAAGTAACTTTTTTTCGTGTGAATCAATAGTTTTCTCGCTTCGTAGATAGGTTGGGCGAAACAATAATACTGTTTCTATAACATAAATAGTTTTATGCAAATTCAGGCTGTAATTTTGGATATATACTTCACTGCTTTTTAGAAAAATGTGTGTTTCTGTAGCCAACCCGAAAATACAATTTTCGAAATTACACAAATAATGGTACATAATGTAGCTATTTTCGGGATGATTTTTTTGACTACTTATGAATTATTGCCAGTAAAGTCAAGAGTGAGGTATGACCAGTAAAGTTAAGAGTGAGGTATGAATTGGTATACATTTTATTTTAAAACGGGAGCAATCATATAAATGAATAAGTGATTCTTAAATATTTAATAGAAAAATCTCAAAGTCAACAAGCTTTTAGAGTAATTACACGATGCTCATGTCCACAAATAATGTAGATGTTTCAAATTTATTGCTTTCCTCAAAAGAAAATCCATTGGCTATAATAAAAAAAAATCTTGAATTTTGAATCAAGATGGAAGAGATAACTTCTCATTCATCAGAAGCTGTAATTAATATCTTCCCAATGAAAAATGTGATATAATTAAATCTAATTACTCTTCTTCCTTGTGATTATTTTATATTTATTTTAGGTTGCATTAATAATTGGTATGTCAGGAGAGCTTTTTAGAATGAATTTGGATTATAAAAAATATACGACAACCATGTTTGCGAATAAAATTACCAATTCTAAAGCCAATCTCTTAGACAATGCTAACACGAATACGGAAAGAACATCTGTCATCATTTAGTGGAATGCCTCAAGAGGTAAAAATCGAAAAACCTCGGAATCCGGTTTCAGTGCATGGATTTTAGAAAAACCTTTTGCCGATCTATATTGCAATTACACAAAATATCTACCTAAAAAATTAGAATAGTTGATTGAGAATTTTTTGCTCAAATAGGAATCCAATTAATTTAGTTAATTTTAGATCTGATTGACACAACCAACCAGAACAACAGATCCCATGGGCTTTTTTCACTCTATCGCGTTGCTGCGGACACAATTGGATTTATTTAGATTTTGACATTTCAAGTATTGAATAATTCAAAATGTCACGGTTTCATTATAATACTGGCGAGAATATAAGCGAAATTATCGAAATAAATGAACAAAAGAATACTGTTTACAGGATAGTGATCAGAGTACGGAAATAACTGTTGTTCAGAAAACCTTAAAAGGTTTCATAGAGTTTCGTGAGAAAAAGTAACCGTAAGTAAACGATAGAATTGTCCTTAAACAGTTTGGATATCAGTTCATTTACCGTAATTTTTCGTAAAATCTTTATGGAATAACATTTTTATTATTTTCAATATCATTGAAAAGATATTCTTATAAATATTCTTTAAACTAGCTGTGATATATGTGTATCAGTTAAACTTTATTACTTCAGTTTTAATTTTTGTTAGGTTATGACAACTACAGATTAATATACCCTTTTTTATTTCTTGCTTCCACTGAATGCGTGCAACAGTTGCACGCAAATTCAATTTTTGTTAAGATGAGCAATATATCACTTTCCACACTGTAATTGTTATGTAATTTTACAATTTTTTTTTAGGTTCGATTTCTGAACAAGAAATTTTTATTTTATTTTGTACCTGTTTTTTTTTAATTTACTGTACTGTTTATCAATAGCGAATGAACTATTTAAATCCTTTTTTGCTCTTTTATTTGAAATGAACAGGGTGAACAATTAAGAACGGTTGTGGGTCATATCATATCTTAGAAAAGAATCATGGTAGGTACAACTTAAAAAAAAAATACCTTACGCCTCTAAAATATCCAATAGGGGTGAAAACTCGTTAACATATTATTGTGATTATTTCCGAAAAAGACTTACTGAAAGTGTCTCCAAAATACAATTTTTGAAATTTGATGATTATGAAAAAATTTGATTGGGGAATTTTTGTCACTTTTCTAAGTCATGAACGTATAATTTTTTGGTTTTTTAACTGATATTAATGATTTTGGCGTCATATAAAAGAGAACTACATTTTTTCGTATACTCATAAATATTTCAAAAATTCAAGGCTCCAACGTTCGACGGAAAAACATAGTTGACCAATTATGTGAAACAGTTTGAAGCAGCCGCTAGAGTGAATAATTTGTCCGACAGGGAGAAGGCAGTGAACTTAACCATTGCGCTTCGGGAAAATGCCTTAGATGTCGTTCAGATGATACCACTTGAAGAAACGGATGACTTCGAGCAGCTGAAGAAGGGGTTGGACAAACAATATGGTCATGAATATCTAGAACATTTGTAGGAATCCCAGCTGCAGAACCGAAGGCAGAAACGTGATGAATTCCACCAAGAGTATGAAGTGGATATTGCCCGACTAGTTAGATTTGCTTATCCGTCAGCACCAGAGAACATTATGGAATGTCTGGGCATCCACGCCTTCATTGATGGCTTACGTGGCCCCGATATGCAGAGGGCGCTTCGTTCAGCCTATTCCAAAACATTAGTTGACGCATTGACAGCTACTCTTGAATATGAAGCGGCCACGATGGCTTCGGGATATAACAAAGGTAGGACCATGCAGGAAGAAGGTGACTACAACAAGCTTGACCAAATCGTCAACTTGTTGAAAGGTATGGTAGACAGGAAGCCGAAGAAGATCAGTTATTGTACTTGTAGCGAGCTAGACCATGTACGCAGTTCGTGTAAGCGTCCTACGACTCCTGCAAATCAAGATCCTCTTGAATGCAAAGTTATAACCTGGTATTGTTAACTCTATCTAAATTAACTATTATTTAGTATATGTAAGAAAAACTAAAGGTTATAAATGCGACGGCAGCTGTTCATCGGAGAGCATTTATGGGTGTGAATAAGGAATATATCACATAACCCGCGGCGCCATGCAATTTTTGTTTTATAGACGAAAACAAGTCCTTGAGAAGATATAGATTTCACTAAATTGCAGAATATAGGAACTTAGTTAAGAAGTGAGGTCAAACAAAAAAAATATTATTTGGATAATAACAAAGATCAATCCTTCAATCAGGTTTGAGAATGTATAGAAATTTAATTACAACAAGGGGGTTAATACTCTATTGGTTTATACTAAAATATTCAAGTAAGAGATTTGAGTTAATGTCTCAATTAGTGAGTTGATAAAACCTCGGATATTTCCCAGTATAATTACAATAGTGACTTTTCAACACTATAGTACTATAGTTTACATTTTCAAAAGAAATATTTTTGTATTACATAGTATGATTGTATATTTGTTCATGGTGAAAATTACTATTTTAATTACTGTTATTTGAACTCCAAAATACAGTTTCCCTCAGACTTTAAAAGTAATAATTGAGTTAGTGAAAGTAGAAAAAAATAGAGAAATTTCTGGCCTGCTCGTTCCTATAGGTCCTCCAACATTTTCCTCTAAGCTCTCTTGGTCTCTAGCATATCCTCATTTGTCGTAGCAACCTAATGGAGTTTCACTACGAAGACATTACTTTTCTTTTGTTATGGGCGTTTTGAGTCTGTGCATGGCCGTAAAGTGAAAAAGACCTTTTCCTGGTACGCTGAAAGCCGTCTTCTCCTTGCTTTGTTCATCAAGGGGTACCTGCCAAAATGCTGTTCGTAGATCTATGCTGGAAATAAATTTAGCCCCTTTCAGCAAGTTAAGGATGTGATCAATGCGTGGTAAAGGGTAGCAATCGTGCTTAGTTACTTCAGTCAGTCGTCGACCATCGAAGCAAAACCGGTATTCACTACTAGACTTTTTTACAAGTAGGATAGGACTGTTCCAGGGACTTTTTGAAGGTTCCACTACCCCAAGTGATAGCATTCGGTCCAATTCTTGATTTAGAATTTTCAACAAATATGGTGAGAAGGGATATTGTCGCTGCTTAAAGGGTTTTGCATCCCCAGTATCTATAGATAAAGTTATTCTATCAGTGCGACCTAACCGATCCTCACTAGAAAGTGTTTCCAACTGTCCAATTACTTCCACTGCCTTTAACCTTTTTTTCTGTTGACAGGTCATCTAAATTGCTCAACCCTACTTCTTCTTTAACCAAATAGTTCATTTCAGTTAAAACATTTAAACAATTCTTACCTAAATTGTCATGGATTTTCCAAGAGTTATTCTCAAAATTAACATTAATTTGGAAGAGTCTGCAAAAGTCTATACCAAGGAGAAAGGATTGCGCAAGGGATGGAACTACCAATGCAGGAACAATCTGACAGATATTATTGATTACAACAGGGAGATCGACCATACCTTGGACAGGCTGCTTTGTTCCATCTACCGTAGATATATGGCTAACTTTTGAAGCATTAATTTTCAAATGACATATCTCCAGTATTTCAATACCCTGAGAACCTACCACCGAAACATTGGCACCGCTATCGAAAAGTGCTACTACTGGTAAAACATTTGTGTATCCAGACTTATGAAAATTTCTTACCAAAACTTCCAGTTTTTCCAATCATTAATCGCTTGCTTGGCTTTGACACGTGGGAGTACTCGAGAGCCAACTACACGAGACTCGTAGATTAGTTTTTTTTACACCTATCACAAGTACGAACGGTACACCCCGCTAAACCGCATTTATAACAAAATTTAGTCTCACTAGAGGATTTAAAGTTACGGTGAGTGTGGATTAATTGACCACAACGCCAACAAATAACCTGTTTGGGCTGTTCACTTGAAGTAGTTGCCAGACTAGAATTATTTTGGATAAAAGAAAATTCTCTACTATTTGTTACATGATTATTACTGGGTCGATTTTTTCGAGTATTTACTACTGTCTGGGGCATCGCGAGAATGTGAGGAAACCGAGTGCGAATTTTCGCAGACATATGCTAATTCCGGGTCAATAGACGCTAAATAGGTTATTAGATTTTATTGAACTAATTCAATTAAATAAACAAGTGCCTACGTACTTGTGATAGTGCCAAAAAATAAAAACACATTAAATCGTAAGGATAATAATTATTATCTATGGGGCACAAAAAACCTGTTTGAAATACCAGCCTTAATAATTCTTTCAATCAATATCAAAATTTCAATTATATTCTCAATATAAATCATGAAATAGTAAAACACCTTTTTAATACTATTGCAAAAAAAGTTTTACCGAGCTGTTCTATTTTTATACACTGATCAAACAAAGAAATTAAGGGAAAATTTGTACTATTGAAAAAAATTTCTGATCTCACACTTTACGTTCATCAACAAAAAAATAAGACTACAAAAAATATATGTAACATATTCACAAGCCCCACGCTTTGGTGTGCCAACTTTATAACCTGGTATTGTTTACTCTATCAAAATTAACTATGAATTAAGTATATGTAGAAAATTTAAAGGTTATAAATGCGACGGCAGCTGTTCATCGGAGAGCATTTATGGGTGTAAATAAGGAATATATCACATAACCCGCGGCGCCATGCAATTTTTCTTTTAAAGATAAAAACAAGTAAGAGAATAAAGTTAATTAGGTCTCAATTAGTGAGTTAATAAAACCTTAGATATTTCCCAGTATAATTACAATAGTGACTTATCAACACTATAGTACTATAGTTTACACTTTCAAAAGAAATAATTTTGTATTACATAGTATGATTGTATATTTGTTCATGGTGGAATTTACTTAATTTTAATTACTGTTATTCAAACTCCAAAATACAGTTTGTTTCGGACTCTAAAAGTAATAATTGAATCAGTGAATGTAAAAAAAATAGAGAAATTTCTGGCCTGCTCGTTCTTATAGGTCCTCCATCATTTTCCTCTAAGCTCTCTTGGTCTCTAGCATATCCTCATTTGTCGTAGCAAACTAATGGAGTTCCACTACGAAGGCATTACTTTTCTTTTGTTATGGGCGTGGTGTGTATACTCAAAATAAAGCACACGTCTTACCAAACAAAACGAGAAATGGACGTATTTTGCCAACAAAAGAAATTTTCAAACTACCTTAGAACCCTAAGAAGAAAACTCCTTTTAATAACCAAAAAAACATTCCTGATTTTAAGATGACAAAAAAAGATAAATCAAATTTGAATAGATAGGATCTTAAGTAGGCAGCTCACCTTATTAAAAGGGTTATATCCCACACAAATAACTAATTTGGGATTACTTAGGGTTATTAACCAATAACAAAAAAATTACCACAAGGTATAGGTAAAACCTGCCTCGTTTCTTGGTTTCTACCGAATGCCGATTCAAAAACTTTCTTATCCAATGAAATCAGATCATTTGTCTCTCTCCCACAACCTAACAAATACTCTATACTTGACAAGTTCACTTGGTGGCTTAACTAGTAGGTACCAGTAAATCAAAAATACTGATTCTACCAAAAGCCAGTGTCGTATCCAAAAATCAACACGTTACAAAGTAGCCACGAAGGATTCGCTGTACAACAAAGTCAGGATCATGCAAGAAGAAAGTAACCAAAACTGGACCAGATATTCAATTTGATAAAGAGTAAGGCAGACAAGGAGCCGAAGAAAATCAAATGCCGGAAGTGTGGCGAGCTAGAGCACAAACACAGCCCGTCTAAGTACCCCATGACTCCTGCAACACAAGAACTTCAGTTACAGGGGGAACCAGGCAGAGGCGAACATATAGCTGATCTGAATCACCGGAACGCCGATACCCTTCCTAGACAGCCATGCCCTGTAGACTACGCTCACTGCAACAAGTCGAAATCTAAGGCAGTTGTAGTATCAAGAACTACTGTAGTCAACGAAGAATGGTCACCTACCAGGAACAGAGAAGATCCGGAGAATGATCCTCACCTAAAGAAGATTAGGCAATGGAAGGAAGAGAATCGGCAACATACATGGCAAAAAGTGTCAAGATGTTCACCGACACTCAAGGCATATTGGGCTCAGTGGGACTCCCTTGTCCTGGAAGAAGAGCAGTTGAAAAGAGTCTTTGAAAACAATGATGGTTCTGAGATGAGAAGACATCTAATTATCCCTAGAACGAGAGTGGCTAAGGTACTGAAGAAGTTACAAGACAGTCCATAGAGAGGCCATCTGGGAGTGTTTGAAATCCTTCACCGAGTCCGTGAAGGTTTTATTGGATGAACAGCTCCGACGAAGTGTACTGGTGTAAGAAATGTACGACTTGTGCTAAGAGTATTGGACTACATCGCAAGAGAAGGGCACCTATGAAACAGTATAATGTTGAAATCCCTTTTGAAAGGATTGCTTGAGAGATCGCTGAACCATTTCCGACGACAAAAAATGGAGGTAAATACATCCTAGTTATAATGGATTATTTAACAAAGTGGGTGGAGATTTACGCGATATCGTATCAAGAGGCCACAACTGTCGCGAATGGATTGGTAAAAGAATTTATCAGCCGATATGGAGTGCCCTTTGAAGTCCACAGTGACCAGGGAAGACATTTCGAAAGCCATCTATTCCAGGAGATTTGCGACAAGCTGGAAATGAAGAAGACCATGACAACAGCATTACATCCACAGTCAGATGGAATGGTCGAGAGAATGAACAGAACTATTCGAAAATACCTGTTCAAAGTAGTTTCCAGCCATCAGAGAGATTGGAACTAGTATCTTTCCCTATTCGCATTGGCCTATCAGTCTGCCGTAAATTAGTCCACGGGTGAAACACCTGCGAAAATCCTGTTTGGACGTGAAATGATGCTTCCTTGTGACCTGGAATTTGGCTGTCGAGCTGGAGAAGATCTAGCAGGAGCGGCGTGTCACATTTTTAATGAGTGACAAAAATCAGTGTACTTACAATTGTATGCTAAGCTAGTAAAAGTATGGTGTAGCGAAAATATTCAGTTTCTATTCGTTTGGTAATATTAGTTTTCACTCTCAAGATATTGTCATCTTTGAATGGTATAATGGAAGAAATCTGTTCCAGCAAATTATTAGTGAAGCTTTCTTTCTGTACATATTTCAGCAAATTCAACTGAGCTCCTTGCAATTCTCTTAAATGTTACGTATTGTAATGTTTTGCTTATTTTTGTATAAAGTTCTATCACGACGGGTGGGATAAATTTAAACACACGTTATGTCCACTGACTTAATTTATTTATTCACTGAACTATTCACCAATTTATATTATATACAGAGTGTATGCACATAAACTAATTTATATAAACACATCACTACTATTTGGTTACTTAGACTCAATTTATATTCACTTGTTTATCTCACAAAATCACTTTTTAAACTGACTTCTCCCACTGGTCGGTCCTTTATAAATTAGTTCCTTTTTTTTCTAGGTAATCCTAGCTTCGGCTTTCACAAAAACAATCGCCTCCCTGGAATTTTCCAGGTAAGACTGGTCACAAAAACAATGTCTAGATAAGATAGTCACAAAAAATCGTAAACATTTCTAAGAAATTTCTGCGCAGCTGCCAAAATTTTAACTTCATACATGGCTTAGACAGAGTCGGATTCAGGGACTACACCAGTGTGCTGTTTCCTAACATTACCCCCTCCTTAAATGGAAGTTCCTCCTGGAACTTTTGTGTAGCCGAGAATGGTTGTTTGAAACGGCAACTGGCCCCATTTCTACACTTTCCGATCCGATGGAATTAACAGGGCACCGTCTTCATCGGATACTGATAACGAGGGTTGCAGCTGCAAATTGATATCTGGACACCGCTATCTTGGAAAATCACTTCTACCATGTTCCTGGTGACTCGCCAATCCAACTGGTTACTCGCTATCTTAGGCATAGCCAGTTTCTTCACGCTTGATTCCAACAAATGGTCTCGGAGGTTTCGAAGTGCTTCCCACACATCGCGCTTGGTAGATCGATCTTGAAATTCATTTTTAGTTACCACGAATGGTGTTTCAGTCTCTTACCAGGGGCTGGAATCTGGTCTTCAAGTTTTTCTAATTGCCCGAACTTCTCTCGAAAGTTGGTTGGCAGCCCTCGTGCGTACTTGATACGGGCGGGGATGACGTATGCCAGTAAATAATCTTCCGGGAGAGTGAAAAAATCTTGTCGTTGTTCAGAAGGTAGGGTCAGACACATCTCGAATATGGTTTAGTCCTTCCTCTAGATCATGGTCTCGTTCGAATAGCGCTAGTCGGTTTTGGTGAACTACTTTTGGTTTTTCGTTTGGGATCTTACTTATACGATATATAACATCGTTGATCCTTTTCTTGATAAAGTATGGACCTTCCCAGGATTTTTGTAATTTTGGAGAAAATGCTTTTCTCCTCGTCGGTTTGTGTAACCAGACTTTGTCTTTTAACTCAGGGCGTGTTTCTGGCTTGCATGGTTTCATTTGTTCGGTATCCTTTTCTTCTGCTGGAGTTTCTTATGTTCCTAAATCTGCCATATTTCTCTCCATCTCCTTGATTTCCTCGTCTATCGTTGTCATCTTATCTTCTATATCCGACTTAAGAGATGTCGGAGGCTATTTCATTTTTCATGTATAAGATATCGGCAGAAATATCCTTCTTCATAGCAGAAATATCGTTCTTCACATCAGTTAAAATTTTTTCTTCTATGACAGAAGTATCATTCTTCATGGTAGAAATCTTCTCGTCCATATTGGCAGAGATGTCGTTCTTCATATCAGAAATAGACGAGATTAAGGTGGAAGCCTCGCCTTTGAATAAAAATATTTCTAGATCGAAACCATCACTTACCAGTGCCACTTTGTGTCTTTCTACTAACTCACTCTTCTTACCGGACGTTTCCAATTCGCAATTTCCCAATTGTACCTTTAGTTCAGTCAGTTTCAGGTCTCCTAGTCTCTTGGCCATTTTTACGTAGATATTTATTTATATTATCCCACTTCTGACAACAATGTAATGTTTTTCATATTTATTTAAAAAGTTTTATCACGAGGGGTGGGATAAATTTATACTCACGTTATGTCCACTAACTTAATTTATTCATTCACTAAACTATTCACTAATTTTTTTTGCGACTTACAGAAAAACAATCGCCTCTCTGGAATTCTCTAGGTAAGACTGGTCACAAGAACAATATCTATATAAGATAGTTACAAAAAATCGTAAACAGTTCTAAGGAATCCTTGCGCATCCGCCATAATTTTTACTTTCATACAAGGCTTGGACAGAGTCGTATTCAGGGACTACACTAGTGTGCTGTTTCGTAACAGTATTGTCTTTTCTCTGTGTTCTCCGATTTTTAACATTACATTAAAGTTTTCTCACACAACAAATTAAGCTTACTATCTGCTCAAATTTCGAAAATCTTTTGTAATCCCAAGAAACAAGAAATTTGTTCTGTTCCAGCATTCTCGTGATGGTTTTCTTCTTCTCTTCCATACTTGTTCTTTGTCAATTTCGTAATTTTGTTGTGGTCAGGAATGTTTCTCCTTCTTCAACCAATTTGGACCTTCCCACCAACATGATTTCAGCAACTGTGTTGCGGTACAGCCTCTGGTTGGTAAATTAGAAGGATTTATGATCCTGGTATAAAATTCCGGTTAGTAATGTTGGTGATCTTGCGTTTCTGCTATACGGTCTCATATGAATTGATGCCAGTTTTATTTCAGCTATATACAAGAAAGTACAGCTGTGAAATCATTCCAGCCATATCTAGGCGGTTGAAAATATATTTCACAGTAGCGAACACTTTAGTAGCAATAATAGCCGCCAGAAGTCTTAGTTTGTGATAATCTAGACTTAGTCTGTACAAATTGAAGAGAGATACCTACATCTGTTTCGCATCTGACGAAAATGGCAGCAGTTTATGCATCTGTACTTGCATCAGAAAACATATGGACACTGAGTTGACTAGCTTGCGGTTTTTGTACGAGAAACCCTCTGGGTATCCCCATTCAACAAATGCAATTCAGATCGTTCTTCCATAATAAAAAGGATTATTCTATGTCTTCAGGAACTGTTGTAGTCCAATTCATCAGCATTGTCCAGAATTTTTGTAGTAGCATTTTTGGTAGTATAAGGACTGGTGATACACAGCGAAGTGAGTCAAAAATCCTATTAACTGTCTCGACCCTTACATCGTGGAAATTACTCATTTTACTGTTTCAAATGAAACTTACTGTTTCTAGATAAGTCCACAATATATCGAAAAAATGTTACAAATTCTACGAAATTTGACATTTTTTTCGATATTAATTATCATCGTCAAATATGGTCTATTTCTCAATGTTTGACAACACAGTAGCCTCAATAAATATTCAAATAGAAAATTATCTCTTACAGAGTGATCTTAAGAATTTTACAAGTAAATACTTTAATTCTAATGCAAAACTACTAGGTGTCTGTATTGGTTATCTGTACATCCCTGTTTCAGCTCAAAATACATCATGGTAATAAAACTCAACAATGCCAGCAAAAGGATAAACAGTGCGGCAGTGGCGGAGATTACGATATTAGTTCATTTTGCTTATTTAATTAGATTCGGTCAACATTACAGTTGAAATAAAATTCATCCGTTTAGGCCTATTAACAAGTTACATTTTCATTTTTATTAAAATAAATTAATTAAAGAAAATATGGTTTAATTCTCCTAATTCAAATTTATTGACAATGAATTAATGTATATTAAGTAAAGTAAACATACCATTTGTAGGAAATATGGAATTCAATCTATAGTATCATCCTCTTCACTGGCCATACAAGAATCATCCGAAGACTCATCGAGAGTGATCACTATCGGTTGTATAGTTTGTTCTATGAGGTTATCTGAAATCCAAATTTTCTCTTCCTCTTTAATTACATGATTCACAGCATCTCTCCAGTTCTCATCAGTTATTGTTGTCAATAAGTACTTCATGAGTTCACGAACATCTTTCATTGTAAATGTTCAATTATGTTCAGCTACATAACCTTTCATTTGGGCCCATATTAACTCTATCGCATTCAATTCACAATGGTAGGGCGGCAAACGAAGCACTGTTATCCCACGATTCTTGGCTATTTCATCAATAACAAACTTTTTAAATTGTAGCTTGTGATTTGAAGCAACCTTCAAAAGTTCTTTTTCCAACATATCCTCTTCAAATGGTATATCTCTTACGATTAACCAGTTTCTAATATCAGCTTTTCTCCAAGAGGAAGATTGAAGATTTTCTGTTAATCGCGAATGATAAGTGTCATTGTCCATAACGATTACAGCATTATTTGGAATTGATTCGATCATTTGTGTCAAAAACATCTGCAGTCATTTCTTCATGATAGTCTTTGGTTGATGTTGACTGAAACTCCAGTAAACCACCCTCAACGAACCCTTGATTGCATCCAATATGCGTTATTATTAGTCGGCGACCTTTACCGATAGGAATTTTCAGTCCAGTAGATGAACCTCCTATGGAAGCTTGACGACTGGTTTGAATACTTTTGTCCTGCCATATTTTTTTCAAAGAATGTCCTTCATTGAGCCATGTCTCGTCTAGATATTAGATTTGTCTTTCCTCCTGTCTGTATTTTCGGATATCTCGTAAACACTGACGTCTCCAACATATTATTTCTTCGTTGTCGATTAGCACTGATTTGCAACTTTGCTTCTCCCAAGTGAAATTTAATTTGTGTAATATTTTCGCCCTATGTCAGGCGAATTCTCGTCCTCCCTTTCACCATTCTTAGAATTCTGTCAAGGGTTGGGATCTCTTTTTTAAAATATAATTCATGTACTTTTCGTCTTATTGTATTTTGCATATGTTCATCAAGGTCAAATGGTATTCTTCCAGTTGACTTTTTAGGTAGAGATATATTTCCATTTTTCCTCTCTCCTAGAAGCCTGTGAATAGAAGATTCACTAATTCCTAACCTAACCTAACTAACTCCTGTCATATTGGAACATGTCGAAACTATAATTTTAACAGTAGCAGCCGGCATTTGATGTACAACAGCATCATGCACATTTAACACTACAGTTTTCGTTTGTAAGCTAAGCACGCTCTTACACTTTACTGGGGTAAAACTTAAAAACATTTTTCATAACACAGTCAACACTCATGGAACATAAGCGACTCTAAGCAAAACAAATTATACAAATTTGGGCAAGACCTAGTTTCACCGTATATACCTGCAAAATTTCTAGGTAGTCATTGGGACAATCCCTAGTAGGACCCTATTGTAATGTTTCTTGGAAATATTATTATCAACATTTCGAAAATCAGAAAGTAATTATCTGGAGAATGAATTGTTAAATGGTTTGTTAATATGTCTCCCAATAATTGACCTGCTTCAAATTCTCAAGATAAAGAATGAAATATTCAGTCAGTATAGTTGCGTTACAAAATTATTTCAAAAATAATTTATTGTTTTAACTGTATGTACTCTACAAATGTATGAAGGTCAGTTAGTTGTTTTAACTAACCGAATTCACATTTGTATTACCTTTATATATCAGATCGGGTATAATATTGAATAGTAAATAAATTCCTTAGATGAACTGTGACGCTTATGCTTTACTACCTGACTAGCATCTGTGACCTTTTCGCGTGCTGTCAGACAATAAGAAACAGACTATAGTTAATATCGAAACAATTGTCAAATTTCTTAAAACTTTTATTATCTCAATATATTGTGGAATTAACTAGAAACAGTAAGTTTCATTTATAACAGTAAAAATCCTAATAATTATGGATACAATGATTTTCTCCGTGATGGTACATGTGTTAACTTGTTTCACATTATCTAAATATATATGGCGAATATCAAAGTTCCTATTCCAAGTCATTCCCAGTACAGAAGACAAATAGTTGGATCAGATAACGGGAGCTCCCATTGTCTTAGGTCAAACTAAGTTTCAGAAAAAAATTCTGTAGATTCCTTTATGAATATTTGCAACTTTTCCTTGGTACCCAGGCTAGTGCTACAGTTATCAACGTAAAAAGAATCTATCAGCTTCAAAATAGTGTTGTAGCATGTTGTTCAGGTGATGATTATAACTGAATTCAATAAAAATTGACTGAATGTGACGGCAAATACTACTCTGACATGCCTATTGCCGACGATTCGATTTTTGGAGCTTCTCCTGTGCAATTACAAATAAATATGTAGTGGAAGTCAAATGCCCAGCAACAGCAAAAAGTCTAGAGACTTATATTAAAAATGGTGACATTACGAATAAGTACAAAACTCAACTTAATTTGCAAATGATATCTACAAATAAAAAAAGGGACTTCTTGTTGTAGCAAAACCAGATTTGGAAATTTCAAATGAAATAATCTTCTAGTGGCTTTCTTATGATGAAACGTTTAGAACAGATATAGTTACTAAATGTAAAAATTTTTAACATTTTTATGAAAATTTGAATTTCAATAAACTGCTCTCTGCCGTGAATTTTGTGTATCTTTCTCAACAGACGGGATGAATAATCCTCAAAACTGACAAGAAACTTCGTTTGAAACAGGTGAAATTTGGATTTCAGAACATATTGTTTACATGTGGAACAATGAACACCACTTTTGCAAACTTCACAGCGAAACACATTTTTCTTCAGTGAATGTATTCAAATTAATTCACAAAACTAAAAATTATGTATACAAAATTCATTTATAATTTAAATGTAGAGAAAAATTGATAACTACTACAAATCTTCTTTAAGAAAAGGTAATCTCAAGATTTAATTAATGGAGATTGTAACTTAATTATGCACATCCTATGGGAACAGGAGTATCTGGATCTTGTAATAAATTATGGTCAACAACAGAATGTTGTTTAAGAAATGCAAATTATCTTAATCTACTAATTACCCTTTCAATACGAATTCTTAAACTCGCTATAACTTTCGTTTCCATCACCTCATGCTTTGAAAGTTTCATTGAACTTCGCATACTTGGGGGTCTTAAGAGCAATGTGTTGATTGTAACAAGGATTAAATTTCTTTAAAACCACGATCTGCTATTACCACAGCATTGTCAGGTAGACCATTTAAATAACCACACTCTTGTGTTAATGTTGTATCAGTAATGCGTCCACCATAGCCTGTTGATAAATCATTTACATATCCATGAGGGGTACAAGATATAATAGATTGCACATTATTATATTTGGCTCGAAATGGAATAGTCAAATGTTTTTTTATTTGGCTTTCTGAAGGCCACAATATGAATGTTTTCATATAATGTTCAAGTTTATAATTGTCAGTTTTAAATATATTTAAAATCCATTTACTGATAATGAAAATTGATCTGCCAATCTTTCAAATGAATAATTTAATTTGATTTTCATTAAGCATATTATAACATGTTCTTCATTTAAATTATTTTTACAAAGTAAGTTTATTAGAATGTCATACCACACTTTAGGAACACCAATATATCTCTTCGGATATTTTTCAACAAGAGTGATTGTATTCTGCAATTGTTCAACTTTTGATTCGTTTGTGTCGGTTAGTGACACAAAATCGTTGCTTGAGGGTACAGTTTCAGCTGTTGCCTCTGCTGTTGTGATATCTTCTATCTTTTAAAATTATGAAATTGACTGTCTCGACCCTTACTTCGTGGAATATGCTCATATTAGTGTTTTTAAATGAAACTCAAGGTCTCTAGTTAATTCCACAATATAATACAAGTTATTGAAAATTCTAAAAAATTGACAATTGTTTCGATAAATCAATATCATCATTCTGACTATGATATTGATTTATCGAAACAATTGTCAATTTTTTAGAATTTTCAATAACTTGTATTATATTGTGGAATTAACTAGAGACCTTGAGTTTCATTTAAAAACACTAATTTTAAAATTATTTTTCATTGGTGACGTCGTTACTTCTTTTGTAATAATCAGATCCTAAGTATCCAATTTAACAGTATTTTGAGATGTTAACCGACAACTAGCAGCAACAATTTTTTCCTCTAGGGGACTTGTTTGTTGGTATTTATTGATCATTCTCCAGGAGGTTTGAGTACCAACATCATAATCATGAGAATCTGTTGTTAAAACAGGTTCATGTAGGACTACCAACTCATCTAATTTCAGCTTTTTGTTTGAAGAAGATTCTAGACAATTAAAAACATTAGACACTTCTAATGGTTTCAAAATAATTTTCCCTCTCATCATCGAGTGTTCAACATAATTTTCCATATCACTTTCAAACTGAAAGTCAAACATAATTAAATATATTGATACTTCCTACACGTACATATGTAATTACTTAAATCAAAATGATCTTCACAGCAATAGTAACTAGTTGTTACCTGTTTATATTTTCTTATAACGGCCTCAAACCACAATTTTCGTTCAATTTCTACTGCAGGCACAGTTACAAACTTTTTACGGGGCGTTCATACTGTTGTGTTCGTGCAGTATGATTCAAAACAAGATTTATATGATATTGGCATTATTCCAACTTGAATAATTGTGGAGAAAAGCTAACTAAACTTAATTAAAAAAATATCAACACAATGCTTTTATTTTTTCATATTGAAACGTCAAGCTCGTGTAAACTGTAGAATGAAAAAAAGTAATGTTTCTCTATGCTGTAAACAAAAAAAGAATACAAACTACGACTTTGACAGTTCTTCAAACTTCAAATTCGAATGTCCTTTCTTTAGCTGGCTATCAGTTCATGAAACATATAGTCAGAAAATGTCTAACCCATATTTAGGTTTGTGCCGTATCTGTAGTGAAAGGTTGCAAACATTTAGGAATTCCCAATTTTCAGTTTTCTACTAAAATATTCGTTTCAAAAAAATTTTTATTTCGTTTCTACGAAGCAGGACTAATATCGGTTTAACACCCCATTCCTCCAAAAGACGTAAAAACTGACCACATTCGAAAGTGGAGAAAAGCATCGTTGTAAAATTTCTGGCTGCAAATGTTTTTCTTTGGTTTTCTGTGAAAAATTCACCTAATTTTAATAAGAATAAAAACTGTTTTTCCGATTTTCATCAATATAATGTATTATATTAATGTATCATTTTCATACCGTTAGTTCAAATTGTAGGTTATATGATACACTAAAAAAATATTAAAACAAACAATAGATATTTTGTACTATTTCTTATCCATTTACAAAGTTAGTACTCACCCAAACATTTTTTTTTTGAATTAACTAAGGAAAATCATACGATATAGGGTTAAATTGACAGGGATTACTGGTGATATTTTCATTTCACAAAACTGAATCTCGAAAAAAAGATTTGATATTAAATATTGTAAGGGATGCTAAATCCACCTCCCTTATAATGTAACAGGAATTTTGAAAGAAAACCGTTGATTACAAAATTTCAGTCTCTATTTTCACTCAAATTTCAGAATAAAAATTAAAATTTAATTTGACTCACCACCTTTCAAGGGTGCTATCTCGGTAGGGGGTGTGTGCTGAGAATATTTTATTATAGGAAAGTTCCTTCATAATTTCAGTTCCTGAATTTTTTCGCATGAATTTAGAAGCGCCCTGTATATATCATACCTGTAAAGTAGCTTTCTCCACTGATATCCAAAACCGTCAAATTTTCCAAAGTACTGATAGCTTCTATGACTTCATTATTAGCCATTTCTGGAATAATCAGCGTTTTCAAACCTGGCGAATTTCTTATAACTTTACTCAAAAGATCTGGAAAATCTCTGATCCAAACTCCTTTTAAATTTAAATGCTGCAATCTCTGACCTCTATCGATTATCACTTTGAGAATTTTATCATAATAAATTCTAGGAAATATTCCCGTATCCAATTCTCTAGATCCTTCCCTCAACATCAATTGTAGACAGTTAAAACGAGTGTATCTATCAAGGTTTTCTGCGTGTAATAACCTTTTTAATAAATCTAGTAACGATTTTCTTGTCAGACATTTTCTAATAGTCAAATAAGCGTTCGGATCTTCGTCGTCTATGGCACAATAAAGTTTATTATAAACAATTTTCAAACACTTTTGTTGCAATGATATAATTAGCTTCTTGGGAGACATTGGATAGAACCGATCGGACTTGTAGTATTCAGGTAACTGCTTCTAATTTAGATACAAAGAGTAATTGCTATTTTTAGCATTGTGTTTCAACGTCAATTAAATAGCGTTATTGCCCTTGATATAAAACCAATACACCAAAAGTGATATATATTATGTTGTTATTAAAATAGATTAAGCTTGCTACTATAATTGTTTTGAATTCAGTGTGATCGAGCTTTTTTGTTGCATGATAAATATATAGATAAACATTTCTGATAATTAACAAACGCTTCGTGTATGCCACTTTCTAGATCAATAATATTTTCAATAGTACTTCTCTTTTCCCTAAACCCCCCTCAGGGGGTCTGAGAGGTAAGTCTTTCTTCCTCAATGAGGGCACGGGTTTGACACTCCCGAGGTACCCCAGTCACGTTTGTGTCGTCCTGTATTTGTGTTTAAATGTTGGCAATCTCAAGGTGTGAACGGAAAGAAATTGTGGATACTATTATTCCAGTAAGGTAGCATTACAACCAAATTTTTGAACAATATAGCGCCAATCCAAATTTAGATTAATATCGATAAATGATTCGATTGATTTATTTGTCAAGCTAAAATTTATCAAACCATGATAAGTGGCAGTAAACGAGTTGCATTAAATAACAACAAAAATTTGATGAAAATCAGCAAAAATAAAATTTAATTTGCCCATAATATTCCTATATTTCTTAAATTAAGCTAACCGTTGAATTGTATTAATCAATTCATAGAACAATTTAAGTTAATTTAAGACAATATTTGCTAAATATATGATTGATTTTAGGAAAAGATATGACGAAAGATAGCAAATTTAAGAATAATTTGGATTCAATTTATCAAATAATTCTATTACTTTTGGCACTAATTTGATGTAATATAACAAAAATAAAATTTTATTTGCCTATAATTTCCTTGAATATAATTTATATCTTCTTAAATCTAGCTAGGTGTTGAATTGTATTAAGCAATTTTTAGATCAGTTTAAGTTAGTTGTAGATAATATTAGCTAAATATTTATATGATTGATTATAGAAAAAAAGTGACGAAAGATAGTAAATCTACGAATAATTAGGATTAAGTTTATCAAATAATTTTATTACTTTTTGCAATAATTTGATGTAATATGTCTAAATTTTTAGTAATAAATCAATCGGATTTATCTAAATCTCGAATATTTCAATCTAATAATTAAGTTAAACTTTTCTAATATTTTGATTATTTGTATTCAATATTTGATTACTGGCTGTAATATTGATTTTCATTATTAGCCGTGGTAATGGTGGGGAAATATTATCAAATAAAAATATGTAAAAAAGCTTTTTAAGTTAAACGGTTTTATGTTAAACATACATTGCAATGTTTAAGATGAATGTACTAAAAACCAAAAAATAATAAAATAGATACAGTCGTGGGAATTATAAACATATGCATAGACTAGACTAAAATAAAACCGTGGGGCACGTCAATTGTCTACAATCGTTGATTAAAATTTTTGTTTTGTAATGTTACTTATAAGCGTATACTGTTCTTCTATCGCACATTAAGTCGATGATCGTTGATTGAAATTTTTGTTTTGTAATGTTACTTATAAGCGTATACTGTTCTTCTATCGCACATTAAGTCGATAATTTGTAGACAATTGACGTGCCCCACAGTTTTATTTTAGTCTAGTCTATGCATAAGTTTATAATTCCCACGACTGTATCTATTTTATTATTTTTTGGTTTTTAGTACATTTATCTTAAACATTGCAATGTATGTTTAACATAAAACCGTTCAACTTAAAAAGTATTTTACCTATTTTTATTTTTTGGTTTTTGTTTTTATTTCGCATTCTGTTTAATTCATTTAGTGCTTCATTATTGCAAGGTTTCTTGCCCGTTAGTTTATTGCAGTCCAACACCTCTATACGTAGTCCCTGCAAAGATCTTACTTTACTAAGAGCCATGTAGGCTTGACCTTCTTCAAACAGTTTCGCACCTAAGTATACGACTGCGTGATCCACAGTGCTGCCCTGCATTTTATGTATTGTAGAAGCCCATGATAGTATTAAAGGCAACATTCTTCTTTCAGCCGTCCCGTAATTGTACTTAGCTGGAAACTGTATGTCTTTCGGGTGTACAAGATGTACTCCGACTCTTGCGAAATCAATTCGGACGGAAGGTACATCTGTTGCATACATCTGAGTTCGACGAAATTGAGGCCAAACGATTTCGTTGATGTAGCCTATAGCGCTATTTACTAATCCCTTTGAAAAGTCAATATTGGACCGTAGCATGACTTTTGCCCCCACAAATATTTCCAGTTCCGCTGGTAAACCCCCAGTTTTGTTGATATCAGCTGGTATTATAGTAGCTGTATCCACATTTGATACCCATGTTCATGGGATTGATAAAACCTACGTTATCCGCCATTTTGTAGAGGCCGTTATCTTGGATTTTAATTTTATATAGTATATTGTATTCTACTGGTTGAGCACTTTCATTTGATAACCATATTGATGGGATTGATAAAACCTACGTTATCCGCCATTTTGTAGCGGCCGCCATCTTGGATTTAAATTTTTTATAGTATATTGTATTCTGCTTGTTGAGCCCTTTCATTTGATACCCATGTTGATGGGATTGATAAAACCTACGTTATCCGCCATTTTGTAGCGGCCGCCATCTTGGATTTCAATTATTCATAGTATATTGTATTCTGCTTGTTAAGCCCTTTCATTTGATACCCATATTGATGGGATTAATAAAACATAAATTATCCGCCATTTTGTAGCGGCGGCCATCTTGAATTTATAATGATAATGAATAAACATAATTGTATTGTCACCATGACTTTTGCCCCCACAAATATTTCCAGTTCCGCTGGTAAACCCCCAGTTTTTTTGATATCAGCTGGTATTATAGTAGCTGTATCCACATTTGATACCCATGTTGATGGGATTGATAAAACTTACGTTATCCGCCATTTTGTAGAGGCCGTTATCATGGATTTTAATTTTATATAGTATATTGTATTCTACTGGTTGAGCACTTTCATTTGATACCCATATTGACGGGATTGATAAAACCTACGTTATCCGCCATTTTGTAGCGGCCGCCATCTTGGATTTGAATTTTTTATAGTATATTGTATTCTGCTTGTTGAGCCCTTTCATTTGATACCCATGTTGATGGGATTGATAAAACCTACGTTATCCGCCATTTTGTAGCGGTCGCCATCTTGGATTTCAATTTTTTATAGTATATTGTATTCTGCTTGTTGAGCCCTTTCATTTGATACCCATATTGATGGGATTAATAAAACGTAAATTATCCGCCATTTTGTAGCGGCGGCCATCTTGAATTTATAATGATAATGAATAAACATAATTGTATTGTCACCAAAATCCGAAGTGTATACAAAATTTCCGATTAATCGGTTGACAGGAAGAGGGTGAAATTTGAATTACTAAATTTGACCCAAGAATAATGAATAAAACAAACGGGGTGAGCTAAATAAAACCGTTTAAAAAAACGTAGTTTCTGTTCAATTAATATTCATTTGAAATAATTGTACAAATCTGAAGTAAAATGAAATGAAAACTAAATTATTATATTCTAGATACTAGTAATAACCTGTCCAGGTTCCGTTCCGTCATATATCTGCAAAAACAATTTCATATTTTCACTAAATTTCAACACACATTAGTAATTATACTTTAAAATTGCCCTAAAATAAAACTTAGCAAAAATGTGCGTGATACAGGCGGTGATGGGTACCGGAATTTTGCAAGAAGTGTTTAAATCTTCATAGCTTCATTCAAGTTAGCCATGATAACTGAGAATAATATTCATACTATATATACTATGATATGAGAAATAATTTGAAAAAGAAATCCATGGCAACTACATAGCAACTGAATATCATTTTTCTAGAACATGCATGGAAAGTGACACTTTGCGATTTTAAATTATCGTTTTCTGATTGGATATGAAATGTGATGGGAGACAATCGACAAACTACACTTTGCCGATTGATTTCAGGTTGAAATGCACCTGAAAAAGATATAAAATAACCATTGTGTTTTGGATCTCGATTTACTGATATTCAATTTGTCTCTGTTATAGTTTTTTAAATTTAAATGAAAAATATTTCATTTATGAGAAAAACCTTGTATATTGCACATTTTTGCATAATGTGAAGAAAAAATAAATAAAAAAGAAGCTTACTTGTAATTGTATCAAAAAGGTAGGGCATACCCCATTCTTCTAATAAACAAAGAATTCCATTTTTATTCAGGCTGTGATCAAAATTCGAAAATCGGTACGTGTTATGTTTCCACTCACGTTATCATCTGTGTCGTTTTGTTCTTGATTCTCTGTCAATGTAATATTGCCGTGGTGCGTATACGCTGAATATTTCACGTGACGCTCGAAGCTCAGATTTTCACGCTCAAACCGGTGGTCACATGACTCAATGTACAGTTTTAGCGTCGCTTTAGGAAGTTCGTTTTAAACCAACTTTCAGTGTCGATTTTCAGCATGAACCAGTGTTGCCAGGTGAAAGATATTTATATCAAAGAATACACCAATAACTGTATTATTGGTTTATATCCTCAACCATCTTACCAAAACCGGGCCAACTGTGGTTTAAAAATCTCCAACATATTAAATTAAATGTAACAAAAAATTGTACATATAGACTTTTTATTATAAAATGCATAAAATTATATAAAATCAAAATACAATTTTTTCAATGCATATAACTTCAAAATAAAAACAGTCTTCTATATCTCATCACAAATAAACACAATAACACTTGGTACCTCACTTAATAAAAAGTGTGCAACTTCATTGTTTGGGAAAGTACAAAATTGACTGCCTAAATTGAATCAGACTAGGTAGATATTAGAAGATTGAGACTGCGCATTCAAGATTGTAATTTGACCAATAATTACAAGAAATCTTATAATTTTTGTACGGGATTGGTCAAATTACAATCCCCAATTCGCAATCTCAAGAACCATAACATCTTTTTAAAATCCATAATAATTTCGTCACTATGTTTAAAAATACCCTGAATATGGTTCCTGATATATATTATCCATTTGAATTTTTTGGTACCATCCCAAGCAAAATTGAAGAAGCCCTAAAATAATTTTAATAACCGCTGAAATTTATATTCCAATTTGCTTGGTAGCAATATCTCAATCATTTTGAAGATTCTAAATTCTATAGCAATTAAATTAAGATATGTACTAATTACTTATTAGACAAAAAAATAACAGTGGCTTTCAGGAAGTGCCGACAGAAGAGAAAACTTCAACAATTACGTGTGTAAGAATTAAAACTCGTAACACAAAAACAACTTGTATTTAAAGTCTTGGTAATGTCCTTGGAATCTATTTTATCATGTAATATGTAGCGTCCGAAGTTTTAACTCCAATAAGATCAACAAAAGTTAGGTATGTATTTACTTCAACAAACTGTACGTAGTGTAGTATTAATAATTGCATCCTTTTTGCACTAGTAATTAGTGTCTGAAAAGATTGTTTATTTTGTACTTACCTAGAAAAACTACGAGGGATCAAACCAAGACAACGCTCAGATCAGAATCGGATCAGTTATTGGTATATTCTCACCCAACCAAAAACTAGATTTGTTTCTTCCTCCGGCACGCACAACGTGAGACACGTTCACAACTCAGCACCCGCCCGCGTGCCTGTTAAAATTGATAAGTAAAGTATGGAAATTATGCGATCACAATACAAGGGTTGTGTTGTGTATGCGACCAGCGAGCTGACGAAGACGAAGGGTATGGACATACTAAATGATAAACATTTCCAAATTCACGCATACAAATAGCCAAAACCGTTAAAAAGAAAACTATTTGCTTAATTTAATCCTTATATTACAGATTTTGTCAAAATAAATGCTTGATTCTAGGAGATGTTTATTGATTTATTCAAATGTTTGATAATAGTAGCAAAAATTGGATAGAATTAGCTGTATATTTTGATTGTTTTCAGTAGACAGATTATTTTTGTTTCTCTTCTTTTTCTAAATTTCGGTAAATTGTACGAATAACTTAATCTATAAACCGGAATACATCTTATCTAAATATAATAGAAATTAAGCATTCATTTCATTGATCCCATTAAAACTTCAGATCAAAACTACATTAATATATTAATCTGTGTTCTGTGTTAAAACTTCAAATATTTCAAATTCACTCACCTCTTTAATAGGAGAAACTCAAAATACGAAAAAACTAAGAAATAGAACACAACTGATAGAAGTTTAGAATCAAGCACAATCTGAGAAAACAAAATTGATAAACAAGTTAAACGATATGGAAGTTACAGTCGAACCCCATAGAACACTAAACGTAATAATAGGAGTTATCACCTGCAGAGATTTATTGAACTGTGATACAGAAGAAATACTAGAGAATTTGCAACCCTAAGGAAGTAAAATAACTAAATACCAAAATAGATGGGAAATAGCGCCTTACTACTAACCTTCAAAACCTTAAAACTACCTGAAAACATCAAAGCTGGATACATAAACATAAGGATCCGCCCTTACATACCAAACCCCCTCCGCTGTTTTATCTGTCATAGGTTTGGGCATACATCGGATAACTGCAGAAATCAAGCCATCTCCCCCCGATGCGGAAAAGCATCTCATGAAGAAAATCAATGCAATCCGCCTCCTCAATGAGTTAATTGTCTAGAAGAACATTCTCGGCGGTACAAAGGATGTCAAATATTCAAAATAGAATTTAATATACAAAAAATTAGAGTAACAAAAAAAATACCATACTTTGAAGCAAAGAAAGATACAAACTACAAAATCCAGCTTGCAACACTACCTTTTCAGACGGAAATGCCTTTATCGTCTAATATTTTCAGTAGGTCGACACGTATGCCATCCGGACCAACTGCCTTTCTGTCGTTTGACGTATTCATTGCTCTTATGATTTCTTCTCTGGTGATAGGGGGTCCAGACAGATCTTCGCCCTCCGTGGCTTCTATATCAGGTCTGTTATTGTTGAAAAGGCTGCTAATATATTTCTCCCAAGTAATTTTTTGCTGCTGATCATCCTGCACCATCTCTCCATAGTCGTTTTCTATATTAGAGAAGTGTATTTTCCTGTAAATTCCGGACGCCTCTTTTATCTTTTTGTATAGGTTGAATTAATCGTGTACTTCCTGTAGTTGTTCTATCTCCTCGCATTGTTACTTCAACCAGTCATTCTTTGCTGTTCTTATTTTTGCTCTAATAATTTTTTGGATGTGTTTATAGCTCTCCGAATTTCCTTGATTGTTACATTTTCTCCTTCCTTCGAAAAGTGCCATGATTTCTGCTGTCATCCAATTCTGTTTTTGTGTTTGCTGCTCATATCCTAGCTCATTTTCTGCGACCTTTGTCATGGCCTGTTCCACTCTTCCCAATACGTCATCTATACTTGCATTCTCCTCCAACTTCGGTTCTACGGAAGTCATTATTCTTTCAATAATTTCCGCCACCATTTCGTTCTTAATATCACCGCTTCTAATTCTATCGCAGTCTATCTTTCTCTGTTCTATATGGGTTTTGATGTTTGTGATCTTAGTTTTGATTACGCTACCAGGAGAACATGGTCCGAGGATATGTACTATTTTCACTGATGTTCCGAAACGCTTATTAATTATTATGAAATCTATCTGAATACGTACGATGTTGTCTGGGGCATAGGCTGGAGCTCTCCAAGTGTACAAGCGCCTATGTGGCAGCCTGAACCAAGGGTTTGTTATTTTCAGGCTTTCCTCATGGCAAAATTGGCAAAGGCGTTCACCCCGGTCATTTCGGGTTCCTAATCCATAAGTGCCCACTATTTCCTCGACTCTTCCGTCTCCAATTTTAGAGTTAAAATCTCCCATTATGAGGTTGATCTCATTATTTTCAACCTGTTAAAGTACTTGTTTTAGTCCCTCGTAGAACGCCTCGATATCTTCTTCAGACGAATCCCCTGTGGGTGCGTACTCCTGAATAAAGTTGATGTTGACTGGTTTGGCATGAATTTTAAGTAGTGCTGTCTGATTGGGGGAGGAACGTCATTACAGATCTGGATATTTTTTCAGTCACTATTATTCCTACTTCCTTCCTATGGTTTGATTCTTTGTTTCCTTATTAGTACATAACACCGCCGGAGACGGGGCATATTCCGGCTTCAGGCCACTATGTTTCTGTAATGAACATCGATTTCTAATCTTTCCATTTCTTGTTCAGGTTGGTCAGTTTCCCAGATACGTATAAGCTTCTCACATTCCAAGTACCGATCCTGACTTCTCTTCTTAAACTTAACCTTTTTCGCAGAATGTAAACTTTGGGGTGAAAGTAGAAGTTAAAGTTTTTGTGGTAGGAATAGGTTCAGGTTAAGTTTGAATAGTCGACTGCGTTTTATCTAGTGTGTGTTTATCTTTCTCGAGAGACTAAAAATATCACATGTTTCACGTAAAAATTTTAAGAAATCATGCAATTTCGGACTTGTTCGTTTTGCACGTTTAGATTCCCAATCTTTACGAGCTGCGAAATTAAGTTTATTGTTGAGCAAATATACTAACAGGGTGTCCCAATGTTGGACAGGTTCACTTAGAGCTTTTAATGATTTCATTATTCTAGTGCTTTCCTCATGTAATTGAGAAAGTGTGGTATATGATTCTCTGACGATAACTGGCAAATTGAAAAGTGATTTTATTTGATTATTGACAAGTTTTTCCAAGTTTTCGTATTTCTCGAGTAAACAATCCAAAGTAATTGATATTGTTCATTGTCCATCAAAAGAAGGAAGGTTTATGTCAGAAAGTTTGCATTAGTATTAGCTGAAGATTCATGTTTTGATAAAATAAGTTGAGCTTCACTGGTAATGCTATAAAAAGTATCCTCAAAACTTGTACGTTCTTTTTCGTCTGGAATTAAATTCTCACCCGTCTGAGATTCGAACTTCATTGAATTTATCAAGTATAGTTAATATTGGTTTCAAGCGAGATTTTAGATTTATCAGATCAGGTTCATCATTATTATGTATTTTATTATTAACAATTTTTTTGAAACGAGTTAAGTCAGCTTTAAGAGACTTTCTAATATTTTTAAGGTAGTGATATCTTCAGTCATACCAGAAAAGTTGAATAAGATTAAGAGAGCTCTTACATTAGTTGATTCAAAATAAGATAGGATAATGGTATGGTATAATTAAGGATAAAGGGTGTACACTCACTCACCTTACGACAAATTTTTCAAGTTTTAAGCGTGGCAGTTTCCACAAATCACTGTATTATCGGGCTAACGAAGGACCGCAATGTTTTGTAATATAGCTTTATTCACATTTAATTCAGCATGGGATACCATAAAATGATGTAGAATCAATGCAGTATCATTTAAAAGGTTTTAATGATTGATAATAAAGCAAAACGTTTACAACTTGAGTGAAAACGTCAACCGAACGTAATATCTCTCAGCGAACGTTTATATTCTCGAACCTTAAGGTACAATTTCATGTGACGCTCGAAGCTCAGATTTTTACGCTGAAACCGGTGGTAACATGACTCAATGTACAGTTTTAGCGTCGCTTTAGGAAGTTCGTTTTAAACCAACTTTCAGTGTCGATTTTCAGCTTGAACCAGTGTTGCCAGGTGAAAGATATTTATATCAAAGAATACACCAATAACTGTATTATTGGTTCATATCCTCAACCATCTTACCAAAACCGGGCCAACTGTGGTTTAAAAATCTCCAACATATTAAATTAAATGTAACAAAAAATTGTGCAGATAGACTTTTTATCATAAAATGCATAAAATTATAAAAAATCAAAATACAATTATTTCAATGCATATAACTTCAAAATAAAAACAGTCTTCTATATCTCATCACAAATAAACACAATATCACTTGGTACCTTACTTAATAAAAAGTGTGCAACTTCATTGTTTGGAAAAGTACAAAATTGACTGCCTAAATTGGATCAGACTAGGTAGATATTAGAAGATTGAGATTGTGCATTCAAGATTGTAATTTGACCAATCATTACAAGAAATCTTATAATTTTTGTACGGGATTGGTCAAATTACAATCTCCAGTTCGCAATCTCAAGAACCATAACATCTTTTTAAAATCCTTAATAATTCCGTCACTACGTTTAAAAATCCCCAATTTGAGGAAAAATCGCCACCTTTGACAACACTGGCTTGAACTGTGTTATTCCTTACACAAATCGAATAAGTAATACTTTTTGTATGGTTCATTAATGAGTTAACAAAGAATATATAAATATTGAGTAAAATGAATGAACAATGGGACTCTATCATTTATATTTAATCCATTCACTTGTGCCAAATAATGTATATACCAATTATAACATTCAGCATATTTCGGATGATATTCGGGAACATACTTCCCATATCGATCGTTATTTGACATTTTTACACTTGTTTATCGATATAATTATTAACAGGATACTTTTTTGTTCACGTTGCTTCATTTAGGTTGTATATATGCATTTTATTTGCAAGATGCTCTAATTTTGACGCTGGAATACCCTTTTCATATACGCTACAAATTTGAGCGTTCCATTAGTCACGTGACAGCTTTTGAAGCTCATGTTTTGACCTTCCAGTGTCGTGTGAATTTGTACCGTTATTGGTTTGTCACCGGAGGTGGGAGTAAAACGTTGTCTTGGAACGTGGCATGATTCTGAAAATGGAGGAGGGAATCAAACGATGATTTGGAACGGAATAATACTTGTGAACTCTGATACGGACTAAATTCAAGCTCCTCTCAAGAAAATCTCTCGACTCGATTTATGTGGGGCACTATTGCTGTCGGAGTAAGTACATTTTGTACATACTAGTCTTCCAGATTCCTTAAGGACTAGACATGTACAGATTCCACCATTGTCCATTCTTGGGTACGAAGCTCTTCCCACAAATAGGCTACCTTCGTTTCAAACCGGGTGATATAGATCCAAGAGAATACTCCAGCCTCTATTAGCAGACATGGTACATCCGCAGCAAACCCTGCAGTCGCTGCCTCAAGAGGCATATTTCCTCAAGGAATTTTCAATATTTCTCTATGGTGGGCGGGACCTGCTTGGTTATGTGAACAATGCGATTGTTGGCCTACCTGTCTCTTCAAATTTGAAGGTATCAAAGTTTATGAACAACTACGTAAAATCGCTAGTCAAATTGAATTGAATCAAGCCCCTATTCATATTATTTTATCTCATTTTTCGTGTCGAAAAAAATACAAAGAATACTTTACTATATACTTAGATTTATTTTTAATGCTCGTAATCCCGCAAACACAAATATGTCTCTTGCCATGCACTGTCAAAAAATGGGGGAATGAAGAAGAGATTACTTGCTCTAATATTCATGCATGCCTAGTTTCTTATTTCTTGGCATCAACAAATTTAGAGCTAAAAAATTATAAATCTCCGATTTATCAAACTCTCTCCAGTCATCTCCACTTTGTAAGACAAAACGGTTTGTTTCCTGTACAATTGAATGTTTCGAATTTTTGTTCAAATTTAAATCGGGGTTTATTTCATATTGATTATTATTAAATGCATGTTTCTGAGGCATAAATACGTTATCTGTCCAGGGTATATTGAGCTTTTCCGTCGGTTTTATTTCTTCTTGTTTATCACAATTTTCCTCTTCAACGTTTGGCTCAATGTTATGTTCAATATAATTCTCATATTGAACAATTCATTTCCACTGGACGATTCTGGTATATATTCACTTCCGCTCTCAGCAAACGATTCATCCTCACTTGCATAACAGTCTGATAAATTGCCCATAAGATTAAGTATAATATTAACTTCACATTCAGCTAATCCACAGTAATTCATATCTTCAGCAACTTTTTTTTCATTTCTGGCCACGAAGGACTCGCGACGTTCTCCGGACCGAAAAACTGACGGACCGGTGAAATTACCGAATAACGTAGAAACAGTCTGAGTTAAATTGAAGCATTCACACTTATCAACGTCCGTAAAAAATTGGCCCGGTACCGGTGCATCAACGGAGGGGTTTCTACCTCGTCCGTCACCGCGCCGACCAGAACCACGGATTGTTTATTAAAAACGCATGAAGGCTTATGGACTTGTTCAGACTTGTCCATATTTTTTTGCTCCACTAGGAAAGTTGCATGGAATTTGCTACAATCGTTCAGTGGTGTTGTAGCTACGGTTTGCAATCGATCAAGAAATCGACATCAAGATCTTAATAACATTAATTGAACAGCGTCCAGTACGCTGGGACAAAACTCAGGAGTCCTATAAGGATAGGAGCAAAACAAGAGAGGCTTGGAAAGAGGTTTGCTGCGCGTTCAAACACGATTTTGAAAACGGTGTGAATTAAATATTCGATAACTGCCAAGGCACAGAACCTGCTTCACTTTTAAAATAATCAGCAATTTGTTTCTAATTTCGTTTGCCGATCGTTCGCCACGTACTCCATGTCCAATTTGTTCAATATCTTCAAATCCAACCACTTCTAATAAATCCTCGAAAATGTAACCAACCTTCTGCTTTAGAATGTACAATGTATAAGCTGCATTAACAATGGAAATGGCCAATTCCTGCAAAACGTTTAAAGGGCGGTGAAAAATGCGCCATTTTTTCGACAATATTCCAAAGGCACACTCAACATAACGTCGTGCACGGCCCAGTCAATAATTAATTTTCTTTAACCGAAAGATGATTTCCACCAAATGGTCGCAGTATATGACTTGTTAGTGCAAATGCTTCGTCGCACACCAATACATATGGTAGCCGCGTATTCGTTCCAGGTGGGCATGATGCTTTCAGAATTTTTGATGTGTTTTGCTCTAATAAATTCCATATCGAAGTTTGTTTAAAAACTGTAGAGCCACAATCTTTTCCGTATGCGATATCAACAAACACAAATCGGTAATCACTGTCTGCTATTGCCAGAAGGACAATTGGAAAATATTCTTTATAGTTAAAAAACATGGATCCACTGTTTTCGGGTTTTATCATACGGATATGTTTCCAGTCCACTGCTCCAATGCAATTGAAAAAATTTGCCTTGTATTCAAATTTTTCTGCAATGACTTTCCATTGATCCTCATTAGGTAGCGGCATAAATTCTTCTTGCAGACAGTCCCATGAATTGCAGCAAACGTGTTGAATAATATTACTCACGGTTGATATTCCCAATTGGTAGGTGTAATGGAGATCGGTTAACGAACATCCGTTAGCTAAGTACCTGGAAAAAAATTTTGCAATGAACTGCTAGATATTTTCTCACTATTCATGTATTTGTTAAATCACTGTCGTTTTCAGGAAAATCAATCATCACAAAGTGGAATAATGTCCGAGATTATTTTTTGAGAAGCTTCAAGAAAATTGAACTTCAGAAAACATCTGGCGCTGCAGCAAAAACGGGACGCAAATTTATCTTTTTCGATCAACTTTTCTTTTTGAAAAAAAATTATGAACCCAATAAAACTTTGCCAAGTCTAGAATCCACACTAACGCCAGAAGTACCGGCAACCATTGACAATGAAGGAGGTAATGGTCAACAGCCTCCCTCAAATTCTCAATTCACATCCAAGCCAGTCATTAGAAAGGCCAGCAGGAAACGCAAACCTGATGAATTTGAGAGAAAAATAATAGATATCCTGGAAAACCCAACAGAAAAAGGCGACACAATGGACAGAAATCCTTAAATCAGCTTTTTTGCCAGCCTCTTTTCTTCGCTGGAAACTTTTGATGATGATGAAACGTTGGAATTTAAAATGGATGTTCTGAATGCAATAAAAAATATCAAGAACAAACGTGTGCAAGACTTATGCCCACTACTCACACTTCCATCGACCCATATCGCCATTATCCACCAGTTTCGAAGTTACATGCGCAACCGATTGAGTTTACCTCACAGTATTCTTCAATTCAAGTCCCGCGTCAACAGCCATCATATTTGCAACAAAATCCATCCACCTCGTCAATACGGGACACACAACTACAGTACGCAACCCCAGTCCACAATCTCAAGTTACATCTCCGCTTTCTGAACAATCTATATATATATATATATATATATATATATATATATATATATATATATATATATATATATAGGAGATAGTCTTTGCCGACTAATTAGGTATAAAACCACGAATATTGGGGTAACGGCAAGTTAATTAAAGAAAACTCTTGTTACTGTTTTTCTTCCAAGCTTTCGGAAACGTTTATTTCCATTATCAAGGATAAGTAAATTGAGATTGTTATAAATTGGTAAATATAATTATATTTGAATTTTTTTAAAAAATTTTTACAATCATAAATCATTTTGACATTTTGACAGATTCATAATTGTAAACATTTTCTTTATATGCTAAAATGTTTTTGAGAACAAAAGAAGAAAATTGGTTATATTTGTAATATAGGTGATTAGTTATTCAAATATTCTTCTTTTATTATATAAAATTCAACCTCAAATTATTATAGATGTCATCATGTCATCTTAATAATTTAAAAGTATTGAAAATTTTTTAGAATCATTTACCTAAAATAAAATTATTTCTAAAAATCATCAAATTTTATTTATATAGCTTTAATTATGTATAAGAATTTGAAGTTTAGTTATTTTTATTATCAATTGTTAGTAGATAATAATAAATATCACTCAGATTATTATGGTCACTTTTTTGTTGATAGTATTAGGTTCTTGAAATATATGAGCCATTTCTAAGAAAAGTAATTTTTTGGTATTTGGTTGTATGTCCAAAATATTAACAGATTCAAAATCCATAAAGTGATCATTATCAATTACATGTTCAGATAACGCACAGCTTTCAGGATGTAACTTACAATCGCTCTTATGGAGACTTATACGGTTCTTTAATTTCTGACCTGTGTGACCAACATATTTTTTATCACAATTTTTGCATGGAATAGAATATATTACATTTGAAAGATTAAGAATTGAAGTTTTGTCTTTCAAATTAGTGAAAATAGATTTTATGGTTAAGCATGTTTTATTAGCAATTCTAATGTTGTTCATTGTTTTAAAAATCCTACTCAACTGTGGTGTTATTTCTTTAATATATGGTAAAGATACATAATAATTCATATTACCATAAATATTCAATGAAAATTAACTTAATTTAACAAATGAGAAATAGAATAACCAAAATATCAGATCCTATTTTTCATGAAAAGAACTTAAAAACTTTATATCATCTATTTTTGGATAATGGTTATCCAAATAAATTAGTTGAAAACATACTATTTAATTATTCTTCAACTATAGACATTACAGACATTAATATTAGAAACGACCAATCAGATAATATAAATTATTATGTTTCTTTACCATATATTAAAGAAATAACACCACAGCTGAGTAGGATTTTTAAACCAATGAACAACATTAGAATTGCCAATAAAACATGCTTAACCATTAAATCTATTTTCACTAATTTGAAAGACAAAACTTGAATTCTTAATCTTTGAAATGTGATATATTCTATTCCATGCAAAAATCGTGATAAAAAATATGTTGGTCACACTGGTCAGAAATTAGAAAACCGTATAAGTCTCCATAAGAGCGATTGTAAGTTACATCCTGAAAGATGTGCTTTATCTGAACATGTAATTGATAATGATCACTTTATGGATTTTGAATCTGTTGATATTTTGGACATACAACCAAATACCAAAAAAAGACTTTTCCTAAAAATGGCTCATATATTTCAAGAACCTAATACTATCAACAAAAAAAGTGACCATAATAATCTGAGTGATATTTATTATTATCTACTAACAATTGATAATAAAAATTCAAATTCTTATACATAATTGAAGCTATATAAATAAAATTTGATGATTTTTAGAAATAATTTTATTTTAGGTAAATGATTTTAAAAATGTCTTCAATACTTTCAAATTATTAAGATGACATGATGACATCTATAATAATTTGAGGTTGAATTTTATATAATAAAAGGAGAATATTTGAATAACTATTAACCTATATTACAAATATAACCAATTTTCTTCTTTTGGTTTCAAAAACATTTTAGCATATAAAGAAAATGTTTACATTCATGAATCTGTCAAAATGTCAAAATGATTTATGATTGAAAAATTTTTTTTTAAAAAATTCAAATATAATTATATTTACCAATTTATAACAATCTCAATTTACTTATCCCTGATAATTGAAATAAACGTTTCCGTAAGTTTGGAAAAAAAACAGTAACAAGAGTTTTCTTTAATTAACTTGCCGTTACCCCAATAGTCGTGGTTTTATATATATATATATATATATATACTGCTACACCCAGTTCTTGATGAACATATTTTGTGTATATATATATATATATATATTAAACTATATATGATAAATGCTTACTTAATTTTGATTATGAAATTTATATGTATATGTTTATAATTGAGATTTTTTGTTTAGTTTGGCTAGCTCAGTTAGTTATTATTAATTGTTTGGTAATTTATTTTAATTTGATTGTTCGGGAGCATGAAATCCTTTTTCTCTTTGAGTCCTGGCTTATTGTATTGTTATAATTGTTTAAATAAAAAGAAAACACATTATTTGAAATAGATTTAATTTTCAATGCAATATTTTATATTTGATAAAAATAATATGCGACGCCAATGGTTATATTGTACCTACTTATTTATTTTAATAATTTCATCAATGCGCATGCGTGAAAAACTAGTCATGCGCTTTAACATAAAACGAACAATTCTGATACGTAAGAAGCATCTATTCATATTATACAAAGTTTGATGAAGATGTAAACAAGTGAATGGTTCAAACACATAAAAGAATTTATATATAAATCATAGTTATATATGATACAAATTGCTGTGGAAATAAAATTGTTATATACATAGATAGAAAAATAGAAATTATATACAGATGGAAATAGTTATTACATTATGAAATTTCAATCACCAGATTCATGCAATTACAAAATGGCGTAAGTAAATATTTTAATTTATTGAAAATTCGGCCTTTTATTAAATTTAACGATTTATGCAATGAATTCACTATACAAAGTCTGTTTCTTTCTTTTTCAGATCGATCATATTTGCAAAAGTTTATCAATTTATGAAATTAAGTACTTAATTGGGTATTTTGAGTTTTTACACTGATTATTGGCCAATAAATGATTTAAAAAACACTGACCTGTTGCTCTTGAATTGGGATGAAAGTCTCTGGATCCCAGGAACACTCCACTGAAGCTCCAAAAAAACCAAAATTGATGATAATTTCTTAGATTCTTGTCGAAAAACTTGTTACAATTGACTGTGAGTATTACTAATATTGTATTTAATAGTACTTTAGAAGTTTAAATGTCTTAAACCGGGAATATCTTGAAATTTCAGGAACACTATCACACACACTCCTCGCTTCTTAACACCAGCTTCCCTTCTTTTTCAAGCGTCCCCTCGATTCTCTACTTTTTTCAACAAACAGTCTTTTGTTCTTTTTCAGGTCACTATTCCAAAGTTTATTTATTGATTCACAATTTGTTCTGTCATATTTTATAACCAATAAGATATTGTCTTTTGCAATCAGATAATTGAAACTTCTATCACTTATTAAAAATTTCATACATACACTCTTTTACATTATTAGTTCATTTATAGAGTTCCTATGAGTTTTTTCATCATACAAATAAATTAAAATTGGTTATACATAGATACATTTACATGGTACAACATTCAATATTATTATTGATAATATATCACTGTTACACTCATATTAATTATAAGTATAAATTCTCTTATGTTATTTGTCTATAACTCTTTGCATTATATTATTTATAATAAACTTTAACAAATTACTATTTATTAATTCAATGTTTATTTTATTTACCATATATCATTTGTCTATATGTCATTATTTGTTTATCTATGAAATCTATTGAATTATATTCTATTCAATATTTGTATTTGTTCTTATTCTTAAATTAATGATCATAATGAATTAACTATAATAATATTTGTTTTCATTTCAGATGAACAGCTGATTATGATATGGAAATATTCTTCGTCTTAGGCAACTTTATTTACATCATTACATTGGTTAGGCAATCTCTATATTTTGTATTATTATTGAGGTGATTCTTTATTTATTATATTGTTATAGGCTATTATTAATACATCTTTATTTGATATGTTGTTTAAATTAAGAAAAGTGTTTCCTTTTTACTTGTTTTCTTAAATTATATTATTTTCATATATTTTAATACTAGCAACATATTTTTATAATACTAATTCTCTTATTATCTATGATATCTGGTTCAATTCCCCTCAAATTTAAATTTAAATGATATCCATACCCTGGATATTTATTTAAATTTCAATTTTCCTATTATAAATGATTGATTTTATTTTATTCAAAAAAAAATTTAACAATTTTATGGCATAATCTTACTTTCTTCAACTTTGTTTCTCAAATATTTGTTCACATATTTCCTACTACAAAATCTATTTCTTTCAATAACTGTCTCCTAATTCTTTCCTTAAAATACACTTGATTAAGATCAATGTCAATTTATATTTTTAATATTACTTCATATAATACTTCTCTATTATCATTTCTCCCTAACATCCACTTATATATCAACTTATTTCTTTGTAATTACATTATACTTCTATATACTCTTCATATCATATTTCTTTTCAATATTCATTATTCAATATAATTAATTATTTCTTAGCTTCATATATATATCAATATCAACTTCCTTATTCCTTCCTGTATTTTCAAGTAATCTATAAGATTCTAATTGACATTAAACATTACCTCCTATATTTTTAATCAATATCATTCATTATTATCCTTTCCTATCCTTTATTACTTACATCTTATTTCCATATTTAAAAAAAAATGTGAACTTCTATTTGATACTTGAGTTATTCTTATTTTATCCCCTCTATCCTATATTCTTTAATAGTTTCATTCTATGTAAAACCAGTATCTCTTATAAATTGTTTCCTTTATTTGCTATATATACTGATTTGCCATACTCACAAATTTTTAAAATGTTTTAATTATAAGTTTTACCTAATAAAATTTTTTTTATATTATATTATATTTATTTTTTCAAGGTTCTGAAGAAACAAACGAGATGAATTTAATTGGATCACCAGCTGCCACATGGAAAACAAAACTCTGTCTAATATCTACTTTATCTTTGTACACTACTTAATATTAAATTTTAAATCTATCCTTATGACTATCATTTCCTTTTTTTTAAGTATTATTCGTAACATAACATCATATATAAATAATTTATATACATGACTTATAATTGGATTACTCATTATTGCTAAATTTCATGTACATTATATATTTCGACTTCATTTCTGTATCCTTTCCCTTTTTCATTGAATTGCATTTTCGTCTCCATATTTCATTCCTATTCTCTTGTTCTATTATTTGATTAGCTTTTCTTTTTCTAACCTTTTTCTTGCTTTCTTCCCTTGTTGTTTGATGCTCGATAAATTTCTGAAGCGTCTGTCTATTCTCTACTGTATCCTTTTTAACTCTGTTGTCCCATATCTCATAAATTTCTTCCAATGAATCCATTAAAATCTGCGTTTCCAATTCTTCCATATTATGCATTTTACTATGTATTATTTTAAAGAAAGCTTGTGTGTAATTTATCGTCATGTTGTTGTTAGATATTACTTTAATTACTACATTATTATTGTTATAAAAATTTCCTGAGCATCCTATACCTCCTTCATTTCTTCTTATACTATCTTCTATTTCTTCCACTGTGTCTGTTAATCTTCGATTCATCTCTTGTATTTCCTTGTTAATTTGTCTACCTAAGATTTGACTCCTTTTTTCATATATTCCTGTCGGTTTTGTTACTCTGCCATCTAAATTTATAATTTCTTTATTCACTTTTTCGTAAGAATGTTGATTTACCTGTTTACTTACTTGTCCTTGTAATTTTCTGTTCATTTCTTCCAGTTCTTTATGAAATATTTGTCCAATGTGCTCGTTCCTCTCCTCACATGTTCCTGTTTGTTTTTGAAACTTTACATCTAATTCCTTAAATTTATGTTCCGCGTTTTGCTGATAATTTTGCATAATTTCTTCGATTGTTTGTTCCCTGAATTTCATATACTCCATTTCTTTCGTTATATCTTCTGTTTGTTTTATAACTTCCGCTTGGATCGTTCCCGGTAATTTTTCTTCTATTCCTCTCTCTAATTCTTGAATTTGTTCTACCATTTGATTTTCTATCTGCTCTCTAATTTTAATACCGTTTTCTTGAATTTCATTTCTTATATGTTTGTTTTGATCCTCCATATCTTCTCTCACCTTGTCAATTTTCTTTCCAAATTCTTCATTAGTCTTCTTAAGTTCTTAAATTTCCTTACAATTTTCAAATTTCATTTCTTCTATTTTCTCTTCTAATCTGTTCATATTACCATTGATGTTGTTTATATCCCCTCTAATTTCTTCTCTCATACTGTCCATTTTTCCATTCAAATTGTCCTCCATTTTGTTCATATCTCCCCTCATTGTGTCCATGTTTCCATTTATATTTTGCTCCATTTTGTTCATATCTCCCCTCATTGTGTCCATGTTTCCATTCACGGTGTCTATTTTTCCATCTATTTTGTTCATTTTAGCAATTAATTGTTGCATCATGTTCACC
This sequence comes from Galeruca laticollis, assembly GCA_963921935.1. Lineage (NCBI taxonomy): Eukaryota > Metazoa > Arthropoda > Insecta > Coleoptera > Chrysomelidae > Galeruca > Galeruca laticollis. Next base: position 155,685,665 of record OY998179.1, on the reverse strand, counting down.
ATCTGATCATCTCTACCTGTTCTTGTTGGCGCTTCCTGTATCCTATCTTCTTGTGCTACAGCTTCCCCAACTCCTGTCAAACCTTCTTCCTCTGCATCTCCTTCTAATTGTTGTCCTTGTTCCAAATATACTGCTTGATAATCTCCCATACCATGACTTCGTTCTTCCCTTTCCTCTTCCGAATCACTGTCTGCTCCTACCTGCCTTCCATCTCTCAACGTCATTCGTTTTGCCATTTTTAATTGAGTTTAAAATTTACAACTATTTCCTATATTTTTAATAAACCGCCCCACGTTTTCGGTGACAATTAAACTATATAATGATAAATGCTTACTTAATTTTGATTATGAAATTCAAATGTATATGTTTATAATTTAGATTTTTTGTTTAGTTTGGCTAGCTCAGTTAGTTATTATTAATTGTTTGGTAATTTATTTTAATTTGATTGTTCGGGAGCATGAAATCCTTTTTCTCTTTGAGTCCTGGCTTATTGTATTGTTATAATTGTTTAAATAAAAAGAAAACACATTATTTGAAATAGATTTAATTTTCAATGCAATATTTTATATTTGATAAAAATAATATGCGACGCCAATGGTTATATTGTACCTACTTATTTATTTTAATAATTTCATCAATGCGCATGCGTGAAAAACTAGTCATGCGCTTTAACATAAAACGAACAATTCTGATACGTAAGAAGCATCTATTCATATTATACAAAGTTTGATGAAGATGCAAACAAGTGAATGGTTCAAACACATAAAAGAATTTATATATAAATCATAGTTATATATGATACAAATTGCTGTGGAAATGAAATTGTTATATACATAGATAGAAAAATAGAAATTATATACAGATGGAAATAGTTATTACATTATGAAATTTCAATCACCAGATTTATGCAATTACAAAATGGCGTGAGTAAATATTTTAATTTATTGAAAATTCGGCCTTTTATTAAATTTAACGATTTATGCAATGAATTCACTATACAAAGTCTGTTTCTTTCTTTTTCAGATCGATCATATTTGCAAAAGTTTATCAATTTATGAAATTAAGTACTTAATTGGGTATTTTGAGTTTTTACACTGATTATTGGCCAATAAATGATTTAAAAAACACTGACCTGTTGCTCTTGAATTGGGATGAAAGTCTCTGGATCCCAGGAACACTCCACTGAAGCTCCAAAAAAACCAAAATTGATGATAATTTCTTAGATTCTTGTCGAAAAACTTGTTACAATTGACTGTGAGTATTACTAATATTGTATTTAATAGTACTTTAGAAGTTTAAATGTCTTAAACCAAGAATATCTTAAAATTTCAGGAACACTATCACACACACTCCTCGCTTCTTAACACCAGCTTCCCTTCTTTTTCAAGCGTCCCCTCGATTCTCTACTTTTTTCAACCAACAGTCTTTTGTTCTTTTTCAGGTCACTATTCCAAAGTTTATTTATTGATTCACAATTTGTTCTGTCATATTTTATAACCAATAAGATATTGTCTTTTGCAATCAGATAATTGAAACTTCTATCACTTATTAAAAATTTCATACATACACTCTTTTACATTATTAGTTCATTTATAGAGTGCCTATGAGTTTTTTCATCATACAAATAAATTAAAATTGGTTATACATAGATACATTTACATGGTACAACATTCAATATTATTATTGATAATATATCACTGTTACACTCATATTAATTATAAATATAAATTCTCTTATGTTATTTGTCTATAACTCTTTGCATTATATTATTTATAATAAACTTTAACAAATTACTATTTATTAATTCAATGTTAATTTTATTTACCATATATCATTTGTCTATATGTCATTATTTGTTTATCTATGAAATCTATTGAATTATATTCTATTCAATATTTGTATTTGTTCTTATTCTTGAATTAATGATTATAATGAATTAACTATAATAATATTTGTTTTCATTTCAGATGAACAGCTGATTATGATATGGAAATCTTCTTCGTCTTAGGCAACTTCATTTACATCATTACATTGGTTAGGCAATCTCTATATTTTGTATTATTATTGAGGTAATTCTTTATTTATTATATTGTTATAGGCTATTATTAATATATCTTTATTTGATATGTTGTTTAAATTAAGAAAAGTGTTTCCTTTTTACTTGTTTTCTTAAATTATATTATTTTCATATATTTTAATACTAGCAACATATTTTTATAATACTAATTCTCTTATTATCTATGATATCTGGTTCAATATATATATATATATATATATATATATATATATAAATGAATATAATTTCATAAAATACGAGGTGCTATGTGAAATATATATTTCGATTTTCTACTACACCTGTTTTAGTCGAAATTTCAATAATTTCGACTTATTGGCCTGACCGTTCTTCGAAGGGCAAAACAACTACATTCCTGGCTAATACCACGCAGAATATTGAATTACATCCCCTTCGAAAACCGTGACGTCGATCGGCCATTTTGCCGATACGGACATCTGTGGTGATTCGCAACTGATAGCGGAAGAGCATAGTACACTTACGCGTTTCGATCTTCTTGGGTCTCTTCAAGAGTGCCGCAGAGTACCACAGATGTCCGTATCGGCAAAATGGCCGATCGACGTCACGGTTTTCGAAGGGGATGTAATTCAATATTCTGCGTGGTATTAGCCAGGAATGTAGTTGTTTTGCCCTTCGAAGAACGGTCAGGCCAATAAGTCGAAATTATTGAAATTTCGACTGAAACAGGTGTAGTAGAAAATCGAAATATATATATATATATTATTAATAAATACGGTTTTTATTATTTAATTAGTAATTTCATATTTATATTTAGATATTTGAATTTTTTGTTGTGTGGCTAGCTCAGTTATTAATTATTATTATTATATTCGGAAGCATGAGACTCGTTCTACCCTTTGAGTTCTGGCTTGATTGATTTATTCTGCTTGAGTGAGATACGCCTATGATATTACCAAACCACAGTCACAAATGAGTACATACACCATCCTATGCGCATGCTCAAATACTTACGAATGGATGCGAGAGAAACCGAACGTTTCTTAGAGATGCTGTAATGCCTATTGGCCAGGTACGCCCAAAGGAGACAGAGTTCAATTAAATTTACTGATTGATTTCTAAAAAATATTATTTACAATGACAAAAATAAACTAAAATTCAATGTTGTATATATATATATATATATATATATATATATATATATATATACCAAAAACCAAAAGTTGGCAGTTAGTCACGGCTGACTAGTTAAAAAATAAAACTTCAAAGAGTGGTCTTTGTTAAAAAGACCCTCAAACTCGTGGGGATAGCAGCCAAAAAAACTTTACAGGTTAGAGATAAAGTGAATCAAATAGTACATTACCCATGCTTTCGAAGAGCATTGTCTTCATTTTCAAAGGCTATAATAAACCAGAAAGAAAAAATCGGTTAACTCAATAAAGTAAATAATTTTTGAAATCATTACGACTTACTTGTAGTGTTGATTTAAAATTAAACTCACATTTCACAAATTGCAGGAAAACCTTCATCCACTAAAGACTAAAATGTCGACTAAATATAATTTCTCTCCTACATATAGTAATGAGAGCCAAGATTTTTTTCCTGTTTTTTAAAACCAAAAGACGTACAACAAGAAACGAACTGATTTTGTTGAATATATATTTCAACATGAAATCGACTGCTGTCGAAAGGTAGTGATAGGGGGGGGGGGCAATTGCAAGGTTGAAGTAACAACATTTAACAAAAATCTAAATTTATCAGCAATACTGTTGGGTTTTTTTGGTTGCTTTGGTGAAAACTTCAAAGAAAAACCATAATAGATTAATGTCCACACCTAGGATCACGTCAAGATTGAAAAATTACACCTTTGAATTTAACCATACTATTGTCTGACAGCTGCCACCTGTCTATTGCAAAATGTGAAAAATTGGGATGACGAAATAAGTCAACAGTCAGTGAACACTCGAACCTCTCACATTCGGTATTCCCAAACTGTCAACCCATTCCAGCAATTACTATTGTTAAATAAAAAAGCCAAACAAAACCCACCCGCAAATACTAACGATCTCCACTTTCGTCTGATGTTAATTTCCATGAAAATCAGTATTAATAATTTAAAATTCTCATAACAATAATAATGCCAGTTAGGAAAAGTGATGTCAGATCTGTAACTTTTAACACATGGAAAGGACCTAACCTCTCACGTTAAGGCCCGACTGTTTGGAAATCATTTGCATTCGCAACTGAGCTGTGATAGCCATAATGTACACAAAAATTCTTTTGTTTTTAAATGAAATATTGAATAATGTTTGTATTGTCAACACTCGACTGACCTGTCACATCAGCCAACCATTAACTCAAAACACTAATTTGGGAATCAATCTCCTCGCTACCGGAGTGGACATTATTAAAGTGCAAAAAATATGTATAAATCTTACTAAGTGACTCAATGTCAGACCTTCTATTCATTGGTTCCTCAATGTTATTAATATGATACATTTCTAAAAACTTTCTTTTGTTATAGTTTCTTCCTACATCAAGAATCTTTACTTTATCAAAATCTATATGGTGGAACTCATCTATAACATGTTCTGATAATGCACATTTCCGCTTTTTTAACCTAGCATCGCTTTTATGTTGAGCACAACGTGATTTCAAATTCTGAGATGTCATTCCTACATACTTTTTGTTACAATTTTTACAAGAGATACTATATATTACGTTAGTTTTCATCATGGATTCCTCCGGTTGTTTTAACTTAGTAAAAAGAGACTGTAGAGGTTTGGCTGTTCTTTGAGCAATTTTTACATTGGTCCCCTTGAATTCTTTGATGGTTTTTTCTGACAGATCTTTAATATAAGGAAATGAACCAAAAGTAACCTGCTGTGAATTATTGAAATTAGTATCCTGTTCATTTTCATTACTATTACTATGACCGACCGTATGCTCGCCAGGAGTGTTGTAAATCAACCTCTTGAGAAGTTTGATAGGATAACTATTTTTTTGAAGCGTATCAATCAATATTTTAAGGTATTTATCAAGTAATGTTGGATGTGATATTTTTTTAATTCTGTTCTTCATCCCTAACACTAAATTAACCTTCATTTTGTAGAGGTGATTGGACTTAAAGTTGAGGTATCTACCCGAACTGGTAGGTTTCACGTACCAGTCAAGTATCACCTTGCCTTCATTGGTCCTTATAAACTTTGTGTCCAAAAATGGTACATATCTGTTAATTTCATTTTCAACTGTGAATTGGATGTATTGATTGTAACCATTAAAAATGTTAAGAATGGTTTCGATACCATCTTCAGGAACAGCTGTCATGATGTCATCTACATATTTTTTTAAAAAAAGGATATCAAAAGGTAAATTCCCAACACACTCAGCGATCAAATCGTCCACGACATATTGCGCAAAAATGGGTGATACAGAACTACCCATTGGTGTACCAAAAACTTGTTTATAATATTCATCATTAAAAACAAAAACAGAAGTGTTATACACAAAGTCTACTAATTCCAAAAATTGGTCAATATTTAATCTACAAGAATCCTGAATGGAGTTCCAATGTTTGGTAATACTGTTTTTTACTAAATTAATCGGTATATTAGTGAAAAGTGACACAACATCTAAACTAATGATTACATAATTGGTAGGTAACTGATAATTTTGAATAAACGTTGCAAATTCAAAAGAGTCTTTGACAAAAAACCTGTTATTACTATTATAAGATATTGTAAGTTTATCAGTCATGAATTGTACAATTTTCTCATTAGGTGATTCTATAGATTGGGCGTGAACTTAATGTTTCTTTGTGAATCTTTGGTAATCCATAAAACTTTGGAATAACTGAAGAGCTCATTTTTAATCGTTTTCTATCTTCGTCATCGAAAAATTCCGAAAATTTCCTAACCAATGTTTGTGATTTTTGTAATATTGTTGAATTAAGATTGTTATTAATGTTTTGATAGTAAGTATCATTGTTTAACAGTGTATTCGCAAGTTCGACATACTGATATTTGTATAAAATTACTGTAACATTGCCTTTATCAGCTTTAGTGACAATCAATTCTGGATGATTTTTCAGAAATCTTCGACACTTTCCGTACAACGAATTTAAATATGACGTGTTCTTTTTGTTCTGATGTAAGAAATTAGTTATGTTATTAGTTATTTTTGCCCTGATTATGTCTTTTCGTAAATTGTAATTGATTCCATTTGAAAGATTCTCAACGTCTGCTAAAATGTTCTTAATTTCTATTTGAGTAATATCAGGAGGTATACCAAATTTATGACCCAATAAAAGAAGATATATATATATATATATATATATATATATATACATATATATATATATATATATATATATATATATATATATATATATATATATATATATATATATATCTATATATATATATATATATATATATATATATATATATATATATATATATATATATATATAGTATAGTATAGTATATATATATTCAGTTTGAACAATCGTTCTCGTTTCCGTCAATACCAGAAACCAACGGCCGTTCTAATGAATGATGTATAAAATCGGATCAATACTCCGACTTAGTACAACACTCGGCGGTGGATAGTGTAAAGCGTTTAAGGTTAAAGTCAATACCCTCGACCTTCGCTTCGCACTGGAGGCGGCTGAACTTGGAGGAGCAGGAGTCCGTAAACCAAGTCGTCTCATCGTCTGTCGGTTTGCATTTTCATATCCATCGTCGTGGTGGTGGTGGAAGTATCCTTCCCTTCTACTGTCGATTCTTCGTGCGCATCTTGGCGTGGGGGCTTTGCTGTTCTGGTGTGGTACCTCGTCATCGCGGTGCTAACTGGTTTCTTGAATCGAGTTTTATAGTAATGAATTTATATCATTACAGATCCCCCTCTCTTCGGGAAAAAAATGTTTCTGGGAATGAAATTCGGAAAGATTTTTTGTTGTTGTCATCATCGTTGGGTCGTAGTCGGTCTGTTGGTCTGTCGGTCCGTCGGTCTGTCGGTCTGTCGGTCTGTCGGTCTGTCGGTCTGTCGGTCTGTCGGTCTGTCGGTCTGTCGGTCTGTCGGTCTGTCGGTCTGTCGGTCTGTCGGTCTGTCGGTCTGTCGGTCTGTCGGTCTGTCGGTCTGTCGGTCTGTCGGTCTGTCGGTCTGTCGGTCTGTCGGTCTGTCGGTCTGTCCGTCTGTCCGTCTGTCGGTCTGTCGGCCTGTCGGTCTGTAGGTCTGTCGGTCTGTCGGTCTGTCGGTATGTCGGTATGTTGGTATGTCGGTCTATCGGTCTGTCGGTCTGTTGGCCTGTCGGCCTGTCGGTCTGTCGGTCTGTCGGTCTGTCGGTCTGTCGGTCTGTCGGTCTGTCGGTCTGTCGGTCTGTCGGTCTGTCGGTCTGTCGGTCTGTCGGTCTGTCGGTCTGTTGGTCTGTCGGTCTGTCGGTCTGTCGGTCTGTCGGTCTGTCGGTCTGTCGGTCTGTCGGTCTGTCGGTCTGTCGGTCTGTCGGTCTGTCTGTCTGTCGGGCTGTTGGTCTGTCGGTCTGTCGGTCTGTCGGTCTGCCGGTTTGTCGGTTTGTCGGTCTGTCGGATATTCTACGATCGCCTTTATCTTGGTTTGTCCGGCTTTTTTTCGTTTTACATCGCTGGGTTGGATGGTCTGTATCTCTGGTTAATCGGTGTTTTGTGTTTTAGTTTACTTCGGTGTTCTATGAGATGTGTTGTACCTTGAATTTCCTGGAGTCTCTGTATTTCTGTTCGTAACATCTTTTGTACTCTCTCTTTCTTGCGCGGACGTAATTCTGTGGTTATGTTGAAATCGGTATCTGTGTCTGGGTTGTACGGCGTGTCTATATCTGGAATGGGTGTCGGGTACATGTCTAAGCTGTATCTGGGCGGATTTTCTGAATTAATTACGTTGACTGGGGTGTATTCGCTGTTCATCTGGGTTTGCTGATGACTACTCGGGTAGTTCAGCTTGAAGTTACATGCTTTCAACTCGTTTATCCCAATTATGGCTTCAGAAGTGAGATCAGGTAGGAAGTAAAATTGTGCTCTTCTCCATGTATTCTGTATTGGACAATGTATTGTATAACTGTGTTGTATGTGCGTCTGTTTTCCGTTTGCGAGTGTTACGTAGACCTCTTCCTTGCGTGGTCGTTATCCTAGTTCTTGTACGAACTGTAAACCTTTGTTCCCTATATATGATTTTACTGATCCTGTATCGAGTAATGCATGGAGGATTTTCCCTTCATGGATGGTCATTATGGCGTGTGGTCTTCTGTCTGGGGACCGGTTTACTGTCTCGTGGAACGTGGAGGTCTGTATTGGGGAAACTGGAGTGCCCCTGGTTTGTTCAGATTCATTGCCGTTTCCCGGTTGTCTTCTGCAAGTACGGAATTCCTATCGAGCCGCAATGACTGCAGAATAATATTGGGCGTGAACGTCATACCCGACGGTTATGTCCTATTTTCCCGCATCTCCAACAGCATGTATTCCTATTGAAATTCTGTATTCTGTGTTCTGTATTCTGTCCGGAATATGTGGGATGTGTGGAGTTAATAACCTGTAACTCGTAACGGGATTTTGGTGTCGGTTGGTCTTGAATCCGAATTTCCTTTTAGATATCTTCGTGATCGATGACTTATTTTGTCAGTTCTGCCATCGTCTTGCATTCCCCTCTTCTAACGTATAAGCGATGATTGGAGAGCATGTTTGAATATATTCTGTCTATGGCTTGGGTTTCGGAAAAACCGTTGTGTCTTCTGATGGATGTCTGGATGTCTAACAGGAATTCTTTGATGCTTTCATGTGTATGTTGTCGGCGATTACGTATAATGTCTTCCAGTTGTTGTAAGTTGTTATCTCTGTTGAAAAATGATTTGATGTCCCTTATAAAATCTATCCATCCATTGATTTTTATTGTTTCTGTACCACAACGTTGCCTTTCCGTTCAGAATAATAGGGAGTGCCCGAAATAGGTGTTTGTTTTGTATGTTGTAGCAATCTTTGAGTTCATTCACCTATTCCAGAAATTCTATTGGGTCTCTGGGTCCATCATAATGTATACCTCATTTTCTAATTATCTCTAGAGCCTGTAAATCCAAGTCATCCTGTGGTTGAGTAGGTATTACTGGTTCCAAAGTAACGTTACTCTTGTCCTGGATGTTTGGTGTATCTGTTATGGCCGTCCGTAAGTGGTCTACTAACCTAGCTCTTAGTTGACATTTTTCCTGTCGAAACTAACCCTGTGGATTATAATTCCGCGCGGATATCTGTTTGTCTTAGTCTGTAAACCCATCCAACTTTCTCGTCCGCAACTTCTAATCCATACGCTCCATCATCGCTTTCGAATGCCATTCTCAGTGATTATTACTATGTCCTGAAAACACCGTCTCTCGAATTTGAATCAATATTCTGGTTATGAAAATTCTTTTGTTCCGATAGTCTCTGTTAACGGGGCAAAAAAGTGTTGATACCGGGCTACGCAATTCAATTTTTCTGCTCGGGCGCCATTCTGTAATGCGTATTGCCCAGGTAAGCCCAAAGGAGGCAGAGTTCAATTAAATTAACTGATTTATTTCTAAAAAATATTATTTACAATGACAAAAATAAACTAAAATTCAATATTCTATATATATATATATATATATATATATATATATATATATATATATATATATATATATATATATATATATATATATATTAAAGTGAAATATATCTACTAGGTTATGTTGAATCATTAACATCAATCAGAAATGTGAATCTAAGTAAAAGTAGTAGTGAATATTCGATAAAAGGAAATAATCCATAAAAAACATAGCTCAAATATGACAAGAAATATTTACAAATAGAATACAATTGATAAAATGATATAAAAGATCACTATTTAATTTTGTAGCTATTTTTCTTTCGAAGTATATTTCAAGATATTGAAAATACAACAGTAACAAGTAAATTACGTCAAACATAAACTTCATACATAACTATGATCATCACTGTATATGGTATCACATGAATTTTGAAATAAAATTCAATTATTATAATTTAATATTTTGTAGACACTTTCATAAACCCTGTATATTGCGTAAACTATTTAATTATTTGTATAAAACTTCAAGGTCAAAATATCAACGTGAAATAACGTTCTGTTCATAGTTCGAATAGATTATTTCGGAGTGACAGTGGAAGTGCATAAAAACAAAGTGAATTTGTCTACTATAACGCAGAAACGGATATTTTGATTCAATAACAACGATGTTTATTTATCAACAAATAAACGATGGAAAACAAAAGTAAAAAACATTGGAATGTTGTTGATTTTGAGCTTGAGAGAGGCGGTGTAAATTTAATAAATGGAGGACGTATTGAATTTCTTTCCTCCAAATTTTTATAAAAAACTGTAATAATTCAAGATATATCAAGTAGAAAGTTAACCAAAGTGTTTAGTAAAGTTTTGAACAATAAACTTACAAAAATTTATCACTCGTATATAAATAAATAAGTGTAAAAATGGTGATAGCGTCTAGATATGGTAAGATGAACAATTACCTTTATTAATATAATCTTCGATGACTATTCACATATCTTGTTGTGGATAAGATATTTCTACTGATGAAATAATTCACATCACATCATTTTCCACATCTGAATTTCGCTTATTCGATCATAGGCGATCGTTTTTCTTCGATGTACCACATTCAGGGTCAAGAAGAACCAACCATAAACTCTATTGCTCATGTATATATTGTATTTCTCCTATAAAACATTTTTGATATATTTATATGTTAGGTTATATTGTTTAGTATCTATTTATTAGCAAAAATATTAGTATTAGATATTCAATCTCCACTAAATATCAGACACAGAACACTAAACACATATTAAAAATTATTACTCACCAAATTCTTACAATAAATTATGATAATACATCCCAAACACTTTGCTTTTTCCTTCATTTTGTAAACTAAATAATAATCATCACAGAGTACCACAACACACAGCGACAAAGTTAACAATGGCGAGGGTAGAGGTTGAATCGTTGTGAATGCATTCAGAACTTTTAGAATAATAAGTAATCAAGCGAAACTTACTTGATACGTTTGAATTCAATAACAATAATAATTTATGAAAGGCGTTTTTGTGCGAAGATTTTCGTCAATATTATTCTATTGAGTTTAATATGAATTATAAACTTTTAACTCATAATAATTTTATTATTTGCATAATTATGTTCAATTAAAATCATTTGTCTATGTTCGTTTTGCGTTTCTCTGATATCTTACCTACAGTTTCCTGTTGCTGACAATCGTCAAGTGCCGAATCTCATCCCTGAGATACAGTGTAAAAAGTTAAACAAATTTATAATATTTTCTAACTTGTGTAGTATTTTTTTTGAATTGGGAATTCGTAGAAAGCGAACCAATTCTGGCGCCCATACAATCCATATAATAAATTGAAATTAACAAATAATTAAAATACAATTAAATAATTTACTATATCTCAAATAGCAAAATACATAGTAAAATAGCACTCCAAAGTAGGCTCTTATTGAATTAATATAAATTAATTATTTATTGCATAATATATATATATATATATATATATATATATATATATATATATATATATATATATATATATATATATATATATATTTTGTAGTGATCCCTAAAGGACAATAACGGCAAAAGGACATTAGTATAGAAATAAGATTTAAAAATTTGGTTATTACAATATTTAGCGATCATTGATCTGGGACGGTCAATGTCAGTTATTAGTGGAAGCACATTCTTGTTAATATATAAACAAACACGTACAATTCATAGACGGAGGTCAGGCATGTAGTAAATCATACCTACACTTCCTATAATATGAAACTTAACGAACCAGGATTATTCAATTATCATTAATAATTTGAATAAGTCGATTGATATTATATCTGTGTATTTTTAATGTATTAACAACGATCCCAGTGATTTTTATAGAAGTGATGTTGTTTATTTTATTCCCGAATACAGGTTGCTAGGTAAGTGGTTTCCTCAAGTATAATATGCCTTTATGGTAAACGTCTGGTATACGAGGGACACTTACTAAGTAACCACCACATGGCGATCCTGCAAACTAAATGGTAATGATTGGTGAAATGGAAATAAATGGTTATGGTAAAATGATAATGGAAAAATTGATAGTAAAATGGTAATCGCCACTACATGGCGATCCTGCGAAGTAAATGGTAAAATGGAAATGGTAATGTAAAAATTAATGGTATGATGGTAACAAACAGTTATGGTAAATTATCCTGCGAGGTAAATGGTAAAATGGCAATGGTAATGTAAAAATTAATGGTATAATGATAACAAACAGTTATGGTAAATTATCCTGCGAAGTAAATGGTAAAATGGAAATGGTAATGTAAAAATTAATGGTATAATGGTAACAAATAGTTATGGTAAATTATCCTGCAAGTAAATGGTAAAATTTCATTCTGCGAACGAAAAATTATGGTACAATTGATGTTATAAGAGTAGAACTATATGGTTTTCTATTTAAATTTGGGACCTTGAAGAACAGAAACAAGATGCAAAAGAAACGGGAATTGTCAACAACACTTTCATGGTACAACAAACAACACAATGCTGCGAAGCACATAATGGTATTATTATACATTATAACTATATCTTTCATCTTAAAATTCGTTTGATCATTATGGAAAACGCACCAAAGAGCGTTGAAATCAACCGAAGTAATGCAGTAAAGCAGGCAACAGGAACTCTCACCGTGTAAAAATAATTGTAAGTACATATGCATTCTATTCTTATGGACTAATTTTTTTAAATGTCAATAACGTGGGAGGATTTTGAAAATAAGTTACGATTAATTGTAGGAGAAGTTAATAAACAGGCAAAAAGGGTTTTGAAAAGAGAAACTCCTAAAAATCCTGATATACATATAGAAGTAATTAATAGCATAGTAGGTCTTTATAATAATTTTGCTAAGTTAATAGCCAAAAATTGGAAAAATTTAAGTTTAGTACAACAGGAGACTTGTAAAAATTATTCAAGTAGGATTAGGGATAAAGCTGATAGGGCATTTCAAGCGTTAAATTGTATTATCGACATACCTACCTCTATATTTGAGGAAATTGACACAAGCAATAAGCAAACAGTTGAAAATGGCGACAAGTATAAACGACTTTTTTAATTTTGCGAGTAAAGTTTTACCGAACGAGTTTAACGGCGAAGCAAGCAAATTACAGCCATTCTTAGACTCATTAGATTTACCACAAATAAACGCGACTGTTAATGAGGAATATGCTATTCTACTAATAAAAACGAGACTAACAGGAAAAGCTAGAGGCTTAATCACGACGGAAAACTCTATTGCAGACATCAAGAATAAACTTAAAACAGGGATAATAGGGGACAATCCAAGCCTTCTCTTAGCGAAGCTTGGTGAAGTAAGACAAAATGGGAAGGATGTGACACAGTATGCAACAGAAATGGAGAAACTGGCGGAAAGATTACAGGCAGCATACATATCGGAAGGGAGGCCCGAACGACTAGCCGAAAAATATACGAAGAAAGCAACGATTAAGGCAGTAACTATAAATGCCGCAACGGACGCAACCAAAACAATAATTGCAGCGGGAAGTTTTGAAACTACACAAGAGGTACTATCAAAATTGGTTTCAGCGGAAGGTATAGTAAGACAACAACAAGTCTTACATATGAAAGATAACAGGAATGTCTTCAGGAAGTCAAACTTTGACTTTAGGAATAATCACCGGAGAGGAAACAACAGAGGATATTATAACAGTAATCATTCAGGAAGAACATTTCGACTGTATAATCAAGGAAACAACTACGGCAGATACGAAAATTTTATAAATATAGGAAATAGAATAATAATGGAAATTACGATAATCGAGTCAACAATAACGTGAGAATATGCAAGATAGAAGAGAAAATTGAAGAAATGAGTAGGATGGATGGAAAATTCGGAACTAAAGGAAAAAACAGAATCTTTGCAAGGAAACATGACAGAGACACAGAAAAATTTTAGAGAGAAAAATTTAATAATACATGGTATAGAAGAAGAAAACGAAGTAGCTGAAGAGCAACTAGAAAACAAATTAGAAGGTGTAATGAAAAAGGTTAATAACACAGTAGATGTTAAAGCTGATATTTTGAAATGTAAAAGATTAGGAAACAAAACCAGTAACAAAAATAGACCAGTATTAATAATGATGAAAGATGTGAATAAGAAAGTAGAGACTTTGAACGGAACGAATAAACTAAAAGGAACGAAGATATACATTGATGAAGATTATCCAAAAGATATATTGGAACAGAGAAAACAGTTAATAAGATACATGAGACAGGCGAGAGAAAATGGAGCTAAAGCTAATATAATTGAAAATACATTAATAATTAACGACAACGTATACAGTTTAAAAGAATTAGAAGAAAGGGAGAATCAGTTTGAAATACACACAGGATGGAATAAATCAACATTAAAAGAAAATAACGAAACTAATCCGAAAATTTTCAGCGATGAAAGTTTTAATTAACTAAGAGGTAAACAAATTGTCTGGGAAAAATACGAAATTTGATCAATTAGGAAGAATATGATTTTGAAATACAGTATGTTAAATGTATAGCGAACTACTCGGATAGCATATCGAGAATATCCATAGAAGAACTTAAGGATTTATACATCAATAATTCACATTTCTTGACAATCACAAGAGCACAAACGCAAAAAGAGAACGTACAAACAGAAAAGGATCAAAGGAATAAAGTGGAAACGAAGGAAGTAAGAATACAAAAACCTGCAGTAGTAAAAGTTTTAAATAATCTTGAGACACATAAACTACCAAATTTACACTTTGAAAATAACCGTATCTCACTTAGGATGAGCATCCGGATCAAGAATAAATTGAAATTTAGTGAAGCCTGAAATACCGGATTACAAAACTTCGACCTAGGACGAACGTTGGAAAAGCTTGAAGAGCATTCGGTAAGAAATGAAGTAAAAAGAATGAAAATATATACAAATGATGATATATTCAAAAAGTGCACAGTGGAAGAATTCATAGAAGTAGGAAATCAAAGGTTAAAAAGTATTCAAGTATGTATATGCGAAGTACCAAAAAGGGTACAGCAAAAAGAAGAGATCCAAAAGATATTAGAAAGATACCACAATGATTCAATGCTTGGAGGACATGTAGGAAATGATAGGTTATTAAAGAAACTAAGAGCAAACTTCAAGTGGAAAAACATGGAGAAAGACGCGAGGAAGTATGTAAAGAATTGTCATAAATGTCAAGTGAATGAAGCGAAGCCTAATCACAAAGAAAAATTTGTTATAACAGATACATCTATAGAACCGTTCGATATTATTTACATAGACACAATAGGTCCGTTTGTAGAAAAAAACAACGGGAATCGTTGTTGTATTACAATATTATGCGAATTCACTAAATACGCAGTTATGATACCGGTTCAGAATAAAGAAGCGCACACAATAGCAAAAGCAATATTCGACAATTTTATACCGAATTACGGACTGATGAAGGAGATAAGAACAGATCAAGGGACGAAATATAAGAACGAAATAATGAAGAATTTAGCGGAACTTTTAAATATAAAACATAATTTTTCAACAGCTTACCATCACGAAGCAATAGGCAGTTGTGAAAGATTAGGACATTTAATGAATATATAAGAAACTTTATCAAAGATTCTAGGGATAACTGGTGTGAGTTTGTAAGAATGTTCGCATATTGCTATAATACAACACCAAACACGTATCACGGATACACCCCTTTTGAGTTATTATACGGGAGAAAACCCAATTTGCCAGAATTTTTAAACGTAAAAATTGAACCATATTACAATTTTGAAAGATACGATAAAGAATTAACGTATAAGTTGCAATACGCGAATGAAAGGGCCAGACAGTTTTTAATAAATGATAAATTAAGTAGAGTTAATAATAGCGAAAATGATTCTTCACCTGTAAATTTTAAAATATGGGAATTAGTTATTTTAAAAAATGAAAAGAGAAATAAATTTGATCCACATTATCTAGGTCCGTTTAAAATAAGGGGAATAAAGGGGGTAAATTGCGAGATTACATCTCCAGACAGTAAACAACAGGTAGTTCATAAGAATCGTATGTTTATATAGAATGAACGGAAACATTTGTAAATAAGTGAAGTGTGTTGATAAACGAACAAGTAGTGTTTAGTAAACAAAAACAAAATCAAAACATTCATTAAAAACAGTTATAGGTATAAGTGATATCGAAAAATTAAAATGATAATTTTTCTCTTCCAAGAGGGGATGATGTAGTGATCCCTAAAGGACAGTAACGGCAAAAGGACATTAGTATAGAAATAAGATTTAAAAATCAGATTTTCATAGAAGTGATGTTGTTTATTCTATTCCCGAATACAGGTTGCTAGGTAAGTGGTTTCCTAAAGTATAATATGCCTTTATGGTAAACGTCTAGTATACGAGGGACACTTACCAAGTAACCACCACAATATATATATATATATATATATATCTACACATATATATATATATATATATATAAATATACATATATATATATATATATATATATATATATATATATATATATATATATATATATATTGAACCATACATCTTATATATTAAAGAACATCAGCTGTTTGAGAATATTTTGCTTAGTATTTGAAATGGATTGAAACTATGTTAGTTCAAAACACATTAAAAAACCACAATCATAAGTAAAAATTCATATAAATGCATATTATATTAAATCATTTGTTTATAATAATTAAAAAGAGTAACAATAAATATAAAGAAATTACCTTAATAATTGTCTAAATTTTGAAAACGCCTAACAAGTATAGAAGAGAACATTAAATCTGCCAATATGGATATTTGTTTGTCACTAAGGAATCAGCTGTTCATCTGAAAATAAACAAGTTTTAGTGATCTAATTTAATATAAGTATTAGTTGAACAGTAATAATAGAAATAATATTCATATTGAGTATAAAGGTTTAGACAAGTTTAGAAAATATAAATATAAATGACATAAATGTAATTATATGTCAAAACTTGATATCAATTTTGTGGAGGAAATTAATCATAAAATGGTGATAGATATAAGTAAATACTTGCAACTATAGAATTTGGATAGTTCAAATACCGAAAGCAAAAGATATATATATATATATATATATATATACATATACATATATATATATATATATATATATATATATATATATATATATATATATATATATATATATATATATATATATATATATATATATATATATATATATATATATTACTCTGGTGCGTAAATATTTCGGAGGTCACGCTTCGACGGTCCGTATCCCTTCGTCGATCTATAGACACTGATGGTCCGAACGGTACGTAGGTGTAGGTGTAGCAGCAGCGATGTGTATTTCGATTCCGGTGATACACTCAACGGTGCACGGGATCCTCTGCGTCCTATGAAATGTTTAGACAGCCAGGGATATGAGCAACCGGCAGATCAATACTCTTTCGGTTTTAATCTCAAGATGTGAGAGTATCGTTAGTACCTAGTCAGTACCCGGCTTAACGAATATCTCGGTTTGTAGGGACTGAAGTTATTACGGCGCGTCAATACCACACCAGAATTATACTAACAGTTAAAGCGATCGTTTATAGCCAGTCAGTACCCGGCTCAACAGCGCTTCCCTACGAATATACTGTAGAGCTTTCAGTGTGTCAGTATCACACCGAAATTCTTCCAACAGTTTGAACAATCGTTCTCGTTTCCGTCAATACCAGAAACCAACGGCCGTTCTATTGAATGATGTATAAAATCGCATCAATATTCCGACTTAGTACAACACTCGGCGGTGGATAGCGTAAAGCGTTTAAGGTTGAAGTCAATACCCTCGACCTACGCTTCGCACTGGAGGTGGCTGAACTTGGAGGAGCAGTAGTCCGTAAACCAAGTCGTCTCACCAAGTCGTCTCATCGTCTCTCGGTTTGAATTTTTATATCCATCGTCGTGGTGGTGGTGGTGGAACTCTCCTTTCCTTCTACTGTCGATTCTTCGTGCTCATCTTGGCGTGGGGGCTTTGCTGCTTTGGTGGGCTACTTCGTCATCGCGGTGCTAACTGGTCTCTTGAATCGAGTTCCATAGTAATGAATTTATATCATTACAACGCTTAGCAGTTGCGTGAATATCATATGTCTTATGAAATCGTTTACTTTATAACGCTGGTAATGGACATAGTTTAAGAGAATTTATGAATGGAAATT
This sequence comes from Galeruca laticollis, assembly GCA_963921935.1. NCBI lineage: Eukaryota > Metazoa > Arthropoda > Insecta > Coleoptera > Chrysomelidae > Galeruca > Galeruca laticollis. The sequence continues at coordinate 155,667,307 of OY998179.1, read as the reverse complement.
ATATATATATATATATATATATATATATATATATATATATATACAGATGATAAAAATGTTCAAAAGAAATAAGTTACAAATTATACATACATTTGAAAATATTTTATCTATTGATTTTAAATGCACATTTCTTATACGATGGGAAATGCAGTAAGTACCATCATTATTTTATTACAGAATTACAAACATGCATGTAGGCCTTTTTAAATGGTCTGGAAATTTTATCTAATGAATAAACTACATAAAGTCTTTTTTTCTTTTTTAGTTAGATCGATCATATAGACGCAAGAATTATCATACACATGGAAATAGTCACTGAATTTAAACTAGTTTGTTATTATAATTATTGGCCAATTGTATTTTCAAAAACACTGACCTGAAGTCTGGAATCTGGATTCTAACTCGTCTGGTATCAGGAATACGCCTATTGAGATCCACGCTGCATACTTTCTGGAGTATTTGAGGTATTCTCAGGCAAAAACTGGATATACACACATGTGAGTATTGGTAGTTTTATATATATATATATATATATATATATATATATATATATACGATGAATCTTTCGCTTTCATACTAATTCTTTTGTGATTTAACCTGAAATTTCTTGTAAAATGTTGCTTCTCACCTTCTCTGCTTCGACGCCAAAACAAATCTCCTAACACTTCCTCTCGATCGTCAATTTTATTAATCAATAAATAAACCATTGTTTCTCAGCTCACTAATTTTCAACAAAGTTTTGTTTCTTTATGATTTATGAAAGTTTGTTCTGTCATTTTACACCAATGATATTCTTTCTTGAGCTGTTTAGTTCTATTTACAATTATAACACATTATGAAAGTTATGAAAACTCATATGAATGTGAATTTCACTTAAAAAATATCTGTTTTTTCTTTAATTCAAACGTATTTCAATACACCAAGTCTTTTACAAATAGTGAAATTCATTGTTATATTTCGATATTAAAATGTCAACTCTTGTTTTGATACTTGTGACAACTTGAAAATAACATTTACATTTATAAACATACATTCTTTTATATGATATATATATATATATATATATATATATATATTTATTTATATATATATATATATATATATATATATATATATATATATATATATTATCTTGTAATTTTATAAGAGCATATAAAAACAATATAATTTTTCTTAGGTACTGATTTGGTCCACTTTTTATCCATTTTATCATAACTATGATATTTCTGATACTCTCATGCATGTATTTGCAAGCTTTCGTATACATGATGTGGATCATCGATAAAAGTCAATTTTTTTAAAAGACCCTGTATTTCAATTTTTATATTCATGAAGAATGGTTATTCTAATATTGTCTGAATCTTTCACAATGGGAATTACTTGTAACAGTAAAATTGTTAATATACGAGTACATAATAGTTATTTGTAAAACAAGTGTCACAATGACTCGTTTTGTAGTACGAGTGAAGTTTGCACAACGAACCGCGCATTTATTTAATTATTCAAATAAAATTGAATTTCATGTGATCCTTGTTTTTAAACTAGGAGGAGTGGTTTGAATTTAAGTTGGCATTTCTGTAGATTCCTAATTGGTCAGATCACAGATGGTTTTGTTCAGCACTTCTGACTTTTGACATATTATAACCGAATAATTGTGTTCCATTTAAGCAAAAAGAGGATGATTATTTGTTTAAAAAAAAGCTTCTTCTTATATGCTCTTGCGATCTATTTATATTATATCATGAACAGAATTATTTCTGCAATACATCTTCACATAGATATCTGGTAATTCATCTCAAAAATCGAACGTTTGTATACCTATATATTGATCCAATACAATATAAAAATAAACAATTGACAAATCATTGATAAATAAACGTTAGCGTACTTTATTCATTAATATTTTTGATATATAAATCATACTAATTTATCTTTAATATAATAATTTGCTAGCTAGAACAACGCTAGACCATTTCATTTATAATTTGTGTCAAGAATTATGTCAAATGTCGAATAAAAATATAACTAAATACAATAAACAACTGTACACTAAAAATTACTATAACAGTGTTCAAAGAGCTTCATTGTGACACTGTAAACAATGTTATAATGAAGTCTTTTTTATACGCGAATTATAAAAAATTAGTTTTTTTCATATAGCAATATTGTTAAACTTGAACCAATAATAAAGATTTCGATATAGATTTAATATTTTGAAAATTTTGCTAACACAGTATCACAAATACCTATATATTTATTCAATTCAGAAATTTAACCTACAATGATATAAATATTCACACATTTTGTATAATTATACTATATGACTTGGCTAGAAATTGATGTCATAAGAAATACCAATAATTATCGGATAGTTAATCGTTACAAAATCATGATTTGATTTCTATAACCTCAGAGCTGGTTTAAATATTTCCAATTGTCTCATTTGGAAGTGTTATCATTATATATCAAACTGAAACTCAAATATCTGGGTCTAGGGCTGCAGAAAGGGGTTCGGAAGAGAGACGAGAGGGAGAGACATTGTGCTCTATTCTAACCTTATTTTAGTAGTAGTTAGAAAAAGTAATAATAAAATAGTTTTGGATATTCTTAAACAATAAATTTACTGACAGTTGCCTAGGAGATAATTGGTTTTCAGCTGATGAGAAGGCAGGATGATAAAAAAAGGAGAGTTAACGTCAAGGAAAATTAGTCCCCGAAATATTTAACAAAATTGGCGGAAAAAGCCTGTTCATTATTAGAAAAACACTAAGTTAACCTTCATTTTGTAGGGGTGATTGGACTTAACCTACCAGTTCGAGTAGATACCTCAACTTTATCCCATCCAATCACCCCTACAAAATGACAAAATGAATGTTAACTTAGTGTTAGGGATGAAGAACAGAATTAAAAAAATATTACATCCAACATTACTCAATAAAAACCTTGAAATATTGATTGATACGCTTCAAAAAATAGTTATCCTATCAAACATCTCAAAAGGTTGATTTACAACACTTCCGGTGACGTTAAGGTCGGTGATATTAATAGTAATGAAAATGAACAGGATGCTAAATTCAATAATACACAACAGGTTACTTTTGAATCATTTCCTTATATCAAAGATCTGTCAGAAAAATTCATCAAATAATTCAAGGGGACCAATGTAAAAATTGCTCAGAGAACAGCCAAACCTCTGCAAACTCTTTTTACTAAGTTAAAACAATCGGAGGATTCCCTGATGGAAACTAACGTAATATATAGTATCCCTTGTAAAAATTATAATAAAAAGTATGTGGGAATGACATCTCAGAACTTGAAATCACGTTGTGCTCAACATAAAAGCGATGCAAGGTTAAAAAAGCGGAAATGTGCATTATCAGAACATGTTATAGATGAGTTTCACCATATAGATTTTGATCGTCAGTATTTACGGGTGGGTTTTGTTTGGATTTTTTATCTAACAATAGTTAATGCTGGAATGTGTTGACAGTTTGGGAATACCGAATGTGAGAGTTTTGAGTGTTCACTGACTGTTCGCTTATTTCATCATACCAATTTTTTAAATTTTACGAAAGACAGGTGGCAGCTGTTTGACAATAGTATGGGTAAATTTATTAGTGTAATTTTTCAATCTTATCTTGATCGCAGGTGTGGATATTGATCTATTATTGTTTTTCTCTGAAGTTTTCACCAAGCAACCAAAAAAACATAACAGTACTTCTTAGAAATTCAAATTTTTATTAAACATTTTTACTTCAACCTTTCAATTGCCCCCCGTAACACTACCTTTCGATAGCAGTCGATTTCACGTTGAAATATATATTCAACAAAATCGGTTCATTTCTTGTTGTACGTCTTTTAGTTTCAAAAAACAGGAAAAAAATCCTGGCTCTCATTATTATATGTAGCTGATAAACTTTTAAATAACTGTCATTTTGACCGACTACATGTGAAAGGCAATTGGCTAAATATTTAGACAAATTATAGAAAAATTGTGATTGTATGTAGGATATTATGTAAAGAAAAATATATATTGTAATAAACACGAGATATGACATAGGAAATTTTAAGAACGCCCTATATAGACAAATTATTATTTAATTCGAAATAAATAATGAATGTTGACCTCCAGGAAAGAAATTGATACAAACAAAACTTTGTTATAATTTAGCAAGGTCCATAAACATCACAGCTGACGGTTTTGCCATGCTTTGTTTATCAACAAATCTAAGCAATACGTTACACATTGAAATAATGAAATATAAAAATTAGCCTTCACACAAGGGCATGGGCTAGGTAATTTTATAATAAATAACAAGAATTTTTTAATCTTAAGGGGGAGACAGTAACTCACCCGAAGTGGCCAGTCTAAGTACGGACGGCCCCTTTACCATCAACAGTAATATTGTGTAGTTGTGACTAGTGATATTCCAGAACGTAAGTTTTTAACGTATATTTAATTTCTATATACTGTATTGATCTGTTTTATTATATTCTTTATTGACTTAACTGGGTATCCCAAAAGGTAAGGGAACCCATATTTTCGGTCATATCGAGTGTACCATTTACATCTGCGCGCCTCACCCACCATTCTAGTCTAAAATTTATAGGCATATACGGAGATATCGTATGTTCGAGGACCATCTCCCTATATATTGGTTTTCTGTATTTGTGCAAGGATATTATATTGTACAGGGGATCATATATTTATTCCGATTTAAAAAGGTTTCGACCGATATTTTATTACCTTATTTTTGGACAGGATATCCACATACCTAAGATATCATAATTAATCTACTAGATTGTCAAAATTTTGTTGATATAGGATTTCTTTATATCGTATAGGTTATCCAACTTCACGAGAATCATGATTCGAATTTAAAATTTGGTTGATATAGATTTTTTTTACTATATGGTGCATGTTACCCAATTTCACGAGATTCACAATTATTTTATGAGATCCCAAAATTTTGGTGATATATATATATGATTTACTGTAGGTGTACAGGATATCGTATTTATTCTGATTCATAAAGTCTCGTCTGATATTTTATTGCCTTATTTTTGTACAGGATATCCACCATATTATTTGCTATATTGTTCAGGGTATCCAATCTCACGGGATGTCATAATTATTTTTTTTTGCGACTTCAAAAGTATATTGTTATTATATGAATTACTATAGTGTATAGGGTACCGTACTTATTCTGATTAGATTCCAAAAGTCCTGTTCGATATTTTGTCATTCTTATATTACATAGGCTATCCAAAAATTATGAGATAGCCTGGTTATTATATTTTAATCGATTCCAAAATCTTTGTATGACTCAATACTATTTTTTTGTAATATATACTTGTACATTCCAAACCTTCCAGTTATTTCCTTTAACCCCAGCCCTTACCCTCGTACCAGCTAATAGAACGGGCTGACTCGACCTGCATTTCGAACTCAGGCTTGGCACATTGTATAAGCCCAAGAGGCCCCACGAAGACCTTGATCGCTCGTGCCAGGAAAAAAAACCGTCCCTCGAGGTAACCCGCAGGGAGATTTTGTGCCGTAAGCAACGATTTCTAGGATAGGAGTATACAGTAGGGCCCTTTCGGTCACTACAACCAGAGAAAAAAGAAACCAGAGAGATAAAAAAACTGAAATCATTACACTGATGACAGCGGTGTTCCAGATCCTGAGTTTGTACGACAGGCAGTTACAAGAGGGAAAGTCCTATCAATAATCCTTTTTTATTCCGATTAACCTATCCATTTCAGGCATCGAGGAAGCCAAATAAAGGTAGGACCTAAATAATTAAGATTTGTTTTACCCAATATAGATAAGGTACGCTAGTAAATCAAACAAAAATGCCGTCAGATTTTAACAATAGGGCAGGTACAGGTAACCAGGGAGGCTTAGAGTCCACGGGGGATTCGAGCAATATGTCAGTAGCACTAAGAATACCACAGGCACCACCACTAGGGGTGATCGCCTCAACTCTAACAGACTTCACAGATAAAGATGCCGACAGATATATAGAAGAGTTGGAATTAAGAGTCCAATGCAATAGTCAGTGCCATGATTGAGTGGAATTCGATTTGTTCGAATCGCCTGATAATTTATTTCCCTAATTCATTTTTTAGCTGAGCGATAATCGAATCTTTTGGTAAAGTTTTGTTCAGAGCTTCATTTAGGTATACTACTTACAAGGGGAATAACTTTACTGACCGTCACATATCCCTAGAAATATCTGTCGTTACAATTTCATAGCACTTTAATAGAGTAATTATTTCCTTAATACTATCAAATTCAGAGCCAGTTATCATGCTGGACGCATCACAACGACTGAGCAGAATTTTGGTAATTGCAGAAGTCAACTGGACAAATCTATATAACATGATATCTAGAATTAATTTCTTAGCATTACCTTCTGTACACCCGGATTCGATCTGTAATTTTCGTAATTCGTCACTAAAATTCAAACTTTTTTTATGAATTTCACAAAATCTCGACCTTTATAGTATATTAAGTATTGAAAACGGTAAGGGTTGTTTACCGGTCGACAGCAATGTTTGCTGGAGACCGGTGATGCGTATACCATTTTTTGCACGATCGCATTGAAATAAATTTCAAATGAAATAATTTAAATTTCTTCGAAATGAACGAAAAGTGATAAGTGACATTTATACTTCTCGATCAGTTTAAAATATATTTGAATTTTGGTATGAAGTAGGCAGTTGCCAACTTGTCAATGATATAATTTAATAATTGTTGGGCAGTTGCTAAGTGTTTCGAATATATTATTTATCAACAAACAAATGCATTTACTGTGAAACTTGAGATTACATTTTAAAGTCTATACTTTGAACTTGAATTTTCGATTAATTTACTAATATAAAATGAGTGAGAGTGATACTGAAGTTGAAAAAGCGTGGCAAATAGGATGTGAAGCAATAATCCCAGAAAAATCCAGGAATCGCTATGAAAAAGTCTACAAAATGTTTAAGAATTGGTGTGAGGAGAAGAATGGTGCCAGTAGTAATGAAAAAGTGTTGTTGGCATATTTTGTTCGGCGAAATGAGAGATTGAAATCGCCTGGTAGTCTTTGGACAGAATATTCTATGATGAAAACCACTATTTTTTTAAAGGTGCTATCGATATTTCAACATTTCATACTTTGATTGCCTATCTAAAGAGGAAAAACAGACCTAAGAAAGCTGCTCTGTTTACCAAAAAGCAGATTAAAAGCTTATTAAGTGAAGCTCCCGATGGCCCATTTCTAATCCTTAAGGTATCTATTTTATATTATTAGAATTATGACAACAAAAATTAGATAAATTTGTAATGTTAGATAGGATTGATGTTGGGAAAAGCTGGCGCATGCAGAAGGGAGGAATTGTACGACATGACGATAGATAATATAGAAGATCATCAAGAATACATAATTATTAAGATTCCAAATACGAATAATAATGTACAATGGACTTTACCCCTAACCAAAAAGGTAGATGATGAAATCCACTACCTCGAAATATTTAAGAAATATGTTTCACTCCCACCACCTCATGTCAAATATAAAAATTAATTCTTAAATTATCGTAACGCAAAATACACTACACAGGTAGTAGGAAAAGGGACGATTGGAAGTTGGCCAACAAAAATTGCTAAATATTTGAAATAAGAGAGCCCTGATAGTTATACTGATCATTCTTCAGAAGGACCTCGGCGACACTGTTGGTCAATAAAGGTGTGGATATCTTAGGTCTTAAGAGACATGGGGGGTGGAGATCTTCCACAGTAGCAGAGCTACGTGGAAGATTTTCTGGAAAATAAAATTGAGTTTGCAGAGAAAATTTTACACGCTGATGCCTCGTCAGTTTCTCCTTCAGTTACGCTGAGTAATACGAATATGAATACCCTCGACACCAACATGGCAGGTAAAAGCGGTGTTAAAATGAGCCAATGTACCAATTGTACATTTACTTTTAATGTTTCAAATTAATTTTTTTGATCTTTTTGTCCTTTCTGTGAAATTGGTTTTATGCTAATTTATTATTTTTTATATTGTTCTGTTCGGTTCTGTTCATTAAAAAATATAAATCTTATTTTTTTGTTACTTATGTGTAATGAATGAAGTAATATATTATTTAGGATCACTTAAATGTATGTAGGGCTCAGACGTCGGTAAGTAATTTGCTTACCGAAGTCTGAACGGTAAGTAAATCACTTACCAACGCTACGTGTTGGACTTAGAAACCAGTAAACACAACCTACCGTCCTGACAACCGATGTTGTAAATAAACAAAAAATATCGATCGCGCAAAAAGGTCTATTTATAAACTTGCAGTTGCCGTCGCCATTACCGTTCCCTCTTCCGTTGCTGTTTGACGTTGCAATTGCCGTTGATAGTGTCAATTTTTAATCCTGACGTTTGATGTTCGCCGCCGTTGTGTTCAAGGTAGATAATCTTTATTCCTCCTTCTTCTTCTACAATTATTTCTTGAGAGTCATTTCCATGAAGAATATCATTGCCATCCATATCGAAATCCATTCTTCACAAAGCACAAATCAACAAAAATAAATCTTAATCAACCTGACTCGGCTACACAACTTTCAATGAGATATTTAATATTATGTTAAACCCACTAAACCCGATTCTTGTCAAATGACCAGGCTTTTGATTGGTCAATGTGCGAAGGGCACGAACCGCGAAATGCTAATCTTAAAAATTTCGTTATGTCTAAACATCAGGGAACGTCACGCTCAACGGAGAACGGTAACAGCAACGGAGAATATAAATGCGCAAATGTGAAAGTAGCTTTTTAACTTTCAATGGGAACGGTCACTGCGAGCGGAAATGGCAACTGCAAGTTTAAAAATCTGCCTTTACTGATCAATGCTAAAATTCTTTCACTTTCTTACAAGGTCACATGGCGGTCGTCACAAGCGAAAGATGACGAGCTTGCGATTTATTGTCAAATGTCAATAAAGTCCGTTTGTAATTATCAATGATTTATTACAAGTTTTAGTATTTTTTTGGGATCATAAATTTAGGACACTAAACATTGAAACCATAAAATATAATGTATGCAACACTCAAAGTTTTGATTTATGAAGAATGTGATCATGCACATTGTTGTTGGCGGGAGTTTCTTTTACTTTCAAATGTTGGTTATTTACGTATTTTTATATTCTACCTTCAACAGTTCTAAATATAAATGTGGATGTTGAATTTTTATTATTAACAACAGCAGCTGTTAGTAATAATAGTAATAATGAATATTGCAAGAAAGAGGAAATCTAAAAACAAGAATACGGAAACCATGGTCAAAAAGGGCGAAAAGGGCTAAGGAAGGAAAGGGAATTCTGAAGATTCCTGATTGGTCAAATCAAAGCCGGTTTTACACAGCACTTTTGACATATATTATGATCGACAATTGTTTAAATTGTAAACAAATAGTGTCCATTTTGCTCTTTTGGCGTTCTTCTTATTGTTTTATTAAAATATAAAAACAGTTCTTGCCAGGATTCATTTGAAAATGGACTCAGTTAATATGCCAAGTAATAGCAGACATCATTCGCCCCTCAAAAAAGAGCTCTGTAATTTTAGGCCTGCTAACGTCTACAGAGAAGCAAAACAACGTGAATTTGTTTAAACAAACCTCATATGGTGAACCAGAGACAAAGGTGAATGCCATTGTGTTTAAAATTGTAAAAACGTTGAGTAAGTTATCCAAAATAGCACTTTTGTGTGAAATTAACTTGTGCAAATTTTAGATTCTAGGAGTTGCGAGATGAACTGTGTTCCGAATTATTAAAGAATGTAGAAACACTGGAATAATTGTCTCTTCTAACAATCGCGGAGGTCGTCCAGGAATTGTTGAACACTTCGACAAAAACTTTGAAAAACATAATTCGACACATTGTTCATAGTTTCTTTTTTAAAAATGAAATACCAACATTCAATATAATTTTAAATAAAATGAAAAAAATCCCAGATTTACCACAAATTTCTCGTTCATTGACACAAAGTAATGAAAGAAAGGAATTTTGAGTAAGCCAAAAATTTTTGGATACTTGAAAACAAACAGAAAGAGTATTTTAATAGAAAGCAATGATATTGTAAGATGAAGAAGAGATTACCTAAGATCTTTCAAACAGTATATGGAAGAACAGAGACCCGTTTATTACCTTGATGAAACCTGGCTAAATGAAGGTCATACAAATTGCAAAATATAGATAGATACATCTATTGGCGATAAAAGAGATGTCTTTCTTAAAGGATTATCTACAGGTTCGAAAAATCCATTTGGAAAAGAAAAACGTTTAATAATCCTTCAATGAGAGATCTGAGCATGGATGATATTTAAAGAAGTATTGCTTACATTTGGAAGTAAAAAAACTGGAGATTATCATGAGGATATGAATGGTTTGGTATTTGAAAACTGGTTTTCTGACATTCTAAAAAAATTGCCAGGCGGTGTTGAAATTGTAATGGACAATGCATCTCACCACAGCTATAGGGTAGAAAAGGTTCCAACATCTTCATTAAAAAAATATATGCAAAAATGGTTACAATCTAAGAATACACAATTTTATATAAATATGGTACGATCTGAATTTATATATATATATATATATATATATATATATATATATATATTATTGTGAAAAAATAATGCTACACCCTGTATATCAAATAATGAAGAATTAAGATTATGTATTGTAATCTAAAAGAATTTTTTTTAAGTCAAAAAATTTTTTTTTAAGCATTTGAATGGAGACAATCTGTACGATCCACTATTCGATAGAGAAGACATACAGAAAGGACAGACTGTATAATGTAGGGATAATTGCGAATGGGTGTGATAAACAATTTATATGAAATAAATTACCTAACGAAACTTTTATCAAAGAGATCAAGTATCAAAATTTGTTCATAATAAGAAACTAAATGCTTTATTCTGTAAAGTCAAGCTAATCTCGTAATATTTGTTGATTAAGACATTAAAATGAGATAGTGTAGATGTTTAGACATAACAGAGCAGGAAAATATAAAATAATGTGAATTTCAGAGAACATGACTTATAAAGAAAACGAATTTTCATTTTGCATACATATTTAAAGGTAACAGCTGTCATCTATTAAAACATTATGAATATTCATTTGACATACATACTTAGAGGTTAGGAAATGTCATTTTAACAATACTAAGAAATATTATTGAATGAAAATAATATAGGAAGTCTAAGCAATTAAAAACCTTAGAATATAATATCATGATATAATGGATGAACATTTCACTGGTTGAAATGAAGAATTTGAGTTATAAAATAAATAGTCAAATTTGATTGGTTAATAAACATTTAAAAAAGATCACATCGGCGACAACTGTGTTGCTAACGAAAAAAAAAATCAGAATGTGAGAAAGTTGTTGATTATGGGGGCTATTGACTAGTAGGTTTTCTTTTTGGGAAGAGATTTTTGGAGCAGCAAAATTTTTTTGGTAAAGTAAATCAATTGAAATCATTTGGAAGACAAAATTAGACCATAGAATTTAAAACAAATACATTATACTTACAAGAGATATATCAGTGTAAGTAGTTTAGTTTATATTAATAATTAAAAAAAGGAATTGTTGAATGTTGTAAAACACTAATCATGGATTTTATTTTATAAAATGGTGTCTTGTGTCTGGTGGAAGTAAAATAGCCAAAATAGTTTTCGAAGAACATTGAATAGTGGAATTTGTGTGAGCTGTTTGGACTTTGAAAGAAATACAGCATCGATTCCTGTTTTGGTAGAAGCAGAATGCCAACAGGGAGGTTTTCCAGGAGGAGAATCTGGAACAAACAGAAATCGTGAAGTAAATAAGGTAGTACAAGTTAGTTTATTAATGTATTAAGAGGTCAAGCGTACTTACTAATTTGTAAAAAAAAAAACTAAAATTTTGTGATGCATAGACGCTGTTAAGAGTGTATTTCGCCGTTTTCTGAAAGTCAAATGTTTATGAAATTATATAACTGTATTTTAATATTATAATAATATCTCACCAGAGTGCGTGTGATTTGTATGAAAGAGTCATCCTTTTAGATAGTTGATTTTCTTAAAAAAAACACTTGTAAAAGTGTAGTGTATTTATTTTCATTAAATTAAATATTGTTTTTCCTTTTGAAGAACGTTTTTTTAAATTACTTGAGTTAATCATTTCATCTGGTGACTTGTGCACCATCTACTTACCACACGAAGAAGCTCTGAATGAAATCGATTGAACTATGCAGATATTTTTTAAGTAGGACAGGACCGTATTTAATTTGAAATCATTAAAAAAGTAACATATTCTGATTAACAAATTTATTTTTAAAAATATAAAGCATTTATTAACTTTGGCGCAAACATATATAAAATTATAAAATCATTTTATTTAAAATACTTGAACTCTACCCTGAGATGAGAAGTTTTCATGTTGGTTAAATAAACTGTTTATCATACATATTAAATCCTCAACATACCGGGAAAATTAAATTCCCATATAAAATAAACTATAATAAAATGTCACCGCAACGTGGGGCTAATATAGAAATTTAGTAAATAATAATAAAAAGCATAGAAATAATTTTTATTTGACTTTATTAAAAGAATTTTAAATACATAAAATGGAACGGAAAATGACATTAAGGGACGGAAAGCAGGTAGGAGTCGAAAGTAGGTCTGATGAAGAAAGAGAAAAAAGGAGCAATGGCAGAGGAGATTTTCAGGTACAATATTTGGAACAGGGGAGAGAACATTTGGAAGAAGATATTGCAGAACAAGGACAGGAAGAAGAAGATGCACCATTACCAGAAGGAGTTTTGATGGGAGATGCAACAGAAGAACAGGAAGATAGAAGACAGGAAGAGCGGGGAAGGACAAGTAGAAATGATCCATTAATGGAAATTATGCAACAATTAGTTGCAAATATGAATAGTATGAAGGATGATATTAAGGGAGATATGAAAAGAATGGATAAAAATATGAATAATATTAGGGGAGATATGAATAAAAATAAGGAAGAATTAAAACAAGAAATGAATATAAAGATGGACCAGAATAAGGAAGAAATAAAACAAACTAAGGACCTAATAATAAAATTGATGGAAGAAAAATTGGGACATGTTGAGAAGAAATTGGAGGAATCAAATACATACATAGAAAATAAAACAGAATCCACTGAACAAGAAATAAGAGGAGAGGGGATTGAAAAAACCACAGAAATAGACAATTCACAGATCAACAGAATCAAGGAAATCGAAGAGAAGGAAAAGGATTTCAAAGGAGAGATTCAAATGGATGTAAAGTTACAAAATGAAAATATAAATGATGATACTATAGAACCAAAATTAAGTAATAAAATGGAAATTGATGAAATAAAAATACAAAGACAACTAAATGAGGAGATGATAGATAGCAATTTACAGAATCTAGGAAGTGAGGAAGCTATGAAAATTTATGAAAAAGAGATTTATTGGGAAATAACAGACCCAGATGTTAATATATTGAAACGAATAGTGACATATGGTAAGACAAATAATAATAATAATAGGGGGATACAACTTAATTGGAAATTAGAGGAAATGAATAAGATATTACAAGAGACCAAGGAAGAAATAGAAGAAACCATAAGACAGAATATAGAAACAATAATTTATGCAGAAAATTCCGAAATGAGATTAAAACTTGGCAGAAATATAAAGATAATTTATCCAAGAAATTTTAATAGCATAATTAAAAATGAAATGATAGGAAGTGAGAGTATTATGGGAAATAAAATAATAAAAAGAAGAAACAATAATATGAAGAAATTGGAAACACAAATTTTCATGAATCCATTGGGAGAAATTGATGAGATAGGGGACAACAAAATTGAAAAAGACACAGTGAAAAATTTTAAGAAACTTAGGAAGCAGATACAAGAGAATCAAACAATAAGAGAAGAGGATAAAACGAAATTTAGGAAAAGAAAATTAAATTGAATAATAAGGCTGTATAATAGGACCGGAATCTAGAAGACGAATAAGGAATTGTAAAAGGTCGATAAGGAATATAAAAAACAACATGTAAATAAGAAGTTTATAATTAACAAATAATGTTAAAAAAAAACATATGTAAATATAATGTTGTACATAGATATAAATTAGGATATATAAAGATAATGATGAAAAACAGAAATAATTACATTAACAGATATAATACAAATGGATATTATAACAAAAAAAAACAACAATTATAACAACAATTTAGGAAATAACAATAACTATAATAAGAACGATAGCAAACAAAAACAACTATAACAGAAACTTCAAATAAAATAACAACAAAAATAACAATTACAGAGAACAGTATTCAAAGGAGAGAAGAGAGAGTGATAACATATAAACATCCAATGAAATATATAAAATTTGGGGAAGATTTAGAATTATGAGAAATAATGGAATTGATAAATATTAAAGGGAAATTAAATGGAAAAGAAATGAAATTATTAATAGATACAGGTTCGGAAGCGTCCATAATTAAAACAAAACTAATAGAAGAAAACATTGAAAATTATGAAAACAAATTAATTAAAATACCAAAAACTACATTGATAGGAGCAAATGGAAAGAAGCTATGTGAAGTAAATAAGTCTATAATACAAAAGATTGAATTGAAGGATGGGAAAGAAGTTGAAATGCAATTACTGTTAGTGAATAATTTGGAATCAGACATAGTTATAGGAATAGATGAATTAACGAAATATAAAGCAAGAATTGATTTTGAAAAGATGGAGATTGAATTAAATGGTAATAGAATTGAATTTGAAGAAGAAAATATAGAAGAATTGGAAGTTGAAGAGGATAATAAGAAGTTATGGGAATATAGAAAGGATTGGAAATATGGGAGTATTGGCAATTGGAGAGGATAATAGGATGTTATGGAATATAAAGAGGAGTGGAAATATGGAAGAATTGGAATTTGAAGAGGATAATAGGAAGTTATGGAATATGGAGAGGGATGAAATAATGGAAAAATTGGAATTAGTATGTGGAAATAAGTAATATGCTGAGAAAGTGAAGAATTTAATAATTGAGTATAAAGGATTAGTTAAAAAAGAGATGAGAATGGCAAATAACTATGTACATAAGATAGAAGTTAAGGGAATAGAAAATTTCAGAATAAGAACATATCCCATACCTTATAAATATAGGAAAGAAGTTGATTCAGAGATACAAAATATGCTGAAGGATGGTATTATAGAGAGATGTAACACAAGAAATATAAATTAATAAATTGTACCGATATAAGAGACTCTGAGAAATGTAGAAGTAATAAGTCGCATAACGAACATCAAAGAATTTTCAAAAATGGATTTATAACATGATCTTTTTTAAACTAATTCCTTTGGATTAAACTTGTAAATGAAATATGTACCTAAGAATAAAATAAGAATTTGTATACATATTTAATTATGGTATTGTAAATAGAATTAAAACTAACTGAAGAGGATACTGCAACACAGGATTCCAAAATCATCTTTGTAACAGCAACCGGAAATAAAAAGAAATGTATTATTAGTAAAATAGAAAGACAATCCTAGAATATAGTACTTGAAGTAAAATTTGCGTTCATAAAATTTTTCTTAGAATAAAAAAATTTGATAAACGCAAAATTTAGGGGATGTTATTGTGAAAAAATAATGCTACACCCTGTATATCAAATAATGAAGAATTAAGATTATGTATTGTAATCTAAAAGAATTTTTTTTAAGTCAAAAAATTTTTTTTTAAACATTTGAATGGAGACAATCTGTACGATCCACTATTCGATAGAGAAGACATACAGAAAGGACAGACTGTATAATGTAGGGATAATTGCGAATGGGTGTGATAAACAATTTATATGAAATAAATTACCTAACGAAACTTTTATCAAAGAGATCAAGTATCAAAATTTGTTCATAATAAGAAACTAAATGCTTTATTCTGTAAAGTCAAGCTAATCTCGTAATATTTGTTGATTAAGACATTAAAATGAGATAGTGTAGATGTTTAGACATAACAGAGCAGGAAAATATAAAATAATGTGAATTTCAGAGAACATGACTTATAAAGAAAACGAATTTTCATTTTGCATACATATTTAAAGGTAACAGCTGTCATCTATTAAAACATTATGAATATTCATTTGACATACATACTTAGAGGTTAGGAAATGTCATTTTAACAATACTAAGAAATATTATTGAATGAAAATAATATAGGAAGTCTAAGCAATTAAAAACCTTAGAATATAATATCATGATATAATGGATGAACATTTCACTGGTTGAAATGAAGAATTTGAGTTATAAAATAAATAGTCAAATTTGATTGGTTAATAAACATTTAAAAAAGATCACATCGGCGACAACTGTGTTGCTAACGAAAAAAAAAAATCAGAATGTGAGAAAGTTGTTGATTATGGGGGCTATTGACTAGTAGGTTTTCTTTTTGGGAAGAGATTTTTGGAGCAGCAAAATTTTTTTGGTAAAGTAAATCAATTGAAATCATTTGGAAGACAAAATTAGACCATAGAATTTAAAACAAATACATTATACTTACAAGAGATATATCAGTGTAAGTAGTTTAGTTTATATTAATAATTAAAAAAAGGAATTGTTGAATGTTGTAAAACACTAATCATGGATTTTATTTTATAAAATGGTGTCTTGTGTCTGGTGGAAGTAAAATAGCCAAAATAGTTTTCGAAGAACATTGAATAGTGGAATTTGTGTGAGCTGTTTGGACTTTGAAAGAAATACAGCATCGATTCCTGTTTTGGTAGAAGCAGAATGCCAACAGGGAGGTTTTCCAGGAGGAGAATCTGGAACAAACAGAAATCGTGAAGTAAATAAGGTAGTACAAGTTAGTTTATTAATGTATTAAGAGGTCAAGCGTACTTACTAATTTGTAAAAAAAAAACTAAAATTTTGTGATGCATAGACGCTGATAAGAGTGTATTTCGCCGTTTTCTGAAAGTCAAATGTTTATGAAATTATATAACTGTATTTTAATATTATAATAATATCTCACCAGAGTGCGTGTGATTTGTATGAAAGAATCATCCTTTTAGATAGTTGATTTTCTTAAAAAAAACACTTGTAAAAGTGTAGTGTATTTATTTTCATTAAATTAAATATTGTTTTTCCTTTTGAAGAACGTTTTTTTAAATTACTTGAGTTAATCATTTCATCTGGTGACTTGTGCACCATCTACTTACCACACGAAGAAGCTCTGAATGAAATCGATTGAACTATGCAGATATTTTTTAAGTAGGACAGGACCGTATTTAATTTGAAATCATTAAAAAAGTAACATATTCTGATTAACAAATTTATTTTTAAAAATATAAAGCATTTATTAACTTTGGCGCAAACATATATAAAATTATAAAATCATTTTATTTAAAATACTTGAACTCTTCCCTGAGATGAGAAGTTTTCATGTTGGTTAAATAAACTGTTTATCATACATATTAAATCCTCAACATACCGGGAAAATTAAATTCCCATATAAAATAAACTATAATATATATATATATATATATATATATATATATATATATATATATATACATATATATATATATATATATATATATATTAATAATAAATAAATAATAAATAATAATAAATAGAGTATACTTTTCCTCATTTGCTGCTATCCCCAATAAGATATTTTTCAATTTGTGTTCCAATTGATCAGCAAAGATCACGGCGTTCTTCGCACGTACCATGTAGAATTGATTTGCGCTCAAGTAAAAAATTAAGTGGCAGCTCAAAATAAAACTTTTAAACTAAAAAAAATGAAGGATCTTATAATGCAAGCCTTCTTAAATGTGACAAACATTCACTGGCAAAATTGTGTGGCACATGTCAAAAAAGAAGAAGATGAAATTTTCAAGTTAGATAGGATTGTGGATGATCTTATAGAACCGATAATCGTTTCTTTCTCTAGTGATGACAGTGAGGTAGATTCTGAGGGAATAATTATTTATACTAACTTTATATAAATTTATATGTAATTGAATATGTAATGTAATTAATAGTTCTGATATACTTTAAAACGTTTATTTGTTACAAAGAATGCTTAATAAAAAACTATGCAAATAGTTGAATGAATAAACTATTTTTATACTATATCTGATTTCTAAGTACTGAAATTACTGTTATCAAAATGAGGATTAACTATAATAGGTTGTCTATTGAAAAATAGGCCCTTTTTCATAACATTTGGAAATTTCCTGTTCTATATAGGTACCTAATCTTGCTATGAAATATTCCAAATAAATCTTTGGAAGAAGTAATGACAAATACATTATTCAATTATTCTGCTAAAGTGTATCACATACAGATAATTTTGATGATTTATTTCTAGATCAAAAAATTATTTGTTGTATTTTTAAATCAAGTATAAGTTCCTGTACTTGCAATGGAACATGTTCTCATATTTCATATTTAACAAATTATATATTCAGTTGATCTTCATTTCTCAGATAGCTCAATTTTCGAAAAACAAAAATCCTTTGATCTCTGAGTAATTCAATTTTCGTATAATGTGGTTCCTTCATTCTGATTTATCTACATTTGATCGGAAACGACTCTGTTTTGAAATCTGTTCCATCAATGAATACAAAACTTTTCATGTTCCACCAAATTTGACAACTGTTATCAACCTTCTTACAAATGTAGTTTTCAATAATATGCATTCGCCCTTTTACCGTGTATTAGATTAATTATCACTTAGTTTGTGGTTCATTATGTCCAGACTGTATAATTTTAGTATGACTATTATAGTATTTTATGTCATCCCTCATCCCTCCCAATCTAGTAACTTATTTAGTGATTTCTAGTACTGTTAACAAGTTTCCTAAAATGGCCTTCCAGTTTAAAAACAGGGTATAGAGACAAGGTGTTATGATGCAGAATCAGTGATACCAATCACAAATAACCCATACCAATCTCTTCGAAACTGCAAAAATAAATAACAGATCACGTATATTTATATTATCTAGAAACAACGTTAAGTTAATATTAGGTGCCCCATACTTTAGCCCTAATTGATAGAAAATGGGACCTGTTCTATAAATATATCACGTCAATTAAAATTGTACAGAAATAGGAGAAGTTATGATGATTTAAAAATTGACAAAAAAAATTATACAAAATGTGTATGTATTTATCAATTATTTAGGATCCTAAAAAATTGACTAAGACTTGTAATGAATAATTGATAATTACAAACGGGCTTAAGAAAAAAGTACTGTCGAGACAGTCTGTCCTCTAATGTATCAGTCCTTAGACAACAAAAGACGAATTCAATGTCTAAGTATCGGCCAAACCTGTATCTAGTCTTATTTATAACCTTGAAACTTCGATACAAAAAATACTGTATCGAAAAACATCAATGCATAGATGGTAAATGAGACTGAACATCGATGGTAAACATCGATGTTTTACTACTGAAACATCTATGCATCCCGAAATTGAAAGTTGGGCAATATGTTATACATTAATAAATTCTGGAAATGATTTTGAGACAGATCAAAGACAATATATGAGCGATATTAAAAATGAAGAAGGATACTAACAATTATAATCACTGACATTTTGTTCCTAGAAACATGAGTAGTACCTATGAAAACTGAAGAAAGATCCAACAATAATAATCATTGAAATTTAGTTCCTTGTACGTCACAGCGGTCACAGTAAAGAAAGTATTGTAAATGCAAAAAATCCAATGAGAGTTCAATAGATCAATAGAAATATATATTTTGACCTTTCCTGAAACAATTTTAACCAGTTTTGTCATACCTAATGTCTGTATGTACGTAATGTAACATAAAACAAAAACTATCAGGAGTATATGTGATGTACAAATTGGAATTAACAATCAAAGTCTTCCTGTAATTTTTACTTTAACATCTTCCTGTATAACATAATTTATATGTATATCCTGCACACATAATACACAGAAATTATCATTCTTCTCAAATATTCAATATTTCTTTAAACACAAAAATCCATTTTAACGTTATTTTCATATAAGAAACACAGATATTATTGTCTTACAATTTTTTCCACTTAATGTTTCAAAGCAACCGCTATCAGTTTAAACCTTACCGCTTCATAAAAACTATCGTCTAAACTCCCTTATCTGCCACAAACAGGTGAGATGGCATGGTGTCAATGTCTAATATCTGTAAACATCGAGGAGATATGACAACGCCGGTATTACGGCCAGTGAATATGGCGTACGCCATTATAATGACTCGATTTTCAGTTCATTTCGAGCATAAAACTAATAATAAGCCTAGAAAACAATACCAACCAATATACTGAAAATTAGCGGACGCCTGGAGTTTATACGCACATGCACTTTTGACGTAGTAAACAAAACTGATTCCGCATGATTTCAAATGAGTCAGAGTCGGCCTCCCAAATTCGTTTTCCAATGGACGTTTAGGGAATATTTCGAAGTTTTTGTGTATATAAATGAAATGCGTGATGATTTATGTCATAGAAATTATGTATATTTTTTATGTTATGTTTGTATATATGAACCCTACAACATGAAATGAATCCCAAGTTATAGTTACTTTAGTTGAAAAATCTGTAGTTTTCTTCATAGGGTTGGGGTATGATTCTGTACAATATATTCATAACCATAGATCATTTAGAAACAATGGTTCAGTACTAAATTAACAGCCAACATACAGTGTCAAAAAGTTTGCACCATATGTATAATATTTTCATTATTAAATACTGTATATAAATGGAAAAAAAATCACATAAAGTTTGCAAAATGATTTTTATTACCAATACATTAATCTATATAATTTTCATTCGCATTATCAAATTTCTATATTTTCAAACGGTTTACAGGGGAAAACAAAAAATAGAACAAAATAACTAGCAAAAATCATGATTATTTTCGAAAAACATCAATAAACTTTTAAAAATTAAAAATTATTTTTCTTCTTCTCTAAAAACATAAGAACAGATGAGGACCATAATAATTGTGGGTAACTGGATAGAAATTGGCTCTTATTAAAAGGATACTTGAAGAATATACAAATGGGTTGAAAAATAAATATTCACAGGTTACACTAAATAAACATATTTAACTACTTAAAGATCTTATTTTACATGACGCATTTTAACAAAACTTCAATAATAATGACATTTTTATATAAACTTCAAATAAATACTAAAGTGACATTTTGTGATAACAACTGACTATAGATTGAAATGTGACATTAAATTTGAACATACAGGCCCCCGTTGATTCCACATCCATTCTTAAGCTAAACGGAAACATGCAGTAGTAATACGATGTAAAGGAGGAACGAGTATTGTGTAGTTTATTTAAAAACATAAGTGATTACTAATAATGATTTACATTCCGAAACTAGATGACACAATTTTGTTATATTTCTGGTGTAAATTCCAGATTGAGTTTTAATTATAACCAATCTAACTTTGGTATCTTTGGCTGGTAATAGTTTTATGACCCTAGCTAATGGCGATTGTAAAGGTTTTGTATTTTCGTCTTTTACTAATACAATGTCATTGAGTTTAATATTCTCTTGGTGAGTGTACCACTTAGGTCTATTTTGTAATTGATTTAAATAATCCACTGACCAACGAATAGTAGATAATTCATCAAAAGTAAATGTTTAGTCACCAATTAGTCTATGAAGATGAAGATTTAGTTGCACTTTCCCAATTACCTCCCCAATGTGAACTTTGAAGTGGAATAAATTTCCATTTGATTTCTTCAAGGGTTAAAAATTGTCGAATTTGTTCTGAAGTTTCTTTTTTTTTTGAAAAATAAATAAAGTTCACATAATTGATTATTACTACCCAAAAAATGGCTGCCATTATTACTATAAATAATATGTGGAGGGCCTCTTCGTGCTATGGAACGTTTTAAACAGATCAAAAAAGCTTCTGTGAATAAATCTGATACAAATTCTATGTGGACTGCTTTGGTGACCATGCAAATAAATACAGAAATGTACATTTATTGACTGGTGCTTTTTTAAGTTTAGATGATTCTATATGAAATAGTCCTCCAAAATCTACTCCTGTGCTAGAATTGGGTCTCGTAGGTTCTGCTCTCACTAATGGTAAATCACATTACTTGAGAAAAAGGTTGTGCTTTGAATCTACGACAAATCTTACAGTTATAAGAGATTCTTCTAACTTCCCGTAAGCCGCCAAGAGGCCAGAATCTGAGGCGAAAATGGGATAGGACTGTTTGTGCACCTCCATGTCCGAGGTTTAGATGTTCTTTGTGTAGAATAAGACTAAGTCTATTCTTAGAGGGCAATGATATTGAGCTATCAGACCACAAGTTAATACTGGAAAAGTAGAACTTATTTTGAAATTCGATGATAATTTTCTGTAATAATTGTGATAGAAGTGAACAGCTACAAAGTTCTAGCCGGGGTAAAGTGGTCATTTTTATAGGTACTATACGGCTTTTAGAAGCTACTAAACGATAACTTACTGTGTTATCTGTGTAAATGACTCGAAAATATTCACAAGCACCATACGCACTCATACTACTATCACATTACCCGTGAATTTCAATAGATACATAATAGGGATTGTTCAACAGATATCGAGGATGTTTAAAATTTTTCAAAACATGGATTTTATTATAAAAGTTTGTCCATTCATAGAGGAGTCCTAGCGAGGCGAGAGATCATCGTCCCAATGTAGCTTGTTCGTCCAAAGCTTCTACATAATGATTTTTGCCACTACAATGAATGGACCTATAAATCCTACTTAATCATACATTTGTGCGATTTTTACCAATATTAGTAGTAGTAATATTATTTAAATGGGGTATATTAGGAATGAAAATTGAAAAACAATCAATATCCGGGTTCCAAATAATTCCTAGAACTTTATTAATGATATCAGGAGAAACGTATTGAGCTTGCTGGGATAAGTCACCTAGATTATCTAAAAATTCCCGAGAATTCGAATTTCATTTATGGAGGGGGAAACTAGCTGAGTGTAACAAATTTATTAATTGATTATTCGAAATGTTTAAGTCTTAAAGTGAGTCTCTTCCAGACAGAATATCATCAACATATGATTGTTCTAACAAATTTAACGCGGGATTCGAAGTAGCCAACAGATTTAATACTCGAGTAGCTAGGAATGATGAACTGTATATGTCATAACTAACTGTCAGTAATTCAATGCATTGTAGGGGTTCTTTAGGGGAGTTTCTCCATAGAATATTTTGCAAGAATGTATGTGAGGGGTTTATTCTAGTTTGCCTATAAATTTTGTGAATATCACTTGTTAAAGCATATTGAAAACCTCTAAATCTACAGAAAATATCAAACAGTTCTGGCTGTACTGTATACCCTATATGCATAGTGTCATTTAAAGAAATACCAATAGATGTCTTTCCACTACCATTAAATACTACTTTCAATTTAGTTGTCGAGTGGTCATTTCTAATTACAGGATGATGATATAAGTATTTATCTTCTGACCTTTCATTTTTAAGTTAAGGGGAATTATCTGACCATGTTCTAGTGATATGTATTCATCAATAAATGGCTTGTATTGTAAGAATAGGTCAGAATTTACAAAAAATTTCTTTCCTAAAGATAAAAATTGTCTTTGTCTAAGACAGCTGATTGACACAAATGACAACTATGTGATCTTCATTTACTAACTCTAAATGAGTGTGACTGAAACAATGTACATAGAGTTTGTCGCTTTTCACAGAATCAAGTTTTTCGTTGTGAGATAAGTTATTGAATTTAAAACAGATATAGACTGAATGATTATCTAAGCTACAGAATATGCACGTTTTTCTACGTATTTGATTATGTGGTAGATTAATAAACTGATTGTGTAGATGATGTACCATCCTAGAAGCTTTATGAGCTGTGGATATATTAGTAGAACTATGATATATGTCAGATATAAACAGCGGGATTCTAAAAATGTTATAAGTTCATCGAGAGTGGGAAAATGAGTAGTGCTGAGTTTTAGCCATTTATCAATTTCATAAGCTTTTCTTGTACACATGTCAAGTTTCTGTAGCAAAATAAATAAGTATTAAGTCCCACTCTTTAACAGGTACTTTTAGATTTTTTAAGGCTTCAGTATTTTGTTTTATTTCAATAAGAATTCCCTAAATGAACTGTGCGCGATTTTTGTTAACTGAGGAACTTCTGTAATTTTTTTAATATGAGCAAAAATTGTTAACACATTATAATCGTATCTCTGTTTTCAAGTGTCTCATGCTAATTTTAAGCTATCATCAACTAGATGCAAATTTTCTATTAGCTTAAGGGGCTCGTTTACAAGATAACTTTTCAAATAAATAAATTTCTGTACATCGTCATTATCTAAAATAAGCGTTTCATAAATTTGAAAAAACGATTTCCATTCTGTAAAAATTGGCACTGTTATTTGTGGTAATTTCACTCAGGAGGTACTGTTCGATAAGTTTTGTACAAAAATTTGTTGTGGTTGACAATACGGAGTAATACTGTGTTTCAAATTCTTCGTAATCTTCCGATTCATCTGAACCTACTATGACAATTGTTGATAGAACTACTTTATATTCTACAAAAGCTTTTAATACATCTTCTTCTCTAGTAAGTAGTAAATTCAAAACAGTCAGTTTTAGTTTGAGAATATCTTTTTAGCCAGTTATCTATGTGAGTCACGATAGATTTCTGAGAAGTGCGCTTATGACAAAGTGACGTTATATCAGACATTTTTAATACAGAGCTATGATTACCTGCAAATTATCTATAGTAGAACAATATCAGTCTTTTTATCTTACTTGTGTATTCGTCTCGAAGACCATGAATAATAACTGGCTCTTATTAAAAGGGTCCAACTGTAACAAACTTATGTTACTGGATAATATCTCTTCGTTACAGTCGCCAGTTTACTTGAAGAATATACAGATTAGTTGAAAAATAAATATTCACAGGTTACACTAAATAAATAAACTCGTATTTATCTACTTAAAGATCTTATTTTACATGACGCATTTTTACAAAACTCCAATAATAATGTCATTTTTATATAAACTTCAAAAAAATACTGTAGTAACATTTTGTGATTACAGCTGACTAGATTGAAATGTGAAATTAAATTTGAACAGGTAACATTTATTTATAACGAATAATAAATACAATAAGATCAACCCAGAGAGACCAACATACTTAATCTGGATTAATAATCACTGGAATTTTCACAGCATTCTTACAATACAGAACCATGCACTTCATAGTTTCAAGTAATTAAACTGCAACAAGTTTTGAATAATGGGCACTTTTATCACTAATCAAAAACACCATCAAACGGTCGCGAAAGAATAATCCTTGGAGTACGAACTCACTACAGTTATATAATTCGGAAATATTTTAAAAACAAATTTAACGATTTCCAATAAACATAAAAATGATTAAAACCGTACCTGTGCAAGTGGCTTGCCAGCTATGATGACGCCTATTACTTAATACAGTAATTCAGGGTTGCCAACTCAAGAAAATTAAATACCTTATCTTATTGATATTTTCATTTCCGTGAAAATATTCAACAAAATTACCACTAATTCTTTGAATAATATATTGTATTTTACTACACCCAAAAAATTATGATAATGGTTGGTTAAACACTCCTTTTTTTCATGTATATTGATATGATTTATTCAATTTCATCCTTATAGCAACAAAAAAATGTTAGATTTGTCAACAGTATGTTCGCAATGCGCGAACTCCGAAGTGCATGCACCACATCCTTATTATTTTGTTCACGCGCATCTCTATTGGGATTAATAATGATGACGATTATGCCATCTGCCGGGTAAAAACACAACAATGTGATGATAAAAAGTATTAGTTTTGCATTATCAGCGTTTTTAATTGTTTTTTCAAACTGTAATATGCGTTGTGTCTTGCTGTATTTACACAAGAAGAGGTAAATGAAACATATAATGGTTGGTAGCATAGTTTTGCGGGTTGACTTCGAAATTTCAGGATTACTAATGCAGTTTAATTTACTAAATTCATTTTTAGTATGAATATATAAGTTATAATGATAAACTGGCAAAGTATTAGGTTGACAAATTTTTATGTAGATACCAGAAGCTATCCAGTAATAATATAATTACATTACAGATAAATTTGATTAGAATACCTATCTAATTAAGGACATTGAAACCTTAATACTCACAGCGTGTAACATTATTAATAGTATACAATCCTAATTTAAATTAATACCTAAAAACCTATTTTGTTAAATAAATAAGAAATAAAACGGGAAGCAGTGATAATATTCATATGTATGATACCTTTATTAAGTTTGATAAACACAAAAAAAAATATTTACTAATTGTATGCACAGTTATGTTAATTTGAAACTTCTTTTACTACCTATTTCCAACTCTTGTGCAAGAGTTAACTCAGTTATTACGGTTTTCTTATTGTTGTTTGCTTGAGATTGAGTTTACAAATATGAACTTATTATTGAATCATAATTGTTCTGTCTCTAAACTATTTCATAAGCCTTGAACAAATGATCTTCATAAAAAGCACTAGTGACTGTTTACAAAGTGCACAGTTAAAACCTCTATATTCACGATTGTAAAACATTCGTGTTGCTTAAGACTTCTAGAGTAAGTAAAATTATTATCACAAATAAGGCATACAAAATTATTATTGTCCATTTTTTAACAAAATATATGTCTAGCTGCAGCCAAAACTGCGATTTTTAAATTAAATTTCTATACAACACCTCAACAAAATGAACTTTAACAAACCCATTGAATGAACCATAAATAAACAAAACAAATATCTCTACTCTAATGTGAATAAAATAAAATTAATTATGATTCACAGAACAACCCCAGGTATCATCACAAATTTCGAACAAAGACTATGCAACCATCCATACACACATGGCTATCTGGCCTCTCATTGCTGGATGCCACGTTCGATTTAGCCTCTTGTCTTATACATGCTCAATATCCGTTATAAATGCCTGACATTTATCGGACATTATATTTGTGTCTTAGAGGTATTTTATAATTTCGAAACGTTCAAATTTTTGTCAATTAGCCTCTACGAAGCTGTGTTATGAATTCTTTTTTATAATACTATACTTTTTTACGGCATCCGCATAACTAATAATTCAACAGATAAAATCAAGTTAGGCAATATATCATACATTATATAATTAAATTTTGCAAACGCTATTTTGATATAGCAATATTTTATAAATCAATTGATTCAGAGGCAGACAACATAGTTATGAAATACATTTTGTACATGTATAAAAACATTAGTTAGGTATATTAAAACTGAGAAAAGGGCTAAGAACAATATTGATACGCAGTGTATCTTTTCATAAATTAAATTAGTTAATAATCGTTATATGATTTGTAGGATATCTCTCATGTTTGTTATTGATAGGTCAACTCTTGCCACACTCCTAGACCTCCTAACTTTTGTGATAAATGAAAGAATGAGCTCATATGTATTATGAACAATAACTAACCCTATACTTATATCGATCTTGCATTTTTATACAGCAAAGTAATTTGTTTGAGGAAATCGAATGTTTGAAGGCGATCATTGTATAAATGTAGATAATATATTTAATATTCGAATCTAGGAGTGGAAAAAGAAATGTAAAATAGACACCTATAACAACGTCATGGTTATTTTAATATTTCTTAGAACCAAAATCACATAGATAAAAGGCACGGTAGTTACAGATTTTATATATTCATAATTGATACTGATTTTGTCAATATATTTCAAAACTTTTAGATACATTTTTTTTCAATATAATTTATATAAATTAATTCAAAGGAACTCAAACATTCCAACTCCATATAATTTCTTTTTTATTAAGATATCTACCGTTATCTATGAACACGAGAAAACATCGTAAACAGTGATCAAACTCCTTTCTTGGACTCTTGGCAACAGCGCAGCAAACGGTATAGGTTCCCCTTATTTAGCTGGCCCCCACTACCACACCAATTTGAAGTCAAAATAAAGTTTTCATATCTTTGTGGAATTCCCAATGTGCGTTTAACATCCACACCCGGTAACGGTGACATCCAGAGAGAAGCGTTATAATCCATTAGACCATAAAATCGGAAGCGCTAGCATACGAACGAGAAATATATATATATATATATATATATATATATATATATATATATATATATATATATATATATATATATATATATATCATCATCATCATCATCATATGCAGCTTATTCAACCATTTTGTTATGGTGTAGCCTCCCTTTACATATTTATATATTCCACTTCCATGTGGGCCCATTGTTGTCTATTGCTAGCTATGCGGCCCCAAGTTGATCCTGCGAGTTTCTTTATGTCGTAGTCCCATCTTAAGTTGGGGCGTCTTCTTGGTCTTTCCACGCCTCGGGGATACCATTGCGTTATCTTTGTGGTCCATCTATCGTCTGTCCTTCTAGCGAGATGCCCCGCCCATTGCCACTTTAGGGATCTGATTCTATTCATGACATCTATCACTTGGGTCTTTTGTCTGATCCAATCAAGCCTTTTTCTATCTCTCCTTGTTATTCCAAGCATGCATCGTTCCATAGACCTCTGCGTTACCTGGAGTTTTCTAATGATATCAGTTTTCAGGGTCCAGGTTTCACAGCCGTATATTAATACTGGTAGTACGCACTGATCAAACGCTTTCTTTTTCAAGCGGAGTGACATTCTAGACTTGAAGATGATAGAGTTCTGTCCAAATGTTCTCCATGCTAATTTGATTCTTCTGTTTATTTCTGGAAGTAGAGAGCCTGATATGTGTATTAGTTGACCCAGGTATATGTATTCCTCTACTATTTCCAGGGCAGTGTCATTAATTGTTATTTCTTGTGCGTTTATCAGTTCGTTATACATTATCTTGGTCTTACTCAGATTTATTTTAAGGCCTACTTCGTTGCTTGCTGCATTCAATTCATTTATTTGTTGTTGCATTTCGCCAGGGTTACTCGCTATCAGGATGATGTCATCAGCGAATCTTAGATGGTTCAAGTATTCTCCATCTATATTCAGACCTGTGTTGTTCCAGCCCAGTTTTCTGAAGATGCTTTCTAGTGTTGCTGTAAATAACTTTGGTGATATTGCGTCTCCTTGTCTAACTCCTCTGCTGGTGGGGAATTCTGATAGCCCTCATATATCCTAACTCTCGCTTTGGCTTCCCTATATATATTTGCTAGGGTCTCGATATATGGCTTGTCGACCCCTTGTTCTGTTAGGGCATTTATTACTGCTCTGGGATATATAGAGTCGAATGCTTTCTCAAAGTCGATGAAGGCTAGTGCTAGTGGTTGGTTGTATTCTTTGGTTCGACTGATAACCTCTTTGAGGGTATGGATGTGATTTATTGTACTGAAGCCTTTGCGGAATCCAGCCTGTTCTCGTGGTTGGGCCGAGTCTAGTGTATTTTGTATTCTGTTGTGAATGATCTTTGTGAATACCTTGTACGTCACTGGTAGTAGATTTATTGATCTGTAGTTCTTAATGTCTTCTTTGCTGCCTTCCTTGTGGATCAACACTATAAGGGCGCTGTTCCACTCTTTAGGTATGCTCCTGGACATCAGACAGTTCGTGTATAGTTTGGCAAAGTACTTCCATGTTTTAGCTCCTGCATATTTGAGTATTTCGGTCGTGATGCCGTCATTTCCCGCTGCTTTGCCATTTTTCATGCTTTTCAGTGCCATTTCTACTTCCTCCACCAAAACTTCTGGTATGGCATCTTCTGAGTGTTCTATTATTTCTTCCAAATTTTCAGGGGCCTTGTATAGGTCTCCATAGAATTTGGCTACTAGGTCTATTATTTCATTCCTGTCTGTGGTTCTTGTGTTTCCATCAGTTAATGCAACTATTTGTCTTTTCCCTATTATTAGTGCCCTTTTTGCATTTCTGTAGCTTTTACGGTTTTCTATTGTTGTTTGTACCAGTTTCTCGTTGTAATTCCGGATATCTTCTGCGATTTTCTTTCGTATCGTCTTGCACAGTTTGGTGTATTCAATTATTTGAATGTTTGTTGTCTTTCTCATTTCTCTTCGTTTTTGTAATAGTGATTTTGTTTCCGGAGTTAGTTTTTTGTGTTCACCTCGTTGTTGCAGACCTCCCACTTCTACGGCGCAGTTTCGAATTGTGTCCATCAGTTCAGGGTTGTTATATTCCACTTTTTGTAGTCTTTCTTCTAGTAGTGCTTCATATTGGTGAGAGTTCTCTCTCAGCCTTTTGTTGTTTATGTTTTTCTTTGTGTTGGTTTTGATTAGTCTTGACCTTTCTGGTTTTGATTAGTCTTGACCTTTCTAGTTTTATATCTAAGACCAGTCGAGCTCTAAATAGTCGATGGTCGCTTCCTGTAGTGAACTTGTTGAGCGTGCTTAGATCTTTTACTGTGTTAATTTTATTGGTGAGGATAAAGTCTATTTCGTTTCTGATAGTTGCACCGGGGCCTTCCCACGTCCATTTCCTGTTAGGGTTCTTCTTGAAGAAGGAGTTTGCCACATACATGTTCTGAAAGTGTGCGAACTGTATTAATCTCTCTCCTCTTTCATTCCTTTCTCCAAATCCATATTTCCCCATTCCTTTTTCTTGGTCTTTCCTGTGTCCTACTTTGGCATTAAAGTCTCCCATTATCTATTTGAAGTGACTATTGTCGTTGCTGAGCGCTTGGGTTATTTCATTATAGAATTCTTCTATTTCGTCGTCACTATGGCTGTTTGTTGGGGCGTATACCTGAATAATCTGGATAGTATATCTTTTGGAGAGTCTTAGTGTTATGCTGGCTACTCTGTCTGAGGTGCTTGTTATCCTTATGATTCTATTTTTCCAGGTTTTCTTAATTAGGAATCCTACTCCGCTTGTTCTTCCTGTTGGTGTTCCTTGGTGGTATAGAAGATTCCCTGATTCAAGTTCTATGAGTTCTTCATTTTTCCGTCTTACTTCGCTAATGCTCATGATATCCCACTTTATTTTTGCTGCCTCTGTTTCCAGTTCCATAATCCTAGCTTAATTAGAGAGTGTACGGCAGTTATAAGTTGATAGGTGTAATGTAGTCAATGGGTAGTGGTTTAGACTCCGCAGATTCTTAGCACCCTCTGCCCTCGTGGCTGGTTCCCAGGATCTACCCCTCCTAGGGCCCTTCGGGCTTACGGAGAATGAGGGCCGTAACTTGTCCTTGTCTGTCATGCTGGGGTTGTGAGGCGTACCTTACCACGCTGCCTCAATGCGGGTTGGCAAGGGGCGAGGGATGTCGTCCGCCAGTTTTCGCCATTTACTGACGGACCCTGTACCCCCAGATTTTTAGTGGAACCTTTTATTTATGAAAAAGCCCTTACTAGAGTGAGATTCGAACACCCGTCCTTCAGGTCAAAAAAACCCAATTTCCGGCGCTCTAACGCACTCCGCCATCTGGGGGTATATATATATATATATATATATATATATATATATATATATATATATATATATATAAAGTGCTATTCAAAAGTCGCCTCCCCCCTCGTATCTTTTGAACGGCTACACTTACATTAATAAAATTTGGAGGGTGAAAATAAAGTGTTGTAAACTTCTCTTCAAATGGTAACAGGTGACGTAATAGTAATAGATGACGTCACAGTGCCACTCTGGCCAATAATTTTGAATAGGACGTTATGGCAAGTGATATCTCGTTTGAAAGGCATTGACATTGGCTACATAGCCATATTAATTTTGTTTGGGTTTAAATTAATTTTGACGGATAAATTAAATAAATACCAAAATTATTGAAATTATTTCTTTAAATTTAATTAATCAAATATAAACCATGGATTCTTATAGCAATTGTTCGAAATAAATCTTATTAGTAAACTCTTGTCGTACTCGTTCGAATGTGTCAGCTGAAATAACATTACATTCTTCAGTAATTCTTTCTTTCAAAACGCCAATGCTATCTGATGCCGTAGTATGAACCTTGGATTCCAAGTACCCCCATAGAAAAAATCTAATGGTGTCAGATCTGATGACCAAGGTGGCCATTCTATAGGACCTCGCCGGCCGATCCATCTACCTCGATATTCTTCATCCAGGTAACGTCTTACTGCACCATGATAATGTGCAGCAGCACCATTTTGTTGAAATGTTATTTCCAGATGGCCGTATTCATCTTGATTATCTTCCAGAATTTCAAGAATTAACGGCTCAATTGCATTTTGTAACATCTCCAGATACACTTCACCGCTTAAATTTGAATTTAGGAAAACAGGACCAACTATGTGGTTCCCCAAAATACCTGCCCAAACGTTGACTTTTTCTGGAAATTGGGTATGTTGTTCACGAAAGGTGTGATGACTTGTGTCACTCCAATACCTTACATTTTGTGTATTCACAATACCATGGAGGCAAAAAGTACTTTCGTCACTAAAACAAATTGTTTTTGTGTAATGTGGGTTTTGACTAATTTTATTTGTCATACATTCACAGAATTCGAGTCCTCTGTCGCGGTCGTCATTCGAAAGGTGGTGCACCATTTTTAACTTGTATGGATGAAATTTATTTTCAGCCAACACTCTCTGTACTGTACTTCTACCTACTCCACAGATAGACGCAACTTTAGTTGAAGAGGAAGTAGGGTCTACTACCATTTCAGCAACTATATCAATTTTTTTATCATCACTCAATGTTGATCGACCAGATCGTTTGGCATCTTGAACACTACCTGTTGCTTCAAACTTGTGAAAAAGCTCCCTCAAATAAGTTCTCGAGATATGGCGATCTGGATATCTCTCATCAAATAAACGTTCCGCTTCATGGAGATGCTTTCTAGATTCACCAATTATTAAGATAGCTGCTACTTTGTCGGCTTGAGTACGTACCATTTTGCCTATGTAAACTCTTAAACGTCTCGTTAAACAATAATGAAATCAAATATTTAAGCTATTTAGAAAAACTTTGCAAAGCAAAAAATACTATTAAATTAACAACGTCAATTTTTTTGACAACTAACCAGAGGCGAACTCAAAAGTCGTCAATATTTAAATGTCATATAATAATTTTGGTATTTATTTAATTTATCCCTCGAAATTAATTTGAACAACCTAAACAAAATTAACATGGCTATGTAGCCAACGTCAATGCTTTTCAAACGAGATATCACTTGCCATAAGGTCCTATTTAAAATTATTGGCCAGAGTGGCACTGTGACGTCATCTATTACTATAACGTCACCTGTTAGCATTCGTAGAGAAGTTTACAACACTTTATTTTAACCCTCCAAATTTTATTAATGTAAGTGTAGCCGTTCAAAAGATACGAGGGGGGGGGGACTTTTGAATAGCACTGTATACGTTGCGTCATCGGTGATTTTCACCGATCCGTCAGTTAACCGGTCCATCAAAAAACTGGATAATGTGAAAGAGCTGTTTTACAGCCTATGGTGGGAGCATTCGCTCTCGACGAACGTCGTGTATTTCCGACACCGAGCGGACTTATCCGACATTAGTGTGTGAGCCAAGTCCGATTGTGACGAAATAAGTCGACAACCGTACATCAGCCACTGTAAGCTTAAAAGGGGATCGGATTAAGTCGGCAGTAGTCTTGAGAGTTGAAAAAGTACTGAGCGTATATATCCGACATGCCATTTTTTTGGGAACCGTGTATATTCGACGTCCGTCGCGAAAGGGTTAACAGAATTTTCACTGTAATTTCCAAACACTAAACTTCTTGAAAGATTTTGCATTGTACGCGAAAACTGTAGAAAATGGGAGTGTTATCCACATAATAACTCAATTCGCGTTAAGTTAAATTTTCCTATTATTTTATATTTGTGACAGAACTAGTGACTCAACTCCATACTCTCTAGGTGAAAACCGAATATTTTAATTAACTTTGATAAATTTGAGTTATGAGAGGCAATCCGGGTGTAATTTTCTAAAAAAGATTCAGACGGTATGTAATTACGAAACCAATTTGTCTCATAAGTCTGAAAAATGTGACGCGTTCAATTTATTCGTGGGGGAACTTCGACAAGTTCGTAAAGTATGAAACGCCGGTCGATGTGGTCGTTTAGAGACTTATTAGAAGGTCCAAAACTTCCTTTCTTCCAAACTTTTAACACAAACAACTTAAATAATTCGAGGGCTTTTCGATATTTCGGAAAAATCTTAAACGCCCAAGGGAATTTGACGGCCACAGCCATTTCAATATTTTATTACCAACAAACATATATAAATGTCTACTAGAAATATGGACGCAATTTCATAAGAACAGTCAGTAAATATAGTTTGCTGGAAAAAAATGTTTCTTCGCGTGCTTAGGAAGCGGAAATATATAGTTGTGTCGAAAGACAACTATTAGACAACTCAACATAACAAAACTTTTCTTTTGTTACCCTGGATATCTTTGCAGATTTCTATATTTTCAAGTACACAGTTTGCGAATGTTTTATGAAAGTACTGAATTGTCTCTTGTTCTAATGAGTTTGGCGTATTTTATATTTAAAATAATTAACAGTTTGAGTCGAGTTTTCAAAAGATGATTTTCTATCGGTTGGTATCTATAGTCTGCTTAAGGACAGCATTTCAGAATATTTTAATCACTAAAAAAGCTAATAGGTTTGAAGGAATATTTCTCCAACATTCAGTTATCAGACACTCATCAATTTTTTCTATGGAAATAATTTGAAAGCAAATGGGAAAATAAATAAGAAACTTACAAAATAACCAGTATTTCAGTCCGCAGACCGTATAATTCGATAATAAAGAAGAAAATAAACGTGATGAGATTTCAGAGACCCGACCGTTTGATAAAAAAAAACATTCATCTTGTAGCTCTCTACCTCTACATTTTTTCTTTATTTAATTTTCTTATTAGACCTACACATATATTCCTACTTCAAAAGCTATGACCGGACGGGATTCTTTTTAATAAAAAAAAACACTTTCTACTATATTTTACAAAAAATAAGTCGTAATGCAGAAAATTTTTATGGAACAATAAGCGAATTTGTTAGCAACATATTAATTTTGAAATCAATGAAATAATGAATGTTCTTCGGGTAACGTTCTCGACAACTTGTACGAAAGTTTGCTCTTTATGAAACAGTGATTTCTAAAGTTTAATAAACATAAACAACTTTTTGTGATAATCACAAGTGCAGTAGCCACCAGTGCATCAGTAATTTGAAAATCGGTGCTTTTTAGGAACATTTACAAGGTAAAACAAAAACTTTTGTATCGTCACATAATCATAAATATATACTTTCCATACCTAATTACAATTACCATAGCTTATCTGTAAATTCCAAAGGAAGACAGGGCCGCACATAACAAGCAGGTCCATGTCATTACTTAAAAATGGATGCATTTTCGCATTTAGGAACTTGGGGGAGTTCAGAACACAGCAAGCACATCATCACTGCCTTATTCATATCGAGCCAGCCAAAGCAGTTCAACCTTTCCCAAAAAACTGCAAGCAATTGTCATTAATGCACTGGAAAATAAGAAATTGGAAGAATATATAAATGCGGTGGGAGATATAATAACGCCAAAAAATATTTCGCTTCTCGGATTTCTAACAATAGAATATGTATTTACCTCACCAATGAAAAAATTGTTAACGACTTCGTATCTACTAATAATGGAGTTATCACAGTTAACCATCAACGTATTCAAGCAAGAAGATTATTAAACCCAAACATACGATTGATTATTTCAGATGTGTGTCCTTCCGTACCATTTAACATCATTGAAGCTGAGCTTGTTAATATTGGACTGAATTTGGCAAATCGATTGAATTTCCTTAAGACTGGCACACAAAATCGGAATATAAGCACATTTATAGTTTTCGTAGACATATTTACATCTCTCCTCATGGTCAAATCATAATACCTGAATTTCTGGACTTCAATTATGATAATACATCTTACCGAATATTCCTATCTTTAAACAATATCTGTTTTACTAGTAAACAACCTGGTTACACAGCAAATATATAATTGTTCTCACTCTAAAGTACTTCCAAATATGGTATTACTGGATTCAACTCCCAAATCTCCAGTATCCACAAATGAAGTTAAACCAACAAATATCCCCACTCTTGCCCATTTACAATCAAGCTGCATTTCTAATCAAGGTAACCTTATGGTTTCTAACGTAATGGAATGCTCGAACCACCATCTAGATATCGAGCCAGATTTTAATCCAGTAGATAAACCGTCAAACACATCACTTGGAATTACCAAATCACCAGAACAATCGCAAAGGCAATCAAATTTATCACTTGACATTCCAAACGAATCTGAACGAACTAAGACGATTTCTGCGGCTTGTTAACGTCAAATCTCTACTTCACCTGATTTAGAAAACCAAAAACCGGATGAAGAATCTTTTAGACGTCCGAAATCTTCAAAAAAATGTAGGACTAGGAAAAACGCTGAAGAAGTAACTCACCTTTTAGAACCTATAAAAGATCTCCTAGTTACTTTCAAACCACCGAATTTTATGAATTTACCGAATTATGTGATTTTATAGTCAATGCATCTGGGTCTAAGCATGCTGCAAGCATAGCAAGGAACTACACCAACGACCTACACAATTTGAATAATCTACTAACATTCGTTCATAAAAACATCGATAACACATCCGTAAAAAATAATATAACAAGGATTGAGAAAAAATTGACGGAAGATGCTGACCTAATATCAACAGACGAAGAAAGCGATATCTCTTCTCACTCTGGTTTTTTAAGATAAAATAATGGCTCACTCAAATTTTATTGTGGAACCTAAATGGTTTTTACACCCACCTACCGAACATACAACTCTTATTCAATAATTGTCACCGTTAATACTAAGCCTGCAAAAAACTCACCTCAAAGGAAATAAGCTTCCCAAAATTAAAAACTACACCATTTTTTGTAAGAATAGACAAGTTCAAACAATTGCTAGTGGAGGAGTTGCCATGCTAATCAACAATTCTATTGAAGCTGCACACAAGAAAACAAAAAACAAAGTTGGATTTCGTACGTATCAACAGTAAACTCATCCACACCACTTAGTATGGTTTGGGATAAAATTAGAAAAATAAAAGGATCAAGTTCAATCAAACACATGAATAACCTTAGCCACTACAATAAAATATTATCTGACAATAAAAAAAAACAGAAGTTTTAGCTGAAACCTACGAACAAAATAGCAGTGACGCTAATTACACAAAAGCCTTTAATGAACATAAAACTAGAACTGATTTGGTAGACGTTCTAATACGCGACGATGACAGCTATCTAAACGCACCCATATCATTACAGGAAGTTGAAGAAAGCCTCATGACCAATATTTCTGCAGAAATTGCCTTTTAGGGCCAAATCAATTTTAACCGAACTTTTTGAACTGATTTTTTCTTCCAAAAAGTGTCCTCCTTTATGGAGAGAAGCCATAATCATACCAATTTTAAAAGAAAACTATCCCAAAAATATTCCTACATCGTATCGTCATATTACATTCACATGTAGTATATGTAAAATACTTGCGGAAATCTTAAATAACCGACTCAAATGGCACTTAGAGAAACTAAATTATTTCAGCTCAATACAAAGTGGTTATAGAAAAGGTAGATCAACAACAGACAACATCGTTCCCTTGGAAACTGAAATCCATGAAGCTTTTCTGCATAACCAACACCTCGTTGCAATATTTTTTTACATTAACAAAGCCTTTGACACTACTTGGAGATACCATATAGTAAACACTCTAGGGGATCTAGGTATTCAGGGCAAAATGTTAGCTATTATAAAAAAAAATGTCTTACTAACAAAACTATACAAGTCAGAATAAATGGCAAACTATCAAGTAAAAAGATAATCCAAAACGGCCTTCCACAAGGCGCAATATTAAGCTCAACTTTATTTTAATTGCAATAAACTGACTAGCAAAACAATTCAATTTACCAGTAAAAGCGAGTCTTTACGCAGATGATTTACTAATTTACACAAAAAGTAAAGACTTGATTAATTCAAAAATATTTTGCAAAACTACCTCAACAAATTAGAAAGAGGGTCCATCACAACGGGGTTAACCTTTTTCTCAACAAAAACTCACTTTATAGTTTTTAGGAAAAAAGGCCAGGCCAACAATAATTTACATCTGATTGGAAAACAATTAGAACAGTTGGAAAGCGTAAAATTCTTGGGAGTTACATTCGATTATCAGCTGAAATGGACACTGCACATCAAGAACCTCCTTAAAACTTACCAGTCGAGAATAAACATACTAAAAATACCTTGAAACCAGTCCTGGGGAGCCACAACAAAATACTGATTAACTTATATCAGTCAATGATTCGAAGGAAACTTGACTATGGGAGCATTTACTACAACTCAGCCAGCAGCACTCTTCTACACAAATTGGATGTTATTCAGACCAATTCCCTAAGAATAGTTTCAGGAGCCTTTAGAACAAGTCCTGTTAGTAGTCTCCAAGTTATCACATCACAACCACCTTTATATCTAGGACGTTTATATTCATCTTTATGCTATGCATCTAGAGTTTCAGCATAAAAAACAACAATCCTTCTTTTTTAACAATAGTTCATGATACTAATACCATTCCTGGCACCCAGTAAAAATACTTACCATTTTATAAAAGGTTAAAGAGATCAGCTGACACACGTTAAAATAGAGTTCATGTGGGTCCCTTCTCATGTAGGCATACCATCCAATGAAAAAGTTGACGAAATTGCACTACACTCTATAGGGAACGAAAATCTACTTTAATTTGAGAAAGTTCCAGCTGCCGATTTCAAATCAGTTATAAAAGATTTTGTATAGGATATCTGGCAAAAAAGATGGGAAGGAACCAATACGCTTCTTAAAGAAATCATGCCATCAGTAAAATATTTACTTCCTCTTCCACAGAACAAAAAAGACCAGGTTGTTTTAAACAGGTTAAGAATAGGACATTGAGGCCTCACACACCAGCATTTGTTAAATGGAGAACCACCGAAGCAGAGTTTTACGCGTCATGTGCCTCTAACCATAAAACTTATACTATTGGATTGTACAAAGTGTTAGAAGAACAGTTAACAACATTCCGCCTAACATGAACCGCGCATTAAGTGAAAACTGTGAAAAAGTGCTCAAATTTCTGAAAGACTCTAACTTCTATCGTAAAATATAAGTACCTATTTTATGTTTTTTTAATATAAGTACCTATTGTATGTTTTTAGAAACCCCGCTCGTAACCCTCGAGGTTGATGCGGTAAAAATAAAAAAAAATGTACTTCGTTGGGATAAATAATTATAATTAACTCATTCTCATAAAAAGTCATGTTCTTATTCACTGCCAAGCATAAAAATTCGGATGACCCCGTAAATTGGAGTAATTTTTGATCTGTGTTTGTATAAGAATAATTTTTATAACTGACATTTCCTGTTAATATTTAAAAAATTTTTTAGTGTCGTCTCTACTTTAGATTTTACTTGATATAGCTGAATCATTGATGGATTTTGATCAGGAGTTTCTCAGTTTGAAATAAGAAAGATTAAGCTTGGCAAGCTTGGGATTTAGAGGCATGGCATTCGAAGCCCACATACCGCCAAATTTCAGTTATTCGACATTTTGTACTTAATGACCCCAAAAACTCCTGAGCGCAGATTTTTTGGAAGAATGAAATTAATGGGAAATATTTCTTGACGCTTCAATTGGAAAATAAGAAAAGTAGGGAATATTGTAACTAAAGAAAGAATCATAAAAAAATTTTCCTTGTGAACAAAAACTTAAAATCAGTCTAAAACTACATTTGTTGAGTAAACGATATCAGATAAATCAGAATATTGACGTCATATGCCAAATATGACCTAGATTGGGATTTTGCGCTGGAAAATTGTGCTGCATAAGCTAATAGTTAATTTTATTGACAAACTAATTCAAGTATGTCACATACTCAACAAAATTCCTTTACTTGTTCACAAAGGCAACTGATCTACCAAACTGACGAAAATATTATATTTATTTAGCTCGAAATATTACTTATAACATTTTCAGTACCTACGGATTTATCAACCTACCACATATTTATTTTTTACCTTCAACTGCGGGGGACATCCAGTCGTGTAATAACAACTTCTTCATGAATCTGACAACTCAATAAAGCAGAATGTCCGGCGATAAGACTAATAAATTGTCATACATCTACTTAGTAAAATACTGTAAGCTAAAATATTTTGACACAAACAAAATGTCTATGCATAATGGGAAATCACATTATTAGAGTTATTGAAAGTATTTGTTGGGGATTGGAGGCAAAGAGCCGGATTAAAAATTATAAGGAACTCACCATGACTTAATCGTGGACACGCACATAAAATCGAACCGCTTTTAAGAACTTCGGCCGTAACTGTTGCAGTCTCATAGGGTAAATGCACCAGTGAATGAAGACTCAAGACATTTTTGGACTTCACTGTACTTTTATAAACCATCCGTAATGATTTTTAGCTTCAGAAAAATTACACTTCGTGTTCAATGAAATAGTGAACACGTTGCATACGATAGTTACAGAAGTAGACAGTTTAGGACTTAGTAAAAAAATAAAATGTTGCATAATACCCCAGTAAATGAACGAATGCTACAATTGATTGAACATGGCTGATCCTATGAAGAAAATAGACGTTGAACAATTTTCAATCAATGATTATCCACGACAACACAACATATGGTGATACAATATTATTTCAGACAATCCCATTCATGTATAATAATTCCCATTTGTGAATACGAAAATCGTAGTTTGCTGTCGGCTAAATAGGAAGGAAGAGAGTTTGCAAGTGGATAAAAATATCGGATAAATTACGTTACCGTAGCAACCCTAGCATTTAGGTACTGTCTGTTTACCAAGCAATGCACGTCAATTTGACAATTATAAATGTCAAAAACAGAATGAATTAAACAGCATATAACAATTCCAAAAAGTATGTCTAAACATTATGGTTCTACTCTTTGTTCATTAAGTTTGTTAAATGAAGTTTAATTGAATTGAGTTTTTTATTCATGGGATTGTCTTACCAAATACCACGCGAGCTCA
Source organism: Galeruca laticollis (assembly GCA_963921935.1). Lineage (NCBI taxonomy): Eukaryota > Metazoa > Arthropoda > Insecta > Coleoptera > Chrysomelidae > Galeruca > Galeruca laticollis. The sequence goes on along the minus strand of OY998179.1, from coordinate 155,626,141 downwards.
GATTTAGCAGGATATTTTTTCCGGTGGTTTTCTCATACTTACTTTCATTGGCAATTTAACTCGATCTGTTCAGGCAAAATCACTCGAGCTACGCTCTCGTGATTTTGCCAGAACAGCTCTCGTTAAATTGCCAATGAAAGTAAGTATTCGAAAACAACCACAAAAAATATCCGGCTAAATCTGAGCTCTTGTGGTATTACCCCCGACAAATTTCAGCATTTCTGGACATTCGAAAAAACCACGTCTTATAAGCTTGGGTGCTTCAAACATTTCCACAATTGAAGTTTTCTCTTACCATATTTGGTCAACACGTTCTGGCCATTTGAAAGTATTGGAACCTGCTGGTGTCATAGCGCGAACTTCATATTTATCACCATCTGCATTTTCCACTACTCCATGAAAATATTTTTGGCTATACATTATTATGACATAAGCTCCAATAGTAATTTCTTGTGAATTATTGATTTTTGCTCCATTTTTATCCCTGTTGGTATCATCCTCTGGGGAAGATAGTATATTCCTTATGTTGCTCGGATTGATATTTTCAGAATATTTACGAATTTCGGGACACTCGTAGGAACCACGTCTAATAAGCTTAGGTACTTCAATCACTTCTGCAATTGAAGACTTCTTGTATCATATTTGGTCAACACAATCTGGTCATCTAAAGGTATTAAGAGCAGCTGGTGCCATAGCGCGGACTTCATATTTATCATTGTCAATGGTTTCTACTATGCCTGAAAAATATTTTTGGTTATACGTTATTATCACATAAGTTCCTACAGTGATATCTTGGGAAACACTAGGATTTTTATCTTGATTGCCAGTATCGATTATATCAGCCTGTAAACAGGTAACTTCTGTTGCTGGTGGTGCTTTGGTTCTTTTCGCGGTTCCTTTCGTAGTTGCTCCTTGTTTTTTTCAATTTCTCAGCTTCTTTTTTCTTTTTCTCAGATTCTTTTGTATCTGTATAGTCTTTCCATTTTTTGGAAGTGATGGCAAACTGCATTAAAGTTGCCTGTTCCCTTTTGCCACACTTTTTTTCAATATTTGGCCAATGAAGATATTGTAGCCATACGTCTCTTGTAGTTTTCGGCTTCTGCGGCTCTTGGTTATGGAAATCGACACTACTGATATCCATTACTACGTCTGTTTTATATGGAATCTCGAGTTCCTCTACAGCATCCAGATCATCTGTTTTACTTGTTTTTTTTTCTCGTAACCTTCTATTAGAGTATCATTATTAGTTATACTCTCTTGCTCGGTACCCTCCAATATATCTTCAGGATATTCAATTTTTTCTATAATAACGTTTTCCATATCTTTCGTTCTATCCACATTCGATATTTTTGTTGAATTGTCAGATATGTTAGCCGGATAGAGAATACCATCAATTTCCAACGGTAGGTTCAACAGGTCATCTGTTAAGTCTGTTGTGTATTCTTGTATATCCGGTATGTCAAAATTAGCAATATTCTGCGAGTTTTCTTCAAGGGCTTCTTCACATTCTTGGTTAAATCCATCAGCATTTCTCAAATTATTCGTTCCATCGACATCGGTTGCTTTTTTTCATATTTTCCAAAAGTTGTAGAACTGAATGTCCAATGCTTTTTCACCTTCATAGGCACTATTGAAATCTATCGAAGTTTTTGAATCTACATGATGTTTCATGACTTTCAGAACAGTTTCATATTCGTCTCTAGTGACAGAAACTTCCTTGTCACAATTTAGGTCAAGCTGCTGTCTCCTTGTTGAAATGCATTGGGAATAATTCACAGCGTCTGCACTTAATGAAAACAACCCACATTTTCTGGAATCGTTTTTTATGATTTCCGGTTTGATCAATTCTTCAAAAGCTTTTGGAAAAGGGGGGCAAAGGTATTTTTTGTAACTGGTGTATTGGTGTTCTGTTTATGTTTCAAAATGGTCTTTTTCCAGTGTCCTTTGAGAGACTTGAATACTGATATGTCACAAGATGGCAAGATATGTGTTGCAGTGGGCAGAAGGCAGTATTGTATCATTCTTTCTGTACACAGAAATTATATAAGTCCATATTGATATGCGATTTATGGCCGTCAAGCAATAGTAAAACAGGAAATTTAATGTTGTTTTTTTGAAGCCAAGGGACGAAAATATTTGCAATAAATTCGTAGAATGTTGCACTCGTCATCCATCCACTATCTGATCGGCCAATACCCCACTCCTCAGGTATAGTTTGTACAATATATCTTGGAATACGCTTGTACGGGTACACAATCATAGGTGGAACAGGCAGAAAATGTACAGAGAACTGTTATGCATTCTTTTTCTGGGCCACTAGCAATTTCTTAAAAATTCCTGTAATTTTTGGGAGCCAGAAATTTACAGTTTTGGGACAAGTCTGCAAACCGTTTTCATCCCTATTAAAAATTCTATCAGGCTCAGAAAGGATGTCTTCAACGCCTTCTCCAATTAAATATTCCTTCATCTCCTGAAACCATTTTCGAATATTCTCGTCTGTTACAGATGCTCTTGCCTTTGATATCAATTCTGTATTCCTTGTGGTTATTTTTGGATATCTTTGTAAAAAAAGATGTAACCATCTCCTACCCGGTCTATCATCCACGAATTAATTGGGCCTATCAACAGCTTTGAGGACACGTTGCACCTTCACCTCATCGGGATGCATGGGAAATCCTAATAGAGCTTTGGATAGAAACCAAGTTTCTAGAGTAGTTTCTTCTTCGGAGGTCAAAATGGTGGGAGGTTCCATTTTTCGAATCATGGGAACTTTTCCAGTGGTTTTGTTGAAAAGTGTACTTTTCGGAATCCCATATTGTCTGCTGACCGCATTGATGGTGATTTCCTTTTTTCTTATTGCTTCCACGGCCTTCTGGAGACAGTCATCGGAATATCGGAATCTTACATACTTTTTCTGATGTTCTGGCTTGGACTTTCCACCTTCCACAAAAAACAGAGAAAGAATAAATTGTTCATTCACTGGAGCACCATAGATCTATGTTATGATTAAATGAATGAACAAAGTCGTTCATTTACTGTATAGCAAGCTTAGTAGACATTTCCTGACGGAACTCGTGAAATAGCTTTTCTAAATGAGTATATAAGGATCAGATCGATGAAATCTATATTAACACGAAACATTCCAATGAATAAACATTTTGTTCGTTTACTGGGTGCAGCACATGCACCAATGAATGAACACTCAAACTATTGAATTTAATAACGATTTCGTTGTATTTTGAGGTTAGGTTTTCGATAAAATCAGTTGAAATCTATTATTTGATGTGATAATGATGACAGACCACACATCTCATTTGTTATTATCTTATCCTGTACTATTGCTCACCTGGTTATTGCTTAGTATCGTTCCAATAACAGATACGTTTCTCAAATTTTGTCAACAAAAACACAGCGGAACGTTCATTCATAAGAACTGAGTTGAACTAACGAAGTATTTCGTTAAGAGGAACATGTTGCACGTCATGAGGGATATTGCAGTGTTTGCGAAAAAGACACCATATTCTTAATAATTTCAGATATATTCCAATTTGTTCGTTCACTGGTGATGTTCATTCACAGGTGCATTCACCCTACATGCTTCATAAAACGGACATTAGGTCTCTCATCAGTTGTCAATCCTCGGAACAATTCCTCGGGTACCAACAGGCGGATGCAGACAACCGAGGCCTGATCTCGATATGTTTGTACGGAAAGCCAGGTAATGAAGGTGTGCGGAATCTTATACGTTAGGCTGTACGTATGGTTGCCGCACATTTAGGGAACAGAAAGATTCAGAATTGAACCTGGGAAATATGAACAAAATCAAACATTCCTCCCACCAACACAACATAGCATTATTTTACAGAACACAAGAAAATATGAAAAATAAGTATCCTGGAAATGAAATTTAGTACTACATGAATGGTTAACTCGCCTCTCATAAGGAGAGACAAGGGGCGCTACTAAAACTAACTTAGCATTAAAAACGTGGTTGCTCATCTTCCGAAAGAAGGGACAACGGGCATAATTTAACGAGCGGATGTGTGAAAAACGCCATTACGATTTCGCACTCTCGCGACTCGACAGATCCCGGTAGGACCATAGTGCAGTTCGGAAATACTTCCGAGCTGCAAAGGAAGTGAAGGGGTGCATTCATCTTTGATCAATACCATTGAACCAAGATGTGGAGGACTAGGAATATGTTCCACAGTCCATTTTCCTCTTTGGTAGTGGGTATGGAGTTATTCATTTTTCCACCTATGGCAAAATGATTCATGTAGGCTTTGAGCCAATTGCCAGCGTGGCAACAAATACGTTTTAGAGTCGGATGCATCAGGTTCTGGAAATGATGTTAGGGGTTCGAACGGCAATAAGTGTCCCAGAATGAGGACTTCAAAGTCAGTGGGGTCAAATTTTAAGGGGTTCATGTTCACCACCAAATTGCACCTGCACATACGAGTCTTTTCTAAGGATGCTATGACCTACTATTAAGTCCGAACAGAAATTTTGAAGCATACTAACAATACTCTCTCCATATCCTTGTAGATAAAGATCTATTTTACACTGACCTTTGGTTGAGGAATGAAGGGATGTAGAAGCCATGGACACTTTCTCTGGTTTACTTGGTGTTGCAGAAATCTTGAGCTTATGAATCATATTTTCATTTATAAAGCTTGATGAGTTGCCTGTCGTACCATTTATAGTAACAGGGATAACAACTTATCTCAAACAAGGAGGTATAGAAGCAATACAGTTAGAAAAATGAACAGATGTACCAGTTGCTTTTATTTTGCCCTTTTTCATACAAATTTTTTGCCAATGACCGTTGGTACCACAAGTTCTGCAAACTGTATTCTTCGCAGGACACTCTGTTTGAAAATTATTTTGAAGACCACGAAAGTAACACTTTGCATTGATAGCTGCAATAGTTTCTTGCTTTGTACATTTGTAAGATATTTCATTTTTATTTATAGCTGAAGTAGAGGAGCACTGGACAACAGCATTTACTGCCGATTATGATAAATATTGCCGTGATTGATACTGTGAGATTTCCATAGATCTTGCTTGTCTAACTGCTTCATCTAAAGTTAGAGTATGATTTTCTAGTAATCTTTACCTAATGATTGATGATTGTAACCCATCTATAAACTCATCTTTCATTCCTGTTGATGTCTGCAGTAACAGCTTTGAAGTTGCAGTCTTTTGCTAAGCGTTTTAAAGATTCAATAGTCTCTCCAGATTCCTGATTTCGAGTCATGAGCTCATGCCGCGCAAATATTTCATTCACCGGTTTTATATAAATATTTCTCAGAATATTAACTGGGAGGGGTTAAACGGACGTCACGCGAAAGGATGGTAGGTTAGCCATGGAAGATTAAAATTGAATGACTTTAAGTTGGAAACATCGATGGCATTTTGCTATGATAGCTCGAACCGTTTGTCGAGAGGAAATTACCCAGAAATTCTGTTGCAACAAACATATAGTGGTATTAGTGGTATAAATGCCAGGGTGACCAAACTTTTCATGGGTTTGTTGATTTATCAGGTCAGTCAAAGTATGATGACGAGGAAGTAAGGCTGGGTGTTTGGTAGTAAAGTCCAGAAACGAATTTTATAATCTGCCACCGACACGCATAATTTCTTGTTGATCAATAACGGGGGATAATTTGGCTAACCATTTGGGATATTACTGACCTGTCAATCAATGACAGTTCTAACCGAAATTGTTGTGCTTGAACAACTTTTACAAGAGAAAGTAAAGCTTGTTCTAGCTCGGATACGGCTAAAACACCTGTGTGCAGATAGATGTCTCGTATTGTGAATAAATATCAATAAGAAGGCTAAGGAACCTTGAATTTTGCGAGGCTTTTAGAATCAATCTAGGAAATGGTTATAAATATGACATGGCCCCTGCGCAACCATGGAGAATATATTTTCCTCACTGTAGGTACGTATTTATTCAAGGTTTACCTGCAGTGTTCCAGGACAGTGAGAAGGAGGTAACATGAGCCACGGAGAGCAAGCCCACCATGATGATTCCAGAAGATATTTGGGTAAACAATCGCGAAATGCAATGTCAGCAGGGGTAATGGGACCAGGAACATGCCACCAATATTCAGGGGGAACTCGCGTCTGGCGAAAAACGGTTTAAATGAATCCAACTGAATACTACTTTCAAATCACTTCAGTCGTATACGGAAGTGACGGTTCTAAGATCACGAAAGGTTTGCAATATGAATCTGACTAAATTGGATAATAAAAGAGCTCCACACAAGTCTGAGCGTGGAATCAATATGGATTTTATTGGAGCTATTTTCGATTTGACCATCACGATTGGAAATTGGATTTTCTCCTTTTCAGTGAATCGGATATAAATAGGGTCGCGTGTCGTAACTCTGAGGCATCGCGAAAGGTATGTATTTCGCCTGTTACCACATTAGGGGTCAATAACAAGCGAGGTATTTCGAATGTAGAGAGGTTAGGCATTTGCAGCACAAACTGCTGCCATTTGGCACATATATCTGGCGGAGCAACATCATCCGAAGCAGATTCTGCGATCCATAAACGCTGTATGAAGACCTTGGCAAAGAAAGAGAAAGGGGACAAGGAACCTAACGGATCATATTTTTATGCGATTTTAGACTTGATAGATCGCTTGGTACAAGTTGAAGGTGTAGCGTTATTGATTAAGACAAATACATCATTATGGGCACGCCATTGCAATCCCAAAATCTTCATAGTTTTGCCTGGATGAATAAAGGTAATATCTCGTAATTGGTGGTCATCGATAGGAATCGAATCTATTAAGACGGAGTAATTAGCTGTCCACTTACTTAACTCAAAATTTGCCAAGTTTCAGTAAATTGATAAGTTGGGTTTGCATATTATGTAGGATTCCTTTCAACGAATCTGCCCCAGCAATCACGTCATCAACATATTGGCATGTTTTAGATATTTGATACGCTAGGGTAAACCTCTTTTGTTCTAGATCGGCAAGATATAGCAAGAGTTTAATGACTAAAAAGGTGAAGTAGATCCATAGGTAACTGTTCATATTTGGAAAATTCGAAATGGTTCATCAGAGGAACAACGCCACGGAATGAGTTGATATTCACGTTGTGAGGGACAGAAGAGTGTTTCACGATACATCTGACGAATGTCACACAAGAGGACGAAGGTCTTCAATAGGAAATGCAAAAGAATGGCAACAATATGAGCTGAGAGTTTAGGTTCAATGAACAAGGTGTCGTTTAGAGAAACTTGGTTGTGTGTATTGGCACAGGCATCAATGACCACTATAATTTTAGGATGATTGCCATCCATTTTGACAACTGGGTGATGGGGTATATAATACGTACCGTTATAGTTGGCGTAAAAGATATAGTGCGAACTTTCAACTGTCGGCTTTTCGTTGGACTGGAATACGAGGATATCGTCTTAGTCCAGTCAATAATATAATATGAAATTCTCAGTTGACGATAAATTCATTTAATACTATAACTTCATCATCATAATCGTTAAAATGTATTTAATAATTTTATAATTATTTATTATATTTATTAACGATTTAGTATTAACCCGAATTTATGGAGCTCCATCTTACTTTTTAAGATACTTAGCGTTAATGTATAGAACAAAATACATTGCTCTAAGCAATATTAACCTATTTATATTTAAAAACATCATAAACTTGACACCAGGCAGCACTAACTTAGAAGAATAAGAAATATAAATTTCAAATAACTCAATATTTTTCATATCATTGACTGAACTATAACTAACATTTTTGTGAGTGCGTTTTTTATACGTGCCCAGGTGTTCACCTTTTAGTTGTTAGTCTGACATAAAGAAAAAGTGTAGTATTTTCTGAGGAATTTGGGTAAGAATTGGAGTTTAATAGGTTGGTAATTCTGTGCCTATTTCGGAGTGATGAATATCATTTCCTTTCTTTTTCGTCTGGGCTGTGGAGTGAGAAGAAAGTTCTGAAAAAAGTTGATCTTGTGGATTGTGGCGTTTTAGATTGTTGAGTTCGTATGCCATCCTGTTCAAGGGGAGCAAACCAGGAGCAATTCACGAGGTTCAATATTGTCGTTAGAGAGAAGTTTTAAGGAGGACCGATTCAAAAACCGTTATTACGGATTAAAATAAAAGGACTCACATTCCGCCATATTGGGAAGCAGCCCTCTCAATACAACGCGGTAACACTTTCGCTTTAAGCTATTTTTTTGTCGACGAATTTTTTCATGTGAGTTTTAGTGTCGTTGTCAAATGGTGTTTATTTTTTTTCAGTTGAATTATTTTGTGTTGTAATAGATATATAGATATATTATAAAAATATAAAAGTTTTTGCATCTATACTTAGTAATGAAAATTGAAATAATAAATATCCTTAGAATGTACTCTTTATCTTAGATTTGTTTTATACATTAAATAAGAAGGATTATTTCTCCAAACTTTTCTGATGGACCACAGTCTTTTCCTCTTATTACGAATTTTAGTTCAAAATGATATAGGTTATTCGTTCAATACTAAAAAATGCAATTTTATTACCTATACATATTTCCCTTTATATTTTAGAGTTTATTACTTTCAAATAAATGAAATGTAGAACTGAAATGGGATACTTGAAATGTTTGCTAATATAATATTTAGCTTCAAAGAAGCTTTGCAAACCTTACCTTGCTATTTCTTTGTAGAAAGCTTTTTGACTAATCATCCTTCTTGATTCTAATAATTATCACTCTCATTTATAATGGAATCAACAATAAACAACAGATTATAAATCTCTTATGGCGATCTTCATACATTATCGATTTGTTTTGAACGGTTTATAGGCAAAATCATCGATAATATATTCTTGTGCACGGTTGCAGCCACGATCGATATAGTATGTGTGTATGCTGGGTTGCAGCTATAGTAATCTGCGCCTGCGCTTATGTAACGTCGACATTCCGCGAAATTTTGAAATGTTCAATGAATTATTCCTTTCCCTTTAACGACAATACGCGGAACGATGCCGACGTTATTTCTAGATGCACTTTCCTTTGTTTATGGTTTATGGTCCATGATAAAAATGGTCTTATGTTGTTTAGTTTACTATTGGGATACGATTGGTTGTTAGTAGTCGCAAGTGAAAAACAAATGATAATAATATGATACTATTTTGACGGCACCTAGTCAAAATGGAAGTCGAAAACGTTTTCCAACTGAATTCGATCATTCATTTTAACGATGAGGATTTGTTGAATAAGCTCCAAAATGTGAACTTGTTACCGCGAAATATAAGATGTCCTACTGCACGCTGTCGAAGACAATATTCTCTTCAAAAACGAAGGACGGTGTTTTGGGACATATTTTACATCGCTCTAGGTGTAAACTTAAAATTAGTTTAGTGAAGGGAACTTCTTTTGAAAACTGTGAAGTGCCAATTCGTACAATTTTATATTTCTTATGACAGTGGGTATGTGAAATTCGGTCGTGGTCCAGTGCTATGTCAGTTGGTTGTAGCAAGAAAGCCGTAATTAAGTACTACCGTTATTTTAGAGACATATGTTCTGGGAAGTTGATTGAGGGAAACGATTTATTTTTATCTGATATGTATCACTGTACCTATTAGTAGCTACTAACGGAATATTTGTTATAGATAGTTATTTTAGATTAGATGCCATTTATTCTAGTAAATTTGGATTTGTTTTGAACTACACCACTTTACAGATTTCTATTAGTTACATTTGATTAGTTTTGATAGCTCAACTCTCACTTAGCTGAAATCAGTCATTGAGAAACTTTTGGCATGGCAACGATTGTTGTGATAAGTAGTAAACATAAACCCAAATCATATCGTGTTATCTTGCGATAACTCGTAATGGAGTATTTGAATTTGCTCAGTCATGTTTCAGTGCCAGCAAGACCATATACTCATAAATGCGCGCCGGTTCGACGTTTCGCGCGCGCGAATTGCGCGCTTCGCTGGCGATACCAATCTGCTTTAGTATTTCATACGGAAATCCAATCTTCAATAAATCAAATGATTATCCACATTATTATGAAATAATACCTGCTCAAATAGATATACTATCAGGAATTCAATCATAGTTTGGAAATGAAAAAATTGAGTGAACAGCTATCGACAGATTGTGAAAAATGCGCGCCGGTTCGCTCGCGATATCAATCTGCTCCCGTATTTCAAACGGAAATTCAATCTTCAATAATTCAAATGATTATCCACTTTATAACGAAAAAATACGTGTCCAAATAGGTATACTATCAGGAATACATACACAATTTGCAAATGGAACAATTCAACAGATTGTGCAATTCGCGCATAACTGATTTCAGTTAAACGAAAGTTGACCAGTATCGATTACTTGTAGGGTTATTTAATAGTTTACATTTTTTTAGTGGGGACGGTCACATCGTGCAAATTTATGAATCCGTGTTGACCAAACGAAAATATAATAGTGGACGCATGATTCCAGAACAGCTACTACTCTGGAAACAATAATTTCTCGTCACGTACTGCCGGGTACTGAAATATGGATAGACTGCTGGAGGGGATATAGTAGCCTCAAAAATCTGGGAGGTGCATTCCCTTACATACATAAGGAGGTTAACCATTCCAGAAACTGTGTGTGCACGAACCATATCGAAGGCTACTGGTCTTGCCTTAGACAATATTTGAGGCATATTGGGGGGATGTCCTCAAGATGTTTATTTGTGGATCAGTTTATGTGGTGGCAATTGTTTGGTCCCAACCCTAGTGCGCCATTCAACAATATTATCTAACAAATTTCGGCGCGTTATCCTGTGTAGTTTATAGTTGACATTCAGTTAGATTAGATTAGGTTAGTTTGAATATTCATAAGTAGGTTAGTAGGTTGGATGGGTATTCCTTCTATTTCGTAGTCTTTGCTCATACCTATATCTGAATCCGATTAATCGTTTTTCACTTCATAAGACGCATCTGAATCACTTGATGAAGAGCTCAATTTCATTTTCGAATGCTTAGACTTCATCTTGGAGGTTTTTCCTCCCATGCTAGTTAATTGATATATAAATAATGAAGATGAGCTGGCTCATGCTTTTGTTTTCCAACTCCCTTGCTAGAGCTATTGATGTTTCGTTTCACACTTTTTAACTTCAATTTCTTTTCCTCCCTCTTCTGGGTTTGTAGCTCGATTTCGTTTTTCTCAGGCGTGTTGGTATAGATTTTTGACCGACCTTGCTTACGAAATGACTTTTTCGGGTTTGTTTTAAGTGTTGGATACGGTCTTATGACTTTTGGGCTGAGAAACTGTTTATGTTGGTTTGTAGCTAAATATCCCACTTCATCTAAAACAGTCTATATAAGAGAGTCAAGAAGTGCAGTAACAAACTCTCTAACGTTATCATTTTGTATTCTGACATGAACTAAATCTTCGTTGCTTATAATGTGAATCTACCTGGTTTGAAGTTGAAGGCTCTTCAAAACTTTCTTTTTGGTGCAAAACACGAACACAATCGGAATCGTGAAACACAAGGGAATTGATTGACCAGATTCCACATTTGCGAAAAGCATTCGTATAGAGCGGAGTAAATGATAAGAGATAGGGATTAGCAGTAAGCTGAGCTATATAATAAACTATGATTACTTTTCCAGGATTACTTAAAATGTAATCGTTGAATGCTGTTTTACATCGACTCTTGAAAGAACCGTCTATACCCATATCAAGCGGCTGCATCTTGTGGGTGCATTACGGGGGAAACGATAATATCACAATTCCATTTTCCCTGCAATAATTTATTGCTGCCAATGAATCATACGTTTCATGATTGTCGACAATTAATAACACTTTGTTGTAAACGGAACTGTTCATATGTTTTTTATGTACTCAAGCACCTTAACAAAATGTCTGCATTCATCCATCCAGTCTTCGATGCAAAACCTACGGAACCAGGTACTGACCCAAACATAAATGCATCCTTCATTCGGTCCCTTGGATAGATATAGGTAGGGGGAATTGCTAAACCTGTAGCAGAAATAATTCCATGAAAGGTTACCAAGCTTCCTCGTTGAGCTGAAACGCATTGTCCAACTTGCCTTCGTCCACTTTGACTAATATCCTTTGGAGCTTGTAACACCGTTGTTATTCCTGTTTCGTCCAGGTTGAGCACTCGATGTGGAGAAAATTTGTAGTTTTCTTGGATGGCTGCATAGTTTTCAAAAAATAATTCAACATTTTCTCGATTAAATGCAGAAGTTCTTGAAATGCTGACATTTTCAGGCTTTCTATAAGATAGTTTTGGATGCCTTTTCATGAAGCTCCTCATCCATTCTTTGCCAGCATGTTGATTTTCGGACCCTTTAGGGGGAAATGTTTTATTGAGTGCACTTGCATACTGAAAACTTGAAGATCTGGCATTAGCATATGTTAAGCCAAGTTCATTGCTTAGGATGTTCCTATTCGGATTTTTCGGATACAGAGAAGACCTGTCTAGATGCGTATTTTCAAGATTGTGGATTCTCTTCCTCACTAAGTGATTCATCTCCTGACTCGCATCTCGGATTTTCCGTCCATTCTTCACTACTTCCAGAATGGCTTTTTTTAAGGATGCAACATTCATTTCGGCACGATCCGTTTTTCGTTTATACACTCTATCCATTCTGTAAGAAGAAAACATAATTGGTTGCCCAAAAGAATGAAAAATACAAAATAAAACCTTGAACACATATGACTCATTATTATTTCCACTTTTCGGAGGCACCTGAACATAAATATCAATTGATTTATTTCAAATTATCTCTTTTTAAATCTTTTTTTATCAGTCGGTACTCAATAGGTACTACCTACTGGAAACACGTATATATATACACTTTCAAACATATCAGTCAATTATATTGTAAAACTTAACATTTGCTCTCAAAATAGCAGTGGGGCAGATTGGTACACTGTCCCAAACTTCCCCTAGAAATTTGTCCCAGCCTGAAACCATTATTTTTCGCTGCTACATGGGTTTTTGTTTCTATGCCGTGAAATTAACCTCACATGTCTTAGATTATTGTAGACAAATATGAAAATCATCATGCACAAGTTACTTGCTTTATGATCTTATCTATAATATAATATCTTATAATACTTACTTTACACTCACAAATTTTTTCACACGTGATAAAATTTAAACGCGCTTCCAGATTCAATCATATATTACGAACATGGGAGTGATACTAATTAAGCAATACTGTAGCGCTGTAGCGGCAAGTTCTCTAAACGATGAGGCGGTAAGTTTGAACTGTCTCAATGTGCCCCACCCCTCTATATTATTTGATTTGTCTATGAATTAATTAATTGACTAACTTTCCTGCCAAATTTTGACGCAGATGGGCATTAATAAATTTTGGAGTCTCCGATCTTGCGATATATCCCAAAAAATTGCGATATATCGCAGGTGGGGCCGAACCTAGACGGAAATGGAGCAAGAATATATCTAATAGGTACAATATTTAAAGAAGGTTCGTGTATTTCAGGCTGCAGTATGAAATAGGGGGTTGATTTGGTTGTTTTCCTAAATACAGTTATTTTCAATTCAATATTTCTAGTTTCAAGTTGAAAATCTCCTCAATTGTTAACAAAATAGTCATAGCAGTACGTTACTGGAAATTGCATGACGCTATACATGTATCGTTGCCATAGCAAGAGAATTAATTTATTATTGTATTTTTCTAGCACATTGTTAGATGATTTAATGAAGGCTTCATAAAATGCCGATATTATTAATGTGATCTTAGACCTATTCTTTCTCTACGTCATTGAATATATCTGAAATGATAGCACGCTTTGAATACTACTCTATGGTTGAAAATGACTGTCAATATTCTCAAAAAGGACGAAAATTAATATTGTTTATCTCTATCCATTTTCAACATTATGACGTCATATTAGGGCATCCAAAAGAACGTGTGTCATTGTTTAAAATACATATGTAGGGGAGACTGGGGATACATTGGACAAGTGAATAAAATGGACACCTTCAATCTTTCCGCCTAAATTGCGATACTACTGCCAAAGTGCGAGCGTTCGAGTGTTGTTTTGGCGAAGAATCAGTTTGCTAATGCTCTTTGCCAAGTGAGGACACCTGTCGTTTAAATTGTGAATTTTTGTTCTTTTAAGGTTTTGTTAGCAGATTTATGGTAAGTGCTAACGTTTTCAAATGCGACATTGAGATTACATAATGTTAGTTATTTATGAGCCATTGATGATCATATTTTCTTGAAATAGTTTTTGTTTTTTCAAATAAATATAAAAAATAATAGAATGTAAATAGGGGACAGTGTCCGCTGTATCCCCAACTTGTCCATTTTGTCAACTCCTACAAACAACTACTAACAACTCTCCGTTCATTATAATTTTTTTTTGTTTCAGATGGTCAGAGAAAATAACCAACATGCAGTCGAAGATGTGATAAACAATGTAGGTAGCCTCAGAAAAGTGGCTGAACTCCATATTGTTAAAAAGTCCCGGTTAGCAATAAAATGAAATTCAAAATATTTTATTTGAGCCAAACTTTAAAAATCGACTGATATTTCCTGATACTATGGACAAAATACTAGAACAATATCTACTGGAAGATTCCAGTATGTTTTATGGACTCACGCCAAAAAAAACGAGAGATTTGGCGTTCCAGTTTGCAATAAGAAATTCATTGAAAGTCCCAGATTCATGGAAAACAAGTGAAATGGCAGGATCAGAATGGTTCTCGGCTTTTTTGCGGCGAACTCCAACGTTGTCAGTGAGAAAACCATAAGCCACATCTCTTGCACGAATGACTGGGTAATGAAACTCTTTCTATTTATGCATTACCAGAGTTATGCTCCAAAGCCTGCGATCGAGCTGCTACACCTGAATCGATCAAGTTAAGTTTCCGCCAAAGTGGAATTCTTCCATTAGACAGATATATATTTCAAAACCATGAATATTTGTGCTCCTCCGTCTCTGACCGTCCAGCTCCAAAGAATGAAGAAAGAACTAATAACATGAATATAAAAAGTACCACACCAACAAATAAAGACGTTTCTTCTACCAGTAGCTTTTTACCAGATGCAAATAACGATGAAAGCACATCGACTTATTTTATTCCCCCCGACTTAATTACTCCATACCCGAAGGCAGGTCCGAGAAAAATAGCTTCGAGAAGAAGAAAGAGAGGAAGATGCATGATTGCTACAGGAGGAGCTAGAAAATCGAAAAAAGTCACCAGCATTAAAAAAAGTTCACGCTTTGAAGAAGAAAGTCCTCGTTGGAAGCTCTCCATCTGAGAGCGATGAAATAGATGAAAATATTACACAGGATTCGTCTTCAGAATGGAACGAATTTGAACAAGAGGAGGACAAGGACATGAATAATGCTGGGGAAGGTGACTTCATAGTTGTAAAAGTTCCTGGGAAAACTGCATTATCGGGTAGAAATTATGTTGCTCGAGTAAAAGGCAAACTTCGGGATGGATTTGAAGTTCGTTTTTATTAGAGACTCATTCCATCAAATAGATCTCAAATAACGGATGAAGATTCTTCTTTTATATCTAACGAGGAAGTTGTTTCAATACTCCCAAAGGCAACAGAAGATACACGACCGCGCTTCAAAGATATGATATATTTTAACGTAGTTATTACTGAGTTTAGTTTGCAATAATTTAAGTATTTCCTCCAAGATTTACCTTACCTAGCTTAGTTTTATAGCATTTTGTGCAAGATTTAGCCTAGTTTTTCAGAAGTTTAAGTTTTTCTGCAATAGTTCTATGTATGTGATGTATTTTTTCATTTATATAATGTATATTTTATGATTGCTGGTTCTGATATAAATATCTTTTTGTTTCTGAGGTCCTAAATAACAAATTTCATTCTAATCAGCATATGTCCAAGATATCCCCTTAGCATGTCCATTGTTGCCCCAGATCTGAGGATAGAATGGACAATTGCCTCACCAAAGTCAAAGTACTTGGTTTAGAAATAGCCTCTTAAAAAAATAACGTTACGAATGGGTTGAAAGAATATCTCCGAAAATTTGGTGAAGGTGGATTACCTACAGAAAAAAATATCACTAAAAATCAAAAATTGTCCAATGTATCCTCAGTCTCCCCTACGTATTGTAAATATATGTTTCTAGTGTCAAGAGAATGAATGGAATGTATAAAGTTTGTGACGTCAGGTTAACGGTTAGTTAGATCGACTGTACGTCTTTCCTATTCAAATCAGTCAAAAAATTAACAAAAAAACAACCCAGTATATCCTTCAAACAAAACCATATTGACCTAGTCATTAATTTATTTATACTATTTTATGTTTGGAAAAGTCGAGCACGCAAAACGTTCCATTACTGTCATTAATTATAATTATTGAATATCTATAAATTACTTGTTGGGAATAAAGTCAAATCAGTGTTTGTACAAATAATCACAGCTCTTAAATAATCAATGTCTTCTTGGTTGACATCCCATCCGTCCAACTGACCGATAACTTTCAACTTAGGACAATGTCCCATCAATAATTCAACGGAAGTAGATGTCAACCACATCGCACAAGAAAACCACAATTCCTCTAAATTAACAAAATCACATTCCGCGCACAATCTGAACATATCACCATCTGTCATCCTTATAATCGAACCTACAGTAATCTTCCTGAGAAATGGCGAGTTTGTTAAGACAAATTTAATAACATCGTCAGACACATCGCAGTAACACAATTCCACATTCACTAAAGACATGAAGTACGTGTCTAAATTTGTATGAGTCAGCTTCATTTGAAAACATTCTAAAGTTTGTAGATCGGGAATCAAAAGACAAATTTCCGAGAGATCAAGCGAAGTATTTTTATTATGATTCAATTTAAGGGTTTGCAGTTGGGATCCTGAGTGTCTGAGAAACGTCAGAAACTCTGCTAAGTTACACTTAGTTAATTTCACAGTATTGAGTTTCCGTAATTTCACTAGTTTTTCGAGGACACCACACTCGGCTCCATCCAAATGTAAGTTTTCCAAGTCGGGACACAAATTTACGATGCCCTCCATTATGCCATGCGATGTTCCGGTGTCGTGAAGATACTTCAATTTAGTTTTGTAATCAGGAAACTTATTATGCAGTAATGAGATCGCACTGCCGGTGTAAGAATACGTTCGTAATGATATTAGATTTGGCAAATTTTTCAATAAGGACGATATTAATTGGACCCCGCTTTTTTCTTCATCTTCACAGATGTTCAATTTTCCAAAACTTCCTATACTTAACATCTGTAACGTGTTGCTTTTGAGACGTTTTATTCCGTTACCTAAAGGAGAAAAAAGAATCATGTATTTATTTAGAAAACAAAATGACATCCATTATTCAAATGTAACTGACAATATATTGAATAAAAACTTAAAGACTATATGGCACAAATTTCTATTTTATTAAGTTCAGCTACTAGTTTCGGCCTTCAATGGACATCTTCAGGCTACATTTTTTTGCAATTGAAAAGGAAACAATATTACTAGTTTCATATAAATTACCTAAGTAAACATAGCAGTTAGGCAAAAAACGGCCCTGTAAAGCGCTGTTTGAGAGGAAAAGTTTGGCAAATTGATAGAAACGGTTAATTTGGGAATTAAAAATTATATATGTGTAATATTTAGGTTGTAACATTCGCAGCAACACATTGTTATAGGAGTGGACTCCAAATATATTTGGAGAGGGGTAAAGATTGAACACTGGAAGTTGCTTCACAGTGTGGAGAATTTTAAGTTAAGATCAGAGACCCCATGGCTATTATCCAGATACATATTGTGACGTACAATTTAATTTAACTTTAAAATTCACCGGAACTTCTCGTACTTCACGGAATATTTGCCGGATTACTCAACGGAAGTGATGAGGTTCATTAAGCCACACAAAATAACGAATAGGTCTTCATGGGCAACAGGAAATCAGTGTCCAAATACCCCAAGTTCCACTACTCGTGTGACTTACCGACATAAGCGGGTATAGTACCAAAATATAACCATTTTCAACGGTAACATTTATAGTGTTTCAAATGAAACTCACGGTTTCTAGTTAATTCCACAATATAATAAAAGTTATTGAAAATTAGAGGTCTATCATACATAAGAATCCTCATTGTCCACAATTATATGGAACCGTTAAATTACATAACATAACGAAACCAATTAGACCTGTAGTTTCTTATGTTAATGCTCCTAATAATATATTGGCAAAGAGGCTCAACAATATACTCAATACTTACGGATATGAATCTCAGTACTCAATTATAAATTCAATAGAACTAAACAAAAAGTTGAAAGCAATCCACTTACAAGATAACTATAAACTCGTTTCGTTCGATGTAACTGATATGTTTACTGAAATTCCTCCTAAGGATTGCCTGATACTTGTAAGAAAATTACTAGAAGATAAAAATATTAATCCAGGAATAATATCAGATATACTTAATTTATTTGATGTATGCATTAATCAGAATTATTTCACTTTTGACAATAAGATACATATTCAAAATTAAGGTTTACCAATGGGAAGCCCTATTTCACCTATTTTAGCTAACATTTTTATGGACAATTTAGAATGAAAGATCTTTGGAAGTAATATTTCGAAAAATATTTTATTTTGGTATAGATATGTAGATGACATATTAGCTTGTTTTATGGGTAGTGAACTACAATTAGATGTATTTTTCAACCACATCAATAATTTACACTCAAAAATTGAATTTACATTAGAAATTGAAGAGAATAGCTCAATCAATTTTCTTGATTTGAAAATTCAAAGAGTTAATAATGTACTTAATTATTCAATTTACCGAAAACCAACACAGACTGATGGGACAATTGCATTCAATTCCAATCACCCTATGTCACACAGACTGGCGGCATAAAGTTCAATGATACATAGAGCTTTTTCAGTTCCTATGAACAGATGTAATTTTGATAGAGAGATTAATACAATTAGACAAATAGATCCAACGGTTATCCATTAAATATGATAAATAAGCTAATTAATAAAAAAGAGGAAAAAGTGGCATTACAACTAATATTTCCTAAACAAGCTGATGAAATGAAAACTTATAAAACCATCACATATGCAGGAAGTATTTCTAATAATATTTCAAAGATAATATCTTCAGCAACGAATACAACAATTTCTTTTAAAACAGAAAGTAACGTTAGTACAAAATTGTTAAATGTAAAAACAAAAATACCACTATTAAAGAAGTCAGGTATATATAAACTCAAATGTCCAGAATATAATGATGTCTATTTGGGTCAGACCCTTAGGAATTTTGAAATCCGACACAGTGAACAATTACGAGCATACAGGTTAGAACAACCAGATAAATTCCACTACGCAAAACATCTACTTGACACCAATCATTCATTGACACCTAACACAAAACTAGAAGTGCTGCATATTTGTGCAAAGGAACAAGAACTGGATTTCCTTGAAGAATTGGAAATTAGAAGACATTTAAGAAATCCACAATATGAAGTTGTCAATGAACAGTTGAATCTAGGGAGTTCTCCACCAATAAACTGTCTTCTTAAATGATAATTGTAAAGATCAGCAGATATAGTTTTCCTGGTTTTCTATATCATTGCACAGTTATACTGATCTTAATTAGAAAAATGATATCCAGGATATCACCATATCGCTAATAATATATAAGCTTCAATATTTGTAATATCACATCTTCTGCTTCTTTCTATAAACATATATTAAGTCAATCACAAGTTAGGTCACTTCTTGGTCTAGCCAAAAATAACTACTAAACATCAGGTAGGCATCAAATAAAATGTAACTTCTGTCATTCTGACGATGATATTGATTTATCGAAACAATTGTAGATTTTTTAGAATTTTCAATAACTTTTATTATATTGTGGAATTAACTAGAAACCGTGAGTTTCATTTAAAACACTAATATGAGCAGATTCTACGAAGTAAGAGTCGAGACAGTTAATTTCGGTAACATTTTTCATTCCAAATAAAATACTCGTTAAATATTCAGTTATAAGTGTATGCTAATTAAAATTTCAATTACTCATAGCAGACAGGTGATTAGAGTTATTGTTCTTTCAGCAAATTACATTTAAAACGTGGTTTGTACTGCTTTTTCATGTGTAAAGTGTACAAAAACAATAGCGGAATTTGGGCCATGCGCACAAAAACATTTCAACTATTAAAAGGTCTATAGACTGCTATAAAAATATAAAGCTGTGACGTGGGCGGAGTTTATGAACTTTCCTAATAAATCGAAAATTCAAGCAAAACTGCCATAATAGTCCAGTAAAATTTGTGGTTGCACCTCAAAGTGACTTGAATAAAGCTGAAAATCGTTTTAAGACATAGGGGTTGAGAATAACTTTATGTGCCTCAAAAACGTCGACATTTTGGAACATTCTCCAATTTTTGTATTGTACCTTATTAGGGCATTAAATTTGGCGTCGACTGAACTTCCCAAACTTAAAATACCGATGTTTTCGTAATTTAAGATGACTGTCTTAAGGATTATTTTAGGGACTGTGGTATGACGCAATCGTAATAACTTTTCGAGCTCCATCAGCCTGCAAAATCCAATCGAAATCGTTAGAGCCATCACAACGTTGCCACAAATATATGTCCCCCTAAGTGGGAATCATATGGAAAACATTTTTGTTATTAGTTTTAGGAATATAAGTTCTTCTTCATTAAAAATCATACATTATCTAAAACCTAGAATACAGTTATCAAATATCAAATTTTGTATACGAGATTTTGTCAAAATTACAAAAAAAATAATCAAAAATTACGTTCAAATATGTAATTATATTCATTCACAATAATAAAATAATTTTTAAAACAAAATAATGGGAATTACTCTGTAGTTACATGTAATCTATGATGCACTGGCAAACTAGTAATTTGTTGATAGAAGGAAATGTTGACAGTTAATTTCAAACCGCGTTAGAGTTTATTATACACATAAAAATGGTAGTGATAATAACTGATGAAGAGAAAATGGAAATTGTTTTGACCGTAGGAGATTACTATGAAACGCATAGAGAAGCAGCAAATATTTTTAATAATAGACATTCCAATAAAATATACCCCAATCATCTGTTACGAAAATAGTAAATAAATTCAGAACAGCTGGGAGTATTAAAAATAATTTTATTGGAAAACATCGAAAACTGGTTGTTGATAAGGATACGCAGTTTCATATATTGCTGTCTGTTGTAGCAAATCCAAAATTGTCATGGCGCAAAATAAAGTCGTTGTTACTACAAAATGTGAGCAAAAATACAGTGGCAAGGTTTTAAAAACTAAATAAGTGCAAACCATACAAACTAAAAATCTTACACACATTAAAAGAAAGGGATTATGATAGGCGCTTTGATTTTTGCTCTCTCGTCCAAGGAGAGTTAGAGGAGGACCCTTTTTTTACGAGGCATATATTTTTTCCGATGAGGCAACATTTTCGTCAAATGGAAATGTCTCGTCGCAAAATTGTCGCTGGTAGTCTGAGGAAAATCCCAATTTCGTGTTAAAGTCTGATGATCAATAGTCGTTTAAGACGAGCGCGTGGTGTGGCATTTATAATTACAAATTGCTAGGACCTTTTTTCTTCGCGAATCAATGAATGCCGAACGTTATTTACAGTTTTTAGAAACTCATATCGAAAAATTCATGGACCAACTACCCTTAATAGAACGTCAATGTATTTGGTGCCAACAAGGCGGTGCCGCATGCCACAGTACAATGAATGTTAAGAACTATCTTGAAAATTTGTTTCATGGAAAAGTTATTCACAGATATTCTGATCTCTTTCGGCCTGCTAATTACCCTGACCTAACCTCCCTTGATTACTTATTGTGGGGTTATCTCTAACAAAAAGTTTACCATAAAGCGCCGTTTCAAGATATAGAACCATTTGGAGAGGATAATTTTAGAAACATGTTAAGAAATTTCTCCATATAAATGATAAGGAATATATTACTTGGATTTTCCAATAGAACGAATAAGTGTATTCAACGAGAGGGTAAATATGTCGACGCATTAGTATGAGCGAAGATTAAATTTGTTTGTTTCTAATATTAACATAACGTTAGTTTTATAACTTAGTATTTGAATGTATTTTATTTGCAAAATAAATGAATATGCACTCATTACGCGTTTCAATTTTAAAATTATTAGAAAACATCGAAAAACTAAAGGATTATCATGTGTTTCGTAATCACAAGAGATAAATGTTCATTCAAAATAGAAATAGTAAAAAATTCAATAATCTGGAGTTTTAATGTAAATAGATGTACTTGCATAATTAAACGTAGTTTTTAATTCTGATTAATTTTTTTGTAACATTTTTCGATATTGTCACATTTTAAGGTACTTTACTCTTGAGTAAAACTCATACTTTCTGACAAACCTCGTATACGACTTAAAACTTTGATATTTGACGAAAGTATTTTAGGTTCTATATAATGCAGAACGTTTTATGAAGAATAACTCCTTTCCTAAAATAAATAATGAACAAGTTTTCCATATTAATTAAACTTAGGGGGACATAAACAGGGAACATTACGAGGAAACATACGTTTTTTTTCTGTCAATGTCTTAGAAAGAGACAAATACATATAAATTCAGTTTATTATTCTGTTTCGCTAACAGGAGATCATAAACTCGAAAACGTGCAACAACTGTATGTGTAAAGGCGTGATGGGAGTGTACTCCCACCACGTGTAAAGGTATGTCTGGTAGGCACCGCCTTCGAGAAGCGTGCGAATACAGATGTGTAATGTGGAGAGTTTAGCTCATTAATTGAGAAAAAATAAGATTGTAGTAAACTGATATCTTAATGCAATGAACAATAAAAAAAATCAACATTGCTTTCGTTTATCCCTTCATGATTCATTTACAAATAATTTATTCAATAGTAATAATCTTATTCACTATATTGAATCGGTTTGTATACGCTAATATGATTTCAACAATAAATTACAACCTGCCTTGTAAGTATTTGAAATTAGTGCCACTAAAAATCACTGGAGGATAGCGTTGATTGATGACTCATATCAATCAAGGGCGAAAAGCTAAAAAAATTACTTTCGTTGATATTGAGGGTACAATAAATGAATATAAGCATAATAATTCTCATTAACATCATAAGGAATATTCTATGGCAACAAATACAGAGTCCAAAAGCGACAATATGTTGTAAGAAAACGAATGAATTCAGTGTATCGCCGTTTTCTTTAACAGGGTATCATAATATAAGAAATAAGTCGTATGCTAATATTTGTTAATAACTGTCTTCTACTTACAAAAATATCTCAATATGAACCGCCTGTTTCCTACGCTCCTGATAGAACGATTTAGTGTACAGCTCTAATAATTCAATTTTCACCTATTCCTTCTCTTCATTTCCAATCCATGCGTTAGAATTGTAAGTGCCCTCAAAATTTTCCTTTTTATTTGTGAGAGAAATCAGTCAAATTTGATTTCAACGTAAAACGATAATCCCCTCACGGTCAACGAGAAATTATAATGGTCACATGGCGTTACCAGTGTGCTAGAGGAAGACAATCGTGAGACAGAGAATCAAAATCCAGCGTGGATTATTATACCAGACGAATACGAATCGCGCGTGCGCCTCTTGAAGATTATTAACTGTGCTATCTGGGCACTTCACTAAACGTTTGTTTGCGAATGAGTAACGATCTTTTGAAAATGTTACAAAATGTGTATGGAAGTACACCATAAAGTGCAAATTGTAAAATGGTACTACCATGGTCATTCATATCGAGAAATGGCAGAGAATTTGTTTATTGTGGCATTCAAAAATGCTCAACCAATTAGCAAAAAACTAGTGAGAACTGTTATAAAAATTTTTGAAGAGCATGGATGTGTGAATCCTGCTTAGCATGCACCGCGTACACAAAATCGTCAAACCCAACCCCAAAAAGAAGAAAGAAATATTTCAATTTGTGCCAGTGTGGAGAATAATCTCCTACAGTCGTCCACTCATTTAGCAGAGGATTTTGATGTTGATCCGAAAACGATTCGGACTGTAATAAAAAAAATGGTTATCGTAGTTTCAAACTGAAAAAGAGCCATGAAATTTTTCCAGACGATTAATTTCGTGGAATGGAATTTTGTGAAATAATTATGGAAAAAATACAATTGGACACAAACTTTTCGAAAAATATTTTGTTCACACATGAATCTACTTTTCCCATACACGGTGCACATAATTCATCCGTTATTGGATATTGGTCAAGGACAAATCTACACAAAGATTACAATAGTAGAACTCAATATCTCCTAAAGTTAAATGTTTGTGCTGGAATATTAGGTAAACATTTGATTGGGCCATCTTTTATTGACGGCAATTTAACCAGACAAAAATATTTGGATTTGCTGGAAAATCAAATTACTCCTGCCCTTATACAATTAGGTGTTAACTTCAATGATATCTGGTACCAACATGACGGTTGGACATCACATAATTATCGACTTGCAATACATTTTTTAAATACACAATTTCCCAATCGGATAATCTTCACGAATGGTAACATAAGATAACCTGAGAGATCCCACATCTGGCTCCCAACGATTTCTTTTTCTAGGGTTATGTAAAATCGAGAATTTATGGATTCCAAGAAAGCAGAGCCACTTCTCTAAATGAACTAGGGGAACAAATTTTACAAATTTGTATGCAAGTAACACCTGAAATGCTCATACGTGTTCGTCAAGAGTTTAATAACCGTCTCGGTTACTGTTTAGCTCAAAACGAGGGTTTATTCAAACATTTGATTTAAACTCATTGAATAATTAAGAAGTTACAACCTCTTGAATTATCATAATCAAAAGCTTCTTATAGCTTGTTCTCACTTTAGAACAATGCATTTTACAATTAATATAAATATACAATGAAAATTGGCGACACTGTTAGTTAAGTTGGCATTGTGGGTTTGGGCATGTATTTTCTACTTTATGAGTTCCTGTTAGTGAGAAATAAGAATTGAGATATTTGGAAACACATATTATTATTGATACAAATCAAAATACGACATATTTCGCATGTTATGTTATCCTGTTAGCGAAGAAGAGTAATACACTGAGTTTATGTATGTATTTTGTCTCTTTCTAAGAAATTGACGGTAAAACGTATGTTCACTCGTAATGTACCCAATACTTCTAATTGTGGCACAGCGACATAATACCTAAAACGAGGTTCCTGTATCTTAGCTTAGAGTACAGCTAGGATGCTGAAAACTTTATTGTAGCTTCACCTGAGCGCCACAGGTCAACTCACAGATCCATTATGATCAGTGAACGCGTTCCTTTTTTTTGGCTTCCTGAGAATTGACATTTTATTGGAAAAAAATTACTGTGTATATAGAATGAGTTTTCATGGTTTGATTTACATGACGTAGACAGTTTTTATTGGGCGTTTTCAGTGTTGTGGTTTTTGTGTGGATGTACTTACGTTATTGAGTAACTACCGTTGCCTGTGATCAGAATGATTTTACTTTCGAAAATAAGGTATACATTCTAAATGCAGGTTTACCATTAGGAAATCCTATAACACCAATTTTGGTAAATATTTTTATGGACAATTTAGAAAGAAAAAATTGAATGTAACAATTCAAAAAATATCTTATTGTGGTATAGATATGTGGATGACATATTTGCTTGTTTTATAGCCAGTTAACGACAATTAGATGTATTTTCAATTATATTGATAATTTAAACACCAAAATAAAATCAACATGAGAAGTTGAAGAAATGGTCTCAAACAATGTTCTTGATTTAAAAATTCAAAGGGTTAATAATGTACTCGATTATTCAGTTTATGGAAAACCAACACACTGATGTTTGGCTTCACAGAAAATATGACATTATTGTCATATGTTCCAAAGAAAAGCAAAGCCGTTATTATTGTCTCGCCAATGCAACACACAGCATGTTTTGACGAAAACACCGATAAACCAGAAATTATAAGTGATAACAATGTCACCAATGTCGACGCTCTTCATGAGAAATGTGTGGAACACTCCACAAGCCGGGGCTCAAGACGTTGGCCTATGGCCTTATTTTTTCGAATCCTTGACATAAGTGGTGTAAATGCACACGTTGCGCATTTATCATTCGAAAATGATGAAAAACTATAAAAAGCAGATTTTATGAAAGTACTAGCCGATGAGCTAATAAGACCCCATTTGATAAGACGAATGAATAATCCATGAATTCCTCGTGATATTCGATGCAGCATCAGCAGAAATTTAAAAATTCCCGAAGATCTCCTGGAAAACGTCGACGAAGAGAAGTTAGAAAAACGTCAAGTGTGTTACACCTGTCCTCCAAAAATTAGGATACCGGCGTTTCATTTGTGGTATATGAGCATAAAACCAATTTACTTAGAATATTCTTCAAAATTGTGTCAAAACTGTAAGCACAATGATTGATATTTTCAAGTGCAGCAGTTTTTGTGAAAACCCATTATGGACTATTATTTCATTCGTTTATTAGTTAGTTTGTAACATTGTTCACTGCATTTTAAATGGAAAAATTAAAATATAGTGAGTAATTGAGTTGCTTATTTCCTTAATCGAATGGCGTAATAGAGCAATCGATATATGACATAGTATCGTAATTATATAATTTTATATGGAATCATATTATGAAAAAATTTGAAAATTATGCGGTCCTGGCCAAAAAAATGTAAATTCTGGCTTGTAGTGAATGCATTGAAAACATTATGCAGTACCATGTACTTTAACACGAGGTATCCATTTTATTGTTCAGTTTAATGAAATTCTTCTTATTAAATAAATTTAAATAATTTCCTAGTAAAGTATTAGAATAAAAAATGTTGGGTGAAAGTTAATTGCCTCATTATTTAAGGTGAAGTTATGTGCTGGCAGCAATTTAGGAACATTTAGTTTCATTTTAAAAGCCTCATGAGTAGATTCCATACAGTAAGAGTCGAAACAGGAATCTTCCTTTACAGGTGCTTGAAATATAGCCAGGAGAAAACGGATACATTTTTCAATAATTATGTCTCAATATAAACCAATTTTCGAATATTTTAAGACATATTCAACGTTTATTTACAAATATATGACACATACATACCATCGAAGAGTGTATGCTGCACGTTACAACTTTTTGCATCGAATTATCTCGAGAACCGATAGTATTACCAAAAAAGGTATGTATTATTTTTTGTGAGAAATTCAATTTTTTTTCAATAGAAGTGTTCATTAACGATGTCACCCCGAATTACATTTTTGGCGACACATACATTGATAAGAACAAAGATATTGCTTGGTAAGAAATGTTTTGTGGTAATTACGCTTGCGATATTTTGATGTTTATCAAATGCGGGATTCACTTTTTTAAGTCTCTAATGCTAATAACGTTAGCGCTTCGTGTAATTTAAGCTTACGTTGTAGTGGTAAACTAAAAAATCTGATTTATTATTATTTAATAAAATAGTTTTTTGAATAATATAGTCAGTGACCTGATTGGTATTTATTACTCGCGGTTTCTATGGGCACGAGTTACAGGAAATAAAGTTCAATATCTTACGGCTGCCATAGAAACAGCAAGTAAGCTATTCTTTATATATTGCGAAAAAAGTAATATCATAACTGGTGAGTTTTGTAAAAGATATTTAATAAACTTAATTCGAACGAGTGAGTTGTATTATTTGAAAACATGGAAAATAGTTCCCCTACAGAAGTCATTACAACGTATCGATGAGTGTTATTATAAATATGGCACATAACTGTCCTGCGCAGTAGCGCCAGTCCATCGCCTGAGGAAGGTGCTATAGAACGAATAGGTCACTGATTCAAACCGATTCACCGCGATTCCGCCGGCACCGTGGACGCCTCCACCAGAAGAAATCCCGCCAACCCACATGTACTGCCGAACTTTTCAGTTCGACAGTTCATAACACACTAAGAAGTGTAACCGATTGTTTCTCTCGAAACAATCTCCATATTTATGAAAATAAATTCATGTAGCTAACTGTGTTTATTTTCAGATTACAATAATCAAGCTACACCATCCAAAAGAGGAAAGGGGGGACATTTATCACCCAGGTAAATATAAAACTCCCGAAAGCTAATAAATCAGGAAACCTTCAATTAAGGAGGCAACTCCCTCCGGCAGTGAGTCAGCTGTAGGTGTAAGCTTTCACCCACAATCCTTCACAACATCCATGAGCAACAATGTCCTTTAGACATACACGCAGCAGTAAAACTGCAAACCCGCTCCAACTTCTACTTCTGTATTATATCAAGCAGAAATACAAGCATAGCACGACTTAATCGAACCCTCTCACCCCAATTTCAACCCCGTAGCCTATAAAGCCCACTTAGACTTATGTAACTCCCCTGAAGGTCAAAAAATTTTT
Organism: Galeruca laticollis; assembly: GCA_963921935.1. Classification (NCBI taxonomy): domain Eukaryota; kingdom Metazoa; phylum Arthropoda; class Insecta; order Coleoptera; family Chrysomelidae; genus Galeruca; species Galeruca laticollis. The sequence continues at coordinate 155,597,719 of OY998179.1, read as the reverse complement.
GGAGAGCTTTATAAAGATCATCCCTCTGTCATTGCAAAAACACAAACACCCAACAAAACCAATTCTCACTCAACACCATCTTCAACCCCACTTGTTTCCAAGATAGAGTTTCCACTTCTTACACCTAAAAAATACAATACACCATCTCCACAATCTTCCAAACAAACCCAATGTCACTCAACGCCACTTTCCACCTCTTCTAAACAAACACCCACCAAACAACCACCCGCACACAATCACACTTCTTACACATCACCCACCAGGTCTTACGCTTCCTTCGTAAGATCCCAATCCCCCACACCCTCAGCGATCCGACAACCCCACGTCCCCGACGAGGATTGATTCACCCTCGTCGGCAAAACCAAGACTAGCCCTACATCACCAAACGCCACCAATAACCCTACAGCAACCAACAACACCATACCAACACGAACTCTCAATCTCCGGAACCTCCCAACCCAATACGCCACTCAAAAATCCCTATCCATACTTCTGAACACCCTAGAACTCCTAAATGGCCACATCCTCTATTTGAAAGTAAATTTCAATCGATGCGGTTAACTTAAGACGTCCTCCCCAAAATCAGTCTCAACTATTCTGAGACAAATCCACAAATCTACTGGTGATTCTAAAATCACCATCAACGTCCTCAACTCCACCGAACGTCCACCCCGATCAGCAAACAAAACCCTCATCCCCACCTACTCATTCGTCTGCAGGAATGTAGACCCCACGATCAGCCCCCAAGAATTCGAAGTAATTCTTCAAGATAATCACATTCCGTACCTCAAAACTTGGCGAATCACCGCCAAGGCCACCAACAAGCCCACATCGATGTTTCGCATCGGTACCACTTCCGAAACCCACTATCACCAGGCTCTCACCTCCGGCCTCTCATTTCATGGTCACTCACATCAGTGTGAGCCATGCAACACTTATCCACTGCCCCCAGTTTCCAAATATTGCAGTCGATGCACGCAAACCGGAAATTCCGCTGATTCTTGTCGGTCTAAACTGATATGCCCTTCTTGCAGCCAAACAGGCCAACGATCCGAAAATTGTCCCAAGTCCGAAACCCCCACATGCACAAGTTGTGGTGGTCCTTACCCCGCCTTCCATCCTAGCTGACCCCACAGGCTGTCGACAGCCAAAACCCCTCAAGAGGCCACTACAATCAATCTTGAAAAGCCACCAGCTCCTCACGATCTCTCAACCGATACCTAAATCTTAATTGAAATTCTCACCGTCACACTAATGAATGCCACCTCTAACTCAAGGGACGTCATAGCCGAAGCACTTCGCCATCTAATTCCTTCCTTTTATCGACACAACTGTTCTATAACCATTATAGGCATTCGTGCTCACTTTGCTTTCACTCCCATCAGGAGCGAAAGCGATTCAATTTGATCCGCGAGCCCCATACACCCCGTCGGTGCTGCAGGTTTTTCACGTTTCTTCCTGTAGCATAGAGAATTTATTCACTAGCCAAATGTCTCCTAGTCACTTTTCAAACAATTTAGAAATGAAACTCAAAAATCCTAAAATAATTCTCAACTCTTCTTATTAACTCTCATGACATCGGAGACACCCAATCCCAAAAACATTTTCAAATTTCCAACAATTTCAAACACCCACATCATCTTCTCTTAACTATCCACAACGCAACGTGGTTCGTCTTATTCATATTCGATATTTACCAGCCACTCCTAAATCCCCCATCCTGTACACTTCTAAAACCACGTTCTCACAAAAATCACCGAATTTCACTGCTGATTGTTCCTACCTCCCTCTCCGGTTGATTTCTAGCAAAAAACCAGCTATCTTCCACAAACAAAATATAACTTCGAAATTGCTACACACTTTTTTTCTCAAATTTTCCATACACTTTTCCAAATCTGAATTTTCAGTCACTCTTCTAATCCAAGCCAAAGTCAACTCGCGGACACAAACCACCAACAAAACACCCCCAACCAGCCCTGCAGAGGAAATTTATCCTATATCAGGGCCAAACTCCAACACAAACTACCCCAAAATGAAACAAACAAACCCTAACTTAGAAAATCTTCGAATTTTTCCCTCTCTCTCTCTCTATCTCTCTGTCCTGCGCAGGTGAAAAAACGAATCGCATCGATTTTCCGAGGATAAGATTTTTGTTTATCATCGTGTATAGATGGTGTTTATTTTGTGTTGTAGTTAGCATTATGCCTCTGAAAAAACTCTATTTAAAAGTATGCAAAGTCCAGTAACTCCTAAAAGTACCAATAAAATATGTAAAACAGATAAAGCAATGTACATACTTACATTTGCTTTTGTATCTCATGGAAGTATAAATTGTTTCAGGGATTCCAAGAGACCCTACCAACTTATAAATACCCACCCTTTCAAACCTAAAATTGTTTTTTACATCATATTCTTGCATATTATTCAAATTCAATTCAATAATAGGACCTTGAGGATTTTGTATTTGATTTTGCTCCACTCCAAGTATATTATGGAAGATCACATATTCATTAGCTCCAGCTAAGATCACCACTTCAAGAACATACTCAATTAAATTCAATTTTTTTTATATTCAAATAGTAAGTTTACTTTTTTTATATTTTAACTTTAAAAAGTACACAAGAAAACATTGACAGCGATAGCTCTTATTTTCAAATCAATTTTATTCAGAGCGTTATTAAAATAGCGCAACATAAATACCACACCGCATGCACTATTGCAATTGGCTATATCTCTCTACTCTCTTTAGAATGACAAAGGAAAGTTTATGTAAAAATCCAGCTTTCCCTTATTTCCCAAAATTCGGTCATTTTTTTTGTCTTTATTCCCTGTACTAAGTCCTAATTATTTCACACAAATGTATGTTTACCTGTGAAACAAGCTTCTCCGCTAATGTCTAACACTCTCAAATGTTCCAACATCAATATCGCTTCAATGACGTCGTCATTTGCCATATGAGGGATAAACAAACTCTTCAGACCTTTCAAACTTCTTACAAGTCGACTTAATAAATCCGGGAAATCCCTCACCCAAACACCCTTCAAATTGAGATGCTGCAATCCTTGTCCACGTTCAATAATCACTTTGAGAATTTTGTCGTAGTAGAATTGGGGAAACATTCCCGTTTCCAATTTTCCGACATCCTCCCTAAGTAATACTGCGATGCTACTGAATCGAATACTTGCATCTAAATTCACCGAATTAAGAATTATTTTTAGCAAATCCTGCAGAACTTCGAAAGTAGTTGATCTTAAGTAATTTGAGACTATTCCGTAGTTCTTTCGCTCGTCGTCGGAGAGGACGTAAATAAGTTTATTTGAAATGATTTTCAAGCATAGAAGTTTCAGGGACGATACTAAAATTCTGGGAGACATCACTAAACACTGAACAGCTGGTCGGATCAGGAATAAAGCGGTTACTGAAATATTTTTAGACGCGAAATGGCAGGGTTATTTTAAAAATAATTTCAAATGTTGTCGTTCAGTTTCAACTTTTATTTGAATTGTTTACCAATAGGGAACTAGTAATAAAAATACTACCAAAGCTACCATCTACTTGGTCCAATTTTTGGAGTAAGGGTGAAGAAATTGTGTCTTTTGTCGAACTAAACTAGACATGTATCAATAAGAATTTTGTTGCCTGGCAATTTGACGAAAAAAACTGCCTCTGAAAAAACTACGAGTCCGTGGGACGAGTAATTTTTTCTGGCAGTTTTTTTAGTTGAATTAACTAATGGCAACAAAATTCGAATTGTAAATGTCAAGTGTTTACTTCGACTCAAAAAAAGCTGGATTGTAATTCGGTAAGACAATTTAATGAATATGTAAACCAATAAATTAAAAATTGAGATGTTAATTATTTCATTTAATTTAACGGAAAAGTACAATTGTTAATAACACAATTATTAAAAATAGCTTGATTTTCAGAACTTTCGTGTATTTTGTTAATATTTTGCTGCATGCTAGTATTTTGAGCGGCGGTAGTAACTGTTTCCTGGATGGTAGTACGGATGGAACCAATGATTTATCTATGAGGTTCTTCATCTAACTGAAGGTACAGTTTTAATGACGATGGGTTGCTGTCCCGTAATTTTCATAAGTTTTTGTTCACCTATACCACTCCTGGTTAATTCAGTAACGTCGGCAGCTCGATTAGAATGGTTCGTAATTTTCACCTTCTTGATATTAAGTCCAATATTTTTCGCCAAAGATTTGGTCCATTTAGATATTTCGTTGATCCCAATAGGAGAATTCTTATACCATCCTTTTGAATTCGTTTTTTGCCAGAAAGGGATTGGAGTTAAAAAAACTTTTCACATGTGATATGGTTTCCCCGTCTTCCCATTATTTGTTTAAACAATCTTACTGGACACACAAAATCTTCTGCAGTGTTTGCTACCAACCATTTACTGTCGGCCATCTTCTGACTTCTCTCTCGTGCTGTCTTCGTAAACAGTGGGTTATATTCAACTCTTCCGGTCTCTCTTTCAGGGTTGTCTGTCTCGATTTTAGAATAGAATACCTTATAAGTTGCTGCTTCTCCGCCTTTACAAGCCAATTCATACGCAGCAATGTGATAAAATTTTCTTTGGAGGCCTAAAGGTTCTCCATCACTCCAGGACAGTGCATTAGAACTCACCTTCCTTTTCTCTGGGATTGCTTGTAAAATTTTGCGTTTTGTGTTGCGTGCATTTCTCACTTTCTTAAACTGTATGTCCGTGAACGGATTAAAAATTCTTTTATAATCTTTAAAGTACTTCTCTTGTAACATTTATGCTGATTTGTTCCAAATCGTCTTGACTTCACTCTCTTTATAATCTTCTCCATTGTTCTTCTTCATGTTGCATGCACAGTCCCATATAATAGAAGCTAACTCTTCAGTGGAAATTTCTGCAATGAGTTCATATTTTTTTTCCAAACAAAACATCGCAAATTGTCACCACATTGATGTAGTTGAATTCACAGTATTGCGAGGCATATTATCATTGATGGCTTTTTCAATTTCTCCACTCGAAGACTCTCCAAATCGCGACATTTCCACACAGGGGGTGTGCACTTAGGTATACTTATCAAAAAAGTTACGCTTTCTTCGCGCCATCTATATCTGTCACGAAGAACAAGTCAACTTCGGTTGCGTTATGCTGAATAGCCCTAGTAGCTGAGGCCTTCAAATTGTGGAAGAATTTCGGTCGCGTTAGTTCTTGTCCACAGACAAATAATTGAGGATATGCATTCAAATTTTGCCATTTTGATTGATTGCATGTTGTTTGGTTATTAATTTATTTTATTCATTGATTTAATTCAAAATGCCAGCCCCTCAAGAACGTGTTATTCCCAATTGCTTCAACCAAGATCAAGATGCTTAAAGGTGGGTTATAAATATGGGACATGGTAAATTCGGTCCCAGCAGGTAGCAGATTAAATTAAAAAGTTTATACCATTTTATCGGTAGGTTAATTCCCCCCCAACTACAGTTTTACGATACTGAGGAGCTTAATATATTTCGTAGAATGAAGTAATTATGGTGAGTATGGGCTTTTCCGAAAATAGTAGCAATCAGTAGGTAAATGAATAATATAAATACATGAAATGGATTGAAATATGTACCATTTAGTTGCGTATGTTTCCCCAGTTTACATATTAGTCGATTCAAGTATTCTTTGTAGTCTGGCACCAAGGATCTTAATATTATTTTGAGTGAACAAGGAAAGCGTATAGTAGTTATAAATAACTATAAGTATAGTTCTCAAAAAATTTTAAAAAGTGGCGAAAAGCGGTGGACGTGTATAAATAAAAAGTGTAGATCTTATTTGCTTAGTATGGGTGCAGTGGATAATGTAACTGTTACAAAGCATATAAAGGATCATTGCCATAATGCAAATGTGGAACAGTTGAACCGCCAAATTGTAAGCACTTCTTGTGACAGAAAGGCTATTGATGATTTATTGGAGAAGCCTGCAAAAATCATCCGCCGGGAGCTTCAAGAAAATCTGCCTTCAACGATCAATACGTCAGACGTTGCGTTAATAAGGAAGAATTTGTATAATGCTCGTCGAAAACTGCTTCCACAATTGCCAACAAGTATTCAACAAACTTTCGACAATCTGGCGAAGATCAACATTGAAACATCCAGAGGTGAACATTTCTTACATTTTAATGATGCAACTGATCAAATCGCCGTCTTTTCTTGTAAGTCAAATATTCAATTTATCGGAAAAGTCAGACGAATATATTTAGATGGAACATTCAATTACTGCCCACAATTTTTTTGTCAGTTTTTTACGATACACGGGTATTATATTCCTCTGATTTTTTCTCTATCACTCAACAAACGGAGTCAAACGTACCAAAAATTATTTAATATTGTAACAGAGATCTGCATAAAAAATAGTGTTAGATTAGATATTTCTGTAATCGATTTTCAAAAAGGTATTCATAAGGCTGTAGAACAAGTTTGGCTATTAGCTCAAATAATCGGATGTCGATTTCATCTTTTGCAGGCATGGTATAGAAAAATTCAGCAAATTGGTTTAATATCTGTCTACAAAGATTGATGTTCCGATGCGGGGCGATGGCTAAAAATGACTTTTGCCCTAACTTTCTTAAATCCTGTAGAAATCAGCGATTGTTTTGTTTTCGATCTGCTCTCAATAGTACCAGACGATGAAAAGATTCAATTGTATTCCGATTATTTGATAGATAATTACATATCTGAGGAGTTCCTTTTCCCTCCTTCACATTGGGCTACAAACTCAGCAGAACTTACACGGACTACGAATACATGCGAATCTTTCCATAGACAATTTAACGATTCGTTTTACAAGTCTCATCCAAACATTTCTGTTTTTATCAATGAACTTAGAGTTTCAAATCGAAACTTATGTAAAATTACAAAGTGTACATTTGAATACTAAAATTACCGATAGTAAAGTTGAAAAATGTCAAAAATTTATCACAAAAATGATTGAATCATATACGAAAAACGAAATAAGTCGTTTGCATTTTATTAAATGTGTCTCATTTCACTGTGGCGTTTAATTATTAGGTATACAATATTATGTACCTGTGTCTTGTAGCCTATTTCGTAATTTTCGAGAATTTGGTTTCTTAATATTATTAAATATATAATTGTATGTAATAATAATTTATAGGTATAAACAATATATAGACATATCAATGCCGTTTATGTAAACTTTGTCAACAATGTAAATATTTTTATTTAATTTAATAAAACTAAAATTATTCAATATTACAGTTTTATTGCACTGGTCCAATCCTAAAATATTTTACCCGGGACCGAATTTACCTATACAGTATCAGGTAAAAACAAAATTAGGGACCGAATTTAACCATTATTTTTTACCCTTTTTTTTGGGAGGGAATTTGCCTATCCCCATAAATATCATTATAATTAAAATGAGTAAATTATATTGATATTTTACAGATATTTTATTCCCGCTAACGAGCATATAAAAAATATTTGGCTGGAACGAATCAATAATCCCAGTCTATTTATCCAGCCAAGGAACATTTTAATAGGGCAGTAGTTTGTGGTAATTATTTTTTGGATGTATGCAAAAAAGAGAGGAAACTAAAAAAATTTGCACTTCTAATTTTAAATTTACCTGGTAAGGATTCAATTGTAATACTATCAGATTTAAACTACTATGTATATTGTTTTTGTAGATTTCATTGCTGGGGATAATTTAGAAAAAAGTTGCTTTTCCTTTCCATTTAAACGACAAAATGTGCTTGCAACTCCTCCAAAAATAAAAAGTATGACATTAATTATAAAATCTGTTAGATATGTATGCAATACAATTTTTTTTAGAATTATACTCTAAACTAAATTTGAACTAAGCTGTTGCAGCCTTTCTCCATTCTTAAAAATTATAAATCAATCGAATTTAAATTTTCCGCCATATCACACAATTTGAATTTACCACCAATTAAAAGCTAGAATCGACGACAGAACCATTCTTTTAGTTTTTGGTGACAAATAAAGATGGCAGCACATCTGCCGAGGCATTTTTGTCAGTGAGTTGCCCGTCTTACCTCTATCATTTATCTGTGTTTCCACAAAAGAAAACTTTTCTGTCAACACAAGTTTGAGACAAATTGACAGAACGTGAACAAATATTTGTTTATAATACTGGTTGTCATGTTTTCAAAAGTTAGGTTACGTTATTGTCGCTGGAAAAGTTAGGGCAAACTATTTCCGCTGTCATAATGACAAAGTGAGGCGGCTTATGAATTAAATTGTCTTTCCAAATAATTTTTTAGATCAGCTAAAAATTAGTTGCTTGAGTTGGTATGTGTGTTGTGGATGTGGTGTGATCTGAATTGGGCAAATGTATATGTGAGATTTATTGAATTGGGTTAACCAGTGAATTTTGAGATGTACCATGTTGAGGAAAAGTAGTAGGTATTCTGTTAGGAGTATTTTGAGTAAGGTTGGTAGGTGTATTATTTGAACAATTCACTCCATGGTGTCCAGTTAGTTTACATTTGAAACATGCTTAATTTTGGGTTATGAATATTCGATATGAGGTTTGTTCAAATCTTATAACAAAAGATTCGGGTCGTACGATATTGCCTGGAAGACGTGCTTCGAAAACTTTTCTGCGAAAAATGAGTACATGATTACATGTCTGATTATTTAATCCCAAGCGTAGGAATGAGATTTCTGATACTGCATTCAAGCCCAGTTTTCTCAAATCCTTATTGATTATGTTAGACATACGTTAGATAATACTAAACGAGTTGAGGGAGTAATCAATCTTTTGGCTTTTAAAAAATTTTCGTTAATGGTTATTTGCTCTGTTTCTACGATGAATTGGTCTACTAATGCTTTTGATGAAAAATATATGCAAACTCTACAATTTAATATGCGAGATGCGAATATTATACTTAATCCTTCGAGGCAGTCATTGATAGAACCATATTTTATGATGATGAGTAAAATAACTTCATGTCTATTTAGAGGTGAATTGCTACGTTGTTCACTGGCTGCTTTTGAATACGATACATTTTAAAGCTGACATGGTTTTTCAAAAAGTGATTTACATTGAAACGGAACCGGCACTGTCTCTAACTATAACTAAAAATACAAGGAAGCTAAAATACGCCCAATTTTTATTTTGGGCGGAGCGATTATACACCCACAAAGTTATTTTTTTAGCAGTCCGAGAGAGAAATTCGAACAACGTTTGTGTTGAAATGGGTTTCGTTGGAAGTTGGAATGTTTGTTTTGGTTGGTTGCCCTGATATCGAACTAGTTTCCTCTGCAGGTCTGGGTTGGGAGTATTTTGGGAATTGTAGTGCGCGTTCGTATATTAAGTCTGTTGTATTGGTTGGTTAGCTGAAAATTGGACAGGTTTAAGGTGCCTGCAAAATTTGAGGAGTAACTAAAAAAAAGTGTGGAATTGAGGTTTTGGAGCGGGCTTTTCCATGGAAAATGTTCCGGAGAATAAGCATCCTCGGTTTTGATTTTTTTGTTTGATTTTTTTTTTGGATTTTTTTTGGTTTTTTTGAGAAAACAATCATCATCATCAAGCAAATGGGCGGGTAAGGAGTGTTGACTAATTGAAATTTGTAAGATGTATGAGAGTTATTGATTATGTTAAAGATAGGAAATTATGAGGATACTCTAGATAGAAAATATGTGTGAGAAAGATATAGAAGATTGAATGTGTGAGAAATTGCAATGTCTGATTATCGGATTGAAATTGGGAATTGGTCTAGGTAGTCGACGTATACGTCTGGGAGGTCGTCGTAAGCCGTATCTAGTAGCCGTACTGGAGGAAATGAAAGCTTCCTCTTGGGTTTTCTACAAAGAGGCCGTCTGTTAGCAATCCACGGTGTGAGGAGGGCGTTTTTCGAGATTTTGTTACCCGATTCGATAGTGCGAATAACGTATCGGGCTTGTAAGTTGTTTAGACGGAACGGAATGGGCTCGATGTCGATATTGACATAGACGGTGTTACTGGGTGAGTAGGGTGCCTTGTATTGGCAGTACCTGAGAATTGACTGCTCACAAGATCAAAGCTTTTTAACGAGGTGGTCGGGAAGGGTGCTATAGATGTTTGCTCTATAATCGATTTTGGGACATATCTTATACGTATGAAGTAAGGTGGTGGGATGGGTTCGTCCGAAACTTCCGCCGAGTGCCTAAAGAATATTAACTCAACTTATAAGTCTCCGTATCGAGAACTTATTTTTAAAAAACAATGTTATTACTTCATTACAACTACTTTCAAAAAACTCAATTAAACAATATTATTTTATTATTACGATCTTTATTATTTAACAGTTAACATCAGACTGACTATGTAAAATGAATTTATTAACCAGCAAAACTATCTATATCAGCAATAAAAATATGTACAATAATAATTCAACAATAAACAAATAATAAAGTCCGCTGTCAGCATCTACAGTGTTGAACCATATACGGGGTTACCAAATATAACACCTCCGCCCTTAGAGTTTGGCATATTTCAAGGAGTGAAAAATGCCCTTGGTTGTGGCTCAGGATGGACTGTTTCATCTTCTACCTCTTCTATGGAAGCTTCTGTGGTTAATTCATAGAGTTTTCTAATTTTTGTTGCGACGTAGATACATATTAAAACGGCTATTATAATATACGCCATTATATTCCAGGGTGAACCTGGGTTTACGTTGAGATGTTTCAAGATCATTGGTTTAATTTGTTTTTGTTTTTCTTGAAGTGAATGGATGTCATCTAGTGGTATATTTTCTAAATGTATTTCAGGTAGTTCCTCTTCCTTTCTTGAATAATCTATGGTAACTTCAGGCAGCAATAGAGGTTGACCTTTCGTTATAAATTTTTCATTAATAAAATTTTCGTTTTCTAAAATAAATTCACATTTATAAGGTACATTGATGAGGAAATTTCCTTTTAGGAATGTGAAGTCATTTCTTCCACATCGTGTTTCTATCTTGGTTCGATTAATAAAAATAGCAATGTAGTGAGCGTCATCAATTTGTTGAACTAGATTTCTTGAAATTTTGATTGGGGTTCTTTGGAAACTCTTGGGTTTGGGATGCTGTAACTGTAGTAATTCGAATACGCAATCTTCGCTCTCCACTCCCCTGGACATTCTTCCATCTGGACAGTAGTGGCTGGTTTCTATCTTGATGCAGGGTTGTTGGATGTATTGGTAGAAATTGTCATTCATTATCAGATAGGTATTACGAGGGATAATGGTAGTAGAATTTGGGGTAGGTATGGAATAAAGGTGATAATAAGAATATATATCAGGTAATACTATAGGAAAGTGAATAACAAAAATAATCTTTGTGCCTGAGTAATATGATTCTACATCTAATACTCCATAATATTTATAAGTGTCATTTTCTAAATTTTGAAAAAGTATTTCATCTACTGTATGAAATTTTGAAACTGTATATACCATTGATTCCATTTCTTCAATTTTAATTATACTTGTATGAAGTATACCAAGGCGTGAAAATGCTATAGCATTTTCTATTTCCCCTAATATTTGTAAAATTATATTTATATTCAGATTTAACTGATCTAAAATATTTCGCGTTTGTAAATGATCATCAAATTCAAAAATAAACGTATTAAGCGAATTTCTGATTTTTTCTATTCCTGAAAAAATTGTATCCTGATTATGTTTTATTAAGTTCATTGTTTCATTAAAGTTTTGAATTATATCACTTGTAAGTGAGATTTGCTGATTTAGATTGTTTACAATTTCCTGTTGAGAATTTTGTAGTGTTGAAATCGCTTCATCATATCGTAATGCATCATCAGCGTCTTAGTTCCCGGAAATGACTTTTATTACATTGCCAAGTCCGTTGAAAAGACCTCGTTTGACCCTAATAGAAGGCATTAAAGAATTTAATTTATTTTCTGCACTATTTAATTGATAAGAAACACCTTTAATAAAATTTTCTAATTCTATATGATATGGATAACTAAGGCCAATTTGAATAGCCTCTGTTACATTTTTGAAAGCTAATTTCAAAATTTGAATTTCATTTCTAATTGGTAAAAGATCATAATAATGAAGAAATGTATGAATACTAGATTTAACTTTAGCGGTACCTAATAAATAAGGAAGTATTCCAGGATTATTGTTCAGGTTCATCATTTGAATTTCCTGGGGTTTTACTGGTTGTAGGACCAGGATCATAAGGATTAGTGGCATCCTGTAAAAGTTTTGTCGTGTTAGTTTTTGGTCGTCTTAAATTTTGTTTGTGTAAAATTGCATTTCTCGTTGTTGTTACCGTAGTGTTTTTATTTTCTTTGATTTTATCTTTATTAAATTTTGGATTCAATTTATTTCTAGTAAGTGTTGTATTTTTTCGATAAACGTCTGTATCCGCTTCGTATTCTAAAGGTTCGTGCCTGTCTTTATTATGGTAATTTACTGTTTTTTCTTTTTCTGTTATAAGTCGTTCATTCAGTTTTTTATAAAGTTCTGCGGTTGTCTCGCGATGTTCGTGTATATAATTATTAATTAATTTTTTGTCAATATCTATATCGAAAATTTCTTCCGAATCGAAATGTCCATTTATAATATCTATAGGTTTCTGTTTAGTTACAGAGTGAATTGAATTATTGTAACCTAAAATTGCATAAGGCATATCCATTAATATATTAATTTTATCTTTATTTTTTGCTCTAATAACTCTTAAATGTTCGATTATTGTGGAATGAAAACGTTCTATAGCACCTTTCGATTGAGAACTGTTGGAAGAAACATAATGACTTTTAATTTTATGCACATCAAAAAATTCTTGTAACAATGAATTTTTGAGTTCTTTACCATTATCCATAATTACTAATGTCGGTTTACCATGATGAGTCATAAAAATTAATAATGCTTTAATAATTTCTACTCCTGTTAAAGACATAATTAGATAAGCTTGCCCATATTTAGAAAAACTGTCTATTAATGTTAAAAAATTTTGATTTTGTGCTGAAAAACAATCAATATAAATAATTTCAAACGGTTTGGATGCCGTCGGAGAGATCATTAATTTTTGTCTAGGAGGATTACGATCATATTTATTAGTTTGACATATTTCACATTTGTTAATAAAATCTGTTACATCATTTTTCATACTAGGCCAATAATAAGTTCTTTTTATTCTTGTCTCTGTCTCAATTATGCCACGGTGATTAGTTTCACCTTCATGAGTGTGTCGAATAATCTCATGCTGTTCGTCTTTTTCATCTATATCTGTCAATTTTAACATACAATGTATTAACTTATAAGCCGAATTTTTGAACGTTTCTCTTAATATCTCTAACATACGTGATATGGGTCCTTCTTTCAAGAAATATATACCATAAGTGTATTTTGGATCTACATAGTTTTTAAATAAATTTATAATGTCTTGTTGTAAATTATTTAATGCAATTTGAACATGTAATCGTTTTTTTGATTTGAAAATTTGTTCTATTTTAGGTTTAGCTGCCGAATGTAAAACAAAATCTATTATGATTTGGTGGTCATAAGAATTTACACATTTTTCCGTAATTGTCATTCCTAAAATTGGCTCTTCTCTACTGGTATGAACAGTGAGATCGTCTGTTCCTTCCCTGTCGTCATTATTATCATCCAAGTTTACTATTAAAGACTCATTTTCATCATTATCTCGTGGATCTTCTGAAAGAGCTTTATTAAAATTTTCCATATATTCAAATATTTCTTTGGAATTGATTTCTACCCTTGAAAGAGCATCAGCATCACTGTTTGCTACTCCACGTTTATATTCAATCTCATAATCGAATTCCTCCAGCTTGAGGCGCCACCTCACTAACCTAGAGTTTGGCTCCTTCAAATTCATAAGCCACTTCAATGGTTTATGATCAGTAATAATTTTAAATTTTCTACCGTATAAGTAGGGTCTAAAATACTTTGTAGCCCACACAATAGCTAACAATTCTTTTTCTATTGTACTATAATTTTGTTCTGACTCATTAAGAGTCCTAGAAGCATAAGATACGGGCCTATCTCTCCCAACTGTGCCCTGAGATAATATTGCACCCAGAGCAATATTACTAGCATCTGTAGTTAAAATGAAATCTTTATTAAAATCCGGATACTGTAAAATTGGTTCGTTTTCTAAAAGATTTTTACAAGTTTCAAAGCAACATTCAAATTCAGCATCATGTATAATTTTTGCATCCTTTTTTAAACATTTAGTAAGAGGTTTAGTAATTTTTGCGAAATCTTTAATAAATTTTCTATAATATCCAATCAAACCTAAAAATGATTTTATTTCTCTGGTAGTCTTTGGAATTGGATAATTTTTTATAGCTGAAATTTTATCCGGGTTGGGTTTAACTCCTTCCGGTGTTACTATATGACCTAAATAAGCAACTTCTTTTTTCAAAAATTCACACTTGTCTAATTGTAATTTAAAATTTGTTTCTCTTAATCGTTTAAAAACTTTATCAAGATTAGTTACGTGCTCCTGTAATGAAGTCGAAAATATTATTATGTCATCGAGATACACTAAACAAATTTCGTTCTGTAATTCTCTGAGAATATTATCCATAACCCTTTGGAAAGTTGCGGGTGAATTTTTTAAACCCATTGGCATGCGACAATATTCGTAATGACCGTTTTCAACTCTAAAAGCTGTTTTTGGTATATCTTCGGGACTCATCTCTATTTGATGAAATCCGCTAGCTAAATCTAAAGTACTGAAATAATTACATTTACCTAGTTTATCCATTACGTCACTTATTAAAGGAATAGGGTATCTATCATCTACAGTTTTTTCATTTAACTTACGAAAATCTACTACAATTCTATATTTTTTCTTCCCTGACGCATCTGGTTTTTTTGGGACAACCCAAATATTCGAAGACCAGGCACTTGTACTTGGCCTTATAATACCTTGATCAAACATAGATTTAATTTGACGTTGAATTTCTTGTTTATGTGCAAAAGGGTATCTATAAGATTTTGAATAAATTGGGAGTTCGTCTTTAGTTTTTATACTATGTTTACTTTGATTAGTAAAAGTTGAAGGTTCTCCTTCTCTATAAAATATATCATTATATTTACGGCAAAGTTTCAAAATATGATTTCTTTCTTCCGAATTTAAATGATCGGTTCTTAAAAGTGCTTCAATGTCAGGTTTCTCAGTGTAACCACTGTCTCTAACATCTGCGTGAAATAACTCATAACAATTTTTATCAAAAGCAGCTGATTTTATAGGTTCTGTTAAATTAAAAATAATGTCTTTGCTCGTTTTATTAAAAATTTCTACAATTGCATATCCGTTTTTTGCAGTTGTGAGAATAGAAGGAATTTCACAATTTTTTATATTTTGCTTTGGTATTAAAATATCACCATTATATGTCGATACAGGAATATTAACTAGAATTCTACTATATGGTTTTATTTTTGTCTTAAAGCTACATTTACGGTTACTTGAAAAATAATTTATAGGTATAGAAGCAAATGGAGTGTCTACACTTGATTTTTCAAAATCAACTTTGGCGTTAAGTAATTTTAAATCATCTGACCCTATTAAACCATCAAAATATTCATGAAAATCAAATAAATGAAATTTTATATTACCACTTTGCTTAAACTCTGAAAATAAAGGTATTTTAGCACAGTGTTGATGAGTTGACGACTGATACACTGCTGTAACAGTAAAAGGTTCCAAGAAAAATTTTTCTTTATAATATTTTTCCGCAATTTCTGGTCGTAAAAATGATTTTGTAGCACCAGTATCTAATAATAATTTTAGAGGAGGATTTGAAATTTTAAGAAAAGGTAATTCTGGTTTATTTGTAGAAATATTTAATTCAATTATGTCATTTCGTCCATTTCGTGAACCAATTGAAAATTTCCATTTTCTGAATAATTTTCATCTACTTCGTCACTATAGTATTCATAATTTTGATTAGAAGAATGAGTTATTTCGCTTTCATCCCTAGTATTATCTGAAGTATTACTATTAAATATTTCTTCGGCAATATAATTTGGTT
Organism: Galeruca laticollis; assembly: GCA_963921935.1. Lineage (NCBI taxonomy): Eukaryota > Metazoa > Arthropoda > Insecta > Coleoptera > Chrysomelidae > Galeruca > Galeruca laticollis. The sequence continues at coordinate 155,581,708 of OY998179.1, read as the reverse complement.
TTTGGTTACGGTTATGATTATGGTTTTGATATCTGAAATGATTTCAAGTTTGTCTAGTCGAAGTACTCATAGGGGTAGGGAGATTTGGTTTGTATTGCGGGTTTGGTTTCCATACATTCTGGGGGTTTCTAAAAACTTGATTATTATTTGGATATTTAGGAGAATGAGGAGGATTTGTATGCTGTTGTATTTGAATGGGTCCTCTGGGAAATTGTTGGGACGTTGAGGGTTGTTGATATGATGGGTTTCTTAAAGGAGGTTGGTTAGGATTCTGCCAATAATTTTGTCTATAATTTTGAGGCATTGAATTATGATACCTTGAATTATTATTAGATTTCCTCACACTATTATTAGAATTTATGTTATTAGAAAAATGTTGGCCTTTCTGAATATAATTAATATTATCTTCCTCTCTTATAAAATGTATAGCTTGTTCTAGACTATTAGGTCTCATAGCTCGAATTATTGGACCTAGCGGTTCCTTTAAACCTGCGAGGAATGTTTTTAAACTTTGTTTAGTGAAGAATGATCTTTTTGAGTCCCTTTCAAGTCCTTGACTATGTAAATCGATATAATTACAAATAGTGTTAAGTAACTGCAAAATTCTCTCGTGAAATTGATAAGTAGTTTCATTGGTTTTTTGTCTCATATTTACTAAGTCCTGATTTAAACAATTTTCATCTCTTTGATCCCCAAAGTTTGAAATTAATGTGTTTTTTATATCTGTCCAATTACTATTTGAACCACTTATAGCTACCACTTCTTCCGCTCTACCTTCTGATTTATTAAGAATACCATTTAGTAGAAGAATATTTTGGAAATTATGTAAATTTTCTCTATCAAAATAATGAGTTAGAATAGATTCGGTAACACTTATAAATCTATGTAACTTAGTTGCATTTCCATCAAAATTTGGAATAATTGACAAAGTTTTAATATCTAAAATTGGCACCGGCATATTGATTGTTAAATTGCTTAAACTATTAATTATATTATTATCTATAAAGTTTGAATTTGAAAAATAATTATCGAAGTTATCGAACTCTTAAGAGCTATCGATTTCACTTAAGGATTCTATAGGTGAAGGGGAGTCTGACATGAACTAAATTCTTACCACATCCGTTATCTGTATCTAGCAACGGTTTCTTCAAGATGTGCCCCTGGCTTCCACGATGGATTCCACTGGAACTGGTTTGGTTTCGATTTTCGTCAAAGAGTTGACACTCACGGATTGTCCACGATGGATTTCCTACGAAAATCCTACTGACTGCGCCACTTATAAGTCTCCGTATCGAGAACTTATTTTTAAAAAACAATTTTATTACTTTATTACAACTACTTTCAAAAAACTCAATTAAACAATATTATTTTATTATTACGATCTTTATTATTTAACAGTTAACATCAGACTGACTATGTAAAATGAATTTATTAACCAGCAAAACTATCTATATCAGCAATAAAAATATGTACAATAATAATTCAACAACAAACAAATAATAAAGTCCGCTGTCAGCATCTACAGTGTTGAACCATATACGGGGTTACCAAATATAACACTCGTGATCGGACTTTGTTTAGTGTGTCTGTTAGGTCGACCATCAAGTTGAGAGTGTGAGTAAATCTCACTCCAAATAAACGGCTTTCCTGCAAATTTTGAGTTGTTCTCCCCAGAAAATGAGGCGAAAGTTTGTTGGTAGAAGTAGTTCGATCATGGTGGAAGGGTGTTTAAAGACGATAGCTTGGGGTTACTGAGCGTTGAGAGTCACCCGCCATCTCCTGTGGATTTTGGGATCGAATGTTGAGAGAGCGAATGTCAGTGGCGGAAATTATTAATGCGGTATCGTCCGCATATAATTGTATATTGTCCTGGAGGCGCCGGGGTATTAGTGTATCATACGAGTACATTATGGATAATAGCGAAGCGAGTATTGAACCTTGCGGAACATCAGTTTGTGGTGTAAATGAGTCGGATCGGTTACAACCAACTTTGAAGCTGATCAGTCAGTCTGTGAGGTAGGAATATAATAATTTAACGATTTTGTTTGGCAATTGGATGCTCAGTAGCTTCCTAACTAGTCCGGCATGCCAGACTTGATCTAAAGCTTTTAAACGTCCATTAAAATGGCGGGCGTTGTTGGTTTAAAGCTCGGGTGACGATGGTTTGAAACGCCGGAATTATATTATTTTCTGTACAGAAGTCCCAGATTCTCTCTTTTAACAAACGTTCAAAGATTTTACCTAGAACGGTGATTAATGAAATTGGGCGCTAGGATTCCGGCTTTGTAGAGTCTTTGCCGAGTTTGGGGTTGAGAACTACGTTGGCTGATTTCCAACAACGAGGGAAGTAAGAGTATGCCAATCAGGCATTCAAAAGGGTGCAGAGCGGAGGGAAAATCTCTTTTGGCAGGTTTTTAAATGCCTGTTTCGAGGTTCCGTCGTATCCAGGGGCACTGTTTTTCCCCGCTCGACACGCCTGCTGAACTCCTTCGATTGTGAAGGGTGTAGGAAGCGGAGAGTTCTAATTTAGTGGAATACTGACGTGTGGGCTTCGAGTTATGTTGCGGGTGAAGAGGTCTCTTTCGATGGCAAAGTCCATGAGGAATCTTGTATTGTCAGATGGTGTAAAGACAGTTTGTAGGTTATTTTTTAAGGTGGTGGCTAGGTCTTCAGGGTTGTAGATCTTTTGTCCTTGCACTTCGAGATGTGATTCCACCTTCCTCTTGATGCCGAGAACGCGGTGACATTTTTGTTAAAATACGCGCCTTTGTCTAAAGTCCAGTCCGGCTTTCCATTTTCTCTGCTTTTTTCTGTGCTATTCACACGACGGTTCATCGGTGTGAAAATCTATTCAATTATTCACTTGTCGTTGATTTTTTAGTGTGCTTGAAGAATTTTGACTCAATATGGATGTTCAAAATCAAAAATTAATCACATTATGTAATGTTATTACATTTACACCCAACCCTATCTAATATGTCAAAAAGGCATTGGTTAACCCCGAAGAAAAATGGAATTTGGGTTTTTTTTGAGATATTTTTCCGTTTTTCAGTAAGAACAACACGAAAAAACGGTTTTAAGAAAAAAATATCATGTGTGTATTTCATCGTCATCTTCGGCCACTAACATGTCTTATTCGCACGTACAGAATATTGTACATGGAAGAACATAACGATGTACTTACGTAATGTGTAGATGACCTTCAACTGCAAGAAGGAGAAGAGAAAGAAGGAAGTCCAGAAGCAGATGAAATCAGGAAACTACAAAATGGTAAGGCTACAGGGGACGATGGAATAGAAGCTGAATTGTTAAAATATGGAGGACAACAATTGCAGGAACAAATTTTTCATATCATCAAAGAAATATGGATGTAAAATAAGATGCCGGAAGATTGGCACACTGGCATAATCATACCCGTATATGAATAAGGAGACAAGGAAAACTACCAAAATTATAGACCGATAACATTACTAAGTGTAACATATAAGATACTTGCCAATTTGATTAATAAACGTCTAAAAGTACACGCAGAAAATTTCTCGAAGACTACCAAAACGGCTTCAGGCCAGGACGGTTGACATTTACTCCAATACACACTCTAGAGCAAATACTGCAGAAAAACTGGGAACATAACAGAAATACACATGCAGTCTTCATAGATTTCAAATGTGCCTTCGCTACAGTAATCAGAAAGCATTTGGAGAACGAATTAGAAAGATTAAACATCCCAAAAAAACAAAAAACACTGATTAACATGGGCCATAACAACGCATCAATTTGAGATAAATAGAAGGGTCAAACAGGGAAACCCGCTGTCGCCCACCATATTTAATTTAGTAATGGAAGGCAAATTTAGACAAAAAAACGTAATGATGAATCAATAACAAGTTATACCATATGCAGACAATGTTATGATAATAGCAAATACCAAAGAACAATTAATAGAAGATATAGATATATAGATCGGTTAGGCAGGGAAGCAAAAAAATTTGGTTCGTATATAAATGAAAGCAGAACAATATGTATATATATAAACATATATATATATATATATATATATATATATATATATATATATATATATATATATATATATATGTATATATACATATATATTTAAATATGTATGGATTTTTATTTATGTATGATATGTTGTTTGAATACTATAATTTATTTATTCCACGTTTGGGAGATAAATTGTATATGAAATTTATATATATATATATATATATATATGAGAATTATTATTTTAGTTGTGAATTTAACTTAAATATTAATGTATTAATGTTTTGTTACAATTGAAATATTACACTCTTGGGCTAGCTAATTCATTTATATTTTACCTGTACTTCCTCCTATTCATTATGCTATTTATTAGCATGTGATTTCATTTAATTCCTAAAATTATATTACTTCGGCTGCGCTTATTTATACACTACTCTATAACTCAGTAGGGTTCTGGGCATATCATAATAAAATCAACATTACTCATGAATGGAATTTATTTGATGTTATTTATGAAAATAAAAAAAAATTTAAACAATGAAATATTACTTATGTATAAAATATAGTTGGCGCTTTATTTTATTGTTGGAGTCATATACCTATTATGTATAAAAATAAATGATTATCCTTTCTTACTTATTTAAATTCTTATGCTATAAAATAAAATAATGGATTTTTTTATATACATCCAAATTTCCACATCAAAACAAACTTTCTGTATATTATAAAATACTATTCATTCTTTTTAAGATGTCTCTTGCAGACTCATTTGCATAAACTTGGGTAAACGTTTGTACACATTATATTTCTTTGAAAAAATATGAACACCTGCGTTTAACGTTGTTCGACTATTTGTAACTTTTTTTCTACTTGTTCTCATAAATAGGATTATTGAAAATATTTTAAACACTACTTTAGTTTTGTTCAGTTAGAGAAATGGAAAGGATATCTGAAATATTTATGTACTTAATTTTATCTTTTTAAAAATTATTTTAACGTATTATAACAATTGTGCATGTGATAAAAACTGAAATTAGTTGTGGATTGTGATTTGGTGGAAAGTTTTATATATATGTGATCGGATAAAATTCAACTTGACAGAAATTTATACATCTATCTACAAATTTGATAATGGTAAGTTTTTTTATTACGTTTCCTGGTATATTATATTCATTTTAAAACTTTCACTACCAGGTGTTTATATTTTAAATTTCACTTTTTATTATTTGGTACCAATTATTACTAATTAAAACACACCACAGACCTTGTTCTTTACGCCAAAGACGACGCCTTCAGTTGGATCCATCCATGACGTTTTCCCGCTTCAGGTGGCAATCTTCCTTCTTATAACTATGGGATGATAATTATTATTTGGCTTGACTTTGTTTTCAACAGATTAGTCTTTGCACTCATTTTAATTATTAGTTACTTTTCATATTTCTGATTCATACATATTCACACTTATTCATGTTATTGATTATTTGAAATCTTCCGATTGGTCAATGCGAATATATCATTTTTATTTTCCCTACAACCTAAATATTTACATAATATACATGAATACAGTTCATTTCTTGTTTTGTTTGATATTAATACATTTATACATATAAATTAGGTCGGTAATCATTTATTTTTATTCTTATATTTCATATTCAAATACCTTTTATGTTGGTATACTTGTGTCAACTGTTATATTTCGTATTGATTTTTGACATTTCCTGAAATTACAGTTTTCTACTCATATTATTATGTTTCCTATTAACTTGTATGATTAAATATTAACTAACATATCTTATATATATTTTTACTAAATCTAAATGTCATTGATTGATCAATCATCGTAGCACTGTTGATTTTATTATTGCCATCCTATTTATTCTCTAAATATAAGCAGATGCTTTGGGTGTCTAGAATTCCGTGTAGCGTTACGTTATCTTATTGATCTCCGTTTGCTTGTTAGGTTCTGTCGAAGGTTGTTTTTTAAAATACAGAATTATTTTAAAACTGTTTTACGAATAATTGTTTATGAATTCTTTTTATATTTATTTATTTTTCCCAATGATTATGCCCATTGATTGTAATTGATTATGTTGTTATATAGATATTTTATTATTATTGGTACTTTATTTGGAAACTATTTTTATTGATAGATATTATTACTTTATCCTTTATCGGGATTCTATGAATGGTATATGCTCGTTCTATCTATAACGATATATATATATATATATATATGGAGGAAGAGAAAGCAATAACGCAGAAAACTACTTTGAAACAGAGAAGCACAGATTTGAGATGGTCACCCACTTCAATTATATAGGAGTGATAATTGGAAAACATGGAGAAGAACGAATGGGGGGTTGGATATTAAAAGGAAATCAAGTCTATTGTCGGAATCGAGCAATGTTAAAAAGTGAAACATTAACAAAAAATAGACAAAAATAAATATTCATAAGATGATTGATTATTAGATCAGTTATCAACTACGCAATGGAAACAAGCACAATAACAAAAAAAGAGGAAAATGATCTCAAAGTATTAGAACAAAAAATATTGAGAATCATTCTGGGTCCAGACACTACAAGAGATGGGTGTGTGAGGCTCAGAAGGAATAAAAAAACAGAGGATGAACTTCAAGGCGAAAACATTATGAGGTTCATAAAAGCACATATTACAATGGGCATGACATATAATGAGAAGAAAACCATCGGAAATGATCAGGAGAATCACAGAGTTGATTCTGATCTGGCCTAGACTAAGAGGACGACCCAGAAAAAGATGGAAATAGGCAAATAATGAGGATTCAAAGAGCATAGGAATAAATAACTGGAAACTAATATGTAAAAAGAGAGTAGAGCGGCAAAAGATAACGAGAATGGATAGGACCCACAACAAATTGTAAATAGAATAGAGAAGAGGAATTATCCACCTCAATTGATGGATCATAACGGATTCTATTAGCAATAGAATTAGCCATAATATGCAAGGATTGAACTGCTTGATGATGATGATGGATGTTCAAAATTAAAAATTAATAACAATGAGTAATGTGATTACTTTTCCACCCAAACCTATCTAATATGTGAGGAAAGAATTGGTTAACCTCAACGAAAGTTGAAATTTTGGATTTTTTTGAGATATTTTTTTCGGTTTTTAGCAGGAACAACTCGAAAAAACCGTTAAAGAAAAAAATCCTGTGTGTATGTCATCGTCGTCTTCGGCCACAAAAATGTCTAATTCGCAAAATACAGCCTACGGAGTATAACAAGTCTACAATTTTATGATTGAGTAATGTAACAGATGCACCCTATTGATTTTCAGCTCCATACAGCCAGTACAACGGGTGCTAAGGTACTTGAAGTACGATATTTTTTTCATTTTTGGAGAAATTTGAGTTTGCTAGCATGATACAGTCTCCTTAGTGTATTTTATGGCTAATTTGATGATTGTATTTTGTTCAAGGCTTCTCACAGATGAAATCAGTAGAGCCAGTACAACGGGAATTATAGTACTTGAAGTACCACATTTTTGTTGTTTTTTGAGACATTTCAGGTTCTTAGCACGATACAGCCCCCGGAGTGTACACAAGTGACCAATTTTATAATAGGACATTTCTCATGGTGTCTCTATTGATTTTCATCTCACCAAAGCGGGTTCAACAGGTCCTATGAATCCATATATACTACACTTTTGTTATTTTTGAAGTTATTTCGGTTTGTTAGCACGGTCCAGTTTCCGAAGTGTATACAAGTGACAATTTTATGATAGGATATTGTTCAGGGAGTCTCAGAGTTGCGAAAACGTTTTGATCTCAAAAACCGTTTACTTTCTCACGGTTTACAAATCACTAAATACTTGTTTGTTGAATTTTATATAAAGTTGCAATTTGATGGTTCGCTGGTTCCGATACTTCTAGTCAGACCTGATAGTCACGACATGTATGGGTTTCGACTTCAGAGTCAGCCTCTAAACTAATATTAGCTTCTTCGACAAAGTAATACACCCATAATTAACTGTTCAATCGACAGCTGATCTGTTTTTTATCCATCAATTATCAATGAAAGTGAATCGATTGCTTTGATTTTTGTATTTAACTCCTTTTAAGCGAGAAATAGAAGCGGCATACCATTGACAGAGTTATGTGCCATTTCCAGGACTTTAAATATTCTAATAACATAATTATTTTTGTGAACTTTTTTGATTCGAAACAAACATATTCAATAGTGAGGTTATAAAATATAAGAATATTAAACAGTTGCCTAGGAAGCAGCTTGTAGATTTAACATTTAAAGATTGACATGTTTTTACAATGTTTTGATAATTTTAAGAAATACTTTAAAACATTGTGCTTTAAGTTGTGATGTAAATATTTCGTCTGATGTGAAAATATGTAGGCATGTAATGTACATATTTGTATTCTTCAGAAAAATTATCAAGTTTACATTCGTTACTAAGCATACAATACAAAAATTTTCACGATTTTACTGGATTTTAAATCACTGACGAGTGAAAAGATGAGTGTTTTCCTTCAATTCTTCTATGCCTGCAAATAGTTTGCATATTTGATTTTTGATTGTTAAGTTTTTAACTGAAATCAAATTAAGGTTGATACATTAAAAAAATATATATTTATATATCCAATTGAAGATGAAATATCAAAATATTTGATACATTTTACCAAAAAAACAGAACTCAAAAAAATCAGAGCAGTTATTTCAACTTGAATGAAATGCAATTTACCAAAAACTAACATTTATTCAATAAAAAAATACCAATAATCTAGGTTTTATGTGAATAAAAACTAATTTCGACATCTGCAAACTTTGTGATCGTCACACCAACCTCCACTCTGTCCAATGTAGATACAATGAGCTCCACAAGCAGCATCATTCAATTTCACGCCTTTAGCTTCAACACTGAGTACATCACATGTGAATCTTTTGAAGCGACCATGACCTGAAATGAATTAACCAATTATTTATTTATCATTAAAAAACGAATTTCAGTGGAGGAAACTTGTTAAATTTTAGTATCTGTTTACAGTTTAAAAAGAATATTGACATTTTATGTTGCTGTTATGAGTAAAAATTCCAAGTTTAGTATCTTGTTATTTCATTTTGGAAGTACTTTTTATTTGGTAATTACTTCATATTTATAAATGAAGCGTTCAGGAAGGCTTATTTAATCCAAACGCCATAATGTTTGTTCAAGAAGAACCATTCATCCATTTGTTGATCCAAACATGAAAACAGTGTCAGGGAAAATAAAATTTGTTAATTATCTGTTAATCTATTGAAAACAATAGAAATGTTGTATTTGTGTTGCATTGTAATTAATTAATTAATATGTTCACTAAATTTTCTATTGGGTAATTGCTGTCCATCAAACATACTGTATGTGGTACAGCAATGAGACAAGTGGTGAAACACCTCAAGAAAATTGCAATTATTTTTTCTACTAAATGTATTCAAAGACTGAAAATGAATTGATAAATTGAATCACAGTTTTAATTGAAATGTGTGGTTATAAAAATTGGAAACAAGAAAAAGGGCTATAATTATGTTGGCACATTTCCAATTCCCAAAAAAACATTGTAATATTAAATATCATCTGAAATAATCCAACTCATTTAAAAGATGGAATGACGCCAGGAAAAAGTTATTCGTTCATTTAAATGACATAGACTGGAAAGTTAATAACGACCAAGTCAATCGCACACGCTTCCATGACAACCAAAAATAGAAAACAATATTTTCTCACTATATAGCTTGTGTTTACCAACGTTCAATAGATCTCTTAGATAGAGGAAATTACACAAATATTCAATTAATTTGTGAAAATTGATTGATACAGTAGAAGGCAAGAGAACAATATGAAAATAGAATCAACGGAATGTACGAAATCGCTATATATCAACAGCAACAACCAGCAAATGATATAAACAAATATCTGAAACATTCCCTGATTATTAAATTGTATTATCATATTTCTGGTGATTGTTTCGCATACTATCCATAACAGAGAGAAATATCGTATTCTATATATAAAATAACAAGAAAATTTGATTATTTCGGCTAGAATAAAAGTGAGTACTGGTTGATTATTAGGTATAAAAACAAATATTACTTACTTTGTTGATTTTTCACGTGGGTGTTGACATCTTGGAATGTAATTTTCGGCGGCGCAGATAAAGCCGAAACTATTAAACAACATAATAACACAGCCGCGAATGTTTGTTTCATTTTACAGTTATCTTTATGTTATTCTTGTGAGGAGAGCAAACCAATATTATCGATCTGCACCATTCGGTTCTCCTTTTATATATTTCAAGTAGCTCATTGGGGATTTACTTTATACGAGAGTTTCTGTATTTTTGCTAGATGTTTAGTAGGCCAGTTCGATCACAAACAGTTGCTCTTTTAATATAATGTGATATATTTTATGATTATATTTGTTTTTATTTCAATTATTTTGTGTGTATGTTTTACCATTTACCACAGTTGTGGGGATACACAACTGAATTGAATCAGGGCTGTGGGGAATTGAGAGCTGTAGAGACATACAATCGTCCCCACAACTTTTTTAATATCATCTCCTTTACTATTTCAAATGAAACTTACCGTTTCTCGATAATTCCACAATATATTGAAAAATGTTAAAAATTCTAAAAATTTGGCAATCGTTTCGATATTAAATATCGTCGTCAGAATGACAGAAGTTACATTTCATTTGATGCCCACCCGTAATTGACTTAATGTTAATAGAAAAAAGGAGAAGATAGATACGATATTACAAATATTAAAGCTGAGCCGAAGTTAAATAAATAAAAAAAATGGTAAATACGAAACATCCTTAAAGGATCAAAAATGTCTAACATCATTGCTTACACTCAATTTTTTTGTTCCTCGGACAAGTACACATATCACTATTATTATCATTACTAAAAGATTTCGAGCCATACAGATCTAAGGTGGGAATATGCGTCGTTTGTTTGATATGCCTTACAATTGAAACATCCTAATTGTCTTTTAATTAATTTTAATAATACTAATAATGTTAAAAATTTATTAAATTTTACATGTTCTTCCATATAACTCTGCACTCTTTTTTCTGTACATGACAACTATCAATTTTTGGACATTTTTAGTAACTATGAATAATACATTTGCAGGCTAGTTCCCTATGCAACCATGCTTACACTACCAATAGACCAGGGGCTACTATATTTATATCATACATCACCCCTTATAAATTTAAGCGTGAAGGTCTTTCCATAAGACGTCCATATCTAGAGGTTTTCTCTCTAGCTGGGGTATCGTCACTTTGCTCAGAGGAAGCTTCAGGTTCTTGATTTTGCAATGTGGGTTTAGTGGCACTACTATCGGAAGAAACAAATGATTATGAGTGGGTACTTTAGTTTTGCATCTTCAACTATTGATTAATTGAGAAGGTGAATAATCCATATATCTTAGAAGAGTATTCCTATAACTTAGTAATGCACTTTCTATGTCCATTCCTTCCTCTATTGCTTTCTTAAGTAAATTTTTTGAAATGGCAACAGCCTTTTCTCCTAATTCATTTGATCTCACAAAATAAGGACTTCTTAATGGTACATTATCGGCTACATGTGTATCTGAAGTACCAAACCTTGCTTAATAACTGAGTTTGCACTTTTATCTGTGATTGGAAGCAATTCCAACCAATTAGGATAAGCATCAAACAGTACAACATGACTCTTATTTGCATAGGTAAAAATGTCAGATCCAATCTCTCGCAAGGTCTTATGGGTAGAGGATATGGTAACAAGTATTCTTTGGGATTTTTGCGCATAGACTTTTCACAGATTTTACAACTTTTTACATAAGACTCTATGTCAGATGTCACACCCGGCCAGTAAAAAATATGTCGTGGACGCGCTTTTGTTTTTTCGATACCCAAATGGTCCTCATGTAAAAGCTTTAACATTTCACTCCTAAGACTACTTGACACAATAAATTTATTTGCAAAGAATATTAAATCATTATTTATATGAAGCTGGTCTTTGAATTTTGAATACTCACTAAACAAGAAACATAACAAATCTTTTTTGTGATGTTCTTTTTAGAGACTTCTCGTGATGTTTATTTAAAACGTTAATAAGATATCTCCTATATGTTTAAATTTTATTACCAACTCTATTAGCATCCATGTCATGTAAATAAAACATATTTTTGATGTACATAATAATACTTGAATTCGCAGTTACATACACATCCTATGAACTTCTGTTCAACAACTTCCTATAGGAAACAATCATACGATGTTTATTTGTACACTTCTCACTAATGTCACATACAGAACGTTACTGTAATATTACAAATTAGGATGTTTCTAAGATGATCACATGTGTTTCAGTTACTTTTACATCTTTTGAAATAATTGTTACTAACTTCCTACGATTACGTCTGTACGATGTTAGTTCATAAACCTCTCAGTAATATCTCATATTAAACATCACAGTAACATAAAGAAAGAAGAAAACAGAAGAGGAACTGACGAACGGAACAAACAGTAGTTTTCTGTGGAAACAAATTACAAGCATGAAATGGCGGGTGATTTTTCGCAAAAAAAAGTACTTTAATAAAGTGGTCTTCGTTTTCGTTAGTTCCTACTCAGCTACAGTTTCTATACTTAGTTATAATTCTTGTTATGATGGACGAACAACAGTTTTTATCGGTAAGTACCTGTTCCAAAATCATAATTATTGAAACTTAATACTCATTCAATACTTTAATCGGCTATTGTGCATTGAAATTCCAGGTGGCGGAATTGTACACTAACTTTATATAATAGAGTTTACAAAATAAGGGTTTTTTCAAATATTAAAATATTTAAGTTAGTAAGTATATTTTAAAAACAATTCACAATATTTCAAATCCTAGATATGCATTATACCCTACAAAAAACTTCATATTGCAATAGGGTAGATATTATTATCAATAATAAAACATGATCATATGTTGGCAGAGACTTGGATCACGAAGAAAATCTTTTCAATGTTCAAGATATTTCGGAAGCTACTTACATGAATAAAATAAAAAGCAAATAATTGGTTATTATGTAAACGGGAGTAACTATTTCAGATAGTCTGATACAGACATTGTATTGAACAGTACAAAAAATATTGAATCAAATATCTCTAGTTATAGTTTTTGTAGAAGTATTCAAGGCCATCAATATAGTTTTGCAGGTTTAGAGAATTTTAACATCAATATACTAACAATTCTTGTAAACAATTAGAGACTGTTTGAGACTTTAGAAACAGGAATTCTGTTAAACAGCTGATTTACATCCGAAATTACACTGAAAACAATGAATAAGCTGTGGGTGTCCCTTACAATGGTCTATATTAATCTAGTTGAAGAATATGTAACTTATGACACTGAATGCTCCAGTTAACAAACAGAATTCAATTATTTATTATTGTAGAAACACAGCTATTGGATACTCAATTGCATACAATTAATTATAAACTCAATTAACTTGATAATGTGTTTATATCTCTTCTTCATAAGTAGTTTTTTTTGTATACAGTGTATTAATAATGCTTAGTTTTCATTAAGTTACAATTCCACGATGTTAATATACAATATGTTCCAGGATGAAAATAACAAGATGAGAATAGTATATTATTTTAGACAGAAAAGAAGTATGGATTTTCATGGCACACCTGAATTTACCTGTCAAACGGAGTGAGGCCTGTAATAGAAGGTGAATCATGAAAAGTCACTTCTCGAAATAAAATATGTTATTAATCCTTTGAAGAACCTCACATGTATCTTATGGAAAATGGGTCCCAGTCAAGTTTATGATGATCGATCAAAGGTCTCCATGGGCACAATTTGATCGAAAGTAATTGTTTTATTAGCTGATGTTCAGAACACCTCTAAATGTTTCACAGATAAGGATTTTGAAGTGTACGTTATGGAATGGCTGAGGCACTCGAAACAGCGACTCTGGCGTGAGAAAAAGTAACCCTAAGTTAACGATAGAATTTTCTTCAATCAGATTGGATTTCTGTTGATTAAACGTTATGTTTAATAAAATCTTTGTGGTATAAAATTTTTATTAGTTTTAATATTATTAACAAACTATTCTAATAATTTTTTTGTAAACTAGCTGTAATGTATGTGTATCCGTTAAACTTTATTAATTCAGTTTCACAGTATGATATGTTATGACAAATACAGATTAATATACCCTTTTCATTTCTTGCTTCAACTGAATGCGTTCAATAGTTTCCACTTTCCACACTTGTTATGTAATATGCTTACACAATTTTTTTTAGGTTGGTTTCCTGGACAAGATATTTTTAAGCTATTGCATAGCTTCTATCGCGGGCCTTGAGCGTGGAGACCAAATCCAGAAATTCCATAACGAAAAAAACCTAACACCCCCCACTCAGACCAGCACAGCGGTGATACTTTTTAGTTTTGCCACAGGTGTATAGGTATTTATCATCTATGTACAACAGTGAATATCTGTACTCTTATAATTTGTGTACAAAGTGTTTCAAATATGAATAAACAAAGTGCATTTATTGATGAAGGAAGTCACGAAAAAATAGTGAAAGAAAATGAGTGTGTACTCTATATACATACATTTTATTATTATTATCACAAATGCAGTATTATTTTTTATTATGTTAATTTATATTTTTATGTATAGGTGATACATATTATTGCCGCGCAGAGAAAGTATATATGATATTATATCTATATAAATGTACATTGCGAGAAATTCGATGATCAAACACTTGATATCGTTATTTTTGTTCAAATTTTTTGAATGAATAATTGTTTTGGTGTGTAATTACACTATTATTACCTAATTATTTATACCTATTATTCATACCTATATATTTTTTCTATAGAGAAGAAAAGCATAAAGAGCTAAAAAGAGAAAGAAATTGTGATCGTCAATGTGTAAAACTCTATGCAATAGCTTTACCGCGGCAGTCTCCGAGTGCCACACGTCTTTTTTTTTTAATTTTGTATCTGTCTTTTCTCAAATTCACTGTACTGTTCATTGATAATGAATGAGCGTTTCAAATCCTTCATTGCTTTTTTTGCTATTTTATTTTAAATGTACAAGGTGAACAACTAAGAACGACTGTAGGCCACATCTCAGAAAAGAATCATGGTGAAACTTTCAAAAAAATTTGTTTAAGTGATTCTGAAAAATTGCTGGAAAATATTTTGCAGTCTCTAAAATATCCGCCAGGGGTGGAATGAACACTCGAAAACATAATACTCCACAAAAACAATCTTGATGAGATTATGATAACTTTTAATTAAGGAGATTGTTGGCCATTATTCTTCAAATAATGGGTGGAGAAGGTTCAAACTTATGAACAAATGTATAACTTTTTCTTTTTTTAACCGATATTAATGAGTTCATCTGCGTTTGAAAGAGTTTTTCTGTTTAATAAGATTGATAACAAAATTAGATAATTTTGTATCCACTCGGAAATTTCAAATGTAAATTAAAGCATTTTTTTAATTTTTATATCTGATATCGTGAATCTTATATCTTGGAATAGATTCCTATTTTCTTAACCCCTTTTCATCAGAATTTGAAAAATGCTTGACTACATTTGAAATTTCCGATAAAATGGGAAAATTGTCGACTTTTTCACATAGCGTTTTCAAAATTGTACAATTTTGTTAAGCATATCTTATTAAAGAGAAAAAACTCTTCTAAATGACGCCAAAAACATTGATCTCGATTATACAACAAAAAAGTGCTACGACATTTGTTTTTTAGTTGAACCTTGCCCGCCCCATACTTGAAGAATAAGTACAAAAAGTCCCTGACTACATTTTGTCATATTCTCATCAATATATCAAAAATTATATTTCTAAGATACCTAGAGTGTGTTTTTTGGAGATAATCACAGTATCATGTTTTTAAGTTTTCATTCCACCCCATAGCAGATATTTTAGGAACTCAAAAATATTTTCCAGCGATTTTTCAGGGTCATTTTCCTGAAGGTATTTTTTCAAAGTTGTACCATGACTATTTTTTGAAATATGACCGACAGCAGGCGTTCTTAGTTGTTCACCCTGTTGTTTTTTAGACATTGCATTAACATGGACAATATGTTAGAAGGCAATTCAGAATGTAACAGAAATGTTGTTTTTAGTTCGTTATAAAGACTTCCTCTTGAGGAAGTTCTAGTAACATCTCAGTAATGTAAAAAGGCAGCGCTTTAACATCGCTGAGAAGTTAAGTTAAAACATCACAAAAGTTAACAGCCACAAGCTGCTCATAAGCGGTTGTATAGATATGCATGTGATGAAAACAAGTGAAAAAAAGGAAGAACATTGTCACAATGTGATGTTGAATTAACATAACTGTAATAATTATTTGCATATTGGGTGGGTTTTAACTCTAACAGGCACTTTATTATTTTGTGTAGGCCAACCATTATTAATAAGGTTTGTATCTATTTTTAACTGTGAATCATTCTAAGTTTCAAATTTAAACTGATTTTTTCTTTCACTTGAAATAGGTAAATTATTTGTAAGACAGTGGATAGCATAATCTATTTCGCAGTCAGATTTTAAGTCATTCTGTTTTAAAAATGCCTTTGAAAGAGTATCCGATACATACGTGTATTTACTGGGTTTGTAACAAACCATTAAGTTATAAATTAACAATTTTGGACGCATTGTTTGGAGTCTTGGGGAAATTGAGTGAAGATCTTTCCTAAAAATGGATTCTAGAGGCTTATGGTCACTGTGTACCTCAATATCAAATCCATAAATAATAATGGAATTTTTGACAAGCAAATAAATTAACTAGAGTTTTTTTCTCGATTTGGGGGTATTTTTGTTGTTGTAGTTAGGCTTCTGGATACAAAAGCAATAGGCTTACTGTCTTTTATAAGGCAAGCACCAAGCCCATCCTTGGACGCATCTGTTTCAATTTCAATTTTTTTCAATCGGATCAAAAAACAATAATACAGGACAATTGGTTAGTATATGTTTGAGTTGGCTTACAGCATTTTGATGTTCGTGGGTCCAGTTCCACTCAACATCAAGTCTAGTTAGATGCCGCAGAGGTGCTGAAATTTTTGAGAAGTTTGGTATAAATGTACTTACATATTTAACCATACCTAAGAAGCGTAACACATCAGGTTTTGATTGAGGAAGTGGCATATCTAAAATAGCATTAATATAATTTCTGCTGGATTTTATACTACTTTTTGAAAATATCTGACCCGTAAATTTAACATTATCATTTTTAAACTGTATTTTATTTTTATTCAATTTAATGTTGTATTTTGATGCACTCTCCAAAACAATTTTTAAATTTTTATCGTGTTGAGCCTCTGAAGAGCCTGTCACAATCAGGCCATCAATATAAACTCATACAAATTAAAGATCACAAAATAACTCAATATTTTTCTTTTGAAATACTTCTGGAGCCGAACAGATTCCAAACTGATACCGACCAAATGGTGTCCCAAATTAATGTGCAAAGAGCAGCACTATCGCTATCGAGTTCCACCTGCAAATACCCATCCTTCATATCAAGAACCGTAAAAAATTCTTTGTTACATAATTTTCCGGAAATTTCATCAATGGAGGGTATTAAAGAAAGTTCTCTGTTAATTCTTTTATTAAGCTCTTTGGGATCTAGACAAAGTCTTAAATCATCATTTGGTTTTTCTACTAACACTAGCGGGTGAACCCACTCAGTAGGTTTATCTACTTTTTCAATAATTCCCTTGGATTCAAGATCACATAACTTTTCTTTAAGACTTTTATGCAGCGCCTGAGAGACTCTCCTAATAGCACTAATCTGTGGAATAACATCATTCTTTCAAAATTATGTGATGTTGTCTAGGAAATTTTCCAAGCCCTTCAAATACTTTCGGATACTTATCTAATATATCATTAACTAATTCAAACTTTGTTTGTATACTATCAATACGTTTGATAGAATTCAATTTTAAACATTCCTGTAATCCTAGCAAAGGCATCTGATTATCAGTATAAACTACTACAAACGGTACCTTTATGCTATTATTTTTGACCTTATAATTTAAATGAACTGTACCAAGCGTTTTTAACCTAATATCTGTACTTCCATAAGGCAAGAGAGAAATATTAGACCTATTTATTTCCACATTCGGAGCTAATGACTCTAAACATTTATGAGGCAAGTCAGTGACCTCAGCACCAGTGTGTAACTGGAAATTAATCGACCTATTATTGATAAATACATGCATTGTCCATACTGTTTCTGTTTCACTTCTTTCTTCCTTGCTTACAGTATCTACGTAGAACTCATACTCACTCTCACTACCATATTCTTCTTCCTGATCATTCAACTTTGATACTTCATATACATTTTTCTTGTGCTGCCTCTTATCCTTTTCTTTCACTGGCTGAACTCTTTCTTTGAACTGTCTGCTTGCTTACATACACTTGAAAAATTGTTTTTACCTATACATTTTGCACAGGTCTTCCTGAAGACTAGACACTTTCCTCGAGGGTGTTTAAACCCACAATAATCACAAGCTCTTTCTCTTTGGCCATATGACTTTAGAGTATGAACTGTTGCCTCATTTTGCAGTGCCTTGATTGGTCCTTGCCTACTTCAACTGCTCTGCAGAAATCTATAGCTTTTGTTAGAGATAAGTTACTTTCCCGCAGTAATCTTTCTTGGGTAGTTTTATCAAATCCTCCCATACCAATCCTATCTCTTATCATATCACCTAGTTGTGCATAATCTGTTGTTTGTATTGCTTTTCTTAGTTCATTTACAAAGTTATCGAATAGCTGACCTCCCCTTTGCATAATACTGTTAAATTTAAATCTTTCAAAGATGACATTCATTTTTGGAGCACGGTAGGATTCAAATGCGGCCTTTACATATTTAAGTGTCTTTAACTCACCTTGTTTAAAGGTATTATAAAGCTCTAGTGCTTCATCCCCAATCAAATTCAGGAAAATAGCAATTTTTTTGTCTTCACTTTTTTCTCACAACTCTGTCGCTTTTATGAACAAATCAAATCGTTGGCTGAGTCGTTTCCAGTTATCAGCTACGTTTCCATTTAAACTGCTCCTGGCGGTTTAAACAAGGACTCCATGTTTCAAGAAAAGTTTATCACCACACATATACTACTAGTACTAGAACTAAATTTATTTTCCACTCAAGAAGTAAAACCTGACACCATGTTTGATATGTTTTACAATTAAAACATCCTAATTGTCTTTTAATTAACTTTAATAATACTAATAATGTTAAGAACGAATTACATTCTACATGTGCTTCAATATAGCTCTGCACTCAATTTTTTGTACATGTCAACTATCAATTTTAGGACATTTTTGGTAACTATGAATAATACATTTGCAGACTAGTTCCCTATGCAACACTTACACTAACAATAGACCAGGGGCTACTATATTTATACCTTACACCGTTCAGCCCTGTACCACCAAAAATTTACGACATTGTTAAGTACTGAATATAGGAACAAATGGAAATCGATTTGTAGAAATATCCTGTGAGGTTAAATCACCTTAATACCTGAGGAAAATTTTTGGGAAATTGGGGATTCTTCTTGCATCCCGTCCCATTATTTTGGACGGCGGTGGGTTTTAGGTAATCGTGTTTTATGATATACTAACTTGAGAAAATTCCATAAAGAAATATTTTATCTGAAAATGGCACATGTGGACTGAACATTTATCAACGCCACAACATGTTATCGCCTACAACTTATCTTGAAGAGTTGTTTGTCTGCATCCTACTAATTGAGTTATTTCAAATAAATTTTATATACTAATTTCAAATGTGACGTTCCCACTATGAAATAAGAAATTTTGGGTTCTGAGTATCTTGCTTTTGAAAAAAGGTAGAAAATCGGCCGAAACTTTTTCTTCGTTTCTTAGGCTTCGTGTCTGACATTCTTATATGTTTAAGATATTCAGCAAATGTCTCACTCCACTCCGGGCCATCCTCAGTTTCTCTGCCATCAACAGCACCTTGGAGTCTTTCCAAAACCTGTTGTTTATCTAGAGGAAATATTCTACTGGCTCAAAATCCAGCTTCTATATTTGTTTGCTTAGTTCCAGAAATGGACTGCAATGTACTTTTTCAAATAGAAGGAAAATGGTCTTCAGGAATTGTCCCGCGATGCTTTTTCCCTATATAAGTAGTGTTTATCCAAGCTCGATTTAACGGCCTAAAATATGCGATGACGAGTGGTTGACGATATAAGTGTGTTGAATTAACAGAAAAAAAAACGAATTTAATATTAACTGTCTCGACCCTTACTTCGTGGAATATGCTCATATTAGTGTTTTTAAATGAAACTCATGGTCTCTAGTTAATTCCACAATATAATAAAAGTTATTGAAAATTCTAAAAAATAAACAGTTGTTTCGATAAATCAATATCATCGTCAGAATGACAGAACTTACATTTCATTTTATGTCTACCTGATGTTTAGGTTATTTTTGGCTAGACCAAGAAATAACCTAACTTGTGATTGGCTTAATATATGTTTATAAAAAAAAGAAAGAAGATGTGATATTACAAATATTGAAGCTTAGATATTATTAGCCCTATGGTGATATCCTGGATATCATTTTTCCAATTAAGATCAGTATAACTGTGCAATAATATAGAAAACCAGGAAAACTATATCTGCTGATCTTTACAATTATCACTAAAGAAGACAGTTTATTAGTGGAGAATTCCCTGGATTTACCTGTTCATTGACAACTTCATATTGTGGATTTCTAGAATGTCTTCTAATTTCCAGTTATTCAAGGAAATCCATATTTGTGAAAAGAAACAAGAACTGGATTCCCTTGAAGAACTGGAAATTATAAGACATTTAAGAAACCCACAATAAGAAGTTGTCAATGACAGTTAAATCTAGGAAGTTTTCCACTGATAAACTGTCTTCTTAAGTGATAATTGTAAAGATCAGCAGATATAGTTTTCCTGGTTTTCTATGCCATTGTACAGTTATACTGATCTTAATTGGAAAAATGATATTCAGGATATCACCATAGGGCTAATAATAACTAAGCTTCAATATTTCTAAAACCACATCTTCTTCTTTTTTCTATAAACATATATTAAGCCAATCAAAAGTTAGGTTACTTCTTGGTCTAGCCAAAAATAACTACTAAACATCAGGTAGACATAAAATGAAATGTAACTTCTGTCATTCTGACGATGATATTGATTTATCGAAACAATTGTCAATTTTTTAGAATTTTCAATAACTTTTATTATATTGTGGAATTAACTAGAGGCCGGGAGTTTCATTTAAAAACACTAAATTTGATATTATCTCTTCACATTAGTTAATAATATTGATAGACAAGTGACTAGCTGAATTGTCCCCAATCAAGACTTAGTCCTTTCTGTATTTTAGGTAGGGTAATGCTACTTTTTCGAGCCAGTCTCCAAAAAAATCCATCAATCCAGCCATAGTTCATATATTCATATTAAATCTTTGTAACATGGTAGCATCTAACTTTCCTATCATTTGCAGAAAATGTGTCAAAAAATTCATTACATAATTCTTTATAACATCTGTAAAATTGAAGGTAAGATTTCGTTTGGCCACACATTCCTTAAGTGCCGCCCAAACAGTTTCGATCGTATTCAAGTCCGGGTGTAGCCTTAAAACTTGCAATCCATGTCGAATAAACAATTCATCAATTTTATAAGTTTTATATTGCGGTTTGTACATTTTTGCAACGTTACAAAGATCCGGTTTTAACATTTGTTCACTGCAATATATGTTCCTTTCCGAAAGCCAGTTTTTTTATTGTTGTTCAGTCAAAGCAGTCGTAGGTAATTTTTCATTTAGAACATTGTGATTTGGGGCGTCATTAAATACCACAACAGCGTTTTTTGGTAGATTTGGAATAATCTCCTGGTTTTGACTTTGAGTTCCACATAGTACCAGCATTAGGTACAAAACCATTTTCACTTCCGGCATGCACAATGATGAGCCTATTACCTTTTGAAACGGATTTTCTCATCCCTTGAATACTCGCGTGATGTCTGTCAGACATTTCCGAGAATTTTTTTCACATAATTGTCAGCGCGATGTCACTGTTTGGCTGCGGTCTTGTATACCTTTCAGGAGTTCCTACATGTACGTGATAGAAAGTCAGTCAGTCAAATAAGTGCGCTCATATAGACACTAGCGTTTTTAATTGTCTCACAGACACCACCCGAGCGTTTAAGATTATTCTATTTTATGTCATCAAATTTTTACTTAGTTTGTTATTTTTGCAGTTAAAATTGTTTTCAATGAAATTAACTGTCTATAATAATAATAATAATAATAATAATAATAATAATAATAATAATAATAATAATAATAATAATAGATAGATAGATAGATGGTTTATTGACCCCATTCACATACATAGTACATTAGAAGTCAGTGAAAGTAGTACATATGAATACATTTTACCAACTAAAAATATTAAAGATTGTATATGACAAATTTAAAATATAATAAAAATAATAGAAAGTAAAAATTTTACATAAATACAGACATACATTTCATAAAGTAAAAATATTGATGAAAATATGACAATTTTAAAATATAAAATAAGTTAAAAAATAATAGAAAGTAAAAATTAAATTAAACAAAACAAACAAACATATAAGCATTAAGCCCAAGTATTCAATTCCTCCAAAAACTCATCAACTGTATAAAAACAATAATTTAAAAGAAAAGACTTAGCAAAATGTTTAAATTGAACTCTCGTCATATCACTTATATTTATATGTTCAAAATATTTTACAAATGAATTGTACAATGTAACATCCAACTTATTGTTTTTTGTTGTTTTCAGTCTTGATTTGAGAATGACAATGTCTTTACTATTTCTAGTATCATAATTATGAACATCTGCATGTTTAGTCAGAACATATCGATTTTTATGTGTTTCAATTAACACTTCGAAAATATATAAGCACGGAAGCGGCAATATTTCAAGTTTTTTGAATATTTTTTTACAATTGGTGTTTCTTGGTGCGTTGTAAATTATTCTAACTACAGTTTTCTGTAGCACAAATACTTTGTGCACTGATGTGCTGCTGCCCCATAGCATAATACCATATGTTAAATTGCTATGAAAAAGTGAATAATATACAGACTTTAACAAATGAGTTGGTATACATGATTTTAATTGACGAATTACAAAAACTTGGCTCGCTAATTTTGAACAAAGGTAGTCAACATGAGGTGACCAACTTAAGTTTGTATCCAAATGAATGCCCAGTAATTTAACTGGCTCTGATTTTGTAGCCCATTTATCTAAACTGAAAAGAATGTGTTTCGTTTTAGTGTCGTTGAGTTTCAGCTTGTTTGCCAGGAACCACTGATTCAACAAAATATTATCACCAGCTTGTGTGCCATCAGATAAAGTTGTAGTATCATCAGCGAATAAAATACAAAAAGTATCAATAGCCTCTGGTAAATCGTTAACAAATATTATAAAAAGTATTGGACCCAAAATCGAGCCCTGAGGAATGCCGTTGTCTATATTACGTAAATCAGACTGGTTGTTTCCACAAACTACATACTGTTTCCTATTACTTAAATAAGATGTCAGTAATTTGTGTGCATTTCCTCTAATACCATAAAATTCCAGTTTATTTAGGAGTAAATCCGCTGGAACACAATCAAAAGCCTTCGTTAAGTCGCATAACGTGGCAACAGAGTTGACGCCTTCCTCTAGTTTCTGTACAACTTCCTCTAAGAGTCGAAGAAGAGCACGTATGCATGATTTATTTTTGCGATAGCCGAATTGAAATTCCGTTAGAAGTGACTTATCTTCCAAATAATTGATTAATTTTTCTTTGACTATTAATTCAAATATTTTGTTAATCGTCGGTAAAATTGCTATGGGTCTAAAATTTTCTGGAGAATCTATATCACCATTTTTATATAATGGAATAACTTTTGATATTTTATAATAATAATAATAATAATAATAATAATAATAATAATAATGATAATAATAATAATAATAATAATAATAATAATAATAATAATAATAATAATAATAATAATAATAATAATAATAATAATAATAATAATAATAATAATAATAATAGGGGTCTAAAGGGTAGTGAAGCGACTCTTATAGCCTCTCCTACCAATTCCTACTCGCACCTCTACGTCGGTAGACCCTGGTAACCATCTCTGGAGGTTCAAGATCGGGTAACCAACCCCCGGTGGCGAATTAACAGCAGATGGGCTAACGCGAGAGGGAGAGGGACCTTTAGGGGTCTCCACAAAGACAGGAGTAAACCTGTAAAAATCCGTAACCAGAAGGTGTAATTCGTACCGTGCCGATAGGTGGATGGCCACACGTAGTAGGTCGTTAACGGTGACTTCCGAATACCGGGGGCCCTTCGGTCGTATATACCCACTCTGCGGCAAGGGAGCACTGCCGTAGCTGTATTTCAAAACTTCCCGAATCGTGGGAACTATATGGTTTTCAGTCAAAAAAACATACAGGAGAAGTCCTCTCCTCAAAAAATGGATAAAAGTCCCCCTCTTAGCCAGGAAAAGGTGGATGTTGTTCCCCGGTTTCTGGTAATTGGAAGAACAGATGAAGGGAATTTTGATAAAGTCAGTCCCTTTTTATTATCGAAACAGTTATATGGTATAGTTGGAAATTTGAAAAACATAAATAAAATTAAAGACGGCTTACTAGTAGAGACAGTGTCAGCTCCTCAGGCATCAAAACTTCTAGAAACTAAAAAACTTGGGTCTTTTGATATTTCAGTAAAACCTCATACCAGTCTCAACCAGGCTAAAGGAGTAATTTCATGTCCTGATTTCTTGAATTGTACAGTAGAAGAACTAATCGAAGAACTTAAAGATCGAGGAGTAGTTAATGTTAGAAGAATGCGAACACGGAAAGATGGAACTCTCATAGACTCAGCATCCCATATTCTCACGTTTAACAAACCTCAACTGCCCCCTAAAATTAGAGCTGCATTTTACTTGAAGTGCGTCCTTTTATCCCAAACCCCGTCAAATGTTTCAATTGCCAAATATTTGGTCACATGTCATCGTCTTGTCCGAACGCACCCTCATGTATATGCGGAAAACCCCCCCATCAAGGAGAACCTTGTACTGACCCTATGAAATGTGTTAACTGCGGAGGCGATCATTCAGCAAGATACAGAAACTGCCCAAAGCTGGTAGAAGAAAAGAATATCCAGCGATTGAGAACATTAGAAAAGATCAGCTACCATGAAGCAAAGAAACGAGTTTTGGCAATGAAACCTACTCCTAACAGATCCTACTCTCAAGCTACAGAATGTAATCCACAAAATAATGCAAATGACTCCATAGCGCAAGTATTACCAAGTATTAAAGAAGTCATAAAAGAACAAGTAAAGAAAGCCATATCAGATATCTTCATCGATAAGACGCAACCTGGTCCTAGCCAACTTTTCCCTATGGAACCACCAAAACAAGGTTACGACATGTCTAATATGTCAGATACTTCGAATTGCCAGTCTGAAAAAAGAAAAAGAAATATGAAAGAAAAAGACACACTAAGCGATTCAGAAGATAGCCATAGCTCTGCATATTCGAACGCAGATACAGGCGAACGAAAAAAGATCAAGAAAGGTTGGCTAAAGGGCAAACCTCGAAAACCTCCTAATATTCATAAATTAATCCAGCATAGTCAAGAAGAAGATAGTTATTTTGAAAAAGATATGAGTATAAATTAGTTCATTTTAATTCATCCTTATTTTCCTAACTAATCCAATCTCTATATCCTTCACAACTAAACCAATACTTAAAAATGACTTTATACGAGAACATAATTCAATGGAATTGCAATGGTTTGAGCTACCATTACAATGAACTGAAATCAATTATGGTAGAATCATCCCCTTTCTGCTTATGTATTCAAGAAACCCATTTCAAACCTAAAGACTCATTCAATTTGAGAGGTTTCAAATCATTCAGAAAAGATGTGGAACCAGGAGCACGTGCTCATGGCGGCATAGCAATTTTTATTAAAAACAACTACCCTGCGGAAGAAATACACTTGCAATCTGACCTCCAAGCATTAGCAATCCGAATTGATTATCCATTTAAAATGACCATATGTAACATATACCTCCCCAATTTCAATTGGAATTTGTTAGACATGGGGAAAATAGTAGATCAACTTCCAACTCCTTTTCTGATTGTGGGGTATTTTAATTCGCACAACCAGATATGGGGATCCCACAAGCTGGATGCCGGAGGAAGATTGATTGAAAGACTCATTGACGATAGAAATCTAATTGTATTATACAGCGGTCAAGGAACGTACTTGAACTCTCGATCTCATTCTTTCTCTGCTATTGATATAACTGTCTGCTCCGCAAGACTCGCAGCCAATTTTAAATGGAACATTTTGAATCATCATAATTCGACAGACCACTTTTCAATTAAAATCGATTGTGCTGATCACCTCCAAAACAGAGATATCCCTAGACGATGGCGTCTTGAGAAAGCGAATTGGGTGCTGTACCAAAGTTTGACCGAAAGACTTGACACTCCAAATGGACCTATAAAGGAGTTAGTCGACATTTTCTCCGAGGGAATTTTATCTGCGGCACATGATGCTATACCATATGGTCGTGATACACGAGGGAAACGTAGAGTGCCATGGTGGAATGAAGAAATCGCGACTGCCATCCGGGAAAAAAACGCGCCTTCAATCTATTCAAGAGAAACCCTACGCATGAAAATATGATCAACTTCAAAAAACTTCGAGCAAAAGCTTAAATGTAAGAATGAGTCTTGGAGGAACTACATTTCAACCATAAACACAGAAACCTCGAACACAGAGCTATGGCATAAAATCAGATGTATAACTGGAAAGTCATTCTCATTACCATCCCCGGTATCATCCATCAATGGACAACCTATCACAAACCCGTCAGAAATTGCTGAGCAGCTAGCTGAATTCTTTGAAAGCTCCTCATCCTCGTCTGTATACTCAGAATCATTTCAAAGTATAAAAGCATTGTCCGAAATTCCCTTGAACTTCGATTCAGTCAACTATCTATCATATAATGACCCTTTCACGATCCAAGAGTTAACAGAAGTTCTCAACTCATCCAAAAAATCTGCCCCTGGGCCAGACGAAATCCCATATGAATTCATCCGTTTTTTACCTGAAAAACAAAAAATAATTTATTTATATATTATTAATCAAATATGGCAAAAGCATTCGTACCCTGAAAAATGGAGTGAAGCCACCATTATTCCGATACCAAAGGAAGGAAACGATCATAAACAGGCGACAAATTACCGACCTATTTCCCTTACTTGCAGTATGAGCAAGATCATGGAGAGGTTGGTCAGTAATCGATTGATATGGTACATCGAAAATAACCAACTCCTAAATCCTATTCAATCTGGTTTTCGTAAGAATAGATCAACGTTGGATCAAATTTGCCATTTAGAAAACGCTATTCAAAATAGTTTTGCTAAAAGAAACCACTTAGTGGCTGTTTTCTTTGACATAGAAAAAGCTTACGATACGACTTGGCGCTTTGGAATTTTGAAAACACTCCACAATTGGGGAATGCGAGGTCACCTTCCACTTTTCATTGAAGAGTTCCTGAAAAATCGCAGTTTCAGAGTCCAAGTAGGAGCAGAAAAATCAGAAACTCATAATCAAGAAAACGGAATACCACAAGGTTCCACCTTGAGCGTGATCCTATTTGCAATTGCAATTAATAGCCTAGTGTCAGTTATAGAGAACTCTGTAGGAAAGTGCCTTTATGTGGATGATTTGACAATCTTCTTTTCAGCGGATTCAATGGAGAATATGGATCATGTCCTACAAGAAAACATCAATGCACTCGCTGAACAAGCTAACCGTATAGGTTTTCGTTTCTCAGCAAACAAAACTAAATGTATGCATTTCTGTCGTCTGAGAAGACTCCATGACGAACCAAAATTGACACTGTATGGTAATCCTCTTGAAGTTGTACCAACATATAAATTCTTGGGGATTATTTTTGACCAAAAGCTCTATTGGAAAAATCATATTGATAACCTGGTCACTAAATGTAAGAAAACTCTAAACGTTATGAAGGCAGTGTCAAGCATATCCTGGGGAATGGATAGAGATATCCTACTTAGGATGTATAAAACGCTCATTCTTTCCAAAATGGATTACGGTTGTTCCGTGTATGGCTCAGCCAGAAAGTCTCACTTAAAACAATTAGATTCAATTCAAGGAACTGGCTTAAGACTCGCTATCGGCGGCTTTCGAACTAGCCCACTCTCCGCTCTTTGCTGCGAAGCAGGCATCCCTCCTCTAGAATTCAGGAGAAAACGTCTAATAGTAAATTACGGTATAAATGCCCGCAGTCAACAGAACAATCCGAACTTCGAACTATTTTTCCCTAGTGAAATGAATGCAACATTTGAAAGAAAACAAACAAGTTCTAAGCCTATAGGAATACGATTCCAAAATACTGTGTCCGAATTAAATATCACTCTTCCATCTGTCTACCCAATAGGCCCAAGTGAAAACCCACCTTGGAATCTGAAACTCCCAAAAATTCACCTAGAATGCCAGAAGCACAGAAAAGAAGAAACAAACAGAAGCATATATATCACTTTATTCAACTCCATCCTATTTTCTTACTCTGAATACAGAATAATTTATACGGACGGCTCCAAAATGAACAATGGAGTAGGGAGTGCGTTCGTCACAATGGGAGAAAGCTTTTCCTGGACACTCCCTCCATCGGCAAGTATCTTCACGGTTTAATTATACGCTATATGGCAGGCCCTAAGATATGCTGAAATGGATATCTACAAAACCACTTTGATTTGTACAGACTCTCTCAGCGTATGCCAGGCACTTAATAATAGGTTCAACAAAAATCCGTTAGTACAAATCATTCTATCGCTGACAGATTGGCTCCACCGGCTGGAAAAACGTGTCTGTTTCATTTGGATCCCTGGCCATATAGGAATAGCTGGGAACGAGTTGGCCGACCTGGCTGCGAAAGATGCTACTGACTCCGCAATGTTCGAAGATATTCCTATAACTCCCTCAGATCTAAAACTTGAAGCGAATATTAAAGCAATAAATCAATGGCAAAGACAATGGAACTTCAGCGACACTAAACTCAGGGAGATAAAACACACAGTTAGTAAATGGGAATACCCACCTAAACTGAATAGAAGGGAACAAGTTGCTATATCCCGTCTAAGAATTGGCCACACCTATCTCACTAATGTGTTCATGCTCCGGAATGAGCCCCAACCCCGATGTGAGGTTTGTCAGAATGCTAGGCTAACAGTAAAACACATCTTACTTAAATGCAGAAACTTTTCACATCTCCGGAGTCAGATGAATTTATCTGGTGATATACGTGTTTGTCTTGCCAACAACCCACGTGAAATGTGGAAAATGGTCATCTTCCTAAAAAATTCAAAACTACTAGGAAAAATATGAAGTGTAGAAATTATATTATTCTTTTACCGGAACTACATCATGATTGTATTAATACGGACCTTATGATCGGCAGAAAGTTTTGAACAACTGGTAGAGTAAGGCTAATGACCAAAGTAGTCGATGCCTGAAGTGAAAGAAAAAAGAAAAAATAATAATAATAATAATAATAATAATAATAATAATAATAATAATGTTTATTCAGTAATAATGAAAAATTTACAATTTACAATGTGTACAATATTTTAGGAACAAACAGAGACAATCACAGAAGCTGATGTAGGTACAGTTTGTGCGTGATAAGCAAATTAATTCTATATAAGGTTCATGCAATATAATATAAGATACAGGCATCTACAGTAATATAACAAACACCACAAAATAAGACATATAGTATAGAAGTAAAATGTGTATGAGTATGAGAGATGAGTAATATAATATAATGAGTAGGAATAATATAATATGTATAGTTATAGGATTAACCAAGGCATATACAATAAGATATGTAATTAAAGAAAATATACTTTACAAAATATAAAGAATTACATCAGAGTACATAACTGTATAACTATAATAATGTTTATTCAGTAATATTGGAGAATTTACAATGTGTACAATATTTTATGAATTAGCAGAGACAATCACGGAAGCTGATGTAGGTGCAGCCTGTGCGTGATAAGCAAAATAATTCTATACAAGGGCCATGCTATATAACATAAAATACAGAAATCTACAGTAATATAACAAACACTACAAAATAAGACATAAAGTATAAAAGTAAAATGTGTATGAGTATGAGAGATGAGTAATATAATATAATGAGTAGGAATAATATGATATGTATAGTTATAGGATTAACCAAGGCATATACAATAAGATATGTAATTAAAAAAATATACTTTACAAAATATAGAGAATTACATCAGAGTACATAACTGTATAACTATAATAATGTTTATTCAGTAATATTGCAAAATTTACAATTTACAATGTGTACAATAATTTATGAATAAACAGAGACGATTACAGAAGCTGATGTAGGTACAGCTTGTGCGTGATAAGTAAATTAATTCTATATAAGGTCCATGCTATATAATGAAATAAATGATAACATAAGATACAGAGATCTACAGTAATATAACAAACACCACAAAATAAGACATATAGTATAAAAGTAAAGTGTGTATAAGTATGAGAGATGATGTAATGAGTAGGAATGATATAATATGTATAGTTATAGGTTTAACCAAGGTATACAATAGAATATGTAAGTATGAAAAATATTAAATACTTTAAATTATATGATATAGAACATCACAAGATATAGACAATTACATCAGAGTATATAACTGTCACAGGACAATACTCAAGATCCAAGAGAATCTGGAAAAGCGGAAAAGTTATGTAGTTTGAAATGCTTAAGACTAGACGTGAGCTATATGATAATCGCAAGTAAAGTTGTTCTATTTAAGGTAATTGAAAATGATTTTCACATATTTTACGATACCCTTCCATTTTAAAAGATCTCTAAGAAAGAGGGAAATTCCGAAAAAGAAAATGGATACGAAAGAGAAAAGGAAACACAATCAAAGAATCTAAACCTAAAGAAAACAAAGAAGAAACCGTTAATTCTAGAATTAAGAAAGAGAAGGCAAGAACAAGGTGTAATTTGGAGAAACCTACTACAAGCAATATTGAGAAGATAAAAAATTATAATCATTTAAAATTTAGTTTTGGTTGTGTTGTGTATGATAAGAAGAAAGTCTTTATTTAATTACGTTCCTTAGTTTTTGTAATTAATAAAATATATTTTTAATAGAAAAAGCCAACGTTAATTTCAGTCAAATCTGAAAATTAAAAACAAAACCCATTTAACAAACAAAACTCCTATGTGTTAGTTTTAAATATTCTTTTTGAATCAATAATTCTCCCTAGTGCCAATAAGTATACATAGGAGATATGCAACTCAATTGAAACCTCCGATGTGGTACTAAGATAAGAAAACCAATTATTGTTGAAATATAAACGATAACAGGACTTCTACAACACTGAAAAATATCAACTTAAAAAATTAATAGTATGATATACTAATTACTTTGCAATTTTATTCAACAAAAATGTAGTTTAGGCTGTTCATTTTTTCCACATAAAAATTTTCAACGGAACAACGTCGATATGTCACTTCCACAACGCAACGACATGAAACTTTAACGTCTTGATGACACCTTGGTTTTCATATCAAATCTTTGGTTACCACACTATACCACTTGACTCGGCTTTGTTTGATTATTATGTGGCTTTGTTTTGAGAAATGGGTAGAGTAGATATACAAGGTGGGTCATAACTATTGGGCGGATTGTTTGGACCAAAGTATTTCGATAGAACCAAATATGCCATAATGAGATACTTCTGTGGAAAATAATAAAGGCCGCTAAAGTTGGATTTTTTTTTTGTTATTCGCTAATAATTTCACTGTTTAGTTTATCAATCGTTACCAAAATCGACAAAGAGGCATACTTTTATACAGGTAATAATAATTTATGTATTACTCCACATTTTGTTACAGGGGGCGCCATTTGAATGATTACTGATGATGAAATGGACTGGTAACTTTTTCATTGACAAAACTTTTTAGTGATTTTGATTGCACAATATTGGTACTTTTTTAAAACATGATATTTTCATCCGTTTTCAAGAAAAACGGAATTTACCCAGTTCAGAGTTTCTGAAGGGGATTTCAAATATCATTTCAAGGCCTCGCCCCAATCATTTTACGAATGAAGGAATGCGCGATATGATTTGTGTATACACAGGAGATCATTTTTAAATTGTTACATTCAAGCAGAAGGCAACCAAATCACGAAACGTTTTCCAATATATTTCATCGTTTGTGTGAAACTGGGTAATTTCACAACAAAATCAATGTGGTTGTCCGAAACAAATCACACCTAATCAAGAAGATGAAGTTTTGTTCTAATAGCTGCAAATCCTACAGAACGTTCACACCAATTGTCAGTAGCAACAGGAGAAGTCAGTCGTCTATTATTAGAATTCTAAAAAAATGAAGGTTCCATCCCTATCACTCCACTCCTGCTCACAATTTTGCTTCCAACGGTAACAATTCTGCCATCGCATTCTCAACAAGCACAATGATTACAGAAATTTTATTACGAATATTATGTTCGCCGATTAAGCAACTTTTACAAGATGAAGGGCTTTAATTGGCGAAACAATCATTATTGGGAAGTACGAAATCAGCAAGCTCTGAAAGAAAGACATTTTCAGCACGAGTTCAAATTGAATATTTGGTGTGGCATTATAGGCGACCAACTACTATAAGGCCAAAGTACTTTTAGTGATATTTTGGATAATCCGTCACTAGCTGTAAGGAGGAAAATGTAGTTTATGCAGGATGTATCTCCACCTCATTTTTCATACCTACGAGGTCTGATAAAAAAATAATCGTTATCTTCAATTTTTTCAAAAAGTATTTATTTATTCATCAATAACTATCTTGTCCTCTTCAAAGTAATCTCCCTCAGATATAATACAC
This sequence comes from Galeruca laticollis, assembly GCA_963921935.1. NCBI lineage: Eukaryota > Metazoa > Arthropoda > Insecta > Coleoptera > Chrysomelidae > Galeruca > Galeruca laticollis. The sequence goes on along the minus strand of OY998179.1, from coordinate 155,548,606 downwards.
TTATGCCAGCGTTTTTTTCAACCCTCGAAACACTTCTGAAACGCGCTTTTTGGTATCGCCAACAGCTCCTGTTTCGATTTTTGTTTTATCTCCTCAATCGTAGCAAAACGCTTTCCTTTCATCGGTGTCTTCAGTTTTGGGAAGAGGAAAAAATCAGCGGGGGCCAAGTCCGGTGGATACGGTGGTTGAGACATGATAACGGTTTCGTTTTTGGCCAAAAACTCACGCACAAGCATCGATGTTCTAGCTGGTGCGTTATCATGGTGCAAAATCCACGATTGCTTTTTCCACAATTCTGTGCGTTTCTGAAGAACTGCTTCGTGCAAACGGCGCATAATTTCAAGATAGTATTCCTTATTGACCGTACGACATTGTGGCAAGAATTAATGATGCACCACGCCATGGCAGTCGAAGAAAACAGTGAGCAAAACCTTCACATTTGACCGAATTTGACGTGCTTTTTCCGGTCTTGGCTCTTCTGGACGCTTCCATAATTGAACTTGTGTTCTGCTCATAGTAGATTCGCCAAACGTCACAGTCAACATTTCAAATGTCCTTGCGCATTCAATTTCATTTTTTACACAAAACTTAATACAGTTTCTTTGATCCATTTTTTCGAATAGTAAAAAATCGGAGAGCACATCAAAACACGACTAACCTTTTCATCTGTCAAAAACAAACTGACAAACCAAAATAACTGATATTGCCAACATATATAACAGACATGTGTACCAACAGAACAGAAAAGAAATGCGAAAATCGAACATACCTAACTCACGAGATTTGAAAATAACAGTTATTTTTTAATCAGACCTCGTATTTCCTCAACGATGAATTGGTAGAGGAAGTTATTTGGAATGGCCACCAAGAAGTTCTGACTATAACCCGCTTGATTTTGAAATTTGGAGACATATGAAGTTCTTAGTTTATGCGAATGAAATTAACTCAAGAGACGAATTCTGGAGGAGAATAGAAAATGCGGATAACTTTATAAGGGGACAGAATAATAATTTCTTTGAAGTCCAAAAGTCTTTTTATGTTACAATATTTTAAATTATACTTTATCGACGAAATAGAAGCCTCACGTTACAAGTTTCTCTAGTGCCCGTTACTTGGAATCCCCTTCCGAGACCCTGAACTGTTCAATTGCTTTTTTCCCAAAAACGGATGAAAATATCGTATTCAAACCAGAGTACCAATATGACAGAAATAATGTTTATGTCATATTTTCTAATAAAAATCACTAAAAAGTTTCGTCAAAGAAAGTTACAGTAGATTTCATCATCAGGAATCATTCACGTGGCGCTCCCTGTATCAAAATGTAGAATAAAACATAATATTCCCTGTATAAAATGATGCTTCTTTTCCGATTTTGGTAACAATTGATAGCTTGTACAGTGAAATCATTAGCGAAACACGAGAAAAAATCAAATTTAACGCTCTGTATCTTTTTCCACAGCAACATTTTCATTGGTCCTATCGCCATCCCAACAATCCGTCCTTAGTTTATGTCATAATAGTTATGACTCACCTTTTATACAAATATTCCAATTTTTATTTCATTCCAAAGAATAAAAAATTGCGAAAACAAGAAAAATAGTCTGGGTTATATTGAATATCATAACCTACATTTGTTTTCATAGTAATATACAGGTAAAATCAACGAAATGTTCATGTTGGTCATAGAGAAAATTATTTCCTACAGAACCCATGCAAGCTGCAAAACGTCTTAAAAGCATCCTTGTGCCGGCCGCCTGGGGTAACGCTACGACTCCTTCACGAATGTGTTTTTTAAGTCACTTAAATTCACAGATTTTGTTTGATAAACGAAGTCTTCCCCCTATAATTCTACTGGTTACCAAATTTATATAAAAAAGAATCCATTTTCGAGTACATTTGTTTTCCAAGTATTTTCCAGATTATTCTATAATAAGTATATGAACAAACATATTATAATATTTGTTGAAATGAAGCCGACCGAAAAAAGTTATCCAACGAGATGGAACAATTAAGTTAGAGTGAAATGAAACGATAGAGGAGCTAAAAAGTCAAATGTCTCATCTGTCGTCCAATTGCAGCTCGCCTAGTTGGTTAATTGGTTTCATGTTCACAATCAACATCAACATGCGAATATTCTAATGCTACTATCTCGAATTATTTATCTCATTGAGGTCATTCACTATCGTTTACATTTTACTGACCTTAGTATGTGGAAGATGTATATTACAAACGACTTGGTAGTTTGTAAATCCCAAATAGGCAAGTGCAATTTCACAAGAGAATTGAAAAAATAATGTATGTCTCATATTAGTGTTTTTAAATGAAACTCAAGGTCTCTAGTTAATTCCACAATATAATACAAGTTATTGAAAATTCTAAAAAATTGACAATTGTTTCGATAAATCAATATCAATATCACATTGAGTTTCATTTAAAAACACTAATATGAGCATATTCCACGAAGTAAGGGTCGAGACAGTCAATTTATGTCTCATTAAAAACTATTTTAACTCTTAGATACAGTAATTTTTTTTATTTGAGAAAACAAACTATATGATGAGTAATAAAAGACGATTTTTAAGCTCTTTAACATATAAATTAGGGAACACTCAGAGCAAAGACACGAACTATGTTCTTCTCAGAGTGGGCGTTTCCTGCACTCACAATTATTTGTTGTCATAGATCTATTACCTGACGGGTAAATTTGACAACTGGATAGTTTTGAAGGTCCCTGCATAGGCCATTTACTTTCTGGAGTTTCCTTGATTATATCTTGAATAATATATCGAAGCAAGCGCTGCAAATTTGGTATCCAAGGAAAGGTTAGCTGTTGGCTCAACTCGACTTTGAATTGCTTTCTGTCTAGACGCTTGTGTCTAAGTATATGTATATTAGGTACATATATTAATTGCACAGGGATTTATAGAAGCTATGTTTAGCTATCCATAAAACATACACAAATGCCACCTATTAGTTTCGTGTGTCGTGCTCGTGTTCACACATATCTGCTCAAACATAACGACCCCACCATTTTTACCGTTTTAGAAATCTATAACATCTGGTTTTCCAGTCCTTTCAGACATCACAGTAGTTGCTATATTGAGTGGTACATAAAAGTGTTACGTTTTTGTACTTTTTTGGAATATATGTCATTAGGGTCGTCTTCTTATCGAAGCAAAATATGGCGTCATCAACTGAGTTTTGTTTCAAGAATTTGTTGAGTTATCTCTCGCGGTTATTTTTTTAATCGTGTCTACCATGGTTAATTTATATGGATGTTTCAAAAGGTCATCAGCAACATTAACTCACGTATCCATGATTTCTATTTGCGCCACGCAATTAGGATATTATCGCTTTAACATAATACTCTGCTGGGTTTTTTTACCTATCATGTATTTTGTTCCAAAGTTGCAAAGCATGACGATTTTCAGTCCACATTTAGCAGGTTTATTTGGAATGCACATCCGAAACGGGCGGGGACCCCGAAAAGCTAGCAGCTGATCATCGATGGTAAAATAAGAACCTGCTTTATACCAATTTCTACAATTTTCAATAAGCTGGTCCCAAATACATCTAATCGCAATCGAATGATATATACCTTTTCTTGTTACCCTGGTCGTTTTATCATCGAAACAGGGGCATTTATGAGAAATTTGAACTTTTCTCAGATCATTGTAGCCTTGTAAATGTGCTTAGATAATTATCTTCTTCTAGTTCTGCTGGAAACAATAATAGCCGATGAGCGTTTTAATTGCAATAGAAGTCGAAGACTTGGTAGCTTTTTGTTGTCTAGACTTCTCTGAGTTTGAATTTATTTCTTGATTTGTATGAATAACGATTTCATCGACAACTGTGTCGGAAATGAATGAGGAGATCAAATATAGGGGATACATTTTTGTCCTAGAGTTATATAAGGTTTATTTTTTATCTTATTGGCATTATTGTTGCCTTTTTGGCTACTGCTGAAGAGCGGTGTCGATTTTTTTCTTCAACCTCTAAGTTGTGATACCTGGTGTGACGAACCGCAACGATTTAATTGGCTCTGTGTTATTTGTACTGGATAGGGAAGCCGGGTGCCACTCCGAAAATCTTTTAGTTAGTGAGTTAGCAGTATTGGTACATAGTGGTGCGTTAGTGTGCCATACAACTTTTGTAATACGAGAGTATAAGTCACTACGTCACTAATTATGTTCTAAAAATTTCGCTCCCTATTTTGTGGTTAGTCTTCTAAAATTATTTTATTTTACTTTACTTCATTCAAATAAACGCTAATTTATTCCCGACTTGTACTAATATTTATTCGTCAATATATAAATATGACAGGGGGTCATACCGATTAATATTTGAGGTCTGTAGCCGATCAATTAATATGGACGTCAGACATATACAAAAAAAAACGGATAATCTGGAAATTCAGGCAGTTTTAGGATATCTTCTGCTGGCTCGGGTGAAAAAAAGTAATCATTCAAACGCTGAAGATCTTTCCAAAAAAACGGCACCGCGCCAGAAATTTATCGACTTGCAATGTTTCTTCAGCGATTTCGTATTCTTCTACGGTTCCTTCGTTTTCATGATACTGAAAATAGGGAAGCCAGACGCATCCTGCACAAACTTGCTCCCATAAGAGAACTGTTTGATATGCTTGCATCACACTGTCAGGCAAATTTCACTCCTCTCAAATAGTGACGGTTGATGAAAAGCTAGAAGCTTTCAGTGGCTGTTGCGGCTTTCGACCATGCATGCCACAAAAGCCGAACAAATGTGGAATAAAAATGATTGCATTATGCGATGCCAAATGTTTTATACTTCCAATCTTTAAGTGTATGTTGGAAAGCAACCTAAAGGTCCATTCTCACAAAGTAATAGTGCACAGCCAGTTGTGGAACGACTGTGCGAGCAATACTATGGTTCCAATGGAAGTGTCACAACCGGTACATGGTTTACCAGTATCAATTTGGCTAATAAAGTTCTGAGCAAGGGCCTAACAATAGGTACAATAAACACCAATGAATAAGAGCTTCCGCCTGAATTAGTTCAGGAAAATTGCCACCCAATTGGTTCTAATACGTTTAGGCTCCGGAGCAATTGTACACTGGTTGCGTATTTGCCAAAAAAATGTCCTTTTAATTTCCACTTGTCATGATGACGACAAACTGTAACGTATTTTACTAATCCATTTAATTAGTCAATTAATTTTTACATTATATATACAATGCGGTCCATATGTATGGAATAAATTCAATTTTAGCGTTATTATGTACTATGTGAAATACACCTGAAATAGGTCGATTTTTATTCTTAAATTGACAATTCACAGTACCAAAATATTATCCCCATCCAGCACCCCCTCTGAATTATAAGCACCCCCTAGATAATTTTAAATATGAAAGGGGGTCTTGTGGCACCTCGTTGGAAAGGGATTTTAGTCTTCTGTTCAGCAATATAATTTTTTTTCAAATTTGGTGCAATCATAACTGAGGAAATTAATTTTTAAGATGTAAAATTTTGATAATGTCTCTATCAGAAAATTTTACGAAGAATGAAGATAATAATGTCACATATTATTTAGAATGTATTTTTCAATGTTCTTTACAATTAAATTGAATGTTCAAAATGATCACCATCCACTTCTTGACAATAACCGAGGCGATTTTGGAATTCTCGTACATTTTGTATGACCTCAAGGGTTATTTTGTTGGTTTCTTCCGTTATCCTAACACTTAAATCAGCAATATTGTCTGGTCTACTAAAATATACTTTAGAAATAATAGTCAGATATTCTTGTATCTGTTCTGCTAAATATCAGGAAAAAATCTTTGAAGATATTAAAAAATTAGTCAAAAAGCCAAATTAACAATTGAACAATGAATCTAGTAGGCTGCTGCCATTTAGATATTTAAAGTTACTTAAAAACGTCAATATAATATTTGTGCGCGTATTACATTTAATTATAGCTTATTTGTCCGAATTTTTCAATAATAAAATACCCTGGTCAACACGTTTCGCAGTCTACAGTTAGCAAAATTGAGAAAAAGTTTCGTGAAACTGGACATGTGAAAAATATTGAAAAAACAAGTAGAAATGGTCAATTTACTGATGAAAAATAGTTAGAGTTACTTCTAGAGATTAAGGAAAATCCGCATACGACAACTCTAGAGCTTGCGGCCGACAACGATATAAGTAAATCCTCTATTTTGAGAGTTTTGGATGAAGTAAAATACAACACTTACAAAGTTCAGTTGGTCCAGGAGTTAAGTAAAGATGATCCTGATATAAGGCAAGAGCTCTGTGAATTGATGATGGACAGAATGAACGCATATTTGCATTCATAAACATAATAGTTTTTTTATGAAGCTACGTTTCATTTAAGTGGAACGGTTAACAAACAGAACTGTAGATATTGGAGCAGAGAAAATTCTCACTGGATGTGCGAGGCTCACACTCGATATCCTAAAAGAAGTGAACGGTTGGGCTGGTATCATTAACAATAAAATTATTGGCCCTTATTTTTTTGAGGGCACAGTTAATGGTGAGGTTTATTTAGATTTTTTGATTAACTTTATAGTGTCAACATTACAAAGACTTTTTCCTGATGTTAGTCATCCAAATGAGATAGATCGATCTGTATACTACCAACAAGACGGGGTTCCTCCGCATTTCGCACGTACATTTGAAAATTATTTTAGCGAGGTTTTTCCCAATAGGTGGATTGGAAGACGTGAAACGATCGAATGACCGGCTAGATCCCCTGATTTGACTCCTGTCGATTACTTCTTATGGTGTTATTCAAAATATGAAGTATAATTTCATAGACCAGACAATATTGCTGATTCAAAGTTAGAATAACGGAAGAAATTAACAAAATGACCCCTGAGGTCATACAAAATGTTGTACGAGAATTCCAAAATTGCCTCGGATATTGTCAAGAAGTGAATGGTGGTCATTTTTGTAATAAATACGAATACCAAAGAGAAAAATTCAATGTAGTAAATTTCAAAACACACGGTAAAACATATTTTATTTCAAATACAATTAAAAAGTGGAATGCGACCCACTTTTTGTTTAGAAAAATGATACAAAACCATCACAGTATTGAAACCAATACAACATTTTAGTAGGTCAAAATGAGATAATTGTTTTGTATACAACTAGTTAATAACGTAAAATCTAGGCCGCTTCAAAACAAAAAATTTGTTTTTGCAATTCAACAAATAAAAACCCAAAACTAATTCGAGGGGATAGTAAAAACCAAGTACAGAGCAGTAAGAGCGACAGACAGTGTCAGGGCGAATACGCGAAGGGAAAAGTCCTTTCCCTGTCTCGGTAACGGGGTAACGGGCATCAGTTTTTTTGTGTTAGCGGTTTCAGAGGAACAAGTTCTCTCCGTTGTGTCGGGGTGTAATAGGAATACTTAGATATCCTTGACGGTGAACACTGTCCCCCTTCGTGACACAAAATGGTAAGACCGCCCTCTACGCTAAGTTTTCAGCATACCACGAAACCGGTTACTGGCACTACCCGCGGTTGCTAAAAAGATAGTGAAGATAGGCAGTACCAAGGCCAGAGAAAGGAAGTTTTCGAACGCAGTAAGTTTCTATACAAATTGAGAGTTACATTTTGTTTTTTATGAGACACTTATTCGTTTATTATTTTGCGTTGGTTCTGAACATGGTAGTGATATATTCACTGTTTTACATAGGGAATAGCTATAACAAATATATGTATTTTATTGTCTGTTCTTTCACGGGGACTGGACACACTTGACCGTTTTCAGTTAAATATTGAATGTCCAGGCTCACAATTTGGGCACAGTTCGTTCTGTAGTATTTAAAGTTTACCGTGTGCGATGATATAATCAGATTTCGCAGGGTATCGCAAACCTGACAAGAGTTATGTTTTCTAATTAGTTAGTTATTATCTTGTTGCGCCACATAATTCGCTTCCACCCCGTAGGGAGGATATAAATAAGAGCTAACGCAAGGTTAATTTGTACTTGGTATCAAAAGGGCCGGAGCGTATGGTTTTCCTTTTCCTTATGTTTCATCGAACTTGAGTTCCGATGAATAATTTTAAATTGCTTTCTTTTAATGAGACGTGATCAAAAATTTCTTTCAGGTTAAGTGAAATAAATAAACATTGTAGGTGATTCAAAGACCTGCAAATTTTGAAACTCGAAACGCGAGTGTCGATAAATAATTATTGTTCTTAGATCAGCAGAATTAATTCACGATACTACTTTCACTTTTTATCAAGGGCAATGACACGAAACCACAGTAGTCTCGTATAATATTGCGGTTAAGAGTGAATGAATATAATATTTTTCTTTCGCGCCTCGGGACAGGTGAATATCGAATTAAGGATTGAAACATACGCCTCTCACGCACTTTGAAATACTGAAGCGATAAGGGGTTAATTTCTTTGTTCTATCTCAGGGCGAGGGTCGTATCATAATTGTTTTATTGATAGTCATATATTATACAGGGGAAGATTTAGGATGTACAATTCATGGGTAAGTGTATAAGTAGTTTTTATAGCGGGGGAATTTGATAATTTGTTTGATATTGGGATTTTATTTTATATATATATATATATATATATATATATATATATATATATGTATATATATATATATATATATATATGTATATATATATATATATATATATATATATATATATATATATATATTGGAACAGTGCAAAGGTATAATAGCCAATAAATAACATAATTAATGCGAAGAAAAGAAAAATAAACTCGAACGAATAGTAAATATAACAAATTGACATGTAATCCAAGTGAGGTTATATTAATCACACATTGCAAGGATTAAAATAGACGTAACTAAGAAATCCTAATTATCACTTGCTTTCATTAATAAAAAAAAATCATAGTATTTAAAGCAATAGTAGTAAATAATAATATAAAACATTACAGAGATACAACAGGAAATTAAAAACAGATTGTAGCCATGTAATTCACAAATGAATATAAATCATTTAAAATTCAAACATTCAGACACAATAACAATCAACAAACTTTAATTGTAAATGTTAATATTTAATTATAAGAGTGTAATTGAAAATGAACCGAGCAGTTAATGAACAAACGGAAGACTTTTAAAATGAATTTTAATATAGTTATTATTTTAATATAAATTTAGAGAAATTTTGAGTATGGTGACAATTTATATTCATGATGAACTCTACAATGAATTTACTCATGATTCAGATATTTTTATTTAATTCAATAGTTCTTATGTAACTTTTTGATCATCCTGGTACATAGCGATTGACAGAAAATTCAATTGATTTCATGAAATCAAGTTAGTTTTTTTTGAAAGGTCTATATAAATCTGTGTAGAATTTGACAGATGGATTATTATATTTCAATCGTCAAGGGTAGATGTACAAAATTGTGTCCTAAGAATTGACGAGAGAAAATGAACTGAAATGGAGGAAGCCATATTGAAAATTGGGGAGAGTGGTTGAAAAACTTGGAGTATGAGGAAGAATAACATGATAAATTAACAAATTACATATCAAATTAGATAACAAATACAGAACTTACCTCAAGTAAACCAGGACTAAACTGTGAGTCATTTATTTCAATACTAAACATTACATCTTGAAAGTGCATATATTTAGAACATTTTCCGTACTTACAAACATTCAACTCAATATTATCGAAGCCATATAACTGTAAAGAGACAGAAATTGTGTTATTAGTGATAATTAAGAATATTTTTGATGAATTTTATAATAGTGAATTGTAGATAATAAGAAATAATTTAATCAACTCACCAACAATATGAGCTCATATAAACTATTATACTTATAATCTGAAAGTATTCCAATATTCCCATATTAATTTCAATCATTTAAAAAATAATATTCGTTTCATTTTAAATCTTGCATATAATAACCTTACTCTTACTAAATAATTTTATCTCTCAGAACAGTTTTCAGATTATACCTAGATAAGTTATACATCCAGTGGTCTGGTCTGAATTTAAGGAAGGAATTTTAATGTTTTGAATGTTCAATGAATTAAATATAATTATTTGTATAAATTTACAATTAGTGTGTCGGTTATTTTCCCAATTTTCAGGAATCAGAAGACGACAAATGTTTTATTCACTGTGGATTTGAAAAATCTGCAGTAAGGTAGGCAACCCTATCTACGCCCACATACAGAATTCTTTGAAATAAATATACTATATGTAAAAGTTTATTTTTCTTTAAATTTGGTTACGTTCTCGTTAATTTTTAAGCCCTACCTTATCATGATATAAAGTAAGAATATTAAATATGCGTTTAACAATATACAGGGAAGACATGTAGGTATATCCGCCGAATGTACACTCATATATTAAACTTACAGATAAATATAAAACATAAAAATTAACAACCATATATGCATTATACACACACAGAAAATCGAGACGATAACAATATATATATATATATATATATATATATATATATATATATATATATATATATATATATATATATATATATATTATATATATATATATATATATATATATATATATATATACAGAGAAAGTTTTATTATATTTTTTGTATATACAACTTTGTGATTCCACCATATTTTATTTATCATCCCTACCCCGAATTTCCACTTAAGTGTGTATCAACCTTGGATACAAGACCCAGCCGAGAGAACAATCCTGTCCTGGCGAAGGAGATCAAACCGTTTTAAGACCAGGCGTTCCCAGCTTAAATCGGACTGGAGGTTGCCTTACCACACCCGGCTGCAAATACAAAGGTAAAAAGTTGTTGTTTAAAGAAATTTCATTACAGTGGTGATAGCATTTGTTAGATTTTCAACATTTAATTTAATTGTAAAGTACCTTGAAAAATACATTCTAAATATTATGCGACATTATTATCTTTATTCTACGTAAAATTTCACATCTTAAAAATGAATTTTCTCAATTATGATTGCACCAAATTTTAAAAAAAATATATTGCTGTACAGAGGACTAAAATCCTTTTCCAACAAGGTGCCACACGACCCCATTTCTTATTTAAAATTTTCGAGGGGGTGCTTATAATTTAGAGGAGGTGCTGGAAGGGGATATTATTTTCATACTGTTAATTGTCAATTTAAGAATAAAAATCGACCTGTTTCAGGTTTTTTTCACATAGTACATAATAGCGCTGAAATTGAATTTATTCCATACATATGAACCGCATTGTATAGTTTTTTCAACTTATATAGTAATAACGTACCTTTTTACCTAGTTGAATATCTGTAGTGCTGTTTTATTGAAACCATAATATTCACAGTAAAAAGTGAAGATTCGTTAAAAAAATGAGTTAAAGTCTATTCGACCGCCGTCACCGTTTTCGTACTAACAAAGCACGGCACTACTGAAGGGAAAAGGGACAGCTGAGAACGCCGAGGTACTTATGTTTGTATTTTCTGGTTCTACCACGCAACCGACATTCTCTTCTACAACGCAGTCAATATTTTCTTGTTGTTGTAATATGCCACTATCCTGCCGTTCTGACAAGTCGTCGTCTTGTTCCAACAAGTCGTCGTCATGTTCCAATATACCAGCGCCTTGTTATAACACGATGTGGATACGTATTCCTGAAAAGCCTGCATAGTTTTCTTGTAACTCCATGCCAACACAAGCTCTAAGTCTGGTTAAGAAAATGTATTTAAAGGGCTCACATATACCTATCGTTCTAGCACTACTTGAGATCTACTTGTAATTCGTATTTATGTTATAAAGATATTTTTATTTTCTATAATCATATCTAAAATCTCGTTAAAAATAGCCAACCAACAATCTATTGGAGAGACGACATTTTTAAAGCTTCAGGTAAATGAGTCGCCAAATTTTGCTTTCTGGTTCAAACATTCTTCGGGTACCTGTTTATTCCATTTAGTACCGTCCCTCGTTTCATAATATAAATACCGATTGCTTCCCCTTAGTGCTTGGGACTCAACAAATTCTTCTACCAACTCATCGGCGCTTTGCTCCGAACTATAATTATCGTCACTTTCTTCACAAAAATCAACATGTATTTCTGGAAGGACCTCACTGAAGTAGAATTCTTCATCTCGTCATTTAACTATTGTAGCCTTCAAATTTCCTTTAGATAATGATCCATATTTTAACCTAAAACAAATTTAGTGTTTTAAATGAAACTCAACGATTCTAGCTAATTCCACAATATAATGAAAAATGTGGAAAATTCTAAAAAATTGACAATTGTTTCGATAACTGAATATCATCGTCAGAACGACAGAAGTTACATTTCATTTGATGCCTACCTGATGATTAGTAGTTATTTTTGGCTAGACCTACCTTGTGATTTACTCAATATGTGTTAATAAAAAAAAGAAGAAGATGTGGTATTAGAAATATTGAAGCTTAGATATTATTAGCCCTATGGTGATATCCTGGATATCATTTTTCCAATTAAGATCAGTATAACTGTGCAATGGTATAGAAAACCAGAAAAACTATATCTGCTGATCTTTACAATTATCACTTAAGAAGACAGTTTAATAGTGGAGAACTCCCTAGAATTATCTGTTCATTGACGACTTCATATTGTGGGTTTCTTAAGTGTCTTCTAATTTCCAACTCTTCAATGAAATCCAGTTCTTGTTTCTTATCCCAAATATGTAGTACTTCTAGTTATGTGTTAGGTGTCAATGAATAGTTAGTGTCAAGTAGATGTTTTGCGTAATGGGATTTATCTGGTTGTTTTAATCTGTATCATGCATTGTCGAAACTGAAAGAACTGCTAAGTTTTTTTTTTCGGGCTGAAAGAAACAAGTTTTATGTCTTTTTGAAACGCAAAGATTGAAGAATGAAGGGGTCGACCTTTATTAGGGATAAGTTCCACTGGGTCTCTTTCTTGTTATTTTTAAGGGTACCCACAAATGTTATTTTATTTTGCAATAGGTCTTTGGCCAAACAAAAACTACTGTACCAGTTATCACAAGTGAGATTTCTATTTATCCCCTTCTAAGGATGGACTAATCTAGATTCAATTGCAGAAAGGGTATTCAACTGATTATACGGTCCATTAGGCTGCGTGCCACAATACAGTTCCAAATTACTCACATAATTTTTTTTTGCAAATATCTTTAAACCGTATTTCGCCGGCTTATTCGGAATATACTATAGTCATAAACTCTCCTATTACATAACTATTTTCACAGTTACATACAAACTTATCCAGAAGTATTCGAATGGCGGCTAGATTATTAGTCAATCTTCTTTCCTGTCTGCTATTGACATCATCAAAACGAATGACACGAAGAAAAAATAGAAGTCTTTTGGAACTCATACTGGCTCTGGATATTATATTTCCTTTTTCAGGATCCCAAATTTCATGAAAATCGGTTTGTTTTTTAACACCAAGAAAATAAAATAGACCCAACATTTCTTCTCTTGTAGTTTCCTTAGAATCTCCTGCTGAATGCATCTTGTATTGGTCGAAGAAATATATTAGTGCATCTTACTATTTCGTCCACCATCTCCACCGTAATAAACTTTGATACATGTCATTTGGTCTAATTTCTTGTTGATCGTTGAGGACCTGACGGGAAATTATTTTGATCAAATTTTTTTGGGTTGTTCAAGCAAACTTACTTCTCATTGGATGCTTGTACCAAATTGATTTGACGTCTTTACCTACTAATGTCGGTATCCTAACTACTGATTCATCTGTGTCCATTTTGTCATTATAAACAATATCTTTGTTCTTATCGCCCGCTTCCTCATCATCCGTTTCCTGTTCTGAGTAGCTGTCTTATTCACCAAAACAAATTTCTCCGTCGGAAGCATCTTCATCGTCAGAGCCTCCGACCTCACATTCCTCTTATTCTCGAAATATTGTTTCCCCAAAAGCTTCCAATGCTGCTTCTGTAAGTCGTTTTGGATTTCTTACATACAAAAATACCGATAATTTTGCATGACAGCGTGTTGTTTAGAATCTGCATGAGTTCATTTTCATATTTTGGAGAAAGAGCCCGACACCGAAATTGGAGGGGTCTTCTAACAAAATATGAAAATGACCGAATGCAGTTTTTCCAAGACAACACGCTCTAATGCAAAATTATCTGGTTATTCTGATGCACGAGTGTAATTCGGAGGTATATTTCCCGAATACAAATATTGGTTTAAATATTAAATTCCTATTTCTTTTTTTTAATACAAAATATCCATTTGAAAACATGCTATTAGATACAAACAAAATAAAAAGACCCGAAAATACGACTTTTTCATAACTATTTTTAACAGAAAGTACGGAAATATATAATAAAACGTTTTTTTTTTAAAGTAAACCTAAACTAAAAGTGGCAGGAATTGCAATGAAATACACAATTGTAATAACTCATAATTCCCAATGAATCACATCCGAAACGAGACATTTTTAAAAAAAATTTTTGAGTTTACTTGTCAAACTGATTTTACTTTTAAATATCATGGATTCACAGTGGGATTACCGTGGATACGTAAACAATGCAATTATCGCAGTGCTCTTTCGGTTTCTACAGTACAGTTACCGATGTAATCAATCGATAATTGCACTCCTCTTATGGGATTTTTAACACATGAGGGAAATATTCACAGTGACACTGATTAATTTTGATTTTTATTTGTCATAGAATTATCGACAACAACAAAAGCCACATGATAGAGATTGAATATACTGAGGATCCAGAGCAAATAATAACAATGCAAATAGGTATTTGCAGGAATAAAAAAAATACTGAAAATGCTTATACATTATAAAAGCATAATTTGATCTTATAATAGTGTATTAACTAGGAAAATAAAGAAAATCAAATATTTATCCACAAAATACAACTTCATAAAAAATTTAATACATTAATGTATTTAAAATATCTAAAATATAATCACATATTGAGGAAATATATCACTCTACATTATTGAAAATTTTTGTGATTGAACTGGCCTAAACATCTACCAAAAATATAGAAAGTCGTGTATTAAGTAAATCCCCAATGAATTACTTGAAATATATATAAGGAGAAGCAAATGGTGCAGATGGATAATATTGTTTTGATATTCTCACAAGAATACCATATCTACATCGCAAAAATGAAACAAACATTCGCGGCTGTGTTATTATGTTGTTTGATAGTTTCAGCTTTATCTGCGCCGCCGAAAATTACATTCAACGATGTCAATACACACGTGAGGAATCAACAAGGTCAGTATTTTGAATATATTTATTTTCATAACTAAATTGACGAAAACTTCGGAATTATCTAATTAAACAGGATTTTCCATTAATAATTAGTAATATTATAACTATCTTGAGCTCAAAATATTAAGTATAACCAGAGATGTACGACAGTGGCAAGTGACTTGTTGATCCTTCCCAAATTCTACGCAACTTGGGGAATTGTCATTTTAGCACATTTTTTCGATTCTGTTACACCCTCTAGTAGAGTGTACAGAACCTACACTTCCCGCCGCCTGAAAAATGTAAAATAATTTTAAAGTACTGGGCACAAAATATGATTTATTACATTCTTCACATCTCGTACGCTTCCCATCTTCTAGATGTGGTCTTTGTTCATGAAAAATTTCAGCAGCCTCTCTTCTACGATTCCTACGTTCCATGGTACAATAGTAAGAGTTTTCCCATAATTCTGGTAATCACGTATTAGTCCACTGGCCAGTTGCATCAAGAACTGTCTAGGTTCCAAATGAACACCGGAGTTTTTGGATGAAAAGATAATGTTTGAAACGATTACTGCTATATTAAGTAATAAATATACTACAACCATGAATCAACTACTCGTATTTCACGAGAAATTGTTGTTAGCTGATAATTCATCTACAACATCAAGACCACTTTTCGCATGATTGTAAAATGTCATGAAAACCGGTTTAGAACTCTCCCCAGTATTAGGGTCAATTTCATCGTCAAAATGCATGCTGAACATGAGTAGTACATTGTATACTTTTCGTGGGATATGAGAAGATCCCAACAAGTCATTCACCTTTGTTTACACGCCGTTGTTTTTATGTTTTATTTTTATTAAATACACTACACGATACTTTAAAAATCATCTTTATTTTAATAAACAATCATATGTGTACATACATATTTTGAAACTTAACGACAATACGGAACTTTAAGTTCATGTACAACATAGTTTTGCCTAGTGTTTTATATTCTTTGCATATTGCCGATTACTCCTTCAACATACCCTCCCAATCGAAACATGCTAAAAAATGTATCTTAAATTTAAAAGAACAAACAATATTCTTCAAGCAATTTTAAATGCGCCTTTTGTACAATTTTAAAAAAACTATTTATTTCTTAAAATACTTAAATTTAACGGTTTCGTAAATATATGCGCAATTTGTATGTCTGAAGGAAAATAATTTATGTTCAGAAGTCCATCTTTAACTTTTTCCGTAATAAATTTCTATCTAACGTCTATGTGTTTGCTACGTTTAATAAACACACCAGTTTTTATTAGGCACATAGCGCTTTGAATGTCAATATTTAAATTAATTCTTACTATTTGTCCAGTTAGTTCATGTGTCATTTCACTTAAGTAGAAAAGTTCTTTTGTACATTCTGCTATCGCTACACAATCTGCTTCTGTTAAGAAAGCTGTGACCAGTGGCTGTCGTCTAGAGCACATGCTACTGATCCACCACCATAGAAGATAATATATCCTGTTGTGCTTCGTCTCGTTCCGACATCTTCAGCAAAGTCAGAATCATAATAAGCTTCAATATTGTTTAGGATAGAGTCACTTTTAAATTTAACACCGTTTTCAATTGTTCCATGTAAATGACGTAAACAACGTTTCATGTTTCTTACCGAGGAGTCACTTGTGTTTCCAACAAATCTGCTGCAGTAATTCACGGTCAACGATAGGTTAGGTTAGGTTTATAATGAGTCGGTCAATGAGGCCCTCAACTGCGACTCGTAAGAGTCTATTGTGGCTCATACCTATTCAAATTTGACCAAACAAATCCAGCTTCTTAACGAAACCAATTCATTTGTTCAGTGAATGATATTTCAGGTCCGAGGGCAAGAGAGTGGCCCTGCCAAATATCAGATACCTGTCTCGAGCCACGGCGGGGCAGGCACAAATTATATGCTCTGCTGTTTAATCATCTTCCAAACAAAGACGGCAAATCGGATCGTCCGACAGTCCAAGTTTCAGCATATCATGATTCAAACGACAGTGGCCTGTTAGAAGGCCTGTTAGGCACCGTAGATCGTGTCTATTATAGCCTAACATTTGTTTGGATACATTATTCGAAGGATGTATGAAGGCCTTTGAATGAACCAATTCTGGTATATTATGCTAGAAGTCTAAAACTCTTTTTGTAGTCCAGGTATTTAGTGTTTGTTTGGCAACACTTGTTGCGATGCCAATTGTAGGTTCTGGTCCGATGAAGTCATGAGCGGCACCCTCTCTTGTAAGGAGTCAGCCTTCTCATTACCATCCATACCAGAGTCGCCAGGGATCCAAACCAGCGATACCCTGTTGCGTTCTCCTATCGAGGCAAATCTCTTTTGGCAATCTAGAACCAATTTCGACGGTACGAGCTAAGTGCTTTCAAGGCCTCTTGGCTATCCGGAAAAATTTTAATTGATCTATCTATGTATGTGGTTGGATTGTCCCAAACTCTCCACACATGAAGAAATGGCATAATTTCCGCCTGAAATACGGTTGCATAGGATCCCAGAGAGGTTGAGATTTCTGTCCTAGGTCTTTGCCCGTATACATCCGCACTAGAGCCTGAGGGTGTCTTTGATCCATCAGTGTACCAACAGATGTCTGCTCTTGAGAGTTTATCGTTGCGGAGGACCCATTCACCTCTATTTGGAAATAGGACGGTATAAGGCAGATTATAGTTCACTGTTGGGGGCATTATATGAGAGGCCATTCCCAGAACACTATGACTTTCGGTGGCCGCTAGCATTCTGCTTCGCTCTGTTCAAGCCTGTTTTGTGCATTCAGAAATATGCATAATTCTATATGCTGTCCATCTGGCCTCCTCTTCCAGAAGTATATGGAGAGGGGGAAGGTCCAGGAGGATTTCCATGGCTGCTGACGGTGTGGTGCTGACAGCACCAGTTATAGCCAAACTAGCCTGTCTCTGTATGTCAGAGAGCTTTGCTTGAGCCGTTTTCTGTAAAGCTTTGGACCACCAAGCAATGGCTCCATATGTGATCATTGGTCTAACAATCATCACATATATCCAATGGATTTGTTTGGGACCCAATCCCCAAGATTTTCTGCAGATCCTGCGACATTTCCACAAGGAAAGTTTGGCCTTATGGATGACTTTTTCCAAGTGAGCGTTCCAAGTAAGTTTTTTATCTTGGATGATCCCCAAATATTTTACTTCCTATGCAAATGGAATAACCTCACCATTATAGGAAAGTGGCGGAAGGTCCGCCAAATTCCTTCTCCTATTGGAGAAAACTATTACAGTTTTACCAGGGTTAACAGACATCTGTTCCCTCTGGCATCAACTGTAGACATCGTCCAAAGTCTTTTGGAGGGTATTATGTGAAACCCGTCCTGACTTGTTTCTTGCCAGTATGACAAGGACGTCTGCATACGCTTGCAGTTCTACCCCTCTTCCCACGAAAGTACCAAGCAGGTCGTCCATCAGGAGTGACCACAAAAAGGGAGATAACACTCCACCCTGCGGGCAGCCCCTGGAAACCTTAAAGTTAATTGCCTCGTCTTGAATAGATGTAGTGGCTGTTCTATTAGTGAGCATGGCATACATCCCGCCGGTAATCGTTGGTTTGATGCTTTTTCCAGTCAAAGCTGAACCAATGGAGGTCGGTAGTGATTTGTCGAATGCTCCTTCGATGTCGAGAAAAATGGCCACCGCAATCTCCTTATTGTTAAGGGATTGTGTGATTTTCTCAACAAGGTTATGTAATGCTAAATCTGTTAATTGACTTGTTTGATAAGCGTACTTGTGGATGCTCAGGGGGAACTGGGCCAACGATAAATCTGGACGGGTACGGTTGCTTTAACAGAGCAAGCTTCCCACAGCTTCTCTAAGAGGGCATTTTATATTACAGTTTTGATTGGTGTCCGGAGTTTAATAGTCTTCTAGTGGAGTAACTAAACTTCTTGAATTTAACATGTTCACGGATTTGTTGAAAATAGTGTTCTTGAATTAATTTTAAGCCGTCCCACACTTTTTCCAATTTAATGCCTGAAAACGAACTAACGCTTCTCCAAACAGTCACGTCAAATTCATCTATTAGTTTATTGATTACATTTTTAATTTTTGGAGAACCACTGCTTGTAATATAGCCATCATCTACGTATATGGCTAATATTAAGTCTTTAGTGTCGTTGATAATGATGCACTGTTCAGAGTTAAATTGAGATAGTCCCTTTTGTTTCAACAAAATCGTGAAAACTTGATTCCCTATCATCAGGGATTGTTTAAGACCGTAAAGGGATCTTCGTAATTTACAGACTTTATTTTGTTGATTGCATCCTCCAGGTACTTCCTCCAAAATGTTTTCTTCTAGTTTTCCATGAAGAAATGCCGTCTTCACATCAAACCCACTATAGTCCCAGTTTTTTATTCTTATTATGGCTAAGATAATTCTTAATATTGTTATATTCACAACTGGACTAAATATCTTTTACTGTGGTGGCTTCTTGATATGTTAGTAGTGAACGTTCCTGAGAGAAATCGAGTTCGTAGTTTTCTTCTAGATATCCTAGTTTGGCACCAGAATGTTTTTTTTTTATTTTCTTATTCATTGTTGTCTTTATCATCAGCTTCATTTTCCTATTCACTATCCTCCTCCTTGTTCCTGATTTTCATTACTTTCTTTGTTATTATAATTTTCATAATCTTCGAATATCTGGATTTTCATTTTATTTCCAGATTCCTCATTGAATTCCACGTCTCTAAGAATTTCGATTTTTTTCTCATCCATATTCCAGACCCAATACTTTTCTTGTCTAATTTTGAGGTTCTTTGTAAGTTCTTGGCATATGCATCTGAGCCAAATACCCGTAAATTGTTTAGTTTTGGTGGTCTACCCTCCCACTTTTCATAAGGAGTAAAATTTAATGATACAGCTGGAGATCTGTTGTATAGATATGCTGCTACTCGAAGACCTTCACCCCACATTTCTTTATCTTGTTTTGATTCAATTAGTAAGGATCTGGTTTTATCTAGTAAGGTGCGATTGAGTCTCTCTCTATATATGGGGATGGGTACTGGGCTCATAACCTGTTGTTTTTTATATTATATTTTTATTAAATATACTGCATGATACTGTAAAAATCAGTTTTATTTTAATTAACAACCATATGTGTACATACATATTTTGACAACTGAACGACAATACGGTACTTTAACTTCATGTACAACACACTGTTTCCAAGTGTTTTATATTTTTAGTATGTTTCCGTTTACTTCTTTAACACACGCCAACATAAAAAACATGCCATTTCTCTTAAGTGAGGGTGACTGAAATGAGATATTGGCATAACATGTCCGATTCGCTGTCAGCTGATGTGTGACTTTATTTTGGAAAATGTAAGTTTGGGGTGTAAATAATCAGTTTTTTACACATCATGCACTGCTGAACCATAATAACTATCATAATAAACAGTTTTTTAACAAGTTTATATTCAAACACAAAAAAAGCACACTTATCCTAAAAATATCCACCTGAACAAAACAACTCAATAAATAATGAACTTAAAATTATTGACCTCTACCCTGACGTCATTATTATCTGATAACATAACCGACATAAATATTAAGTGGCATCTCTTTCTATTAATATTGATGAACAGAGCCAACTAATTTGACCTTTGTCGGTTACGTTATCAGATATTGATGACGTCAGGGAAAAGGTCAATAATTTTAAGTGTATATGGAACTAAGAAATATTATTATGGGCTCTGTTAGCTTCGCGCTGTTGTCAAATGTTAAATTTTTATTTGAATGAATCAAACATTTCAGGTGATAATACTGAACTGATGTACTTTTCTTGTAATTATATTGCAATAGTTGTGTAGAAAATTCATAAAAATAGTTCGTCATGAGATAGTTCCTTATTTTCTTAATCACACGTTCACAATAAAGACTTCTATTGAAAATATATTACTATGGAATTGAAAAATAACATGGTGCATATGGCAATATTCAGAATTGGATTGATACATTTCTTCCAACAGCGGTTAGAATGTGACTACGTATTGCCGTTAAAGATTTTGTAAACAATCATATCTGTTTTGTTCATATATCCTTGGATGGCTACCAGAGTTTGATTTTTATGAAAAGCGGAAATACTTGAGTTGACTGGACGGTGTTTTGGGTTCACACATTCGAAGTGCAACTGTCACTGGTTTTTCTGTATAGTTCCAGCAATATTTAAGTTGTGATTTTTGAGAAGTTGATTAATTAATTCGTATGATGTGCGCCAGTGACATTTTTTTTTCTCTCAACCACCCTTTTTCTTGCGCGAATAGAATTCAACTCTTTTCTTCCCCTTGTCGAAAGATTATCTCCCAATGATAATTTTCTAACAATCCACCAATCCGCGAATGCAAGATATACCATCGTGAACTTGGTAAGAAGATACATTGAACTAAATTTTAACTTTCTGAATTGTCATCAAACTTCAAAGGAATAGGGAAAAAATTACTATTTAAGGGTAACTAGCTGAGAAAATGATTGTTCGTTTCACTGTGGACCATCTTTAGTAGAGAAACATGGAGCATATTGGGTCTGGTCTTCCTCAGTCTCATTCTCGTCTTTTAGTTCAGTCTCAGAATCTTCTCTGTTCTCTACACAATATTCTTCATCATCACCGTTGAAAATAAATCATAAAGAAGTGTTCCCCGAAATGCAGAAATCTGTCGTACTGGAAACATGTAGAATTGTCAGGAAAACTCTCAACTTACCTAAAAATATGTGACTGCGAAATCCTGCTAAAAGAATCGCAAGTTTCAAGCAACGTAAATGATCATGAATCCCACGTTGTGGAGCAACCCCGCAAGGGAGGAAACGGAAAATAATAATATTAATAATAATAATAATAATATTATTAATAATAATGTCTTTATTATTTCTCAAAAAACAATTGTAATAATAATACAATATGTAGAGACAAATAAGGGAGAAATGAATATCTGTGAATTATGTAATTTAAATTTATAATAGTTAATATTATTCACAATTTCATGAAGATAACAAAAAAACTACATAAACACGACCCAACATCATCACCAGGGACCAGCAAACAAATAATTTTTACAATTGGAATCAAACTTGCCAGTACTCAATATTTTATATTGAAAGCTATCTTTCTATAGTTGATATTACCGTGAAAATATACTCAAACTTTCTGTTGGACTAATTAATTTTATTTTTCACGAATTAATAATTATTTCATTTGTTTTAAACACTGTCGTTAGCGAATTAAGAAATGTTATTTTTTCTGAACATTTCCAGTATTTCCATGCATCGATTAATGAAGGGATGAATGGTTTTTCTTTAGCAAATATTCTGGCATCTGGCTCAAATAAACCTTCCTGGACACCTCACCTTCATGAATATTAAACAATAAACAAATAAAACGTACTTCCAAAATGAAACACAAACATATTAAACTTGGAAATTCTACACATAAAAACAACATACAATGTTGACAATATTTTTTTAAGCTGTAAACAGTCTCCTCAACTGAAATTCGTTTATTTTCATGATAAATACATAATTGATTAATTCATTTCAGGTCATGGTCGCTTCAAAAGATTCACATGTGATGTACTGAGTATTGAAGTAAAAGGTGTGAAATTGGATAATGCTGCTTGTGCAGCTCATTGTGCCTACATTGGACAAAGTGGAGGTAGATGTGATGATCGCAAAGTTTGCAGATGTCGAAATTAGATTTAGTTCAGATAATTATTGTTATTTATTCTAATAAATAATTGTTATTTTCATTTTACTTACCTTGAAATAACTTTTTGGACATTTTAGAGCTATGGATTTAGATAAAATGTATATCTAATGTTAGACATCCCCAAATATCTTGGCTTGTGTGTATAAATATCAGAAATTTAATTGTATCAACTTTAAAGAGATATATCGTTAACATATTGTTAGAATAATTGATAACAAATGTCAAATGTTCATATAATTTGCAGGCATATAACAATTTTAAAGGAAAATCCTCAGCAGTACCGATGGTGAGACGTGTTTATGTCGCTCTGTTAAATTGTATAAAATAGTAGTGGTTTTTGTAAAGTGAGAATTGTTTTATGTTGACGGCTTCATCTCAGTACCAAGAATGAGTCAAATTCAGCCTTTAAAGTGGTTTCTTGTCAAGAAATAAAAAATTATCAGAAGAAGGAGGTTACAATTATTTCGTTATCAGACCTCCTAACACTAGCACAAATCAGCTGACTGTGGTTCGAGGACCTGACGACCTACACCAACAGTTTGTTTATTTTATTTAGTATACCTGCGAATAGCGCACTGGGAAGATGTATAAGGAAGTAATCGTCATGAATAAATGTCCAAATTGCAAATCGGCAATTGATGATAACAAAAATTGTACTCCATGCATGCCGTGTCAGGCTTTAATTCATTTCCGCTGTTTATATATCGCTCAGGAGGAGGGAATAAGAATAACAAGGGCTAAATCTAAGTCGGTTAGAATTGTTTCTAGCAGCTGCTGCTTATTTGATGATAAATTGAAGGAGCTAACTAATGTATTATCTGATTTGTCTGATAGATTTACAAAAATGAACAATCGTTTAACTGCCTTAGAAAATTCAACTCAGTCAAATCAGATAGAATTTGAGGAATGCGTGCAGGAGGCAAATCTTCGCTTTAAAAAAACTTGATCGTATATAACTTGCCTCAATCAAACATAGATAGTTTAGATGATATGGATATTGTTACAAATATTGGTGATATATTTAAACCTCGTAACTCTAGTGTGATTGCAGTTTTCCGTATAGGCAAAGCAGACGAAAATAAGAACAAATCCAGACCGCTAAAAATTCAATTTCAGGATAATAATACTCATCCTATATACTGCGCAATAAGAAAAAATTACAAGGTACTCGATTCTCTCGAATTCAAAAATAAAGGATGATCAAACTACATACAAACTAACTACTTAAAAAATTTGAGAGAGGAGCTGGAAAGGCGCAAAATGGAGGATGAGCATCTAACCATAAAATACGTTCATGAAATTCCAACTATTGTGAATACTACGGAGGAACTTGGTGCAAAAAACTAATAAAACTCTAACATAAGTATATTCTATACAAATATAGATACTCTTTATGCAAAACAAGCCGATTCCTTTCCATTTCTTCCATCTACCTCCAATATTCACATTTTTGCGATAACAGAATTCTGGATATCCAATAGAATATCTAGCTCTCTTATTAATCCCAATGGGTATAGCTTATACCGTAAGAGGAGGAGGAGGTGTTTGCGTTTTCCTTCATAAAGAGTTCTTCAAAAATTGTAATTTAGTCTATTCCACATGATCTGGAGGGAATCGAATCTCTTTTGTTTAGAATTGTCTTTCCTAACTCAGTCATTCTGCATATATTTATCATATGTCCTATGATCTCACAATCTCCATGTGTGAATATATTGAAGAATGTAGTGAAAATTGAGAAAATATTATCATTCTTGGCGATTTTAATTTTAAAGATTTGCTATGGCCTATTCTTTCACCTCTTGATGGCAATAATCCTAGTGTCCCTTCTTATAATGTATGTTTTCAAAATAATCTGAAACAGTTTATAAATGAGCCGACAAGGTGGCGTCTAGGTAATGAACTTGCAGTATTAGACCTTGTAATCTCTAATGAAGAGGAGCTAATTTCCGACATTTTTTATCTGCCACCAATTGGTGTCTCAGATCATGTTGTTCTCCATACTAAAGTCCAGCTGGATATATCTAGTAATATCAGTAAAAAAATAAAAAAATCCTCCACTAAAACCGATTATTATGAATTAATTAGCTATTTCAATCAAACAGATTGGCCGGTACTAGATGGTCACACCTGTAAATTTGTGTGGGAAATATATAAAGAAATTATATATAAGGGGATAGAAGAATGTTCCAAAACTTATACCGTGAAAACTAACCCTAGATGTCCATGGATTGATAATCACTTAATCGAAATGAGTAAATAAAAACAATGCTTGTGGATAAGTGTTAGGAAAAATTCATCGGAAGAAAACATTCGCTTGCACAGGCAGTATTCAAACAGACTCACACAGGAGTTGATATTAGCACAAAGCAATAACGAGAAACGAATAACCATAAGAGGTCCAAAATATTTTTATAAATATGTTAGATCCAAGTTCTCCTGTAAAACTGGTGTACCATTATTAGAAAAACCAAACGGAGACATTTGCACCAAGGAAGCAGTAATGTGAAATTTTTGCCGAAACTTTTGCAAACGCATTTACGATAGACTCTGATTTCGCAGAGAATCTAGCAGTCCCACTATCCAACCTTACATCCAGATCACTAGAAGATAAGTCCATTCCTGCCTCAAGGAAATTAGGAATAGTCACGCCTATCTATAAAAATGGAAATAAAATGCTCTCGACGAATTATCGGCCTATAACGGTTCCACCAACCTCAGTTAAAATTATAGAGAGATTAATCGTTAACGAACTTGTTCCATTTTTGTTAGATAATAAAATCCTACCAGATTCTTAGCATGGTTTTCTACCTTATCGATCACTAATCAGTAATATTCTAACTGCTCTTAACGACTGGACATTATATTTAGATCATTACGACCGTGTGGATGTGGTATACATAGCTTTTTCTCGAGCCTTCGATGAGGTATCCATTAAAAAGCTACTAGCCAAATTGGAACATTCCGGAGTACGTGGTGAGCTCTTGGTATGACTGTAAAAAATTTTAGGTCGAATTTTTCAAGTAGAATATGAGGAGAACATGAGTAATTCCCGTGAAGTGCGCAGTGGGGTACCTCAAGGTTCCATTTTGGGTCCTATGCTTTTCCTGGTATACGCTTCTGACTTAACTGCTAAGTTTAAATGCAAAAACAAATCGTTTGCCGATGACATGAAGTTTTACCATTGTCCTGATATTCAAAACTCTTTTCAACACGACCTGGATGAATTATTGAAATGGTGCAAGGAGTGGAACATACAAGTAAACTTTAACAAGTGTTGTGTTTTGCAGTGCGGTTACAACAATCCATGTGTCAAATATTATCTTGAATCGGAGACTGTGAAATCAGTTCCGGAAGTCAGTGATTTGTTCGTCATAATATATATATATATATATATATATATATATATATATATATATATATATATATATATATATATATATATATATATATATATATATATAAATATATACCCAGATATTCGACGAGTTGCTACATCGAATCCTTTGATTGTTTTTAATATAATCTGGAATAGGATTGTTAATCTTAACGGAATAAAAAGGATATGTTTTCTCACAACTCGTCTTTATCATTCTAGGGACAGTATGCAAATGTCTATTCCGAGTATTATAGTTATGGATTGGTAAGTTATATATATTCTTTGACCTGTGATATATTCCACTGAAACAGATAAAAAGTATAATTGTTTATGATCTAATATTCTACTTTCAGAATAAAAGAGATCGGAAGAATAAGGATTTGGTTTGGACATTATGATTTTTAGAAAACTCGTCTGAATTGTATTTAATGGATGCAGGTTAGTTTCCACCGCACTTCCACAGATGTGAATTCTATATCGAAGATGACTTTCTACCAATCCCTAAAATACAAATAGGGGAGATATTGGCTAGAAATTTACTTTTTCCAGTGCCTGAATTTATGCAAAATAAATTGTAATTTTTTAATATATATTTATTATGACAATCGCATTTTAAATTTATTATTCATTTATCTATCAAATTTATCTATGGTTTATATTTTTATCCATGGTTTATAAAGAATAGCTAGCTTAGGGTAAATTTATTTATTATTTTTTAAGTTTAATGGTGTAGTGGAGAGCATGAGAACTCTATACTCCCGTTGAGTTCCGGATTGAATTATAAAAAAAAAATATATGAAATTTGCACCTTATAGATAACCTGTTAGAATTATCTCCTCCAAAAGCTGTGAATGAATTATGTGAAACACATCAAAGCGACTTCTATGGTATCAATCCTTTTCCTATATTCAGCAGATGACATGCAAATAAAAATCAAATGACTCAAAATTTACTTACTTAAATTACCAACAATCATGAAATCGGAAAGCATTAAAAAACTGTGAAGAAAAAACTTATGTTAAACAAATTTAATACAATCTAAATTACTTATACCAAATATTATTATACATCTAAAGTTATCAATGTGAAATTTGGCCAAATTAGTGATTTTTGTCTGAATTTATTATGGTTAACCAGATAAATCATTGAAACACTGACCTGATCACAACACTGGGAAGTTTTTGTTCACTCTACTCCTGTGTTATCTCCTGGAATAAAGCTAGATCTCCTTCAATCTTGTAGACCAAACTCTATAGTTTGTACAGCAGGTAAGTCGATGTAATATTATTAAATCGTTGGTTAAATTTGGCTCATACTGTTTTAATAACGATTATTAATGTTCCTATGTAGTATTTAACACCATAATGTGGTTACTTTATTAAAATTTGTACATAGCGTCCCCTCTCAAATTTCAACTGCATATATTTCTTATAAATTACAACTAATTCACAATATTTTCCTCTTAAAATGTTTAATATGTTGTTATTCAACGTTTGCAATATGTTTTGACTGATTTCTAATAATTTCCAAATATTTTATATAAATTTTATAGAAATTGCTCACATGCGTCCATTTCCTTTAGCATCACCTCACCAACCTTTTGTTTTTTTAATCAACAAACTTTTTGTTGCTAGCTTTGTTATTTTAAAACAAAACACTCACAACTTACTAGATATGATATAATCTGTTTATCTAACGTTTGATAGTTCGTTTAATGTTTTTCTATATTACTACTGTTATGTATTGTTCATGTAAAATTTCAAAATAATTTAATATTCCTATTTACATATGCAATACTTCGAAAATCTACCTTATTTTAATAAACAAAAATGATATCTATCCGACTTTAAATTCCAATATCAATACATATACAATCTCAAACGTTCAAAAACCTTTTATAATGCCTTTCAATTAAATTCTTATCCATTATTGCATATTTATCTAATATAAACTTGGCCTTTTATTTAATTCAGTCATCATATTTTTCAAATATCCTCATTGCTTTTCAAATAATCAATAGTTCACAGTTTTAATGGACACTTCTGTTATTTCTTTTAGATAAACATTGCAATTTTGGGGGTATATTGTTATCAAATATTCTATTTATTATTGTCTGATAATAATTCATGCTCTTTCAGATTCAATGTTGGATATTCGAAATACTATATACAAATTGTTATTTACGCTGTTGACAAGAAAGTGAATTTATAATTTACTAAGGACATGATTAAAATTTATGAAAATAATGCTGTTTACATTCTGAAATCCTAAGGTAAATAATTTCAATATTACTTATATATTTCTTTAGTTATGTAGAATAACTGATATCATAGATGTTCAATTTAATAGGAGATATATATTCTTCTCAAATTATCACCATTAGACAAGATAATTCTATCTGTGTGAAGGAAGTAATCTCCACCTGTTACTTAACAAAGTTGCAAATATCATACATTCGTGTCTTATTCTCTTCACTACTTCTTACGATAAGTTCAAATCCCATCAAATTTGAATTTAATGAATATTTACATGGTAATTTTTTGTTCAAATTCCAATTTCCCAACAAAAAAACTTATCGTTCCTCCACTATTTGATAATGAAATAATCTGAAACTTCTATTCCAATTCTGGATTGTGTAATTATCCTAACTTAATCTACTATTTACAAACAATTTATTTCATATGAATTTAAATACTTGTAATACTATCTATTCCTCACGTTTCGATACATATTACTAAAGACTAGTATTTATAGATGTGTTCTATGTTAAAGATACCCCTTAATATTTCAGTACCTGGATATATTAAACGATAACTGTTTTTACCGTTTTCAGTATCTATGATATACGGACCTTCGAATGGATATAATAATTTAGCATACTGTTCTTCATCTTTCTTTGGCATTCTTAAAGATTTTATAATGACCATACCCCCTTTATTAAATTGAGTTGACTTCTGTTTCCTTTTTTCTTGTTTTTTAATATACTTCTCGGCATTTAGTATTATTCTTTGATTAACCTTCTCTAGTACATTTTTCATTGTTGAATGTCTGTTTGAAATGCAGTGACGTTCTTGTTTTATTCCTTTCATAATATAAATTGGATTCTCACCAGTTACTCCATGTGGTAATTCGTTTATAAATTTCCCTATTTTATCCAATTGTTCATCCTATTTTTTGTGATTCTCTTGACATAACATTCTTAAATATTTGATGATTTCTTTGATATATCGTTCTGCTGGATTAGAACTTGGTTTTCTGATTCTTATAAATTGTGATTTTATTTGTTTATCGTCAGCATATTGTCTTAACTTTCTATTTTCAAAATATGTTGCATGATCAAGTATCACTGTTTCTGGTGTTCCAAACTCTTCTATATACTTTTTAAAACAATCAATTACGACTTTGTCCTTTTACATGGATATATTTTAACATATTTGCTATACACATCAACCATTACTAATAAATGTTTTTTGCCCATTGTACTTTCAATTAAATTACCTAAAAAATCAATTGCCACTATTTTCAATGGTTTACTAGTTATAATAGATTTCGCTGTCATATAATTAGGATAATTCTTTTCTTTGCCTATTTGACAAAACTCACAATATTTACAATCTTCTTTTACAATGCTTAAATCTATCTTAGCTATATAATTTTCTCTAAATAACATCCACAATTTTCTTGTTCCGATATGTCCATCTTCTATATGTAAATATTTAATAATTTCTTTTGCATAATCTCTTGTTATTATATACACTTCTCTATCCTCAATTTGCTTATACCATACATCTTCTATTTTAACTACTCCTCTGGTATTTTTATTATCTGTTTGTCTTTGATCTTCTTTTACTCTCACTAGAGTAAATATTCCTTCAGTTTGATGTAATGTATTTACTCCTATTTGAAATTTTCTTGGTTCGCTTCCATTATCGTTAACTCTACTTAATGCATCCGCAACAATATTTAATTTTCCTGGTACATATTTTATGTCAAACTCATATTCTTGTAGAAGTAGAATCCATCTATGTATACGATTATTCGCATTTCTGTTTTTCAACATGGATGTTAGTGCTAGATGATCTGTTTCTAGTGTAAATTTCGCTCCTAGTAAGAAAAATCTCAGTTTACTCACACAAAATACCACACTAGCCATTTCCAACTCAGTTATGGAATATTTTCTTTCCGCTGCTTTTGTTACCTACCCTGGATATGAAACTTATGGGAACTTCCTCTTCATCTTGAATTTGTATCAAAACTCCTGCTAATCTTTCCATAGATGCATCTGATTTCAAGATGAAAGGTTTATCATATTGTTGGTGATAAACTTTGAGTTTCTTCAGAAATATTTCTTTTAATTCCTGGAAAACTTCATCCCGTCTTTCATCCCAATTCCATTTTGTGTCCTTCTTTAACAATTCAATAAGTGGAATCTTTCTTCTGCTTAAGTCTGGAATAAGCCTTTTAAAATAATTTGAAATACCAAGGAATCTCTCAAATTATTTAGGTTCTTAGGTGTTTGATATTCCAGTATAGCTTTGAGTCTTTCTGGGTTCATTGTTACAAATGGTACTACGCAAAATTGATAAACAATTACATCCACCATAAAAGCAGTGTACGGCCTACTTCTTGGATCTAAAGGAATTAATCAGAAGCTGTGTTTAAGATCCAGTTTTGAAAAAATATTAGCCTTTGTAATTCGACCAAAAATACATTATATGTTTAATGGACTTTCATAGTGTTTCTTCAAATAGCTGTTAATATTTCTAGCATGTAAACATAACCTAATTTCTCCTGTTTTCTTCTTAACACATGTGATGGCACTGATGTATTGAGAATTCGATCTTTCGATAATTCCATCATTTAACATTTTTGTGATTTCATCATATACGTCTGTCTTCAGCCTGTATGGTATTGAAATTTTTAATCTCTGCTGTTACTTCCAATGTATGTACATATCTAGATGCTACACATACTTCCTCGTTACATAATCGCTTATGATGTTGTAAAAGCTCATACACCCTATCTTGATATTCTTTGTTACATAACTATTCTGAAACTTTTATCTCTTCACCAATTTGATTTATCTCCCTTATATCTGAATTTTGTATATCGTTGTTTGTAAATTGTTTAATAAAATGTATAATTGAATTTTGATATCTAATGCATCCCTGATTATAATATATAATTATCCTATGTTTATTCAATTCATCATTTCCTAATATTATATCATATCTCAAATTATTAACTATCAATAATTGTACTGGAATAATATCTGCATCTATTTTTAGATTAACTATAATGGTTTGGTTTGTTTCATAAAGTTTTTCATTATTCGCCCCTACTAATGATATCTTGTTAGTATTAATCACCGTAATATCATCTTGTTTCACATTTTCTATTATATCCTGATTTATTATTGAAACTGCGGATCCTGTATCTGATAAAATTTTATATTTTACATCTAATAAATACCCTTCTATGAAAATTAATTTTATGATTTCATTACATTGTGAACCTTCATCTATAAATTCCCTTGGATGTTGATAATGAGAAGAATAGATAATATTACGAACGTAAGGACGATTTATGCAAAATTTCTTACCAAATTTTGCTCTTGATTTTGATCATTACTTGATCCTTCTTGTTCCTGAACTATATGAATAACCTGTCTTCTCTCTTCCTCTCTATTATTTTCTTCTTCGTAATTCCTTTCTGGGTTCCTTTGGTCATAATTCCTTCTATCATTATAATTATTTCTTACTTTCCCTTTATTCTGTTGCCAATTTCCATTATAATTTCTTCTTTCGAAGTTTGCTTGATTTCCTCGATTTTCATACTGTCTTCCACCATTGTTTCTGTCTTCATTTCCATAATACCTGTCCCCATTTCCTTGATTTCATCTATTTTCAAAATTCCTATTTCCATAATTTCTGTCCTCATTTCTGCTATAATTATCTCTTCTGAAGAATTCCATTCTCTCTTGATCTATCATTTCTTACCTCTCCATTCACATTTTGATATTGATTCATACCATTCGCATCCAAAATACTTCTCTCCACTCTCTCTAGGTAACATGACAGACTATCCATCGTTTTAATATTGTGGAGTGCAATAGTCTCCGATACTTCTACATTAAAATGTCTGCCTATATATAATACAAGTTCCTCTTCTTTCATCACCAGTTCTAGGTATTGTGCCAAATTATACAATTGGATTGCGTATGAATTTAGATTTTTCCCTTTATTAAAATCGAATTTGCCAAAGTATAATTTTTCCCTAAAATTTGCTTGTTGAAGTTCCCCCCAAAAATAATTTAAAAATTGATTCTCAAATTCATCCATGTTTCTGATCTGCTCTTCTTTATTGCAGAACCAGAGTAATGCGTGGCCTGATAACACCCCTCTTATAGCTATTTTCTTCTCCATTAAATCCTTCATTCCCCTCAATTTACTTTTTACAATTTTTATAAAATCTTTCGGGTGTATTTAATTTATGTTCCCATCGAATTTAACACCTAAATCCATATTCCCGTTGTATATAATTCCTCCTCCATTTTCTCACAGTATCCTCCATTTTTTCCACTGTTTTCTGTGGTTTCCTATGCATCTCTTCTAATTCTCAATTAAATGATCTACCCATGACTTCTGACCTTTTTTCATATGTGCCTGTTTGTTCCTCCAGTCTCACATTTAAATCCTTAACATTCTGATCCACCTTCTGTATTATTTCGTCATTTGTTTGTCCTTGTACTTTTATATGTTCCACTTCTCTAATTACATTTTCATTTTGTTCATTGACTTCCATTACAATAGTTCCAGATAAATTTTCTTCCAAACATCTACCCCATTCTTGAATTTCCTCAACAACATTCTTTTCTATCTCTTCCCGGATTTTGATTACATTTTCTTGAATCTCCGTTCTTAAATTCTTGTTTTGTTCTGCAATATTTTCTTGCACCTTATCCATTCTTCCTTTAAATTCTTCATTTTCCATCCTAAGTTTCTTAAATTCCTTGATACTTTCTAATTTCACATCTTCAATTTTCTTCTCCATTTTGTCTATGTCCCCACCCATTATGTCCATTTTTCC
The DNA here is from genome assembly GCA_963921935.1 of Galeruca laticollis. Lineage (NCBI taxonomy): Eukaryota > Metazoa > Arthropoda > Insecta > Coleoptera > Chrysomelidae > Galeruca > Galeruca laticollis. Next base: position 155,515,171 of record OY998179.1, on the reverse strand, counting down.
ATCTATCCTGTTGATATATCTTTTAATTTCTCCCCTCATACTGTTTATATTCTCATTCAGTTTATTCATATCTGCTCTTCTATTCTCCTCCATTTTGTTCATGTCTGCTCTTCTATTCTCCTCCATTGTGTTAATGTCTGCTCCTCCATTTTGTTAAACAATTTTTGTATCATCTCCATCTGATCATCTGTATTTGTACTTGTTCTTCTTTGCGCTTCCTGTCTCCTATCCATTCCTTCTTCTGCTACATCTCCTGTCGAATCTTCCTCTGGTACATTTCCTTCCGATTGTTGTGCCTGTTCTAAATAGTGTACTTGGAAATCTCCTCTACCATGCCTTCTTTCTTCTCTTTCCTCTTCCGATCCGCTATCCGTACCTATCTGTTTTCTGTCCCTTAACATCATTATACTTTCCATTGTATATTTTTAATATAGTCAATAACAATTTTTAATATTATTTATATATAATTTTAATTATTCTCTTAACAAAATCCTACCAAAATTTTTAAATCGCCCAACGTTGGGCGCCAATTATAATATATACCCAGATATAACCAAGTTGCAAATTTCATACATTCCATACATTCGTGTCTTATCCTCTTTACTACTGGTTACGATAAATTCAATATATATATGTATGTATATATATATATATATATATATATATATATATATATATATATATATATATATATATATATATATATAGAAGAAGGATAGTATTTGCTGACTAGTTAGGTATAAAACTAGTGAATATTGGGGAATTGCAGCAAAAAATGGGAAAGATATACTCTTAGCGGAAAATGTCCAAGCTTTCGAGGATGTTTGTCATCATCATCAGGGAAACTAGAATGAAAAACAACAGTTGAATACTGTGGTCAATAAAAAATAATAAAAATTGAAGTTCACAACCACGTGTGTATTTACCTCCGAAGTGAGGTTAGACTCCATAAAGTTGTAAAATCGTAAACTACAGATCGTAAATTGTGAAATCTTTTACAGGGATTGAGTTAGCGGAAGGACAAGCAACCGCTTCACTCCACCAAATGAAAATGTCGCAACATTTTATAAAATAAAATAAATAATTCCATCTTCATGCGTTACCATGTTGAACGCCGGCAAGGAAATGATATAGTTTGCCTCCAATTGGGATGATTTGACTGTTGGCAGCACTGTTTGTCTCTTGTTACATCCGCTAAGAGTATATCTTTTCCATTTTTTGCTGCAATTCCCCGATATTCACCAGTTGGTAGACTGTGGAATAAAAATCAGATGGTCGTTAAAAAGTCTGAAATTTCAATAGGTGTGAGTATATTCACTCCCATGGTATATTTGGTAGGTGGCGCGCATGAGAGCTGGTGTTGTATATTTTATATACATCATTCAAATACTCTCGAAGGTTCATGTGCCGCGCTTTTCGACATCTGAAAATTGGCAACAATGTAGTGTAGTTGCTAAGTGAAATTTTTAACGCATTTTGTGTTCGTTCTGTTCATAAAACATATTTAGGTAGGTGATTAGTCAATTAATAATTTATTTTCATGTTGATGCTATGAATAGTACAATATCCGAATTTCTTGAATGGGAATATATAATTTAGAGAATCCTAAATTATTTTGCGGTCAATTTCAAAGCTCGCGAAAGTGGTGGGCATTTAAATTGTAGTTAATTATACTAAGAAGTTTTTATTATCAAGCACGCTTCTATTACACTCTCCAGCTTGACCCTAGCTATGTAACAAAATTTTTCAATGTTATTTTCACCAGCTTTTAGAGGTCCGATTGTCTTAAAACTGTTCACTCGTATCAAAGAGCGATGAAAATACAATAATTCAATAGTTTCATCATAGTATCCTGATCAGGATTACCACGATAAAATAAAATAATTGTCAATTCACGCCATACGTTCACCCTTCTTGATACAGTGAAAGTTGAAATGTGGTGTTCGCTATATTACTCGTTTTCACATCATTCCACTATATCCCTTTCAAAAACCAATTTTTTTATACATAAATACTTGTAAAAATAATGAGAAATAACTGAAGAGGTTGGGAAAAAATTCTGCATATTGTTAACAAGGAATAATTTCGAGATCATAAATAATGGATCAGTGACTGGCGTTATTATTTTGAATATTTTCATAGTCTTCTTGATATTTTGTTTGTGGTATTTTCAGAGTTCATGATATTACTTTTTCTTTTCATTTCATTTCTCAACAGTCAGTCAGTCTAAGTGAACAACTAATTTTGTGAGAGTTTTGCAGTGAATTCTTCAAGCTAGGGATTTTTTATTACGAAAGAGGGGATGTCATTTCAATTCAACGTTTCACATCCATTATCGAGAATACAAAATAAATAATAAGTAAAAGCAGTTAAGTCATAATATAGAAAAAAAGTATCTTATCATCCTGATAGTAGTTTTTCTACATTAAAATGTGCTGGTATCAAAAATATGCACAGATCGCATTTCATTATTTTCTTATGGCACAGTGTTCATAAAAAATTCAAACTGGCTGTGTCCATCAATGAACAATTCAGTCAATTCTGGTGGTGGTGATTCTTCAAATTGAAGATTCAATGTTGACCTTTCAAAAAATGTGGTTGGTTAGCGGGTAGCAGTATAAACAATAAGCTTTTTTGTTGTCTGTGTCTGTTATTTAATAAGAATACTAGAGGTACATGGAACTCTGTCGGTTGCGTTAATTCAAAAAAATTGTATATTATTTATAAATCGATTGGAAAACATAAAGCTTCCAAAGAACATATTTTTTATCTTTGAAATTTGAATCATTTTGCGAACAAAACAGAAAACATTCAGGCTGCTTATTTAATATAAACCAATTTAGAGAAAAAGATAAACAAAATTGGGAAGAAATTAACGACCCTTACTCCGTGGAATCTACTCATATTAGTGTTTTAAATGGAACCCAACGTTTCTAGCTAATTCCACAATATAATGAAAGCTAGAAACGTTGAGTTTCATATAAAACATTAAAATAGGGAAGTATTGAAATTAAATTGGATTACTATTTATTTAGGTACTACGCAAGAGCTCGCATTTCGGAGACACGATGAATCAGCTATTTTTCAAAATAGAGAGAATTTTGAAGAGCTCGCGGAATTATTGAGAAGATATGCTGGAACATTTTAAAATATTATGAAAGAATAATCTGATTGTTTAGGTTCATCTGTAATTATTTAGAATGATCTAATCGGTTCTATGAATTTTGTTATTCGAAAAATTATTAGCGGACGGGAGGACGAATCAAACGGAATTCAAATAGAAATGTTTACTCATTGTTTTGCCCATCGTTTAAAATGGATTTTTAATGAAGCTGCTGGAAATAATCGAGTGAGCAATGTTTTTTCAATTTATTCGGACTTTCAGCATATCTCTCAAAATCGACACATCGTCGAGAGACAGTTTTAATAACTAAATCGTCTTTAATATTTTTAATTTAGTATTTTAACAGAAAGACCTTGTATTCTCTGTTATTCAGAACAAAATGTCTAATATTTCATATTGTGTAGACAGAATAAAAAAGTTGCTCGATAACATAATGAATAATAACAGGAATGAAGAAAATTATTTTTTAGAACTTTATGATGGAACGGTCGATATATTAGGATTGCTACAAAGAAAAATAAAGTTATGATACAATAGTTTACAGCTTAGTTCAGTAACAAAAAATAAAATTAGAAAATGGAATGAGTGTAATATATTCCGATCCTTTAATTATAGGCCAGTTCTTGAATCTTGTCAAAAATTCTAAAATTTACAACCGAGAATGCCGTTTTTGTAAATGAAACTAACTGTTTCTGAATCATTCCACTATTTCTTAGGAAGACTAAGAAGTTTTTCTAAAAATTGACAAAAATTTCGATTCATGATTTTTGATGATGGTATTTATATATCGGAACAATTGTCAATTTTAAAAGTAGTAATGTAGCCAATTATACACGAGCATGTTGTAGGCTAATTACATGATTTAATTTCTTTACGTACACATAAATACCTACTTGAGATGACTAACATGTTTTGGCGAACATACATCACGGGTGGTTAGCTAACGTGTTAAAAAATACAGGTGTCTAACAAATTTTTTGGCAGATTTTCTCTGTCAAGCAAATCAGCCTACCAAAATATTCACCCACGCCATTGTGACAGAGAGCAGATTGAGGTGTTATTCCAAACTACGAGTATCTCAGGAAAGAGTCGATATTCAATCAATCTCAGAATTCTGAATGATTCGATACATTATTTTGATCCATTAGGTATCATTATGTCCACAATTTTTCAGGGATTTCATCCAAAGGGGCGGATACTGACGGAAACAGCAGATGTAAAGTCGCATCACCTGACCAGACAAGAATATGTTGTTATATCGAACAATAAATTCATCTGCAAACGGCAGAAATATGTGAAAATTTTATGTATGATGCCGACCAAATGAAAATACCAGCAGAAAAGTATACTCATATGTACACTACTATAATGGGTCATGACGAGTTATTGCAATCAAATAGTGACCTAGCCAAAAAATATATCATATAAACATCACATCAAATGTTACTTCTGTCATTCTGATGATGATATTTCATATATTGAAACAATTGTCAAAAATTATCTTACAGTTTTCGCATTTTTTCATTATATTGTGGTATCAATTAGAAACAGTTCGTTACATTTAAAAACATAACACGAAGTAAGGGTCCACACAGTAAATTGAATTGTACTCTATTTCTTTTTGGATTTGAATAAACATAGATTTTGTGCGGTTGCCTAAAAGATTGGGAAGAGGGGACGGTTTAGACCACTACTTGTCAGACAAGTACTTACTTTGTAATTTGACCCCCTTTATTCTAAAAATCTCAGTAATATGTATTTATTTGTGCAGAACTCTCGAATGATTCAAATGAGAGTGTTATTGTAACAGATGAAAATAAACAGAAAAAACTGCAGAGAAATGAAAAAACTAAGGAATTAACTGTATTCAACTCACTGGGAGACGTTAAAGCAACAAGTTCAAATTCAGAAGGAAAACTGAAACGAGATAATTGCATGTATTGTCAAAAAAATGTAATCAACTTTTCGCGGCATTTGATTCGTAACCATGATGGGGAGCTTGAAGTTTGCAAAATCATGTCAACACCGAATAGTTCTAGGGAGAGAAAGTATCTGTTAAAGAGATTCGAAGAAAAGGTACTTGCTTGAAAATAATAGATAAACTCACCATACTATTTTTTCGATGACTATAAAATGTATAAGTATATTTTATGCACGTCTTCGATTAAGATATCTACAACAGTGTTATACAACTTCCCATTTCCTATGGGCTAGCTGAATGGAAATATCCAGTGTTCGCCCTAAAGTATCATATATTATAATGTAAAAAACCATGATAGTTCATATTAGTTTTTTTTTCAACTTTCCACAACGCTAGTGATCCATTGATATGTGTTACATATTGATAAGATCATTTGTAAACCCTTCTCTGTATAAAAATAACAGTCATCTGTACTTAAGTTAGACTAATTTTTAACAATTTTAGAAAAAAATTGCTCTCAGCAACTACTGTATTTATTTATTTTGTTCCAAAATTTTAGGCAATTTTATAAATTCATATGGAAAAGAAGGATTCGTGAATCCAGTGAGATGACCAGAATCCGAATTGAGTAAACCGACTTCTGACTACCTACCTTGCTATGGATGTAAAGGATCGTCATGAAAGATTTTCTAATCAAATTCTATGGACAAAGGTATTTTAGGGAATCGAAACATTTAATTAACACCGTATCTCAATCCATGCGAGAATTGGCTAGATTTTTACAAGTATTACAGAACATGAAACCAAAATTAGGCCAACAAGTAGATTATTTGAAACCGTGTTATTTTGATCAGTAGGTCGATGCCACGAATGAAATGGCCGGTAATGATACAGATAAAGATTCGTTCAAGAGTCCTTGCTCTAAGATGGGCAACTGTCCTTAAACAGGTTTGCGACACTGCCATGTTTCTAGCTGCCAAGAAAAATGACACGGTGAGAAATAGCGAGATCAAAATAATGAGTCAAATGATAGAAACTCAATTTCGCTTTTATGTATCTACTAATGCAAATAAAAATTGGTCTTCTAAGAATTGGAAAAAAGGAAGTATGTTACCATAAACAAAAGATGTCATAAAAAAAATGGTGTAGAATTAGTAATTGATCCAAATAATTTATTATATGTTCGAAATTTAGCTGAAGCTCATGTTATTCTTTTGAACAGAAAACGATTTGGGGAAGCTCAAAGAATTTCGATAGAAGATTATAGGAAAGAAGACGAAGTGGGTGTCCAAGATATTTATCAATCGCCATCAGTGACTGAAAAAGTGTTGGTGAAGAACATAAAAAGATTTACCATTCGAGGTAAAAAAGGTAGGACTGTACCTGTTATTTTCACTAACGATATGCAGAGTAATACAGAAATACTCTTGAAGTCTTGGGGAGTTGTAGCTTCTTCAAATCCTTACCTCTTCGCCAATTCAGGTACTGAAGATAAGTTTTTATGGTCTTACAAACTATTGAAAAAAATTTCTTTGGCTTGAGGAATAACAAATATTGAAACTATAACAGCAACTTGTTTAAGAAAACATATTGCTACCATTGCTCAATTCATTTCAATGGAAAATAACGACTTGGAACAGCTGTCGAGTCTCCTTGGACACGAAAAAGCTACACACTTGAATTATTATAGGAAAAATGATGACAAATTGCAGATAGAAAAAGTGTCCAAACTTTAACTCCTCATGGAAAAGAAATAAATGAGTGAATACCGTGGTAAGACCTTGGAGAGTATTGATCTTAATATTCCTGATCTGGATTATGTAGTAGCAGTAACGCACAGGTTCGCACGATCATGGTTTTATTTTCTATCCTGATTATATTTGAAGATGTTCATAAATGCTGTTTCTTCAGTCCTTCAAAAATGTATTTGCATATCAAAAGCAGAGATCTCAAACATTTTTAAAAGCTTTCATTTCACTAACCTCCCAATTTTTGTGTGTATTTAAACCTAATCTAGTAATACAGTTAACGAAAATTTGGCTCAGCAAATTAGTATATTTTATATTTTTGTTCTCTCTTATTTGACCTGTATTGCTATTTTTGAAGTAGTATACAGAACATTTTTGAAGATTTTTCGGATTTAATCGGGATTCAAAACTTACAAGAAGTTCTCATATACGTGTAAATTATTTTGAGTTGCATCAAAATGAAAATTACTTCAAGACTAGAAGGAGAACTAACACTTCAAGTATTGAGACTACTCAAAATTATAAAAAAGAATATAATGGAAGTCAATGTATTCAGGTGAAGATATAAAAAACAAAAATAATAACAATCTACAGTGTGGTTCACTTAAAGTAGTAACACCTCAACAACTCTTTCATTTTCCAATGAAGAGAAATATGAAAAAACCATCATGATAAGATTGTGAAGCTTTCAAAGATGGGTAGGAAAAATTTCATTCTTGGTGAAAAACTAGCCTACTGTGATAAAAAATTAACGGATATAAATGAAAAAACGTATTAGGAATTTCAAAGTCATTGGGAAAACTTGTTAGGAATTACATCAGAACTCCTATTCCCAAAATTGATTGGAAACTAAAAAAAAAAACACTCAAAAAAATGTTTTTATTCTCAGAATAATTTAGTCCAGAAAAGTAAATGAATAATGTTCTGAGACTTATCTTGTTTAGTTTTATTAATACTGATTCACTTTTTTGAACTGCAAAGGTGAGAATGTGATTCCTTCTTATGAAGCTTAACAAGCCTTACATAAGGGATTTTCTATTTTTGTATTCTTTGAAATATGAAAATGTTATTGAGATATCACCATTTCGAGTATAATGTTACTATTTCGAAAGCGATTCAATGATTCAATGTATATTCCAATATTTTTGGGGAAAAGTCGAGTTCTGATACCTTGGACACAAGAACAAAAGAGATTTCCTCAGATATTCTTTAGAAATCATTTAACCACCAAGAGACCAGCATGAAAAATGGAAGTTCTAGAGCTGAAAAAACTAAATCCAAGAACATGGAAACAAGTAAAAATATTCATCGTTAATCAATATAATGAGAAATAGGATTTGTGAAAAGAACCCCCGTGTATATTCGATTTACTTTTCATCAGAGCTTCTTTTAATTTTATAAACAGTAAACTATTTTTGGAAATGTATATGTTTTCAATTTTCCATTTTTTTATAGCTACATCTATTGTTCTTTATTTTTAGCCATATAAATATTTGTTTTTGTAAATATATGTATCATAAATACATTCACAAAAATTTATTGAAATAAAGGATTTTTTTTGAGGTTTAAGTTGCGTAGCGATTTCTAAGTGTTCGGGGTATGATTGAAAGAAAGATATATTTGCACTGTCCTTTCATTTATTTCACCTGAATACTCAAATAGGCAACAGTGTAAGGATGTTAAAAGGTATGTTATTTTTTTACGGACGTCACAAGATCCTTTTATTGAAAACGTATACTTGTTATACAGCGGAGGTCACAAAGATAGCACAATTATTTTTTCAAATCGTGTATGGTCTATTTTTTTGCACGAAATTATTAATCTTCCCGATTTGAGAAAGTCATATTTTTATTTTGTCCCTCTCTCCTTGCATTAGGGTGGATGCGAAAACGTCCCAATTTTTACCGGATGTCATATGATACCGTGGTCGACTATATATATATATATATATATATATATATATATATATATATATATATATATATATATATATATATATATATATATAATATATATATATATATATATATATATATAAATATATATATATATAATAAGCAACGAATATATTAGTGGATATTGCACGCAAATAGAAGAAGGGCTACTGGAAAGAGTGGTAGCCGCAGACATGCATGTTTCTGGCTCATTAGCCGTCATGGATACGGTACAACCAAGAAAAGATGTGAAACATGGGAGCAAAGTTGTTGAATAAAACATAAGAAAATTTAACAGAATTCAGCAGGATGATCAAACACAACATTTGTGTCGGTAATATTAGACGATCTCGAATATTCGAGACAACAACTAACATAGACAAGGCGGTGCATATAACACTCCCATCTGAAACTTCTTACCCAGATTAATGAAATAATAACAAGATGTACGAATAGTGCGTGACATATGAACAATAAGCAACGAATAGATTACAGGGTATTGCACGCAAATAGAAGAAGGGGCTACTGAAATTAGTGGTAACCACAGACATGCATGTTTTTGGCTCATTAGCCGTCATCGGTACGGTACAACCAAGAAAAGATGTGAAAGGAGCAAAGATGTTGAATGAAACATGAGAAAATATAACAGAATTCAGCAGGATAGTCAAACACAACATTTGGGTCAGTAATATTAGAATATCCCGAATATTCGAGACAACAACCAACATAGACCCGGAGGTGCATATAACACTCCCGTCTGAAATTTCCGACCCAGATTATTGAAATAATAACAAGATGTACGAATAGTGCGTGACATTTGAACAATAAGCAACGAATATATTAGGGGGTATTGCACGCAAATAGAAGAAGGGGCTACTGAAAAGAGTGGTAACCGCAGACATGCATGTTTCTGGCTCACTAGCCGCCATCGGTACGGTACAACCAAGAAGAGATGTGAAAAATGGGAGCAAATGTGTTGAATGAAACATGACTATACTGCTGAATTCTGTTATATTTTCTCATGTTTCATTCAACACCTTTACTCCCATGTTTCACTTCTTTTCTTTGTTGTACCGTACCGATGACAGCTAATGAGCCAGAAACATGCATGTCTGCTGTTATCACTCTTTTCAGTAGCCCCTTCTTCTATTTGCGTGCAATACCCACTAAACTATTCGTTGCTTATTGTTCATATGTCACGCACTATTCGTACATCTTGTTATTATTTCATTAATCTGGGTCGGATATTTCAGACGGGAGTGTTATATGCACCTCCGTGTTTATGTTGGTTGTTGTCTCGAATATTCGATATCTTCTAATATTACTGACACAAAGATTGTGTTTGACTATCCTGCTGAATTCTGTTATATTTTCTCATGTTTCATTCAACACCTTTGCTCCCATGTTTCACATATTTTCATGATTGTACCGTACCGATGACGGCTAATGAGCCAGAAACATGCATGTCTGCGGTTACCACTCTTTTAAGTAGCCCCTACTTCTATTTGCGTGCAATACCCACTAATCTATTCGTTGCTTATTGTTCATATGTCACGCACTATTCGTACATCTTGTTATTATTTCATTAATCTGGGTCGGAAGTTTCAGACGGGAGTGTTATATGCACATCCGTGTCTATGTTGGTTGTTGTCTCGAATATTCGAGATCTTCTAATATTACTGACACAAATATTGTGTTTGACTATCCTGCTGAATTCTATTATATTTTCTCATGTTTCATTCAACACCTTTGCTCCCATGTTTCACATCTTCTCTTGGTTATACCGTACCGATGACGGCTAATGAGCCAGAAACATGCATGTCTGCGGTTACCCCTCTTTTCAGTAGCCCCTTCTTCTATTTGCGTGCAATACCCACTAATCTATTCTTTGCTTATTGTTCATATGTCACGCACTATTTGTACATATTGTTATCATTATATATATATATATATATATATATATATATATATATATATATATATATATATATATATATATATATTGAACCAGATATCTTAGATAATAAGAGAAGTAGTATTATAAAATTAAGTTTGCTAGTATGAAATATATATGAAAATAACATAATTCAAGAAAACAAGTAAAAAGGAAACACTTTTCTTAATTTAAACAACATATCAAATAAAGATATATTAAATAACAGCCAATAACAATATAATAAATAAGGAATTACCTCAATGATAACATAAAATATAGATATTGCCTAACCAATGTAATGATGTAAATAAAGTTGCCTAAGACGAAGAATAATTTCCATATCATAACAGCTGTTCATCTGAAATGAAAACAAATATTACTATAGTTAATTCATTATAATCATTAATTTAAGAATAAGAACAAAAATAAATATTGAATAGAATATAATCCAATAGATTTCATAGATAAACAAATAATGACATATAGACAAATAACATAAGAGAATTTATATTTATAATTAATATGAGTATAACAAGAATATACTATCAATAATAATATTGAATGTTGTACTATGTAAGTGTATCTAAGTATAACCAATTTTAATGTATTTGTATGTATGAAATTGTTTTGATAAGTGATTGAAGTTTAAATTATCTGATTACAAAAGACAATATCTTATTGGTTATAAAAGATGACATAACAAATTGTTAATCAATAAATAAACTTTAGAATAGTGACCTGGAAAAGAACAAAAGACTGTTTGTTTAAAAAAGTCGAAAATCGAGGGGACGCTAGGAAGAACAGAAGCTAGTGTTAAGAAGCGAGGAGTGTGTGGGATAGTGTTCCTAAAAATTTAAAGATATTCCCGGTTTTATTCATTTAAACTCCTAATGTACTATTAAATACAATATTAGAAATACTTACAGTTAATTGTAACAAGTTTTCCGACAAGAATCTGTGAAATTTTCAACAACTTTGGTTTTTTGGAGATTCAGTGGAGTGTTTCTGGGATCCAGAGACTTTCTTCCAAATTCAAGATCAACAGGTCAGTGTATTTAAATCATTTATTGGCCAATAAACAGTGTAAAAATTCAAAATACCAATTAAGTATTTAATTTCATAAATTGATAAACTTTTTCACATATGATCGATCTAAAAAAGAAAGAAACAGACTTTATATAGTATATTCATTGCATAAATCGTTAAATTTAATAAAAGGCCGAACTTTATAGAAATTAAAATATGTACTTACGCTAATCACGCCATCTTGTAATCGCATAAATCTAGTGATTGAAATTTCATAATGCAATAACTATGTCCATTTGTATATAATTTCTATTTTTCTATCCATGTATATAACTCATTTCTTCCCACAGCAATTTGTATGATATATAACTATGATTTATAGATAAATTCTCTTATGTGTTTTAACCATTCAATTGTTTTCATCGTCAACAAACTGTGTTGTATAATATAGATGCTTCTTACGTATCATAATTGTTTGTTCCATGCTAAAGCGCATGACTAGTTTTTCACGCATGCGCATTTATGATATTATTAAAATCAATAAATAGGTACAATATAACCATTGGCGTCGCATATTATTTTATCAAATAAATATTGCATTGATAATTAAATTGATTTCAAATAATGTGTTTTCTTTTTATTTCAACTATTACAACAGTATAAATTGCCAGGACTCAAAGGGAAAAAGGATTTCATGCTCCCGAATAATCTAATTAACATAAATTATTAAACAAATATTAAAAACAAACTGAGCTAGCCAAACTAAAACAAAAATTCTAAATTATAAACATATACATTTAAATCTACTATAAAAGTAAGTATAATATCAAATAATTGTTTATAATTGTCACCCAAAACGTGGGGCGTTGTAAAAATTTTGGTTATATTTGTAAAATTTAATACTTCATCAAAATGGCAAAACGAATGATGTTGAGAGATGGAAGGCAGGTAGGAGCAGACAGTGATTTGGAAGAGGAAAGGGAAGAAAGAAGTCATGGTATGGGAGATTATCAAGCAGTATATTTGGAACAAGGACAACAATTAGAAGGAGATGCACAGGAAGAAGGTTTGACAGGAGATGGGGAAGCTGTAGAACAAGAAGATAGGACACAGGAGATGCAAAATAGAAGAAGTAGAGATGATAACAATGATACAATGATGCAAATTTTGATTAGCATGAAGGAAGATATGGTGAAGTTGAATGGAAATATGAATACATTGAGGGAAGATATGAACAAAATGGATGGAAAAATAGATAACGTGAATGGAAACATGGACACAATGAGAGGAGATATGAAAAAAATGGAGGAGAATATTAGGGAAGATTTGAATGGAAACATGAATAGATTGGAAAAGAAGATAGAAGAGGTGAAAAATGAAAGTATCCAGGAATTCAGGAAACTAAGGGAAGAAAATGAAGAATGTAGGCAGCAGATAAATAAGGTGAAAGAAGATATGGTGGAGCAAAACAAACATATACGGATTGAAATTCAAGAAAACGGTATGAAAATTAGAGAGCAGATAGAAAATCAAGTAGTTGAACATATCCAAGAAATAGAAGAAAAATTACCGGGAACAATCCAAGCAGAAGTAATGAGACAGAATGAAGACATAACTAAAGAAGTAGAAAATATAAAATTAATGAACAAATAATAGAAGAGATAATGCAGAATTACCAACAGAATGCGGAGCAGAAATTTAAGGATTTGGATACAAAGGTACAACAACAAACAGGAATATGTGAGGAGAGGAACGAGCACATTGGACAAATATTTCATAAAGAACTGGAAGAAATGAACAGAAAATTACAGGAAAGCATAGAAGAAATTGAATTTAACGTTAGGAGAAATGGAAATGGAGTAATCTATACGGGAAACATGGATATCGGAGTAAAGTTTGATGGGAATATAAATACTATTCATCCGAAGGTGTTTATTAAAATAATTAAAAGCAAACTTAAAGAAATTAAGAAGGAAACTGGAGAAGTAGGATACATAAAATTACAAGGACAAGTAAGTCAACAGGTAAATCAACATTCTTACGAAAAAGTGAATAAGAAATTATAAATTTAGATGGCAGAGTAACAAAACCGACAGGAATATATGAAAAAAGGAGTCAAATATTAGGAAGACAAATTAACAAGGAAATACAAGAGATGAATCGAAGATTAACAGACACAGTGGAAGAAATAGAAGATAGCATAAGAAGAAATGAAGGAGGTATAGGATGTTCAGGAAATTTTTATAATAATGTAGTAACAGGAATAAAATGGGACAACATGATGACTATGATTCATACAAAAGCTTTCTCTAAAATAATAATAAGTGAAATGAACAATATGGAAGAATTGGAAACGCAAATTTTAATGGATTCATAGGAAGAAATTTATGAGATATGGGGCAACAAAGTTAAAAAAGATACAGTAGAGAATAGACAGACGCTTCAGAAATTTATAGAGCATCAAACAACAAGAGAAGAAAGCAAGAAAAAGGTTAGAAACAGAAAAGCAAATTAAATTATAGAACAAGAGAATAGGAATGAAATATGGAGACGAAAATGCAATTCAATGAAAAAGGGAAAGGATACAGAAATGAAGTTGAAATTAAAATTTATTATTAATGAGTAACACAAGTATAAATAATGTACATAGAATTTATTATTAATGAGTAACCCAATTCTAAAGAATGTATATATGTTATGTTACGAATAATATTTAAAGAAGGAAATGATAGTCATGAGGATAGATTTAAAATTTAATATTAAGTAGTGTACAAAGATAAAGTAGATATTAGACAGAGTTTTGTTTTCCATTTGGCAGCTGATGATCCAATTAAATTCATCACGTTTGTTTCTTCAGAACCTAAAAAAATAAATATAATATAATATAAAGAAAAATTTATTAGGTAAAACTTATAATTAAAACATTTTAAAAAAAATTTTTGAGTATGGCAAATCAATATATATAGCAAATAAAGGAAACAATTTATAAGAGATACTGGTTTTACATAGAATGAAACTATTAAAGAATATAGGATAGAGGGGATAAAATAAGAATAACTCAAGTATCAAATAGAAGTTCACATTTTTAAATAAGGAAATAAGATGTAAGTAATAAAGGATAGGAAAGGATAATAATGAATGATATTGATTAAAAATATAGGAGGTAATGTTTAATGTCAATTAGAATCTTATAGATTACTTGAAAATACAGGAAGGAATAAGGAAGTTGATATTGATATATATATTAATTTAAGAAATAATTAATTATATTGAATAATGAATATTGAAAAGAAATATGATATGAGGAGTATATAGAAGTATAATGTAATTACAAAGAAATAAGTTGATATATAAGTGGATGTTAGGAAGAAATGATAATAATGAAGTATTATATGAAGTAATATTAAAAATATAAATTGACATTGATCTTAATCAAGTGTATTTTAAGGAAAGAATTAGGAGACAGTTATTGAAAGAAATAGATTTTGTAGTAGGAAAAATGTGAACAAATATTTGAGAAACAATGGTAAAGAAAGTAAGATTATGCCATAAAATTGTTAAATGTTTTGAATAAAATAGAATCAATCATTTATAATAAGAAAATTGAAATTTAAATTAATATCCAGGGTATGGATATCATTTAAATTTAAATTTGAGGGGAATTGAACCAGATATCTTAGATAATAAGAGAAGTAGTATTATAAAATTAAGTTTGCTAGTATGAAATATATATGAAAATAACATAATTTAAGAAAACAAGTAAAAAGGAAACACTTTTCTTAATTTAAACAACATATCAAATAAAGATATATTAAATAACAGCCAATAACAATATAATAAATAAGGAATTACCTCAATGATAACATAAAATATAGATATTGCCCAACCAATGTAATGATGTAAATAAAGTTGCCTAAGACGAAGAATAATTTCCATATCATAACAGCTGTTCATCTGAAATGAAAACAAATATTACTATAGTTAATTCATTATAATCATTAATTTAAGAATAAGAACAAATATAAATATTGAATATAATCCAATAGATTTCATAGATGAACAAATAATGACATATAGACAAATAACATAAGAGAATTTATATTTATAATTAATATGAGTATAACA
The DNA here is from genome assembly GCA_963921935.1 of Galeruca laticollis. Taxonomy (NCBI): domain Eukaryota; kingdom Metazoa; phylum Arthropoda; class Insecta; order Coleoptera; family Chrysomelidae; genus Galeruca; species Galeruca laticollis. The sequence goes on along the minus strand of OY998179.1, from coordinate 155,499,357 downwards.
AGAATATACTATCAATAATAATATTGAATGTTGTACTATGTAAGTGTATCTAAGTATAACCAATTTTAATGTATTTGTATGTATGAAATTGTTTTGATAAGTGATTGAAGTTTCAATTATCTGATTACAAAAGACAATATCTTATTGGTTATAAAAGATGACATAACAAATTGTTAATCAATAAATAAACTTTAGAATAGTGACCTGGAAAAGAACAAAAGACTGTTTGTTTAAAAAAGTCGAAAATCGAGGGGACGCTAGGAAGAACAGAAGCTAGTGTTAAGAAGAGAGGAGTGTGTGGGATAGTGTTCCTAAAAATTTAAAGATATTCCCGGTTTTAGACATTTAAACTCCTAATGTACTATTAAATACAATATTAGAAATACTTACAGTTAATTGTAACAAGTTTTCCGACAAGAATCTGTGAAATTTCCAACAACTTTGGTTTTTTGGAGATTCAGTGGAGTGTTCCTGGGATCCAGAAACTTTCTTCCAAATTCAAGATCAACAGGTCAGTGTATTTAAATCATTTATTGGCCAATAAACAGTGTAAAAATTCAAAATACCAATTAAGTATTTAATTTCATAAATTGATAAACTTTTTCACATATGATCGATCTAAAAAAGAAAGAAACAGACTTTATATAGTATATTCATAGCATAAATCGTTAAATTTAATAAAAGGCCGAACTTTATAGAAATTAAAATATGTACTTACGCTCATCACGCCATCTTGTAATCGCATAAATCTAGTGATTGAAATTTCATAATGCAATAACTATGTCCATTTGTATATAATTTCTATTTTTCTATCCATGTATATAACTCATTTCTTTCCACAGCAATTTGTATGATATATAACTATGATTTATAGATAAATTCTCTTATGTGTTTTAACCATTCAATTGTTTTCATCGTCAACAAACTGTGTTGTATAATATAGATGCTTCTTACGTATCATAATTGTTTGTTTCATGCTAAAGCGCATGACTAGTTTTTCACGCATGCGCATTTATGATATTATTAAAATCAATAAATAGGTACAATATAACCATTGGCGTCGCATATTATTTTATCAAATAAATATTGCATTGATAATTGAATTGATTTCAAATAATGTGTTTTCTTTTTATTTCAACTATTACAACAGTATAAATTGCCAGGACTCAAAGTGAAAAAGGATTTCATGCTCCCGAATAATCTAATTAACATAAATTAATAAACCAATATTAAAAACAAACTGAGCTAGCCAAACTAAAACAAAAATTCTAAATTATAAACATATACATTCAAATCTACTATAAAAGTAAGTATAATATCAAATAATTGTTTATAATATATATATATATATATATATATATATATATATATATATATATATACAACAAAGAGATTCATGGGTTATTCACGCAAAATAAGGGCTACTGAAATGGAGTGGTAACCGTGGACATGCATGTTTCTGGCTCATTCATTTTGTCTCTTCAGCACGGCATAACCAAATAAGGATGTGAAATTTGCCAGCAAAGTGGTTAATCGAAACATGGGAAAACACAAAATAACGGATTTCAGCAGGAAAACCAAACGCTCATTTGTGTCTTCAATTGGAAGATCCCGAGTTTTCAGGACAACAACCAACATCGACACGGAGGCGCATATAGCCCCCCCGCCATGAACCTTCCGACCCATAGTAAATAACAAAGAAGATGTAGGAATATCGCGTGATATGTTAACAACAACAACAAAGAGATTCATGGGTAATTCACGCAAAATAAGGGCTACTGAAATAGAGTGGTAACCGTGGACATGCATGTTTCTGGCTCATGTTGCCTCTTCAGCACGACATAACCAAATAAGGATGTGAAATTTGGGAGCAAAGATGTTAATCGAAACATGGGAAAACACAAAATAACGGATTTCAGCAGGGAAACGAAACGCTCATTTGTGTCTTCAATTGGAAGATCCCGAGTTTTCAGGACAACAACCAACATCGACACGGAGGCGCATATAGCCCCCCCGCCATGAACCTTCCGGCCCATAGTGAATAACAAAGAAGATGTAGGAATATCGCGTGATATGTTAACAACAATAACAAAGAGATTCATGGGTAATTCACGCAAAATAAGGGCTACTGAAATAGAGTGGTAACCGTGGACATGCATTTTTCTGGCTCATGTTGCCTCTTCAGCACGACATAACCAAATAAGGATGTGAAATTTGGGAGCAAAGATGTTAATCGAAACATGGGAAAACACAAAATAACGGATTTCAGCAGGGAAACCAAACGCTCATTTGTGTCTTCAATTGGAAGATCCCGAGTTTTCAGGACAACAAACAACATCGACACTGAGGTGCATATAGCCCTCCCGCCATGAACCTTCCGACCCATAGTAAATAACAAAGAAGATGTAGGAATATTGCGTGATATGTTAACAACAACAACAAAGAGATTCATGGGTAATTCACGCAAAATAAGGGCTACTGAAATAGAGTGGTAACCGTGGACATGCATGTTTCTGGCTCATTTTGCCTCTTTAGCACGGCATAACCAAATAAGGATGTGAAATTTGGGAGCAAAGATGTTAATCGAAACATGGGAAAACACAAAATAACGGATTTCAGCAGGGAAACCAAACGCTCATTTGTGTCTTCAATTGGAAGATCCCAAGTTTTCAGGACAACAAACAACATCGACACGGAGGCGCATATAGCCCCCCCCGCCATGAACCTTCCGACCCATAGTAAATAACAAAGAAGATGTAGGAATATCGCGTGATATGTTAACAACAATAACAAAGAGATTCATGGGTAATTCACGCAAAATAAGGGCTACTGAAATAGAGTGGTAACCGTGGACATGCATGTTTCTGGCTCATTTTGCCTCTTCAGCACGGCATAACCAAATAAGGATGTGAAATTTGGGAGCAAAGTTGTTAATCGATACATGGGAAAACACAAAATAACGGATTTCAGTAGGGAAACCAAACGCTCATTTGTGTCTTCAATTGGAAGATCCCGAGTTTTCTGGACAACAACCAACATCGACACGGAGGCGCATATAGCCTCCCCGCCATGAACCTTTCGACCCATAGTAAATAACAAAGAAGATGTAGGAATATCTCGTGATATGTTAACAACAACAACAAAGAGATTCATGGGTAATTCACGCAAAATAAGGAATACTGAAATAGAGTGGTAACCGCGGACATGCATGTTTCTGGCTCATTTTGCCTCTTCGGCACGGCATAACCAAATAAGGATGTGAAATTTTGGAGCAAAGATGTTAATCGAAACATGGGAAAACACAAAATAACGGATTTCAGCAGGGAAACCAAACGCTCATTTGTGTCTTCAATTGGAAGATCCCGAGTTTTCAGGACAACAACCAACATCGACACGGAGGCGCATATAGCCCCCCCGCCATGAACCTTCCGACCCATAGTAAATAACAAAGAAGATGTAGGAATATCGCGTGATATGTTAACAACAACAACAAAGAGATTCATTGGTAATTCACGCAAAATAAGGGCTACTGAAATAGATTGGTAACCGTGGACATGCATGTTTCTGGCTCATTTTGCCTCTTCAGCACGGCATAACCAAATAAGGATGTGAAATTTGGGAGTAAAGATGTTAATCGAAACATGGGAAAACACAAAATAACGTATTTCAGCAGGGAAACCAAACGCTCATTTGTGTCTTCAATTGGAAGATCCCGAGTTTTCAGGACAACAACCAACATCGACACTGAGGTGCATATAGCCCCCCCGCCATGAACCTTCCGACCCATAGTAAATAACAAAGAAGATGTAGGAATATCGCGTGATATGTTAAAAACAACAACAAAGAGATTCATGGGTAATTCACGCGAAATAAGGGCAACTGGTAACCGTGGACATGCATGTTTCTGGCTCATTTTGCCTCTTCAGCACGGCATAACCAAATAAGGATATGAAATTTGGGAGCAAAGATTTTAATCGAAACATGGGAAAACACAAAATAACGGATTTCAGCAGGTCCCAAATTTCACATCCTTATTTGGTTATGCCGTGCTAAAGAGGCAAAATGGGCCAGAAACATGCATGTCCACGGATACCACTCTATTTCAGTGGCCCTCATTTTGCGTGAATTACCCATGAATCTCTTTGTTGTTGTTGTTAACATATCACGCGATATTCCTACATCTTCTTTGTTATTTACTATTGGTCGTAAGGTTCATGGTGGGGGGGGGGGCTATATGCGCCTCCGTGTCGATGTTGGTTGTTGTCCTGAAAATTCGGGATTTTCCAATTGAAGACACAAATTAGCGTTTGGTTTCCCTGCTGAAATCCGTTATTTTGTGTTTTCCCATGTTTCGATTAACATCTTTGCTCCCAAATTTCACATCCTCATTTGGTTATGCCGTGCTGAGGAGGCAGAATGAGCCAGAAACATGCATGTCCACGGTTACCACTCTATTTTAGTAGCCCTTATTTTGCGTGAATTATCCATGAATCTTTTTGTTGTTGTTTTTAACATACCACGCGATATTCCTACATCTTCTTTGTTATTTACTATGGGTCGGAAGGTTCATGGCGGGGGGGCTATATGCGCCTCCGTGTCGATGTTGGTTGTTGTCCTGAAAACTCGGGATCTTCCAATTGGAGACACAAATGAGCGTTTGATTTCCCTACTGAAATCCGTTATTTTGTGTTTTCCCATGTTTCGATTAACATCTTTGCTCCCAAATTTCACATCCTCATTTGGTTATGCCGTGCTGAGGAGGCAGAATGAGCCAGAAACATGCATGTCCACGGTTACCACTCTATTTTAGTAGCCCTTATTTTGCGTGAATTATCCATGAATCTTTTTGTTGTTGTTTTTAACATACCACGCGATATTCCTACATCTTCTTTGTTATTTACTATGGGTCGGAAGGTTCATGGCGGGGGGGCTATATGCGCCTCCGTGTCGATGCTGGTTGTTGTCCTGAAAACTCGGGATCTTCCAATTGAAGACACAAATGAGCGTTTGGTTTCCCTGCTGAAATCCGTTATTTTGTGTTTTCCCATGTTTCGATTAACATCTTTGCTCGCAAATTTCACATCCTTATTTGGTTATGCCGTGCTGAATAGACAAAATGAATGAGCCAGAAACATGCGTGTCCACGGTTACCACTCTATTTCAGTAGCCCTTATTTTGCGTGAATTACCCATGAATCTCTTTGTTGTTGTAATTAACATATCACGCGATATTCCTACATCTTCTTTGTTATTCACTATGGGTCGGAAGGTTCATGGCGGGGGGGCTATGTGCGCCTTCGTGTCGATGCTGGTTGTTGTCCTGAAAACTCGGGATCTTCCAATTGAAGACACAAATGAGCGTTTGGTTTCCCTGTTGAAATCCGTTATTTTGTGTTTTCCTATGCTTCGATTAACATATTTGCTCCCAAATTTCACATCCTTATTTGGTTATGCCGTGCTGAAGAGGCAAAATGAGCCAGAAACATGCATGTCCACGGTTACGACTCTATTTCAGTAGCCCTTATTTTGCGTGAAGTACCCATGAATCTCTTTGTTGTTGTTGTTAACATATCACGCGATATTCCTACATATATATATATATATATATATATATATATATATATATATATATATATATATTTAAATCAGAAAATCAAAACAGATGATTATTCTGTGGTAATTATCGACCGTACTATTTATATAAACAAAAGGTGATGATTGTCGGGTATGCGGTCAGTATAAGAAATAAAACTCTATATTCTCATGCTCAATATTTCGCTATTGTTCAATAGCATCATCAGGAGACACTACAATAATTAAAATATAAATAAAATGACAAAGATAGGAACACAAATACTTACAGATGTTAAGAGTCAGTAAAAGTTGATGTACACCACATTAAGGTACTAACTAGACTAATTGCTAATGATTAATTTGTAAAAATGGTTGTGGTGTGAATTGATAATAACAAGGAACAATTTGAGTTAAAAACAAAACAATAAAATAAATAATCTGAAACGTATGAATAAATGGGGTGACAAAACAACAATATCAAAAGGAATTTAAAAGGTGACAATAAATATCACTAAGTTTATTAGTATCAGATTTGAGGTTGATAGCATCCTTTTGTTTGTTGATGTGATACATTTCGAAAAATAAGCGATTCCTGTATTGGTCAACTTTCTGGAGAATCTCTGTATCGTCATAATTAAACGTATGGCCCTTCTTTATAAAATGATCCACCACTACACAGTTATTCTTGCCTACTCGACAATCACTTCTATGTTGGGTAATACGGTTTTTTAACCATTGAGAAGTTTGACCAACGTAGCATCCCGGACACTGCGAGCAATTTATTTTGTAAATCACGTTGGTTTGTAATAATAAAGGTGTTTTATCTTTAACTTTCGAGAAAAGGAGAGAAATAGTTGTCAAATGGTATTTAGCAACTCTGAAATTGGTGAACTGTTTGAACAGTGGTAAAATCTATTGAGTTAAATTATTGATGTAAGGAAGTCTTTTGTACAGAGTAGCCTGTTTATTTGAAATTGTCAACCTGACCATCGTAGAAGTCTGTGTTATGAATTATTTTTTTTAAAATGTGTTTAGGATAACCGTTGTTAACGAAAATATCAAATAACGATTTTAAGTTCTTATTAACAAATTTTTCATCACTGACGTGTATAATTCTATTTTTCATTGTTAATAATAAGTTGTACTTCTGACTCTTAGGATGATCAGAGTAGAAATTTAAAAACCTTCCAGATGATGTTGGCTTTTGATACCAATCTAACAAGATAATATTATTGTCGGATCTCATCACTCTAGTGTCCAAGAATGGTAAGCTGGCCTCACTCTCCAATTCCATAGTGAATTGTAAATGATTTTCAAATGAATTGAAAACATTAAGTGTAAAATCAGTCTTATCAAACGAAACAGCACAAATTATGTCATCGACATATTTATACAAAAAAGGTAATTTGAAGGGCAATTCAGGGATTACATTGTCAAGTAGCTCGTCAAGGACGAGAGTGGCTAGAACAGGACTGATGGGGGATCCCATCGGTGTGCCAAAAATTTGGCGATAAAATACGTTGTTGAAACTGAAAAAAGTGTTATCAAAAATAAATGTAACCAATGATAAAAAACTATCCTTGGATAATGTAGTGAAGGGTTCCAACAGAAACCATTTTTCATCAATAATATTGGTAATTAAGTTTATTGGGATGTTGATAAATAAAGATACTACATCTGAAGAAATAAGTATGTAATCTACAGCCTCTGATAGCATTGACAAAAGAGAAAGTGTCGTTAATATTATAATTTGTGTGATCCTGAAACGCATTTTGTAGAATATCAGATAAAAACTTTGATAGCTTGTAAGTAGTAGAATTGATGGAACTAACTATCGGGCGAAGGGGTATCTCCAATTTATGTATTTTCGGTAAACAATACAACTTAGGAAAATTGGAATTATAAATGAATAATAACTTAGCGATATCATCAGGAAGTTCCTGTTTAGTTTTTAATTAACAAATTATAATTTCTTTGTACAGAGGTGGTAGGATCCTTATTTAGTTCAATATAAGTTGACTCATCTCGTAATAACAATTCAGTTCCCTCAACATAATCTGATCTATTCATTGCAACCGTACAACCTCCTTTGTCTGCTTGTAAAATATAAAGTTCCGGATGAGATTTCAAAAAACATTTAGTTTTATTAAACATTTTAGTGTGGATGGAGAATTTATTAGGTTTGGATTTATGCAGGAAGTTAGTTATAATATTAGTAGCACGGGCTCTTAATATATCTTTGGAATCCGTAGGTACATCATCAATAATATTTTCCAAATCGGCCATAAAAATATCCAATCTAATATTGGACGAATCAGGAGAAACACTAAATTTAGGCCCGAGAGATAAAAAGTCTGCTATATCCTTCGGAATATCTAAATCTGACAGGTTTCTAAACCATTTGTTATTGTCAATAAATAATGCATTATTATCGAGCAAACTATCAACTGCTTTATTGAATTTCTTGATATTGTTAGATTTAATCCTGTTTAAACTGTTATTAAAAGTTGTTTTTAGCCTAATTTCATAATCTGATAAAATATTAGTTGGAATCAACATGTACAACTCGGCCCTGACTCCATCAATGTAACGTTCAATTCTCGAAATGCAATCACAAGTTATTTTATATATATATATATATATATATATATATATATATATATATATATATATATATACATATATACAATACAGGTCTGGCTTGTTCCTCGCAAACTGCAAAAGCGGTTCATGGGGTAGCTCAGTACTTGATATCTAAGGTATTTCCAAGAATAAGTCCAGGCTTGTTCTTGAGGCTATACAAAAGTTACGTCCGACCTCACTTAGAATTTACTATCTCCGTTTGGTCTCCGCACCTCAGACGTGATATGAACCTTATAGAGGGAGTTCAACGTAGAGATACAAAATTGCCACTAAATGTTTCTCACTCAAACTATGAAACAAGACTAAGCAGGCTCGGGCTGACAACACTATCTGAGAGAAGAGACTTCTCGGACACTTCTAACTTTTTTACATTAAATGAAGATAATAGGTTAAGAGTTCACAATTATAAACTGAAAAAAAATATTCTATAGCTAGTGTTAGGCAAGCCTTTCTAGTAAATAGAGTATTCGATGAATGGAACAATTTAGGTAATGACATCGTATCAGCTACTTCTCTGAATAGCTTCAAGGATGGGCTTGATTTGGTGTTGTACTTGATTAGTGTTTTATAATTATATAGTGCTACTATAATTTCAAATCTCAATTTATCTTAAGCTAAGTTTGTAAAATTAGTTATGCTAACCTATTAGTACCTATGTAATTTGATTGTGTAATTGAGCCGTATAAGCCTTGCTTTGGCACGTAATCATTGTGTAATAATAAATAATAATTTTTCTCGTCATTGATCTAAAATCAAATAAAACCATTTTTTTTGTGAATGTAAATCAAATGTAAATTTTATAATTTCTCTGACGAAAATTATGTAAAAAACATACATAATTTCAAAACAAATTAAAATTTTGCATAAATACTTCAAGCACAATTTTTTTATTAAAAATATTATTTGAATTTTACTGTACTAATTATGTTTACGCTCCGCTATCGAGAAAATTAACAGTTAATTAAAACCAAAATAAAGATAAGTTATTGAGTGCCGATAAATTCGGAATATTAATAGAAAATAGTTTTAAAATAAATATGAGGTGACCTTGTATGAGTGAGCAATGAACTTATGGCTGCAGGATGAATGTAACCGGCTACAAAGAATGAAACATTATTATTGCAACAGAATAACAATATATATTGCAAGAAACTTGCCAACGCACTGAAAATGAACAAGCATTATATACAGACTGGGTCAAATTCGGTAATGAAACAACTGAGGTAAATAAAATGATTGTGCAAATGCAATCACATACATTCATTACTAATTGGAAATAATTTAACAAAAGTTCAAATAATGAAGATTCAACCCAAAACACCTAAATAAAATGTAGGTCGTAACTGAGTTACAGGGTGTTTTGTTCAAAAATTTAAAAAAGATTTGGCCTCAGTACATTAAAACTATTTGACGTATCCATTTCATATTCAGCAGAAAGTGTACACACAGTACACCCTACTAAATTATGGTAAACAAACGTTTCTGGCTACTTCCGCGGCGTACTACAGGGGAAATGGACTGGTTTATCGTTAATTCTGCGCCGCTGGCGAAATAGAGATTTTAGTACAATGTTCTATTCTTCAATACTTTTTACGTTAATAATGTACTCTTTCCTTATAAGGATAAAGTCAATATTTCTCGAGATCTTTCAAGTTAAACTTGAATCTGCACATTTTTTCAAATTTGGATGTGTAATAACTATGTCGACGTTTTGGACCAGTGGATTGCATTTAATTCGCAAATTTATTTTTAATCCGTAATAACAATAGAGAACACAACTACTAAATAAACGGATGAATAAAAAACAAATTGTGGTTCTGAATATTTAATCTAAATAAAAGTACCTACAGTTTCAATTACACGAAAATATCATATAAAAACAGTAAAAACCTTTCATAACGCATGTTCCGTGTGACTCCCGTTTACCTCTAAAAGCTTATTAATTCTTTGGCTAAATGATCTTACTTTGGATAAATGGTTTTAGATTAAAACTAACTTTTCCGCATCTGTGGCCCTGAACCATTTTCTATCATAAAATTGTCACTTGTATACATTTCGGGAGATGTATCGTGCTAACAAACCGTAATTTCTCCAAAAATAACCAAAAATGTAGTATATCTGAATTTATAGGACTCGCTGTACTCGTTCTAGTCAGCTGAAAATCAGTAGGGTACATATGGGACATCTTGAACAATATTCAGTCACTTTTATACACTCTGGAGGCTGTATCGTGCACAAACTGGAAATTCTCCAAAAATGACAAGAATTTGGTACTTCAAGTACCATAGCACCCGTTGTACTGGCGTTAGTGTGCTGGATATCAATAAGATTCATCTTTGAGACGCTTTGAATAATATCCAATCATAAAATTGGTCACTTGTATATACTCCGGAGGCTGTATCATGCTAACAGACTGCAATTCCCCCAAAAATTACAAAAATGTTGTACTTAAAGTACAATAGGATATGTTGTACTGAATCTGGTGAGCTGAATATCAATAGGGTTCATCTGTGTGATGACCTGAATGATATTCAATCATAAAATTGGTGACTTGTTGAATTCCACAGGTTGTATCGTGCTAACAATCTGAAATTTCTCGAAAAATTACAAAAAAGTCGTACTTCAAGTACCATAGCACCCGTTGTACTGGTTCTGGTGAGCTGACAATCAATAGTGTTCATCTGTGACACGTCCTTAACAATATGCAATCATAACATTGGTGACTTGTTGCACTCCGGAGGCTGTAACGAAAAGTGGCCGACGACAACGACGACAACTATGACAACGACGACGACTACGACAACGACGACGACGAAGTAGACGACGACGACGACGACGGTGATTACCACGGTGAAATGAACCAATGAAATTTTTAGCATTGGTTTGAATACCAGCTTTTAGTGAACTTGGAAGAACCTGCCACAATTGTAATGGATAATGCAAGTTATCACAGTACAGTGATCAATAAAGTACCAACAACAGCTAACAAAAAGGCTGATATACAGAACTGGTTGATACAAAATGATATTCCTTTTGAAAATACTTTCCATCCACAAAACCCAATTATTGAATTTTTCAATATATTATGGTAATACTTAGATAACTTATTTTGTTTAAATATATGCATTTTTGTAGGAGTAAACCATCAACAGTATATGAAGCTGACATATTATCTGAAAAATATGGTCACAAAGTGCTTCGACTTCCCCCTTACCACTGTATGTTCAACTCAATTGAACATATTTAGGGCATAGTTGAAAAATTTTATAGAGATCATATGGGAACTGATGGTTCTTCAACATAACAAGCAATAGGTCTATGGAAAAAGTCTTTAGAAAAAGTGACTCCTGATATTTGGTCAAAGACAGTAGAGCACACTGAAAAAATTATACAAGATGGGTGGGATCCAGAAGTAGTATTTGATAGACAGGATGTGCCTCCACTTGTTATTAATTTTGACAGTGACGATGAAGATAGTAATGGTTTTGTAGTGGAAATCCTGTGTTCTATTTTATGTATATTTTTAGCCAATTTGTTGTACTTCCATCTTTTCAAAATCACTAATAACTATTACTAAATTAATTTTATAATACACAAATTAAAACAACGACCACAGTATCTCTTCATAAATAATACTGATAAAATGGGAGATTTTCTATTTTTATATCTTGTAAAAAATTTTTTTTTATTGTTGCCTCATATTACGTGTTTAAATCGAACTTCCTACCACGCGCGTTTTTTAATGTCCCTATGGTAAAAACAACAACTTGAGAAAAGTATCAATGACATTTTTAATAGTTTTTAAATTCTATATTTTCATTGTGAACCAATATCGCATTTGGTTTTTTTTGCAAAATTTTTTATATATTCATATATACATTGTATCCTTTTAAATATAAATGAAGAAACTTTTTTATTATTGATCTGACAGCAATACCTCGTAACGTCAAATGAAAATAAATACTATATAGGATGGACTTCCACGAAACTTGGATGGGCATCGAGGGCGGACTTTTGTGAAGTGAAACTTGGCTGGGCATCGAGGACGGACTTCCATTTTTTTGTAGTAATAATATAATAATATTATTTCATGATTTCAAAGTGCACCAATAGAAAAAAAATAGCGTAAAGTATTCGTGGATACCTGGTCTTTCAAATACTTGCTCTATTTCGAGCACTCCGGCTGCGTCGTCGTGCTTGAAAATCGCGCGTGTTTGAAAGACCTCTTCATCCACTTATACTTTAATATACCAATTTTGTGTATCTATGTTTTTCTTTTCCAATCTATTTTCATTATAATAAATATGATAGATATTGTATGAAGAAACAATATTTAAATTTGCATGAAGATGATTGCAGCTTGTATTGTTTCCTTTTAGCGTAAACCCTTGCAGTGCTCTTGAAGATGGTTCTATAGAGGATAGAATAAAGTATAGGGACCTACAGTTTGTCATTTTACCCTCTTCTATGTAAAATAATTAAATGTTAATTCGAATAAAGAATGATTGGTTACTGTTTCATGTATCTTATCCATCGTTTTTCATGAATAAATATTTACATTAAATTAATCCTGCCTATGATACAAGCCTTTTATTTTGAAACAAATATTTTTGACTTACGCCCTACGAGGCACGGAACAATGAAAAAGAAGAACTGTCAATCTAACATCACATTGACTTTTTCTAGTTTCTGTTAAGTGAAGGAAGAAACTACAGCTTGGCCACATCACAATATTTTGTTTTGCAACGTCATTGTCTTTTTATCGTGAATAAACTATAAGTATGAATAGATATATTTCATTGGTTATCAAGTTTATTCCTTAATACAACGGGTTTGGAATTTCTTGAATTAATTACAAAAACATGATGAGCTTTTTTGTTGTATTAACGTATTGTACGTAGCTTTACGCAACGCTTTCGTTGTTTTAACTACCAGATTCGTCGGGATAACGTACAGGTTGGCAAATTAATTTTGACAGTCGGAAGTTTGGCAACTTCCGACGCTCCGTAGCAAAGACGTATGCGGATTGCAAGAGAACACTTCGCTGGCAGAATTCGTAAGCTTCGTTTCGACAGTAAAGTTCAGAGAAAAATGTGATTACCGGGGTTGTGCAATAGTAACTTGTTATGGCAACTCCATAAAATGAAGTTGAGTGAGCAGTGTCGTGAAATAATTATGAACGTTTTAAATTTCATGACCTAAGAGGCAAACAATGGCAAGTCGACAATTCCATTAACAAGGGTAAGTTTCAATTATTGCAATAAAACATTTAAACCAAAGTAATTATTTGACAAATTTACACTCGATAGTAAATTTTTTGAATCGTTTTCGACCATAAAATATTTACTCGTTAACCCTTCGTTGAGCGCGCTGGCGGCAATCTGCCGCAAATGTTACATTTGACATTGAATTAGAGCTGCCGTTCAACATTTCGTGATATATACGCAGGTATTCGTTACTCATATATCCCACACCACCCTCAATAAATTGGACGTTCCAGGTGACAATGGTTCAGTTGCTGTTAGACTTCGAGTGAAGAAGAGTATTATTTGCGGTTATTTGCCGCAACGCGCCCTCTCACGTATTTTATATTCTACTTGCCAAAAAGCACATCACAATGTAAGTAACACTTTATCTGTAATATTTGAGTTATCATGTTTTGTTGAAAATAGCCCTAATTATTAGGCGACAAGTTCTTATATTCTTATTTTTCGTTTTCTTAGGTCTCGGAAATATTAGAGTAAGTTGGAGAGAGCTATACACGATGTTTTGCGAAAATTGTCGAAAGAACGGGAACATTGATGATCGTGAATCGGAGACAGACGAGGAGATTTTCGAAGAGGTTCATAACAACAGTGATTTAGGGCAATCGGTGAAAGAGGAAATATTTCATGACATACATGAGGATGAAACAAATCCGCTAATGCAAGACGTTTACCTATTTTATGTAGGTATAGAAGGCGAAACTATTTTGATCAAAAAGCTTCTCACTGCAGATAAAACGCAGGCAAAAACATAGTGAAAATTCTGCTTGATGCGAAAATGAATGCCAGAAAAGCGAAAAGAGAAATTGATGCTATTGGTTTGCTGATTACTGACAGAATGATTGAAAATATCGTGACTTCCACCAACATATATATCCAAAAGAAACGGGCTAAAGTGGAATATGCAAGAGATAGGGACTGCAAAGAGACTACAAAAACTGAGATAAGAGCTGTTTTAGGAGACCTGTTTCAAATTGGCATAAAAAAGGAAGCCATACGAACTGTGTTGTGGATAGAATAGGTATGATTCTTCTACGGGCACTTTTCAGCTATATGAGTTTCTTTTTTCTGCTTCGAGCTATTAGATTTGAGAATCTGCTCACTAGAGATTAGAGAAAACCCACCGACCATCTTGCTCCGATTCGTAAATTTCATGAAGAGTTTGATAGTGATTGCATTGCCAGTTTTCATGTCAGTGAGTATGTAACAATTGATGAGATGCTCCATGGATATAGAGGGCGTTGTGGATTCGTGCAATATATTCCTAACAAGGCAGCAAAATATGGCATCAAATTATATGCACTTTGTGGTGCAAGAACCTTCTACACCATGAACTTTGAAATTTATTGTAGGAAGCAAGTTTCTGGACCTTTTGTTAGGTCTTACAAAACGATTTAAGTAACAATTGCAGTTTGGTCATGTTAAAATATGTTTGAACTGAAATTTGAAGATCGTTCAAAACAACTAATGAACTGGAGCGTAATACTTCTTTTTAATGGCCAAAAACCACGACAAAACTTTTTATTTCAAAGAACGGTCACTGAAAATGTAACTACTTCTTCATTTTATTTGTATAAAAATACACATGAGTAAAATTTTCAATACAACATTTATATCGACTTATTTTATTGTCAGATCATTGAACTAAAGGTAGCCAAAGAACGCTTTCCCGTATTAAAAAACAAGCTCTGGCAGGAAGTAATGCTGACACTAATGTGCCTACTAAAAAACAAAGAACGTATGGATCCGTATGGATCAATACGACAAAATTGTGCATCGAAGGTCCATAATAACTTATCACATATTCGAAAAAAAATTACACACATTAAGAAATGTACACCAAACCTTTGCAATTAGTTATGGCTTCGCAGGAAGTCGCGAATCTCTGCGTTGGACCAACATGGAAAACAACAGAATTTTGTTAATGGAACGTCACGAAATCAGACAATTACGCCTACTATATTTGAAAAACGTAAAAAAAGTGCAGAGAACAGAACAAACATATCATTTATATGGATGACACATACATTCATTCATGTCACAAGCACCTTAAAGGATGGAGCGACAAGAATAACGAAGGATTAAGAAAACCCGTTTCAAGAGGTAAAAGGCTCATCATTGTGCATGCAGGAAGTGAAAATGGTTCTGTACCTAATGATGGTATTATGTGGAACTCCCAGTCAAAAACAGGAGATTATCATAATGAAATGGGTACAAGAAAAACTCATTCCAAACCTACCAAAAAACGCTGTGGTGGTAATTGATTACACACTATACCACAATGTTCTAAATGAAATATTAGCTACGGTTGCTTGGACTAAACAGCAATTAAAAAACTGGCTTTCTGAAAGAA
This sequence comes from Galeruca laticollis, assembly GCA_963921935.1. NCBI lineage: Eukaryota > Metazoa > Arthropoda > Insecta > Coleoptera > Chrysomelidae > Galeruca > Galeruca laticollis. Next base: position 155,483,524 of record OY998179.1, on the reverse strand, counting down.
ACATATATTACAGTGAACATATGTTAAAACCGGATCTTTATAACGTTGTAAAAATTTACAAACCGCAATATAAAACTTTCGCATCCAAATTATATTAGTACAGTCAATTCAACAACGCCTTTTCCATCAAAATTCAATCTAGAAAATTAAAATAAATTCATATGTATATCTGTGAATGAATAGGTGTGAATAATTATTAAAATGCTACATAGGGACAATATTTATGCCTTTTAACAGATGAAGCAATGAGTGTTAGAGGTGAAGCCTAAAAAACGTAGCACAAGATAGATTGGCGAATCAAGGAGCCAATTGACATGTTGATAACGAAGACAAAAAAAGATTTATGGTATTAAGTGTATATTACAATGTAAGGTTGAAATTCAACCAATTAAAACTTCCAACCAAAATGCTAAATGCAAAAAGCATATTGGCATAATCAAAGATACTGTGCCAAAAAAGTAAGATGTGATTTGGGTACTCAGTACCCCTTGTTTAACCCCTACTAAATAATTCAGCGTATTCTTTTTGGCTCTATTTCTGAGATGTTATCTTTGTTTCCTCCCGATTTATCATTCAGCAATTATTCGTAGTACTATCTCCATCTGTACAATTTTCCTCGGTTTTTATTAACAATTATCCATCTTTATCCCTCTCAAATTTTGCCACTAGATTCCTCATAGAAATCTTTAAGATGTTCTTTTAGCGTTTTGCCTTCATTTACAACGTTATAAAATCTAACCTGGAGATTAAGTATACTCTTTAGTCTATTAATATCTAGTTTCCCATCAATAATCACAGATCGATAACTCTGATCCAATTAAATCAACCTCGGCCCAGAGGCGTCCTCTCTGTGGAGAACTTCAACAGAATTTGCTATGAAAGTCGGATTCACTGGACTATGTAGGTGTCACTAATTCTTCTTTTCCCCTATAACTTTTGAAGCGTATTGGAATCTTTTTCTCGGATTTTATTTTGTATCACGATTGGCATTGTTTCAGTGTGAAAACGCGTCAATTGAATTCCTCCTTCTTTGATCTCATGAAAAAGTTATTGGAACAATATTTTGTCGGTTTCAAATGTTGGTCTCAGTTGTTACGAATATCCGCTTGAACACATAAATTTATTTATTCTGACACAATTTCTGTGAAATAATTTTCAAATATACAACCTCCAAATAATCTGTAAATAATTTATTAACATATTTTTCTTCATTGGTAGACCAAATTCCTTCTATATAAATTAAAATAACGATCCGCTTCGGAGGAGAAAAAAATGTGAAATATCGACTCCGTTTTCTCAGATCGGTATTGAGTAAATTTGCTCTCATATTAAATAAATATCTTGCGTAACTGGAGAAGTTTGAAAGATTTATTGGCTGTTGGCATGTTTATTTAGAATCCTAGAAACGATTTATTGTCTTTACGTAATGAATGATTTAAGGATGATGTAGAGAATAAGCAGATAAGTGAGAATGAACTGAAGCTAGAGGACCCAAACTATAAAATATAATAATTAATAGTGAAAGACAGGAAAGCAAACGTAGGGAGAAAAAGTTATGCCAGAGCGTAACGTGAGAAATCTACATACAGAAAGTAAAGAACACAAAAATAGGAAACTTGTCAAAAGATCAGTGCAAGATACTGATTGGCTTTTTAAAAATACAATAACATGGAAATAACCTACATGACTGATTTCCAATTTATAGCTACTATTTTTTATGTCAAATTGATTATGTAATCAGAAATGTGTGACAATCAATTGATATAGTTCATTTACGATAAAAAGACGATGACGATGCAAAAGAAAATATTGTGATGTTGCCAAGCTGTAGTTTTTTCCTTTACTTAACAAAAACTAGAAAAGTCATGTTAGATAGACAGTTCTTCTTTTTCATTCTTCCGTGCCTCGTAGGGCGTATGTCAAGAATATTTATTTGAAAATAAAAGGCTTGTATGATAGGCTTGATAAAATTAATATAAATATTTATTCATGAGAAACTATGAATAAGATAAAATAACAGTAACCAATCATTCTATATTCGAATTAACATTTAATTATTTTACATAGAATAGGGTTAAATGACGAACTGTGGGTCCTTATACCTTATTCTATGCTCTATAGAACCATCTTCAAGAGCACTGCAAGGGTTTACGAAAAAAGGAATCATTACAAGCTGTAATCATCTTCATGCAAATTCAAATATTGTTTCTTCATACAATATCTATTATATTTATTATAATAAAAATAGAATGGAAAAGAAAAATAAAGATACACAAAATAAAATTTTGATACAAGATATGAAAATAAAAAATCTCCCATTTTATCAGTATTATTTATGTAGAGATACTGTGGTCGTTGTTTTTATTTGTGTATTATAAAATAACTGTAGCTAATCAATTTGATAATAGTTATTAGTGATTTTGAATAGGTGGAAATAAAGCAAATTGGATAAAAATATACAAAAAATATAACACAAGATTTCCACTACTCCACTACAAAATCATCACTATCTTCATCGTCACTGTCAAAATTAATAATAATTGGAGGCACATCCTGTTTATCAAATACTACTTCTCTATTCCACCCCTCTTGTATAATTTTTTCAGTGTGCTCTACTGTCTGACCAAATATCAGGAGTCACTTTTTCTAAAGACTTTTCCCATACACCTATTGCTTGTTCTGTTGAAGAACCATCAGTTCCCACATGATCTCTATAAAAATTTTTAACTATGCAACAAATATGTTCATTTAGGTTGAACATACAGTGGTAAGAGGGACGTCAAAGCACTTTGTGGCCATATTTTTCAGAAAATATGTCAGCTGCATATACTGTTGGTGGTTTATTCCTACACAAATGCATATAAACAAAATAAGTTATCTAAGTATTACCATAATATATTGAAAAATGTTTTAACTAGAATAATATCTAGAAGCTCGTTTAAAATATGAAATATGGGTAAGTATTATTCACACTTTATTAATAAATATTATTGTTATTCGCGGCTTTACGTATTATATAGTTTATCGCACTCGATGTAATAAAGCAGTAAGTATTATTTGAAAATAATTAAAACCAACAAAAGTATATGTTCCCACAATCACTAAACTGTGATATTTTGATTGTTTATAGCGTTGTCTCTTGTACCCATTCCAAATACGGGGTGTACTGAACAGAATGTTTATCAGGAAAACCAGTTAGGTGAAATTGAAAGCACGAAAGGAAAACAAATGAGTGAAGCCAATAGAACTGAACATGGTACTACTAAACAAAAAACGCAGAAAAAAAATCAAATTAATGAAGTCAATAAATTTGAAGGTGATACTGGAAGAGAGCGGTACAACGAAAACCAATTAAGTGAACATAATGTAATTAAAGACGACAATGGAGAGAAACTGCAGAATTATTTACTTTACGAAGTAAGCAAACAGATTCCAATCAGATCTTAGAATTGTTGTTTTCCTCTGGTAGGCTCTCCGATTACACATAACACTTTTACATGAATTCTCTTTGCCTTTATAATACTAATAATATCTCATTTAACCTGAACCATCCTCATTTTCCTTCAAAATGCATTAGCAACGCATCATACGCAACTTCTATTACATCAAATGCATTAGCCCGCGCTCACGGTTTTAAATTGTACTCTCTGCGTGACGTCATGCACGCGGCGAACGATATTTCGAGCGGCTAGAGATCATATCTTCTGTTTTGTTGTATCAAGGGGGGAAGTAACAGAAGCTGAGGAAAATAAAACTGAAAATGAACCAGTTATTGAAACCACAACAGGTGATGAAGATGAAACATCTAAAGAAGTGCATGGAAATTCAAAACAGAAAGAACGATCAAATGTTAGAAAACGAATTCGACAAACTAATGAGTGGAAAGTCAATATCAGGAGCAAAGTGCACTAATCTGGAAAAGAATACGTTAATATAAGAGGTACAAAAATAAAAGCAAGAGAGATTGAAACCGTTAAGGATTGTTTAGACGGTTGTGAATTCCACTGCTCAAGAAAAATTGGAGAAAATACCCGAAAGGCGCTTCTCACTTATTATTATAGCCTCAGCCAAAATGAAAAATATCTGTATTTAAAAGAAAATACCCAGAAACTGCTCAAAAACCGTGAAACTACAGAACGGGTTTCTCGTAGGCAATATTCATTTAAATACTTACAATTGAAGTATGTAAAAAATTCTTCCTAGGTACATTGAGTACTTCCCAAAAACCTAAATATACTGAGCATGCCTAGAATTCTAATAAACCTAAAATAAGTTTAAGAGGAAAAGTGAGTAGCAGGAGAATCAGTTATGAATGTATTCAAGCAGTTGTAGACCACGTGAAGACATTTGCAACTGTAGGATCACATTATTGCAGGAAAAATAGCAAGAGAAAATATTTGGAGACAATGCTCAATTTATCCACAATGTACGAGTTGTATAAGTACCATTGCACAGAAAATCCAGTAAAATTGTCAAAGAATAGGCATATATTTCACACCAAGTTTAATTATGGATTTCATATACCTAAAAAGGATGTATGTGTAAAATGTTCCATATATTATTTGAAACAGAAAAAAGGAACACTGGACAACACTGATCGTGAACAAATGGAACAACACAAAGAAGCTAAAGATGCAATGAGGATCGAAAAACATAATGAAAAGGAAAGTGTTTTTCCGGTACTAAGTTTTGATTTGGAAAATGTGATAACGTGTCCCAGATCATTTGTTGGAAATCATTTTTATTTACAAAACCTAACGATGTACAACTTGACAGCCTATCACTCAACCACAAATACCGCATATTGTGCTATATGGATGGAGACTGATGCTGAGAGATCCGGAAATTGCCTTGCTAGTGCTTTCCGCAAAATAATAGAGAGACTTCTGGATGACAATCGTATTGAGGAGCTAATAACATGGAGTGACAGTTGGTTTCTCAGAACCGCAACTCTCACATTTTCTATTGTGTATTAGATATTTTGCGACATCGCCCGTAGTTAGAAACTTTAACAATGAAATACTCTATTGCTGTTCACGGTGCTGTGCAGGAAGTCGACAACAAGCACAGTGAAATATAGACACATATGGCTAAGACAGAATTTCATTTACCTATCTCCTTTATGAGAAAACTAAGAAAAGTGAATACGAAAAATCCGTTTGTACCTCTGTTACTAAGGAAGAACTATTTTAAAAATTATGAGGCTTGTGCAGCTAACTTACGGTATGCGAATGTTCCTTTAACCAAAGTTTATGGCATTTTTTTAGCGCTAGAGATCTGTATGAAATACAATTCAAAACGTCGTTCTTAGATCAAAATTACCAAAGTGTAACAATTGCCAATTCAATACCCACCCTGCGTCGTAAAGGAAGAAAATTTAATACACCCACACTTGCATTGGACGTTAGTACTATAAGTGCTTTCCCAAAAGAAGGAATTATCAAAAGACAAGGTAAACGATTTGAACAAAATGAAGCCGTCCATGCCCCAAGTTGACAAGGAGTTTTATTCCACAATTTTTGGCATATAATTTTTTATGTGGTCCGTTGAATTAGTTAGTATATTAGAATATATTTTAATTTGTTACAATTTTCTGTTTTTTTCTTCTTAATTGTTTTTCTGAGGATTCATTTTTGTTTAATTTGTTTATATCGACTTTTTAATTTTTTACAATTTGTTTGGTTATTTTTTTCCTATTTTTTTTGTTTTTCTGAGGATTTATTCTCGTTTAATTTGTTTGTATTGACGTTTTAATTTGTTACACTTTTTTTGCTATTTTTTTTCTTATTTGTTTTTCATATGATTTATTTTCATTTGTTTATATTATTTGTATTTGGAATGTAATATTATGTATTGATATTCCTATTATTAATAAAGCAATTTTTTAAAAGTAGTGTTTCAATTAGAACCGTGTGGATTGCAACTCAGAAATTTTATAGTTGATAAATACATTTCATGAGGTTCTAACTGTTACTTACCACCATGTTGTGTTAATATAATCGCAAAACTGTAAATAACATAGTTCTAACTGTATATAACACAGTGGATTTTCTCGTAAATCAACGTTTGAGATGCAATAAAAATTCGAGTACAGTACAAAAGAGTGTCTAACTGCAGATATAAAATAATACAGTCTTCACACAAGCAACTAGAAAAAAGTTATTGGCCATGCAAACTTCGAATACAATTCCTGAAAAACGACTGTGGGTCCAGATACAACCTTGTTATTCTAATATCACGAAATTTTACATTGGTTGGTGTGAATCTGGCTTGTGGTTGTCAAAGTCAAAGTGAAAGTGTCTAAAATAAAAAAAATATCGTAAATATGGTTATGGTCCGACAAAGGTGAATAGGATTGTTTTAATTTATTTAGCATTTTAGTCCTAATAAATTAAATAAAAGTAAGGGAACCTTTAAAATGTCACCACCCGGTATATTTCAACATAGTTGAATTGCAAATAGTTGTAATAGTAAATATGTTTGGCCACTTCGCAATTTGGAGTTTGAGAACAAAACATTTTTCAAATTTCCATCTGCCATTAATCATAGGCAACAGTGGTACAAAAATTTTAACTTTCCTTTACATCCAGTGATCGAAGGTGGTGTGAACATTATTTTGATGATGGTGCATTTATAAGTACATTACGCAAAAGACTCAAATTATCTTAACCTTTTCAACCCATACATACACCACCAACAGTACTTGAACATAGTAATAATACCCAAACTTTTACAATTAATATTGTCTGTAAAACGGAAGCTTATTTTTTGTAACAATGATAGTCAAGAACTACAACACAAATTGTAAACCAAATGTCTGCAATTCAACACATAAGTTGAATTACTTTTCAAATTTTCCTTATGAACGAGAACCATTCACTTCCGTAGGTATAGGGTATATCTGCAAAAGCAATTATAAATAGATTTATAGTATCCTTTGTTATAAAAATGTAATAAAAAAGGTTTCAACCATGAACGACACATTTATTTCTCAACTCACAGAATAATAGTATAACTATCTAAACTGAAAAAAAACAAGAAAACATATTTGACATATAACAACAATGGCCTGCTCTGACAGCACAACAAGCCATCACTTTTACCAAAACTGTAATATGAGTTGTAAATTAACTTTCATAACATCTTTTACAGATTGCGTAAATAGTCGGCATGTTTCAGCGGTAATTTAATTTTTGAATGTTTTCACAACCACGGCCGGCAAATTATGACTCATTGACACTAGACACTAGATAACGTTTTGAAAATTTAAGTGATTTGAATTTAAGTTGGCAATTCTGTATATTCCTGATAAGTTAGATCACTGCCGGTTTTTCACAACACTTTTGAGCCTAGCGGGGTAACAGGAGGGGAGGACAACATTTCGCCTCTTCCGAGTATGTGGTATTATAATATAACTGCGTTCCTTTTAACTCTCAGAGATTTCTGTCTATACCAAAGATATACTTTTTCCGATACTGTATACATGTTATCTATGGAGTACTGAAAAAAAATCAACAACTGCATATGCTTAAGAGGACGTGCAGTATCGGCGAGGGGGGAAGTAGTATCAATACTTTGCAGCGGGGGAAAGGAACACGTCAACTTGTGATATCAACTAAAGTGAAGTAATTTGATCTGATATTCGTGTCGAAAGGAAAGTATATTTTTGACTTCCCGACATCTCTTTCATCATGTCACTTTTTTTCTCAGATATTTTTGTTGAGCAATAGATTTTGTCGATGTGGCTATTTGTCATAAAAATTTTTAAGCTTTTTTTAGGTTTTTTTGTCAAATTCATCTGAACTCAGAAGGTCGAATGCTGCTCGCTGTTAGCCGTCGTCGCTCGCTTCGACTTAACTCGGCGGGGGGGGAAGCTGATAGACAGGGCCGCACTGAACATGCCCCCGGCCTTGAAAGCTTTAGCTTTCAATTGGCAAAGGACAAAGTCGGACGACTGCTCTTGTGATAACTCCTTCGGCAGTCTTTATAGTCGCTACTCTTCATACTCCATCTTTGCCTTCGAAGAGGTGAGATACTCTTCCTAACCGCCATCTCATGGGAGGAACATTGTTGTCCCTCCTCAGAACTAAGTGACCGATTTTTAGAGTACCCACATTTTTCTTCCATTTCTGCCTCTGTTGGAACTCGCTTATATACTCGTGGTGCCACCTATTCTAAAACTGCTCATATATCTTTTGGAGGAGTTGAAATTGTGAGAGTCTGTATTCTGGTATGTCCATAACTGATGGTTCAGGAACTGTCATTGCAGAGCGACCGATTAGAAAATGTCCGGGGGTGAGAGGGGAATAATCGTCAGGATGGGAACTTAAAGGGGAAAGAGGTCTTGTATTTAGTATTGCTTCTATGCGCACAAGCAAAGTTTGAAAATCAAAAACGTATAGCGTGTAAGAACCTACTACTCTTTTTAAGTGGTATTTCAAACTTTTTACGTCCGCTTCCCATACACCACTGAAGTGGGCGGAATGAACTGCCATTCAATCCCTAGGTTTTCTATTGATTCAGTAATAGTATCGTTATTGTTTTGTAGAAAATTACCCATCAACTGTAACTCTTTATTGGCCTTAACAAAGTTTGTACCGTTATCGGAAAACATTTCTGAGGGTTTTCCTCTACGGCCGATGAATCGATTAAAAGCCTGCAAAAAATCGTCTGAGCTTAATGATAAAACAAGTTCCAGATGTATTGCTCGAGTTATAAGACAAATGAATAAGGATACCCAACATTTTATTGTTTAACAACCGCGTCCGCGTCGATCTTTGACCAAGAAAGGGCCAGCATAGTCTACGCCAACTTTGACAAATGGTAACGCCCATTGAACTCTTGCAGCGGGTAAATCCCACATGATCGGTTGAACCTGCTGTGGGTTATATCTAGAACATTCTACGCAAGAGCGAACTATTTTTTGTGCTAAGTTTCGACCTGAAATTGGCCAGAATTTGTCGCGAACGCTTGCCAAAAGTAATTGAGGTTCCGCGTGTAATAAATATTCGTGTTCAAATTGCATGATTAATTTGGTCAGGTGATGATGAGGCGATAACAAAATCGGATATTTCTTTGAATACGAGAAGTTAGAATTGGAGAGTCTTCCTCCCACTCTTATTAACCCTTGTTCATCTAAAAATGGTTTTAAACTTAGAATTCTGTTTCTGGAAAGCTCCACTTTATTGCATAAAAAGGAATATTCGTTTGAAAATGATTCCATTTGAGCGATTATTATAATTTTTTGGAAACTGTATTCAAATTCTTATAATGTTAGGTGCGTAAAAATTCGATTTTTAACGGGAGTTTTAGCATTAAAGTAAAATCTAAAGATAAATGCTGCGATCCGTTTCAGTTTCATTAAGTTAGAAAATTTTTCAAATGGAAAATGAGTTTTTGATGATTTAGCTATTGAAGAACAACGTCGCATTTCCGGCAAATCCTTTGAAACAAATTTATTAGTTGCCCACTCACTTTGGTCCTTAAGTAACCAAGTGGGTCCGTGCCACCACATTTCTAGGCTAAGAATGTTCGTTGGTTTAACACCCCGAGACACTAAATCTGCCGGGTTATCAGCACTAGGCACATGTCTCCATTTAAAATTATTCGTCAATTTTTGAATCTCAGCAACTCGATTATCTATGAATGGTTTTATTAAATTAGGGGAGGTTTGCAGCCACCCCAAAACTGTGGTCGAATCCGATCAACAATAAATTTCATTGAATTCGATCTGTATAGAATTTAACACTGTAGAAATGAGTCGCGCTAGCAAAAGAGCTGCGCATAATTCGAGTCGCGGTTCAGTTAGCATTTTTAGAGGGGCTACTTTTGACTTAGCACACAATAAATTGCATTTAACATGCTTTTCTGTATTTTGTGATACAATATAGATGCAAGCTCCGTAACTTGATTCTGATGCGTCTGAAAAACCGTGTAAAGAAATAAAACTAGGGTTGCTGCAAGTATCTTTACGTGTAATCGATAAAAAATTTGAAAGATTGAGTTCCGAAGAGAAGTCTAACCACTCGGTCAAAATATGACCAGGTAAGGGTTCATCCCAGGTAAGATTTTCCGCCCACAATTTTTGTAATAAGATTTTAGCAATGATTATGCAAGGGCTTACTAATCCTAGAGGATCAAAAATCGTTGCAATTCTTGATAAAATGACTCGTTTTGTAATTTGGTTTTGGTCAACTTCGTTTACATCCATAACTTTATAGGTAAGTGAGACCTAAAATTTTATCGTAATCCTTTTTTTCAGAAAAATGAATTGTATTGTCGTCTAAATCTAACTTTAAATTTTGTATTATCTCCGAGCGATTTGACTTCCATTTTCGCAATTCAAAGCCTCGCGTAGAAAGGGCTTCAGAAATTGTTTCAATTATATACTCGTATTTTGCATCGTCGGGCGAATCTACAGAAGTGAGTAGATCATCAACGTACATATGCTTTTTAATAATATCGGAAATCTTTGGATGAGAGTATAAGCACTCATTTGCCACTTCATGTAGGCTTCGAATCGCTAAAAAGGATCCTGTCGTTGTACCGTATGTTACCGTATTAAGCTGATATGTTTTAATTGGTTCATTGGGACAAGCTCGCCGTATAATTTTTTGAAAACTTCTTTGTTTTGGATTAATGAGCACCTGTCTGTACATTATCTTTATATCACTGGAAATAACAATTGAGCGCATTCTAAAACGTAAAAGTATTGAAAATAAATCCCATTGAATTACTGAACCAGTCATTAGAAAATTATTTAAAGAAATCCCAGATGATGTTGGTGCTGATGCATTAAACACAACTCGAAGCTTAGTCGTAGAACTAGATTCTCTGAGAACGCCATGATGAGGTAAGTAATATTCGGGTTCATTATTTTTCATGTCCTTTGTTTCAGTCATATGACCTAGTCGTTCGTATTCCTCTAGAAAATCTGTATATAAGTTTCTTAGTGAATCATTTGCAAGTTTTCTCTCAAGACTGATAAATCGTTTGATCGCTACATGGCGAGAATTCCCTAGCTTGTGGAGAGAACCTTTAAGAGGAAGTGATACTATGAACCTACCATCCGTAGAGTACGTTAAATAATCGACAAAATGTTTTTCACACACGGCTTCTTCGTTAGATAATGGCTTATTATTTGGATTTCTTCTATTTCCCAGAACTTAGTAAGTTGTTCTTGAATTATAGAATTTTGGCTTAAATTACAAATGGTGTTATTACTGAAAGTTGATAAAGGTCCTGCTACAATCCACCCAATGCGAGTACTGTGCAGGATAGGACTATTCGTACCAAGCTCGCACCTTTCAGTATCTAAAAGATGCCAAAAGATATCGGCTCCGAGTCAAAGCTAGGATCAGCTAATTGCATATGTTTAGGAATATTTAACAAGTCGAGATTATTATTGAAGTCTAGTAAATCACTTGTTATTTTGTCAAGAACAAAACATGTCAAACTGAAACTGTATGAATTGACAGAAGACCGAATTTTTAAATGACATTTGTTACTGGCACGTGATATTTTATCTAATATTTCTGAAATCGTTAAATTAGTTTTTTTCTGAGGTATTTTTAAAATATTGCATAGTTCTGAAGTTATGAAACTAGACTGTGATCCGCAGTCCAGAAGTGCTCGTACCGGTATGAAATTTCCTGTAATACTTCGGACTTGAAACATTGCTGTACACAAAATGGCATTATTTGCCACGGATGAATTACATTTTGTATTTTGTATGTTACAAGATTGTGACTGGACGATCAAACTATCATCGACGCTTTGTGAATTCACTCCACCTGATACATTGGCATGATCTGTATTGTGCAAAATGGTATTATGTTTTTCCCCGCATAGTTTGCAACCTGACCAGTTACAATCTTCAAGAAGATGATTGGGACGTAAGCAATTGAAGCATAACTTTAATTCTTTAACTCTCTTCGTACGATCGGGTACAGAAAATTTCAAAAAATCGATATAATAAAATAGATTATGATCACCTTTGCATAAAAGACATGTAAATTTTGATTTATTGTTGACTTTAAAGCTATATTATGAATTTGCAAACATGACTTTCGATTGGGCATATTTGTTGTCTCGATTAACATTAAAACTTTCGCGTGAAAAAGAACGTTTTTTATTTATGCTTTTTTTACAATTTATTTCCATGTTTTCTAAAAGGTCTGCGCGCTGTCTTAAAAAAGTTTTGAAATCTTCCAGGGTACAATAAATGCTCTGTTTAGCTTTAATTCTTTCCCATTCTCGTGCTGTATTAAAATCTAGTTTATTAGACGCTATGTAAATAATTATTGTGTCCCAATGCTCGGGTGGTACCCCTAACTGTTTTAGACTGGTTAAATTTTTAAACAAATTATCGCTTAAATTTCTGAGTTTAATTGCTGATTCTATTGTTATAGATTCCATTTTATAAATCGAATTATTGTGATTCTGAATAAGAAGGTTTGTATTGTTATATCTTTCGTATAAAGTTTTCCATGCAAACTCATAGTTACTTGCGGAAAATTCGATAGTTTTAATGACTTGTGGCGCTGTGCCGATTAATGACGCTCGTAAATAATGAAATTTTTGAATATCATTTAGTCTGTTATTTTCGTGTATTAGAGATTGGAATATATCCCGAAAATCTAGCCAATTTTGAAACGAACCGTCAAATTTAGGTAAATTGAATTCTGGCAATTTAACTCCTTTTGTAGGATTCGCTGAGTGATTCAATTGTAATGACATACTCCTGATATCGACACCTATCGCAGCGATATTGTCTGGTTGACTATGTTTTTCTAGAATGTTTTCCCCAATGATAAAACCGAATGAAACCGGTTATTGAATTCTTCGCGTTCCGCCAATTGCGTATCAACGTCCGCTACTGCGCATTCTATGTCTGTTTGCAATTCATCAAACTGAGACATTAATGTTTCGGTATCCTGTAACCTTTGTTCCAATTCAATAATTTTTGATCGTTGTAATGTGTTTTCGGTTGTTTGCAAGCCAATAATAAATTTTCTGAATAAAGTTATTTTGGCCTTTACTGAACCACGTTTCTTTATTAAAGCCTTGATTTCCTCCTCCATTATAGCTGTATTATTTGCGTTAATATAATAAAGGAAGAAAATTAAGGAACTGTTTCATACAATAAAAATTAAATAAATTATAGATAAATTCCTGAAATACCACTCTGTTAAAGAAGTACGCGTGCGTGTCGTACAAAATGTACGCGGTACACTTCAATGTACGATATGCGTGCCGTACAATTTTACTGTACTGACCGTACAATCAAACTTCATACTTTGACAGCACCCAACCGGCAGCCAGCAACACACTCAACTGAATAAAGGGACTGCTGCCTCTTGCACTTACATGTAAATTAAATAGGCAAATATACGTACGTACTATGAATATACTGATCAGATGGATATAATTTTGAACTGATTGCTTACGAAATTTTAGTAAATAAAGTATTCGTATAATTTTTTTAGTTAGCTTAACAATTGAGACAATTTCATAATAATGTGAGATAATTTTTTAAAATTTATATAATATTCAAATTTAAGTAATTTATAACAAATTTTAGCTTAAAAACTTGAATCCAAAATATTTCAGTTGGTAGTACATTGTTTTATGAATAATATGAAAATGAATATAATAATTACAATAAAACAATATTTAGAGGTATTATTATTTTGTAGATGCTATAACACCAGCAAGTATTGTGCATATCGTAATGTAATCACAACAGAATAGAACCCCAACAACTACTTAAAACTGTACATTTGTTTAGTAGGAGATACGGGTCACGCTTTTCCCTCGCTCGCTCCCGTCGTACAATTGTACGGCACGTACTGTACGGTACAGTTTGATGTACTGTACGGTGTGTGCTAGTACAACCAAGTGTGCTGGTTTTGCCCATCACAACACTCTGTTAAACACAACTGTTATTGTTTCATTTATTAGAAATACAAAATACCCTGAATTCAGAAGAATTTATTTTCGTTTTTAAATATTGTTGGTCTAAATAATATTTCCTTAGTCGGGTTTTGAATTTAAAACAAAGCATGGACACAAAAAGCGTTTACATAAAAAAATGTTTACGCCGATATATAAGAAAGGAATTTGGATTGACTGGAAACTTACCGCACCAATATGACTTCTGAATGTCTATCGGTCGCCTGCTTGCTGCCACAAACACTGTTTGAATCTTGTTATCTTGAATAATTCGTATTATCGGATCGAATGGACCAATGTAGACTGTATGGGCTGGTTGGTAAATGCATTTATTTTACCATTTTGAGGTATTATTTATTAAACTATTTATAACTTTAGAACATGAAAAAAGTGATAAAATAAACTGAATATTGTGAATGTCCTTCTCTGCTGAACTCAGAAGGTCGAATGCTGCTCGCTGTTAGCCGTCGTCGCTCGCTTCGACTCAACTCGGCGTGGGGGGAAGCTGATAGACAGGGCCGCACTGAACAATGGTTTTTTAAATACTTTAGGTTCCTTATCTTGTGATGAGGAGAAATTGATGTAATTTTGTATGAATCTACAGAGTTTTTTATTGAAATATTGGCAACTAATATTTGTAATAAGCCCAATACAAATTTGTCGAAGAAGATCTTAGGGTACCTTGTGACTAATGATTTAGTTAATAAACTTTTCCCAACATATGTGTGTCTTTCCGGATTGTTTTAACGATTCCTGTCACTTGCTCACGATGAGAAATCTTTTTCGAAATTAAAAATAACTTCATGAGGTCAGAATATGGTTACACATTTGGCTACGAGAAGCATCGAGAAAGATGTCTGCGAAGCGTTAGATGTGACAGGTTTAACTCAAAAATTTTCGAATAAAAAGCTAGAAAATTGCCTTGCGATAATCAAAATGTATGTACCTCAGCATAGTTAATTAGTTTAGTTTATATTATTTATAACTCCTAACACATCTAGTTTCAAATTGCTAATAAAGAATAATACAAAATTGTGTATAGATATAGGAAAGATACTTCTGTTCAATCTAATGATTATATGAAAGAACTATTCATTACAAAGCTGGTTCTTCAGAAAAAAATCTCTCATCATCTTTGTGTAAATTATGTAATTTTATTTTGAGTGACAGAGTCAACATCAATATTCGTCCTATTTTATTCGGAGCGTCACTATTAGCTTCAACTAAAAAAGTAGGTGGTATCAGTCCAATTGATATTGGTACAGTTTACCGTCGTTCAGTAGCGAAAATGATTTATTCAAACATCAGAGACAAATTAGGATATTTACTTCGTCCATTACAATTTGGTTTCGGGTCGAAAGTTGTTGTGAAGCAGTTGCACATGCAGCAAGACGTTTTGTCTCTAATCATCCAGACGTTATTAATAAAGTTTTTCTGAAAATTGATTTTAAAAATGCTTTCAATGCAATTCATCGCGATCATTTATTAAAACTTGTAGCAGATATTCTACCTGAAATTTTTCCTTTCATCAATCAATGATATCGATTCCCTTCATATCTTTTATTTGGCGAAAACATCATTTATTCGGAAAGAGGCGTCCAACAAGGGGACCCTTTGGCACCTCTCCTTTTTTGCTTATCGATACACAAACTTATATGCAACATTGACACAGAATTGAATGCTTGGTACCTTGATGATGGTCCTTTAGGTGGTAATACGAATTCCGTGTTCAAGTCTCTTGTCTATATCATAAACAATTCCAAGGATATTGGTCTTGAACTCAATTTCAGCAAATGCGAGTTATTTTTCTTGGAATCATCAAATAATCTAACCATTTATACATTTAATTCTGTAGCACCAGGCATAACAATTACGAACACACAAAATTTATTTCTATTAGGTGCTCCTCTATTAAACGAATATTTTCTATCAGCTTTCAATGAAAAAATAACCTTTTTCAAAAAAATTTCGTCTCGTTTATCCTGGTTACCGACACATATTGCTTATTGCCTTCTCAAGAATTACCTATTAATTCCAAAATTAACATATATTTTAAGATGTGGTCCGACCTGGTTAAATAATAATATCTTAATCAATTTTGACAATCCCATTTGTCATTCATTAGAGTCATTTCAGTAGCTCTTCCTTCTTCTTTTGTCATCCTTAAATAGTTCAAAAAATGTGTAAGTAAGGGTCGAGACAGTCAAGTTCAAAAAATTTCATTATTTACATTCTGCCTATATTTTTCCATACACAAGACCCTTTATTAATGGAGGCAGAAAATATTTGGTCATTAAAGTCTAACAAAGTTGTACCTGATGAATATAAATCCTTCCAAAAATCCTGGGATATACCTTTATTGAACATTGAAAAAAAAAATCTGCTTCAGAAAGCTATAAATTTACCAGACAAGGCTCGTTTGAATGCACCATTTTCAAAGGAATCAGAAGCATGGTTGAACGCTTTACAGTCGGCCCCATTAGGTACGCTTTTAAATGACGAAAGTTTCCGTATGTCTATTGGTCTCCGTTTAGGTTGTCAAATTTGTGTAAAACATCGCTCTCGTTGCGGAGCTGATGTGGATGAATATGGTAGACACGGCCTAAGCTGCAAATTAAGTTCCGGCCGTTTTTCACGTCATTCTGCAGTAAATGACTTTATCAAACAAGGCCTGTCATCTGCAAAGATTCCCTGTTCGTTTGAACCGTTAGGTACTTGCCGCGACGACGGTAAACGTCCAGATGATATGACCCTCATTCCATGGCAACGCGGCAGACCAGTTATATGGGATTTCACTTGCACTGACACTTGGGCTCCGTCCCATGTCCGATCCACATCTACTTCCGCAGGCGCTGCAGCTTTACAAGGCGAAACTTTTAAAATCAATAAATTCAAAACTTTGGAGCAATTGAAACCTCTGGTGTTTTCGGTCATGAAGCTTTAAAATTCATTAAATAAATCGGTGAAAAAATATCAGTAAAAACCAATGATTCAACAGCAACTTTGTTCTTTATTCAACAAATAAGTATTGCAATCCAAACAGGAAACGCTTCATCTTTTCTCGGTATGTTTCCCCGTTCTAAGCCTCTAGAAGAACTTTTCATGAAACCTAATCATAAGAAACCTAATTCTTCTACCACTTTCAATTTTTCTCACATGACCGACCCTAAAACATGTGATCTTCCCTTTTTCCGAAATTCTGATTCAACATCTACATTCTCCTCTCCAGAATGTGTGCCTTCTGATAATACATGCGTTGACACTTTTATATAGTATGCGTCCAACAAGCTTTTGGGCCCCAGTGTAATAAAAAATATAGATAACCACCAGCCCGATGATGCCCCATTCAAATGAATGCTGAAGCAGGTGACTATGCTAGAGAATGATGCAATTCCTATACGCGTTACATTATCTTTGACCAAAACAAAATATAAAACTGTTTACCTCCAATAGAGTTGAAGACACCAAATAAGAAGGTAAACGACCAAATGGAAGTTATTTATACTAATAGTGTGGCATATTCTAACAATACTAATATAGACAATTTGTATGATGAAGACGATAACGGAAATGATACATCAGTAGCAGATTTGAGTAAAATTTCAATGACAAACTCTCCAGAACAGTAAAAAATGGTACTAACCTCTCCAATAAGACAACTGAGGTTAGATCCAAAATATTTAATGTGACCAATGGAGTGAAACCATTAAGTACAAAATCAATATCAACCAGAGTTAAAAAATCTAGTAATAATTTTTCAGTGACCAAAAAAAAATGACATTGCCTCCAACAAGTGTCAAAATAACCTCGATGTTTTGCAGTCAAATTTAAAATTGGAAGATAATGAAGACGTATAAAAAAATAATGGTTCAGAAGTCGATAGGATCGTAGTAACTGAGGAATCAATAATCATCAATTCCCTTTCTAAAAATAATCCTAGAGTTAACAACTCCTCTTCATACATTTCATTTTCGATTAATGATTTTCAGAAAGGGAATGAAACAACTCAACAAGAACAAAAGGACTCGTCTAAAAAGTATGTAGATAACAAGGAATATATTAACAAAGTGAACCAGACCAATGATCTTTCGACATCAACCAAACTTTCCAAATCCGTAATATCTACATCCAATTCAATAGCAAGCAACATCAATTCAAATTCCTTATCATGCCGATCAAGTGAGAAAGACTATAATAGAATCCGAGATTACTCGTACAATGATAGTAGTTGCAAAAGAGCTCTTAACAATATCTCCACAATCAGATCCATAAAGGGTACTCCCCTAGAATCTTTGGGTTTCAAAGGCCTCAAAAATATTGGTGACACCTGTGTCATGAATAGTATTATCCAATGCCTATCAAACACAAGGTGGCTATTAGAATATCTAAAGAAAGACGTATATATAAGAGATATTAACATAAACATATCTAGCATGAAAGGTGCACTAATTGAAGCATTTGCTGAAGTTATTCAAGAGCTTTGGTCTGAAGACGGTTCAGACAGAGTGGTTAAAATAGTATCATTAAAAAGTCAGATTCAGCGATTTACTTCAAGGTTCATGGGATACACACAACATGATGCACAGGAGTTTCTTCGGTACCTATTAGCAGAGCTTCACGAAGATGTCAACAAGGTATATGGAAAACCAAAGCCCATATTAACTTAGTGACATTGAGAAAGCACAAGAATATTTGTTGAGATATCCGAGAATAGACAACTCCAAGATTGTGGATAACTTTGTCGGTCAACTATAATCAACAATCAATTGCACACACTGTGGTCACTGTTCAGTTACCTACGATCCCTTTTGGGATTTATCCTTTTCGATACCCCAAAGGACAGGTCAATTTTGACTTTTACAATGTTTAGATTCGTTTACAAGAGAAGAAACACTCGATGATGATGAGAAACCTATAGGTTCGAAATGTAAGGAACGAAGAGGATGCACTAAATCAGTATCAATTCATGAATTTCCGAAAATATTGGTTATTTACCTGAAGCACTTTTCACAAACAGAAAGATTGATTGGAAAACTCAATGTTGCAATAGATTTTCCAATAGAAGGGCTTGATATGAGCCATTACGCGGATGATAATGTGGCACCTTGTATCTACAACCTCTACGCTATATCAAATCACTGTAGAACCACTTATTATGGTCACTACACAGCATATTACCGACATCCCTACACGGGTCAGTGGCACGAATATAATGATTCAAGGGTGCGATTAATATCGTGGAAATATTTAGTCAGTGGAGAAGCATATGTTCTCTTCTATGAACAAGATGACAAAAAGTCGCACCTTCAAGTTTCCTAATTTTTTTCATTAATTTTTAAATTGTATATTTTCATTGTGGACCAATGTCTTATTTGTTTTTTTCTGCAAAATTTATTTATATATTCATATATATATTGTATTCTTATGTAAGACACTTTATAATAATAAAAAAATCCCAATGGCACAGGACCAATTGGACAGGCTTATTTCAGTAACATGTTTGCATAAAACCCAATATGAAAAATTAGACACAAAAGTCATAGAATGCTTTGAGATGTACAAAAAACCAAAGTAACATTCTGGCATCATATCAAAAACCAACAAAATAAAAAAAATTCTGGTAAATTTGTGAATTTTCTTAAATAAATGTTTTGATTTACGATTTAGAGGAAAATGTTGAATACAGAAGTTGTACAGCGTGTTAAGGTCTATGAAAAAGCTCAGTAATTTTTTTGCGTCAAATGAAAAACAAAGGCTATATGATTTTTTTTCAACTTTGACAGGCCGTCATATTTTTTTGGCCGATTTGGCGCATTAACGAACTCGTCCAAGATTTTGGCCTAACCGATTTTTGTAGCGAGTTTTGTTTCGATCCGTCGATTAAAAAAACCCTCAAACTCGTGGGGATAGCAGCCAAAAAAACTTTACAGGTTAGAGATAAAGTGAATCAAATAGTACATTACCCAAGCTTTCGAAGATCATTGTCTTCATTTTCAAATGCTATAATAAACCAGAAAGAAAAAATCGGTTAACTTAATAAAGAAAATAATTTTTGAAATCATTACGACTTACTTGTAGTGCTGATTTAAAATTGAACAGACATTTCACAAATTGCAGGAAAACCTTCATCCACTAAAGACTAAAATGTCGACTAAATATAATTTCTCTCCTACATATAATAATGAGAGCCAGGATTTTTTTCTTTTTTTTTCTCCTTTTTTTTCCTCATTACTATATGTAGGAGAGAAATTATATTTAGTCGACATTTAAGTCTTTAGTGGATGAAGGTTTTCCTGCAATTTGTGAAATGTGAGTTCAATTTTAAATCAACACTACAAGTGAGTCGTAATTATTTCAAAAATTAATTTCTTGATTAAGTTAACCGATTTTTTCTTTCTAGTTTATTATAGCCTTTGAAAATGAAGACAATTATCTTCGAAAGCTTGGGTAATGTACTATTCGATTAACTTTATCTCTAACCAGTAAAGTTTTTTTGGCTGCTATCCCCACGAGGTTGAGGGTTTTTTAAACAATGACCACTCTTTGAAGATTTATTTTTTAACTAGTCAGCCGTGACTAACTGCCAACTTTTGGTTTTTGGTTTTATATATATATATATATATATATATATATAGAGGCTACTGAAAAGAGTGGTAACCGCAGACATGCATGTTTCTGGCTCATTAGCCGTCATCGGTATGGTACAACCAAGAGAAGAAAAGATGAAACATGGGAGCAAAGGTGTTGTTGTTGTTTCTTGGTTGCACCGTATATATATATACATATATATATATATATATATATATATATATATATATATATATACATCGTAATATATTTAATATTCTATAATGAATTTTAATATAAACCTTCCTGTAAAGATAAATTTCAATTCGCCTCACGTTATTGTATATTGTCGCAAGGACAATTCTTTTACATGCAACTTAAAAGTTTATGTAAAAAATTTCAACTTCGACAATAGTTGTCAAAAATATGCCCAGCTCTAATAAATATTAATTTAGTATTTCAAAAAAATGAATTTATATGTACAATCGACCTATTACTCTTCTCTCAGGGTGGAATCAAACTGTTAAAAAATTAATTATTCAAAATTTGTTTGAATTTTTACGTATCTCCAAATTATCTGTTTCACTATTGTTCAGAACCTATAGTAACTGTATGTTTAATATTATGAAAGGCACTTCAAATATCTGATAACGTTTCCAATATTTCTGTCACTGAAAATTATCAACTGTTACTGATTCGATCGACAGTTTTATTTAATAAAAAATGTTTAATTTTCTTAAATTATGTTATAAAAAAGACTATATTGACTAGGAATGCAAACTTTTATATTATACTACCAGATACAAATTAACAAATTAATATTACCCAAAATTATTACAAACGAAACAACAGTCGTAATTTCTACGAAACTCAAAATTACTACAACCTATATGCTATAAACTAATCTAATGAAAAAACGTTTAATAAAAGTTCCAATCGTTGATCTAAATCTTGATGTGGATAGATGTCAAAAACAAGCTTCACTCAAATTTTATCTAATTCCAAATTTTTCTTCTCTTATGTTAATTTCCTTATATGACCTATTAATTTTGTTTGCAATCAAAAATCTAATAGATGTATCTATGTCAAATTTTATTTGAAATAGGCCTTATTATTTCTCGAGAAATTATTGTAAAAAAACTGGATCGGACTCACCAACTAATGACGGGACAACTCGTTTAATTCTAAATGACCTCAGAATTCAGGATACCTCCTAAATTTTATTTAGAAATCTCGAACCACATTCACTACACACAATGTAATTTTTATCCGAATTATGCACGCACTGGCTTTATAATGAAATGGTTTTTGAATCTGGTTGTATAGATATACAACTTCTAATATCTACCACAAATTTGAGACAACTCTAATTATGACGTTGCCTCTTCGGGGTTTCAAACACAAATGACTAAACTTTTGCAAAATAAATAAATCTCCTTTCCGTTGGTTACTGAATTCTCTTGTTTTTAAAAGATTTACTAATCTATGATTATAAATAACCAAGTGAGATTTGAATTCTTTTATTACACTTGTAATGTTGCTAGCAGAGAAATTTGAAATTTCAAATATTTTCTCGAAATCATAATATATATAAAATTTTCCGTAAAGAGTACACTTTTTTCCTTTTCTCTTGCTGCATATCCCAATATTCACCAGTTTTATTCCTAACAGTCAGCAAAGACTATCTTCCTTATATATATATATATATATATATATATATATATATATATATATATATATATATATATATATATAACCTTTGAACGGAGGGTGATCTTGGCATCTAGGAACACCAAAACGAAAAACTGCATTGAAATTTTTCCGAAGTCGCGTCATGCTACTCTCTACAATAGCCATATTTCATTCTGAAATAAGCCTAAAAATATACATAAAAATGTTTGCTTCACATACATTATTTTGTGAGATCAGACAAGGTAAAAAAGTTTATGAAAAATTACCCTTATAATTTTCATTTCAAATTGTTTTATTTCTTAAACTGATTAACGGTTATCAAATAGTTAAAATCGGAATTTTGAATTGTTACTACTGATGGAATATAACAATAATGTTCTGATGAGGAAGGACGGCAAATTAAATGTTGCACCCGGGAGGCACACACCCTTGCAATGGCCATGTTTGGGAATTAAGAAAATATGTGACAAAACGAAATTACAACAAATAGAGGTCCAAGAAGATCTTGTAAAATAAAAATATAGAATATAATAAAATACTATAAAACCAGTATAGACAACTGAGTAAAAGAAACGATGGAATGAAGATATAGAAGGGAGAAGCTATGATAAATAGAATGCGGAAATACTGAATTGGGAAAATATGGTGAAAATTATACAGTAACAGTTTGAATCAAAGGGAACAGAAAATGAGTATGTACAAAAAAAGAGACAGCAATACAGATTCACGGAGAAAAATAAATGAAAAAATGAATTGGAAGAAAATGCAGAACATTTTACAGATGGGAAATGGAAGATTTCTTATTATAGAAGTGGGACATTCTAGAAAGAGACAGAGTCCCAAATACTTTATTGTTGAAAAAAAAAGGATATATTGTAGGTCAGATAAGGAGAGGAGGATAAAGCACGGTACAGCAAATAATGAGGAGACTATTCTATTTGATGATGTGATAATCAACTGAATTCATTACTATGAGACCAAAAATTGAGAGTAGAAGTTCAAAATATAACATAAATATAATGACAAACTGAAATTAAACAACCGAAGATAAGTAAGTTTGGAAAAACTAGAAATAGGCAAGTTAATTGTACAAATTAGGGATAATGATTTAACTAAAAAAACTAATAAAATACAACCTGGATTGACGATATTCAAATGTTATGTTACAAACCCTCGTTTCCCACAATATTCCTGTATTTGACTAAATTATTTGATACATTAGAGGAATTCCAGATTTCACTAGCGTTTCCTGTCTCTGTGATACGGTTTCTGTATTTATTTAAATTTCAGAGCAATTCAAAGACGGCGAAACACATAACCCGCTTACGGCTTGATGTTTTTTTTGGAGATAATGTAACAAAGTTCTATTTCCATAACCGTCACAAAACCCATAAGAGTTTTTATCATTTTCTCATTTGAGTTGTTTGTACAACTCTCTTTTGTCTCAGTGTAATATTGTTCTCTGCCTCTTCATTCCTTTGTGTTAATCAGAATTGCAACTACAAAACTCAAATAAACTAAATGAGCTCTCTTTGGAACGTAATTTATTTGTACGTTTTGCATATACCTATATGTAATTAGTTCTTGCATTTAAAAATATTTGAGCTGGAAATTGAGAACCACAAAACTTCTTCAACCAGTGATTTTTCGAAATCATACTATAATGAGGGTTGGTGACACTGTAAAAATACTATGAACCTTTGAGATAAAAAGAACTTGTTCAAATAAGTTCATTTGCAGAAACCAATTCTACATTTCACTTTTAAGATAACCGTAATAACTAAGAAGAACAGTGATAGTGAAAGAAGCAAGCATGACATCTGCCTAGAGTGAAGCTATGAAGGAATAGTTTATTCTATATCAAGGGTGGCATAAGCAAAATTCTACACGAGCAAAAATATTTCGGTTCTACGAGTGTAGAATTTGGAATTCCACCTCTATTTCAGTCATTAATTTTTCTACTACAATCAATCAAAAAACGAAACAACATATATTGATTTGCTAACTCTCTAACTTCTGGAGCTGTGGTGAAATAATCAATGCTGTCAGTATGAAACACTGAAAAGGAATGGAGCCATGTAATAACTATTATTTAAATAAAGTAATACAAATTTGCTCACTTTTTATGAAGTAATAATCAATTTTTATGCGAAATTCAGAAAAAAATAGTTGAACACTTTTGGCAGTCGACATTTTTGATAGTTGACATTTGTTGTTTTTGTTTTTCGTATTTTTCTTAAAAACTACCTCAAGATACACTTATGCTGCACTTCTGGCTCTAACAATTAATACTCAACCGCCATATTAGTCAATTTACGTTCATTTCCCAGATAGCACCAGATATCCATGGGTTGTTCTGACAGTCTTCGATTTGGAAGATATATATCCAAATAGTAAAGGATTATTCTGGGGATATCTATAATATCTGGGGGTATACCTAAATCGAATATTCATTGTCAGTCCAGTTGGAATATCCTCAGATTATTCTTTTTAGAATATTCGAATTAAATAGTTCTACGAATATTCTATGATTATTAATTTTGGTTCCATGGGTATGCGTCAGTAGTTGCGGTTGACAGTTCACGGTAACGACTAGTGAAAAATGGCGGTTCGACTATCTTATATAGGTTATTGTTATTGGTGAAATACTAGTAGTATGATTAATAATTTTTGATCCTTAATTAATTAGTCAATTTTTAGTCCAGTGTGAAGTTGTTTAAATATGTTTCTACGGTGTATCCTATTCTAACGGTGAAACTAATACATACGACCTCACGCATCCAAACAGGAGTGTTTGATTGTATTTTCTTTATGCCTCTTGAATTATAACTGCCTTTTTTAGAAAATTATCGATTTGCTGTTAAATCTCCCAAAGTTTGAAGAAGTTGAATCAGCTTCACTGAACAAAGGATCCTATGATTTTTTGTAAGTTGAACATCCAGTATTACATCCAAATAAAAAGTTTCATCAATGAATGTCATGTTTTTTAAAATGTTCGTATTGTTTGGGTGTGAGTTATGTTCTGTTATGTGATACGTCCTAAACATCTATAAAGTGTATGAATAATCAAATGAACGTTCTGTTAAAATTTTTAACAATAAATTTTATTTCTGATGAAGGTCATGGAAAGACCGAAACGTTAAATGAAAATGTATTAACTACCAGCTAAAGAATACAAAATAAACATATATATATATATATATATATATATATATATATATATATATATATATATATATATATAAATCTCTCAATATCTTAGGGATTCCGTCGTAAGGAGGGCTGAATTAAACTCTTATTTACTACCCAACGTACCAGAAAATTTTTCTTTTCTTTTTCAAGGCTGAAATATGGACATGTTGGTACATTTCATAAATTAACAATTTTTTATACTCACGTGTAAAGTGAGTTAATAATTATTAAAACAGTTCATACTCGGAACAACAAAAAAATATATTTTATGTATAGATACTTTTTAAGTACTGTTTCAGAAGGATCTTTTCGATTTGAAGGAACATTATGTTTGTCAGAGTGTCACAGTTTTTTGGTTGAGCCATAACCTAGTTGATGTGTTCAACTTTATGACTTAAGAGACAGTATTCATTATTAGTAGCATGACTTGTCACTTAATCATAATCCTATGAACAGAGGAAGTCCTATATATCATATATTCTCTCTTGTCAACGAGCGAAAGTTGTAAGGTATAATACTCTCACTAATTACCCCACTCAAATCTCACGATAACAAAAGTGAATGTAGTATATACACAACAACTCCGTTATAACTCATTAGTTATATAGATTTTTATATTTATAAGTTAGAAATATCTAGAATTTGATTGTTCTTATGCATATCTTCTTTCATTCAACCAACAACAATCAAATTCTAGATATATAAACATCTATATAATTAATCTCATTATTTGTTTAAAAAATAGAATTCAAAAACTAGTTCACCCTTCTTTAAAACAAAAAAATTTAAGAATTTTACGTGATATCTTATTAGAAAATTCTTATCCTAAATCACTTCTAAATAGAATTCTTTTCAACACTATTTCTGATAGAACTATTCATGATAATATCTCTAGCAATGAAACAGATAGGAATACAAATGTAGAAAATATTAATTACCTATCAATTCCAAATATTGAAAATTTATCAAAGAACATAATAAAACTTCTCAAAAATGAAACTAATATAAAGATAACACAAAAAAATATAAAAACGATTGGAAATTTAACTAGTAAATTGAAGGATTCTACACCTGACTTAACAAAATCAAATGTAGTCTATGAAATAAAATGCAATAACTGTGATCTTAACTACATCGGTACCAGCTCTAGAAATTTGACTAATCGCATCACATCTCATAAAAGTGATATAAAACTTAACATTAAATCATGTGCATTAACACAGCATTCCATCGAAACAGGCCATTAAATGTTATTTAATGAAGCTAAAGTTCTACATACTGAACAAAATATGTCTAAAAGATATTTTCTTGAAATGGTTGAAATCAACAAGGCAAATAATAGTATGAATAAGAAAAGTGACATTGTAAATCTTAGTAATATTTATAGGCACCTTTTGAATATTGAACAAAATAGATAATTTTTCATTATTTCTATGATTATTTCATAAAAATTAAATTCACTTCTATTAAGGTCGAAATATAAGAAATTATTTGTCAAAGTCATTTTCACAGGTTATAATCTAACATTATTTCCTTTTCTATTAACGTCAAAAACAAATTATCTGTTAAAGTCATTTTATAAGGTTATAATCTAACCTCAAATTCAAACTTCATTAAATAATTATAAAGTAACCTAAAAAAATTAAAATAACTAAGTAACGAACAAACAAATTATGTATCGATTTGTCTTATGTGAAATATGACATCAAGTATATTATAATTATATTTATTTTTACATTTACAAATTTTTTAATGATTATTTATATTGAATTTACTTAGAATATCTAACATGTAGGTACTTATATTTATTTCTCTATTTTTAAATCATATTTATATTTGTATATGTATTATAGTGCCCTGAAGAAGTGTCAAAAGGACACGAAAGCTTGGCGGCATTTTGTAAATAAAAGACCTTAGCGTTGATTCTTTGGACTGAAATCCCCGTTATCCCCACCTATATATATATATATATATATATATATATATATATATATATATATATATATATATATATATATATATATATTGTCAAGTAATTCATGTTTACAGAAACATTACCTAACAATATTATTAAAATTTATAAAATTCATGGGATAACTCATCTCATTCCCCTGGTATTAAAGTGTCTAGGTTTGGGCACACAAACATTATAATAAGGAATTGTAAAGGGGATGTTTAGATTGTGCAGTAGCTGTAGAGTTTGTTGGTACTACATAAGTGGGCGCCTTGAACTTCCCCCCGGCAATTTTTTATTCAGTCGGCCATTTTTGATCCAGTCGGCCATTTTTTATCCTGGTAGATTTCTATAGAGGTATCAGCCATTTTTTAACCAGTCGGTCTTTTTTATCCTGTAATGGTAGATATCTATAGTGGTGTCAGCCATTTTTTATCCAGTGTGTCGGCCATTTTTTATCATGTAATTGTAGATTTCTATCGCTAGATGGCGCATTTTTGTAGATTTCTATAGATGGCAGTCGTCCATTTTTTATCCCGTAGATTTGAAAAAATTCTCATAGCCCTAATTGGAACCGAACCTATGCATACGTTATCTCCAAGCTAGTCAACAAATCTCGCCATAACACCCAATTTCCAGACATACATTGTTAAACGAATTGAGGAATGAAGAGGCATAATTATAAAAAACATGTGCGCGCGCGTTCGTCACATTTCAATAATTATGGAAAATGCATAGTATATTTTTTATAACGCCATGAAGGCATTAGATATTTATCTCTATTATTATTGGTCAACATAGATCAATCGTCATGGTGATAGATTTTTTTTATATACGGAATGTACCAAAAAGATGCAATAGGGGTGTTATAAATTTGTGGAATAGTTATATATTCCTTATATACGGGGTGTAGTCATAAAATATGTTTAATGCACAGTCGTTATGGTATTATTTTGGGTGAGCGACGCATCAGTTGGATGGGCAGAGAGAAAAATAGCATTATGTTGGACATGCGCAATGGTTACAGAAGTGCTTATGATTTTTGTTTTTTGTTATCAGAAGAGTATAGACGCAAATTGAAGGAATTTACTAAAAAAGAAAAGATCGGTATAACTGTGCAATGATATATAAAACCAAAGAAACTATATCTGTTGATCATTAAAATTACTACTTAAGAAGACAGTTTAAAAGTGGAGAACTCCCTAGATTTATCTGTTCTTTGAAGACTTCATATTGTGGGTCTCCTAAGTGGCATCAAATTTCTAACTCTAAATCCAGTTCTTGTTTCTTATGACAAATATGTAGTACTTCTAGTTTTGTATTAGGTGTCAATGAAATTCCATGCATTGTTAAAATCTCGAACTGAGGAATGAAATCAATAACGGTACTTTTTATAAAGAGAGAATAGTTATGAAATTTGAATAATAATCTTAGAAATTCACGACGATCGAAATCAAGGTGTACATTAACATGAGATTCCAAATTATGTTAGCATGATAACAACCAAACTTATCAACGAGTTTTTCCGTTTAAGTCATTCAAGCGATACCATAGGATCTAAATTAACGATATACGAGTGAAATCGAAAGTGTCTATTAATAAAAATATTATTGAAATAGATCTCTCTCATTGTAATAATTTCTACGGCGTTGAATGATGTAATCTAAAATTCGATATACAGGGTGTTGACATAAAAATACCATAACACGCTACGATGTATCTCCGTTGTTATTGGCCAGATTTTCACGGGAACAAACAACGTTATAGATTATTTTTTTTATACAGGAAGTCAGAAAGGCATTCTGCTGTTATTGGTCGGATTAAAGTCGAATAAACGGCGGTATAGATTATTTCGATATACAGTGTGTACAAGACGTTGCTATAAGACGCTATGATATCTCTCCGTTGTTACTGGCCAGATTTTCATGGGACAAACGACGTTATAGATTATTTGTTTATATACAGGATGTCAAAAAGGCACTCTGCTGTTATTGGTCGGATTGAAGCCGAATAAACGGTGTTAGGTACGTTACTACAACGTTCGATATACAGGGTGTCGACATAAAGATGCCATAAGGGCGCTCTTTCATTATTGGTCGGTAATAGTTACCTTCGAGGAAAATTTGGTGACCTTGTTTCTGCGAGACATGGAGTTAAAGCCAAGCTACCCTTCTTCTTGCACAGCGATAATCAGATGGCCAAAGGTATTCGAGAAGTTCTTGGGGAAAGTATGAAAAGATTTACGAAAAAATATGATAAACCTGTATGTATACCATTTAAAGTGGAACTACCAGATGTAATTGTGGAAATACTGTTGAAAGAATTACCCGAATTATTAAAACAATTACAAAAAGAAGACTATTATCTACTAGACCTCGATTTTACTCAAGACTTCTGTAGGACGTTCCAGAAGGAAGAAGAAATGACAAACTACTTAACAAGTAACTTTCACTTTCGTAAACATGGAATGTATCGGGAGAATTGTAACGTAATCGTAGATAATAATAATAATACAGTCGGTATTGATTGCCTTACGTGACTAACATCTGACGCGAGGGTTATAATATACAACAAATTTATTTGCCAAATAATCAGTCCTGTTGTTAACAAGAGCATGGGAAACCATATTATAGATATCGTCAACGTTCCAGATGAGAGATTAAAAGACACATTTTTCAACACTTTAGCCAGAGAAGTTGGAATTACAAGATTAGAAGCAACCATATATAATTATTCCATAACCGATAACAAGACAGGGGAATACAATTGCTCAGAAGACTGTCTAACCTTACTGGAGAAGGATAGCAAACTTTATTTCAAAATACGCCATTATACTCTATCTCATTTGCTAGAAGTGCTAACCCGGTCTTAAACCAGACATGTACAAACATTCATTGCCTCTACGCACAGAGCTATGAACCCACATTAATATATTGAAAACATTCCCAGTCGGACCTTTTCACGTTAGAAAAATTGAAAGTTTGTCTAATAATGTATCCATATATCGGCAAGTTTTTTCTGAGTACGATTTTTTATTATATTTGTATAAAACCAGATTTATTATCATTAATTTCTTTATTTGTGAAACAAACTTATTACGACATATATACAGATCTTAATCATAAAGTGTGTATGTGTAGAATATCAATGTTTTGAAACAATATCTACTTGGGTTGTTATCTTTCTAAAAAAATAATATTTTAACCACGTTATCAATATCCTCCGGAGAACACCTTTTGTTCGCATTATATATTTGAATCAAATTGAAAACATTATATTGATCTATTTTGTTTAGCAGGCGAAGTAATACCACTTTGAATGAATCAAATGATATACGTCAAGCAGCTGAATATATTCAGAAGTCTTCATAGGTAATCATAAAAAAAGCACATGTTCATTGTATTTATCAACAAATCACTTAGTATATTTATAGAAAAATCTAAATCCAGTAAATAGATTTTCTAGACTTGATTCTGATTTATAAAAATTTCAGTGTTTTTTCCTTTTGTATACAGCAACAATTGGAAACAAAAAGTGTATGTAACTGCAAAATGTTATTAGTTATATGTATTATTGTTGTAAATTTCGTTTACCACAATTATATAATACTAAGGGTGTTGCAGCATGGCTCTCCAAACGGTATTGTTCATTATCCCCTTCTGTGATCCACTTTTATAAAATTAGGAGAATCCATTGTAATCGAATCAGATGAAAACGTAACTTTCAGCAACCTATTTGAAAAAATGAATTCCAAGCACTTTACGAATACTCAATGTGGTTTTATCCACTGCTGCAATGGATAGTATCGTGTATTATATGCTTGTCTTATCAGAATTTCAGCTCACATAATCATACAGGAGGTGAATATGGTAAACGTTAATGTAGATAGTATAAAAATTCAAAAAGAGTATAAAAAATTATTTGAAATATGTAAAGAGGCTACTTTATTAAATGAAACCAACTGTTTCTAATACGACAGTGGCGCTGGTGTCGTTGGTGGTTGAATTGCTGTGACGTCACCCCTGGCATTTTCTGTGACGTCACGTATCGTCTATGGCGCTCATGTCGTTGGTTGTCACTTGTATACACTTCGGAAGATGTATCGTGCTAACAAAACCGAAATTTGTCCTTTAAAAAATCATCCTTTCAGCTCACATGACTATAGAGGGAAGAGAGAGAAAAATAAAAGACAAACATTTCAATCAATCAATTTATTGCATCGTTTTCATCCAAACCATTTACAACACTACTACTACAAGCACAAATAGTTTACAATAACTCTAATTTACTCGAATGTCCATTATTTTTGTGCAAAAATTCTAATAATATCTCATATATTTTTATAATATTCACAAAAACTTAGAGATTTTAAATAGGCACGTCAGCATGAAATGAGGCAATGATTGACTTGTAGAATTTGATGAACATCTCTTAAACATTAAAAGGAAACAGGTGTCATGTTTGTTCACTTCAAACCATTAAAAGAATCGAATATTACTTGTCGAATAGTGCAGTAGCCCCCACAGGGTATCATCATATTCTTCAAAAAAGCTGGAAGTGATGCACTTATAATTCTTCTTTATGGTTTTTCTATTTAATAATGTTTGCTAGCCTAAGCTCTACAATTATTTTATGAAATTCTTCATCGTTCTGGTGTAGTTGTTTTAATCTGTCTACTGATAAGTTTGGATCCGACCAATTAGGAAGAATATCATAGCTTTTTGATGTGTGAAACCCTCTTGTAATTGGTTCATTGAGTTGTTTTATGGTATTATTGAACATATTTTTATTGCAAACCTTATTAGCGTTATCGAACTGTTTTGTAATATTACTCGAATTTCTGGAGTATTTACGCTTTTTAAAGAGCGGTTTAATTATTTCACTGAATTTACTGGGACAGGCCTGATGTCTTAGATGTCTACTTCTATCACGGTGGACATCTGTTAATTCCAATATCTGTTTATATAATTCTAAATCAATCGGGGTGAAATGTTTGGGATTCTTATAGAATACTGATTGTTTCAAACCAAGCGTACTTTTAAATACTTTACCGCCTACAGTTAATTGTTCATCATTAAATTCTAGTTGTTTGTTTCCAAACATCCATTGTCTACCTTTTAATTGTGGGCTATAAGCATGGTCGAGACTCCATTGTTCAATTCCTAATTCTGGAGTGTATGCGCAGTCAGATTCTTTTGATACTTTCTGAGTATTGCCATTAAGTACTGGTTTAAGTGAAGAATCTGCCCTGCTCAGCATCATCTTCACTTAATATTAGCGGGATTGGTGAGTTTTTCGGAGAATCTCTACCTTGATTTGTGGAGTCCAGTGATTCCGCTATCTGTTTGAGAGGATATGTTACAGACTCCAGATTTTCTCCATGCAGATTCATATTGGTTCTTACAAGCGACTTATATTTTTCACGTAAAGCCCTTGCATGATTTGAGACATGTTGTTCGTATGACAACATTATAGTAAATTAAAATGTGTGGGCGAGCGATTCAATATATTATTAGACGGTTAGCAGACATGCATCATAGGGTTAGCAGAAGGAAAGCAGAGACACATCACAGGGTTAGCAGAGGGAGAGCTGCCATACAACCCCGCTAAAGAGATTTTCGCATGTTTATCAACGTATGATTCACAGAGAAGAATTTTTAAGGAAAGTACATCGGTATTATAGAACTACCTACAGTAGAAACGCTTCCATCACGTGAAAGATATGACGCCAACCATATGCATCTTAATCAAAACAATACGACAAACGCTTGTATTGAGTTTCACTCTTTTACCGTTAATAGAAGGAGACAGAACCAACATAGTATGTGCTGAATTATATCGTCAACTAAGTCACGTGATGAAAAAGCTCCACCGCTTCTATTGCGAGTATATTGTTGAGTAAAACCTTATACCGAGGCGATTCCAAACAAAAATTTTGTGCTTCTTCGTATTGATTCATTATATTATGAAACTTTTAGTTATAAATAGCCACTCGAATCTAGTTGTTTCAATCTGTCTACCAATAGGTTTGCATCTGACAAATTAGAAATAATATCATAGCTTTTTGATATGTGAAAGCCTCGGATAATAATAATTTTAGTATATTGGATGCAACAAGAATATTTTATCAATTGGGGTTAAGATAAAATAGCAGTGAATTATGTACTTTGCAACACCATTTGCAAGGTACTGTTTTAAAAGAAATACAATAAGGTTCAAAAAGAGGTTCAGATAGTATTTATGATTGGAGTTTAATGAACACAATATATTTGATGGGAAAAATGCTTTATTCTTACTGTGTGTGATACGTTCCAGATATCCAATGATTTTTGATCATCGAATTTATAGCTAAGTCCTTCCTAAAATGTTGAATTGAAGTAAAATGTTTGGATGTCACTTATGGAAGTTCACAATCTATTGTCTCTGGTACGTCTCTGGTATGTCTCTGCTATGCCTCTGGTATGTCTCTGGTATGCCTCTGGTATGTCTCTGGTATGTCTCTGCTATGCCTCTGGTATGCATCTGGTATGTCTCTGCTAGGCCTCTGGTGTGTCTCTGCTATGCCTCTGGTATACCTCTGGTATGCCTCTGATATGCCTCTGATATGCCTCTGGTATGCCTCTGGTATGCCTCTGGTATGCCTCTTGTATGCCTCTGGTATGCCTCTAGTATGCCTCTGGTATGTCTCTGCTAAACCTTTGGTATATCTCTGGTATATCTCTGGTATGCCTCTGCAGAGGCATACCAGGGACATACCAGGGGCATACCAGAGACATACCAGAGACATACCAGTGACACACCAGAGACATACCATAGGCATACCAGAGATATACCAGAGGTATAGCAGAGACCCACCAGAGGCATACCAGAGGTATACCAGAGAAATAGCAGAGACACACTAGAGGCCTAGCAGAGGCATACCAGAGGCATAGCAGAGACATACCAGAGGCATACCAGAGGCATACCAGAGACATACCAGAGGCATAGCAGAGACATACCAGAGACGTACCAGAGACAAAACATTGTGAACTTTCATAAGTGACATCCAAACATTTTACTTCAATTCAACATTTTAGGAAGGACTTAGCTATAAATTCGATGTTCAAAAATCATTGGATATCTGGAACGTATCACACACAGTAAAAATAAAGCATTTTTCCCATCAAATATATTGTGTTAATTAAACTCCAATCATAAATACTATCTGAACCTCTTTTTGAACCTTATTGTATTTCTTTTAAAACAGTACCTTGTAAATAGTGTTGCAAAGTACATAATTAACTGCTATTTTATCTTAACCCCAATCGATAAAATGTTCTTGTAGCATGCAATATACTAAATTTTTTATTCTCCGAGGCTTTCACATACCAAAAAGCTATGATATTATTCCTAATTGGTCAGATGCAAAACTATTGGTAGACAGATTGGAACAACTACATCCGAGTGGCTATTTATAACTAAAAGTTTCGTAATATGATGAATCAATACGAAGAAGCACAGAATTTTTGTTTGGAATCGCCTTTGTATAAGGTTTTACTTAACAATATACTTGCAATAGAAGCGGTGAAGCTTTTACATCACGTGACTTAGTTCACGATATAATTCAGCACATACTATGTTGGTACTGTCTTCTTCTATTAACGGTAAAAAAGTGAAACTCAATACAAGCGTTTGCCACATTGTTTTGATTAAGATGCATTTGGTTGGCGTCATATTTCTCACGTGATGGAAGCGTTTCAACTGTAGGTAGTTTTATAATACCGATGTTCTCTGTAAATCATACGTTGATAAACATACGAACATCTCTTTAGCGGGGTTGTATGTCAGCTCTCCCTCTGCTAACCCTGTGATGTGTCTCTGCTGTCCTTCTGCTAACCCTATGATGCATGTCTGCTAGCCGCCTAATAATATATTGAATCGCTCGCCCACACATGTTAATGTACTATAATGTTGTCATACGAACAACAAGTCTAAAATCATGCAATGGCTTTACGTGAAAAATATAAGTCGCTTGAAAGAACCAATTTGAAACTGCATGGAGAAAATCTCAAGTCTGTAACATATCCTCTCAAACAGATAGCGGAATCACTGGACTCCACAAATCAAGGTAGAGATTCTCCGAAAAACTCACCAATCCCGCTAATATTGAGTGAAGATGATGCTGAGCAGGGCAGATTCTTCACTTAAACAAGTACTTAATGGCAATAATCAGGAAGTATCAAGAGAATCTGACTGCGCATACACTCCAGAATTAGGAATTGAACAATGTAGTCTCGACCATGCTTATGGCCCACAATTTAGAGGTAGACAATGGATGTTTGGAAACAAACAAGTAGAATTTAATG
The DNA here is from genome assembly GCA_963921935.1 of Galeruca laticollis. Taxonomy (NCBI): domain Eukaryota; kingdom Metazoa; phylum Arthropoda; class Insecta; order Coleoptera; family Chrysomelidae; genus Galeruca; species Galeruca laticollis. The sequence goes on along the minus strand of OY998179.1, from coordinate 155,447,821 downwards.
ATGAACAACTAATTGTAGGCGGTAAAGTATTCAAAAGTACGCTTGGTCTGAAACAATTAGTATTCTATGAGAATCCCAAACATTTCACCCCGATTGATTTACAATTATACAAACAGATATTGGAATTAACGGATGTCCACCGTGATAGAAGAGGACATCTAAGACATCAGACCTGTCCCGCTAAATTCAGTGAAATGATTAAACCGCTCTTTAAAAAGCGTAAATACTCCAGAAATTCAAGTAATATCACAAAACAGTTCGATGACGCTCATAAGCTTTGCAATAAAAATAAGTTGAGTAATACCATGAAACAACTCAATGAACCAATTACAAGAGGGTTTCACACATCAAAAAGCTATGATACTCTTTCTAATTGGTCAGATCCAATATTATTGGTAGACAGATTAAAACAACTACACCAGAACTATAAAGAATTTCATAAAATAATAATTGTAGAGCTTAAGCTTGCAAACATTATTGAATAGAAAAAACATAAAGAAGAATTATAAGTGCATCACTTCCAGCATTTTATGAAGAATCTGATGATACCCTGTGGGAGCTACTGCATTATACGACAAGTAATATTCGATTCTTTTAATGGTTTGAAGTGAACAAACATGACATCTGTTTTCTTTTAATGTTTAAGAGATGTTCATCAAATTCTACAAGTCAATCATTGCCTCATTTCATGCTGACATGCCTATTTAAAATCTCTAAGTTTTTGTGAATATTATAAAAATATAATAGATATTATTAGAATTTTTGCTCAAAAATAATGGACATTTGAGTAAATTAGAGTTATTGTAAACCATTTGTGCTTGTAGTAGTAGTGTTGTAAACGGTTTGGATGAAAACAATGTAATAAGTTGATTGATTGAAATGTTTGTCTATTATTTTTCTCTCTCTTACCTATATAGTCATGTGAGCTGAAAGGATGATTTTTTAAAGGACAAATTTCGGTTTTGTTAGCACGATACATCTTCCGAAGTGTATACAAGTGACAACCAACGACATGAGCGCCATAGACGATGCGTGACGCCACAGAAAATGCCAGGTGTGACGTCACAGCAATTCAACCACCAACGACACCAGCGCCACCGTCGTATTAGAAACAGTTGGTTTCATTTAATAAAGTAGCCTCTTCACATATTTCAAATAATTTTTTATACTCTTTTTGAATTTTTATACTATCTACATTAACGTTTACCATATTCACCTCCTGTATGATTATGTGAGCTGAAATTCTGATAAGACAAGCATATAATATATGATACTATCCATTGCAGCAGTGGATAAAACAACATTGAGTATTCGAAAAGTGCTTGGAATTCATTTTCTCAAATAGGTTGCTGAAAGTTACGTTTTCATCTGATTCGATTACAATGGATTCTCCTAATTTTATAAAAGTGGATCACAGGAGGGGAAAATAAACAATACCGTTTGGAGAGCCATGATGCAACACCCTTAGTATTATATAATTGTGGGAAACGAAATTTACAACCATGATACATATAACTAATAACATTTTGCAGTTACATACACTTTTCGTTATCAATTGTTGCTGTATACAAAAGGAAAAAACTCTGAAATTTTTATAAATCAGAATCAAATCTAGAAAATCTATTTACTGGATTCAGATTTTTCTATAAATATACTAAGTGATTTGTTGATAAATACAATGAACATGTGCTTTTTCTATGATTACCTATGAAGACTTCTGAATATATTCAGCTGCTTGACGTATATCATTTGATTCATTCAAAGTGGTATTGCTTCGCCTGCTAAACAAAACAGATCAATATAATGTTTCCAATTTGATTCATATATACAATGCGAGCATAAGGTGTTATCCGGAGGATATTGATAACGTGGTTGAAATATTATTTTTTTAGAAAGATAACAACCCAAGTACATATTGTTTCAAAACATTGATATTCTACACTTACACACTTTATGATTAAGATCTGTATATATGACGTAATAAGTTTGTTTCACAAATAACGAAATTAATGATGATAAATCTGGTTTTATACAAATATAATGAAAAATCGTACTCAGAAAGAACTTGCCGATATATGGATACATTATTAGACAAACTTTCAATTTTTCTAACGTGAAAAGGTCCGACTGAGAATGTTTTCAATATATTAATGTGGGTTCATAGCTCTGTGCGTAAAGGCAATGAATGTTTGTACATGTCTGGTTCAAGACCGGGTTAGCTCTTTCAGCAAATGAGATAGAGTATAATGGCGTATTTCGGAAATAAAGTTTGCTATCCTTCTCCAGTAAGGTTAGACAGTCTTCTAAGCAATTGTATTCCCCTGTCTTGTTATCGGTTATGGAATAATTATATATGGTTGCTTCTAATCTTGTAATTCCATCTTCCCTGGCTAAAGTGTTGAAAAATGTGTCTTTTAATCTCTAATCTGGAACGTTGACGATATCTATAATATGGTTTCCCATGCTCTTGTTATCAACAGGACTGGTTATTTGGCAAATAAATTTGTTGTGTATTTAAACCCCCGCGTCAGATGTAATCCACGTAAGGCAATCAATACCGACTGTACTATTATTATTATTATTATTTACAATTACGTTACAATTCTCCCGATACATTCCATGTTTACGAAAGTTAAAGTTACTTGTTGAGTAGTTTGTAATTTCTTCTTCTTTCTGGAACGCCCCACAGAAGTCTTGAGTAATATCGAGGTCTTGTAGATAATAGTCTTCTGTTTGTAATTGTTCTAATAATTCGGGTAATTCTTTTAACAGTGTTTCCACATTTTAATCTGGTAATTCCACTTTAAATGGTATACATACAGGTTTATCATATTTTTTCGTAATTCTTTCCATACTTTCCTCAAGAACTCCTCAACACCTTTGGCCATCTGATTATAGCTGTGCAAGAAGAAGGATAGCTAGGCTTCAACTCCATGTCTCGCAGAAACAAGGTCACCAAATTTTCCTCGAAGGTAACTGTTACCGACCAATAATACTAGAGTGCCCTTATGGCATCTTCATGTCGATACCCTGTATATCAAACGTTGTAGTAACCTACCTAACACCGTTTATTCGACTTCAATCCTACTAATAACAGCAGAGTGCCTTTTTGACATCCTGGATATGAACAAATAATCTATAACGTCGTTTATCCCATGAAAATCTAGCCAATAACAAACAAGATACACCATAGCGTCTTATAGCAACTTATTGTACACACTGTATATCGAAATAATCTATAACGCCGTTTATTCGACTTCAATCCGACCAATAACAGCAGAATGCCTTTCTGACTTCCTGTATATAAAAAATAATCTATAACGTTGTTTGTTCCCGTGAAAATCTGGCCAATAACAACGGAGATACATCGTAGCGTGTTATGGCATCTTTATGTCAACACCCTGTATATCGAATTTTAGATTACATCATTCAACGCCGTAGAAATTGTTACAATGAGAGAGATCTATTTCAATAATATTTTTATTAATAGACACTTTTGATTTCACTCGTATATCGTTAATTTAGATCCTATGGTATCGCTTGAATGACGAAAACGGAAAAACTTGTTGATAAGTATGGGAGTTATCATGCTAACATAATTTGGAATCTTTTGTTAATATACACCTTGATTTCGATCGTCGTGAATTTCTAATATTATTATTTAAATTTCATAACTATTCTCTCTTTATAAAAAGTACCGTTATTGATTTCATTCCTCAATTCGAGATTTTAACAATGCATGGAGATTCATAGACACCTCATACAAAACTAGAAGTACTACATATTTGTGGTAAGAAACAAGACCTGGATTTAGAGTTAGAGATTTGAAGCTAATTAGGAGACCCACAATATGAAGTCTTCAAAGAACAGATAAATCTAGGGAGTTCTTCACTTTCAAACTGTCTTCTCAAGTAGTAATTATAATGACTAGCAGATATAGTTTCCTTGGTTTAATATATCATTGCACAGTTATACCGATCTTCACTTTTTTAGTAAATTCCTTCAATTTGCGTCTATACTCTTCTGATAACAAAAAAACAAAAATCATAAGCACTTCTGTCACCATTGTGCATGTCCAAAATAATGCTATTTTTCTCTTTGCCCATCCCACTGATGCGTCGCTTATCCAAAATAATACCATAACGACTGTGCATTATATTTTATGACTACACCCTATATATAAGAAATATATACCCACTCCACAAATGTATAACACCCTTATTGCATCTTTTTTGGTACATTCCGTATATAAAAAAACTCTATCACCATGACGATTGATCTATATTGACCAATAACAACAGAGATAAATATCTAATGCCCTCATGGCGTTATAAAAAATATACTATGCCTTTTCCATAATTATTAAAATGTAACGAACGCGCGTGCACATGTTTTTTATAATTATGCCTCTTCATTCCTCAATTCGTTTTACAATATATGACTGGAAATTCGGTGTTATGGCGAGATTTGTTGACTAGCTTGGAAATTACGTATGCATAGGTTCGGTTCCAATCAGGTCTATGGGCATTTTTTGAAATCTACGAGATAAAAAATGGACCACTGCCATCTATTGAAATTTACAAAAAATGCGCCATCTAGCGATAGAAATATACAATTACAGGATAAAAAATGGCGAACACACTGGATAAAAAATGGCTGACACCACTATAGAAATCTACAATTACAGGATAAAAAACACCGACTGGCTAAAAAATGGCTGACTCCTCTATAAAAATCTACCAGGATAAAAAATAGCCGACTGGATAAAAAATGGCCGACTGGACAAAAAATGGCCGGGGGTGCCCAAGGCGCCCACTTACTACTTACATATGTATTTCCTACTATGTAACTTTATGCTACGGTATTGTATCTTGGATCTAAGATCTTAGGTTTACACTTCATAACAAATTGTTCTTTGTTTTGAACCATATATTCAGTTAAAAAGGATAGTTACGTAATTTAAATAGACATGTTTTATAATTGCAGATATAAGCGTTTAGAAAACACAAAATCAACAATAATTATTTGAGATCAAAGTTATTATTATCCAGAAGTCATAAAACTAACTAAAATCATGAAAATAGTTCTTATAACTTAATTAGTGACCATGATTAACTTGAAAATCGAAATTCAACAGAGAAATAAGCAAAAAAGAAAACATCAAAAATAAAGTTATTTTTCCATAAGAATAACATGGGGAATCAGATGTCAAAATTTACATATTTTATGGTACAAAATTTCATACATAAAACCTATTTTAGCTACATTTGTAATTATTAATAGTTAAAATCATCTCTCTAGACTAAGCTTGAAGTAAAATATTAGACCTGGGGACAATTTAAAAGAGCCCAGAAGTCCATTTCAGTGAGGGTACGTTTTACGGTTTCCTTACCTTAATATAGTACCAATCCCAGCAAATGAGGTATTTTTGTAAAGGTTATTTCAAAAGGAAAATGATAATAGTAATCAATTTTAGTTTTAAAAGTTATTTGAACAAATAATATGAAATAAAAAATATCTTCATAAAAGTGAAACAATGAATTTATTGACAATTGTCTTGGCAACGACAGATATTTTTAAAATCTTGGCAAATAAGGAGGCGATTTGATGCTTTTTTGTTAGGGGAGTTGTTCGTTGAATTTGAAAAGAGAGGAGCTTGAAATTATCAAAATTTAGAGGTAAACGGGAACAAATAGTTCATAAAAACTAATAGGTATTGATAATACAGTATTCACATCATTTTAAAAAGAAATTGAAGTGGTAGAAGAAAGGAAAATTATTATTTTCCTTGGTTAAAAGAAGTCACCACATGAACAAAGAGCGTAACCATTTAAAAAAGGATATTATCGTTATTCTGATTCTGATGTATATACAGGGTGTCCCAGGACTGAAGGGAAAATAGTCAGGAGCGTATAATCTAATCCAAAATAATGTTGGTACTTCGTATAATTTTTTTCTATGCAGGCCCTCGTTTTCGAGTTATAGGCATCCAAAATTTTAATTTTGAATTTGCTTTTTTTGTTTATTTTTTGTACTAATTATTTGATCTTCATAAAATTAACGGCGAAGCTATAATGTACGTGTATGTTTATTTTGGAATGGTAAACTGATTTACAGTAGTGCCTTGAAGCCAGGGACAGACTACTCGCAATGGTTAGTGATCCAAAAAATTTGCAGCGATGGCACACCCTGTATGAAACTATCGAAATTGACTTCCACACACATTAAGCTAACTAAATGTACTCTGTATGAAATTCGATAAAATCAGCCGTTTGGCTAATATTTACAGTTTTATTAATTCACTACGTACCAATTTACCTAACCAACTCATTAATACAATGTCCAAGATTTACCTACAGTACTACAAAAAAATAATCTAACGATAGCAGAAGATAAAAAACATTAACGACTTAATTATTCGAAAGTTGGTAAAAACGTTTTAAACGTGTTTTTACCAAAGGATTAGTTGTCAAACGTTGTGTAGAATAGTTCGTAGTCAGTACTTGTCAGTAATTCATAAGTCCTTAAATTGAAAGTTACAATGGCAGAATTCACTTTTATTGAGTACGCAGATATGCATTTAATGTATGGACTGGCTTCTCGAAACTGTTTAGAGGCCAGAAAGCTTTATGCAAACAAAGCATTGCCAAACAGACGAATGTTTGAGCGTATGGATCTCAGGTTACGAGAAACAGGTAGAATAAGTAAATGAAATTTTCCATGTATACAAAACAAAATTCCAAATTTTAGGAAGTTTTTTGCCAAAAAAGGTGGAAAAGGTCCAGTACGAAGCGAACGTTCTGTGGCAGTTGAACATAACGTCTCGAATTCAGTTGGTCATCGCGTCCTAAAAGAACAGCTGTTATATTATTTTCACATGGAAAAAAAACACAGTATGACAGTGGCTGATCATCCTGCACGAATTGAGTATAGCCAGTGGTTTCTGCGACAACAACAAGCAGAGAATACATTTATTAGTACCGTTCTCTTCACGGACGAATCCGGTTTCACCAGAGAGGGAGTCATTAATTCTCATAATATGCATTTATGGGATGATGTGAATCCACATGGCATTATCCAAACTAGGAACCAGCATAGATTCATGGTTGATTTTTGGGCAGGAATTGTTGGCAATCATTTGATAGGGCCATACTTTATTGACGGTACTTTGACCGGTCAGAGATATTTGGGGTTTTTGTAAAATTAATTATGGAACCTGTTTGATGATGTGCCACTACAAACTCGTAGGAATTTAGTTTATATGTACGACAGCATTTACACACAAGGTTTCCTAATAGATGGATCGGTCGTGGAGGCTTTTTTCAATGGCCATCGCGATCAGGAGACGTTAATCATATGGATTTCTTTCTCTGGGGTTCTCTCGAAAGTGAGGTATACGCAAAACCTGTGTGATCAAGGCAAGATTTGATAGACAGAATTGTGTTACACTGCAATGTTATTAGAAATAATATGGGATTGCTCTTTCAAGTGCAAAGAAACAACCTTCGTAGACTTAGAATGTGCGTGGAAGTGGGAGGAGCTCATATTGAACATTTATTAGAATAACGTTAGTTTTTGTTTAGGAATTAGTTTCAGTCTGATGTTTTATAACTTGTGTTTTTTGAGGTTTTCTTAATGGTTTAATATTGTTTTGTTCGTAATTTTGATTAAAAGCAACTAATTACGTACCTATTTAATTGCTACCAAATAAGTTTTTGATGTTTTCATCATCAAATTATTTTTTTGTAGTACTGTAGGTAAATATTGGACATCGTATTAATAAGTATTAATAAATTTGTAAATATTTGCCAAACAGCTTGTTTTATCGAATTCCAACAAAAGTACCTTTTCGTTAGCTTAATGTGTGGGAAAGTCAATGTCGATAATTTCATATAGGGTGTGCCATCCCTGTAAAATTTTTAGATCACTAACCATTGCGAGTAGTCCGTCCCTGGCTTCAAGGCACTGCTGTAAATCTGTTAATCTTTCCAAAATAAACATACACGTACATTATAGCTTTGCCGTGAATTTTATAAAGATCAAATAATTAGTACCAAAAATAAAAATAAAAACCAAATTCAAAATTAAAACTTTGGAGGCCTATAACAAGAAAACGAGGACCTGCATAGTAGAAGTTTATATGGAGTACTGACATTATTTTGGCTCACATTATACGCTCCTGACTTTTCTCTCATCAGTTCCGGGACACCCTGTATATATATATATATATATATATATATATATATATATATATATATATATATATATATATATATATATAGTTTATTCTATATTCTTGGGATTGAGGACCATTTTTAAGGACATTTAACTAGTAGTTAATACATTTTGATTTAACGTTTCGGTCTTTCCATGACCTTCATCAGAAATGAAATTTTTGTTAAAACTAAAAGAAATGGTACAAGTTACAGAAAGAATTTTTAAAAGCAAAACAAATAAATCTTACCTTCGACAGAACGTTCATTTGATTTCTCAATATATTTTATAGATGTTTTAGGACGCATCACATAACAGAATATAACTCACACCCAAACAAAACGAACATTTTAAAAATATGACATTCATTGATGAAAATTTGTATTGGAATATACGAGTATTTGTTCTATACAATGAAAGCAGCCGTAACGAGGTTGTAATGTGTCGTTTTTGTGTTGACTGGTATTAAATTGGATTTTATATTTATAAAGGGAGTGGTAATAAATGGATTTTATATTTATATAAGGAGTGGTAATAAATTTATTATATTTGGAATGTGCCACGTGTTCCTCTATATTTCTAAGTTTTTATAATGTTATTATAAATTTTACTAAGATTTTTTGTGTCAGTCTTTAAATTTACGGAATTGGTTTTTCTTTGTATTTCTATCATTTCTAGAACTTCACGTTTTTTTGTGTGGTTTTCACTTCGAAGAATTTTTGTGTTTTCGAAATCAAATCCGTGTTGGTTTTCTGAAACATGGATAGTGAGTGCCATTTTGTTTCGTTTGTGATATTTGTGACTATTTATTCTGTTTTTCAAATACTGACTTGTTTGTACGACGTAGACCCCTTCACAGTTTTTACATGGTATTTCATACACTATATTGCTCTTTTTTTCCTTTGAGATTGAACTTTTTAGATTGGTGTAATTGGTTTTTAGTAGGTTGTACCCTTTATGAGCAACATGTATGTTGTGGTGCGAAAATGTCTTAGGTTTTCTGATAAATTTGGTATATATGGCAAAGTGAGGAATTGGTTTGTTTTATTGTCTATTTTAGTTTTTGTATTATTACGGTTATAAAATATATGTAAACGTTTTTTAAATATCTTATTTATCAAATTTGTGGGATAGTTGTTGAGTGTAAGGGCATATTAAGCTTTTATTATTGCATTCTCTCTGAATTCGGGGCCGGACAATTTATTGATCGATCTGCGAGTCCTATAATGACAGTTTTTTTGTGTGTCAGAGGGTGTTGTGATTTAAAATTTAAATATCGGGAAGACCAGGTATCTTTTGTGTGCCATTCCGTTTTTATGGTGTTAGTTGTATGATGGAGGGTAAGGTCCAAAAAGCTAATTTAATTATTTTTTTCTAGTTCAATGGTGAACTGTAGTCTGTCATGGTAATTGTTGAAATCTTGCAAGACCAAATGTTCTGTATTTTTTGGAATTGCTAATATACAGTCGTCAACATACCTGTAAAAAAATAGTGTTTGAATAGAGTTTTTGGTCAGTATTGTTTCTTCAAGGTCTTCCATAACTAATTGGGCAATGACACTAGAAATCGAGGTCCCCATGGCACATCCTTCAATTTGTTGGTAAAACGTCTCTTCATACAAAAAATAGGTGGAATTCAGAGTGAGTTCTATCGCTTCTAAGAAGTCACTCATATGTATATCAGTGTATGTTTTAATCTGATTCCATTTTTTAATTATTATATTTTTTGCTAAATTTATAGGAATACTCGTATATAATGATTTAACATCTAGGGATGCTAGTATATAATTTTCTGGTATTGTGATGTTTTTAATCTTATTTTTGAAATCCATCAAGTCTTTTATGTAGTATTTATTCTGGTAAACAATGTTTACCAGAACAATATATATATATATATATATATATATATATATATATATATATATATATATATATATATATATATATTCAATTTGAAGAAAGATATTTGCCAACTTAGCAATGGATATTTTTGTGGGGATGTGGCAATAAGACTCCAGAGTAAATCTTTCAGATATTTATTCCCGAGCTTTCGAATAATTTTTATTCATTATCAAGGGCTATAAATAATTGGTCAATATTATCATTATTAATAATTAAATGAAATAATAAATACTTACATAAAATCTATAGCGAATTTTGGGATATTGCAAGGAATCTCATAAACTATATTAGTTAATTTAGTAGTAGGAGTCTTGTCTTTGACCTTACTGAAAATTGATTTTATTGTAACACATTGTTTATTCCCAATTTATATATTATGTGGTTTGAATACTCCAGAAATTTTAGGTGTGATAGATTTTATATATGGAAATGAAATATAAGTTGGAGATGTAATATTAGTAGTTAAAATGTCACTGTTTTCTTCGTTTCGTATTAAGTCAACAGTAATGTCATTTCTATTGTCAAAAGTATTATATAAAACATGTTTAAAAAGATATGAAGGATATGAGTTATTATAGAAAAGTTTGTAGAGTATTTTTAGATTTTTATTGTGAAATATTGGATTGGAAATTTTTAGGACTCTGGTTTTCATCTGTTTAATCAAGTTAATTCTTGTACTACGTCGATAATATGAATTGATAGGTTTCCTACACCAGTCAATTAAGATTCTATTATCATTATTTCTGATAAATTTGATATCAAGAAAAGGTAAAGATTGTTCTGTATTTTCCCTTTCCATTGTAAATTGTATATGCGGATCGAAGCTATTGAAGTAAAAGAGTATATTATTTATTTCATCACATGAAAGAGATGATATTATATCATCTACATATTTTTTGACGAAGAACAAATTGAAGGGTGAAACAGAAATAACATAAACTGACTGTCTCGACCCTTACTTCGTGGAATATGCTCATATTAGTGATTTTAAATGAAACTCAAGGTCTCTAGTTAATTCCACAATATAATACAAGTTATTGAAAATTCTAAAAAATTGACAATTGTTTCGATGAATCAATATCATCGATGATATTGATTTATCGAAACAATTGTCAATTTTTTAGAATTTTCAATAACTTGTATTATATTGTGGAATTAACTAGAGACCTTGAGTTTCATTTAAAAACGCTAATAGAAATAACATAGTCTAAAATATAATTCATGACATAGTCTGCTAATATAGGAGATATTGAATAGCCCATAGGTGTTCCAAAGGTTTGTTGGTAATTTTTGTTATTGTAAGAGAAAAATGTATTATTAAAAATAAATGTAATTAATTCTAAAAAAGTTCCTTTTCCCACTTTGCAATTTTTATCTATATCATTCAAATTATGTTGAAGATATGTTAAACATATATTCAAATGAAAATTACTAAAAAGTGATACTACGTCTAAACTTAAAAGAACGTAATTTGATGGTAATAGTAAGTTATTGAATGATTCACTAATTTCAAAGGAGTCTTTAACATAATATTCATTGTTATATTCGTAAGATTCTGTCAATATTTCAGTTAACCAAAGAGTAAGAGGTTCACTTGGAGTATTAATCGATGCTACAATTGGTCTAGCGGATAATGTTGGTTTATGAATTTTAGGTAAGCAATAAAATTTTGCGGAAATACCGTTATAAGTAGTTAACTCTTTTTTTGTGTTTTCATAAATTAGTTTTTTATTAGTTGGTTACAATTATTAGTGGTTTTAAGAGTTACATACATACAATATATTTCTTATTACAGATATTGCAAGGAATCTCATAAACTATATCAGTTAATTTAGTAGTAGGAGTCTTGTCTTCGATCTTACTGAAAATTTTTATATTATGTGGTTTGAATACTCCAGAAATTTTAGGTGTGATAGATTTTATATATGGAAATGAAATATAAGTTGGAGATGTAATATTACATCTCCAACTTATATTTCATTTCCATATATAAAATCTATCTATCTATATAGTTTATGAGATTCCTTGCAATATCTGTAATAAGAAATACATTGGTCACAGTAAAAGATCGCTAACCAATCGAATCGCCTCTCATGAAAGTGACAGTAGATTATATCCTGATAGATGTGCTTTAGCGGAACACGTGTTTTATGAAGGCCATTCTATGGATTATCAATCTGCCAAAGTCTTAGCAATAGAAAGTAATTATAGAAAACGCCTTTTTTTGAAAACCACATATATTGCAGAACAAAATTATGTAATAAATGAAAAAACAGATTTAAATTACCTTAGTGGTTTCTATGCATATCTTTTAGATTATGAAAAAAGAACAAAAGATTCATAGCAATCTTCAATTTCATGATAAAAAAATAAAAATTGTAGTAGTTCAAGATCAAATATTTTGTTTATTGTCATATTGTTTTTTGAGTTTTTCATTGATTTATGTTTAAAAGAATTTATTATAAAAATTTACAACTATTCCAAAATTCGCTATAGATTCTATGTAAGTATTTATTATTTCATTTAGTTATTAATAATGATAACACTGACCAATTATTTATAGCCCTTGATAATGAATAAAAATTATTCGAAAGCTCGGGAATAAATATCTGGAAGAATTTACTCTGGAGTATATATATATATATATATATATAAATATATATATATATATAATATATATATATATATATATATATATATATATATATATATATATATATATATATATATATATATATATATATTGGAACAGTATAAACTGTCCATAAGAAAGACAAACCGTATTACTCCTTAACAATATTATTTAATGACACATTCAAATAAACCTCAATTTTGTTATAATTTAAAAACAATGTTCTTAATATAAGATCTCACATAGAGGAAGATAAATTATTGTCAATAAGATTCAAGTTCATAATGTATTCTTTCAGAATGATAAAATATTAGAGTCTAAATTGTTATAAGTAATCCATAGGGATGAAATGCATCGTACTAGGTAGTCATATAATAACATGTGTATTATAATTAATCTATTTACTAACAAGATGGGTTAAGTTATGTATGGACTATCCTAATCACTCTTGTTAGGACATATTAAAGCAAAAATGACTAAAACTTTCATTTAATATTGAAACAATGTAATTTATTGTAAATCGAAGAGGTTAAATGAGATAGGAAATATTTCTTTCAAATATTTGTATTCAACACAAAGTGTGTGACACCAGAAGGAAGCAGTACTAAACAGTGGTCAAGTGTTTCACTATAAACAGTAATATAGGGTGAAAAAGTGTTTCTAATAAGAAAAACTTTGAAATTCAATTCAATATCAAGAACTGTCAAACTCAAATTTATTTATAAAATTTCGGACTTTATAACAATTTTGGGGGAAAAGGACATACTTTGGGCAATATAGTAAATCGTGATCATTAATTTTAATATGTTTAAAATTAGTTTTTAGAAAAATTCATATTTTTTATATGTAATAAGTGAGGTTATGTTAATCAAATTTCTCAAGGCAGTCGGTATTTGAACGTGGTAGACGGAGCTGTGTATCATTTTTGCTCCACAGTCATTTGTTTCCATGACGTAGATTAACAGAGGAAACTATAATAAAAAAGGAATCGTCAAGATTGTTTACCTGTCGAGAAGTGACAGCAAAGTTTATGTTGACGTAGAAAATGAATAATTTTGAACATTATATGACATAAATCATTATCAGAAATCTATATGGAAGAGTATTTTTCAATAATATAATTTCGTTTGTAACCTGTTATCCGGAAGAAGAGTTTCCTAGCAGATGAATTCGCATATCCACTGCGAATTGCCTAATGCCATAGTGGTTTACATAGTCAATTGCTGATGGACAACTAAAATAAAAACAATAAAGATATTATCTGTTGGTAAGTTTATCCATAATTTACTTACCCTAAATTCAATCCATAATATTAATCCGAACAACAACAGAAGACAGTCAAGATAAATCTGAATACAATTGCAAGGTTAAGTTTGACGTAATGAACTCTCACTAGATAAATGTTTCATAATGGGAAGATTCCCATGTATTAAAATTGTTTTGGATTATTTTTTATACGCTCATCATCTCTATTTTACATATCTATGTAAATAAATGTATTTGTTTTTCTATATTGAAGTTTTAATGAACAGTTTGTTTTGTTTTTAATTGGACAGTTATACAGTACAATCGAGGGCATAGAGTAACTTATTTGTCTATGTTCGAGAGTTTTACTAATCTCCATGACCCGTACGCCTTGAGAGGAATCACATGCTCAAATATAATACCTACAGGGGTAGAATGAAAAGTATCAACGTCTCAGTCATCAAGAAATATAAACAATCATTTTTTCTAAATTTATATAGGCGCCCAAAAGAAGAAGACGTAGTAAAATAAACGCTATAATATATATATATATATATATATATATATTATAATATATTATAATTTATTAATAAATATTTTGTTTTTTATGATTAGGGTAATTATATCAAGTAGAGCATGAGTACTCCTTATTCTCTTGAGTTCAGGACTAAAGGTTTTTATGTAATTTATTATTTTGTTTTATATATTTTCATAAAGAATTATTTGTTTTGGTCTTTTATTTATAATAAAAAAATTATACCTTGTCTAAATTCATGTTGAGACGCCTATGGTATCAAACCTATTCCTGTATTTAGAATTGACACTTGAAATGAACTGAATAACTATTTACTGTTTCTGATATTGGGTATTGAAACGACAATGAATAACACTGTAATTATATATTATCAAAAATGCAATGGAAATTGGGAAAGAACTACATACATCAATACAAACAAATTCGAAATAGTGGAACAAACAACTAAAATCTAATATGTCAAAAAAATAGGTACCTTTGCGAGAATTTATATTGTTTAAAATGGCCGAATCAGAAAATTTTAAATTGGTTAATCAATAAAATTACGCTACACCAACCTTCACTGAACAATGTTTTCTGCTTGGCACCAACAATCTCCTATAACACGTTTGTATTATTGTGTCTACTGCCTTTACCTTCACTCTCGGCGGACTCCAACTAGACACAACTCCTCCAGGTAAGTTTTGAATTTCTCTTTCTTGATATACTTTATACTATTTTATTTATCTTCTTTTCTTCCACAATCTGGTTTCTTTTGTTTGAACATCTTTGTAAATAATGCTTTCAGGTATATTTTATTATTCTATAGCCTTTGATTTTTTATCTATTTTAATTAGTTATCTTCTGTTTCTTTACTTATCTTTCAAATCCCCTCATCTTCTTTAACTTTATTTAACTTCTTTTCATGCTTTTCTTTTAATTATATGAGGACTATCTTTATATTTTCTCAAATTTTTCTTTGCATATATCCTCCCTCAACAATATCACACCACATACTCTATTTTTCCAAATCAATAACCATCCTTTTTCCTGTCCGTTGCTATGGACAAAACTCATCATCTCACTAGATTTTTTTTAACAATAATGTCGCGCACATCGAAATCTGTCGCTGATGTTTCATGCTTTGAAAGTATTTTTGACATTCCAATCAGTTGACAGTTATCTGTGTCATAATAATAATAAACATCTAAAATAATGATTCTGCTACTAATTCTTATTAAACATGATGTATTATAACAATCTAAATACATTTATTCATTCTTTTAGGGTTTCAGATACTTTTAATGACATATATGACACATTTACAAGTTATTATATTGTTTAAAGATGGTTTCTGGTCTACAAGTATGAGTTGAATTATTTTATGAAGCCCTGACAATGGTAAATGTTTTGAATATTATTTTAGCATCTCAATATTTACATTAAACAAACGATATCATAGGTACAAATTCAATATATAACCCATTTTAATTTCATTCATATCATGAAAAACAAATAATTCCCTATGTTTTGGCAACTTCCAACCAAATTCAACTTGAAAACCTCACACACCAACACCTTCAAACTCTTATAGATGTTGTGATGAGTTCAATATATATATATATATATATATATATATATATATATATATATATATATCTATATATATATATATATATATATATATATATATATATATATATATATATATATATATATATATATGGGAGGAATTTTCTTGAATGAAGGTCCTTACTTTTTAATAATTTGTTTATTGTTTGCCAAAAGACGAGTTTCGACTTGTTAAGTAATCTTCAGTTCCGGCTAGAATGTTACATTATGATTGATACATAACACATAAGTTGAAAAAAGACGTTACAAATTTTTGTATATAAAATAATGAAACAATTACCTTAACAACAGTGTCAAAAACATGAAAACATGGAAGGTTAAAAATTAAAACTAAAATGCTGTATACATTTTGTAGCTGTTGTCGGTAAACTTTTAAAATGTATTATTTAGTTTGAAGGTGTTTTTTCTCTTTGTTTTTCAAATACTATGTGGTGTTAGTCTGGGCGCGTTTGCTTGATTTAACAGGTGTATATTATAGTAAGGTGCAGAAGCTTTCAACAACTTATTGGTTATTTTAAGAGACCGTCATATATTACATTCATATTACGAATATCGTTTCTATTATTAATACTATTTATATCCTTTTTTATGTTAATTATTTCTAGTACAGTTCTAACTTCTTCATTATTTTCTTTAGAAAATATTTTTTACATTGTCAAAATCAAATTTATGCCCTGTATTCTTAGAGTGATTGGATAACGCTCTTACATCAGTTTTTGAATACTTATGGGCTTGTATTCTTTTTTGGAGGTATTGTTTGCTTTGACCAATATATCTTTTATTACAATCTCCACAAGGAATCAGGTATACTGTTTGTGTTTGTTTATTTTTCGGAATGTTTGGTTTCATTTTTGAAAAAAATGTTTGGTTGGTGTTCTTTGATTTGTGGGAAACAGTTAAATTTTCTTCCTGAAGGCTTTTGTTAATTTTTTCTGATAAACCGGGTATATATGGTAATGATATAAATTATGTTGGTTTATTTGTGGTTTTTGATTTGAATTGTAGATTGCATGTATTCTTTTTTTAATAGTTTTGTTCACAAACGATAATGGGTAGTTATTTTCTTTAAGGATATTTCGGATTTTATTCAGATTGTTCTTTCTGAATTTAGGGTGAGATAATTCAATTGCTCTGTCAGTTAAATTTTCAATTACATTTTTCTAATGAGACAGGGGAGCATTCGAATAATAACTTGTGTACCTATGAGAAGCTGTTGCTTTTGAATACCAGTTGGTATTGATTTTACCTTCGTTATCGTATGAGATTGTTACATCCAGGAAATTTATCGATTTTTCTTTTTCGCGTTCGATGGTAAATTTTAACCTTGGAATAAAATTGTTAAATTTGTTTTAAATCTCATCGATTCTATCCACTGGTACACATGCTACTATATCATCCACATATCTCTTAGAGAATACCGGTTTAAAAGTAAGTGACTTTATTATTGTTTCTTCGACATATTCAATAACAAGATTTGCAATTGTAGCTGCTATGGGTGATCTCATTGCTATGCCAAATATTTGTGAATAAAAGTTGGATTCATATTGAAAATATGTCGAAGATAAACATAATTCGGCCCCATTGAGAATTTCTGTTAAATTTAATGTTGTACTGTTTTGGATATCGTTCCATTTTTCTTTTATAATGTTTAACGCTAATGTTGTGTCTATATTTGTGTATAATGATGTCACATCAAGAGATATTAACATATGATCTTTAGGTATTCTTTGGGTTCTTATGAATTTTACAAATTCCCATGAGTCTTTTGTGTAATATTCATTTTTTCCGATTATATTGATAAGTATGTTGGATGAGTATTTGAACAAGTTATATGTAGCTGCTTGAACATTGCTTATTATAGGTCTTAAGGGAACTCCATTTTTATGTGTTTTGGGTAAACCATATATTGAAGGTGGTTCGGCATTGTGTATCGTTAACTTATTTTTGGTTACCTTATCTATTAATTTTGATTGAAACCAATTATTTATTAATTTATTTACATTGTTTCGAATCTTTTCAGTGGGATTGAATCTTTCTTTTTTGTATGTTGTTGTGTCATTAAGTAGATTTAGCATTTTATCCCTATATTCTGTCTTTTTCATGATCACTGTTTTATGTGTTTTGTCTGCATATGTTATTAACAACGGAATATACCTAGTCATATCGTAAATAATTTCTTAGAACATCAACAACTTTCATAGGAAAATATTTTTATAAAAACAAAATTGAAACACAAAAAAAATTGACAATTTGACTTTACAACAGAAACCACATTTATGTACCGAACCAAATAAAAATTGGATAACTAACTTGAGTAATGCAGATATACCAAATGATGTATTATACACTCTAAGCTTGGTCCAAAATTTCAATTATAAAACAAATGACATACATACAAATTTACTTATTGCAAACTTAGGAGCAGGAATAGACAATTGTGTAATAGGTGTTCAAAATGATATCAGGTACAAGGTAAAAAACATCATTCTAAATTTCAAAAATAACATCAACAAACATTTTAAAAGTAAATCACGGTTTTTTGATAAACTTTTTGAAAAAACTAAAAATTTTCTTAAACAAAATAACCATCTGTTAATAACATATGCAGACAAAACACATAAAACAGTGATCATGAAAAAGACGGAATATAGGGAAAAAATGTTAAATCTACTTAATGACACAACAACATACAAAAAAGAAAGATTCAATCCCACTGAAAAGATTCAAAACAATGTAAATAAATTAATAAATAATTGCTTTCAATTAAAACTAATAGATAAGGTAACCAAAAATAAGTTAACGATACACAATGCCCAACCACCTTCAATATATGGTTTACCCAAAACACATAAAAATGGAGTTCCCTTAAGACCTATTATAAGCAATGTTCAAGCAGCTACATATAACTTGTCTAAATACTTATCCAACATACTTATCAATATAATCGGGAAAAATGAATATTACACAAAAGACTCATGGGAATTTGTAAAATTCATAGGAACCCAAAGAATACCTAAAGATCATATGTTAATATCTCTTGATGTGACATCATTATACACAAATATAGACACAACATTAGCGTTAAACATTATAAAAAAAATGGAACGATATCCAAAACAGTACAACATTAAATTTAACAGAATTTCTCAATGGGGCTGAATTATGTTTATCTTCGACATATTTTCAATATGAATCCAACTTTTATTCACAAATATTTGGCATAGCAATGGGATCACCCATAGCAGCTACAATTGCAAATCTTGTTATGGAATATGTCGAAGAAACAATAATAAAGTCACTTACTTTTAAACCGGTATTCTTTGAGAGATATGTGGATGATATAGTAGCATGTGAACCAGTGGATAGAATCGATGTGATTTTAAACAAATTTAACAATTCTATTCCAAGGTTAAAATTTACCATCGAACGCGAAAGAGAAAAATCGATAAATTTCCTGGATGTAACAATCTCATACGATAACGAAGGTAAAATCAATACCAACTAGTATTCAAAACCAACAGCTTCTCATAGGTACACAAGTTATTATTCAAATACTCCCCTGTCTCATAAGAAAAATGTAATTAAAAATTTAACTGACAGAGCAATTAAATTATCTCACCCTAAATTCCGAAAAAACAATCTAATTAAAATCCGAAATATGCTTAAAGAAAATAACTACCCATTATCGTTTGTGAACAAAACTATTGAAAAAAGAATACATGCAATCTACAATTCAAATCAAAAACCAACATAATTTATATCATTACCATATGTACACGGTTTATCAGAAAAAATTAACAAAAGCCTTCAAAAAGAAAATTTAACTGTTTCCCACAAATTAAAGAACACCAACCAAAAATTTTTTTCAAAAATGAAACCAAACATTTCGAAAAATAAACAAACACACACAGTATACCAGATTCCTTGTGGAGATTGTAATGAAACATATATTGGTCAAAGCAAACAATACCTCCAAAAAAGAATACAAGCCCATAAGTATATTCAAAAACTGATGTAACAGCTTTATCCAATCACTCTATTTGATTTTGACAATGTAAAAAATATTTTCTAAAGAAAATAATGCAAAAGTTAGAACTGTACTAGAACTGATTAACATAAAAAAGGATATAAATAGTATTAATAATAGGAACGATATTCGTAATTTGAATGTAATATATGATGGTCTCTTAAAATAACCAATAAATTGTTGAAAGCTTCTGCACTTTACTATAATATACACCTGTTAAATCAAGCAAACGCGCCCAGACTAACACCACATCGAATTAGGAAAAGAAAGCGAAAAAACACCTTCAAACTTAATAATACATTTTAAAAGTTTACTGACAACAGCTACAAAATGTATACAGCATTTTAGTTTTAATTTTTAACCTTCCATGTTTCCATGTTTTTGACACTGTTATTTATTATTTTATATATCAATCATAATGTAACATTCTAGCCGAAACAGAAGATGACTTAACAAGTCGAAACGCATCTTTTGGCAAACAATCAACAGATTATCAAAAAGTAAGGACCTTCATTCAAGAAAACTCCTCCCATATAAAATGTTTAATGGTGAAGAATACATTGCATTTCAAATATATATATATGTATATATATATATATATATATATATATATATATATATATATATATATATATATATTTATATAAATATATCTATATCTTTATATATATAACACAGAGAAATTCAACATGTCCGCGCACGAGATATTCCTACATCCTCTTTGTTATATATGTTTATATATTAATACAGTTCCTTCATTCAAAATTTAAAGAAACGTTAAAAAAGGAAATTTTTTTATACTTTTGTCTGCAATACTTTTGATATACACAGTATTTTGTTTGTGAAATCAATATTTTTGAAAGTTTCAGTATATATCAAATTTGACATTTTCGATTTCCGATGACATTTATACAGAATGTATTTTTTGATTAATAGATCATGTTACCATTTGGAAAAATATTCAAAATTTCAAACAACAGAGGTCACTGCTAGAATACTTACAGTTATAATAAAAGAATTCAAAATCTCTCTTTGTTTTTGGGAAACAAATTTGATATTTTTTCAAAAAAAAAGTTCGTAACCACAGGAGGAGAGAATTATTTATTTGAACAAAATTTAGTCATTTGAATTTGAGACCCCCACGAGACAACATCGTATTTGAGATTGGTCTAACACTTTGTGAAAATAGTATAATTAGTTCAATAGTATAATTAATAATCATAAATCTACCCATTCTAAATTCAGTGCCTGTGTGTTTTTAGAAAAAATTAATAGTATTTAATTCAAGTGCAAGTTCCAGAATTCTAAATTATATTTAGAATAGTACGAGTCTTTTCCTGTTCCTTAGTATTGGTGAGTCCTCTCCAGTTTATCATTATTTATCGAAAATATCAGGCCTTCTAACAAAATTAAATAGATGCATCTAAGTTTTAAAGAAATATCAAATACTTTATACGTATGGAAAAATAAATAATTCGAAGAATTTATGTAATAAAAATTTTGGACTGTGATCGTGGTATTTGACATTTATCTGAGTAAAGTGAAAATTCGAAATTTTGACTTTTTGTTGAAAATTTTTATAAACTTCAAAATTGGAGAGTACTTGTTTTTAGTATATAGGTTGTTCTTAATTTTAATTTCTGTAGGAAAAATACGATTTTGTCATTAACTATATTATTGGGGAAAACCAAATTTTGAATTTTGTGATTTAATGAATATAAATTTTGAATCTAACTTACTGTGGTATTCGTTTATAACACATTTTTTATAGAAATTAAAAATATCGTACTCAATAAAAATTTTAATTTTGGCAGTGACATTTGGATTATTATTGGTGACAGATAATTCATTTAAAACTCGTAAATATCATAAGGCAATTAAAAAGCCTTTATAATCTAGAACAAACAGTCACACGAGACTCTTGTGTAAATAATCAGGAATAGTAGAATTATTATTCAATTTGGACAATACTTTAAAATTATTAAAAATTCACTAAATGTTTTGATAACGATTTGAACTCACCCTGAGTAAAGAGTGATGAAAATTCATAATAAATAAATTCAAATTTTGAAATACTTGAAAATTTTTGTTACTGCTGGGAATTATTTGACAACAACTGTCAGATTAAAATACATTTCGTATGCTGCTGAATCTGTGTGTACTATATTGTCGCTGCAATCAGGGATTGTACAACTTTGTTTTTTTTTAATCGTGGACAAATAAATATCTATTTGTTATGTTTAATTAGAATAAAGGTATAGTGAAGTCTACCAATTTGTCGGCCCAACGTGAGGCGAATTAGAAATTTTATTGATAGGTTGAAGGTTTTAAACATTAAAATTAAACAATTAGAATTCTCACGCATAAGAAAATATACCAATATACTCGTATATGTATATATATATATATATATATATATATATATATATATTATTTTATAAAATGTTGCGTCATTTTCATTTGGTGGTGTAATGCGGTTGGTTGTCCTTCCGCTAACTCAATTCCTGTAATACATTTCACAATTTACGATCTGTAGTTTACGATTTTACAACTTTATAGAGTCTAACCTCACTTCGGAGGTAAGTACACACGTGGTTGTGAACTCCATTTCTAATTATTCCTTATTGACCACAGTATTTAACTGTTGTTTTTCATTTTAGTCTTCCTGATGATGAGGACAAACATCCTCGAAAGCTTGGACATTTTCCGCTAAGAGTATATCTTTTCCATTTTTTTTGCTGCAATTCCCCAATATTAACTAGTTTTATTCCTAACTAGTCAGCATATATATATATATATATATATATATATATATATATATATATATATATATATATAAAATAATATTTTTCTTCAACCTTCTTAAATACTTCATTTTTCTAATTCTTGGGTGACAGGTTGTGTAATTAATTAAAACATTTTGTTACCAATGACGTTTTGTCCCTGGGTTAGGAACTTTCTCTATTCTTGACTGAACCAAGTTTCATTGTTTACAGTATAAATTAAAAAACACATGTGCAATAGGTAAAAGCACTCATAAAACTCACATTTAAAACAGGTACCATCGACACAAATTCTACGACATTATACAAGGGTGGGCGGAGAGACCTTTTTTTATTAATTTATAATGAATCTGACTCAAGTTTTTAACATCTTGTTTATTGTTGACTGTATTTTGTTCTTTTTTAATGTGCACCATCTCCTTAATTGTTAATTTTTTGTTGTTTGAATCTTGAGCTAGAATTTTGTATTTTAAAATCAAACTCATTGTTTTCATGTTTGTGGAGAGCTGTGGAAGTATTTTTGGTATATTTATGGCCATTTAATCTGTTTACTAAAGTCTGTGTCGCCATTCCTATTTTTTTGGACAGTTTAGACAGGGTATGGAATGTATAGCATTAGATTTCTTTGGTTTCTATTTTACTTTTTAATTTGGTGAATATATTATATATATAAAACCCATGAACCCAGAATCCGAGAAGCTGAGTTCTCATGAAAAAAAGGTAAGTGCATTATGTAGTGTTATGAAACTTTATAAAATTCCAAAATATACCGGGCAAACACAAATTAAAATCAAATCAGATAAAAATAAATTAATATCAGACAAAATAAAATCCAAAACAAATGTCGCAACCAACATAGGGCTATTTTCCCTTTTTGAGAAAGTGAGCAGGAAAGAAGAATTTTTTTTGAAAATATATTTTCCCATAATATAAAATATCATTAAAAAAACAAAACCAAGAAAGGATGGATAGAATTGGGGAAAGAGTTCAGGAGAAGAAAGGAAAGAAGCTGATGGATTTAAAAGTATCGGAATTAAAGGAGGAATTAGAGAGAAGTGGAGAAAGTACACTAGGTGAAAATATGAATTGAGAAACGGATTAAAAAAAAATATTAGAAATAGAAGGAAAAGATCCAGAACAAAACATTTTTGAAACAGAACAAAGGAAGAAAGATGGAAATATATCACCAGCAAAAGATACAGGACAAGGGGACAGACAAATACCTGAAAAACGGATAGAAAGAAAAATACAGGTAAACGATGATGATAAAGAAAAATCTGGAACAAAAGAGGAGATGGATGTAATAAGTCTGTTTCAAATAATGATGAGAAAATGGACCAAAATAGAGAAGAAAAGAAGACAAAAATGGATCGAAATAGAGAAGAAATTATTACAAAAATGGATCAAACTAGAGAAGAAATAAAACAAACTGAAAAATCAATAATAAAATTGATGGAAGAAAAATTGGGACAAGTTGAAAAGAAATTGGAAAAATCAAACTTAAACATGGAGAAAGCGAAAGGCCCACTACTAAACCCAGATTCCACCCCCTTTAATCTCTTTTAAGTCACTTACTCAAATCTCCCAAACTTCTTCAACCAACCACTTTTCCATCTGACTCAGCACAAACGCGCACAAACCCCCCAACACACCCCCAATCCAGCCCTGCAGAGGAAACAAATCCTATATCAGGGCACACAACCAAAACAAACACTTCAACCTACAACAATTACCATCCAACACATACTTTTTTCGATCTTCTCTCTCTCCCTTTCTCTCTCTCTCTCTCTCTCTCTCTCTCTCTCGTTGAAAATATTAGCCAAGGCACGCATTTTTTGTGAATAAAAGAAATACTGTCTTTTCTAAGCAGTTTTTATGACGCGATAAGAAATTGAACGCTTTAACGTATACAGTGAGTGGACATAAGATAGGGCAATGGTTATCTGTGTTTTTTTTCTGAAAGTGACATTGAAATGAAATTTTGTGTAGTTAAAGAAATATTAAATAAATGAAGAGGATTATATTTTTATTTAAGATGTATGTGGAATATATGAATTTTCATATACAGGGTGAATACAAAGTAAGAATTTACAGTAGAAATTTGAGTGTTAATTCAAATTCGTACAATACTGGCTTTTGATAAAATTCCTCAAATGGTTTAGTCATGATTAATAAATGTACAAATTAATACAATCCCCCGTACTATAACCCTGATACGGTCAAAACATTTCCAATTATAACGGTAACTGTTTGTGTTTATGATTGATTGGGAGGTTAAATTCTCGACACCATACTCATCCAACCAACTAATATGTGTGTGTATTTTATTACAAACGGTATCTCCCCTTTCCCATTAAATTACGTAGCTGTGAATAACTTATCTCATTACTAATGAGAGGCCGCTTTTAAGTGACTTCTAAACAATGATTCACTAATAATTTATCACATTAATAGATTTGATCAACGTTATGTGATATATGGAGTGAATAATTTGATATACTATAGGTTTATTCAAAAACACCTGCTCTATGGATACCTAAAATCAACTATATAGGTAATTCAAGTGACTAAGTTGTCTTAGACTATCCCTTAAATTTAATGTGTAGATCGTGAGTTTCAATGTCACTTTCTATAAGTTTATTCATAAAAGCAACAGCTTAATAAATATTCGTGACAAAACCGATACAGGACGAACCATCGAAGTAATATTAAAATATTATTGTGAAGATTTTTTTTTCTATTCCTATGTCGGGCCGGTAGCTATATGATGTATCAAGACGGGGTCATTTCTATTGACAAGAGATTACAAATTTGTTATTACGGTAGTCAGTGACGTGGGCTGAGAATTGGAGACATCTTTTCAACGATTTGAATCAATCCGAATTCTTTAATTTGAAACTAATTAATTGTTTCGGAATATGCCGAATTTCAATTTTGATATGGAATATAAACAGTTGAACTCATATTCAGCCACATATGAAATGAAATGTGAACGAAGCACATATTTTTATAAACAATTTGTATGAATAGCCAAAAAAAATAACAATAAAAATATTTGCTAACGTTATTGACGTTAACAATAACTGGTTCAATAAGTTCATTACAAATATTGTCATTCCTGAACATGATGATTTTACTTTGATAACATGCTCGATACATTTCTTTCATTTGTCGCTTTCCACATAAGGCACGTTCAAACGAAAGTTTTATGTCATTTAGTTTAAACGATATAACGGAGTACCAATATGCCACATAAATTTGCCATTTTGTCCACAACATACTATTGTGATGGTTATTAACCCCGAAGGACAGAAATGATTCTTATGAACTGATATCAACTCAGACCTTGGCAGTGTTGATACACTCCGAACAATTTTCAACTTTAATAATATGATGCATAAACAATACACATTTAGAAAGATATTATTCAACTGCAAGTAGAACGTATTAAAAACAATATACAAATAATATTGACTATATTTAGGACGTAATGTAAACATCTAGACAATTCTATTCTATTTTGTTTATCACAACCGAATCAATCATAATGTATATCGTTCCGAATTATTGAACTTAACCGTTCATAGTAGTTAACAGGTCATGTATTCAGTATGTTGCAAAGAACAAAAAAACTATTAATTTCAATGAAGAAAGGTTAATTGCTTGCACAATTTACAATGATTGAGAGAGAAGTTATTTTACGTTTTCATTTTTTTCATGACAGCTAATATTGCTTGACAATATTATATTTTTTCAAACATAGAATTGCCCCATGAGAAAACATAGATAGAAAACTCAAATTAAATAATTAAACCTCTATATAGCAAGCATTTACTTACGCCAATATAATGTTGGTTTGGCTAAACGTAGTATAACTAGTAAATGACTACTAAATAACCGTGAACGTAGCATAACTTGTAAATGACTACTAAGTAACCTTAGTTCCATGCATTACATTAATTATTGTATATAGGTAGCACAGCAAGTTTATTAATGGCTTTAGTTTACCAATTTCCTGTTTTTGTTTTATCTTTACTGACCTAACAAGACAATCACTTCCTTTAAATATATTAACAACTCTATCAACAGGCCATTGCAAAGGAGAGATATTATTTCCAATTATTATTATTAATTATCCATTTTGGATATTGTTTCTAATATTATGCCAATTAGGGCGGCTAAGTAATGGTGTCAAATAAGCCTTATGTCAAGCTCGCCAAAAATATTGCCTGATTCTTGTACATGTTTGCCAAAAGTTTGAATGATTCATATTTTTATTAGATATTTCAGGTTCAGGAATAGCAGTTATTGTCTGATTAATTAAAAAATGAGCAGATGTTGAAAATGTAAAATCTGTGACAACACTAGTAAAGGGTGTGATGGGCCTCAAATTTAGTATTCCTTCTATCTGAATAATAACTATATTGAATTGTTCATATGTTAAACTAAAGTTGTCAATTATTCTTTTGAAATGAAATTTTGCTGATTTCACACCAGATTCCCAGAGCACTCCCAAGGTTAGGCTAAAGCTAGGAATCAATTTGAACTCTGCAGAGTGTGCATTACAATAATCTGTAACAGCCATCTGGTGAATCTGAGATTAACATAAGTTATAGAATTGTTCTAATTCTCTTCTCCTTCTAATTCGTATTTAAGATCTTGCGATCTGTTAGTTTTGAAGGTTCCTCTTTATCATTTCCTGGGAGGTGGACTGCCAACTGTCCTTCCATCTCTTAGATGGTCTACCGGGTGCTCCTTTCCCTGTTGGTTTCCCTTCAAGTGCTGTGCGTGGCAGTCTGCTCTCCTCCATTCTTCTCACATGAGCGTACCAGTGTCTTCTTCTTCGTCTCCCCCATCTCACGATGTCTTGCACTCCACATTGTTACCTGATGTCATTGTTTCTAATTCGGTCCCTTCTTGTTTTACCCAGTATAGTCCTGAGCGTTTTCATTTCGGCTACTCTAAGCATGCTGTTCGTTTTGTTGGTTTCTTCTCTGGTTTCTATTCCGTATGTCAGGATTGGTCTGATACAAGTCTTATAGATCCTAACCTTGCTATCCTTTCGCATGTATTCGTTTGCACATATTGTTTGCTTTAAGCAGCCCGATATGGCAGTCGCTTTGTTTATCTGGGTTCCTAGGTCCTTCACTGGGTCGTGATAACTTGACAGATTTTAATTCATTTTTATAATTCACGTATAAAAAAGACTTCATTATAACATTGTTTACAGTATAACAATGAAGCTCTTTGAACACTGTTATAGTAATTTTTAGTGTACAGTTGGTTATTGAATTTAGTTATATTTTTATTTGACATTTGACTTTAACCTTGACACAAATTATGAATAAAATTGTCTAGCATTGTTCTAGCTACCAAATTATTATATTAAAGGTAAATTAGAATGATTTATATATTATAAATAATAATGAATAAAGTACGCTAACGTTTATTTATCAATGATTTGTCAATTGTTCATTTTTATATTGTATAGGATCAATTTATAGGTATACAAAATGTTCGATTTTTGGGATAAATAACCAAATATCTATGTGAAGATGTATTACAGAAATAATTCTGTTGATGATATAATATAAATAGATCGCAAAAGCATATACGAAGAAGCTCTTTTTTAAACAAATAATCATCCTCTTTTTGTTTAAATGAAAGTTTGTTTACAATTTACACAATTATTCGGTTCTAATATGTCAAAAGTCAGAAGTGCTGGATAAAACAATCTGTGATCTGACCAATTAGGAATCTACAGAATTGCCAACTTAAATTCAAACCACTCCTCTTAGTTTAAAAACAGAGATTATATGAAATTCTATTTTATTTAAATAATTAAATAAATGCGAATTATAAAAAATATTGTGTAAAACTTGTGCCACAATGACTTTCTGTAGTACTTGTGATTTGCACTACTCACCGCTTCGCGGTTCGTTGTGCAAACTTCACTCGTACTACAAAACGAGTCATTGTGACACTTGTTTTACAATTAACTATTTTGGCTCCCTTGTAGTTAGCAGCATTATCGCAGTGTACAGTATGAGGAAGGCCTCTTCGCGAACAAAACCTTTTAAAGGCTACAAGGAAGCATTCTGTTGTCATATCTGACACTAGCTCCAAATGAATACATTTTGTGATAAAACTCACAAAAGACAGACCTATCCTTTTGAGATTACAGAACGTCTCATACGAGATTTCTTCACATTGAAAGTTCCACAGTAGTCTATACCTACTTTGTTAAGAACTCTATCTTGTACAACCCTATCCTGAGGTAAGGAAGCAATTAATTGTTGTTCTCTCTGTGCACGAAACTTGCACACAATTTACACATGTATTTATGATGTTTTTAACCATAATAGTAGCACTTATTAGGTAATACTTTGTGGAGAGACTGGATAATATCAACTTTAAACCAGCATGTGATAGGTAACAATGCTCGTGACAGACAACTAGAATTGTAAAATAACAATTTTTGGGCAAAATTATGGGGTGTTTTTGCGAAAATGGTATGTTAGCATTTTCCAATCTTCCCCCTACTCGTAACAATCCATCACTATCTACAAATGGACACAATTTGTTTAAATTAGATTCGATACCTTTATTGTTTTGAATGCAATCAATTTATTTATTGAAATGTGAAGACTGAACATTCCTTATTACAACTTAGCAAGTCTGTAGTCTAAAAAAAGTAGTATGTTGAGAAGATACGGTCTTCCCTATTGATCTACAATTTTTGAAAAATCGTAACATGTGAGCAACAACACGCTGTAGTTTAAAAATTGAAAAAAATTTCGATATAGGAAGTACCTCGTCAACCAAATTACAATTGACAGTTTTTGAATTGTCAAAATATGTATCCCAATGTGTGTCCATAATTACATTACCATTTTTAAAATGGAATTCAGTTGACGAAAAATATAGGTTTTTTATTTCTGGTGCACCCCGCCACCATATTAGATTAGAGTGCAACTCAGAAGGCATCAAGCACCTTGATAGACAATCGACTGGATTTGAAAACCCGATTACATGAGCCCACTTATATACGGTCTTCCCTATTGATCTACAATTTTTGAAAAATCGTAACATGTAAGCAACAACACGCTGTAGTTTAAAAATTGAAAAAAATTTCGATATAGGAAGTACCTCGTCAACCAAATTACAATTGACAGTTTTTGAATTGTCAAAATATGTATCCCAATGTGTGTCCAAAATTACATTTCCATTTTTAAAATGGAATTCAGTTGACGAAAAATATAAGTTTTTTATTTCTGGTGCACCCCGCCACCATATTAGATTAGAGTGCAACTCCGAAGGCATCAAGCACCTTGATAGACAATCGACTGGATTTTAAAACCCGATTACATGAGCCCACTTATATTTCCTAGTTTTTTGTTGAATTGATACTACTCTTCGTTTTATATAATCGCCTTTTGCAGGTGGGTTTTGAATCCAGCAGAGAGCTATTTGTGAGTCACTGTATAAAAACTTATGTCTACTGTTCCAATTATTTAGTATACCGAAAACTCTATCAAACAATGTAGCTAGAGGCAAACATGCGTTAAGCTCTAATCACTGTACAGTTTGTTTTCATTTTATTGGTGCTAGTCTAGATTTTCTGCACAATAATTTGACATTAACGTTGTCATTAGATACTGATCTTACATAAACACAAGCTCTATAGGAAATTCTAGAAGCATCACAATAACCGATTAAATCAATAGTATTGGCTTCACTCATGAACAAATCACGGTATGCATATGTATTGTTTTCATATCCATTAAGTCACAAAAAATGAATTCCAAGGGAACAAAACCTCATATAGCAAGGGTATGTCCCAGCCTAGTTTTAATTCCCAAACTTTTTGCAGGAATTCCTTAGCTCGTGTAACTATTGGG
The DNA here is from genome assembly GCA_963921935.1 of Galeruca laticollis. NCBI lineage: Eukaryota > Metazoa > Arthropoda > Insecta > Coleoptera > Chrysomelidae > Galeruca > Galeruca laticollis. Next base: position 155,416,972 of record OY998179.1, on the reverse strand, counting down.
CCAGCCAATCCTATCGGATCAAAAAATGAGAACAGTACGCTTTGTCCAATTATCAAATATTTCACCACTAGATATAGTAATTATAAATTGATCTGGTTTTAAATTCAATTGAAGGCTGAGGGCTTTGACATTCAATTCAACATTGTGGATATTAACACTGTCAAATGTTTTTTTACATTCATCAATGTCAGCCAAAACAGTTGGATGACTAGCCGACCATTTATGAAGCTCAAAGCTACATAGAGACATCAGCTTAGTTAGTAAGTTCAAGACAAGTCTCTTTGAGATTGTCTAAGGTGGAGGACCCAAAAAGAAAGTCTTCAACATAGCTATTGTTCAAAATAACAAATGAGGCGAGAGGGTACTCACCGCCATGTCGTAGAGCCAATTCTACCAAGCATCTGGTTGCCAAGAAGATGGAGCTGATAACGCCATAAGTCACTGTATTGAGCTGTAAACATGAAATGGGATCGTTGAGGTTTTCTTTCCACAAAATTAGTTGTAAGTGTGTGAAGGCAGGGTCTATCAATGTCCGCCATAGCTACATACTTGTATGTACGAAATAGTAGGAGGATGTCAAAAAGTTTTTTCTGTATAACAGGACCTGCATATAATAAGTCATTGAGACTCAAATTTAAATCCGTTTTTGCACTGCCGTCGAAGACAACCCGAAGTTTTGTTGTCACACTGTCCTATTTTGTAAAGGCATGATGAGGCAAAAAATACCAAGAGTCTTAAGGCTTTCCCAGCTTAAATAGATAATTTTTTATTCACATGACCTAAGTTCAAGTATTCATTAATAAATTTATTGTATTTATTTTTCAAATTTTCCTTACTAGAACGTTTTGTGCACAAAACGTTAAATCTTTGCAGCGCTATGTGGAATGAGTTTCCTAACCTAACCTCTTCTATAGATATTTTTACAGGAAGGTTAACTTGAAATATATTCTCATTAATTGAGAAAGACTTTTTGAAATATATTCCACAGACATCCGTGTCTATACCTTTTGTTTTCATTTCAGGAATGTGTTAGTCGTCCCAACATTTTTGTAAGAGGGAGTCCCCTTTGTACTCATTTATGACATGCATGACTACATTATTTGTAAAGACTTGTTATGTAAAACGAACATTGTCCTTTTGTATGTCCCCAGATACTATGTATCCATACCTTGTAGCCAATAAAAATAAGTCCCTGGATATAGTTATTTTCACTGGCTGAAACTAGAAACTGTTTTTCGCCAGGAACACTAAATTCGTCATCGGCTCATTTGACTGAGGAAGGAATATTGATACCGCGAAGATCACATTTTGTCTGAGGTAGAAATGAAGTAATGTTGTCTACCACAGAAAACAGTTCATTGCAGCTGAAATTATCGTGTCTCGAGTGTAATGATAAATTGGCAGCTTTAATTATTGACTTTTCAGCTTGACCATTCGCTGTGACATTCACATCATAATTAAATGAAGGAATCTTCAATATATTTAATAAATGTCTCTATGAAAAAAATTTTGTAGCCACTGTCAACCGAACCTCTAGCTATGACATAGGACCCGTCTTGATCCTTGAAGTTAACCTTCATTGTTGGTAACAAAACCATATAATTGTTCAGTTCACTACTACTAGGATTGGAAAAATTGCAAACATTTTTTTTAAAGTGCAATAAAGAGTTATGCTCTTTACTCTTGCATACTGAGCTATTGAAGCGGTATTTACATTTATTAACATGATAATATAAATAGATTTTACACAATTATTTTATGAGCAAAATCAATACGCTGTAGTGATCCCTAAAAAGACATTAAAGACAAAAGGACATTAACTTAGAAATAATATTCAAATTTAGGTTAATATTAATTATAGTATTTAGGGAGCATTGGTCGGCCACGGTCAATGTCAGTTATTGATGGAAGCACGTTCGTGTTTATATACAAGCATGTACGACTTATAGACGGAGGTCAGGCATGTAGAAAATCATATCTATTTTGTATTATATTTCCTATAAATTTAGAGTTAACGAACCAGGATAGAAGAGTTGTTATTAATACTTTGAATAAGACGAGTGGTTTTATATTTGTGTATTTTTAATGTATTAAACGTCATCCCAGTGATTTTTACAGAAGTGATGTTGTTTATTTAATTCCCGTATACAGGTTGGTAGGTAAGTGGTTTTCTCCAAGATATAATGCCTTTATGGTAAGCGTCGAGTATACGAGGGACCCTTACTAAGTAACTACCACATGGCGATCCTGCAAACTAAATGGAAATGGTAATTGTATAATGGAAATGGTAAAATTAATTGTATAATGGTTATCGTCACTACATGGAGATCCTGCGGAACTAATGGTAAAATTAAATGGTGAATCTACATCGATACACACCTGCAAATTTAATGGTTATTGTAAAATGGTTATGGTAAAATAGATAGCGCCGCTACATGGCGAGCATTCGAACACATGGTAATGGTAATGGTAAAATGGTAATGAAAAATTGATAGTAAAATGGTAAATAATAATTAATGGTATAATAATAACAGATGATTATGGTAAATTGTCCCGCAAGTGAAAGGTAAATTATCACTCTGCGAACAAAACATTTTTATGGTACAATTGATGGTATAAGAGTAGAACTATATGGTTTTCTATTTAAATTTGGGACCTTGGAGAAAAGAAACAATGGCAGGATCGTCAACCAAACAAGAGGCAAAAGAAACAGGAATTGTCAACAACACTTTCATGGTACAGCAAGATAATGTTGCGATGCACATCATGGTATTATTATACATTATAACTATAGCTTTCATCTTAAAATTTGTGTGGTCATTATGGAAAACGCACCGAAGAGCGTTGAAAAGGGATATCAACAGAAGCAATGCAATAAAGCAGGCAACAGGAACTCTCACCGTGTAAAAATAATTGTAAGTACATATGCCTTCTATTCTTATGAACGAATCATTTTTTTTTAATGTCAATAACGTGGCAAGATTTTGAAGATAAGTTACGATTAATTGTGGAAGAAGTTAATAAACAGGGAAAAGGGTTTTGTAGAAAGAAACTCCTAAAAATCCTGATATACATATAGAAGTAATTAGTAGCATAGTAGGTCTTTATAATAATTTTACTAAGTTAATAGCCAAAAATTGGAAAAATTTAAGTTCAGTACAACAGGAAACTTGTGAAAATTATTCAAGTAGGATTAGGGATAAAGCTGAAAGGGCATTTCAAGAGTTAAATTGTATTATCAACATACCTACCTCTATATTTGAGGAAATCGACACAGTTGTATTACAAGCAATAAGCAAACAGTTGAAAATGGCGACAAGTATGAACGATTTTTTTAATTTTGCGAGCAAAGTTTTACTGAACGAGTTCAACGGCGAAGCAAGCAAATTAGACTCATTAGATTTATTACAAATAAACGCGACTGGTAATGAGGAAAATGCTATTCTATTAATAAAAACGAGACTAACAGGAAAAGCTAGAAGCTTAATCACAACGGAAAACTCCATTGCAGACATCAAGAGTAAACTTAAAACAGCGATAAGAGGAGACAATCCAAGCCTTCTCTTAGCGAAACTTGGTAAAGTAAAGCAAAATGGAAAGGATGTGACACAGTATGCAACAGAAATAGAGAAACTGGCGGAAAGATTACAGGCAGCATACATATCGGAAGGGATGCCTGAACGGCTAGCTGAAAAATATACGAAAGAAGCAACGATTAAGGCAGTAACTATGAATGCCGCAACGGATGCAAGCAAAACAATAATTGCAGCGGGAAGTTTTGAAACTACACAAGAGGTACTATCAAAATTGGTTTCAGTAGAAGGTATAGTAGGACAACAACAAGTCTTACATATGAAAGATAACAGGAATTTCTTCAGAAAATCAAACTTTGACTTTAGGAATAATCACCGGAGAGGAAACAACAGAGGGTTTTATAACGGTAATCATTCAAGGGGAACATTTCGACAGTACAATCAAGAGAACAACTATGGCAAATACGAAAATTTAAATAAATATAGGAAATACAATAATAATGGAAATTACAATAATCAAGCTAAAAATAACGTAAGAATATATGAAATAGAAAATGAAGAAGCAAGAAAGAATCAGAAACAATTGGGGTTTTGAATAAAAATCCAGCGACGGAAGCAAGAGTTCAGAAACATGTTCAGCATATTATTTAGATTTAACACTTTCTAACTTTATAGAAATTCAGACAAGCTTATCTGATAATATCTACAATTTTATATTAGATACAGGAGCAGAAATTTCTCTAATAAAAATTTCTAAAAATTTTCCACATCATTTGATTGAAACTAGGAGTAAAATAAATATTAAGGGGATAACTGAAGAGTCAGCAAAAACTTTAGGTCAAATATACATAAACCTCTATATCAATAACATAATTTTAAGATCCCCAAAAAGACAATAAAGACAAAAGGACATTAACTTAGAAATAATATTCAAATTTAGGTTAATATTAATTATAGTATTTAGGGAGCATTGGTCGGCCACGGTCAATGTCAGTTATTGATGGAAGCACGTTCGTGTTTATATACAAGCATGTACGACTTATAGACGGAGGTCAGGCATGTAGAAAATCATATCTATTTAATATCATATTTCCTATAAATTTAGAGTTAACGAACCAGGATAGAAGAGTTGTTATTAATACTTTGAATAAGACGAGTGGTTTTATATTTATGTATTTTTAATGTATTAAACGTCATCCCAGTGATTTTTACAGTAGTGATGTTGTTGGTTACTAAGTAACCACCAAAACGCTCTTGTGCACTCAGTGTTTTATATATATGATCTGGTTAGTTACAGAATTTGCAGGTTTTTGTGCTATCACTAACATTGACCAAGTTCACAGCTTTTGCATTAAATTTGGATGACTTACCAGCTGATAATTGTATCTCTTCTCTCTAAATTTTTTTACAAATTTTCTGTTGTAGGTAATTTCGTAGCATCTCGTTCAGAGTGATAAACTCCGGAAGTCAAAGTGTTAAGTTTTCGCAAAAGGATAGGTATATTGACCATATCCCAATGTTGAATTTGCTGCCCCAAGTTATGTAGAGCCCCCAGATATTGCCTTACTAAAGGTACAAAGTGTCTAAGTTCGGATGATGTCCTATTTGAGATTGGATGGTAATCGAATAAGGAATTTACATTATGAGTAATTACTAAGCATTTGTTGTCGTATCTTTAATCTAAAATATCTACAGCTTGCTTATAGGATTCGTTCGTTAATGGTAAACCATCTATTAATGGAAGAGAATCACCTTCAGGATACATTTTAAGATAGAACAGATTTTACACTGATGTTAATGAAGAATCTTGATGAGCAACAGCTTTAAATATGTTCCGGAAAAGTTTGTAGTTAGTAATGTTGCCATCGAATGGTGTAATACCTAGTTGTGAAAGCTTGCTAGTCTTGTCTGGAGTTCCACTGTTGGGCTTCGTTGTTTGACAAATTAGCTTAATGTTCGTCATAATTCTAAAAAACCATTCTTCGGTTTCATCCTTTGAGTCAGATTCTTCATAGTTTATGAAGAATGAGTCAAGACACAACTGTTTGTTATTTGCCAAGCCTTTTTGTAATTCCTCCTTACGGACCTCTATGCCTTCAGTATCTATTAGCACTTGGGTCTTTTGCTCGTTTATGAAGGTTTCCGTACGTGTTAACAGTGACTTAAATAATCCTATTGCCTTTCTAATTGGCCTTGACTCGTCTTCCTTTGGCGGCATCGTAAATTTTATTGAAAATCTCAATGTAAACCGTTTGAGCTTCGCTGAAATATACGCAACAAAACAATACAATCGGCTAGGGATAGGCAAGAATGAAGTAGATGCCGTGATTGAATGGAATAACTCGTTCGGAAAATTTTACTCTTGATCAATATTTTTCATTTACTTAATATTGAGGACGCCTTCCGTTGAAATATTGCTAATTCCGATTTGCCTCTTGCCTTTCATATGTTATCTGACGCACTCCCCGGGCGACACATTAGGCAGACGCACAAAATGGTATGAAATCTGAGGGAACCAACAAAAACTATACTTTTTCCAGGTACCCTGTATGTCGACTCCATCATGGCACCAAATTTTGTGTTGCATAGAACATAAAAAAACTATTAAATTCAATTAAGAATGGATTATTCATTATTTGACGTTTAACTTTTTGTCTTGACCGCTTATATTGCTTGACATTATTATATTTGTCTTAACCACTAGACTCTATCGTCTTATAGAGTGAATCTGATTCTGGATCCACAATAATATCATTTAATAAAGCATGAATTGATTTAATTGTCGAATCTATTTTAATCGTGTCTGTACCAAAGTTGAAATCTAAATCTATATTTTTGGGTCCATTTTGAGATAGTCCATTTGAAATCTTCAAATAAATAGATGAAATGGCACAAAAATAAATAAACAAGGCTTCTTTTCCCAATATAGAATACCTCATGATGATGGAAAAAATATTTTTCATTGCTCAAATTTCCTTGATGTATTTTAATTTGGAAAAGTCCTTGAAACTCCTGCAACTATAAAAGCAAGCGATGGAAAATTACTACTGACAAACAGGTATGACTGGAACTGTAGATCACTAAATTTGAACTCTCAGTTTACAGCGCAATTTTTGCCAATAAATTATATTATCCCATTTCATCAAAACTCTCGTTGTCTTTTCTACATAGAATTCTTGCAAATGGAACCAAAGATAGTAGTACTGCTTATTGCCTATTCTGATATTTTCACATGTATCCATTATAATTTTATGTTTGGAGTCCGGTTCTGGACACAAACGATATCATATCTTCCAGAATAATACGTAGATGCGCCCGTCTGGTGGGCGATAAATTTTCAACATTAAAAAACAGAGGGAAAGTCTATAGTCTATATCCATTCGCAAAAAATAACACTATTAGCACCAATAAAAGAAGCGCATCGTAAACGGGGCTTTATTACAGTTCTAATGATTACCCGGCACAGTTTATTGTCGAGTTTTTCATTCTCGGCTCGTTGTGTGGTCTCAAATTAAAAAAGATGACTGATAAAAGATTTTTTGTATTTTTAAATGTACGAAGGCGAATGCAAACAGCTTTTTTTTCAATAGCCCATTGCCGCATGGAATATTGGAATAATTTGTACGGGGAGTTGACTTCACTTTTGGTAAATGTGGATCGATATTTTAAATTGGTTTTTTTCACATCGAATAAACGAATTGATGAGATCTGGTGTCGCGTGAATAATTCCAAAGTGTGACGGTGGAAGTATATTTGATGTTTATATAATGGCATCACAGTATTTTCATTAAAAAAAAAAACATGAAATACAGAAAAAAAATCGAAAAAGGCCGTGATTCCCTCTATTGCATGAATTAATGTTCCTAAGAAAAAAAAATGTCAAAAATGGGTTTTATTATCTTCAATAAACACAAATAAAACAAAATTATAATTTTTTTTGTTATAAATACAGGGTGGTCCTCAATTAATTGTACATAGAAGTATCTTTGAATCTTGACTTTAAACTATTACGATTTAAACCAACTTGCTTTAATAAAATGTTGCTAATAAGGAATATACAGGATGTTAAAGGTTAAATTTTAGAATTTCATTTTTGCAATAACTTTAACGTTTTTGGATATGTATACATAAATATTTGGAAACAGAGGTTTTTGGGCACGAAAAATTATAATCTGGTACCTACTTCTATGTAATTTGTAGAGGGCGCTACATAGGACACATTTGTGGCATCAATGTGCCCTAAATTTTGTTGCTGTTCAAGTTAGCGGTATTTTTGTAAGAGAATATTAAAGCCACGTTATTTTAATAGAAAAAAGGTATACTTGTTATTAACCTTAAAACTTAACGGTTTACGATATAATCGCATTTTAGGGATTAGCTGCATGATTACTATTGAAAATATTTAGAAAAAAAATTTATTAAAAACTAAGCTAAATAACAATATAACTTCAATTTTGTCACATTGAATGTTCGATATGTTCTCAATTCTCGTCGATGCATTCATCTGTACGTTCCATAAAAGATCGCCTCAATTTAAACATAATCATTGGATTAAAAAAAACCGCTGCTCTATTTATTTCTTCCCAAAATAATAATTATTCATTTCGGAAACTATTAACGTCACGAATGATTTTGACGTCAAAGCATTGGATTTATTTCAATATTATGTCAGTCTTGTAATATTCAGTTTGCATTTTATTGGTTAATTTAAAAAAGCAGAAAATACCGGGGCATAATAATTATTCTAATACTGACATGAGAGATATGGTTGCTATTTACTGTCCGCAAAATTTCAATGGGCGAGAATATTTGAGAAGATATTCAAACAGGCAGCAACCTAATCATCAAAAACTTAAAAATGTATTTAGGAATTTGGGCGAAAGTGGTTCGTTTCGTACTAAGCGTGATAACTTAAGCCGACCAAGGATAATTACGCCTGATAAAGATGATGAAATAATGGATCGCATTGAAGATGATCTCAAGTTAGTACACGACGTTTATCTACTGCTTTAGAAATCAGTAAAACTTCTATTTTAAAAACACTACACCTCGAGAAGTATCACCCATACCATTTTACTTCGGTACAAAATTTATTGCCAGCAGATCTAACGTTAAGATATCAATTTGCAAGTGCTATCCGAAACAGGCAAAATCTTGATCACACTTTCGTCGACAGAATATTATTTACCGACGAAGCTACCTTCAACCGCCGTGATATTTTTAATTTAAGAAACAATTATCCTTGGGCTATTGAAACTTTATTGCCAGCAGATCTAACGTTAAGATATCAATTTGCAAGTGCTATCCGAAACAGGCAAAATCTTGATCCCACTTTCGTCGACAGAATATTATTTACCGACGAAGCTACCTTCAACCGCCGTGATATTTTTAATTTAAGAAACAATTATCCTTGGGCTATTGAAACTTCCCATGGTATACGAGTAAGCCATTTTCAATATAAATTCAATCAACATAAACGTAGGGTGTGGTATCATTGGTAACAATTTCTTAGGACCATACGAGTTACCTCGTAATTTGAACGATGAGAACTAATTTCATTTCTTGCAAAATGATTTCATCAATATATTGGAAGAATTGCCACTGAATATAAGACAACATATGTGGTTCATGCAAGATGGTGCACCGCCGCATTATACGAGAGCAGCCAAAATATATTTAAATAACAAATTTCCTGAACGCTGGATTGGTCGTGGTAGACATTTTCCTTGGCCAGCACGTAGTCCAGACTTGAATCCCACTTAGTGATTATTTTTTTGTAGATAAGGAATGTAGTTGTTTTCTTATCTTATCGTTGAGATGTAACCATTTCATATTTTGTTTTCTCTTTTCTTTTTTTGTTTTCTTATCTTCTCATTGCTCTTACCTTTCCATTTCGATTTCTCGTTTGTTTTCATTATTTTTTTTGAACATGTGAGCACGTCTTCTTCTTTTGCTAATCACCACAATATTGATGATTTGGCTACTTTTCTTCGTAGACTGTTTATGTTTAAAAAAAGTAATTCTTCGAATTTCATTATTAACATTTTTAGTTCTTTGTTCAATTTGAGTATCGCTTAAAAAGCTGGTGGCGTCCAATTTAATATCGATTGTTCACCCCATTCCAGTGATTGCTATGAAAATACATTAACTGGAGTCAAATACCATAACCTGAGGAAGACTCTCAAGCCTAGGGAGAATTTATATTACAAAATGCTCGGAAAACATTGAAATTAAATAATGACGCGATAAGAAACTTGCATTGGCAACACACATATCTAGTAAGTGAAATCGTATAAGTGAGCAAAATATGTCTTTTTCTCACACGTCCAGAAATTAGACACGTAATGAAAAGATGCTCACGTGTGCTAAACATGATTTTTTCCACAATCATGAAATATAATTTTCTTGTACTTTGTCTATTGATGAAAAACTCAAAAATGTGTAACTCTACCAAAATTGGAGCATCCTTATGTACATGGATGAATAATCATTTTAAATTTTTTTCTTGGAGTGTTAATCTTAATGGTATATTAGTAATTTATATTTCAGTATCTAGATAATTTAATTTTAGTTCAATTATATTGTAGGTAATACCATGAAAGTATTGTGCTCAAAGTATGCAGCCAGTTATACGCTTGTATATTTATTTCTTCTCCTTCTTTCTTTCATTGATGACCTCAGTTGCCAGGTATATTCGGCCTTGTATTTATTTCGCTTACTTGTAATGATAGTTATTCACTTTGCTTACTTGTGTAGAAGGTTATTTAGTTGGCTCACTTTTGATTCAATATGCAACTTTGCTCACAATTTCATTTGAATGATAATAAATTTTGCTCACGATTGTGGAAAAAAATATTTTTCTTTCCTGTTTTTGGTAAGCAATTGTATGCGGTATAAACGCAACATTGAATCCAGTGTATCAACACCCCCCATTCATTTGTTATCAATATAGAAATATTCTTCGAGACACTTTTAACTTTTTAAAAAAATATTTATTTGAATTTTATTCACAAACAACTTAGAAATACAAAAGTAACTTGACAAAAATGATAACTGTTAATAATAAATGAAATGAATAATTGAACTAGATTAAAATAATTGAATGAATGAATTTTCGTAGTCATCAACCGATATTTAATACATCGGTGTTATGAAATTGATGATCGCGTTGCTTGGTTGGAGTTCGCTGACCATGGGACAGGGTCGGAGTCCATTCACATTTCTCCTCCCTGCTTTGGTCCAAACTTCGTCCTCGAAGTCTCTGAGAACAGCTCTTGAAGAATCTGGATTTGAGTTGGTTGTAGCTTGGGCCCATATAAGAATTTGGAGATTCTCTTCCTTTTCTTCACAGCAACTGTTATAAAGATGCCTAAAACAGTTGGAATTATTATAAGGGAAACAATGCTAAGCCCTGCGGAAAATTGTGGCAGAAGATGTATCGGTTCGATAGGTTGAAGTTGACCGTGCGTCTCTGGAATCTGGAGTTTTTCTATCTTGATTTCGTGCTTCGGGTACAGTTTGATTGGGACTACTTGCGGCACTGGGAGTTCTTGGACAGTTTTTCTGTTGTACTGTATTCCTTCTATGACAATCGGCTCATTTGTCATTAAGATGCTACTTCTGCTAATTTCTTCATTTTGAATTTCTATTGGGTGAACTATTCCCAATAAAATTACTTTCCTGGTTTCTTGACAAAAATTCTCCGTTGAGATTGATTTGGTACAATTTTCTACATTTGGAATTTGACACTGAGATTTTACAGGTTTTGTGCAGATAATTTGTTCGGCTAGGTTGGTGCAGGCTTCATACCATTTACCATTTGCGAAGTAATGCGCAGGTGGCAGAATCATTATGTGATCATTATTAGGAATGGGGTAGATTCTAAATGTGGGATAAGCCTCTGGATAAAGGATAGGGATTTTTAATATTATGAGCATTGTCTTGGTGGTAACACAAACTAAAGATTTTGATGATTCAATGAGTTGGTAAGGATGTTCGTCACTGACTAAAAGGGCGTTTCGAGAATATATTTCTAACAATGTTTGTTTTAATGTTTCCAGTTCGTCTAAAGTAAAGAGCTCAATATTTGAAAGATTTAGTTGGGATAAGGTTATGGTTCTAATTAGTTTTAAAAGGAATTCATTTACAATTTGGAGATTGAGAATTTCGTTATGAAGAGCAACGTATCCATTAAAATCGGATGATAACTTATTTACCGCAGCAATAATTACGTTACTATTATTGTTTATTAAATTTAAAAGGTTATTAAATCTCGTATCAATAGAATGACCAAAAGAGATTTCATTGTTAAGTTGAGTTATAATTTCATTTTCTTTAAGTTCTATTGCAGTAATGTGTGATTTTAATAATTCTAAGTCGTAATCGTCGGGATTTCCAGTTATGTACTTAATTGTTGTACCTAGAAAGTTAAACAATCCTCTTTTATGCTTACGAGTTATTTTATAAAGATTGTCTTTTGCTTCATTTAGGAGGTGATTGTATTGAAATTTCAAAGAAGCTAAGGGTCCGTTTTCTAAGGGTGAATCGAAAAGGTCATTGGGGTTTATTTCTAAAGTGTTAGCTAATTTCTCTAAATTAATATGTAAAATATGTCTATGATAATGGTTAATTTCATTCGATTTGCCAAGTTCTTCTGCATAATAACCGTTATTGGGGATTTCCTGTATCTTGATAAGATGTCCCAGGGATAGGGTCGTCCTGCAAAGAAGGTATTTCTAAAATATCCCTTTTTTTACTTTACGAAGTCTTTTAGCAAATTTTTAGTGTGTACTTGTTGTGTTTTGTTCATTCGTTTTACCGATAATTTTTGTTTTATTTTGTTTTTTCGGATGTAGTCTAGAATAAGGGGAGCTCAATTTAGGTCGATGTTTTTTTCTGGTTACGTAGAGAGAGGAAGAGGGATCGATTACAGGGATTGATTCGGCTTTTTCATTTTGTTTATCTAAAATCTTCTGACGTTTTTCTTTTTGTTTATTATATAGGTCAGTTATAAAGGGTTGCAGTTCGTCTTTATATCTTTGATTGTATGTTTCGTATAATGGGAGATCAAAATCAAAATGTATTTCTTCGGCATAAGGGCCGTAGAGAATTGAAAAAGGTGAGAAGTTAGTAGCACTATGAATGGACTGATTATAAATTAAAATGGCATGTGTGAAGGTATCGTCTAAGGGGTCTTCTGGATTTTGTTCTCGTAATGTTCTAAGTTTTTCTATTAGGGTAGAATGGAACCGTTCAACAGGTGAATTAGAAGATGAGTTATTGACTGTTGTGAAATGAATTTCAATTTTATGAAGTTTCATAAATTCTTTAATTACAGCAGAATTAAATTCAGTTCCATTGTCACAAACAATTTTTTTCGGATAATTATGATGAGAGAAATAGTGTCTTAATTTGCTTAGAATTGAAACAGAAGTTTTATCAGAAATTTCATAGCATTGGGCATATTTGCTGAATGAGTCGACAATTGTTAAGTAGTAATTTTTGTTACAGTGGAACAGATCAATATGGATTATATCAAAAGGTTTTTGTCCTAATAATGGACCTAATTGAGGTAATTTATACGGGTGCCGTTCATATTTATTTTTTAAACAAATTTCACATTGGTTAATGGAATTTGAAATTGTAGTTTGCATGGAGGGCCAATAAAATTGATTTTTCAAGTGTTTATAGGTTTCAACTATGCCGTTATGATTTTCGTTATGATACTGTTTTACACACTCTATTTGTCTTTGTTCTTCTTCTATGTCCTGTAGTAATTTATTACAAAAAACGGCCTTAACTGTCGTGTCAAAAGTTTTCTTAAAGTATTCACAAATAAAAGGTCGAAATTCATGTGGTACGTGTAATGCAAATTTTTCATTAGGTCTAAATATGTTTTTAAGAGCATCAGATATTTCCATTCTCCAATCATCAGTGACAGTTACGGTATGTCTATGTTTATTAAAACATTTTTTATAAATAATGTCATATTCGCTGGAGTTAGGAACAATAAGAATTTGATTGGTAGCAGAATTGATAGGATCTTCAGATATAGGGATTCCGGAAATCGGATTTTCGATTGCAGTGTGATTAGTATCATCGCTAAGAGACTGGTTTTTCTCGAAATCTTCAAGAAATTCGTGTAAGTCAAAATTGTCTGGAGGTTGAACACATATAGAAGAAGATGAAAGTACATTGACCTGTACTCTAGAAAGACAGTCGGCAACTTGATTTTCTTTGCCTTTCCGGCATTTTACGTCAAAATTATAGTCTCCAAGTTTCAGTCGCCATCGGGCTAATCGGGATGTGGGGTCTTTAATTTTGCAAATCCATACAAGGGGATTGTGGTCACTTTCGACTGTGAATTTTTGACCATACAAGTACTGACGGAAATGTTTACGGGAATCTAATATTGCCAAAAGTTCTCTTTCGATAGTTGAATAATTTTGTTCGGCTGAGTTCAAAGTTCGGGAGTAGTAAGAGATTGGATGATTATTTTGTGATAATACAGAGCCTATGGCTATATTGGAAGCATCAGTTGTCAAAACAAAAGGTTTTGAAAAGTCGGGATATTGGAGAACTGGGGCATTGCATAAGAGTTGTTTGCACTTCTCAAAGCACTCTTTATAATTGGCGTTTGTTGGGTCTATGACAGCTCCTTTGCGGGTAGATCGAGAAAAGGGGGATGTTATTCTTGCAAAATTTGGAATAAACCTTCTATAATATCCAATAAGTGCTAAGAAGGATCTCACTTCTTTGACCGTTTTTGGTATTGGAAAATTCTTAATAGCCTCTATTTTGCTAGGATTGGGCTTAATGCCTTCGGGAGTTACGATATGACCAAGAAAAGCGACTTCTTTTGTCAGAAATTCAGATTTGTCTAATTGGATTTTTAAGTTAGCTTTCCGAAATGTTTCAAAAATTGCGGCAATGTGAACTAAATGATCTTGAAGAGACTTAGAAAAAATAATGACATCGTCCATATAGACGAAACAACATTTGTGGATAAAGGGTCTAAGGATATTATCCATTAATTTTTCGAGAGTAGAGGGTCCATTTTTAAGACCAAATGGCATTCGCAGAAACTCATAGTGGCCGTGGGGTACGGAAAAAGCTGTTTTCTCAATTAAATTTGGATGAACTCCAATTTGATGGAAACCTTGAGCTAGATCAAGAGTAGTAAAATACATGGCTTTTCCTAGGTTATCTAGTATGTCTTCGATATTTGGGAGGTTATATTTATCTTCGACAGTGTTCTCATTTAATTTACGATAATCAATAACCTTACAGAATTTTTTCTTGCCAGAAGCGTCTGGTTTTTTCGATACAGCCAGACAGGAGCGGAATAAGGATATATTGAGGGCCTAATAATTTTTTTATCGAGTAATTGATTAACCTGTCTAGTAATTTCCTCCTGCATCGCTTTCGGATGTCGGAAACCTTTAACGTTAATAGGATTTTCATCTTTTGTTCGTATTTCGTGTTTAATGGCAGAAGTAAAAGTTAAGTCAGAGTTATCGTCATAGAAAATATCTTTGTATTTATTACAGAGTTTTAAAATTTTTTCTCTTTCTTCATGGTTTAGGTGTTGAGTGCGGATTATCGATGGGTCAAAATTACTTGGACCATTAGATATTTCGTATTTATTTAAATTTTCGACATGAATTGGTTCTAATGACAAAGGACTTGGTAAACAAATATCATTAATGTAACCGTTTTTGGCAGTATGAATTGATTCAGGAATTTTAATATTATTTATTGTAATTTCGGGAAGGATGATGTCGCCGTTGAGAATGTCAAGAGGAATTTTATTGTATAAGGTATCAAAAGGAATAGTAATATTAAGACGTTTTAATGGTAGTAATTTATTTTGGTAATCTATTAAAGCATGTAAACGTTCTAAGTCATAATTCCCTAATAATATGTCAAAGTCTTTACTCCAGTCGGCAATTCTAGCGTCAATAGGTTCTAAAATTTTAAATTCTTTAAGTAATGGTGTTTTGATATTCGAGTTATATTTTCGTGTAATTTTCATGGACGTCAGAGTAAATGGTTTATTATAAACATGATTTGAGTTGAAGAATGTGGAAGCTTTAGGAGAAATGATAGTATCGGATCCTCCTGTACCTATTAAAACTTTTAGTTTAGAAGTTGGCATAATGAAGTATGGTAGTTGCGGATCGTTGCGAATATTATTAAGGTTTATTGAAATGGCATTTCGTAAGTGGCCTCTTGAAAATTTTCGTCTTGACCGTCTGCGTTAGTTTCAAAATTTTCGTTAGTATCGTCAATGTTAAAGGTATCATGAGAATTTTCGAAATTTTCATTTTGGTCGGTATTTACATTAAAATTCAAAGTTCTTCTTGTCGAAGTGCTCATAGGTTGGTTTCTGGTAGAAATTGTTTGTACACCACTCATTGGTCTTGGAATATTTTGTGGAGTTTGATAATTTCTTTGGAATTGCGGTGTATGAAGATTTGAGTTATTTCCGAAAGAATAAGACGGTTTATTAAATGATTGATTATTTCCAGGAGTGTTATTAGACTGGGTTCTGTTAAAATTATGACTATTTCTAGGAGGGTTATTATTATGAAATCTATTTATTGGAGAAATCGCGGAATTCGGATGGAAGTTATTCCGAGAAGAAAATGTAGTATTCGGGCTAGTACGGTTCTGCGTAAAAGATTGATTGGATTTATTATAATTGGGATTAAAAGAATTTTGTTTGGGTTTATGAAGAGAAGGTGACTTTTTATTTTGTTGGCTCCTTAAGAAGTTCATATATAATTGTTGATTCTTATGATTATCATAAGAGATACATTTTTGAAGAGCTTCGTCAAGAGAATTTATTTGGAAATGTGATAAATATTCACAATAGGGTTCGTTAATACCAGTGCAAAAAGTTATTAAAGCAATATTTTTGAAGTACGGGGTTTTGAAATTTACAGTTTCCACATTATCATTTAAAACTATATGTTGAAGCACATCATTAAGATTATTTGAAATTCTTTGATGATATTGATCATACGTTTCGTTATCGTACTGTACTGTAGTAGATAATTGTGTTGACAAAATATCTTCGGAGCGTCGATCTCCGTATTTAGCTAGTAAAGATGGACGTACATCTGTCCAAAGCGTTAAATTTGAGTAATTTAAAAAATCCCTAGGTTCACCTTTTATACGAGAAATAATGTTTGCGTTTAATATAAACTCTTGAGGTTGAGTAAGATTTTGTGTTCTAAGAAACGTAATTAAGTTATCTACTGATTTTATAAAAGTCGAGAGATTATCTCCCGTATTAAATTCAGGAAGGGTGGCACAAAGACTAGAAATATCGTTATTTTGTACAGACATATTTAAGCTATTAATGTTTCGAGTTTCTGAAATTTGATTTTTAGAAGATCGAGAACTATTATCCGTATTAGGACTATCTAATGGATTTATTGAAAGATTTGACAGCAATAAATGTAAGTTACTTTCAGAAATATCACTAAAAGTGCTCATAAAGGAGAAAAGGAACGTTGTACTTACAAGAGGATGATCACTGGAGATGTCTTCTGCATACTACGTTGTTTTCACCTCGGTTCGTTGGATTTTCTCGTCTAACAACTAAAGTTGACCAGGAAACTTGAGTTTCTGTACGAAGTCTATCCTGTTCGCAGCGCCAGAAATATTCTTCGAGACACTTTTAACTTTTTAAAAAAATATTTATTCGAATTTTATTTACAAACAACTTAGAAATACAAAAGTAACTTGACAAAAATAATAACTGTTATTAATAAATGAAATGAATAATTGAACTAGATTAAAATAATTGAATGAATGAATTTTCGTAGTCATCAACCGATATTTAATACATCGGTGTTATGAAATTGATGATCGCGTTGCTTGGTTGGAGTTCGCTGACCATGGGACAGGGTCGGAGTCCATTCACATTTCTATATCTATGCAGTTGGTGCAAGATATATATCTATACTCACGGTCCTTATAAAAACCGCTGTTTTTGTATTTCAGGAGAACTTTCCACATAAGTCGAAAGCATAGTTACAAGTATATTACTGTCAAACCAGTATATGCAACCAAGTGCTACCCCATACACTATTGCTACTTATTCAGCCATGCTACTAGGAGCACAATTCTCCCGTTCCTTTCCAAAAAGCATTGCTGAATCAATTACGCGGTTTGTTTTTGCTGTTGCCAAGGAAAGTACAACAAACCTGGAAAGGCACACTTGGAGGTCTACACTGTTGAACCATTTGTCAAAAAAATGTATAATTTTTATGACGTGGCACTGCAGCAGTAAGTTTGGTTACTATATTCCCACTAGGACCAAGATCTGTTGCAATATCAGGGATGATACTAATGTGTTCACTGGCAAAAATGTCGAAGTCATAACTAAAACCAAAAGTATAAAATATGAATATCCCTTTTATGGCTTCTTCGGACTGTATTGTTTTAGTGTATGTCTAGCTTTGGTAGGTATGATCTGCTTATCCACTGCAATATATTCTTCCTTTGGTATAAGGAGCAATTTCTTCCATATAGCTTCCATGAGAGGTCGAATTTGAATAATTTATCTTGCCCGGATAAACCATGACTTATAAACTTTGTATTGTCATCAAAATGTAAAGATATTTTTATTTCCTCCCACCTATTGCAAGTCATTGTCTCAAAAACTTGTGGCTGCCCTAAATTTGAATATTGCCCAATATAACCTAGTTGGATGTAATTTAACCAACAAAATGGTAGCAACTGGAGAGCAGTAAGCAATAAATCAGTGTCAGATCTTGCCGCTGCATTTTCCGCTGTTTCCAGCAAGTGATGCCAGCACTTTAAGGATCTCACTGTAATGGGTCTTCATGACAGCTACGGCTTCATATCTAAAAACTCCATCGTGTTTCAATTAGACGCTTGACTCTTTGACCTGTAACATCGGGAAGAGATTTCCAGCGGTGGGTAAAAGATGAAAAGTAATTGAAAATTATCTCTGCGTGTACACCTACCACATTTAATGAATGATTAGTGCATGCAACAAACTGGACATTTTGATTAATTGCATTGATACCCATTTGTACATTATGACATGACAGTTGCTTTATCATATACCTGTCAACGGTAATTTTAAATATCGAGTCAATCGCTTTCAATTATGTCCAAAATAATTTTAGTTTGGAGCTTGGCCTTTGATAGTAGGTTAAACCGTGAAGAGCACATCAAGAAAATAAGAAAGAATTGTATGGTGTGAATAAATATTTGAAAAAAAATAGCTCACTATTAATATGGTCCAGCTAAAAGAGTTCTGTAACAGGTGTACAAATTCTTCGTTCATTCCAAACCAGACTATGGTAGCTTTATATACATGTCAGCAAACAAATCTTATTCAAAAACTCTTAATTCTGTTCACTAAACAGCTCAAAGCATTTGTCTTGGAGCTTTCAGATCCAGTCCTGCTGAAAGTATCTACTGCGAATCCAACGAACCTCTTCTAAGGATGAGAAAGCAACTACTTCTCATCTCATAATTTACAAAAGTTTCAGCCTAATAATCCAGTATATCCTCTAATAAATCGTTCATCCAATACTAGTAATGTTAGCACTAAACTTAAACTACTTCCAGAAATCCTGTCAACACTCATAACCGATTTCAACCAATATGATACATTTCCCATTGCTATATCATACTGTCCTAAATAGAAGAGCTATATGCAATCCTTCAACCAATATTATTTATCGCCTGACGACAAACAATCAGCTATATGCACAGACTCTCTTGCATTAATAAACTCCCATTAAACAAATCGTACCGTACATCCTATTGCCCAAGATATTCCTGACTCTACTGGTCGTCTTACGAGCTCTGGTGTTAGCGTTATAGTTATCCAATGGGCCTCATATAATCTAAACATTTCGTTATTGTTCAGTTCTTGTAGTTAATAATTGTACCATGTGTCATTGATCTCAGTTGGTGAGAGACGTTAATATAAATAAAAATAATTCAATCAAAAAATTACAACATAAGATTTATTGAAATAAACTAATAATAAACATATGAAAATATGATTTTTCACTCATCAGAATTTATTGGTTCTTCATCTTTAGCAACTATTTATCAAAACTTGAATACTCTGCTCTTCTTTTGGATTATTCTGAATTATGTGTGAATAGTGAAACAACTATATTCTATAAATAAAAATTATGAGAAAAAAATAATTAAATTTCACTTTCTATATAATTTTGTCGGATTAATAAATAAATAATTAAGAAGAATGGAGGCAGGTGACACTATTACAGAACGAAACAGGGATAAGGAAAAAAATTATAGACCAAATTAAGAAACTGGTGGCCAAAAAGGCAGTAAAGGGAAATGAGAATAAGGAGAAGAAGAAGTAGTTATTTAATATACAAGGGAAAGAAGTATTAGATTTTAGTTCAAGGCTATGTTGTCTCCCGACGCGAAGCGGAGGGAGACAAAAATCCAAGAGCTAAAATCTAAAATTTTTCCCATGTATAGTACACTATTTTTTTATGTGACAGGAAAAACGACGATTTGATAGTGAAAGAACATATTATTACAATATATTAAAGTCAGAATGTTATCGATATGAAATTTGAATTTTTAAACTAGTAAGCTGTTGTAGTTATAGCGACAATTAGACCTGCGTTGCTAAGGAAAACTTCAAAGTAATCAAATATATGTCAATTCAATTCTGTGATTTGATTCAAAAATTGCGAACTCAGTGATTGTCAGCTAAATCGCGGAAAATTTACGAAACCGCGTATTCAAGATTTAAGTAATGGAAAATGAAAAAGACATGCATTTCTTTCTCGGAGACAGTGTTATTGGGTTATTTTTTGGAACTGGCACAACAACAAAAGCCATCAACAGTGTTGTCGAATTATTCAATGATTAAAAGTATGTTACGATCCAATAATAATGTAGACATTTCAAACTAATTACATTTCTGAAACAAAATGGGAAAGGTTACAAGCCCAAGAATGCTGCGATTTTTACGAGTTCACAGATTAGTGATTTTTTAGGCTTATTTCAGAATGAAATGAGGAGGGAGTAGCATGACGCGACTTCCGAAAAATTTCAATGCAGTTTTTCGTTTTGGTGTTCGTAGATGCCAAAATCACCCTCCGTTCCAAAGGTTATATATATATATATATATATATATATATATATATATATATGTGTGTGTGTGTATATATATATGTATACATATATAGATATATATATATATATATATATATATATATATATATATATATATATATTATTATGTTGTTAATTTAAACTCAATTTTGCAATTTGTCAATTTTTCAATGTTTCAATTTTTCACTTGTTCACTTTTTCAATTTTTTGATTTCCTATTGCATTTTAATTCAATGTTGAGGCATTGATTTTAGCTTTAACTTAAATCGGAGGTGATAACTATGTATCCTGTTTTCTTTGATTTCTTATAATTCTAACATGCAACCTTGAAAAAGAAAGAAATAGTCTTTCGAAAGCGCTCGGTTTTATATAACAAGAATATCTAATATTTTTTAGGCTGCAATCCCCGTGATATTTTCAATTTTGTTTGTTAATAGTTCAGCCGTGATTACTTGTCTCTGTATATATATATATATATATATATATATATATATATATATATATATATATATATATATATATATATAATTTTAATCTTTCAATCGTTTTCAATTTACGGTTGCTCCAAATTAGAGAGCGAAACGTCAAATTAAAAAATATAAATTAATACCGAATTTAGAATTAACCTGATGCCCAAGAAAAATGAGAAAATTAAATACAAGGTTAACGAAACAATATGGCAGAACAGTTGTAGCAGCAATGAAAACGAAAGCCAGATGATATCAGAAGCTCGCTTGTCAACGAAATCGGAGGATATTCCTATTGCGATGCAAGGACAACAACATCCAACCGAAGTTTTCAAATTTTAACGTGTCTCACATAAATGTAACAGGTACGTGCCTTAGAAACAAATTCAACCATATTATAAATAACACTAAATTATAAATTCAAGTATTTCTGATACAATACAAAACATAAAACTTTTGAATTCTTTAATTACAAATGAAACTGATAAAATAATTAATATTATTTCTGAGAATATCCTTGAACAATTTTTAAAATTGGAGGAAGATAAATATGAAAAACAGTTCAATAGAATTAAAGAAAAAAATAAAAAAAAATTAATAAATTAATTTCACAAACCACATGCCAATATTTTAAAATTAACACAACAAAATGGATTAAAAAACTATTAGATAATCAATCAATTAGTGCAACGGAAGATGAACAATTACAAACACATAATGCCATTCCACCAAGAATTTACGGTTTACCTAAACTACATAAACCTGACTTACCATTACGGCCAATAGTTTCTTATGTTCAATCCCCTTTTTACAAACTGTCTAAATATTTATCAAACTGTCTCTCACAAATAATCAACAAGAATGAATTCTTCATAAAATATTCGTTTACACTTAAACATTTTTTAGACACTGTTGAAATACCAAACAATCATAGCATTATTTCTCTAGACGTAGCCTCAATGCATACCAACATTCCTAACGAACTAATAACCCATATATTAAGACATAAATGGAGATTATTAAAAGAACACACGACTCTCACATTTGAAGAATTCATAGAAGGAATAATGCTTATCCAAAACAATAATTTTTTTCAATATAAAAAAGATTTTTTTGAACAACTCAATGGGTGCACAATGCGTTCACCAGTTTCATCAACCCTCGCACAAATTGTAATGGAATACCTTGAAGAAAATGTGCTTAACCAAATAAATTTCAATATATTATTTTTTAAAAGATACGTTGATGATTGCTTAGCTGCCGTTCCATCCAATGAAATGAATCATATATTGACTGCTTTCAATAATTTTCATTCAAAGCCTCAATTTACAATAGAAACAGAACAAAACAATACCTTCAATTTTCTGGACATAACACTAATTAAAACTAGAGAAAATAAAATAAAACATTTTATCAAAGAAACATCAGGTCGCTACTTGAATTACCACTCCCACCATACTAATTCCCAAAAACACAGCGTAATCATAGGATCAGTAGATAGAGCCATCACACTCACATCACCTGAATATCGTCCAAAATTTTTATATCAAACAAAAACAATATTACAAAACAATCACTATCCATCCAAACCTATTGACAGAATTATTAAAGAACGCACACATAAATATTACAATAGTCAAATCCAATCAACACAAACCAATACACTATTCCCTCTCACATACATCGCAATGTCATACACATATCAACTATCAGAAAAACTAAATTATATTTTATCTAAACATAACATAAAAGTTTGTCATAGGGCACAAAATACTCTATCACAATTGTTCTCCAAATTAAAAAGTGAAATAAATGTTTCAAAAAAATCTAACGTCATATATTCTATACCATGTTTAGACTGCTCCAAAAAATATATAGGTATGACAACCCAACATCTGGAAAATAGACTTAATGGTCATAAATATACAAAGAACGCTTCCACTGCGCTTCATAAACATGAGAAAAATAAAAAACATAAATTTGACTTTAATAATACTGAAATGATAAACCAAGATTCCAATAACCAAAAACTAACAATAAAAGAAATGATACATATAAAAAAAGAGAACAATTTAGTAAACTATAAACAAGCTATCAAAAATATAAAAATTATATATATATATATATATATATATATATATATATATATATATATATATATATATATATATATATAATAAAAGTATTATTTTTCTTCAACCTTCTTAAATCATTTATTTTTTCAATTTCTTGGGTGTCGAGTTGTGTAATTAACTAAATCATTTTATTGTTAGTGACGTTTTGTTCCTGGGTTAGGAACTTTCTCAAAGTTTATTATTGACTGAATCAAGTTTCATCGTTTACAGTTTAAAATTAAAAAAAACACATATACAATAGGTAAAAAACATTCATAAAACAGACATTTAAAACAAGTACCATCGATACAAATTCTACGACATTATACAGGGGGAGTACGGAAAGACTTCAGATATATTATTTTATTAAATTATGATAAATCTGACTTAAGTTTTTTACATCTTCCTTATCGTTGACTGTATTTTCTTCCTTTTTAATGTGCATGGTTAACTTTTTGTAGTTTGAATCTTGAGCTAGAATTTTGGTGTTTTTAAAATCAAACTCATGGTTTTCATTGCTTTCATGTTTGTGGAGAGCCGTGGAAGCATTTTTGGTATATTTATGGCCATTTAATCTATTTTCCAAAGTCTGTGTGGCCATTCCTATGTATTTTTTTGGACAGTTTAGGCAGGGTATAGAATATATAACGTTTGACCTTTCTGTGGTTTTTATTTCACTTTTTTAATTAGTGAATAATGGTGATAGGGTGTTTTGAGCTTTGTGACATATAGAGATACCATGTTTAGAAAATATGTGAAATAGTTTTTCAGAAAGCTGCTCTGTATATGGCATTGCTACATATTTATTATTGTTTGACACGTTGTTTTTAGAGTATTTCTTTGATGGGTTGTTATATATTTTATAGACTCCTTGTTTGCAAATACGGTTTATGGTATGTATTGGATAGTGATTGCTTATTAAAGTCGTTCTAACTTGTTTTATAACATCTGGTCTGTCTTCTGGAGAAGTTAATTTAATGTCTCTGTCAACTAATCCAGTAATTATATATATATATATATATATATATATATAAGATGTACGAATAGTGCGTGACATATGAACAATAAGCATCGAATAGATTAGTGGGTATTGCACGCAAATAGAAGAAGGGGCTACTGAAAAGAGTGGTAACCGCAGACATGCATGTTTCTGGCTCATTAGCCGTCATCGGTACGGTACAACCAAGAAAAGATGTGAAATATGGGAGCAAAGGTGTGGAATGAAACATGAGAAAATTTAACAGAATTCAGCAGGATAGTCAAACACAACATTTGTGTCAGTAATATTAGAAGATCTCGAATATTCGAGACAACAACCAACATAGACACGGAGGTGCATATAACACTCCCGTCTGAAACTTCCGACCCAGATAAATGAAATAATAACAAGATGTACGAATAGTGCGTGACATATGAACAATAAGCATCGAATAGATTAGTGGGTATTGCACGCAAATAGAAGAAGGGGCTACTGAAAACAGTGGTAACCGCAGACATGCATGTTTCTGGCTCATTAGCCGTCATCGGTACGGTACAACCAAGAAAAGATGTGAAACATGGGAGCAAAGGTGTTGAATGAAACATGAGAATATATAACAGAATTCAGCAGGATAGTCAAACACAACATTTGTGTCAGTAATATTAGAAACATGCATGTCTGCGGTTACCACTCTTTTCAGTAGCCCCTTCTTCTATTTGCGTGCAATACCCACTAATCTATTCGATGCTTATATATATATATATATATATATATATATATATATATATATATATATATATATATATATATATTGTCGTGGGTAACAATTTATAAGTCTGATAAATATAATGTTACTATTTTTAACTTGTGATCTGTGAGATATTTTAAATTTCCCGCTGGACGCCAGTCTTTGTCCTTGTGACAACAATAAATGTATCAAGCAACAAAGACAATATTCATTTAATTATTGTTAAAAATTACTTACCTTATTATAATTAAAAAAGAATAAAGAAAACCCAATTACAACAATCTTAAAATCTCATTTGGGTCGTGCTTCAGTTTTGTCACCCTGTAGCATGAGTTATTTGTAAAGATTTAACCTTTACCGTATTTTGTAATCAGCTATTCAGTTGTGTTTATTGAGACAAGTTATTTAAAAAGAAGAAGAAGTCGTTTGGTGTTATAGAAATTATTTATTGAATATTATATGATTTTATACGCTGTTGGAATATAGGAAAAAGGACAAAGAATATGTAGTTGTGTTTATAAAAGTTGTTCAACAAATTTACGTGATATGTGTCACCTACGCAAATTGAATTTGATGTGTGACTTTATTTCTGAACATCAGGTAAGTAAGTACATTAGATATTGTAGTGTGAATTTGTTTCAAAATATTTCAGAATATTAAACCAAAACCAACTTATGAGTGTTAAATAAACGTGGATCTTGAAATTCGTGTTGTGTTTCCGAACTTTTTCTAAGGTTATGTAGGTTAATAATTTTAGTAAATTGTAAGATAAAAGTTTGCAGCAAAACGTATTTCAAGCTCAGATTATGCGTACTAACTAATAATCTAAATTAATTTACTAATTTAATAATTGTCTTGCAATTAAAGTTATGAAAATATTAATTCGAACCTAGGTATGTAATTCAAAGTCTTTTCTGTTCTAATTTCACACAATTTCTTGAAGAAAAGTTTTAAAAATCTAGCTAAATTCACTTAAATGTTCATTTATATATCATGTTGCCAAGATAACGGAATTGTATGTACATATGTGCGAATATTTTGCAAAATATTATAAATAGTTTATACCTGGTGATCTTATATAGGTGTTTCTTCCAGGTATACCTTCTGTCGTCGAATATCGGGATTCAGCTACTGGCTACCATTTTATTATGTTGGTTGAGTTTTGAACTCATAAACTTTTATATGATGAGTGAAGTATAACTAAACGTAATCAATTTTCTCTATTTCGAGACTCTACATTCAAAAATCTGCTACCACTCCAAAAAAAATATGGCTGCTCTCCTCTTTGCAAAAAACATCACTGTCGCCTAGCAACAATGTAGTTTTTTTTTTCTATGTTCATCCTATAAGGCTAAAAAGACTACTCTGGACTACTTGGAGTAATTCCTGTTCCTCTTTATAAGTAAGTTAAGGTTCTTTTTGGTTTGACATCTGTCAAATTCTTAAAATACTCATAAGTTTTCTATAGTATTTTAGATTTTGATTGGTAAAGTTCACTTTAAAATATCATTATTATGTTCAGAAATTGACAATAATCATTTTATCATTACTTGCACCCCTTAAAGCTAGTTAAAAACAATATGATCTAATAAATATATCACTCATATTCTGGTTTTAATTGTATATTTTTCATTTCTTGCAACTAGAAATATCTTAAACGATTCATTTGAATTTTAACTTCTTATAATGACTAGATTTGGTTATGATTTGAAAATTTATTGTTTAGTTTTTTGCCTCTTACAAATAAACGATAAGACTTTCATATCAAATAACTTCTTCTGCCAAATAAATTGTCACATGCTACTATTACAGCCTTATATTACATTATAACATACCCCAAATTTTTTTGTAAACATCTCCCTTGAGATCCAACTCATACTCATAAAATTCATTCCTATCCACTACTTGTGTATCCAATCCATTATTATCATCATCAACTTTTTCATTAAAATACTCAACATTAAAATTTTCTTCATCATATCTTCCATTTTTCCCAGATGCTTTCTCCTCATAATCTTCTCTCCTTTCATTTTTCTTCATTTTAATATTCAAAATCTTCTTTATCTCTTCTTGTTCATTTAACTCTACACTTATACCCTTCAAAGTTACTCTCCTATTTTCATAATTGATGTGTCCATTATTTTTATATAATTCATCTGAGCCCAATAAAATATCGAATTCCATGTTATTTACAATTATTAACTGTACTTCAACATCAGTACTATCCAATTTTAATTGAAGTATTATTGATCTGTTTACTTCACTTAATTTCTTTAAGTTTAAACCTATTAAATTTACTTTAGGAACTCTAATCACGTGCTCTTGCAAATTCAATTTATTTATAATATTTTCATTTATCAAAGATGTCTCTGAACCACTATCTATCAAAATGTTTACATCTGTATCTTTAATTTTACCATTTACTGAAACTAAAATATTTTTATTATTATCATGAATGCAATCTCTTGTTTTTAGAAACTCTCTGGGGTGAACGTAACCGTACAGACTGCTGATCACTTCACCCGTTAATGAAAATTCTGTGAATTTCCAGCACCAGCAAGATTGGGACTGGAATTTTGATCATTGGAAGAAAAATCTGCACCTGCATTACGAACATTATCTCTATTGACAGAAATTGCTGAAGAATTTCTACTACCTGGCCTGTCTATACTTCTAGACCTTTGAAAATGAATTCTGCGGTTATCATTACTTGTATTCTGAGCGTTTCGCCTATTTTGCAACATGTCACCATCAGAGTTCCTTCTTGTGAAAGTACGATCATTACTGACATTGTTGCCTTGATTATTATTATATCTATCATTGCTAAACTGTCTATCATTGTCATTATTGTTAGGGTTATAACGGTTATTACCATTATTATAGTTTGAATTTAAATTTTGGTAATTCCTTCTATAATTACTTTGATAATTGTAATTACTAGTATTTCGATTATCATTACTATTATTGTTCATACTGTTGGGATAATTATTTACCTCTGTATACTGTGGTCTATTTCTAGTAACGTTATTGTTATTGAAGTTTTGTCTTCTATTGTTGTTATTAAAATTGTTATTATTTCTAGAATTAGGGTAAGAGTTATTTTGGTAGTTAGAATTATTAAAATTTCTGTTGTCATTGTTACTGTTTATACTACTGTTACTGTTATTACAATTATTTGCATTATTGTTATTAAATCTTTTATTGCTTACCAGATTTCGCTCTATACGCATCAAATAGTTACTTAATTGCTCAAAACTTTTTATATTTTGTACCGCTATTGTTTCCGATATTTGAGACTTGAAATGACGAGAAATGAACATAATTATCTCCTCTTCTTTGATAATAGGTTCTAAATACTGAGCCTGAGAATATAATAAAAATGCATAATTGTACATAGAGTTCCCTCGTTTCTCATCATACTGACCAAAATAGAGTTTTTCTCTTACTTCCCCTTGTACAATTTCTCCCCAATACAATTTCACAAAGCTGTTCTCAAAATCATTAAAATTATTAAAATTGGCCTCTTGACTCGTATACCATAAAAGTGCTTGACCTATCAAATGTTTTCTAATAACTTCTCTGATGTCATCAAAGTTATCAAGATGTTTCATTTTATTTTGCAAAATTTTGAGGAAAACTTTAGGATGTAATTTTCTAATGCTTCCATCAAATCTCAGGGTTTCGTCTGAAGAACTTTGAATATAAGTGTTATTTATTACCCCTGACCTATATGTTTGTTTTCTCATATTCTCAACATCATTTTTCATTTCTTTGTAAATATCATCTAGTTTCTTCCTCATGTTCCACTCCATTTGATTCGTTACTTCTGATTCTTCCATTTCCCTACTCCTTTCATTTCTCATTTTCCAGTTCTCCATTTCCCTTGATATTTGCTCTATTTTCTTTAGTAGATCAGCTTGATTCTCCTTTCCATTCTTTAGATCCTCATTTTGCAATTTCTCATTGTATGCCTCGTATGATTTTTTAATTTCCTTTATTTCATGTTCTATCATCTTTCTGTTCATACAAACGTCCCTTTCTGTTTAACTTCTGATTTCTACAATCTCTTTTCTTACTTCTCCTTCTAAACATGTGATTTCTCTACCCCTCTGAATTAAACATCTTCGAATATGTTCAATTTCTTTGCTATTTTCTCTTGTTATTTCTTCTTTCACCTCATTTATGTTCTTACTCATTCCTTTAATAACTTCTACTTGTATATTTTCTTGTAAATTTTCTATTTTCTCTCTATGCATCAGAACCTCTGTCTCTAAATTTTCATACTTCTTGATCGGTTCTTCTATGTGTTCTTCTAATCTTCCTGATAGTTGTCGTATGTCTTTCCTTTGTGCTTCTAGTTTTTGATCCATGTTTGTACTTAATTGCTCAAGCTTCTCCATTAATTTCTTTCCATCTTCTTTTTGTTCTTCACTCAATTTTCTTTGTTCTTCTCTTTGTGTTTGTTCTAGTCTCTTGAACTGATTTTCCATGAATTTGATTAGCATTATATCCCTGTTTCCAAATTCCTTTTCATGTACTAATTCTTCGTCTCCACCAGCTGATGGATCTTCTATTTCTGACATATTTTCTTCCGTTTTACCGTGTTCTTCTTCACTTGATTTATCTTCTAAATTGAAGCAGTATAGTTCTGGATCTTGACCATCTTTTATTAGTTCTTTTTTTAGCCTTTCTAATAAATCGGTTTTCTTACCTGAGATATCTAATCCCCTATTTTCGAGATATCTCTTTAATTCAGTGACTTTTTAATCTTTGAGTGTTTTTATTTGACCCATTTTTAAGCTGATTAACAAATTTTCAAAGAGACAATATTGCCTATGTTAGCTTATTTTTTTTTTAATGAAATTTGTTCTGTACACAGGTAATGAAAACTTTGCCAGACAATACTTTTTAAATGTGACTAGTTTTATTGAAGCCCTAGTTGTGACGGTGACAAATTTGATACAGCCCACATTGGGTTTGACATTAATTGTTAATTGTTGAGGGTGACAAATTTGATACAGCCCCACGTTGGGCGCCATTATTGTCGTGGGTAACAATTTATAAGAGTCTGATAAATATAATGTTACTATTTTTAACTTGTGATATGTGAGATATTTTAAATTTCCCGCTGGACGCCAGTCTTTGTCCTTGTGACAACAATAAATGTATCAAGCAACAAAGACAATATTCATTTAATTATTGTTAAAAATGACTTACCTTATTATAATTAAGAAAGAATAAAGAAAACCCAATTACAACAATCTTAAAATCTCATTTGAGTCGTGCTTCAGTTTTGTCACCCTGTAGCATGAGTTATTTGTAAAGATTTAACCTTCACCGTATTTTGTAATCAGCTGTTCAGTTGTGTTTATTGAGACAAGTTATTTGAAAAGAAGAAGAAGTCGTTTGGTGTTATAGAATATATTTATTAAATATTATATGATTTTATACGCTGTTGGAATATAGGAGAAAGGACAAAGAATATGTAGTTGTGTTTATAAAATTTGTTCAACAAATTTACGTGATATGTGTCACCTACGCAAATTGAATTTGATGTGTGACTTTATTTCTGAACATCAGGTAAGTAAGTACATTAGATATTGTAATGTAATTTTGTTTCAACATATTTCAGAATATTAAACCAAAACCAACTTATGAGTGTTAAATAAACGTGGATCTTGAAATTCGTGTTGTGTTTCCGAACTTTTTCTGAGGTTATGTAGGTTAATAATTTTAGTAAATTGTAAGATAAAAGTTTGCAGCAAAACGTATTTCAAGCTCAGATTATACGTACTAACTGATAATCTAAATTAATTTACTAATTTAATAATTGTCTTGCAATTAAAGTTATGAAAATATTAATTCGAACCTAGGTATGTAATTCAAAGTCTTTTCTGTTCTAATTTCACACAATTTCTTGAAGAAAAGTTTTAAAAATCTAGCTAAATTCACTTAAATGTTCATTTATATATCATGTTGCCAAGATAACGGAATTGTATGTACATATGTGCGAATATTTTGCAAAATATTATAAATAGTTTATACCTGGTGATCTTATATAGGTGTTTCTTCCAGGTATACCTTCTGTCGTCGAATATCGGGATTCAGCTACTGGCTACCATTTTATTATGTTGGTTGAGTTTTGGACTCATAAACTTTTATATGATTAGTGAAGTATAACTAAACGTAATCAATTTTCTCTATTTCGAGACTCTACATTCAAAAATCTGCTACCACTCCAAAAAAAAATATGGCTGCTCTCCTCTTTGCAAAAAACATCACTGTCGCCTAGCAACAATGTAGTCCTTTTTTTCTTTGTTCATCCTACAAGGCTAAAAAGACTACTCTGGACTACTTGGAGTAATTCCTATTCCTCTTTATAAGTAAGTTAAGGTTCTTTTTGGTTTGACATTTGTCAAATTCTTAAAATATTCATAAGTTTTCTATAGTATTTTAGATTTTGATTGGTAAAGTTCACTTTAAAATATCATTATTATGTTCAGAAATTGACAATAATCATTTTATCATTACTTACACCCCTTAAAGCTAGTTAAAAACAATATGATCTAATAAATATATCACTCATATTTTGGTTTTAATTGTATATTTTTCATTTCTTGCAACTAGAAATATCTTAAACGATTCATTTGAATTTTAACTTCTTATAATGACTAGATTTGGTTATGAATTGAAAATTTATTGTTATTTTTGGCATGACAATGCCATTTTAGTTTAGTTTTTTGCCTCTTACAAATAAACGATAAGACTTTCATATCAAATAACTTCTTCTGCCAAATAAATTGTCACATGCTACTATTACAGCCTTATATTACATTATAATATATATATATATATATATATATATATATATATATATATATATATATATATATTATAGTGGATATGTTTTATTTTTTATTATTTATACTTATATGATTTACCTTTATTTACCCGTTTTTACCTTCGGCTAGCCCTATATGATTATATGAAAATTTGTTTAATTGTATGTATTGTTAAAATTTTATATTGCAGTCGGAAGCATGAGACTTCTCTCTTTGAGTCCTGGACACCTATTAGAAAAAATTTTTACATATATGAACATTTACTTATTATGATTTCTTGATAGGTCTATTCCTGAATAAATTATATATCTTTATTTCAATCATCTCACCATATGATAATCGAATGAAATGATTTAAACAATGTTCGTGAAAAGTGTTATGGACATTGACTGGAATAAGAAAAATACCAACACTTAAATAAAAATATTTTAATAAATTGTTGATGAAATCTTCAAAATTTTACACACACAAATATTCCTGAACCTCCTCTGTATTCTTTGATGGTCATGCGCACTGAACGCTTATAGTAGCTGCTTCGGCGCAACGGAGCAACTCTTCCGGTTCAACGTTTCTCGTCGTCACAAAATTATAGTACACAGTTAACATGGAGGATACAAACGTTTAACAGTTCAATGTGCATCAATTTAGTGCATTTAGAATAATATGGTTGAAAACTTATATTAAACAGTTACATATATAATTCAAGTTGTGAATTAAGTGTGTGTTTGATAGTTATAAGAATAGGTCAGCATGCAAAGCGGAAATTAAGATTGGAAAAGCATTTATGAGTGGTGTGAACTTTGATTATTTTACAAACGAAAAACTTTTTACAAGTAAGTACATATTAAATATCTAAAATTATTGTTGTAGAAAATTAGAGTTCTTTAATTATCCATGGATAAAATTTGGTATTAATTATTTTAAAGTTTATTTGGCCAATTTTAGATTATTCAAATTTAAATGTTCAAATTAATTTCAAAAGTTCACTTTTTCTTTGTTTGTTTGGAATTCCAAATTAAAAAAACTCAAATAACACAGACCTTATATTCCATTCTCGGCGTGGTGGACCTGCAACATCTCGTCTCTTTTCTTAGGTATTCCTTACCCAAGAAATACTCGTTCGGCACGTTTCACTTTTTCACAGGGTTTAATCTACATTAATATTATGAATTTTTTTATTGATTTAGATTTAAAATTATTACTTTTACTTTAAAGTTTTTACAAAAATCTTCTCAGAGAATTACATCCCAGTTCATCATTCCCCAACTAACTCTCGACTTTCTTTTTTTTTAAAAATCAACAACATTTTTACAATCTCTAAAACACAGCCTCCTTATTTGTTATTTTATTCAACAATTGTCAATGATAATGTTTTTTTTATGGAAATACTGAATTCTTCAATTAAAATAGTCTTGGAGAGTGAAATCACTTGTATAAATGGTTTAACAATATCTTATAGAATATATAAATAATCTTTTACATGTATTACAATGGTTTCAATCCTTGTAATTCCTTTTTTTTAATAAATTTGTTTACAATTAATATACAATTTCTACAATCTAAATTTATGATTTATATATATGGAACTGTTTATTTTTTAATTCTTTAATTAGCACTAATTTCGCTTTATATAAATTCTAACTTATTTTCAAATTTACATTCTCTGTTTTATATTAACTTCCAACTCATTGAATTTAGGTTGGCAATATTATAACTAGATTCAATCACTTCCTTCATTGATTTCGATTTGATTACTAGATTTCTATGACATACAATATGGCTCTTATTCCGAATGTCATATTTCATACAGTTTAATTTTTATAAATTACTTTTTTTCAAATTGCAACTTTTTATTGTATTTGCATATCGTTAATAAATTAGTGATTTGATTATTAATTCTTATTATTTTAGGTTTTGAACAAATTAACATCCTTTTCCCGATTCAAGTGTGGACATAGCAGCGTTCAGATTGATTTTAATGAAAATTGTTGACATTGACTTAACCTTAGGATTTATTTGTGAAGGTAACATTTTCTTAAGAATTAATTTCTATATTATCATTACCATTCTATTCCTTATCCTTAATCCATTTCTTAAATTGATGTACTCAATATTTTATAATACATTTGCTTAAGTCATTCATTCGTTTTATGTTAAATTTTGTTCTTAATTAGGTAGTGTCTAATGATACACCATACGTATATACAAAAAAATTCCTTTTTAATTCAATCCAATATATGAATATTTATCTATACTAGAGGACTGGCTTAACTCCCCTCAAATTTAAATTTTAAAAGGTGTCTATTTAGATAACTTCTTAAAATTTCAATTTTCAATCTGTAATCCATGCTAATCGATCTATAGATTTCAGCTCAGTACTTACATTTCTGATAACATTTTTATTTTTATTCTTATTATTAAAATTTTTATGATATTCTTATAATTTAACCATATCAAACTCATTCCACAATAATTTCTCATTAGGGACATAACAATAATGATTCTTACATTATATTCTCATAATTCTTATTCTTATTAAATTATTCATATCTTATATTCCTTACTCTTTTCCACCGTTTCTTATTCAAAATCTCAATACTTATACTTCTTCCTTTACCTATCTACTCTTCTATTTTTTTTTATTTCATCTTTTATACTAAGAACATAATTTTTAATTATTTCAATGATTTCCTATAATTTCATATCAATTTTCAACCTATATTCATGTCAATTTATCTATTCTTATAGTCGAACCTTTAACTCTTTACTTTCTATCCATATTTATATTTATTTTCATATTTCTTAATCATAATTCATCAACTTTATTTCATAACTATATTCATTATATCATAATTTTCTCATCATATCTCCCTATCTCATAATAATTAATCATATCATATACTTTATAAATATTTCTTTCCATTATTTCACTATACTTTTCTCCCTAATTCCTATAAAATTTTTCTTGACATGAATATTTCCTACTTATATCTTGATTTGAAAACTTTCTTTCCTTCTCATCTCTTTTACTGTTTATTTAATTATTTCCTATCTTATCCTTCCTATTTCCTACCTGTCCTTATTAATAAGTGTTTATTTAATTTTATTATGTCCTTTATCTAAGAAATTCTCATAAAAATTTACTATTATACTAAAGCTTAACTTGCCATCTTTCTTTGATATTATTCATTTATCATTAATACATTATATTTCCTTATGTTTCAATTTTTTAGATTACATTAACCACGGATACTGTATGCTGCCTACTAGTACACTACCTATGAAAATTGAAAATCTTATGTTTAACTTGGTCATTATCTTCACGTTGTATATGAGAATACGTCATATGAAGTAAAATCGAAAAAAAAACCTTACATCTACCTATACTACTATCTATTTACATGTAAGTAACATAATATTATCTATTCCTCTTATCACTCTTTTATGGTGAATTATACTTATAAATTGATTCTATATTAAAAATACCCCTAATCATGTTTGTTCCTGGGTATGCCAATTTATAACTATTTTGTGCATTATCATTTATTATTTCATAAGGTCCCTCGAATGACAATTGCAATTTAATACATTGGTCTTCTGCTTTATTAGATGCCTTTAATGCTCTGATTATAACCAATTCTCCTTTATTAAAGGTTGTTTTCTTCTTAATTTTCTTATTCTGATCCCGTATATATTTTTCTGCATTCCTCCTTATTCTGATATTCACCTTTTCTAGTGTCTCTTCTAGAGTAGTATCTCTATTCAGAATCCAGTTTCTTTTAGGTTGGATACCTTTCATTAAATAAATTGGACTTTCACCTGTTACCCCATGTGGTAAATTATTTATAAATTCTTCAATTTTGTCCATATTTTCATCCCATCTAATATGTGTCTTTTGACAAAGAATTCTTAAATATTTTAAGATTTCCTTTATATATTTCTCAGCTGGATTGGAGCTAGGTCTTCTAATACTAATAAATTGTAGTTTTATTTGTTCTTTATCACAATACTGCTTTAATTTTTTACTTTCAAAGTATGTAGCATGGTCAAGTATAATTCTCTCAGGTCTTCCTACTTCTTCTATATATTTTTCCAAACATTCTATTACCACCTTAGCCGTTGATCTCTTACATGGAAAAGTTTTAACAAATTTGGTATAAACATCAACTATTACTAGTAAATCCTTATTACCCGATTCACTCCTAATTAAGTTTCCTATAAAATCCATTGCCACAATCTGTAATGGTTTATTTGTAATTATCGATTTTGCTGTCATGCTATTGTGGTAATTTTTTTCTTTGGCCAGTTGACATATTTGACAATATTTACATATTTCTTTCACTATACTCAAATCCTTCTTTGCCACATAATTTTCTCGAAACAAAGTCCATAGTTTTCTTGTTCCTATGTGTCCATTCTCTTTATGTAGATGACGAATAATTTCCTGTGCAAACTCCTTACTTATTACAAATACTTCTCTGTCCTCCAATTTCTTATACCACACTTCATCAATTTTATAGGCACCTTTAACTTTCTCGTTATCAAAATGTCTCTGATCTTCTTTAACCTTTTCCAATGTAAATATCCCCTCTGTTTGGTACAATTGGTTTATTCCAATTTGAAATTTGGTTTGATTGTTCCCTACTTCATCTACTCTACTCAATGCATCTGCTACCACGTTTAATTTCCCTGGAATATATTTGATTTCGAATTCATATTCTTGTAACAACAAGATCCATCGGTGTACACGATTATTGGCATAGCGGTTTTTCAACATAGCTGTAAGTGCTGAGTGGTCAGTTTCTAAAATAAACTTAGCTCCTAATAGATAGAATCTTAGTTTGCTAATGCAAAATACAACACTTGCCATTTCTAATTCTGTTATCGAATATTTCTTTTCTGCTGGCTTAGTCACTCTGGATATAAAACTAATAGGTACTTCTTCTTTATCTTGTATTTGAATTAATGCCCCTGCCAATCTTTCTATTGAAGCATCCGTTCCCAAGATAAAAGGTTTGTCATATTGTGGATGAAATACTTTTAGGCTGTTTAGAAAAATTTCCTTTAACTCCTGAAATGCCTTTTCTCTTCTCTCGTCCCATTTCCATCTAATATCCTTCTTTAATAATTCTATAAGAGGAATTTCTCTCTTACTTAGATCAGGAACTAACTTCTTGAAATAATTGATGATACCTAGAAACCCTCGTAAAGTTCTTAAGTTATGTGGTGTTTTATACTCTAGGATTGCTTTAATTCTCTCAGGATTCATTGTTATACCAGTGTCACTTAAAACATATCCTAAATAATCCACTTCTCTTTTATAAAACTGACATTTCTCTAAGTTTAATTTGAGTCCGGCATTTTCTAATTCCTTTAATATTATTTCCAGATGTTTATGATGCTTCGTTTCTGTTTCAGAAAAAATCAAAATGTCATCTTTGTAGTGGAGAGTGAAATCTTCATACGGATTCAAGATTGTATGCAACGTTCGTACTAAGGCTGCACTAGAACTTTGGAGTCCAAATGGCACTACACAAAATTGATACACCTCTCCATCTACCATAAATGCAGTGTATTGTCTACAACGATGATCCAATGGAATTAACCAAAAGCTATGCTTTAGATCTAATTTTGAAAATATATTAGCCTTTGTAATTCTTCCAAATATACCTTCAATATTTAATGGACTTTCGTATTGTTTTTTAGTAAATGTATTTATATTCCTAGCATCCAAACATATTCTAATATCCCCCGATTTCTTTTTTACACAGGTTATTGCACTTATGTATTGTGAATTAGATCTTTCAATAATACCGTATTGTAACATTTTATTAATTTCCTGATATACCTCTTGTTTTAATTTATAAGGTATAGGATAAGTTTTGATCTTAAAATTTTTTATTTCTGGTATGACTTCAATTTTGTGAACATATCTAGTCGCAACGCATACTTCCTCATTGAACAGCTTTTCGTGAGAATCAAGTAATTCATAGACTCTCTGTTTGTATTCCTCCGGACATAATTCCTCCCTCATGTTTTGTTCTTCTTCAGCAATGTGATTTATTTGTCCAATTGCACATTCGTTTTTTCCTATATCTGTTTGATAATTTGTTATAAACGGTATTGTATGATTATTATATATTATGTTTTGCATTTTATAATTTATTATAATTCTATGTTTACTTAATTCATCTGTACCCATGATTATGTCATATTTTAAATTTTTCACAATCAACACTTGTACTGATAAAACCTCACCATTTAATTCTAGGTTTGTCATAATGGTTTTAGTAGTTTCATATAATTTTCTTTCATTTGCCCCTATTAATGATATTTTATTTATATTTATCACCATAATATTGTCCTGTTTTAAATTGTCTACTATATTTTGATTTATAATGGAAACTTCGGAACCCGTATCTAATAAAACTCTACATTTAATGTTATCTAAATTTCCCTCTATAAATACTAATCTATTTAATTCTGGGTTTGTTGGTTCTTCTTCTAATATAAATTCTCTAGGATGTTGATATTTAGAAGAATAGACAATATTATGCACATAAGAGCAACTTACTCGAAATTTGGATCAGAACTCGGGCCCTGATCACTATCCCTTCTTATCTCTTCCTGGTTTTGTATCATGTTCACCTGTCTTCTATCTTCACCTCCTCGACTATCTCTTTGATCATAATTCCTGTCTCTGTTTGCATTTCTTCTGTCCTCTTCATTATTTCTCCCCTCTCTTCTGTATTGTTGCCAGTTCCGATTACGATTGTCGTTATCATTCCGTCTTCCATAATTTTGGTAATTTCCTCCATTATATCCATTATTCCGATTCCCATTATTACCATTCTGATACCCATTACGATAGTTTCCATTTCCGTTTCTGTAATTATCATATCTCGGATTTCTATCATCCCGTCCTGGTCTTCTTCTCTCGTAATTTCGATTTTCATAATTTCTCTGATCATTTCTCCATTCATTTTCTCTTCTATTCTGTCCATTCCCATTTTCATTTAATCGATTGTCTCTTGTATCGTTATGATTTGTATAGCTCCGTTCCACTCTTTGTAGATATCTTGATAAACTATCCATGGCTTTAATATTATGAAGCGCTATTGTTTCAGCTACTTCTGAATTGAAATGTCTGCCAATGTATAGCACTAATTCCTCCTCCTTCATTCCCGGATCTAAGTACTGGGCTACATTATATAATTGCATCGCATAATTATTCAGGTTTTTGCTTTTCTTATAATCAAATTTCCCGAAGTATAACCGCTCTCTGAATGTTGCTTGTTGCAATTCTCCCCAGAAATAGGCTAAGAATTGTTGCTCGAACTCTTCTAGGCTTTGTATTAGTTCTTCCTTATTACAAAACCACAATAAAGCATGGCCCTGTAATATGCTCCTTATAATAAGCTTGATCTCAACAATATCTCTGATTCCTTTAATTTTGTTTCTAATTATTTTGAGAAATACTTTGGGATGTATATTGTTAATATTCCCATCAAATTTCACTCCGATTTCTAAATTGTGGAAATTTCCTGGGTATATATTGTTTCCTCCATTTCTTCTCAAATTTTCCTCCATTTCCTCCATCGTGATCCTTAATTTCCGATTCATTTCTTCGATTTCTTTATTCATTTGTCGATTTATGTCGTCGGTTATTGTTAGACTCATCCCCGTTCTCTCTTCAATCCGGCCATCCAAATCCTTAAATTTTCTATTTACGTTATCTTTCATCTGTTCCACTTCCTTTGTTATTTGTTTATTTTGTTTTGAGACCTCTACTTTAATATTCTCTGGTAAATATTCTTCTAGATCTCTTCTAAATTCTAATACTTCTTCTACTATGTTTTCTCTGATTTTCATACCATTTTCCTGTATTTCTTGTCTTATGTTTTTATTATTTTCCTCTATGTCTTCTTGTATTTGCCGAATACTCTTCTTATGTTCTTCTTGATTCTCCTTAAGTTCCTTAATCTCTTTGCAGTTTTCAAATCTAACCTCTTCTATCTTCCGTTCCAATCTGTTCATGTTTTCATGAATATTATGAATGTCTCCCCTCAAATTAAGCTCCATTCTATCCATATTTCCGTTAATGCTATTTATATTTCCATTCAACTTTTGATCCATTTTGTTCATGTTTTCATTTAACTCTCCCTTCATTGTATTCATCTGGTTCAACAATTGTTGCATCAAATCTATCATTTGGTTATCATTCCTTGTTCTTGTTTGTTGTTCCCTTCTCTCTTGTATTTCTTGACTTCTATCCAATCCTTCTTCTACTCGTTCTACCTCTATTTCATATTCTTCATCTCCTGTTCTCCTTTCTTCCTGTGCATCATCTTCCGATTGCTGTCCTTGGATGAGGTATTGCACCTGGAAATCTCCCATTCCATGGCTTCTTCCTTCTCTTTCCTCCTCAGATCCACTATCATTTCCAACCTGCTTCCCATCGCGCAACATCATTTTCCTATTTTCCATTGTTCTTTGTTTTTAATTTATTTTTATTTTTTTAATATATTATTTTCATAATCGCCCCACGTTTTTGGGTGCCAATTTATAGTGGATATGTTATATTTTAATATTTATACTTATATGATTTATCTTTATTTACCCGTTTTTACCTTCGGCTAGCCCTATATGATTATATGAAAATTTGTTTAATTGTATGTATTGTTTAAATTTTATATTGCAGTCGGAAGCATGAGACTTCTCTCTTTGAGTCCTGGACACCTATAAGAAAAAATTTTTACATATATGAACATTTACTTATTATGATTTCTTGATAGGTCTATTCCTGAATAAATTATATATCTTTATTCCAATCATCTCACCATATGATAATCGAATGAATGATTTAAACAATGTTCGTGAAAAGTGTTATGGACATTGACTGGAATAAGAAAAATACCAACACTTAAATGAAAATATTTTAATAAATTGTTGATGAAATCTTCAAAATTTTACACACACAAATATTCCTGAACCTCCTCTGTATTCTTTGATGGTCATGCGCACTGAACGCTTATAGTAGCTGCTTCGGCGCAACGGAGCAACTCTTCCGGTTCAACGTTTCTCGTCGTCACAAAATTATAGTACACAGTTAACATGGAGGATACAAACGTTTAACAGTTCAATGTGCATCAATTTAGTGCATTTCGAATAATATGGTTGAAAACTTATATTAAACAGTTACATATATAATTCAAGTTGTGAATTAAGTGTGTGTTTGATAGTTATAAGAATAGGTCAGCATGCAAAGCGGAAATTAAGATTGGAAAAGCATTTATGAGTGGTGTGAACTTTGATTATTTTACAAACGAAAAACTTTTTACAAGTAAGTACATATTTAATATCTAAAATTATTGTTGTAGAAAATTAGAGTTCTTTAATTATCCATGGATAAAATTTGGTATTAATTATTTTAAAGTTTATTTGGCCAATTTTAGATTATTCAAATTTAAATGTTCAAATTAATTTCAAAAGTTCACTTTTTCTTTGTTTGTTTGGAATTCCAAATTAAAAAAACTTAAATAACACAGACCTTATATTCCATTCTCGGCGTGGTGGACCTGCAACATCTCGTCTCTATTCTTAGGTATTCCTTACCCAAGAAATACTCGTTCGGCACGTTTCACTTTTTCACAGGGTTTAATCTACATTAATATTATGAATTTTTTTATTGATTTAGATTTGAAATTATTACTTTTACTTTAAAGTTTTTACAAAAATCTTCTCAGAGAATTACATCCCAGTTCATCATTCCCCAACTAACTCTCGACTTTCTTTTTTTTTAAAAATCAACAACATTTTTACAATCTCTAAAACACAGCCTCCTAATTTGTTATTTTATTCAACAATTGTCAATGATAATGTTTTTTTTATGAAAATACTGAATTCTTCAATTAAAATAGTCTTGGAGAGTGAAATCACTTGTATAAATGGTTTAACAATATCTTATAGAATATATAAATAATCTTTTACATGTATTACAATGGTTTCAATCCTTGTAATTCCTTTTTTTTAATAAATTTGTTTACAATTAATATACAATTTCTACAATCTAAATTTATGATTTATATATATGGAACTGTTTATTTTTTAATTCTATAATTAGCACTAATTTCGCTTTATATAAATTCTAACTTATTTTCAAATTTACATTCTCTGTTTTATATTAACTTCCAACTCATTGAATTTAGGTTGGCAATATTATAACTAGATTCAATCACTTCCTTCATTGATTTCGATTTGATTACTAGATTTATATGACATACAATATGGCTCTTATTCCGAATGTCATATTTCATACAGTTTTATTTTTATAAATTACTTTTTTTCAAATTGCAACTTTTTATTGTATTTGCATATCGTTAATAAATTAGTGATTTGATTATTAATTCTTATTATTTTAGGTTTTGAACAAATTAACATCCTTTTCCCGATTCAAGTGTGGACATAGCAGCGTTCAGATTGATTTTAATGAAAATTGTTGACATTGACTTAACCTTAGGATTTATTTGTGAAGGTAACATTTTCTTAAGAATTAATTTCTATATTATCATTACCATTCTATTCCTTATCCTTAATCCATTTCTTAAATTGATGTACTCAATATTTTATAATACATTTGCTTAAGTCATTCATTCGTTTTATGTTAAATTTTGTTCTTAATTAGGTAGTGTCTAATGATACACCATACGTATATACAAAAAAATTCCTTTTTAATTCAATCTAATATATGAATATTTATCTATACTAGAGGACTGGCTTA
The DNA here is from genome assembly GCA_963921935.1 of Galeruca laticollis. Lineage (NCBI taxonomy): Eukaryota > Metazoa > Arthropoda > Insecta > Coleoptera > Chrysomelidae > Galeruca > Galeruca laticollis. The sequence goes on along the minus strand of OY998179.1, from coordinate 155,374,355 downwards.
ATATATATATATATATATATATATATATATATATATATATATATATATAAGCATCGAATAGATTAGTGGGTATATATAGTGGGTATACATATATATATATATATATATATATATATATATATATATATATATATATAGGTAGGGATAACGGGGATTTCAGTCCAAGGAATCAACGCCAAGATCTTTTATTTACAAAATGCCGCCAAGTTTTCGTGTCCTTTTGACACTTCTTCAGGGCACTATAATACATATACAAATATAAATATGATTTAAAAAAAAAAATAAATATAAGTACTTACATGTAAAATATTTTAAGTAAATTCAATATAAATAATCATTAAAAAATTTGTAAATATAAAAATAAATATAATTATAATATACTTGATGTCATATTTCACATAAGACAAATCGATACATAATTTGTTTGTTCGTTACTTAGTTATTTTAATTTTTTTAGGTTACTTTATAATTATTTATTGAAGTTTGAATTTGAGGTTAGATTATAACCTTATAAAATGACTTTGACAGATAATTTGTTTTTGACGTTAATAGAAAAGGAAATAAGGTTAGATTATAACCTGTGAAAATGACTTTGACAAATAATTTCTTATATTTTGACTTCAATAGAAGTGAATTTAATTTTTATGAAATAATCATATAAATAATGAAAAATTATCTATTTTGTTCAATATTCAAAAGGTAGCTATAAATATTACTAAGATTTTCAATGTCACTTTTCTTATTCATACTATTATTTGCCTTGTTGATTTCAACCATTTCAAGAAAATATCTTTTAGACATATTTTGTTCAGTATGTAGAACTTTAGCTTCATTAAATAACATTTTATGGCCTGTTTCGATGGAATGTTGTGTTAATGCACATGATTTTTTGTTAAGTTTTATATCACTTTTATGAGATGTGATGCGATTAGTCAAATTTCTAGAGCTGGTACCGATGTAGTTAAGATCACAGTTATTGCATTTTATTTCATAGACTACATTTGATTTTTTTAAGTCAGGTGTAGAATCTTTCAATTTACTATTTAAATTTCCAATCGTTTTTATATTTTTCTTTGTTATCTTTATATTAGTTTCATTTCTGAAAAGTTTTATTATGTTCTTTGATAAATTTTCAATATTTGGAATTGATAGGTAATTAATATTTTCTACATTTGTATTCCTATCTGTTTCATTGCTAGAGATATTATCATGAATAGTTCTATCAGAAATATTGTTGAAAAGAATTCTATTTAGAAGTGATTTAGGATAAGAATTTTCTAATAAGATATCACGTAAAATTCTTAAATTTTTTTGTTTTAAAGAAGGGTGAACTAGTTTTTCAATTCTATTTTTTAAACAAATAATGAGATTAATTTTCATTTTCTTTGTATGAAAAGAATGATAGTTTATATACCTTCCTGAATTTGTTGGTTTTATATACCAATCGGTAATCAAAGTGTTATCGTTTTTACGGATTATTTTAGTGTCTAAGAATGGAATGCTATTATTTTTTTCAAATTCAACTGTAAATTGTAAATTTTCATTATAACTATTTACTTTTTCTAATATTTCATCTGATTTATTAACTTGTATAGCACAAATTATGTCATCAACAAATTTTTTTAAAAATGGTATATTAAATGATAGTTTTGGGAGAATATCTTCAAGAAGATCATCCATTACATATTGTGCTATTATTGGAGAAATAGTAGCTCCCATTGGTGTGCCAAGAATTTGTTTATAGTAACATCCTTGAAATGAAAAATAACTTGAGTTAAATATAAAGTCGATTATTGATAAGAATTTATTTTGTGGAATGTTACAATAATCTTTAATTTTATTCCATCTCTTGATGATACTATTCGTTACTAATTTTATAGGAATATTACTGAATAAGGATACAACATCTAGACTGATTAATATGTAATCTGGTGGAAGTTGTTTTTCATTTATGAATGAAGAAAAATCAAATGAATCTTTGATATAAAAATTATTTTCAAAGTTATATGCGTTGGTTAGAATATCGGTTATCATTTTTGCTATTTTACTGTTTGATGCATTAATTGAAGAAATAATAGGTCTGAGTTTCATTGTGGGTTTGTGAATTTTAGGTAGGCCATAATATTTAGGTGATACTGAACTGTATATCATATATTTTTTAGCTTCTTCTTTATTGATCATTTTTAATTTTTTTAAATCTGATATCAAATTATTAGCTTTTTGTTGTATAGTTACAGTAGGATCTCTATTATGTTTGATATATGAGTTAGGGTCATTGAGAATATCATAAGATTTTTCAAGATATTCTTCTTTATTCATAATTACTGTGATATTACCTTTGTCTGATTTTGTTAGAATAAGATTTGGATTGTTTTTAAAAAAAGTTTTAGTTTTTTGGTATATAGAGTTCAAAAAATGATTATTGTTAAGATGTTTTTGGAAAAAATTAGTAATCATGTTAGTTATTTTTGCTCGGAAAATATTTTTCTTTTCATGATTGAACCCAGTGATTAGGCATTCTATATCAGATAGTAATTTAGCAATTGATATGTCTTTTGTAGTTGGTGGTAAGCTGAATTTATAACCTAGGGCAAGGAAATGTTTAATGTCTTCTGGTATATCAATATTAGTGAGATTTTTTAACCAGTTTTCATTTATTTTGATTTCTTCATATGAACATAGTTTTAATCGTTTTATTTTGTTAATATTCTTTATTTTGATTTCATTGAAAATCTTATTGTAATAAGTTTTTTGTCTTTTTGTATATTCTAGCCAAATATTTTCTAATATGGTTTGTTCGAGAGAATTTGTTAATTTTAAAAAATAAGTTTCTAAATTTTTTAAGTCATTGTGAGTAATTTTAATTTCTAAATTCAGAATTTTCTTAGTTAATTTTTCATTAAATGTGTGAATTTCTTGAGTATTATTATTGTTATTTGATTCGATTAGAATGTTCAAATTTTTTGTATTGTTTGTTATATGTGAAGGTATGATACCATTTCGTCTACATTCTAGTAGAAAGATTCTTCTGTTCCGGTATGTAGCTAATTTTTTGTTGATGTTACTCCATTCTTTGATTTTTTTGGTACAATCTTGACCATATATGGATCGAATGTCTTCATAGAACCCCATTGTGTAATGAAAAATTTTTTTTTTTATATAACGACTGAAAAATGCTATATAGGTAGGGATAACGGGGATTTCAGTCCAAGGAATCAACGCCAAGATCTTTTATTTACAAAATGCCGCCAAGCTTTCGTGTCCTTTTGACACTTCTTCAGGGCACTATAATACATATACAAATATAAATATGATTTAAAAATAGAGAAATAAATATAAGTACTTACATGTAAAATATTTTAAGTAAATTCAATATAAATAATCATTAAAAAATTTGTAAATATAAAAATAAATATAATTATAATATACTTGATGTCATATTTCACATAAGACAAATCGATACATAATTTGTTTGTTCGTTACTTAGTTATTTTAATTTTTTTAGGTTACTTTATAATTATTTATTGAAGTTTGAATTTGAGGTTAGATTATAACCTTATAAAATGACTTTGACAGATAATTTGTTTTTGACGTTAATAGAAAAGGAAATAAGGTTAGATTATAACCTGTGAAAATGACTTTGACAAATAATTTCTTATATTCTGACTTTAATAGAAGTGAATTTAATTTTTATGAAATAATCATATAAATAATGAAAAATTATCTATTTTGTTCAATATTCAAAAGGTAGCTATAAATATTACTAAGATTTTCAATGTCACTTTTCTTATTCATACTATTATTTGCCTTGTTGATTTCAACCATTTCAAGAAAATATCTTTTAGACATATTTTGTTCAGTATGTAGAACTTTAGCTTCATTAAATAACATTTTATGGCCTGTTTCGATGGAATGTTGTGTTAATGCACATGATTTTTTGTTAAGTTTTATATCACTTTTATGAGATGTGATGCGATTAGTCAAATTTCTAGAGCTGGTACCGATGTAGTTAAGATCACAGTTATTGCATTTTATTTCATAGACTACATTTGATTTTTTTAAGTCAGGTGTAGAATCTTTCAATTTACTATTTAAATTTCCAATCGTTTTTATATTTTTCTGTGTTATCTTTATATTAGTTTCATTTCTGAAAAGTTTTATTATGTTCTTTGATAAATTTTCAATATTTGGAATTGATAGGTAATTAATATTTTCTACATTTGTATTCCTATCTGTTTCATTGCTAGAGATATTATCATGAATAGTTCTATCAGAAATATTGTTGAAAAGAATTCTATTTAGAAGTGATTTAGGATTAGAATTTTCTAAAAAGATATCATGTAAAATTCTTAAATTTTTTTGTTTTAAAGAAGGGTGAACTAGTTTTTCAATTCTATTTTTTAAACAAATAATGAGATTAATTTTCATTTTCTTTGTATGCAAAGAATGATAGTTTATATACCTTCCTGAATTTGTTGGTTTTATATACCAATCGGTAATCAAAGTGTTATCGTTTTTACGGATTATTTTAGTGTCTAAAAATGGAATGCTATTATTTTTTTCAAATTCAACTGTAAATTGTAAATTTTCATTATAACTATTTACTTTTTCTAATATTTCATCTGATTTATTAACTGGTATAGCACAAATTATGTCATCAACAAATTTTTTTAAAAATGGTATATTTAATGATAGTTTTGGGAGAATATCTAAAGTTCTACATACTGAACAAAATATGTCTAAAAGATATTTTCTTGAAATGGTTGAAATCAACAAGGCAAATAATAGTATGAATAAGAAAAGTGACATTGAAAATCTTAGTAATATTTATAGCTACCTTTTGAATATTGAACAAAATAGATAATTTTTCATTATATATATGATTATTTCATAAAAATTAAATTCACTTCTATTAAAGTCAAAATATAAGAAATTATTTGTCAAAGTCATTTTCACAGGTTATAATCTAACCTTATTTCCTTTTCTATTAACGTCAAAAACAAATTATCTGTCAAAGTCATTTTATAAGGTTATAATCTAACCTCAAATTCAAACTTCAATAAATAATTATAAAGTAACCTAAAAAAATTAAAATAACTAAGTAACGAACAAACAAATTATGTATCGATTTGTCTTATGTGAAATATGACATCAAGTATATTATAATTATATTTATTTTTATATTTACAAATTTTTTAATGATTATTTATATTGAATTTACTTAAAATATTTTACATGTAAGTACTTATATTTATTTCTCTATTTTTAAATCATATTTATATTTGTATATGTATTATAGTGCCCTGAAGAAGTGTCAAAAGGACACGAAAGCTTGGCGGCATTTTGTAAATAAAAGATCTTGGCGTTGATTCCTTGGACTGAAATCCCCGTTATCCCTACCTATATAGCATTTTTCAGTCGTTATATAAAAAAAATTTTTTTTTCATTACACAATGGGGTTCTATGAAGACATTCGATCCATATATGGTCAAGATTGTACCAAAAAAATCAAAGAATGGAGTAACATCAACAAAAAATTAGCTACATACCGGAACAGAAGAATCTTTCTACTAGAATGTAGACGAAATGGTATCATACCTTCACATATAACAAACAATACAAAAAATTTGAACATTCTAATCGAATCAAATAACAATAATAATACTCAAGAAATTCACACATTTAATGAAAAATTAACTAAGAAAATTCTGAATTTAGAAATTAAAATTACTCACAATGACTTAAAAAATTTAGAAACTTATTTTTTAAAATTAACAAATTCTCTCGAACAAACCATATCAGAAAATATTTGGCTAGAATATACAAAAAGACAAAAAACTTATTACAATAAGATTTTCAATGAAATCAAAATAAAGAATATTAACAAAATAAAACGATTAAAACTATGTTCATATGAAGAAATCAAAATAAATGAAAACTGGTTAAAAAATCTCACTAATATTGATATACCAGAAGACATTAAACATTTCCTTGCCCTAGGTTATAAATTCAGCTTACCACCAACTACAAAAGACATATCAATTGCTAAATTACTATCTGATATAGAATGCCTAATCACTGGGTTCAATCATGAAAAGAAAAATATTTTCCGAGCAAAAATAACTAACATGATTACTAATTTTTTCCAAAAACCTCTTAACAATAATCATTTTTTGAACTCTATATACCAAAAAACTAAAACTTTTTTTAAAAACAATCCAAATCTTATTCTAACAAAATCAGACAAAGGTAATATCACAGTAATTATGAATAAAGAAGAATATCTTGAAAAATCTTATGATATTCTCAATGACCCTAACTCATATATCAAACTTAATAGAGATCCTACTGTAACTATACAACAAAAAGCTAATAATTTGATATCAGATTTAAAAAAATTAAAAATGATCAATAAAGAAGAAGCTAAAAAATATATGATATACAGTTCAGTATCACCTAAATATTATGGCCTACCTAAAATTCACAAACCCACAATGAAACTCAGACCTATTATTTCTTCAATTAATGCACCAAACAGTAAAATAGCAAAAATGATAACCGATATTCTAACCAACGCATATAACTTTGAAAATAATTTTTATATCAAAGATTCATTTGATTTTTCTTCATTCATAAATGAAAAACAACTTCCACCAGATTACATATTAATCAGTCTAGATGTTGTATCCTTATTCAGTAATATTCCTATAAAATTAGTAACGAATAGTATCATCAAGAGATGGAATAAAATTAAAGATTATTGTAACATTCCACAAAATAAATTCTTATCAATAATCGACTTTATATTTAACTCAAGTTATTTTTCATTTCAAGGATGTTACTATAAACAAATTTTTGGCACACCAATGGGAGCTACTATTTCTCCAATAATAGCACAATATGTAATGGATGATCTTCTTGAAGATATTCTCCCAAAACTATCATTTAATATACCATTTTTAAAAAAATTTGTTGATGACATAATTTGTGCTATACCAGTTAATAAATCAGATGAAATATTAGAAAAAGTAAATAGTTATAATGAAAATTTACAATTTACAGTTGAATTTTAAAAAAAATAATAGCATTCCATTTTTAGACACTAAAATAATCCGTAAAAACGATAACACTTTGATTACCGATTGGTATATAAAACCAACAAATTCAGGAAGGTATATAAACTATCATTCTTTTCATACAAAGAAAATGAAAATTAATCTCATTATTTGTTTAAAAAATAGAATTGAAAAACTAGTTCACCCTTCTTTAAAACAAAAAAATTTAAGAATTTTACGTGATATCTTATTAGAAAATTCTTATCCTAAATCACTTCTAAATAGAATTCTTTTCAACAATATTTCTGATAGAACTATTCATGATAATATCTCTAGCAATGAAACAGATAGGAATACAAATGTAGAAAATATTAATTACCTATCAATTCCAAATATTGAAAATTTATCAAAGAACATAATAAAACTTTTCAGAAATGAAACTAATATAAAGATAACACAGAAAAATATAAAAACGATTGGAAATTTAAATAGTAAATTGAAAGATTCTACACCTGACTTAAAAAAATCAAATGTAGTCTATGAAATAAAATGCAATAACTGTGATCTTAACTACATCGGTACCAGCTCTAGAAATTTGACTAATCGCATCACATCTCATAAAAGTGATATAAAACTTAACAAAAAATCATGTGCATTAACACAACATTCCATCGAAACAGGCCATAAAATGTTATTTAATGAAGCTAAAGTTCTACATACTGAACAAAATATGTCTAAAAGATATTTTCTTGAAATGGTTGAAATCAACAAGGCAAATAATAGTATGAATAAGAAAAGTGACATTGAAAATCTTAGTAATATTTATAGCTACCTTTTGAATATTGAACAAAATAGATAATTTTTCATTATTTATATGATTATTTCATAAAAATTAAATTCACTTCTATTAAAGTCAAAATATAAGAAATTAATTGTCAAAGTCATTTTCACAGGTTATAATCTAAGCTTATTTCCTTTTCTATTAACGTCAAAAACAAATTATCTGTCAAAGTCATTTTATAAGGTTATAATCTAACCTCAAATTCAAACTTCAATAAATAATTATAAAGTAACCTAAAAAAATTAAAATAACTAAGTAACGAACAAACAAATTATGTATCGATTTGTCTTATGTGAAATATGACATCAAGTATATTATAATTATATTTATTTTTATATTTACAAATTTTTTAATGATTATTTATATTGAATTTACTTAAAATATTTTACATGTAAGTACTTATATTTATTTCTCTATTTTTAAATCATATTTATATTTGTATATGTATTATAGTGCCCTGAAGAAGTGTCAAAAGGACACGAAAGCTTGGCGGCATTTTGTAAATAAAAGATCTTGGCGTTGATTCCTTGGACTGAAATCCCCGTTATCCCTACCTATATAGCATTTTTCAGTCGTTATATAAAAAAAAAAATTTTTCATTACACAATGGGGTTCTATGAAGACATTCGATCCATATATGGTCAAGATTGTACCAAAAAAATCAAAGAATGGAGTAACATCAACAAAAAATTAGCTACATACCGGAACTGAAGAATCTTTCTACTAGAATGTAGACGAAATGGTATCATACCTTCACATATAACAAACAATACAAGAAATTTGAACATTCTAATCGCATCAAATAACAATAATAATACTCAAGAAATTCACACATTTAATGAAAAAAAAAAATTAACTAAGAAAATTCTGAATTTAGAAATTAAAATTACTCAAAATGACTTAAAAAATTTAGAAACTTATTTTTTAAAATTAACAAATTCTCTCGAACAAACCATATCAGAAAATATTTGGCTAGAATATACAAAAAGACAAAAAACTTATTACAATAAGATTTTCAATGAAATCAAAATAAAGAATATTAACAAAATAAAACGATTAAAACTATGTTCATATGAAGAAATCAAAATAAATGAAAACTGGTTAAAAAATCTCACTAATATTGATATACCAGAAGACATTAAACATTTCCTTGCCCTAGGTTATAAATTCAGCTTACCACCAACTACAAAAGACATATCAATTGCTAAATTACTATCTGATATAGAATGCCTAATCACTGGGTTCAATCATGAAAAGAAAAATATTTTCCGAGCAAAAATAACTAACATGATTACTAATTTTTTCCAAAAACCTCTTAACAATAATCATTTTTTGAACTCTATATACCAAAAAACTAAAACTTTTTTTAAAAACAATCCAAATCTTATTCTAACAAAATCAGACAAAGATAATATCACAGTAATTATGAATAAAGAAGAATATCTTGAAAAATCTTATGATATTCTCAATGACCCTAACTCATATATCAAACTTAATGGAGATCCTACTGTAACTATACAACAAAAAGCTAATAATTTGATATCAGATTTAAAAAAATTTAAAATGATCAATAAAGAAGAAGCTAAAAAATATATGATATACAGTTCAGTATCACCTAAATATTATGGCCTACCTAAAATTCACAAACCCACAATGAAACTCAGACCTATTATTTCTTCAATTAATGCACCAAACAGTAAAATAGCAAAAATAATAACCGATATTCTAACCAACGCATATAACTTTGAAAATAATTTTTATATCAAAGATTCATTTGATTTTTCTTCATTCATAAATGAAAAACAACTTCCACCAGAATACATATTAATCAGTCCAGATGTTGTATCCTTATTCAGTAATATTCCTATAAAATTAGTAACGAATAGTATCATCAAGAGATGGAATAAAATTAAAGATTATTGTAACATTCCACAAAATAAATTCTTATCAATAATCGACTTTATATTTAACTCAAGTTATTTTTCATTTCAAGGATGTTACTATAAACAAATTCTTGGCACACCAATGGGAGCTACTATTTCTCCAATAATAGCACAATATGTAATGGATGATCTTCTTGGAGATATTCTCCCAAAACTATCATTTAATATACCATTTTTAAAAAAATTTGTTGATGACATAATTTGTGCTATACCAGTTAATAAATCAGATGAAATATTAGAAAAAGTAAATAGTTATAATGAAAATTTACAATTTACAGTTGAATTTGAAAAAAATAATAGCATTCCATTTTTAGACACTAAAATAATTCGTAAAAACGATAACACTTTGATTACCGATTGGTATATAAAACCAACAAATTCAGGAAGGTATATAAACTATCATTCTTTTCATACAAAGAAAATGAAAATTAATCTCATTATTTGTTTAAAAAATAGAATTGAAAAACTAGTTCACCCTTCTTTAAAACAAAAAAATTTAAGAATTTTACGTGATATCTTATTAGAAAAATCTTATCCTAAATCACTTCTAAATAGAATTCTTTTCAACAATATTTCTGATAGAACTATTCATGATAATATCTCTAGCAATGAAACAGATAGGAATACAAATGTAGAAAATATTAATTACCTATCAATTCCAAATATTGAAAATTTATCAAAGAACATAATAAAACTTTTCAGAAATGGAACTAATATAAAGATAACACAGAAAAATATAAAAACGATTGGAAATTTAAATAGTAAATTGAAAGATTCTACACCTGACTTAAAAAAATCAAATGTAGTCTATGAAATAAAATGCAATAACTGTGATCTTAACTACATCGGTACCAGCTCTAGAAATTTGACTAATCGCATCACATCTCATAAAAGTGATATAAAACTTAACAAAAAATCATGTGCATTAACACAACATTCCATCGAAACAGGCCATAAAATGTTATTTAATGAAGCTAAAGTTCTACATACTGAACAAAATATGTCTAAAAGATATTTTCTTGAAATGGTTGAAATCAACAAGGCAAATAATAGTATGAATAAGAAAAGTGACATTGAAAATCTTAGTAATATTTATAGCTACCTTTTGAATATTGAACAAAATAGATAATTTTTCATTATTTATATGATTATTTCATAAAAATTAAATTCACTTCTATTAAAGTCAAAATATAAGAAGTTATTTGTCAAAGTCATTTTCACAGGTTATAATCTAACCTTATTTCCTTTTCTATTAACGTCAAAAACAAATTATCTGTCAAAGTCATTTTATAAGGTTATAATCTAACCTCAAATTCAAACTTCAATAAATAATTATAAAGTAACCTAAAAAAATTAAAATAACTAAGTAACGAACAAACAAATTATGTATCGATTTGTCTTATGTGAAATATGACATCAAGTATATTATAATTATATTTATTTTTATATTTACAAATTTTTTAATGATTATTTATATTGAATTTACTTAAAATATTTTACATGTAAGTACTTATATTTATTTCTCTATTTTTAAATCATATTTATATTTGTATATGTATTATAGTGCCCTGAAGAAGTGTCAAAAGGACACGAAAGCTTGGCGGCATTTTGTAAATAAAAGATCTTGGCGTTGATTCCTTGGACTGAAATCCCCGTTATCCCTACCTATATAGCATTTTTCAGTCGTTATATAAAAAAAAATTTTTTTTATATATATATATATATATATATATATATATATATATATATATGTATATATATATATATAACAACAACAAAGAGATTCGTGGGTAATTCACGCAAAATAAGGGCTACTGAAATAGAGTGGTAACCGTGGATATGCACGTTTCTGGCTCATTTTGCCTCTTCAGCACGGCATTAGGATGTGAAATTTGGGAGCAAAGATGTTAATCGAAACATGGGAAAACACAAAATAACGGATTTCGGCAGGGAAACCAAACTCTCATTTGTGTCTTTAATTGGAAAATCCCGAGTTTTCAGGACAACAACCAACATCGACACGGAGGCGCATATAGTCCCCCCGCCAGAACTTTCCGACCCATAGTAAATAACAAAGAAGATGTAGGAATATCGCGTGATATGTTAGCAACAACAACATAGAGAATTACCCATGAATCTCTTTGTTGTTGTTGTAAACATATCACGCGATATTCCTACATCTTATTTATATATATATATATATATATATACATATATACATATATATATATATATATATATATATATATATATATATAAATATATATATATATATATATATATATATATATATATATATATATATATATATATATGTATGTATGTATGTGTTATAAAGGAATTTGTAAGCACGATAGAGGGCGTATTTTTTGACGGATCGAAACCAAACTCGCTACAAAAATCTGTTAGGCCAAAATCTTGGACGAGTTCGTTGATGAGCCAAATGGTCATAGTAAAAATAAAATGGCGGCCTGTCAATGTTGAAAAAAAATCGTATTTCCTTTGTTTTTCATTTGACGCAAAAAAGTTACTGAGCTTATTCATAGACCTTCACACGTTCCACAACTTTTGTATCTAACATTTTTCTCTAAATCGTACATTAAAACATTTATTTAGGAAAATTCACAAATTTACCAGAATCTTTTTTTATTTTTTTGTTTTTGATTTGATGCCAGAATGTTACTTTGGTTTTTTGTACATCTCAAAACATTCTATTTTTTTTGTATCTAATTTTTTATTTTGGGTTTTATGCAAACATGTTACTGAAATAAACCTGTCCAATTGGTCCTGTGCCATTGGGATTTCTAAATAATGCACCCGATGAAGTTGATTCAATGGCTAAGTTTGTTGTTGTATTTGGCATTGCAGGAGCTTGTCGAATTTGTGAAATCAGCCAGGTAACATTAGATGATATTGAAGATTCGGGAAAGTTAATAATTGTGAAACTGAAACAAACAAAAAATAATGTAAACAGGAGATTTGTAGTTACTGAAGAATATATTAAATATTACCGAATGTACATAGCCCTTCGTCCAGTAGCAGCAAATGTATCAATCAGGTTGTGGGTAAAAATCAGTTTCATAAGGTACCCGAAACAGTAGCTAATTTTCTTCAACTTGAAAATTCTAATTCATTTACAGGTCATTCATTTCGAAGATCGTCTGCTACACTTCAAGTTGAATCTGGGGGAGACTTGATGACACAAAAGAAACATGGCGGTTGGGAGTCATCAACGGTCGCTGAAGGGTATGCTGATGAATCAGTGGCACACAGAACAGAAACTGCTAACAAAGTGTTCAGAACGTATGGCAGAGAAAAATATTATTTCAACACAAGAAAATTCGTCTGTTGTACCGAATAGTTCAAGGAACATGTCATTCATGCAATGCACATTTGATAATTGTACTTTTGATATAAAGGAAATGTAACTTATGTTCAATAAAATATTCTAAAATCAAATATCTTCCTTTATCTATATGTAAGTAAGTAAGTACACACTTTTTTCCCGGGGAAAAAAATAATTTTGTGAAAAGTTGTATTTTGTTACCTGTCAACAGAGATAAAATGTCAATTTTTTTCCTGTTACAGAAAAAAATAATGTTGTCAGCATCAGCAAACACTACAAATTCATCAATTGAAAACATTTATAAAGCAAAGAGTGAGTTTTGAAAGATTTTTCGTTAGTGTAATTTTTACAAAATTGAATATACATCATAAACGAATGTAGAAGTATTTTAAATTCAAGTATAACGTATACTATACGCACCCTGAATTCCATCTGATGTTTCGTCTTTTATTCGTGTTAAAAGTTGCAGCTTATAAACATTTTTTGAAGAGATCTATTTAAAATCATTCTCGATCATCTCCTGTCAGATCGTTGCCACAGGGGCTTAGACATAAATCCAGGAAATATCCCTTTCAATTTGTTCTGAAATGGAACGACAACAACGTTGTGTTATCATCTTGTGACAGACAGCCTACCGCTTGAATCAATGAGTTCCATATTTGATAGATATTTACTCTTCTTTCAAATTTTTTCAAAAGAGAAAATCCATGAAAATAATTCTCTTAATCAGGAGTTCCTGCGAAAAATAAGATGATAAATATCTAAACAGAAAATTTTATGTCGAGATGGAGTATTGTTGATACGTTTCAAGGATAATGGATGGAATTCGAATCAAAGTATACTGATAATGAAACTAAATGGAATACCTATTAACACACAAAAATTGGGAGAAATATAACAGAGATGGAGCAAAGTGGATAGGTGTACTGTATTAATTTATATTATATTATGGTCGGTCGAACAGTGTAGACGTACTGCACAGAGTGCTCCTGAATTTATTATACATACAGCTTAAAATTTATTGTTCTTCTTTTGTACTGCAAGTAGTGAAATATACAAGTTAGTTGGTATTTGCGAGAGGGAAGGGCTATATATAAGTTGATCAGCCGCAATTGCAAAAATTGTGTAAAATTTATAACTAAGTTGGTCCACACACATATTATGATCAAGACCAGAAACGCCAGTCAAATTTCGACACAATTTGATGAATCCGCTATTGAGCAGCTGATTATGGAGGTATGTCAAACATTTATAATAAAAATTGATGATAAAATAGACAGCAAACTAGATAAAATAGATTCAAAAATAGGAAAGGTATCTAAAAAGATTAGTGAAATAAACAAATCTATTAGAACCCAAGAAATTGAAATTAATGAATTACGTAATGAAAACAACGACTAAGAAATGTATCAAAAAACGAAAAATATTCGTTTCGATGGAATTGCGGAAAATGAAACGAAAGTTTAATATCTATTGTGACTAACATAATGATCATCCATATGAACGTGAAATGCACTTTAGGTGACAATAGCAACCTATACCGGATAAGAAAACGTAATTCAAATTTCCAGAAGCCCGCAACAGTAATAGTAGAATAAGTATCATACCTGAAAAAAATGGAGATTATAAAAGGCAGAGGACAACTAAAGCAAACTGGTATACTATTGAACGAGGACCTTACAACAAACAGTTACAACCTATTAATTCAAGCCAAACAGAAATACGGGAAGAGTGACGCCTGGAGAAGTCAATATAAAAAGCAATAACATCATTAAATTAATCAAGACATCAGATGGTATATAATTCCTAGTGAGTTGGTGGGTGTGTGTGCCGCTTTAACAAATAAATGAAGCTATTAATGGGACATTACTTTTTCATGAAATTAACTGTCTCGACCATTACTTCGTGGAATCTACTCATATTAGTGTTTTAAATGAAACTCACTGTTTCTAGCTAATTCCACAATAAGTGTAAAAATTGATTGATGCATACCAAACAAATGTTATTATTTATTCAAACTTATATGTATGTATCCACTATCAATGAACCTACGAGGATGAAAAGTTGTCTCGATCATATTCTTCTTAAATTTTAAACAGACATGATCATACCTTTGGTAATCGAAAACAACATTACTGATCATAAAACAACTATACTACAGATCATAACGGGAAAAATCAACAGTGAAAAAACTATAAGTAATATATATACACAATTTTTCAATTACAAAAAGTTTAAACAAAAAATTCAACAGGTAGATTGGGAAACTATGTATTTGACTCCAGATCCAAACTCTGCAATGAACGAATTAATTAAAATAATATCTACCTATAACAAGTAACGAATGCCTAGAAACAAAAAAATACTAACGAGAAAAAACTCCAAACTAGCACCATAGCTCACAAACTCATTACTGACGTCAATAATAAAAAAAATGGAATGTTTGTTAATCTTAAAAAACACCCGAATAACAATATACTGAGAAATCAATATAACCTTCATAAAAACAAGTTAACTAACCTGGTCAAGGAAGTAAAATACGATTATTATAAACGGCAAATAGAAAAAAATCCAAATAACACAAAATTTCTATGGAAAAAGGTAAGGGAATTAAGTAACTCGAAAATAAAACATAATAAAATACCGGCTGTCCAAAACGTAAAGGGAGAAATTCTCCATGATAGCAAAGATATTGCAAATGGATTCAATCTGAGATTCATTGAAATGGGAAAAACACTTGTTGAAAAAAACAAAACAAATAGTAATCACGAATTCATTGACGATATTCTACCTAATACTATGATACCAAGCAATTCTATTGAACTTGTGAACATAATAAGAAAATTGAAAGATAAGGAAGCCGTTGGTAAGGACGGGATAAGAGCGGAAACCATCAAATCTATTGCACAATATATTGTTCATCCCCTAGTATACATTCTGAATAGATGCTAGGAAATAGAAATCTGGCATGATGCTTTCAAAAAATCGATAGTAATACAAATTTTTAAAAAAGGAAACAAAACGATAGTTACCAATTACAGACCGATGTCCCTTATCATGCATCTATCGAAGATCTTCGAAATGTTTTTGAAAAACCGAATGACATCCTCAGTAAAAAAATATGGCTTGATTTCCCATAAACAATTTGATTTCAACGAAAATACTTCAACGGAAGATGCTGTATTAGCTTTGAGCGAAAAAATGCGTAGCGCGTTGGAAGATGGACATCAAGGTCTATGTGTTTTCATTGACCTTTCGAAGGTTTTCGATACTGTTAGTCACCGATTGCTCATGGTTACACTGGAACGAGTAGGAATTAGAGGTCAATGTGCAAATTCACTCAGTAATTACCTTAGCAACAGAACTCAAGAAGTGAAAGTGGCTGAAACACTGAGCGATTAGAGAGAAGTTGAATATGGCATACCGCAGGGAACCGTTTTGGGCCCTCTTTGGTTTTATCTCTACATCAATAAAATATTCACATTGAACAGTCGAGGAAGTATCATAGGGTATGCTGATGATACCGCAATAATATATAAAGTCGAAACATGGCATGAATTGAAACATAAACCGGATCTGACCTCCGATTCATTAAGGAGTGGTTCGACGAAAGACTTTTGATACTCAACACAGAGAAAATCAACTTCCTATCCTTCAGCTGTAATTCGGCTGGTAATTTCCTTTTTTTATATCTCGACCTAGAAACTCAGGAAAACACGCTCAGAATTAAATCTGAAAAAAATATTAAATAACTTGGTGTAAATCTGGATCCGCATATGAAATGGAACGTTCATATAAACTACGTCATAAAGAAACTGCAATCCATTTTATACAAATTTAAATATTTGAGTAATTATCTTCCACTGGAAACAATGAAGATATTATATAACTCCTTAGTGGACTGTCATTAGAGATATGGAATGACAACATGGGAAAATGCTCTCCGAGTACACCTCAAACCATTGGAAATACTGCAAAAAAGATTTCTAAAAGTGATAATGATGAAAAACCGAAGGTTTTCTTCGGAACTACTATACAAACAATCTGAAGTCAAGGATGTCATGCAGTAATTCTTTTTTTGTACGAATGTGAAATTCCACCTATATGGTGATATAGCGGGACCCACACATGAGTATAATACGCGTCGAAAACCCATTACGGTAGTACCACGTGTAAAAAAATCAATATCACAAAGATCTCACTCTTATATCACAAAATCATTATACAATAGTGTTCCAAACAGTATAAGATCTGAAAGAAATAAAGCTAATTTCAAAAAAAAATTAAAAGATTACATCTTAAGTAACGACAGAAAATTAATAATCGATCTGATAGAATTGAAACCATAAACAACATACTTACTGCATTAATATAGATGATCCGCTCTTCATCATCTGACTCGTTTCTTATTTTTACTCTGTTCTAGTTTTATATTTTTACTGTCTCAATTTTTTATGCTATATGTCTTAGTTTTAATATTTTATATTGTTTTTTTCACTTCTATTTTGAAATTTATTGCGCATCAACCCCTAGGGTTATTAGCGCCCAACAATAAATTTACATTCAAGTCATGTACATAATAGGATATTCAAACTTTATACAGCTTTATACCGCTTTCAGGGAAAGTACCAATTTTTCAACGTCACAGTTTTCTCCGATAATGTCTGTGATATTATTTGGTAAATTATACCGCGATCTTTGATGAGCAAAACGGGTACAGTCCACTAACACATGCACTACCGACACTGGAACCTGACATGTTTCACATATGGGTGCCGCAGAATGAGACATTAGGTGGCCGTGGTAGAAACGAGTGTGTCCAATTCTAAGTCGAGTTAATATTATTTGATCTCTTCTTTTGGCTGGAAGGAATTTCCAGGCAGCCACACTTTTTTTCACTATCCTCAATTTTGATTGAAATCTAGACCAGCAGTTTTGCCAGTGACTCATGACTAACTGTTTAAAAAAGTTTGCAGTGAGTCTAGGTGAGTGTAAATGCCGTTTATATTCTTCCGATGAAGCGTCACTTTCATTGTCAGTTGATGGTTGCGAGTCGAAAAATTAACATTTTTTCCGAAGCTTGGTGCAGCGGGTTTTTATGCTTCTATCTTTCAAGTGAGGATGAATTTCATGTAACATATAGCAAAGTAAGGGTAAGTCATTAGTGTAATTTATAGTAATTTGGTCGGGGTGTAGTGAACCGTAACTATTTGCGAACAAATCCACCAGTTCGTCGAAATTTAGAACAAAGGGTGGTTCGTGAGAATTTATGAAAACTTTTGCTGGTTTAAGCAATGCGTCAAAATCGGGCCTTTGTTTTTGGGGGAGGGGGGGGGTTCGGGTGTGACAAAGATATTGCTTGTTGGATTTTCTTCTTCCGCAATTTCAGGTGTTTCCCGGTCGGAACTGGTTCTTTTGATTACTGGTTCGGATTTTTTTGGTGTGGAGAGTAAATCATTTGTAATATGAGGGTTTTGTGAATTCACAACAGATTGAGATGCTTCTACAGGATCTTTCGTAATGGGAGCTTTCTTAGAACTACTTGATTTATCAGAGGGTTTAGGTGGACTTTCTGAGTTATTTTCGGAAGTGTTGGGAGCGGTGGGTGCATTACAGCAGTTGACCTGGCGGTTTGCACTTGAAGCAGGTCCGGCCATCAACGGATACGAAAATTTCGATATAGAGTTAATGTGAATGATTCAGGAATGTTACTTTCAGGAGATAGAGGAGAGGTGAATACCTAGCGCCGAAAACTAAAAATATGTTCGTATTCTGGGTTGGAAACTCATATTTTCATGAAAGTTACTGGTGATACAAGGTTTAAACGCAAATTCTTCATATTAGTGTTTTTAAATGAAACTCAAGGTCTATAGTTAATTCCACAATATAATACAAGTTATTGAAAATTCTAAAAAATTAACAATTGTCTCGATAATTCAATATCATCGTCATTCTGACGAAACAATTGTCAATTTTTTAGAATTTTCAATAACTTGTATTATATTGTGGAATTAACTATAGACCTTGAGTTTCATTTAAAAACACTAATATGAGCATATTCCACGAAGTAAGGGTCGAGACAGTCAATTTTGCAAATTCTTCAATTCAATCTCTCAAGTCCCGTGTGGTATACTAGGGCAGACGTTGGATAACGTAATTCTGCTTGCTGGTGTGATGAGTCGTCTTGCCTGGATGTCTTGATTGTTGATTGTGATGCTAGAATATGTTGTCATGAAGTGATCAACCACTGACTTGTTTGATAGGTAAATACATACTCTGTTGTTTGAAATTCTTGAAGCAAAAGTGATGTTTTTAGGAAGAATTTTAGCTGCTACGGCAAAAATGTACTCCTCTAATTTAATTCCATCAATAGAAGGAAATAGGATACCTTGATCCTTAGAAGGAAAGAGTGGGTTAGGTGCAACATTTGAATAATATGGAGAAGGACTTATTTCTGATAGGGTAAGAGAGGGACTTCTGTGGTCAGGAGCACTCCCTAAACTTGTCAGTTGAGGTTGGTTCGAAGAATGACCCCTGTGATCAGGGGGTTCCGTCAAATTTTCAGTCATGATTAAGATTATTCACATTGATACTCGCAGAAAATTTCCAACTACAGTCCTGTCCCAATGTGGTCAGGCAAAACCTGACCAATATCAAGAGAACAATAAAAACTGGTATTATAAACAACCGACTGCGACTTATTTATATATTGATATTTCTAAAACCAAATATCTCTTATATTACTAGATGGAATTTATTGACTTACAGGTATTTATAGAACTGCCCATAAACTGCACTTTAAACTCTTTGTTCATTCCACGTTGAGCTTGGAATATGTAAGAGCTGCTTACAAAAGCTGGTATCGGTACTGTTACCAGGACCGGTCTCTCTATTTTATATTGTGATTAACATTTAAATGCGCATATTATATGTTTTAGAATATGCTTTTGCATGTATATATATATATATATATATATATATATATATATACATATATGTGTATGTATATCTATATGTATATATATATATATATATATATATATATATATATATATATATATATATATATTCGGCTAATTAATCTTAATATTGCATAATGTATAGTGGTGATAACATTTTCATTTTCATGTGTATTTTATATCTTCTGAGCATGTTCATATACATGGAATTATTTTTATATTTATATTCCGCAAATATCGAAACAAGTGATTGATCAATTATCGATTATTTCTTTATTCATCACCTGTAATGCATGCATTGATTTATATTATACTATTATATATTGTATTTCAATGAATAAAGTTCATAGTTTAAACTTACTTATTAGAATTGATCCTAAATAGAGATTGGTGTGGAGATATAAGAGAAACAAATATGTGGAACATGTGATAATTAATTTGAATGAGTGGATATTAATAGTATGCAAATTTAACTTCATAGTTAGTAATTTATATCTAACTTCATTTCTTGATGGTTTATTATTTATTTATAGGTATTCATATATTATTTAGATTTTAGTAAATTTCGGGGGTACTCTAGAATACGTGCACTGGAATTCTAGTGACATGAATACACTTCATGAAAGTTTTAAGAATTGCAGAGGTCTGAATATAAAGACGACGCAATTTTATAGAAACAGTTCAGAATGTTAGTACGATATTCTGGTGGTAATAGAATCATGGTTAAACGACGGTGTTAGAGATGGTGAACTGGTGAATGTCGATTTGTATAATGTTTACAGGGAAGATAGAAATTTAGAGGCAACGGGCAAATGCCGGGGAGGTTGGGGTTTCATGGCATGTAGAAAATATTAAAATTTGAAAAGAAACTAAACTTCGTTCAAAATGTGAAGTTCTAGTGTTAGACCTGAACTTAAGTGCAAAATTCAGTGTCAGGTTGTAGGTGTTTATATCCCTCCAGACTGTGATTTGAGGATTACGTGGAATGTTTTGAATACTTACAAAACAAGATTAAGGATATTTATAAAACATTTATTTTTGGTGACTTTAATATACCGGAAATAGGAGAAACGATAATACCACTTAAAAGCCCCAGCTCTAAATTAAACACTTTGGTTGATTTTTTGAATTTCAATTCATTGAGCTTGAGTAATAATGTTAAAAATGATCATGACAAGTGTTTGGATCTAGTAATAGTTTCGAATGATAATTTAAATAGATGTAATGTTACAAAGGAACAGTTTACATTAGTTAAGGAGGACCGATTTCATCCCTCTTTAAATATCACAGTCAGGTACCAAAAATTAGTTGAAACATCATCAAACAAATTATCAGTTTGTCAATATAACTTTAAGAAACCAAATTTCCAATAACTAACAAAAATGTTAAGGGATGACACTTGGGAATCGGTGACTGGGGAATCTAATGTTGATACTGCCGTAGACAATTTTTACAAAATTATTAACAATATATTCTCTATTAACGTTCCACTATATAAAACATATAATTACTATAATACATTTCCTAATTGGTTCACAACTGAAATTAGAATGTGTATCAAACAGAAAAATTTTTTGAACAAAGTTAAACATGTGTCGGATTATTATGCCAACAAATACATATAAGGAGATAAGAATACAGTTAAAATCATTAATTGGTGTATAATATGGAAAATACATCAAGAGAGTAGAAAGTAGTACAAACGATAATTGGAATACTTTTTGGAATTTTGTTAATAGAACTAAAAGTAAAAATAACAATGTCAATTCATACACTTATAGTGGGTGCCAGTGGATAATACAGCGGATAAATGTGCACATTTTTTTTCATCTGTGCATAGTTTCGACAAATCCAGTTATAGTTTAAATTTCTAATAAACATTTACCAACAATTATAATTCTACATTAACTGAGATAACTGGAAAATATTATGAACAGTCTATAAAGAAGTTATAGCCTAAAAAAGCAGCTGGGATCGACGGAATCCCTCCCTACGTTGTTAAAGGTACTCAGGAATGGCTAAGAAGACCGCTACTGCATATATACAATATAATAATCAAATTTACAATATGTACATCTAAATGGAAGATATCTGCTTATACTCCCATATATGAAGCTGGCAATAAAACCGATATGGAAAACTACAGGGGTGTTGCGATTATGTGTATCCCATCTAAGTTATTTGAACAAATTTTATACACACACACACATATATATATATATATATATTTATATATATATATATATATATATATATATATAACAACAAAGAGAATCATGGGTAATTCACGCAAAGTAAAGGGCTACTGAAATAGAGTGGCAACCGTGGACATGCATGTTTCTGGCTCATTTTGCCTCATCAGCACGGCATAACCAAATAATGATGTGAAATTTGGGAGCAAAGATGTTAATCGAAACATGGGAAAACACAAAATAACGGATTTCACGGTTGCCACTCTATTTCAGTAGCCCTTTACTTTGCGTGAATTACCCATGATTCTCTTTGTTGTTGTTGTTAACATATCACGCGATATTCCTACATCTTCTTTGTTATTTACTATGGGTCGGAAGGTTCATGGCGGGGGGGCTATATGCGCCTCCGTGTCGATGTTGGTTGATGTCCTGAAAACTCGGGAACTTCCAATTGAAGACACAAATGAGCGTTTGGTTTCCCTGCTGAAATCCGTTATTTTGTGTTTTCCCATGTTTCGATTAACATCTTTGCTCCCAAATTTCACATCATTATTTGGTTATGCCGTGCTGATGAGGCAAAATGAGCCAGAAACATGCATGTTCACGGTTGCCACTCTATTTCAGTAGCCCTTTACTTTGCGTGAATTACCCATGATTCTCTTTGTTGTTGTTGTTAACATATCACGCGATATTCCTACATATTCTATATATATATATATATATATATATATATATATATATATATATATATATATATGATTACGGTAAGAATGTAGTAGTAGATCAACAATATGGTTTCATGTCGGGAAAATCGATTAACACAAATCTGTTACTATTTTCTGAATCAGCTACCGCTGTCATAGTAAATCACAACTAGATGTAATCTATAGCCATTTTGCAAAAGCATTCGATCGGGTGAATCACGACGTATTATTAGAAAAATCACATTTTTTTGGGGCATCAGAAACAATTATAAAATAACTGAAAGAATATTCCCAGAATAGAACATTTATAGTGAGACATAACGGAAACTCCTCTGGTAAATTTGAAGCAAACTCTGGAGTGCCACAAGGGTCCAATTTGGGCCCATTATTATTCATTATCTTCATCAATTATATTTCTACATGTGTTAAACACTCTAAATTTTGACTTTTTGCAGAAGATTTCAAAATTTACAAAGAGATCATAAATGTGAGTGACTGTATGGACCTTCAGAAATATATTAAGGAAATTGAAATCTGGAATACCCGCAATAAGTTGGAGTTTAATGTAAAAAAATGTAGTATAATGGCCATTTTCCGCAAAAAACAAACAATAGAATTTGATTACCAGATAGGAAATAATAGATGTTCAGAAATAAGATGCTTTTACCTTGGATAGAGCGTTCAAAGTCAACTTTGTTTGGTAAAATAGCCCTTATCATTCATATGGGCAATCAATTTTACTTAGAAAAACATGAAACTTTTGTTCGAAACATTTTTCCACAATACGAATGTGATCGACGTAACTAGTTTTTAAAATTAAAAAAATTTCAACTGCGAATTTAACTCTAGAATGATGGCTTATTAGTTAAAAAATTTGCAAGAGATAAAAAGCCCTCATATTTTCATAAGAAATGGACAAAAATTACTCACATTTATGCAATCATTCAAAAAAGATTATTGTGCAATTTAATACAAAAATATGACTATTCCTTACAAAAATATGAGCAATTTTTGTCGATTGCAGATTTTTTTGATAATCCACCATTGTCGAGCTAAATTAAAAATACATAAAACCAAAGTTTCATATATTTTTACGTACAATCGATTGCCGTAATAAAAATGAGGGGTTTTATTTAAAAAACAAATTGACCTTAAGTGATCTTAAACGTTCTACTTAAGGTTAAAAGTATTGATGGTATCGGATGTTTGCCTTTAATTTCTATAACTGTTTTTAGAAAATGTAATGTTTTTATGTTATTTCGCCAGTCAGATTGAAATGGGACACCCTATACAACACTTTACCGTGAAACAAAGAAATTTTATACTTAACATAAAATAACTCTTAAATGGTCCGTCCACCTTATTTATACCTACTTAAAATATACTATATAAACCAACCATCTTTATAATGTATCTCCTTGGCAATCTGCTACCACAACTCATCCTTAAATTTGGTTCTCATATAATCTTCATGACTGGTGTCATAAAGAATTGGAAAACTACGAACTAAGTCAATTAACTTCTCCATAATAATAAATAAATAGTAAATAAAACTGTGCACATGACCCACGACCTACGAAAACTATGTGACACACTCAAACCGACCCAAGCGAACGTGGGTTTGGTGTATGCTCCGCGTGGGTAGGGCTCAATATACTTTAAACCATCGTTTACAGAACAACACACGCGTGGGATGTCCGTGGGCTGTGCGTGAGCTGTATTCATTATGTGATGGGCCTTTATCGCGAGATTTAATGTGAAGAGAAAATAGAAGATGTTGTTAGCTACGTGAAACGCTAGGATTAAAAGTGATGAAAATAGAGGATGCATCGAAAAGCATCGTATTATTCAACTTCATTCTGGAAATGAACTCATTTTGAAAAATCCATGTATGTTAGAATTGAAATTCGCTCAATTTTTTTAAAGACAGGGAATTAGAAGGATCCTGTGATTCCGAAATAATGGTTGACAATGCGCAATGACAATTATCAAGGAAGCCTACAGCAGCTTCAAAATAAAAGTCCTTCTTGTACCAATGGATTTTCAACAGATTTTCATAAAACGTTACGAGTAAATGAACTATTCTCATGAAACTGGTGAAACTGTTTCTGAACAAAGGGCGTCTATTAAGCCTCCCAGTTAGAACTTTAATCAAGTCTTTTAATTTAACAATGAGTTTTTTGGCATATTTTTTTTGCATTTTTTCATTAATAAACTCCAGTAGTTGGCACTTAATCAGTTATTCGCACGTGAGATACGATACCTTTTCTAGCAAGCAAGAGACAAGAACGGGAACAGTTTTTCAAAGAAACAGGATCAATTAAACAATCAATATATTGCAAGTGGAATACTCGCACAATAAAACAAAAAAAAATGCTGTTAATGGTCTTATTATGTCCTTTTGACGAGTTTTTATTGTATAGGAACGTGAAATTGTGAAATAAAGTTTTAAAAAAGAGAAACAAATCACCAGGTTGTGTTTTGGGAAGCGAGCATGAAAATCGACTTTCACGACACATTGTAAATATGCAAAGTTTGAGTTTTCTATTAACCATACTTAACTGTTGAGAATAATGGAAAGAGTCAATAGTGAGAATGAAAAAGCTTATAACAAAGTTTCGATAGGAGCAAGAGTATCATTTTAATAAATAAAAAAGACAACAGCAATATAGGGTCTTCATTTTATAATGTTTAATATTGATGAAATAGTTTTTTGAGTTAACAATAGTGTTTCCGGAGAATGAAAATGTTTCGTTAAGTTATGAATGGTTACAGATCATCTATACAAAATATTATGCAAACAAATCGCCCAAGATGGTATTCTTACCCGAAGGTCTCGGATGATCCTCTGCGGAGATGCAACACTTCTTGAAAGATTCCCGAAGCTAGTCTTTTTGAAAATATGTCTCGTGATTACCGTCCTATTGATAGCAAATCTATAAGATATTTACAAACTGATGAAAAATGTATCGAATCTGAAATCAAAAATTATTTACGGAAAGGTATAATTGAAGAATGTCGTTCTCCTTGGAGAGCGCACGTCTTGATTACTTCCAACAGTAATCATAAAAAAAGAATGGTAGTTGATTACCTTCAAACGGTAAATAAATTCACATTCCTAGATGCATTTCCACTTCCTAGAATAGATCAAATTATTCAGAGTATATCACAATATACTATTTGCAGCACATTTGATTTTCAGAGCGCTTATCATAAAATTCCTATCCAGTCTCCTAATAAACAGTTCATTGCTTTTGAAGCTTGTTGGTAGCTCTACTAGTATAATAAAATACCTTTTGGAGTAACAAATGGTGTTGCCGGATTTCAACGAGTAATCAATAGCATAATACAGCTAGAGGATTTCAAAGTTACATTTGCTTATTCAGATAACATTACCATTTGTGGTAAAGCTCAGGAGAAGCATGATTTTAACTTGGACAAATTCATCAAAATTGCACAAAAGTACAGGCTCACGATCAATGACTCCAAATCAAAATCCTCTAGTGAAACAATTAAAAACTTTTAAGTCACATTATTGAAAATGGAACCATTAAACCTGATCAAAATCGTATTAAGCCTTTCATGGAGCTTTCAGAACCCAATGATTTACCATATTTACGTAGGGCATTAGGTTTGTTTTCTCACAGTTTTCAGTGGATACCATGTTTTCCAGAAAAAGTGCATCCTTTAACACACTCAGAATTGCCTCTTTCCGAAGCAGCAAGAAAATGTTTCATTGTTCTCAATCAAGATCTAGCTTCGGCAACGCTAACGTCCATAAACGAAAATGAAATGTTGACTGTGGAGACCGACGCATCCGATATTGTAATAGCTACGACTCTTTCCCTATCTGGCAAGCCAGTGGCTTTATTTTGAAGGACACTTACTGGTAGTGAAAAAAACCATTCATCTGTCGGAAAGGAAGCCTATGCGATCGTCGAATCTAGACGCAAAAGGAGACATATGTTATTGCTTAACTATTTTCAGTTGATTACCGATCAAAAAAGCGTATGGGAAGTATGGTAGGTTAAAAGTAATGAAATCGTACGCTGGCGTCTAGAATCGGTTCCTTTCAAATACGATATTGTCTTTCGTCCTGATGTTTTAAATCGAGCTGCTGACGCCTTTACACATTAGTGCCTAGCGGTACCGCATGGGACCACCAGAGGTGTACTTTTGAAAACACCGTATAGAAAATACCACTGTATTTTGAGCAATCTGTAGGTTCCCATCTCTCTATATATATCGGACATCGCCGAAACAGGTAGCTGCAGTTATTTTGTTTTAGTTAGCAGTTGTAGTTTGATGTTTACAGTAAGTGTTTTATATGGTGTTGAAAATCATGCACATCCGATTCAAGTAAGTTGAAAATATGTTATTGATGTACGTATTTTTGGTCAAAATTCAAAACTTTGCAAGTATTATGATTGTACTTTAGCTATGTTTGTATTAAATTATAATAAATTTTTTTAATTATTATTTGATACTTTATTGTAAATTTTAGTGGTACCGTTTGGTACTGCTAGGCGGTTACTGTATTATAGCGTATATATTTTCAATTATAGTGGTATTACCATTCAAGAAGCTCTCGACATTGCGTATGAGGAGAATATAGCGGCCATTTATTTAGAACCTCCTGAGAATCAGGTCCTGACAGATGAGGACAGGTGATTCAGAAATAGATATTCAAACAAGTACTGAAGCCAAAGATATATTAAAAAAAGCTACAAAATTGCCTGAAATAAAAAAGAAGGAGGAAAATTTCGTATTTTTAAAAGAAGCTGATTTGTCGCCCACACAACACATATTTCCTAATGCAGTTTATTCAAAATATAGAGACATGAGCTGTGTCCATTTATTTGAATTGCAAATATGCACTTTTAACAAATAATGCGGATCCAGCAATATCTGTACAGGAATTTAGAGTATTTATTGGCATTCTTATACTGACTGGCTATAATTGCCTTGCTTCTAAGAGGAACTATTGAGATAATGGTGCTGATATGAAAAACACATTAGTCTCGGACGCTATGCGAAGAGAGAGATTTTTACAAATTTGTCGTTTCATTCATTCTGCCGATAACACCTCTATTAATCTTAATGATAAAATGTATAGAATAAATTCACTCATAAATATTTTTAAAAAGTCCTTCCTAGAACATTTTGTGCCAGAACAGAATTTATCGTACGACGAATCCATGATACGATATTTTGGCCGAAACGGCTATAAACAATTTATTAGAGGAGAACCAGTGAGATTCGGATATAAAGTGTGGTGTTTAAATACACCAGGTGGATATTTAATTACCTTCAAAGTGTACCAGGGTAAAAATGTTAAACATGATCTAACTTATGATACACTGTTTGGTAAACCGGCGGCTTCTCTAATTGGGTTGATTGAAGAGATGGGAGGAAAAAGACATTTTCGCTAGTTTCTTCATAGATAATTTATTCACCAATACCACTATGTTCCATACACTAAAAGAAGACGGCTACTGATGTAATGGTACAATAAGAGTTGATCGAATATTACGCGGATGCTCCTTTACTGATAAAAAGGTCATGGAAAAACAATGTAGAGGAGATGTATCCTCAGTACTGGAAACAACTAGAGGTATCATGTATGTCAGTTGGATGGACAATAGCGTCGTTACAATGTCCAGTACATGGTTTGGAGCAAAACCTATAAGGTCTGCTGTGAGGTACTCTCGTATACAGAAAAAAAATTCCTCTCCCTCGTCCAGATGTTATTATGCAATTCAACAAATGTATGGGCGAAACGGATCAGATGGACAACAACGTATCATGGTAAGTGATTGTTTCATATGTATAATTATGTTTTAGTTACAATTTTTCTCAGCTGTCGGGTTGGTGTCAGATCTAAGAAATGGTATTGGCCTATATTCACTTTTTTATTTATGTCGCAATTCAAAATGCTTGGACTTAATGTAGAAAAAGTGGTCGTCAAATGAGTCAGCTACAATTGATAAGAAATATTGTTCAGGTAAAAATACAAAATGTTAATACTAATATTATAAAACCAACAATATTTTAATTTCAGACATACTTAACAAATTTCAAATCACCCGCTAAATGTTCAGGTCAGAGTTCAGGCGAAGCTGCCAGTGATTTCAGGGTTAGTAGCTATGTCCGCTTTGATGGATTACGTCATTATATAATTACAACACCTGAAGGTCAAAGAAGAAGATATGCAGTTAGTACTTGTACATCCAGAGTAAGAACTGAGTGTTCCAAATGTGATGTTGGACTATGCGTTGAGTATTTCAAGCATTTTCACGAAAATTAAAAATTTATGTCAGTACCGCCTAGTGGTACCATATGGTACCGGAATTTTTTTCTGTGAAATGAATTGAATTTTGAATAAAATATTATAATGGTATGATATCTATCCTCTCCTCTAGTGTATTCCATGAGAAAAAATATTAAAATATTAATTTTTTTCCCGGCTTTAATGGGTTAAGTCGAGTTTGTTCTTCCACAAGTGATCTAATTAAGCTCTCTGAAATGCATGTATCACCATGTCATCCTGGTATTACCCGCATGTACCACTGGCATAGGCCAAAGAATTTGCCTTTTCCACTTGAAAAAATTGGCAAAATAACAAGTTCTTGCCGCATATACAAAGAAAGTAAACCTAAATTTTATAAAGTACAAAGTAGACTCATCAAATCTACAATGCCTTTCGCGAGACTAAATATAGATATTAAAGGCCATCTTCCGAATTCTTGAGGAAAACATAATATGCTCACGATTGTAGACGAGTTCTCCAGTTTCCCGTTTGCATTTTCTTGTTCAAGTACTACTTCTTCTGAATTTATCAAGCATCTGAAACATCTCTTTTTTCTGTTCGGTACACCTTCTTATATACATACTGATCAAGGTTCCTCCTTTACGTCTCGTGAAATTTACTCCTTTTTAGAACTTCTGGGAGTCGCTACCAGCAGAACTTCTCGATACAATCCCCGTGGAAATGGGCGGTGCCAACGCTACCATAGTATTATATGGCAAACGATGAGATTGGCACTTCAGTCTCGTAATCTTCAGAATAATCAATGTGAACAAGTACTGCCTGAAGCTCTTCACTATATCCGATCCTTACTATGCACAACCACTAACTCTACAGCTCACGAAAGAATGTTCACCTATCCGAGACGCTCAATGAACGGAACCACTCCTCCGACTTGGCTAATTACTGGTCCCATAGTAATGAGAAATCTTAATCGGACAAGCAAGAATGATTCCATAGTTGCAAAAGTAAAGCTTGTTCACGTGAATCCTCAATATTCTCAAGTACGTTTATCTGATGGAAGAGAAACTACCGTATCTCTGAGATATCTAGCCCCACTTCACGATTATGACACTCTACATGTTTCAGAAGAAAATTCTCCATCGGCCGCTCAAGATATACAATCAATTGCTAAGAATGAACAATTTCCACGGACTAGTGTTGACAATGCTGTAACACCTCCAGGTTACTTAGTTGACCATCAAATATCCGAAGTGGATACTAATACTCCCGTACAGGATTATTACGAAAACAGTAAACCTACTAGAGCAAGAAAAACTCCTGCATCCCTGTAGAATTACATTTATTAACTCAGGCGGGAAGGATGTAGTATAGTAGTGTTTTTAAATGAAACTCAAGGTCTCTAGTTAATTCCACAATATAATACAAGTTATTGAAAATTCTAAAAAACTGACAATTGTTTCGATAAATCAATATCATCGTCAGAATGACAGAAGTTACATTTCATTTTATACCTACCTGATGTTTAGTAGTTATTTTTGGCTAGACCAAGAAGTAACCTAACTTGTGATTGGCTCAATATATGTTTATAGAAAAAAGAAGAAGATGTGATATTACAAATATTGAAGCTTAGATATTATTAGCCCTATGGTGATATCCTGGATATCATTTTTCCAATTAAGATCAGTATAACTGTGCAATGATATAGAAAACCAGGAAAACTATATCTGCTGATCTTTACAATTATCACTTAGGAAGACAGTTTATTAGTGGAGAATTCCCTAGATTTAACTGTTCATTGACAATTTCATATTGTGGGTTTCTTAAATGTCTTCTAATTTCCAGTTCTTCAAGGAAATCCAGTTATTGTTTCTTTTCACAAATATGCAGTACTACTAGTTCTGTGTTAGGGGTCAATTAATGATTGGTGTCAAGTAGATGTTTTGCGTAGTGGGATTCATCTGGTTGTTTCAATCTGTATGCTCGTAAGTGCTCACAGTATCGTATTTCAAAATTCCTAAGGGTCTGACCCAAATAGACAGCATTATATTCTGGACATTTGAGTTTATATATACCTGACTTCTTTAATAGTGGTATTTTTGTTATTACATTTAACAATTTTGTACTAACGTTACTTTCTGTTTTAAAAGAAATTGTTGTATTCGTTGCTGAAGATATTATCTTTGAAATATTATTAGAAAAATTTCCTGCATATGTGATGGTTTTATGATAAGTTTTAATTTCATCAGCTTGTTTAGGATATATTAGTTGTAATGCCACTTTTTCCTCTTTTTCACTAATTAGCTTATTTATCATATCTAATGGATAACCGTTAGATGTTGCTATTTGTCTAATTGTATTAATCTCTCTATCAAAATTACATTTGTTCATAGGAACATAGAGCTTTTTCAGTTCCTATGAACAAATGTAATTTTGATAGAGAGATTAATACAATTAGACAAATAGCAACATCTAACGGTTATCCATTAGATATGATAAATAAGCTAATTAGTAAAAAAGAGCAAAAAGTGGCATTACAACTAATATATCCTAAACAAGCTGATGAAATTAAAACTTATAATAAAACCATCACATATGCAGGAAATATTTCTAATAATATTTCAAAGATAATATCTTCAGCAACGAATACAACAATTCCTTTTAAAACAGAGAGTAACATTAGTACAAAATTGTTAAATGTAAAAACAAAAATACCACTATTAAAGAAGTCAGGTATATATAAACTCAAATGTCGAGAATGTAATGCTGTCTATTTGGGTCAGACCCTTAGGAATTTTGAAATACGATACAGTGAGCACTACGAGCATACAGATTGAAACAACCAGATAAATCCCACTACGCAAAACATCTACTTGACACCAATCATTCATTGACACCTAACACAGAACTAGAAGTACTGCATATTTGTGAGAAGAAACAAGAACTGGATTTCCTTGAAGAACTGGAAATTAGAAGACATTTTAGAAACCCACAATATGAAGTTGTCAATGAACAGTTAAATCTAGGGAATTCTCCACTAATAAACTGTCTTCTTAAGTGATAATTGTAAAGATCAGCAGATATAGTTTTCCTGGTTTTCTTTATCATTGCACAGTTATACTGATCTTAATTGGAAAAATGATATCCAGGATATCACCATAGGGCTAATAATATCTAAGCTTCAATATTTGTAATATCACATCTTCTTCTTTTCTCTATAAACATATATTAAGCCAATCACAAGTTAGGTTACTTCTTGGTCTAGCCAAAAATAACTACTAAACGTCAGGTAGGCATAAAATGAAATGTAACTTCTGTCATTCTGACGATGATATTGATTTATCGAAACAATTGTCAATTTTTTAGAATTTTCAATAACTTGTATTATATTGTGGAATTAACTAGAGACCTTGAGTTTCATTTAAAAACACTAATATGAGCATATTCCACGAAGTAAGGGTCGCGACAGTCAATTTCATTAAAAAATCTTCGAGTGAAGATTTGACCCGACTGTACCAGAAGTTACTACAAAAACGCTATAAAGCATCACAAAACATTTGGTTTAACCAAGAATGCCTTAGAAAAAAGGTAGTACCAAATTATGTGAATATAAAATGTCACACTAAAACACCACAAGCACAAAAAGCTATAAAATGTGCTCAACGAGTTTGGATAAAATCAGAATGTAAAAAATGGTTCAAAGTTAGAGACTCCTTAGACAACTACATAAAAGTTGTACATTCAGAACTCACATTCCAATTACATCCAGTAGAACTTGACTGTTTGGATGACAAAATTAGAGGAAATGTCAGCACGGTGAAGCATATGAAATTTAAGAAACAAGAAAAGAAGCTTCAGAATCTTGAACACACACAACATAAAATTCAATACTCAAAACATCATGAAACTATAAGTACCTACATACCAACACACTTTGCACCACGAATTGAAAACCTTTCAGACACTAATTTTACAAATAGTGAAATAGAATTTTTAAAAAAAGGTTTAAATTACAGCATACCACCTAAATTTACGAATAATATTAAACAAATTATAGCTGCAAAGTCAGAAATAGCTTTAAAATCTAATTCAAATAATTTTCTTTATGAGAAATTGAAAATTGCCAATTTAATCAAAAATATTGAACCTTCAAAAGTTAAACGTCAAACAAAAAATGACATTTCAGTTTTAAACGCAATAAAATAGAAGATAGAGAATAATAACCTAACAGTTACAAAATCTGATATGGGGAACGCTACTGTCATTTTGACGACTGAAAATTACAAATCCAAAGTATATAACTTTATAGAATACAGCGATGTAGAAGTTCTTAAAGCAGACCCAACAAAGAAGTTTTCTAATAATGTAAGGGATATTGTTAATAATTCAAATTATATTTTAAATGATTACGAAAAGAGGTCTATCATACATAAGAATCCTCATTGTCCACAATAATATGGAACAGTTACATTACATAAAATAACGAAACCAATTAGACCTGTAGTCTCTTATGGTAATGCTCCTAATAATATATTGGCAAAGAAGCTCAACAATATACTCAATACTTACGGATATTAATCTCAGTACTCAATTAGAAATTCAATAGAACTAATCAAAAAGTTGAAAGCAATCCACTCACAAGATAACTATAAACTTATATCGTTCGATGTAACTAACATATTTACTAAAATTCCTCCTAAAGAATGTCTAATACTTGTAAGGAAATTACTAGAAGATAAAAATATTGATTAAGGAATAATATCAGATATACTTAATTTATTTGATGTATGCATTAATCAGAATTATTTCACTTTTGACAATAAGATATATATTCAAAATGAAGGTTTACCAATGGGAAGCCCTATATCACCTATTTTAGCAAACATTTTTATGGACAATTTAGAAAGAAAGATCTTTGAAAGTAATATTTCGAAAAATATTTTATTTTGGTATAGATGTGTAGATGACATATTAGCTTGTTTTATGGGTAGTGACGACAATAAGATGTATTTTTCAACCACATCAAGAATTTACATTAGAAATTGAAGAAAATAGCTCAATCAATTTTCTTGATTTGAAAATTCAAAGAGTTAATAATGTACTTGATTATTCAATTTACCGAAAACCAACACAAACTGATGTAACAATTCGATTCAATTCTAACTACCCTGTATCACACAGACTAGCAGCATATAATTCAATGATACATAGAGCTTTTTCAGTTCCTATGAACAAATGTAATTTTGATAGAGAGATTAATACAATTAGACAAATAGCAACATCTAACGGTTATCCATTAGATATAATAAATAAGCTAAATAATAAAAAAAGAAGAAAAAGTGGCATTACAACTAATATATCCTAAACAAGCTGATGAAATTAAAACTTATAATAAAACCATCACGTAAGCAGGAAATATTCCTAATAATATTTCAAAGATAATATCTTCAGCAACGAATACAACAATTTCTTTTAAAACAGAAAGTAACGTTAGTACAAAATTGTTAAATGTAAAAACAAAAATACCACTATTAAAGAAGTCAGGTATATATAAACTCAAATGTCCAGATTGTAATGCTGTCTATTTGGGTCAGACCCTTAGGAATTTTGAAATACGATACAGTGAGCACTTACGAGCATACAGATTAAAACAAGCAGATGAATCCCACTACGCAAAACATCTACTTGACACCAATCACTCATTGACACCTAACACAGAACTAGAAGTACTGCATATTTGTGAAAAAAAACAAGAACTGAATTTCCTTGAAGAACTGGAAATTAGAAGACATTTAAGAAACCCACAATATGAAGTTGTCAATGAACAGTTGAATCTAGGGAATTCTCCACTAATAAACTGTCTTCTTAAGTGATAATTGTAAAGATAAGCAGATATAGTTTCCCTGGTTTTCTATATCATTGCACAGTTATACTGATCTTAATTGGAAAAATTATATCCAGGATATCACCATAGGGCTAATAATATCTAAGCTTCAATATTTGTAATATCACATCTTCTTCTTTTTTCTATAAACATATATTAAGCCAATCCCAAGTTAGGTTACTTCTTGGTCTAGCCAAAAATAACTACTAAACATCAGGTAGGCATAAAATGAAATGTAACTTCTGTCATTCTGAAGATGATATTGATTAATCGAAACAATTGTCAATTTTTTAGAATTTTCAATAACTTGTATTATATTGTGGAATTAACTAGAGACCTTGAGTTCCATTTGAAAACACTAATATGAGCATATTCCACGAAGTAAGGGTCGAGACAGTCAATTTTTTAATGTAGTATATGGTTAGTGTACTTTCCACTTAGTCTTAAAGTGTTACATTGGATATTTTTCTAATGTTTAGTTTAGTCGTCGTGTTCTATTTTGTTCATTGAAACCTATCTAATACTCCATTCAAGAAATCTCGTAAAATAATTTTTTTATGGTTGATATCAGTTGAAGTGTACAAAATCAATTCTTTACGCGTCAATCGTATGATCACATGTTCATAGGTAATAATTTTTTGTTTGAAAATCGCCCACAACGATTCATGACATTATTTTGAAAACACTTTATATTGGTCAGATATTTCGCTACATACCACTAATCGGATTGGCCTATAATAAAAGTTGAAATGTCAAGGTCTTTTGCAATGATAACTCAGCAGTTTTTTTTATATCGCGTCAAACGTATTTAATTAATGTATTAATTTTCATCACAACTTTAACTTCATTCTTGAACAATAAATAAGTTTCCTTCATGAAATTGACTGTCTCGACCCTTACTTCGTGGAATATGCTCATATTAGTGTTTTTAAATGAAACTCACGGTCTCTAGGTAATTCCACAATATAATAAAAGTTATTGAAAATTCTAAAAAATTGACCATTGTTTCGATAAATCAATATCAACGATAAATCAATCAATCAATATAATGAAAGTTATTGAAAATTCTAAAAAAATGACAATTGTTTCGATAATTCAATATCATCGATGATATTGATTTATCGAGGCAATTGTCAATTTTTTAGAATTTTCAATAACTTTTATTATATTGTGCAATTAATTAGAGACCGTGAGTTTCATCAAAAACACTAAATTTCCTTCAAGTTTCAATTCACTATTTAGCTTTTTCCATTCTTTATTAAACATGATATTTGATTCAATGTTCATCATAAAATCACGTGTTATTAGACACTAACTGTATTATTGTACTCCGGCATATTATCCATCATCTATTGACGTCAAATTTCTCATCCCATATCATTTAGTTGATAATTTCAAATTGGACGTTTCGTTATAGGAATTACAATTGTACACCATCTTTATAGGTATTTTAACACATTTTACTCAAATAATGTTGTAATATCAAACATTTTATTTGATTATATGTAACAATTACAGGGTTTGATGTTTTTTGTCACCAGTTGTATGTTTTTTTTTTCTTGACGTAAGATCAACTTTTTTAAATTGTTCTTCCAATTTCTACAACTATTCTAATTTTTATAGGACAGCTTTGAGAATGGCCTAATGGCTGAAAGCGCTTAGCTGTAATTTCAATGAAATACACACTCAGTACTCGTCATTTCATACTCTCAATTTATAACTGGTATGTACACAATACTCAGACAATTCTAGACTAGAATTGCCGGATTCTTCCGATGAGAATACTCCCGGGACTTTGCCTATAACATTTTCACCTGCACCAAGCACATCATCAGCTGGGATACAAAAAATAAGAAACAGAGCATAACAAGTAGCTGCTGTTTTAACATCTTCTGATCACAGTGAAAAAAGAAATCTGCTAATGCACGTAAGAAAGAACAAGATCAGAAAAAAGAAATAAAGCGAAACACCCTAATTATAGGACAAAAATGGAAAAAACGGATAATTAAAAAAGAAGAATCATCAAGGGATGATGATGATATTATGTCGAATGTGTGGGATACCCTGTCGTCTGATCATGCAGAGGAGGAGGATTCGATAGAATGCCTTGGATGTAGTGAAAAATTTCATGGAAGAAATTATGACTGGATCCAAGGCTTAGACCAGAGGCGGTTCCATCAAAGTATTCGAACCTCTGTGACCTGAGTGATAAAGTATTATCGAAAAAAAGATATTAATTAATAAAATTTGCCTTGGATCATCTCACCCATAGCCCATAGTATGCGGGAGAGTCGGCCCACTTGACTTTTATAAAAACTAATTTTGTAAGCTATTTTCTTTGGAATGTTATTTACAATCTAATGCTACATAAGTTAAGTTAAATACATATTTTTTGTTTCACTGCCTGTAGTATATAGTCAGTTTACTTTTCACTTAGTATTAAATTGTTACCTTGGATATTTTTCTAATGTTTAGTTTAGTCGTCCTGTTCAATTTTGTTTATTAAAACCTATCTCAAGGTCTCCTAATTTTTATTACAATTTAATAAACAAAATTTCCTTGAAGAGTGAAGATGGATCGTTTGCTTCGTTCTGAGAAATTTAACACTGATCCTTCCTCTCTCACAGATTCCAAAGAATGGAAAGATTGGATTCATACATTTCAAAAAATTTTGGCATCTGCTGTCACTTTGACAGAATGGTCCCTTAAGGAGGAAGACGAAGCAAGTACTATAAAATTAAGTATACACTGTGGGCCGAAATAAAGGAGTACATTTTTTAATTGAAAATATTTTTTTTGTTTTTTTGGGGATTCAATTTCTTTTTGCAGGGCTAATAACCTAACATGTCCTCAACATGACTGTAAATTTGGAAGGAAAGATAATGTACAGGGTCGGACTTATGAAAAAAAGTATATGACAGTGCAATTGAGCTCGTTGCAAATGAAAACTGTCTTAGCTAAAATTGTACTAGTATGATTTTTCGATAGATAAACTACACAGTAAAAAATTAAGGTAAATTCACATGTAGTTTACATGAGAAATAGGTGGAACTTTACTGTGAATAAAATGTACTGATTTTTGTACCCTGGATTATAAGCGAAATTACATTGTACATGTACTTATCCAATATATTTGTTGTTATACACACGTTTTTAAATTTTTCTTTAAGATTACATAGTATTTTTACAAAATATATGTGGACAATCTATTACTCTGAAAATATTTTATTTTATCTCGTGAATTTCAACAATCACTATGTTAATTTCAAAAATTGATGTGAATGTACATGACACTTAGACGAATAATCGAGTGTAACTTTACTCAAAATAAAAACACTAATATGAGCATATTCCACGAAGTAAGGGTCGAGACAGTCAATTTCATTTACTCAAAATATATCAAACTTTTTTTTGATGTAGTTTTCAAGTAAAATCAGATTAGGCCTGTAATTTTACAATGTGCATATAATTATACTTATATTTTTTAATAATCTTGAAACTTTACAGAGGATTTTTATGTAATATTTATTCAAAATCTGAAATGATGTAAATAAAATCTTTTGAAATCTAAATTATAACAGTCAGCAAGCGACGTCAAAAAATATTGTTAATATACATGACATTTTGGTAAGTAAAGAAAGAAAATAGAGCTTTATTGAAAATTTATTATAAAATTTTGTAATTTAAATATGTATGGATTCTAAACAATGTGAAACTATATCGATTCCTAAAAATTCATCGTTTAACAAAAGAGAAAAAGTGATCCGGCTGAATATGCGGTTTTTTCGAAAAAATGTATATGATTTTACATCTATTTCTTCTCACATTTGGCAAACTAAATAACTAAGTTACTCTTAACATATTCTCAAAATACATCAGGGGCCTAAAATGTTATTGTTTTCAAAATGTTAGCCAAAGCTTTTTTGCCGGAGGTATGGCATTGCATTATCCCTTAAAAAGTTTGAAATTGAAAATAAACATCCCCTTTACATAAACTAGTGAAATTGATTATTGAAAGTTGTAAGCATTTTTTCCTAAATGCTGTGATTTTGACAAAATCCGTGTAATAGAATTACACAATTTAAGGAAATATACACATAATTAACCTGAAATCACATGATTCGCGTAATTATTAGATTATGTGTGTGACCCTATACCCCACG
The DNA here is from genome assembly GCA_963921935.1 of Galeruca laticollis. NCBI lineage: Eukaryota > Metazoa > Arthropoda > Insecta > Coleoptera > Chrysomelidae > Galeruca > Galeruca laticollis. Next base: position 155,335,000 of record OY998179.1, on the reverse strand, counting down.
TTATTAGTTAAAACTAATGAGAGACGATTTCTCTAACCGGGAAAACAACAGCGTGTGTCTTTATTAATTTATCTAATAGTTTGCAGACGAGTGTCACGTGAGTTTAATTGTTTTATAGGATAAATATTTTTTAGATAAGTTCTTATCATTTCTCAAAAATGTTGATGGAGACATTTTAAATGTATGGCCATTTTAATGAACAAAAAAAGCAATTTTATGGCAATTTCACAAACTGACCAATGTCGATATAGGTTCTCTTCCAACCATCATGATAATGAAATTAGAGAGAATTCAGTTGTTTGCAAAAAATCAGAAAAATATGAAAATTTCATAATGCTTAGAAAATCCAGTCCATGAGTCCTTATATATACATTTTAAGGAAGATATTTCTCACCTCTATAGGGATATTAAGGTAAACGATCATTACTATAACTATTTATCATTTCGTAATATGAAAGCAGATTCCTATTTAAATAAAATATTATAACAATAGTTCAGTAATACTATATTTATTCTTTTCAGGAAGATTCAAGAAATTATGTGAAATTGATACTTTGCGACCTTGCATAATTAATATTGCTAAGTGAAGTAGAGCAATGTACAAATAAACAAATATTTGAAAGGAATTTGTAAATTAAAGCTTCTTGAACAGCTGATATCCACCAACTATAACATTTTAGTTATTATTTTTAAGTAGATGGTTAAAAAGTAATGAAGGGGAAACGATTTTTTTTCAACTTTCAATATATTTTTAAATCCAAACTATTTCATATAAAAAAACTCAATTTTTAAATCCAATATAATATGATAAAAAATACTTAAATTCGAAATTCTTATGAATTTTTTATTGGATTCCTTATAAATTGTATTCATTTCAGGAAAAAAAAGTTTGGTTTATTGATTTAGATTTATTGAAATGAATTCTACACAGAACATTTTGATATACAAAGTATATTGGGTTTTTTTATTCCAGATGGTGATCATACCACGTATGACTAAAAAAATATCACATCCTAAATGTACGTTTTCTCTTGAAACTTGTAATGTCCGAATATTCTTTCCCATTTATTTTGCTAGTGTAATTACACTGAACTCTTAACAAAAAATGTACAAGGACTGGCGAAACTTCGCGTCTTAGAATTGTATAGTAATTGTAATTCATAAATGTTTGCCGTTACCTTCCATCTTTCCATTAAACTGTAGACGATACTAAGACAAATTCAAACTCGCGTTGTAACTAAACTAAAGCTATGACAAATGTGCGACTAAGTTTCACTGGATCGATAAAGTGATATAATTTAACCAATAAAATGGTTTTTAGGAGGAAACTACAAAATCTTATTTGAAATGGTCCCAGTTATAGTTGAGACAAGTTTTCCAGAAGCACTAAAGTTTTGCTCCGCGCTTCATTTCATTTATAATCTAGAATATCCGAAAAAAAAATTTGTGTGTTCTAGGAATGAAACAAAGACATTTTTTGAAAATTCACCCAGATGAAGGCACTGAATCAAAAAATTCAGCAACTCAAAAAAAAAGGTGATGGCTTTAATTAACTTAATAACCAAATCCTAATAAGTAAGTTTTTTGTCATGATAACTATGGAAATGTATTTTTTCGAAGAGTTTCCATATTTATTTTACGTTTTATACGTATTTATTTATTATAGTTAGGTACTTGTTGCTTGGTAGAGAATTGTGAACTTTCTGTTTCTCTATTAAGTTTGTCCAAACTTACTATAGCTGATAATATTAGGGAGATATTGAATCAGATATAAAAAAATATCTAATATTGAATATGATTCTACTAACATTTTTAAGAATTTCTTTTGTTCGCCAAATGCCGTGTAATAAATTGTATTTAGTCTCAAAAGTGTTAGTTTTTCAAATTTCGATTTTTATTAAAATGTGCAAATATTAGAATAATTAAAGTTATAATAATAGATCAAAATTTAAGTTTTTCACTGTATTCATATTAAAACCATCTAATCAAAACTACATGTTTGTCACATTAGAAATTTCAACATTTCATTTGAAAACTAAATTTGAACACACTGTATATACCTATGTTAATAATTAGATACTTAGAAGGCGCCTCTAAGTATTTGATTAATAATTTTATTTATGCATTAAACCAGATCAGTTTATTTTTTAAGTATTTTATAAATTGTCAATTTATATATTTTATTTCAATAAATTTTTTAAACGCTTAGATATTGTTTCCTATTACCTAATTTAAAAGATTTACCTTTTATAAAACAATTTGGTACATCAATAACACTTAAACTTTCTAATTTCAGAAGTCTAAGGATAATGTACGGTCGATTTATGTACCATATTTGAATTAATAAATATTTGGAATATTTAATATTCTACTTATTGTAATAACGGAATGTCAGATTTTTTAATTTTTTAACTGTTGTGGATGTGTGAATTTTGACAGAAGACACTTAAAGTATTAAAAATTTTCACATTCCGGGATTACTCAAATTAAAATAATAAATATTTGAAATATATGGTACATGAATCGATCTTCACATTATTTATGTAAAACAAAATTACATTGATACTATGAAATTCACACATTTTAGGTAAAATCACATCTTCAGTGTATTATTAAAAATTCCTAGCTTCATAGTTATAGGGGAAAATTTACATCAACCATGTAAATCAAAATTACACTGATTTTGTAAATTTCACATATTTTAGGAAAATTCACATCTTTAGTGTATTATTAAAAATATCTTGCTCTACATTTATACAGGAAACTTACATCAACCATTTAAACTAGAACCACATATATATCGTAAATTTCACACAAATTTAGGAAACTTACATTTTTAATGTATTGGTAAAACTATTCAATTTTACAAATATATATAAAATCTACATTAATCATGTAAAATAAAATTATATAATTCCTGTGAATCCTGCATATATTTCCAGGAAAATCACATATTTTGTGTATTACAATTTACAATAATTAAGAAAATTCACACTTTTTCTGTAACAAACCATACAGGGATGGCGTGAAGTTCACACATACCTATGAGTAAAATTCATTTGTTCAATGTAATTATTAAATTACATGAAATATTTGCTTTTACAACAAAAATGTAAATTATGGGTGAAACATTATTTCTATTCAGAATAATTTCACATTTATCCTGTGAATAACAAATTACAACAAAAATGTAATATTATATTATTACAAAGCTTAAGTATGTTCACCTAAAATTGGTTGGTCACCAAAAACAATGAACCAGAGTGTAAAATGTATTTTAAAGACTTTCTACTGTGTATCCAGAAAACTTCAGCAGAAAGGAAATTTTCCGAAATTACCGGATTCATGAAATACCATTTTTTATTGAATAACATTTTAAGAAATAACACATTTATGAAAACAGTTTAGTAACTTTAAAACTTAGAGTAAAATATCATGAATGTGGCCACCATTATTATTTACCACTTCTTGTCTGCGCCATAAATTGATATCCCTATTTATCGCACCCTGTTCAAAATTGTTCCAAACAAACTGCAATCTTTCTTTGAGCTGCTTGATTGTTTCAAATTGTTTTCCGTCATACAAATTTTGTTCGAAAATTCCCCAAATTGAATAATCAACCGGATTTAATTCTGAGCTGTTAGGTGGCCACATTTCGGACTCAATATAATACGGGCAATTTTCACTAAAGAACAACTTTGTACTGTGGGAAGTGTGCGAGGGAGCACCATCCTGTTGGAAAGTGTAATCGTAACAAATATCTTCAATTTCTGGTAATAGGTGCTGCAAGATTTGTTCTTAATACGTTTCTGATTTGAGTTTTACCCCGGCATCAACAAAAATCAGACGAGATTTTCTAAGAATGGTTATTGCAACAGAGACCATTACACCTTTCGAGAAATGACTTTTTTCAATCAAAATTTGCTCTAAAGGAATTTCTTTTTCAAATTGTACGTCAGAATATACCCTTTTATTTTGAGTATTTTTAGGTGGCCGTAAATAAAACATTTTTTCATCTGAATACCATATTTTTCTAATGTCTTCGCGAGACCGGAATCTTCGTAGTAGCAAATTACATCTTTCCAATCGTTTTTCTCTTACATTGGCCGTAAGTCTTTGACAGGAAACTTTTTTAAATATTTTAAGATGGCAGTTTTTTTGATGATTCTTCGAACTGACGTAAGGGAAATCCTAGTTATTTTTGCGATTTTCCTTGTTCCAAGAGATTGGCCAGGTTGCAAATTTCCCAAAACAAGCCTTAGTCTGCCGGTCCTCTTTGCTCAAAAGCTGCATTATGAACTGACTAATTCACTCATTTGGCTGTATATGTCAAACAAATTCCATGGCAACCTGAGCAGGCATGGCCTGTTTTCATAACTGTGTTATTTGTTAAAATGTTATTTAATAAAAAAATGGTATTTCGAGAATGCGGTAATTTCGGAAAATTTCCTATTTACTGAAGTGTTCTGGATAGTTTATATACCGAAAAAACATATTAGTATAATTTTGGCTAATACAGTTTTCATTTGCAACGAGCTCAAATGAACTGTTATAAAATTCTATCCTGTACATTATTTTTCCTCTCAAATTTACAAAAATATTTTCAATTAAAAAATGTACTCCTTCATTTCGGCCCACAGTGTACTCATCAATTACATTGGTACCAATGTATATGAACACATATCTGAGTGTCTTCTTATGAGGAGGCACTGAAAATCTTGGGAGAAATTTATAATAAAGAAGTGAATTAACTCGTAAGCAGCAGCATGGTGGCACTATTGATGTGTACGCTCATGTTTTAAATTCTCTTAGTAAAGACTGTTTGTTTAAATTTATTACTGCAGACTGATATCGCAACAAGTATATTCGAGATTCTTTTATTTGTGGCTAGATTTATCCACATATAAAACAACGACTACTAGAAAATAAAACATTTAATTTACATCAAACCCTCAGTCAAGCGAAATCTTTAGAAGCGGCTCACCTACACTCAAATTTCTACGAAGAACTATCTTGTTCACCTTCGTTAAATTCTTCTACGTCTAACCATCCGCCAGATTATTGAGGACCCTCAACTAAGTGTCACACTAACTTGCTTCAAATTCGCTTATTTTTGCTTCTCTTATGGACGTAAAAGGCGTCCTTGACTTAAATGTCCTGCGAAAGACTCTGACTCGCTCTGTCTGAAAGAAAAAAGGACACTGGGCCTCCGTATGTCAATCATTCAAAATCAAACAATCCAACAGAGATACTATTACATCTGCTATAAGAAATCCAATCATAGCTGCTTTTCATCCTAGTCAATCTAGGTCTACAATTGAAATATTAGTAATGACGTTTATGTTGATGTTTTGGTGGATACTGGTAGTTCAGAGTGCTTTATAATGTCGATCGTTCGATCCATAAATATTAAAACTTTTCTCCTGACTGGTTTCGTTTCTATGGCCTCTTTTCCATGCACTTCTAAAATACTAGGATATACTTCAGTTAACCTTAAATTCTATGGTCACAACCATAATAATGTAAAGTTAGTAATTCTTGACAATCTATGTTCTGATATTATATTAGGGCATGACATTTTAAGTAAACACTTATAACGACACTGGCGTCAATCCAGTACTCCAACACCACGGCGAATAGATCCTACAAGAGTTACCGACTTCGCAATACCAGACAAGAACGATACTATAACCAGTTTGGACGTCCCACACCGAGATGGCGGTACTTTCGCGGTAAAACGATAGAAATGAATCACGGACATACCTTCGAGGTAATTCGAACACCGGACAAGCTCTAACCTGACACCAGGAGTGATAGGTAGCTTCACATTAAAGGTTAAAACTTCACGCGTAAAAGCGAAGAGGAAACCAGATACCGGTAACTTAATCCTAGTACCGCCGTTGCAAGGAAGCTTTGTAATAAAAGTCTACGCCTCGTGTTGTAAGACGATAGAAGATGCCGTCAGCGTTAGCCGTAAAATCCCCGTTGAGTATTGATCCGGAGATAATGGTTGACCCTAGGTACGTGTCCTACCCCTCCGTCTAGTACTGATCCGGAGGGTAGAGCACAAAGCAACCCTATCTGTCGCTAAACTCCCGGTGAGAATTGATCCCGGGACAGAAGCATTCCTCGCTGGTACGAGATCTCCGTAAAGTATCGACTCGCAGATAGTGACGAGCTCCCACCCTACCGAACCCCGCTGAGTATTGATCGCGGTGGAAGGCGCCTAGAACTTATATGTTATCGATAATCCAGAGAAGATGCGGGTATATCTCATCAGAAGTCAGAGATATCGGAAGAGCGACCATTATTGAACCAAGAACACACCGCAGAGCACTTTAGGGGCGAAGTACGTGAGATTTATAGAAGCCGACCACCCAACCAACGACCGCCGGCCAAGATTGAAATCCCGGAAACCGCTGATGAGGAAGAATTAATTAAATACTTAAAAAAAGCATCGGATATGTATTTTGGACATTGTCCTAAAGAAGTGCGTAAGTTTGCCTACCAATATGATGTATTTTTATATAAAGAAATACCTTATTCCTGGAAAGAAGTTAAAACGGATGGTCCAGATTGGTTCACCTCTTTTCTAAAAAGAAACTCTACTCTATCTTTTCGAACTTCTGAAGCCACTAGTTTGGCCCGGGCCTCGGCATTCAACGTCCATAATGTTAATGCTTTTTTGATAACTTACAGAAAGTAGTGGATCGCTACCACTTGCAACCATGCGATATCAACATGGACGAAACTGGTATCACCACAGTTCAAAAACCGGATCGTGTTGTTGCTCGGAAAGGTTTTAAACAAATTGGCAGAATCACCTCTGCTGAAATGGGGACACTGGTAACTATGGCAATATCTGTTTCAGCAATAGGTAACTCGACTCCCCCGTTTTTTTTTCCACGAGTCCATTTTAAAGACCATTTTTAAACGGAGCACCTGCCGGAAGTGACGGTTCCACCAATCTTTCTGGATGGATGCAGAAGATCAATTTTTTAAGTTTGCTCAGCATTTTTTAGAAATGTCAGATGCTCAAAAGATCATCCAGTTTTGTTGTTGTTGGATAACCATGACTCACACTTATCCATGGATGCTTTCAATTTTTTAAAAGAAAACACAGTCTGCATTTTATCATTTCCACCACATTGCAGCCACAAATTACAACCACTATATAGAAGCGTATATGGTTCTTTAAAAAAATTTGTTAATACAGCATGTGATGCATGGATGAGGAATCATGCAGGTTCTACAATGACAATTATTTATGAAATCAACTCTCTCGACCCTTAATAATATGACAATTTATGATATTCCAGGTATCGTTAATACATCACTTCCATTGGCAGCTACGCAGATGAATATAATGAATGGTTTCAGAGTATCAGATTAATTTTCGATAATTCTGCATTCTTACCTAGCAATGTAACAGATCGAAGAGATCCAAAAGAAGGCACTTCTGAACGGCCAGGTTCAAAAGAAAGCACATTTGACCAGATAAATACAAATGGAGGCACATCTAACCAGTCAGATCCTAAAAAAAATGATTCTGATCAGCCAAAACCAGAAGAACGGACACCTGAACGGCCGTTCCCAATTAATCAGTTAGGGGAAAAATATTTTCAAAGCCTAACAGCTCTGTTATGTCGCCTTTAGAGAACCTCAGTCCTTCTCCTAAAGCTGCACCAAGAAAAAATACAAAAAAAGGTAAAAAGAGAAGATGAACTGCTATAGTGACTGACACTCCTATAAAGGACGCACTGGAACAAGAGAAGGCTGAAAAAAAAGGGCCGAACATTGCGAGAAAATAAAAAAAGCACATAAAGCAAAACAAAAAAATAAAGAGAACATAAAAACTGAAGAAACAACTGACGACGACTGGGATTCTGGAACTAACAGCGATGACAAAGACGTAGACTGGGCAAATATTAACCCTGATGATTTTGAAGAGTTGCAGAGAAATCCTAGAAAAGATGATTTTGTGTTGGTGAAATTGTTAGAAAGTGAAAATACCCGGTCAAAGGGAATATTTTATTGGAAAAATTATTGGCCAAGGGGACGTTGACAAGGAATGGGAGGTCTTATTTCTGCGTAAAAGTGAAAAAGTTAGTGGATCCTACATATTTCCTGTCATAAAGGACATATCTATCGTACATTGCAATGATATTAAAATGATCCTACCACCACCTTCCTATTCAGGAGAAACTAAAAGACTTCAGTCAATGTTCAAGTTCGAAGTAAACTTTTCTTTGCTAAATATGGGTTAATAAAATTATTTCAGTATAGTTTTTTATTATTGTTTATCCTCTGCCATCCTACCCCTTAGTCTGAGCCAACCAACCCCAAAAGAGGGGTAGGTTGGTTCACTAAACAATGGATTCAAACAATACTTAGGAAGTGTCCAATTTGGGTCACTAGATTATTTAAAAAAAATTGAAAAAAAACTTCAAAAAATGTAAGAAAAATTAATTTGTTTCTAAAAAGTGTACCAACCATCCCCGGTCTCCCCACCAAATTAACTCTTCACGTGTCAGTCATACGATCACTTGTTTATAGGTAATAATTTTTTATTTGAAAATCGCCCACAATAATTTATGACATTATTTCGTAAACACTTTATATTGGTCAGATATTTAGCCACATATTACTAATCGGATTGGCCTATAACAAAAGTTAAAATGTCAAGGTATTTTGCAATGATCACTCAGCAGGTTATTTATATCGCGTCATACCTATTTGCGTTCCGAATTCACTTAATTTCTTTACGACCTAAATATTGAACTATCTCATCAAAAATTAAATACATACATGTACGTTTATCTTATCAAAAGTAAATTATTCCAAGGTGAAAAATTTTTAGTTATAAAGCGACAGTCTAACAATATAGTTCGACTGTAAATAACAAACAAAATAGCCAAACAATCAATAAAGTGAATGACTCATTCCAACTATGATAGTGTCATTGGCAATTATTATTGTAGATAAAACGTAGTGAGAAAAACAGTGAATATGTTTCAAATTCCACATCACGTACTCGAAAAATTACGATGTTCTATTTGTGGCAGTTATCTCAGTTCCAAACCTTTAATGATACGACAAGAAAATCAACAAATATGTGGAAAGTGTTACAAGTTACTACCAACAGAAGAAAAAAATAAGTGCGTCAGGCAAATCGGTCTCGAAAGCGTTGCAGAAATAATAACATTCCCTTGTAGATTCAACACCCAAGGTTGTACTTACAAATTCACTTGGTGTGACGAAAGAGATCACGAAGCCACTTGTTCTTATAGAAGTTTGATTCCGTACCAGAGAGTGTCCTCACAGTATGTCAACAATGACGTAATGTCCGATAGACATTTGAATCACAACGAAAACGAATTACACTGCGAAACTGACCAAATCAAAGCTACACTCACATACAAAATCAAAGAAAATAATAACGAATTCAAAAATCTCTCTTATTCATTGAACGTTAAAGGTAACTGCAATCATCAACTTTTGATAAAAAATGAAGATTCGCAAGAATCCGAAGAAGTCAATATAAATATGGATGGGATCGTTTTCTTCGGAAACACACCAGAATTAGTTTATTCAGATATAAAAGTGAACCCAGTTCAAAATATATATGAATCGTTAAGACACTATGACGTTAGAGAGAAAGTTTGTGCGAGCTGCGGAAAGTCAGCTAATCATAATCAATGTTTACAAGGTCATACTGCTTGTAATCAATGTACTGCTAATTTATGTTATCATTGTTTAAACGCGCTGGGGAAAGAAGTGAAAAGTTTTTGTAAAAATCACAGCAGAGGTTGTGTGGAAAACTTAAATTTAGATGATATGCAAAGTCACGAAAAGAATTGCAATTATAACGATTTCAAATGCATCTTAGAACCTTGTAATGTAAGTACTACTTTATCGAATTTAAAACAGCATATCAAAAACGGACATAATTCGGAAGTTTTCACGTCAAACGAGGTAAACAAGAAAATTTCTAATAAAGATGATTCTTTTGTCGTTTTTTGTCATAGCGGTATTTTTAAATGTGTGTATTATTATTATAAATCTTTCGTTGAGTTTTTTGTTACTTATGTAGGTCCTAGTGATGAGGCTGTGAATTATTTTTATGAAGTTATTGTCAACGTTAAAGGTTATGTGATATCGAAAAAGTCGAAGTGTTCCAATTGGAATAATGTGATGTTGGAAAAAGGTATAACTTTTGAAAAAAGTGAATTATTAGGTTTACACGAAAAGAAGTTGAATACTGAAGTTACGTTGAGGATAATCAATAAAAAAATATCGAATTAATACTCAGCTTTATTGTCAATTTTATGAATAAAGATTCCTTGTTTTGGTGCATTGATCATTTTTTAATTAAGGTCGCCAGACCTTATGGTATCAGATTTTCATCATCAAAAATTCAGTTGATTAGACACGTGATGATCAGAAAGATAGGGTTTGAGAAGGAGTTCATAGTATTTCATCTTCACAATTGAAGTTAGTAAGTGTACAGGGTATCCAGGAACTGAATGACGAAAATTGGGGAGGTGAAAGAGGTCAAAATAATGTTAGAAGCTCCGTTTGATAGCCCAATTTGTTCATCACGGAGAATAAAAAAATTTTGAAGCATTATTATCGTGTTTTCAATTGTTATTTGAACTGAAAAAATTATTTCAGGAGAATTATATATAAAATTTCACGCCAACTTTTTTTAACCCATAAAATTTCGTTTCAGCTCGTTACAACAGCAACCAGAAAAGTTTATGGAAGTTTTTCATTACTGGGTACCCTGAGCGTTATTACTTCGAAAATTTCATTACATTATTTTCAACCAATTAGAAGGTTCCTTTTTGTATACGTTGCTTAAAGCGACGGGATATTATCGGGATAATTTTGTTAATTCCTATTAACTTAATGGAATTAATAAGTGATAATTTATCTGTCAAAAATGAAGTGCTTTATATTTATTGGCAAAAGTCACTCAGAATAAAATCAAAATACATTTTCTTGCTCATTATTTTTATTATTACTAACAAATTTGCTTTACAAAAAGTTTGGGATGATTAGAAATATAATGAAAGTCTAGCACCGCATCTTTTTTAATAGGCGCAAAACTTTGTGATTCTATGATTAAAAATTGTCTGTGTTTTAACAAATATATGTAATGTTTTGACACTAGTTTATTTCCTAGGGCTTTGGACATATTGTGGCTTTCCAAAAATTGACTTGAATTCCATATCAATTTTGTAAATTAATTTCTTATCTTCAAGAATATTCTGGATCATAAACTGGTCCAATGAAAATGGTAATAATTTCAAGTATCTATGGTTTTGGCTTACGTCACTTATCTTTCTGGTTATATAATTTATAACTTTTACAGTACATTATAGATACTGGTTTTGAAGTTGCTTATTATTTATTGAAATTTTACATTGATTTGCTAATAATTGATAATATTGGATGCGAAATCACCGAGACAATAACTGCCAAATGTCAAACGTTAATCGCTAAGAGCCAACTAGATATTTGCTCTTTTATATTATATGAATACTATCTGAATAAAGACACATTATCAATTTCTCCTCAATTGTAAAATTAATAATATTTTTTATTTAAATGATTGTGCAGCTATGACCATTAGCACGAGGTACAATACAGACAAAGTTACATTACATACATTAAACTAACATGAATATGGGATTACATGACATGATATAAATTATTTAATTAGATCTTTTTTTGAAAAAATTCTGTTAATATGTTGTTCTTCTTCTAGGAACTTGATCACATTGCGAACTTGTTCATCACTCTTAAGGATCTCCTTGTAGTTTGTATGTGTTCCTAGTTGTAGGCGTCTTGTGGCGAAGTATGGACATTCAACGAGGATATGCTTGATGCAGAGCTTTACGTGGCAATACTGACAGTTCGGCTGAGGTGATTATGCCATTAGGTAACCATGCGTAGATCTAGTATGACCTATACGTAATCTTCGTATGACAGCCACCTTTTTCATAGATAGATCGGGACTGGTTAACTGATTTCCTATTGGTTGAATTTCACGCAGTGAACACATAATTTGACTACAGTGAGTTTGCCTGCTGGAACGATTGATTTTTTTCAGGCTAGCTTTCAAGTCATTACAAAGCTGACTATTCACCGTGGCAGTAGCAGTTGAGGCAGCTTCTTATTTGGCAACGCAATCGGCTTTTTCGTTTCCAATAATCCCAACATGGGAAAGGACCCATGTTATTGTAACCGTTTCATTTTGTTTTTTTAGTTGTTGATATATGTCGTGTATATCTTGGACAAGGAGGTGGGTGGTAAATTTATTCTTAATGGAATGGATGGAGGATAATGAGTCCGTGCATATGGCTATGTGTGTGTTTGCCAATTGATGGACATGTTCGAAGGCTTGTTATATAGCGTATAGCTCACCCGTGTGGACGCTACAAATCGAGGACATTTTGTATGTTCCGATCGATCCTTGTACCGTGGTTATGGAACACCCAACTCCTACTTCTGTCTTGGATGCGTCCATGTATATGACCATGTTATATTCTGTATAATTCAGCAACTCAAGGAAAGCTGATCGGATAACATCTCTACTGGTTTCTTCTTTGTTAAATTTGCAGAGGGAGAAATCGTCTTGTGGTAGAAATTTTGTCCATGGAGGAGTGTTGGAGAGTGGGCGAGTTCAAGTATTCCAAGGTTAACGTCTTGAATTAGTGGTTGTATAAGTTGAGGAATAGACCGTATAATAAAGGTATATGGAGGGTTATCATGAAGTTGGTATGTTGTTAATATAGGATATACTAGATTGCAGGGACTGGAGTAAATCGCGGCAATATAGTTGAGAAGGAGGTGTTGCTGTCTGAGCCAGAGAGGGGGCTTATTAGCTTCACAATAGAGACTTTCAGCTGGTATTGACCGAAACGCTCCCAGGCATAAGCGGGTGGCGGTAATATGTACTGAGTTAAGAGAAAGTAAAATAGTTTTCGTTGCAGACATGTAAATTAAACTTCCATAATCAATTTTGGAACGAATGAGGGTTCTATATACTTTTAGCAAGGTAGATTCATCCGCGCCCCAATGATAATGTGAGAGCGTGTTAATAAAATTTAGTCACTTAAGACATATTCCTTTAATTTCCTGTATATGTTGTCCTCACGATAATTTAGAGTCGAATCACATTCCCAGGATCTTACAATCATATAAGACAGGTCATTGAAAGTTGTTGACTGTGATACTAGGAATATAAGTTTACGCTCTCCTACTGAATTTGATAACTTTCGATTTGGTATGTGAGAGGGTAAGTCTTAGAGTGGCATTTTGGTTTGTAGGGCATTTACTGCTTGATGAAGTATTTTGCAAGTACATTATTAGGTCATCCGCGTATAGAGAGCATTTAATCGGGGAAGGAAGATTGTCGCATAACTTGTTAATGGTGAGGATGAACAAGGATTTACTTAAAAATGAGCCTTGGGGAACTCCATCATGATGGGTATATGAAGAGGAAATGGAATTATTAACAGAAAACATAAATGTCGTAGATGTTGAAAAACTTTTTATGAATGCATATATATTACCAGTGAGATTGCATTGTATTAGTTTTCCGAGGATTGCCCCTTTCTAGAGATCTTATCAAATGCTCCGTCAATTTCGAAGATAGTGGCTATTACATCTTGTCTGTTATTAATTGCGCTGGAAATGTGGGCCTGTAGTAGTACAAGATCATTTCTGGTTAAGCGCTGATGTTGGAAGCCAGATTGTTCCTTTGGGTGATACTATGTTTTTCAAAAAAACATAAAAGACGCCTATTGATAATCTTTTTCATTAATTTGCACATAGTGCATGTACGTGAAATCGGTCTGTAAGATTGGGGATAGATAGGTGACTGATTAGGTTTAAGTACCGGAATAACTATCGACTTGCGCCATTGATAAGGGAACTTTTGTGACGTTCATATGTAATTGTATACATTCAGAAGCTTAGTGAGGCTAAACATGGATGAGTATTTTGAGAAACTATAGGGAATATCATCAGGACTAGCTGCAGAATTTCTGCATTTGGCTAAGGCAGTTGTTAGTTAACTTATGGTGAAAGAAGAATTAATGTGCTTCACATCTTCGGATAGTAGAATGTTACTAGAAGGTGTTTCTTGAGAAGGTGAAGTATTGACATTTGTGTGATTCCTAGACTTCGCTTCGGAATGACTTGAAATCACATTGGAAATATGCTCATGTCATCCAAAATCCGAGCCGTTTGAAATGAGGCGGATAATTTCTTTATTAGTTTTGTGACCTCGAACTTGTCGAGTTTTCTTCCATAGTTGATTGGGGTTGGAATTTTCGTTTATGGTTGATACATAATTCTTCAAGGATGATTTCTTACTCTGTTTTACTACGTATTTAGCTTTAGCCTTGAGTGTTCTCTAGCTAATAAGATTGTCGGTACTTTTGTTTTTCAAATATTGGTTCAGAGCTCTTTTGGTTTGACGTATTGCGTCATCACAAGAGGCGTTCCACCAAGGAACTACCCTATGATTGGGCAAAAAAGACATTTTACCAATATGGGTCTTCGCAGCCGAGATAAATGAATCTGTTATTGATTTTTTCAGGACATCAAGATTGTTGAAAGCGTAAGCATCATGTGTAAGTGAAAGAGAGTCAACTGTCGTGGAAAACTTAGACCAGTTAGCTTTTTTGAGGCACCAATAACTTTTTTCGGAAACTGGGATTGTCTGATATGATTATTGGGTAGTGACTACTATCATAAAGTCCTTCAGCTATTTCCCAAGACATAAAAGGGGCTGTAGTATAATGTAGTATAAATGGATTCATAGCACCCGCTGTACTCGCTCTAGTCAGCTGAAAATCAATAAGGTACATCTGTGAGACACTTTGGAAAATAATCAATTATAAAATTGGTCACTTGTATACACTCCGGAGGCTGTATAGTGGTAAGAACCCGAAATTTCACCAAAAAGGACCAAAATTATGACAATTCAGGTACCATAGCACCCGTTGTACTAGCTCTGGTGAGCTAAAAATCAATAAGGTTCATCTTTAAGACGCACTGAACGATATTCAATTATAAAATTGGTCACTTGTATACACGTTGTAATACAAGTTTTCATTTCCCACGGGCTAGCTGTATCGAAATATTTCATTTCCCACGAGTTTCATGAGCTACTACACTGTCATAATATTAACAAATTTTTTGATAATATATGATCGTCATGTTTGTTAACGTCTGTCTAATAATTAGACATTTCACATTCGTGTTTACAAAATTCGTTTATAAAAAAATTTATATTCGATAATGGGTAGCGATATTGGTGATGATTTACATCGACATGCTGATCCCGATATGTAAAGGCGCGTTCTCACTAGTCGATTTTAGTTGAACGATTTTTATTGATCAACTAGAATCGAATCAAACTTTGGTTCTCATTATTCAAGGAATGTTGAACCAAGGTTGTTCGTGCGAGTGTTGGGTTTATTTGGGACCTAATTAATGAAGAATTGAGAAATATGTTATGAGAATGTGAGAAGAAACGAGCCAAATTTGGGTTCGAAAATAGATTTTGAGAAGGAATACGTTAGGTGCTTCAGGAACTGTTTTACGAGAACTTGCCGCAGAAGACAAAGAAGAATATAGAAATCATTTGAGATTATCAGAGAAAAAATTTGAAGAACTCCTTTCTAAAGTGCGCTTGAAAATTTCTAAAAAAGATACACTTAAGCGTAATGCACTTCCAGCAGCTATAAAATTACAAATTGTATTGAGGTATTTAGCAACAGGAGATTCATTGAGTACTTTACCTTTTATGTATCGAGTACCAGAAAACACTATTCAAAGTTTCATTAAACCAGTCTGTAAAGCAATATATGAAGCATTACAAGAATTCATGAAGGTAAAAAAATTCATACAAAGTAAACTATAATGAATGAGTATTTAGTTAACAATAAATCAAAATACACTCTAATAAAAATGAAAATGAAACACAAGAATTATCCATTGAAAACGATACATCAAAATACACTCCAATAATATTTAAAATAAAACCCAAGAGTTATCCATGAAATATCTCGTAGTTATTCTAAATTTATATATCAACTAGGGCTTTAGGAATAACATCGTATGTTTCTGTGTCACCACTTCTTCCACTCAGTTGTTCTGTGGAGTGATATGATGAAGAATTTTACCACTCAAAATTGGGGAGGCTGAGGAACCAGAAGGTTGATCCTGATAATAAATACCCCAGGATCCACCCTGAGAACTGGAACGCTGTAAACGCTCTTTTGAAATTATTGCCTGTATTTTTTTTGGCATACAAGTGCATTGTACGGAGGTAACTTTCTCAACTGTGCTGCTATTCGTTTTCCAAATGTGCTGAATTCATCGTCATCCATGATTTTGCTCTGTTTAGAAATCTTGTACCGTTTATCTAATGCTCCATGAATATTAGAGACATTGTTACTAATGCTTGGGGTCAGTTTTCTTTCGCGGTTCGGAGGTCCGCCCATTTGTTTTGCAGGTTTATTTTCTACCTGTGCTGTTGTAAGTATAGGTGATTCTTGTGAATATGGTTCCTGATTTTTAATCACAGAATCAACAGGAAATTCATTTTGTGTTTCTTGTGTTGAGTTTTCTTCAACTGTATTGATAGAGGCATTCGGGAAAATAAGCACCTATTAGTTATATTTATTAACAGGTTCCGCAAACACATGTAGAATGGAAAAAAATTCGAAATGACTTCTATAAACATTGAAATTTTCCTAATTGTTGTGGTGCTCTCGACGCGAAATACGTTGTCATACGTAATCCGTCCCATAGCGGATCACAATATTTTAATTACAAAGGAACTTTCAGCATAATTTTACTTGCATCTGTTGACGTTGGCACAGACGGCCGAGCAAACGATGCCGCAGTCTTCTCCAACTCATCTCTATATTGGAAGAAAATATGATTAATTTACCTGGGATTTTTGTAGCCGACGATGCTTTCCCTTTAAAAACTTACATATTAAAACCTTATGGAAGAACAACACCCCTATCGAAACAGCAGAAAATATCTAACTACCGTCTATCTAGGGCACGCCGAATTGTCGGAAATGCATTCGGGATTTTGGTTGCAAGGTTTAGAATTTTTGAATAACCAACTGCAGTTGGAATTGACGAAGTGGATATAATTATAAAAGCAGCATGTGCATTACACAACTGGCTAAGAATCAGCACAAGTGAAAAATATAAACCAGTGGGTTCTTTTGATACTAAAGATTTCAATGCTGGTTCTATTGTACCAGGCTCCTGGAGATCCGAAAACAAATCAGTAGCTTTACGTAATTTAGAACACAACTTTGGAAGCAATAATTACACAACTAAAGCTGCAAGCAAACGACACAAGTATGCCGAATATTTTTCTGGCCTGGGGCAGTGCCTTAGGAAGACAATATGATACATACTCTTTAATAGCAACTTTTTATTTTAACTATTAATAATTATAGAGGTTCATACAGTTTTTCTCACTTTTATTACTTTGACTGCAATAATTAAGAAACATTTACAATGTGTCAGAGAAGTGTGGTATATAAATTCACTATTTTATAAAGTGGAAATATTGTCAAGAAAACCGGAAAAATTATATAACGGTTGGATAGAGAATTTAAGTACCTTTCAAACGATGTATCACATAATTTAAAAAAAGTCGTCTGTCACCATGGCAACACCGGTGATTTAATCCCATTATCAATTACGCCAAATAAGAGATTTTAGAAATAAAAATCGACGTGTTTCAGGTTTTCTTGACTATTTCACTCACCTACGAAATGAACCAATCAGAAGCTCTAGTCAAGTTAGGCTTACCGATAATACCAAACTTGACTCTTGACTCTGATTGGCCTATCAAGTTCGGTGTTTTCAGATTTGTTTACAGTGCATGTGACAGTTAAACGTCACATATAAGTGATTACGCTGTGCACGCATTCAAAAATGAGTAGATTTGGGATGAATTCTATCGAATCAATCAACGAAAAAATCGATGAAAATGTACCGAAAAATAAGAGGAAATCGAAGGAGTACATTTGGAAGCAATTTACCAGATTTTGCGATGAACGAAAATACCTATTAGATTTTGTATCTTTCACTCTGTTTGTGAAATAGTCTAATAAAATTCCACTCGTGATTGAATTTATCTCATAAGTCTGTCTTTCATTTATGATCTCAAGTGAATTGATTCGAGAAAACACCACGAGTCCGCAGGACGTTCAAAAATGAATCGACAGACTTATCGCGAAAATTCAATCACTTGTGGTATTACTACTGAAAATATCTTTAGTTTAGGAAATAATGAATGTACTCTGCACTTTAGAGTGTATATCACTTACCAAATTTGAAGTACTTTCCCTTGTCAAAGACACATCTCTTAAAAATAAATCAGCTTCTTTGAACCAAGATATTTTGGGTTTATATACGGTGCGGTGGAATAAGTGTTACTCCCCCCCCCCCTATTTACTACTCTATTTTTACATATTAAGAACAAAGCTGGGAACAGGTCAATTATTATATTAAACGTAGTATGTTATGACATACAAGTTTCGAACCTGACATAATGCCTCTTCATGGGGGTGTCATCCCTTCGATTTTTTTAAATGAGAAAGTGCATCATGCAACACCTCATTTGAATCATATTGAAACACTGATTTCAAAAATGTATAACACTTTTGTTGTCTGAGTAATGCGAGATTAACGGATTATGAGTACGTCACTGTCGATTTTTTCTCAAACCGTAATTGTCTTTTTTCATTACCTAGCAAATTTATTATTATCAGTTGTCACTGTCAAATAATATTGAAGTAATTTCAGTTTTGTTACTACATGAAGATACGTTTGTTTATTGTGAATAATAAAAATGCGAAATGATTGTTATTTATGGCGAAGCTGGTCGTAATTATCATGAGGCGGTCATAATTTTTAATGAACGCTTTCCTGACCGCCCAATAGACCGACATTATTTTAAAACCCAGAAACCCTATATCCGAAAATAAGCAGGTTTCTATACTGGGCGAGTTTGTCGTAAATCCATCTACTTCAACCAGAAATGTAGCACAAACTTGTGAAGTAGATAAGAAGACAGTGTTAAAGGTGTTAAAGAAAAACGAATTCCACTCGTACAAAATACAAATATTGCATGAACTCACAGAGGATGACCCAGATAGACGGATCGAATATTGTGAAACTATCACAAATATTATTGCACACAATCAGGATTATCTCCGACACATTTGTTTTAGTGACGAGGCGACAATTTTTGTAAACGGACATGTACATCGGCAAAATGTGAGGTATTGGTCTGATGAAAATCCCAGAATATTCCGAGAAAGCCACAGACAGTTTCCGCAGTAACTAAATGTATGGGCAGGCATACTAGGGAATTACATGGTAGGCCCAATTTTTGTTGATGGGAATTTAAGTGGTGATAATTATTTGAATATGTTAAAGACATCATCACAAACCACCCGCATGAATTTCCTCAACATGTCATATTTCAGCAAGACGGAGCTTCGCCTCAGTATGCCGTCAGGATGCGAAATTATTTAAACACAGTTTTATCAGGAAGTTGGATTGGACGACGGGGACACATAAACCAAATGTAATTTTGTTAAATAATAAAGGCGTTTATTATTATTACTATTATTATTATTATTATTATTATTATTATTATTATTATTATTATTATTATTATTATTATTATTATTATTATTATTATTATTATTATTATTATTATTATTATTATTATTATTATTATTACTATCATATCGAGTAGCCACCTCGATCACAGGACTTAAACCAATTAGATTTTTTTCTGTGGCTAATTGAAGTCCAAAGTCAAACCCACGTGGATACAGTTAACCAACTGCGCGAAAGAATTATTGCAGAATGTGGTAATATTAGTCCAGAGATGTTGCGAAGGATTAGACAGGAAACCCAAAATAGGCTGTATTATTGTCAAGAAGTAAATGGGGAACATTTTGAACACCTTTTACGTTGGAAAATTATTGCAGTTACTGTTAAAAATCAAAATTTATTTAGTTTTCAGCACATCCTTAGTTGTTACTTGTAATTTATTACATTAAATGATTAAATTCAGTTACCAACATTTACAATAAGGAAAGATTTATTTAAAGACAAAACAATTCCAACCCTCCAATGAGAAAACCTACCGTCAATCCAACAGCATTCATTGAATTCTTGCAAACTAAGATTAAAACTCTCCAATAACTCAGACTCCGTTAATTTTATAACCAAAGTATTATACATTTTTGAAATCAGTGTTTCAATAGGTTTCAAATGAGGTGTCGCATGATGCACTTTCTGATTTAAAAAAATCGAAGGGGTGATACCCCCATCAAGAGGGATTATGTCACCTGTTTGAGTTTTTTTATTGAGATATAAAAATAGAGTACTTAATAGGGGGGGGGGGGGAAGTGTAACACTTATTCCACCGCACCGTATATCGTCAGTCCCTGATCCACTTTTTTAAATTTTAATACAAGCGTAAGTTCTTTTTCATACATTGTTCGTATAGTTTCTATTACTTTTCCAAAAAAAGTATGGGTTTTCCCACAAAAAAGTTGGAATTTTGAAAAAATGTTTTGAGTAATTTTCACGTTTTCCATCAAGAGCAACACGAAAAAATGGTTTTTAGAAAAAAATACTGTGTGTATGTCGTCGTCGTCGTCGTCGTTGTCTTCGGCCACTTTTCGTTACATGTCTTGTTAGCACGATACAGCCTCCGGAGTGCAACAAATCACACAATTTATGATTGAATATTGTTCAGGACATATCAGAGATGAATCCTATTGATATTCAGCCCCCAATAGACAGTACAACGGATGCTATGGTACTTGAAGTACGACATTTTTGTAATTTTTTGAAAAATTTCAGTTTGTTAGCACGATACAGACTCCGGAGTGCAAAAGGTCACCAATTTTGTAATTGAATATTATTTAGCACATCTCACAGATCAATCCTATTGATTTTCAGCTCACCACAGCCTGTACTACAGGTGCTATAGTACTTTAAGTACGACATTTTCGTAATTTTTGGAGAAATTTTAGTTTGTTATCACGATACAGCCTCCGGAGTATATACAAGTGACCAATTTTATGATTGGATATTATTCAGGGCGTCTCAAAGATGAAACCTATTGAGATTCAGCTCACTAGAGCCAGTAAAACGAGTGCTATGGTACTTAAGGTACCAAATTTTTGTCATTTTTGGAGAATTTTCAGTTTGTTAGCACGATACAGCCTCCAGCGTGTATACAAGTGACCCATTTTATTATTGAATATTGTTTAGGACGTCTTATAGATGAACTTTATGGATTTTTGGCTCACCAGAGCTAGTACAACGGGTGCTATGATACCTGAAGTGCCACATTTTCGTCATTTTTGGAATAATTTCGGGTTTAGTACGATACAGCCTCCGGAGTCCTATAAATCCAGATATACTGCATTTTTGGTTACTTTTGGAGAAATTTCGGTTTGTTAAAATGATACATCCCCCGAAGTGTATACAAGTGACAATTTTATAATATTAATCAGGGCATCTCACAGATGCGGAAAAGTTAGTTTCAATCTTTAAAACCGTTTATTCTATATTTTATATCAATAGTTGTCAGATTTTCCATTTCCATTTCATTTTATATGGAAGATGATGCATTTTCTCTTACATATCTGTTTTAATAGGCATTTAATTTCACATTCCAGAGACAATCGTGGTTTTGATACAGAACCAAAAAACGAAGAACAACATATTCGGACCACTTCCCGACATTTTACGAAAAGAAAAAGGCGTAATAATAATAAAAGACACCCCTAAATATTTCCAGATATCTGTAAACAATGAACATAAACACTTGATTCCTTGACTGCCAAATTGAACGATATAGCTCACATAAGTCGAATCACGCATCAAAATCGTACCGGTGACTCATACTTGAACGATAAAGTAGGAATGGATTCTACTTTGGTTGAAACGATTTTTATTGTTCAACAAAAATTGAAATATGGGTTCACAATGATTTTTCTTCGATATTATCAATAAAAATCGTTCAACTAAAATCGACTAGTGAGAACGCGCCTTAAACTAGCCATTGCTTTAGAAGGACATAGCTCACTATCCTGGTAGATGTAGGAGGTGATATAACTTCTTTAAAGAGACACGATCATTGATAACTTTAACCGCAGATGAATTATAACGATTTTTTCTGCATAAAGAATTTTTATTTCCGAGCTATCAACATTCGAAAATTTTGAACGTTATTTGTTTCACGACATGTACAAAAAGAAAAAAAGTATATGGTTCATTAAACGGGTTAAGAATCCCATTCAATAATTTCAGAGAAAAAGTTATCTAAACCATGCAACAAAGACGGCAGGAAACTTAATGATAAATATATTACAGTTTTGTTTATGATTCAGATGGTTGTAGAGAAAGTATTGTGTACAATTTGCATGACATGACCCTGTGATGATCCCTAAAAGACAGTATTGTAAAAAGGACATTAGCATAGAAAAAGATTAAATTATGTTAATAATAATTTCGATGTAAATAGCGAGCAATGATCTATGGAGGCCAGGCTAAATATACGAGGAGCACGTTCCAATTAAATGTAAATATCACACTCACCTGATATGCGGAAGGTCATGCATGCAGGCCACTGATCGAATGCTTCCTGTAAATACAAAGTGTCGGCAACCCATGATAGATTAATTATTATTATTCTGAATACGTTTAAATGTATGTATAGTGTATTATAATCTGTGTTATTATTTCTAATATATTTATCCCAGTGATTTTATAAATAATGTTATTTATTCAACCCCCGAAGAGCGGTTACTAGGTGAGTGGTTTTCCCAAAGATATAATGGTTTCATGGCGAACGTAGTTTATACGAGGGGCACTCACTAAGTAACCACTACAACCCATTTCCAACTCGTAGGTATATGATATTTCATATACCTAATCGTGGGAAATGTATGTCGTGTCCAGCTCATTGTAGAATATACTATTTTAAGCTTTAGTTGAAACTATGCAGACATAATTTCAGACGCTATGGTTGAAAACATATTAATGTTCCTGAAATTTTAGTAATAAACCTTAGTTACTAGGTACCAAGTAAAATCAGCTTCTGTTGTAAAAGAAGAGTGCGTTATATTAAACTAAAATAATTGGAAATATGTTTTTTTAAAGTTTTATTTGAATTTAAAACTATAAAGTTATTGGATTTTAGATAACAGATTTGTTATTCTTGTTTCTCACCTTTTGGTAATAAATATGAATTACTAACTCATAAAATCAACTAAATTTCTAAAACTATAATTAGTTACAATTTACTGACAAAAGTTACATTTCATTTGAGGCCTACCCGATATTTAGTAGTTACTTGTGGCTAGACCAAGAAGTGACCTAACATGTGATTGACTTAACCCATCAAGGACGGATTTAATTAAGTTTAGAATTTTGCAATAGTATATTTTCAAACTGTATTTTCAGAACGAAACAAATAGATTTGCTTAAAGAAATATAGTGAAATTTTTCTTACTTTCTTCAAAAATTAGTGTTGCCATATGGCAACGCGAGTAACTTACACTGCCCATGTTTCATTGAAAAAAAATTTTCATTGATTGAAAAAAAAAACTACATTCGTGTATGGTATTCAACATTGCACAACAAACAAACTCCTACACTACATTTGATGCATTTTGTGCGCATAATAGATTTGCAATTGTCGCCATTGCATCTTATTTTTTTTCTACTGGTGTGAGGAGGTGCCCTATATTATCATATCGCACATCATCGCCAACACGGCTGAAAGATCTACTCGATTTACTAGCAGATGGTCTACCTTTTCCTTTCGGTGGATTCTTGTACTTGTTGAGGTACGTTTTGACAATTTCTCGACGAAAGTCTAGTTGAGTTATTTTGTTGCCAGACTGTTTGTACAGGACCCAGGCATTTTGAATTGCGGCATCAAGTAGCCATGTGAAAAGACACCACCACCATTTTTTTCCACGTAGACTAATCCTATAGCGTGCAATATTTTCATCCATCAGATCCGTGCCACCCATAGATGCATTATATTTGGAAATCAAGTTCGGTCTTTTTACTTGAACAATTTTTTTCTCCTTCGCTGAATATCGTTGGACACTAGCAAGTGGGGCTACCCCATATTTGGTCGAAGCTGCTGAAACTACATTATTGTCAGTCCAACGCGTTAGTAAAATTCCGTTGGTTCTATCCAAACAGGAATCGAAGTCACCACGTTGTTTCTTACTCATATCCTTTTTGGATAGTAACGGGCAATTTTTAGGGATTCGGTTATCGCGAATGGTTCCTGTGGATGAGAAACCTCTTGATTCCAGATGACTAAGAAGGTGAAAGCTTGTAAATAAATTGTCTATGAATAGGTTGTATCGATGTTTTTTCTTTTCTTCTGGTAACTCATCCAAAAGCATCAGCAATGGAGCAGTAGATTTTCCAAACACAGTTTGGTATTCTGTGTTCACGCGCCTATCTTTGCCTTGATAGAAGGAAAAATTCACAAGATATTTGTATTTGGTGTTCAGCGACCATATCTTGTATCCAAATCTGATTGGTTTGCCTCGGATGAATTACTTGCATGAGTGCTTTCCAAAGTATTTGACCATACACTCATCGTAATTCAAATCTTCTTCTGGAACAAAATAATTCAGAAATTTTTGCCGTAGTAGATCACTTAGAGGTCGCAGTTTATAGAATTTGTCATTTGGATCTAGTGCATTATTATCTGCGCAGTGTAGATACCGCCAAATTGTTAAAAATCGGTCTCTCCTCATTGAATCATTCACTAGTTGGTTACCAAGATCTGCATCAGTACTCAAGTAAAGTTTTTTTCCAGGTAATTGACAATATCCCGATAAAATCAAAATAGCAATAAAACATTTCATTTCATTCAAAGTAATTTGAGGACATGGCAAGTTTTTAAATTGTGCGTACTTGTTTGATTCTTCTACCAGTAAAGAAAGTACGTCTTGGTCTATGAATAACTCGAACATTTCTGTTGGAGTTAAAGTTTTAAAACTTTCATAATCCGAACGAAAATAATTTTCTGAACTTTCTACCAGATCGCCTTTGATCCATTCAATGTCCTCATAAGTAACTTTTTCTACATGTTCCGTATCTGGTTCAACTAATGCATCATCTTCACCATGTAAAACAAGTTGAGCTGGAGCATTCAATTGATTCCGAGATAAATTATCAACGAGTCCGCCTTAATCTTCCTCACTGGAATCCTCATCTGTCATCGCACCCTCATTCGGAGGCTCAATATAAATTTGGTCGACATCTAAATCATCATTATACGCAATCTGAAGAGCTTCTTCGAAAGTCAGCCCACCGCTAGAAAAAAAAGCAAAATGTAAAAAGGTAGTCCACAGAAAGGACTCGTGTTGCCACATGGCAACATCGAGTTCCAAAGCTTCACGATCTCAAAGGTTTTTGCAAACTCCCGTTATTCTGCCGCCTCTACGTTGATAATATATTCCCAAAGCTGTTGTAACGAATTTATTTTCGAAAGCTGTAACAATTAATTTTTATTTATACTTACGTAAACTTGATATCCATTTTTGAGAAGTCTTCTTGATATTCCCTAACAAAATCGTGTTTTTATATCACTGGAGTGACACTGCAACAAACTATTGCCGTGTATACCGCCATCTATGTTTTAAATGGAAAATCTGATGAATTTTAAGCAACAGAAAACTGTTAATTTCTGTTGCCGTGTGGCAACACCAGTCCTTGATGGGTTAATATATGTTAATAGAAAAAAGAAGAAGATGTGATATTACAAATATTGAAGCTTAGGCATTATTAGCCCTATGATGTTATCTTGGATATCATTTTTCCAATTAAGATCAGTATAACTGTGCAATGATATAGAAAACCAGGAAAACTATATCTGCTGATCTTTACAATTATCACTGAAGAAGACAGTTTATTAGTGGATAACTCCTTAGATTTTTCTGTTCATAGACAACTTCATATTGTGAGTTTCTTAAATGTCTTCTAATTCCCAATTCTTCAAGGAAATCCAGTTCTTGTTTCTTTTCACAAATTTGCAGCCCTTCTAGTTCTGTGTTAGGTGTCAATGAATGATTGGTGTCAAGTAGATGTTTTACGTAGTGGGATTTATCTTGTTGTTTTAATGTGTATGCTCGAAAGTGTTCACTGTATCGGATTTCAAAATTTCTGAGGGTCTGACCCAAATAGACAGCATTACATTCTGGACAATAGAGTTTATATATACCTGATTTCTTTAATGATTGTATTTTTGTTTTTACATTTAACAATTTTGTACTACCGGTACTTTCTGTTGCGAAAGAAATTGTTGTATTCGTTGCGAGAGATATTATCATTGAAATATTATTAGAAATATTTCCTGCATATATGATGGTTTTATAAGTTTTTATTTCATCAGTTTGTTTAGGAAATATTACTTGTAATGCCACTTTTTCCTCTTTTTTATAAATTTTTATGGATACTTTGGAAAGAAATATCTTTGTAAGTAATATTTCGAAAGATGTTTTATTTTGGTATAGATATATAGATGACATATTAGCTTGTTTTATGGGTAGTGAACGAGAATTAGATGTATTTTTCAACCACATTAATAACTTACAACCAGAAATTAAATTAACATTAGAAATTGAAGAAAATAGCTTAATCAATTTTCTTGATTTGAAAATTCAAAAAGTTCATGATGTACTTGATTATTTAATCTACCGAAAACCAACACACACTGATCTGACAATTCCATATAGTTCCAATCACCCCATTTCACATGAACTAGCGACATTTAATTCAATGATACATTGAGCTTTTTCAGTTCCTATGAACAAATGTAATTTTAATAGAGAGATTAATACAATTAGACAAATAGCAAACCTAACGGTTATCCATTACATATGATAAATAAGCTAATTAATAAAATAGAGGAGAAAGTGGCATTGCAAGTAATATTTCCTAAACAAACTGATGGAATAAAAACTTATAAAACCATCACATATGCAGGAAATATTTCTAATGATATTTCAAAGATAATATCTTCAGCAACGAATACAACAATTTCTTTTAAAACAGAAAGTAACGTTAGTACAAAAGTTTTAAATGTAAAAACAAAAATACCACCATTACAGAAATCAGGTATATATAAACTAAAATGTCCAGAATGTAATGATGTCTGGGTCAGACCCTTAGAAATTTTGGAATCCGATACAGTGAACACTTACCAGCATACATATTGAAACAACCAGATAAATCCTACTACGCAAAACATCTACTTGACACCAATCATTCATTGACACCTAACACAGAACTAGAAGTGCTACATATTTGTGAAAAGAAACAAGAACTGGATTTCCTTGAAGAATTGGAAATTAGAAGACATTTAAGAAACCCACAATATGAAGTTGTCAATGAACAGTTAAATCTAAGGGAATTCTCCACTAATAAACTGTCTTCTTAAGTGATAATTGTAAAGTTCAGCAGATATAGTTTTCCTGGTTTTCTATATCATTGCACAGTTATACTGATCTTAATTGGAAAAATGATATCCAGGATATCACCATAGGGCTAATAATATCTAAGCTTCAATATTTGTAATATAACATCTTCTTCTTTTTTCTATTAACATATATTAAGTCAATCACAAGTTAGGTCACTTCTTGGTCTAGCCAAAAATACCTACTAAACATCAGGTAGGCATCAAATTAAATGTAACTTCTGTCATTCTGATGATGGTATTGATTTATCAAAACAATTGTCAATTTTTTAGAATTTTCTATAATTTTCATTATATTGTGGAGTTGGCTAGAAACAGTGAGTTTCATTCAAAAAACTAATATCAAAAATATTCTTCATTCAAACTATAAAATCCCAGCACAACCTTTTTTGGAGTTCATGGCTCCTTGCTCGTAGGCATTAGCCACAATTTTTCGCTGCGTACAAAAACTTTGTACCTCGAATGTTTGTGACTCCTAGAATATTTCGGCTAGGTTTTCCCGGAAAAAAAGCTAAAAGACAGGGTTTCAAAAATAATATGGGGTTTTTAGTTTTCGAGACGGCAACATGACTAACGTTGATTTTATTTTAATTTATTTGTTTGGCATTATTTACACTTTGTGTGATGATATAGGGTTGGAGTTCATCAACCTTGTTATGTAATTAACGTGCCATGTAGAAGCCTACACCCACTATCTCGGATGTCTCCTGCGCGATTACCGTCTATGAGATTTTTACGAAGATCTTCTGGCAGAGAATTATTATAAAAGTTTGACGAGATATTATTCATGAAGTCTTTGATAGTTGGCGTATTGGCTTTGTCATGTAACCAAGTATTTCTGGGTAATCTGGGATAGCAGTTGTGTTTGATTGCCAGCTGCAGACACTTGTTCTGAACCATCTGCAGGGAGTGAGAATTGTGTTTTATCCCGTTGTAGTAAACGGGGGCTGCGTATGTCAGTATTGGTTTTATGATGTATTTATATGTGAGTATTTTGTTGTTTGTTGGTAGGTTACTATGTGTGCAAATGAGTCGGTATAGTTTGCTCATTGCAATCTTCCCTTTGCGTACCTGTTGCAAAATTTGTGCGTTGGCATTTGTGTTTCCTTGCATGTTATACCCTAATTATTTCAGAGTAGTACTTGGATTCATAAGCTGCCCAGCTACGTAAAGCTGAAATTGCAATGAAGTGTTTTTTTAGCTATTCTCCTGAGTAATAAATACTCTCTTTTGAATGCGTTAATAGCTAATTCTTGTTTGTGTAAGTATGGAATTATTTTTGTTTTTATGTGTTTGTACTGTTTCCAATTCGTGGTCTGGAGTCTATGCTGTGGCTACAAAACAAGTGTGGTCGGCGTACGGAGTATGTTGGGAGATCGTGGATGAATAGGGAGTATAACAGTAGGGACAGTAATGGTCGTCCGAGTGTAGACATCGTTTATGTGAGCTCCGAATCAATTGAGTTATTTTTGTGGAATTTTCACATTTGTAGCAGTTAGTTTTAGATAACTAGTAGTAAAAGTGTCTGTAGAGAGAATAGTGCAATTTCTGTGACCCATTCTCCCAATCAGAGTGAATAATTTGAATAATATCATTACAATCACAATAAAATAGAAAATTCTGCACATTGCTGCCAGATTTTGCCTACATACTTCCTGACAATGAGTCAAAAACCAAGAAGTGGAGGTGTAACTGGAGCGGTTGACGAAAATATGTTAGAATATATTATATTAAATGAATTTTTGCCAAAGATAAACACCAAAATTGAGGAACAAATACAGAATATTGGTAAGAGCTTTGAGTCTATAGAAAAAAAATTAGATGACTTGTTATCAAGATTTATTAATATGGAAATAGAAGTGAAGACAAATAAAGAAGAAATCCGAAGAGTTGCTAACCGTATGAATCAATTTGAATTAAAAAATGGGGAAACTTCCGTAATGGTATCAGGTATACAGGAAGAGGAAAAAGAGAATTTAATATCTAAAGTGCTATGCTTATTCAATGACGCCTTGAAAATTAAATGTGCACACTGGGAAATTTATAATATGTACAAGATTGGTAAACATAAAGAAGGACAAACATTACCGAGGTCAGTTATTGTTACTTTTGTGTCACTATCAAAAAAGAAAGAAATATTCAATGCCAGAACGAACTTAAAAGGTTCAAATATTTTTATAAATGAAAATTCAGCAGAGGGAGCATACAAGCTCCTGAAAGCCGCAAAAGCAAAATATGGAAATCGCTCAGCATGGTGTGTGAATGGCAGAATTTTCGTGAAGTGTGACAACGCTGTCAAGCTGATTCAGAGTGTGATGGATTTGACCAAGTAGAAGACAGGAACTATTATCAACAACGATTCTTTTTTGCGGGACTATTTTTGTTTTGTTTTGTTTTCTCTTTTTCAGTTTATAGAATAAATTGCTTTCGGCTAAAGGCCCCATTACACGATGGGAAAGGCTTATTGTAAATTAAAGTTTTTGAAAATAGCTTTCACATATTTCTTATTTCAGATAGTATTATTACGTTTATTTTTTCATTTATAATTTATTTTTATGATTTGGAAGTGATGATTGGAATTGGTTTTCTTTCAAGTAGGGTGATGCACTTCTTTATTTAGAAACAAAGTATGTTTTTTTGCACCTGGCTACAGAACTTACATGATGAAAAATTCCTATTTTAACTTGTTATCTAACATAACCAACTGACTTGTTAATTAAAAATATTTGTTATTGAAGTATTTCGTAATGTATTGTTATTAGGTTTTTGATAAGAAATATATTTATCAACATTTCGCTTTACGGCAGTAATTCTGATTTTAAAATTAAATTATTTTAGGGTAGAGTGCGAGTTCACATAAGACTCAACATGTCGAAACTTATTAACATTCATTTCCAAAACCGTAGAGGATTGAACACAAAATATTCTGGATTTCTTATGAACTCTTTGATTGGTGATTTTGATATAATGATAGCAGTGGAAACATGGTTACAGGATGGAGTGAATGATGAGAGGTAATAGATTTAGGAAGGTACAATTTGGTAAGATGCGATAGAGATTTAGAAATTGCAAATAAAAAAACCGGCCGAGGTGTTTTTGTAGCAATTAAAAAACAGTATAAAATATGGAAAGTTATTGAAAAACAAACACTTTTTGAGGCAGTTATAGTTGAAGTTAAAACAAAAGGTTGCAGGTACGTTTTTTGTGGGGTATATATACCTTCTGGAAGTTTAATTAACGCGTATGAATCAGCTTCTGAATTTTCACAGAATAATATGAAAATATCCGATAATGTTGACGTTTTTGGAGATTTTAATATATCTGATATAACTGGAATTAATTTTAATAAAATCATATCAAACGAA
Source organism: Galeruca laticollis (assembly GCA_963921935.1). Taxonomy (NCBI): domain Eukaryota; kingdom Metazoa; phylum Arthropoda; class Insecta; order Coleoptera; family Chrysomelidae; genus Galeruca; species Galeruca laticollis. The sequence goes on along the minus strand of OY998179.1, from coordinate 155,304,032 downwards.
ATACTTGAGAGTTTTCGTGATTTTATGGATTTTAATGGCTTCACACTATATAATAACATAAAGAACAAGCATGAAAGAACATTAGATTTAGTAATCTCTTCGGAGAACAATTTACATAATTGTACAGTTAATAGAGATTTTGTGCCATTTGTTAAAGAAGATGAATATCATCCTGCTCTTGAAATTTGTATTGAATGTATAACAGTTGGGGGGACGGGTAAAACCATGAATAAGATTGCTGAAGATTGTAAAAGATGCAACTATAAAAAAGATAACTTTCTTACCTTAACGGATCGTATCAGGGACGCGAGTTGGGATATGGTACTGAACGAAAATCTAGATGTGAACCGAATAATTTTTATAGAATTTGGAATGACATTATAGAGGAATGTGTCCGCAGATATGTTCATTACAAAAAATCTAAAATGTATCCCATTTGGTTCACCAGCGATATGAAAAGTAATTTAAAAGAAAAAGAGAGGTATCGGAAACTAAAAAATATTGTGAGACGAAAAGTAACTAAGCTTATAATAATTGAAAAAAAGAAATATATTAATATATTAGAGCAGGAAGTAACTTCTGATATAAATAATTTTTGAAATTATATAAAGAATGATAGGAAAAATTCTAATAGTGGTAAATTTATATATAACGGGGTAGAGGCAACGGAGGAAAAAACTGCAGAAACATTGGCATCATTTTTCGCGTCAGTGTATGCTGACAAAAATGCATCTTACAATTTGCTCTTGAATTCTGATTTGGAGGTACCAAATAATACATTCGTATTGAATTCGGTTAGTGAGTTAGAATTAGATGTGGCACTAAAAAAGCTGAAACCGTAAAAGTCGGAGGGAACTGATGGAATACCACCATATATACTAAAGGCCTGTGGCGAGTGGGTAAGTCAGCCTTTGATACATATTTTAAAAACTAGTATATTTCCCTCAGTCTGGAAAACAGGATTGGTATGTCCCATATTTGAGTCCGGTGATAAAATGAACATCAAAAACTATCGACCTATTCCAATTATGTGTGCCCCTGACAAGCTTTTTGAACAGATATTATGTTGTAAATTGTATACATATAGTGAAAAGTATATAGTACCTCATCAGCATGGATTTGTGTCACAAAAATCATCTAATACAAACCTGATTCTTTTTAGTAATCATGTATTTGAGTCATTGGAATGTAAATCTCAGCTTGATGTTTTATATACGGATTTCAGCAAGGCATTCGGTAAAGTTAACCACGACATATTGCTAGAGAAACTGTGTGGTTTTGGATTATCATATAACCTACTTTGTTTATTTAAAAGTTCTCTAGAAAACGGATATATAGTTACTGAATACTACGGAAATGAATCGGGGAAGTTTGAGGCAAATTCTGGAGTGCCTCAAGGTTCCAACCTTGGGCCGCTTATTTTTGTACATTTTAATAATGATTTGCCTACTAGTACTAGTATCTTCGAATGGCCTTATATTCGCAGATGACTTCCAAGTATCAAAAAGATAGAAACAGTGAGATATTGCGTTATGTTACAGAAGGACATCAATAGGGTGTTTGAATGGAGTTATAAAAATAAATTAAATTCCAACCTACGCAAATGTTCTGTTCAACTATAACGCATATTAAGCAACCGTGTCTCTTTAATTATATAATGGGGGGTCAAAGCTTGCAACGCTGCACTGAAATAAAAGATTCAGGCATACCTTACAACAGTACATTCCCATTTACCAGACACATTAAAAATATATTAAAGTCAGCTAATGAAATGTTTTGTTTTATAATATAAGACAATCTCATATTTTTACTAGTTTTAACCCTGGTACATCACACTTATTTTTTGAGACAAGAACTTCACACTCGGGTCTCAGAAACCCAAAGCTATTTTTTAGCAAAAAAAGAAAAATTTAAATATTTTATGGTTTCGGGAGAATAACTAAATTTCGTAGTTTGCGTAGAAAAAAGTATAATCATGGTGTTTTATTTCACAAAGAGATATATTTGTTGAAAGTGAAAAAAAAACAAAATAACATCCAAACATAAAACATTTTTTTGAAAAAAAAACATGAAATTCAAATTATTATCTACGAATACAAACTGTATATCTGACCTTGTAACAAAAAATAAACTCTTTTGACATTATCAGTCTTAGTTATTCTTAGCCAGGTCTTCAGTTTCTTGGATGCAGTATGGCATGTGACACGTAGAACACGCAAAATCAGTTTTTCTATCTTTCCCTTTTGGACAGAAGGAGCATCTAACTTTTTTTGCTGAATGATCATCATGTTGTGGTGGGGGGACTTCAATTCCGAAAATTTCAGAAATTTTCTGCCGCAATGGTTTTTGTAACGTAGTAACTGTCAAACGTTCTCGTAAACATGGTTCAATTAGACTCATTCCAAACTGCTTCAAAAAATATTTTCGATTATTTTGTCTATCTTCTTTCCAGTGTGGATTTGCGAGAGAAAACAAAACCTTTGCATTTATTCCACTTGCATCAAGTATATTGAAAAAAACTCGTAGCGGCCAACGTCTAGTCTTTCGTGAAGTAGTGTACGAATGGCAGAGCTGATCGAATGTATCTGTCCCTCACTTTGTTTCATTATAAGAATGTATAATATTGGGCTTCCCAGTAATGGCATTTAGGGAGTCATCAGAATGCAATGTTGACAGCAAAAGTACAATTTTGTTTGGTTCAGGAGTGTATGAAACAAGAGTTTTATTTCTATCAAAAGCAAATAGAGATGTACCTACTTCTTTTTCTTTGTAGAAAGGAAGAAGGTATTTCTCTCATTCTTTCTCAAAGTTCCTAGGAGAGTTAATTGATACTGTTCTAACATTCGTTCAGCTAGGGGAATTGACGTAAACCAATTGTCAACTGTGAGGTTTCGATTAGTTCCATGTATTGGTTCTGAAAGTTTTCGGACATAATTAGCCGGTACTGATTTATTGTTTTCTGTAGTTACTCTTCCTGCGTATGGAATTGCATTGAGAATATAATAAGTTTTTGAATCATTCAACATTATTATTTTTATTCCATACTTATCAGGCTTACTAGCCATGTAAATCGGGAACGGGCATTTCCCTCTGTATCATACGAGCTGTTCATCTATAGTACAGCATTCATATTCTGTATAGTATGATTTACAATTATTCACAAAAATGTCAAATAATTCCCGTATAGGTGCGAATTTATCAACCAACCTTCTTTCGGCTCTAGTATCTTCACTATCAAACCTTAGACATAATGCAATAAACTGAAATCGCTGCTGTGACATTGTCGCCCGAAATATTCCATTTCCAAATTTTACTGACCAAAGTTCATCTAAGTTACAGTTTGATACGCGTAATGCACCTGCTAAAAATAGCAGCCCAATAAAAGCCTTGACATCTGCTTTATTTACTGGCCTTGTATAACTCTGTTGTCTGATATCATTGCATTCACGTGTAATTTCTTCATTTGTGTATAAAACAATAATATCTATCGTTTGTTCGTTGCACAACAAATTCCAAGCTTGTTCAAGAGACTGAACTGTCCTGGCTTCTCGTTTATGGCCAGGTAAATGCATTACAATGTTTTCTTGTCTTGTACGACCCTGTCTTGCTGGGGCTTGTGTGCTCCATCGATGACCATTTTTCCACTGTAAACTATGGACATTTCTAATTGGTTCATCCAATACTTCGTCTCCATTTTCGCTTTGGTCACTGTTGCTATCTGAGAGTTGCTCTTCAACATAATCTTCTCCTCCAAACATATCCTCAACGATCTCGTTTTCGCCCTCATTCTCCCATAAATTTTCTGCCTCTCTCTGCAATTCCACCTCGGTTAATCGACGACGATTTTCTCTGCTAGTTGAAGCCATTATAATAAAATAAATAAACGTAAGTTAAAACAAAATAATTACCATAAACATCACGCTTGGGTTTGTGGTACCCATGCTCGTATTTTTGAAAATATCGTACCTCGCTGTTTCACTCAAATGCAGCAAAACACCCGTATTCTAAGTCGGCTAACTGTAGACTGAATTTACATAGACTGGCGACGCAAACAAACCACTCATGCGCATGTCACATTACAATGAAGGACCCTGTGGGTTTCTGAGACCCAACAGTGCAGTTCCAGGGTTAATACACTTAAACTTTTATACTATAGTTTAGTTAGGAGCAAGTTGGAGTTTGGCTCATTAATTTGGTTCACGGAACCTGAAAGTAATTTGAATAAATTAGAAAAAATTCAAATTGAATTTTCAATGTTACTCTATTTTAAAAAGCATCACGTGTACCCTGACTACCAGATAATTAGAAGTACAACTCTCAGAAATGAATTTAGGGTATTTTCCCTTGAAAATAGACGACAACTAGCAGTATGGATTTCCTTATATAATATTATAAATAATAGAGTTAACTCCCCTGAGCTCTTGTATTTGATTCGACGTGCCACCTAGACGAATGCGCCAGGTTACAATGTTTGATATTGCTTCATCATTCAACATCTCGAGATCACCTACGGTAAACATGTTTCGACTTGCGAATCTATTCAATACATTGATGGATCTAGAATGGACAGTTTCTACCATAATTTTTCGCAAAACAATCTTGGAGCTGATAATCTTTATATCTCTATGAAGAACTTTAAAGGTTGTGTCAATCCTCATACAATTCAATTAATCTTGGATAAACTATACGAATACAATTACATGTTTGTCTACATTTTGTGAATCTTATAAATTCTGTAAATCTATTTTATTACGTACAAATGTATTATTCTGCACAATGTATCTTATTACATATTTATTCATGATATATATTGGTAAGGTTTGTATGAATAATAAATAAATAAATAAATAACAAAGGTGATAATACAGAGCCTTGAGAAACTCCAGCTTGCATGGAGTACGGCCTGGCTGTGTAATTAACAATTTTGGAGTAGAATTTCCTATTTGGTAGATATGAGTATATTATTTTGATAGAATAATTTGGAATTTCGAGGTTAATAAGTTTGTTTGTTAACCCATCGAGCCATACGGAGTCAAAGTATGTCCAATGTAACCATGATGGCTTTATTTTTCATTTGAAAACCATCCCTTCTGTAATTGATTACGCGTATTATTTTGGTAATTGTGCTGTGGCCGCTTCTGAATCCGTATTGATCAGGGGGTATAATGTTATGTTTTTCGACATATTGTCTCAATCTAAATAAAATGATCTTGTCTATCACCTTTGTTACACTATTTAGTACGGAAAATGGTCTATAGCTATCCATAAAACATGGTTGTTTGTTGGCTTTGATGATGGGTATGACGTTGGCTATATGGAGCAAATCAGGATATTCGCACGTTTTGATAATATAATTGGTTATGTGTGTTAGTTGTACTATTGCTTTTTTAGGAATATTTTATTTATTTATGGTGTCTGAAGGAAGTTAAAACTGTATGAAAATATTTGTCCTCTAACACTCTATCCGTACAAAAAAAGTTTGAGAACCACTGCAGCAAACTGAACTCATTTAATAAATGTCATCATCATTATCTGATAGTGTCTTTCATTTCATTATCGGAAGTTGCAGTACATTGAATAGAAAAAGAGTGATACAAACTTTCATCGATTTCAATCTGTTATTAGTTTAATGATATACCGAATCAGTTTTATTTATTCATGTGCCTTAATGGTTAAGAGTATAGTTTCGTAACAAAAGCTGTATGATAATGGATACGCCGTTATCTCAATATTAATTACATTAGTGTTATTACAACAATATATGAATAAGCATTAATCATTTCGATGCTTTTAGCTTTGTATGAGAATCGATTCATTTCATTTATAATTTATTGCTTTTCGGATGAATTGTTTGTGTGTCGTTACAAATGAACAAAAAAAAACAAGGTAATACATAAAAATAATTTGTTATCCATCTTCGTAAATCTTTTATATCTAATAATAAAGTGTTTCAATGAAAGATAATTCCTGGAAATGAAAATATAACATTATTATAAATGAATTAATTACTTTTCGTTTATATAAATGAGGAAAATCGCCAGAAGATTATTATTCAATGTTTTGAGAAAAAATTTATCAGAAAACATAAATAAAGTGCTTATGATATGAAAGAAGATTAAGTACGATAGTATACATGGTGTATAAAAAATAGATGGCTGCTTTTCATGGAGAGAAATTTTTAGAAACGTTGTAATATTCTGTTAATTTGTATGAAAAGATGGAGATACGAATTTTGAATATTCGAAAAGGTTGAGGTTAGTGAGCGCAAAATATTAATTCAGTGGAAAATAACAGCAAATTCGTGTACTAGTGACTCTATTTTCATATCCAAATAATGAAAATTGCGTAGTAATTATGAAACTAATGATTACCTGATTTTCAGCATTATTAATATGAAAATCTAACTGTAAAATAAGAAAGGCAACTTCATATTCTAATCATATATTTGGGAAAATCTGACACTTTAATTTTTATTATAATCAAAAACTCGCTTTTTATATACTATGTGACATTGAAAATGCAACACCTATTGAACATCAATATACTCCACATAGTGTTTTATATGCAAGCAAACCGGCCATATTGCAACCAACTGCCCTAATACCCTAATTATTCCCCAGCCATCAGCATTAAACATGCAAGCATCAAACACGAGCAGCCCCTAATATCCAATCTGAGCTTCCGCCACCAGCTTCCCAGAAATTAGATTTACAGCTCCCCCAATCCATAATCAACACACCTATTACTTCAGACATAATTAAAGTCCTTCTGTCTACTACAGATCACCCAAATATACCTACACGTGCCACCTACAGAAAAAGACCCTTGCCAAGTTCCACAGAAAAAGAATCTGTTTCTCCCAGTACTATCAACACAGACCCCACTCTCGATATTCCATTCACAGATATTACAAAACCTGTCAAGAAACAAGCTAAAAAAGAATCAACACTTGATAATAAGATACTTGAAAGTTTCAGGACAATAATCTCCGACATGTATAAAAAATTTCCTGACTCATTCACACTTCCCTTAGAATACTTTACAGCTTTTCTGGAAAACTGAAATGGATCTAAGGATCCACTACCGAAAGCTCAACAATTTACCAAAGACATTAAATCGTTACTTGCTGACATGCATACTATATATCCTGCCCTTACCGATATATCCCTCGAAAATCGATTAACAAGAATCACAAAAAAATCAAGCAGGCTCTTAATATAGACAATACCGATAATGAAAGTCTGACATCCAGACATCTATGGGCGATGACTGTATGTCTGACAGTTCTCTCATCTCACAAACTTCATACTAAACATTTAATCTTATACAATGGAACTGCGACGGGTTCTATCCCCGTCTTGAACGTATACAACAATTAGTGTACGATACCCAAGCTGATATTGTCTGTCTCCAGAAAACGAACTTTGATTAAAGTCACAAACGGGAATTGAAAAACTTTGTCGGTTACCACTATCTTAGATTCAACTTTCTTAGAGCTAGCGGTGGAACTTCGATATTTGTTTCTTGTGATTTTTATTCCGTAGATGTACCATTAGTTACTCCGTTAGAAACTGTCGCTTTCACAGTTTGGGCCCCCCAAAAAATTACAATCTGTAGCATTTACATCCCTCCTAATTACAACCTCAGTGAGTCCAATCTTGCTGATCTAGTAAGGCAATTGAAACCTACATACATCCTAGTTAGTGACTTTGATGCACACAATGTCCTTTGGAGATCCAAACTTACTTTTGAAAGGGGGAAAATTGTTGAAAATTTACTAAATCACAATAATGTTTGTTTACTGAACTCAGGTGCAGAAACGCACTTAGATATTGCTACAGGAAATCTATCTTCTATTGATCTTAGTCTTTGTGACCCTAAAACTACACCGTTACTTTCCTGGAAAACGCTTGACAGTCTATATGATAGCAATCATTTTCCAATCTTCATCTCTGACAAATCAAAAACCACATTAAACTGTTAAACAAGATGGAAAATTTTCAAAGCTGACTGGAATGTATTCACTGAATATCAAATATCTCAGCTATAATTTCCTGAAAATATCGAGGAATCGGTTACAGCATTCAGTAACTGTATAGTCCAAGCAGCAGAAATATACGTTGGAAAATCTTTAATACCAGCATCCCGAAAACTCGTTCCTTGGTGGAATGATTCTTGTGCAACTGCTGTCCGGGAATGTGAAACTGCCTTAAATAAATACAGGAAGACTAGAAATACAGATAATTATATAAATTTCAAAAAACTTAAAGCCAAAGCAAGATGGATAGTGAAGCAGAGTAAAAAAGCTTATGTTGCATCCCTTACCTCTGATACACCCCAGGAGAAGTCTAGACAAAAATACGACAAATGAAAGGCAACAAAACTCAGCAGACTAAAATATGTGCGGTGATAATTGATAATAATATTGTCACTGATAACCAGTAAATTGCAAGTTTAATAGCTACTCATTTAGAAGAGATACAAGAACAATAATAATCAAAACCACAATCAACTGAACGAGTCCCCACTCCCTCCGATATATCTGACCTTTACTCATTGAACCATCCATTCTCATTCGAAGAAATAACTTACTCTCTTTCCTCTTGTAAAAATTCCGCTGCTTGTCCCAATTATATACCATTTGTCTATCTGAAATATTTAACACCGATCTCCTCAACAGAATTACTGGAATTATATAACACCATCTGGACTAAACAGCTATTCCCAACACAATGGCGAGAATCAATCCCAATTCCAGTGATAAGACCATATAAACCACCAACAGATCTACACTCATATCGTCCCATTTCTTTAACATGCACAATGTGTAAGTTCATGGAAAAGATGATTAATAAAAGGATACTTTGATACTTGGGAAGACACAAAATAATAAATCCAGCACAATCGGGATTCAGACCGCACCGTAGTACTATGGACAATCTCGCTTACCTACAGACATTATTTGCCGATGCTTTCCTTAAAAAACATGATGTTGTAGCCGCATTTGATATTGAAAGTGCTTTTGATAACTTATCAAAGTCAGAAATACTTAATAAACTCAGGAAATACATCTTACAAGGCAACATATTGGCTTTTGTACAAAATTTCCTAACCGATAGATCATTCCAGGTATCTACTAATAGACAAGTTGCTTCGAAACACTTACATTATAATGACGTACCTCAAGAATCAGTTTCCAACGCTCTTCATAATAGCCATAACTGATATATTTTCATCAACTAGACCCCTTATTGAGTTCTCTATATACTCAGACGATCTAATCATCTTTTGTACTGGTAAAAATAACCAAACCACAGGTAAAATAATTAAGACAGCAGTAAATCAACTAAGTCAATGGTCCCTTTCAACTGGCTGTCACTTATCAGCTACCAAATCGAAAATTCTTAAATTCAGTAAAACATCGAGACCTAACATACTTCCACAAATACAGTTGAACGACGAATATCTACAGGTGTCTAACTCAATAAGAATTTTGGGGCTTACCTTTGATAGTAGATTGAATTGGAAAGAGCTTATCAAAGACAAAGAACTGTGTGGTACGAACAAATATTAAAGAAACATTAGCTCACCATCAATGGAGAGCTGATGAAAAAATCCTGTCACAAGTGTACAAATCTCTTGTTCGTTACAAACTAGATTATGGTAGCTTTATTTACATGTCAGCAAGAAAATCCGATTTGAAAACTCCCAATTCTGTTCACAATACAGCTCTAAGAATTTGTCTATGAGCTTTCAGATACAGTCCTGCTGAAAGTATTTACTGTGAATCCAAGGAACTCCCTGTATGGTTACGACGGGAATCACTTCTCATGTCATACTCTGCAAAAGTTTCAGTACACACTGAGAATCCAGTATACTCTCTAATGAAACGTCCATCCAACAATAGTAATTCTTGCACTAAATTCTAACCACTTCCACAAATCTTGTCAACACTCATAACTGATATCAACTTATCTGATACAGTTCCCTTTCCAATCTCATTCTGTCCTCCTTGATTGAGGCAACAACCAAAGTTTAACACATCTTTAAACTTATTCCCTACGCACGAAACTCACAGGGGACATTTCTTTTTCAATATTATAAATTTCACTCATTATAATAAAATATTGTTTACTGATGCATCTAAGTCTGAGAACGGCGTAGGATGCGCTGTTACCAACTTCCATAAAATAATTAAACAACGTCGTCTACCATCTTCCGCTAGTGTCTACATAGGGGAGTTTATGCAATCCTTCAAGCTATAAATTATCTATCACCTGACGACAAACAATCAGCTATATGCACAGGCTCTCTTGCATCAATAAACTCTATCAGACAAATATATTCCGTTCATCCTAATGTCCAAGATATTCATGATTGTATTGGCCATCTTGCGAGCACTGGTGTTACTGTTACAGTCATCTGGGTACCATCGCATGTCGGAATACCCGGGAATGAACTTGCGGACCAAACTGCAAAAGAAGATTCGACCGCTAGCCTCCAGACCGATTCAATGCCAACTCACAATGACCTGATAACTAGGATAAGACGTTCCATACGTGACCGCTGGGCAAATCACTGGACAAATTGCAATACAAAACTACACGAAATTCAGCGTTTCATCGACTTCAAAGAACTTCCTCCTATGTCTCGAAGAGATACAGTCGTTGTACGCAGGCTACTTATTGGGCATACTCGACTGACTCCTGGATATCTAATGTCCGGCTTCGACCCACCCGAAGATTAGCACTGCAAAATCCCACTTACTGTTGAACTCATACTGACAAGCTGTCCGAAATATTCAGATAAACGCCGTAACCACCAGCTACTAACTTCACTTCATGAAATTTTAAATATTCCGGACCAGTTACATCGCCAAATCAATTTATTAAAGGACATTAGTTTATATTATGAAATCTAATTTGTTCATGAAATATAAACAGCTTGTTAATGTTCAGTTTTTGCAGTTATAATTATTGTTTTATGTTGTGTCAATGAAATCTTACTTGCCTTATGTAATCTAAACATTTCTTCAATGTTATTGTTCAGTTTTTGTAATTGTACCATGTTTGTAAACTAAATAGTTTGTTAATGTTTATTTCTTATAGTTAATAACTGTATCATGTGTCAATGATCTCAGTTGTCGAAACACGTTAATGTAAATGAAAAATATACTCCATATAATTTTGGCTGATAGACTCGGTACAAACCCTACACTAATTCAATGGAATAGCTTTTGGTTGTAAACTTATATTCCACCATTAAAATTTCATATATTTTTTTATTAATATAATTTTTCTTGTCATCAGGTGGATACGACGCTGTCGAGTTTAGTTGTTTTCTATTTTTAGCATTAAGAAATTAAAAATTTCTGTAGATAATTTATTTACGATTCCAATCAACGGATCGACATATTCAGTGAACCCTTTTCTCGCTTTATCATTATAAAGTGGTAATTCTGTAACGATATGTTAAATTTGAACCTTACGTTAATTTTTAAAATTTTATCCTAAAAAGCAATTCTGTAATTCTTACAAAAAGCTACCGGTAAATTTTAATATTTTTAACAGATACGTTAAAAATTAGTACGAATTCGTGTCTCTAGTAAAAAATTTTTCGAACTGATTTCACTTTGTTAACTTTATGTGAAGTTACAGTACATTTTTGCGGTTTGTATGTTATTTTCATGGAAAAAATATGGGAAATATAAAAAGATCAAGCAGAACGAGTAAAAAGCAGAAAGAACATTTAATAAGATACACTGCACCGCAAAATTAACGCATAATTTTAAAAATTGAAACAATGACCATAAAACATTTTTTTAAATGCTGCCACTGGTTTAAAAATATTTATTAATGATGTTCTTTGAATTTTTCAAGATATCGTATGCCGTAGCACTTATGAGAGAAGGTTTGTCACAAGTTGAAGTGGCACAACGTCTAGGAGTGACACAATCTACCATACCCAGGGCTATAGCACGATTTAGGGAGACTGGTAGTAACGGAAAAACACCTGGATAAGGACGGAATAGGGCCAGAACTAACAATCAAGATCGATTTTTGCGATTGAACGCATCAAGAACTCGATTTGTTACAAGCACTTAACTACAGCAAGAATTTTCTCGTCGGTATAATTAGCAAATTAGCCAAGATACCGTGCGAAAAAGGTTGACAGAGCCCGAAATTACCCCCTATCGTGGTGCTACTGGCCCTCTTGTAACCGCAAACCATCGAGGGCTGCGACTCCAGTTTGACCAAGAGCACCAGCACTGGGGCAATCGTGAATGGGGCAATGTATTGTTTAGCGATGAGTCCAGATTTTATCGTTTTAGTGATGATCGATGTAGGAGAGTGTACCGAAGCCCTGGAAAGCGATACGCCCAATGCAACATTATAGAAACAGTAAGCTATGGAGGGGGGTCTATAATGGTATGTAGTGGCATTAGTTTGGAGGCCCATACGCAGTTGGTTATGATTCAGGGAGGTCGTTTGACTGATGACCGATACGTAACAGACATTTTAGAACCGCATGTGGTACCACACGCCCCATTTATTCGAGAATCTTTTTCATTAATGCACGTCCGCATGTGGCAAGAGTGGTATAAAATTACCTCCAGGAAGTCGAAATTTCAACTTTGCCGAGGCTACCTAGAAGTCCTGACCTTAACCCCATAGAGCACTTATGGACAACATGGGTCGAAGTGTAAGAGCCTTAATGCCTCCACCTGAGAACTTAAATGTCCTGTCATTAAGGCTCACGGAAATATGGGAGCAGATTGATCAAGTTGAAATTCAAAATCTAATTTTAAGCATGTCGAGGAGATGTGAAGCCGTAATTAGGGCAAGGGGAGGCAACAGAAGATATTAAATATTGTAATTTAATATTTTTTATACATATAAAAAAATTAAAATTTGGTTACTTTTTTTATTATCCTCTTATTTTTATTTATACGCTTCGGTAAATCAATAAATTAAGAAAAACATATTTAGTATAACGAAAATAATAAATGCCATTTGATGAATTTTGAAAATCTCTGAGTTAAAGGTAGTTTTAAGATCATTTCTAAATTATGCGTTAATTTTGCGGCGCAGTTCATTTAGAATGTCATAAAGTTATGTTGGACGCAAAATTTGCTCCAAGAGAACTCACAAAAATAAAAAAATACTGGACAGAACTAGCTATGCAGTTAAATTCTATACCAGGAGTTAAAAAGGACGTTAGACACTGGAAATATGTAAGTATACTATTCGGGATAAACTTCAAATTTGTTTGGGAATCTAATATTAAAAATAAATTATGTGAATCAAAAACATCTTTCAAGGCATGAATGAAGTTGAGACTACGGCCAGGAAAAAGGCACGGCTACTTCATATAGAACATGCTGGCACTGGCGGAGGTCACAAAACTGCCAAAGATCTAAATGACTTAGAAGAAATGTTGCTGGCTTTACTCTCAAAAACATTGATAACTGGAATTCAGTTCAAGAATTGGGATTTGCAGAAAATGAAGAAGGTAACAATATAGAACCTGGCCCAGATCAAGTAGAAATTGTAAGTAAATTTACACAGCTAAATGCAAATAATTTCTTATTTAATAGTGCTCATAATTAAATATAGCTAAGAGTTCTTATTTTTTTTCTAAATTAAATACCTACTTATGTTCTCTGGAACTTCTTTCATAAGACTGATTTGTATTGTTTTTAATATGCAAGTCAACTATTTCTGTTTTACTTTCAATATTCTTCTACCTATATCTTACACTGAATATTTGAATTTTTTAAATAGTCATATTTTCATCGCTACAAATCTTTTCTTTTTCTTCTAGGATGAAAATATTGAATTCATATTTGAAGATGCAGAGGCAGTCCTTTCTAGTTCTAAGGCGGATTCAATCCCAGTATTGAATATATTACACACCGAAAATGTAATTGTGAGTAAACTTAAGTATTAACACCTACCTCATTAATGAAATATGTATTCAACTCTCACACTTTTACTCTAACCATGCTGTCGTTTCATATATTTGCGTAACTTCTTAGTATATTTAACACGTTCGCTACCGACTTAAAAAATTATCACTCCCCTGCACCTCTACCAACACAGTATTTTCAGAAGTACTTGGAGATTTGGATTAATTATTATTATAACAATAATAATAAATGCCTTTACTTATTTGTAGTTGAAAACAATTGTAAAATTAACTTGGGCGAGATTCAACCTAAGGACAGTCTTTCATAAAATACTTGAAATTCAAATTGAAACTTGTAGCAGAACGATCACTACTAGGATATGCAACTCTATCTAAAAAACCACCTTCACGTCGAGGCCCCACCCAACATCTGAGATTCCGCAATTAATGGTAAGATGGCGCCACTCGAACCGCCTTGAGGCTCACCGATAGCGAAGTAGTCTCGTTCTATACATAGTAGCATGGTAAAGGAAGAGGGCGAACACGGATTAAGTATTATTATACTCCGAATAATTCATTTCATTTTCATTTTGTAAAATTCTGTTTATTATTAAATAAAATTATTACTACAAACTATATATTGCTCCTTTTTTGACAAACAAGAGAGCATCCTCACGTAAAGAAGAATGGAGGCCCAACTTGAGAAAGTAGCAACCAACCATGAAAAATGTCTAAAAAATCTTGCTAAATCAAACAACAGGCTCCCTGAGTCCAACGGCAGATTAGCTGATGCTGTATTGCGCACAAATAAACATAAAATAAAGAGTCCAGTGTTCACATCAACATTTTAAAATCTTCTTTGTTTGGTTTTTACCATAAGTTTTGATGGTTTCCTAGTTTGTTTTTTAAAATGTTAACTTTTATTTTCCTAAAATCAATTTTTGTTTTCAGAATGCTTATTTTTGTTTTTAAAATGTTTGTTTATTTCCATTTTTAACACGTTGAACGCCAAGCCAAGAACAAAGAGATCAACTCTGGCCTGGCAAAGGTAATTCTACCGCTTTAAGTCCAGGAGGTCCCCGCCTAAATCGGACTGGTTTTATTTTTTTCCAATCTCGACTGCTTTATCACTGGTGACAGCGGACCACAGATAGAAGGGTCTAATTTATTACATTTGGTGGCCAAAGTATTACAGTGTTGCCAGCAGTTTTATTTTCATCGTTCAGTATGGATCTTCATCAAGTTAAAATTTCATCTTTTAAATATATATACGAGTATATATATACATATATATATATATATATATATATATATATATATATATATATATATATATATAAAGAAGTACGAATAGTGCGTGACATATGAATAATAAGCAACAAATATATTAGTGGGTATTACACGCAAATAGAAGAAGGGGCTACTGAAAAGAGTCGTAACCGCAGACATGCATGTTTCTAGCTCATTAGCCGTCATCGGTACGGTACAACCAAGAAAAGATGTGAAACATCAGAGCAAAGGTGTTGAATGAAACATGAGAAAATATAACAGAATTAAGCAGGATAGTGAAACACAACATTTGTGTCAGTAATATTAGAAGATCTCGAATATTCGAGACAACAACCAACATAGACACGGAGGTGCATATAACACTCCCGTCTTAAACTTCCGACCCAGATTAATGAAATAATAACAAGATGTACCAATAGTGCGTGACATATGAATAATAAGCAACGAATAGATTAATGGGTATTGCACGCAAATAGAAGAAGGGGCTACTGAAAAGAGTGGTAACCGCAGACATGCATATTTCTAGCTCATTAGCCGTCATCGGTACGGTACAACCAAGAAAAGATGTGAAACATGCGAGCAAAGGTGTTGAATGAAACACGAGAAAATATAACATAATTCAGCAGGATAGTCAAACACAACATTTGTGTCAGTAATATTAGAAGATCTCGAATATTCGAGACAACAACTAACATAGACACGGAGGTGCATATAATACTCCCGTCTGAAACTTCTATTTGCGTGCAATACTCACTAATCTACTCGTTGCTTATTATCCATATGTCACGCACTATTCGTACATCTTGTTATTATTTCATTAATCTGGGTCGGAAGTTTCAGACGGGAGTGTTATATGCACCTCCGTGTCTATGTGGGTTGTTGTCTCGAATATTCGAGATCTTCTAATATTACTGAAACAAATGTTGTGTTTGACTATCGTGCTGAATTCTGTTATATTCTCTCATGTTTCATTCAACACCTTTGCTCTCATGTTTCACATCTTTTCTTGGTTGTACCGTACCGATGACGGCTAATGAGCTAGAAACATGCATGTCTGCGGTTACCACTCTTTTCAGTAGCCCCTTCTTCTCTTTGCGTGCAATACCCACTAATCTATTCGTTGCTTATTATATATATATATATATATATATATATATATATATATATATATATATATATATATATATATATATATATATATATATATATATATATATATATATATATATAATTATGTAAGTAGATATACCGTCTGTATAAATTTATCCAACCTGCTGTGATGAAAAATATTCAAATAAAGAAGAAAAACATTACCATGGATTTAGTGGAATATTGGAAGAACAACAATGGCCTAGCATTCCTATATGAAATTGTAACGTTATTATTTTCTTTATATTTTATACTGTAGTTGTGGCACACTTTTCCTAAGAGATTATTATTTTTATAAGTTTAAATCAAAAGCTTACGCATATACAGTTGCCTTATGTCCAATTATCACATATTCGAAGAGAATATAGTTTTCCTGCTCACCTTCATAGAACTCATAAGATATAAACCAACTGATTAAACTTATGAAATTACCATATATCTAATCTGCCGGCAACTGTTTGATAATACAACTATAGTTCGCATTTTAAATTCCTTAGGGTGACATCTTTTAAAATTTGAGTTATTCTATGCCGCATGAAAAATTTGAATTTACAGAACGAAAATCGATAGAGTCGCTCGACCTAATTTATACAGTTCGCTATCGTCGAAATACAAAGAACTGCAAATAAAATTCATAAGATAATATATGTAAGTATGTAGCGAAGAGGAAGCTCTTTCCTGAATATATTCGAGAAATACGGAAGAAAATAAAATATTATTATGAAATTTTCGAAAAAATGTGGAATCAAATAATGCATCATTGTTCTCTGATTATTAAAGTATTTGAGCATTTCTACACTACGATACTATTGCAGTTCTAGCTATAATTTATGACTGCCGCTTTTAGAACACAATTATTTTCTCTATGAGCATTTTCAAAGTTGTTATTCAACTTCTTACTTAATGATTTCCTCTAAAAACAAATATGTAGCGCTCAATTACTTCAAAAAAACTATGAAAACATTCAACATTAGAGCAGTCAATAAAATTGTAGATTTACTGTTAGAAAAGCTGCTGATACCGTCGACATTGTTTTGCTCATGCTTTAAAATTTTACTTTTGCGCTCAACCTATCTAATATTCGAGAAAAGTATTAGTTTACTCCAAAAAAAGTTGGAAATCTGAAATTTTCTGGAGTTGTTTTTACGTTTTCTATCAACAACAACCCAGAAAAGGGGTTTTAGAAAACAGATCCTGTGTGTATGTCGTCGGCCACTTTTCGTTACATGTCTTGTTAGCACGATACAACCTCCGGAGTGCAACAAGTCACCAACTTAATGATTGAATATTGTTAAGGTTATGTCACAGATAAACCCTATCGATTTTCAGCTCACCAGAGCCAGCACAACGGGTGCTATGGTACTAGAAGTACAACATCTTAGTCATTTTTTGAGAAATTTCAGTTTGTTAGCACGATACAGCCTCCGGAGTTCATCCAGTCACCAACTTTATGATTGAATATTATTCCGAACACTTCACAGATGAACCCTATTGATTTTCAGCTCACCAGAGTGAGTACAACTGCTGCTATAGTACTTTAAGTACGATATTTTTGTCATTTTTGGAGAAATTTAAGTTTGTTAGCACGATATAGCCTCCGGAATATATACAAGTGACCAATTTTATGATTGTATATTATTCAGAGCGTCTCAAAGAGAAATACTATTGATATTAAGCTAACTAAAGCCAGTACGCCGGGTTCTAAGGTACTTAAAGTACCAAATTTTTGTCACTTTTGGAGATTTTTCAGTTTGTTAGCAAGATACAGCCTCCAGCGGGTCCTCTAAATACAGATATATTACATTATTGGTTATTTTTGGACAAATTCAGGTTTGTTGGCACGGTACATCCCCCAAGTATATACAAGTGACCATTTTATGATAGAATATTATTCAGGGCGACAGATGGGGGAACGTTAGATTCAATGAAATTAACTGTCTCGACCCTAACTTCGTGGAATCTGCTCATAATAGTGTTTTAAATGAAACTCCCAGTTTCTAGTTAATTCCACAATATAATAAAAGTTATTGAAAATTCGAAAAAATTGACAATTGTATCGATAAATCAATATCTTCGTCAGAATGACAGACGTTATATTTCATTTGATGCCTACCTGATGTTAGTAGTTATTTTTGGCTAGACCAAGAAGTGACCTAACTTGTGATTGACTTAATATATGTTTATAGAAAAAAGAAGAAGATGTTATATTACAAATATTGAAGCTTAGATATTATTAGCCCTATGGTGATATCCTGATAACTGTGGAATGATATAGAAAACCAGGAAAAATATATCTGCTGATCTTTTCAATTATCACTTAAGAAGACAGTTTATTAGTGGAGAACTCCCTAGATTTAACTGTTCATTGACAACTTCATATTGTGGGTTTCTTAAATGTCTTCTTATTTCCAATTCATCAAGGAAATCCATATCTATATCATTGCACAGTTATACTGATCTAAATTGGAAAAATGATATCCAGGATATCACCATAGGGCTAATAATATCTAAGCTCCAATATTTGTAATATCACATCTTCTCCTTTTTTCTATAAACATATATTAAGTCAATCACAAGTTAGGTCACTTCTTGGTCTAGCCAAAAATAACTACTAACATCAGGTAGGCATCAAATGAAATGTAGCTTCTGTCATTCTGACGATGATATTGATTTATCGAAACAATTGTCAATTTTTTAGAATTTTCAATAACTTATTCATATTGTGGAATTAACTAGAAACCGTGAGTTTCATTTAAAACACTGTTAGATTTAATGTTTAAAACCGTTTATTTATGAATGTTTTGGTCAATAATCTTGCGGCATTCAAATTTGTTCCGATATTGCTAATTTTTTACCAAAAGGATCGTCACAGGAACTCAAGAGTTTTGAATAATATGGATGACCATCCAAATTCAGTAAAGAATGTTGAAATTGTTGAAAAATCATGGGTATGCCATTGACGACAAAGTTAAATTATCTCAACCCTTAACCTCCTAGAGGTGGCGCCTGCTATTTCGCATAGAAGATGGGCCTCACAGACCCTTCATAAATAAAGTATCAATTTGAATCATTGGAATAACTTTTTTCATATTATATCTTGATATTTATAAATATTTTGATTGTAGAAAGAAAATTTACCAAACTTAATTTCATAAGTTTTATTCAATTAATGAATAATCTTACATTACTAAATACATGTGAAAGTAGACAGAAAGACGTATTGAGTTTAATTTTAAACAAAAAATTAACTAAGAATAACGAAATAGTAACTTTATGATTCTAAATATAAAATATATAATAATATTTCAGTCTATTAAAGTTAAAATTGACATTACTTTGCATAGTTAACACAAATAATTTTAGCATGGCTCAGACATAGAAATGTTTAGCACTTTACACAATAATATCTAGTTTTGCTCTCTTTACGACACTCTGGGCACCTTTTCCTGGTTCCTGGAGGAATCTCTGGCCTTTCAGGACCAGAAAAACTCGTTGAAGCTGCTTGTTTACGCTTTTCTTGAACTCCTGGTGGTATATTTTGAGCAAAGGAACGGCGTTCTACGTGATCGTCTATCAAAGATAAAGCCAAATTTCTCAAGAACTTCCGTCTGATTAATTTTGAATCCGGGTTATTAGCGGTATGAATAACCTGGGCACTAATCCCTGCAATGTTCATCAATCCAAAAAATATTACCATTGGTCAACGTTTCGTTTTACGTGCAACATCATAATTCGATGATAAGAGATCTACCGTATCGACACCACCCTTTGTCGAATTGTAACAGGTAATCATTTCTGGTTTATGTTTATCACCGGAAGTAGGATCTATAGAATCGTCATGATGTAAACTGGCAACAAGAAGAACATTTTTGTTCTTTTTTGGTACATACGATAGCAGGGTAACGTTTTCTTGGTACCCAGACATACTAGATTTTATTGGTCTCTGACATTCAAAAATTCTGGTGGAAGTTCCCTCTTGTTCTTACGGGTAGTACCAACGTAAGTTATTTTCTGAGTCACCAGAAAGTTGATCAAACTAATAGATGCAAAATAATTATCGCACGTTAAATTCCTTCCAGATCTAGCCAAAGGAGCATGTAATCGTCGAATCCCTCAGTATTATTTTGTACTCGAAATGGTCCTTCCGGCTGTTGGCCTACATATACTTCAAGGTTGTATGTGTAAGACATTTTGGCGTCGACTACAGAAAACACTTTAATACCATATCTGTTAGGTTTACTGGGGATGTACTGTCTAAACGCACATTTTCTCCTAAACCCCAATAACATTTCATCTAGTGTAACGTAGTCTCCTAAAGTATATTGTTTTGGACAATTGGTAACAAATAAGTCAAAGAGAGTTCTTATTGGCGCTAATTTATCAGTTGCTTTTCTAGAATCTCTAGTTGTGAGGTCATCAAATCGCAGTACTCGCAACAAAAACTGAAATCTATATTGCGCCATAGTCAGCCAAAATATTTTCACTCCACAACCTTTTCGATCCCATAGATCTTCGAAATTCAGACGACTACTTTTTAAACTTCCAGCTATATAAAAGGAGACCAAGTAAGGCTTTTATCTCTATTTTATCTGTAGGTCGGGCAGATCTTTGTCTTGTAAAATTTCCTGATATGGATTGAATGAGCTTATTGGTCTCGGCCACGATAATGTCTAATATATCATCAGAAAATGTAGTATAAATAAAGTATAAATAAGTTCCCAACACTGAATTGGAGTTTTGGCTTCCCTATCTGAATATTTCACTCCAGGAAGGTGACGAATTAAATTTTCAGATCTTGTGCGTACGTTTTTTTTATTGGCCTGTGTTTTTTCCATATAGTTACTAGATCCTTACCAATGAAACAAGGTTCTTTTGTCGGCCGGAAAATAGGTTCTTACAATTCATCACCATTCTGTTCACTATCGGTATTTTCTTCCCTTACCTCGACACAATCTAATTCGTGCTCCGAATCACTTTCACTTTCTGCATCACTTCCTTCTGGGGTAGAAGTATCTTGTAATAATCGCTGCAGCCGCTCCTGCTCCTGCTCATAAGACATTTTAAATTATTTCTGGAAGCAATGATGATTTATTATTTCACAGTATTCAATGTGTAAATATAGTATTCAGTACCTTCGACTCCAATAAAACTGCAAAATTTAACACAGACTCAGCGTTATAAAGAGAGACAAACGGTGGCGCCCGCCCTCTCAGGCCGTATCGTTTGATTACTTCGTTCGTAGAGCTTAAAACAAACTAATTCCAATAACTCACGTTGATGAAACCAAATCTAGGAAGGTACTGAATCACTTAAGGTCGTCACTCGAAGACACTCAAAATGATAACAAAAATAATATCGCTTGGGCCCGACAAGCCCGGCGCCACCGTTAGGAGGTTAAGATGACTAGTTTGGTAAAGTGTTGAGATGTTGAAAACTATCGACATGCATCGTTAGTTTTTGAGAGATGAAACTTGTCCGCCAAATCTATCTAATACACGAGAGGAGTATTGGTTCACCACAAAAAAAGCTTGTATTCTTTTTCGAGTCATTTTCTTAAAGACGACTACCTATCAATTGATGTACCTACTTAAACCATTGTTGTAGTTATTTTTTTTCCATTTTTATACAATTTCGGATGAATATCGACTTTTAAAAAAGTAATAGCAATGAAATATGTGTGATAAATATAGCCAGAAAAGAGAAATTGAGATACCTAATTTCATATCCAGTCACGAAGATCCTTGGCGAAGAATTTTGTATATTTTCAAATTATTACTTGTAACTATTCCTAGTTTCTTTTTATTTCCTCTGTTTCCTGATTTGATTCAAGATTTTCTTTTTCCTCCTTTGCTTTATTTGAACCACCTTGTTGTTTTCCATTCTATTGCTGTGTTCTAGTTATACAAGAATATTTTTATATTTCCCGATTATTCATTATACCTACAATTTTCTCTCAACTCAGTGTAGGTAGATACCTACCTATATAATACATAGTACTATGAAATTGTAATAAAACATACCTACCATCTACTCTCCTTCTAGAATGATGTGAACACTTTTAAATGTTTTCCTTTTCACAACTAGACTCCTTCTATGTGAATTGTTGAATGGTTAAAGGTTGCTTGGTACGATCTCAAAAGTGTGCAGTAATTTCAACCAGTATCAAATATACCTAGACAAAAATAGATTTCCAAAACAGCGGAAAAATATTGTTAACAAAACTTTTACAGTTATTATATAACTAAGTGTATACGCTTTTTACATAGAAATGTTTGTGCAAGAACAGCAATTTGTCAATTTTCGAATCTTCTTCATATTTCTTGAACTAAATACCATGACTATTGTGAAATTTCTTGTTATATAGCTTCAAATAGTTTGTGGGACAAAGGTATTGTCAGCCAATCTCGTTTTGTAGTACCATCTGTCGGTATATTTCGCATAAAGATATTGAAGGATGTATCATACATTTGTATTGAATATTTTATTCTGAATGATACATCGACTCAATGTAATATATATTCGTATTTACTGTTTAGTTATAAGTACTCGTATACAAAAAGAATGCGTTTATATGTAAAAAATAAATATTTTGTTGATTTTATAGGTACATTTCAAAATTAATTTATTAAAAATATGCTATAATTATCTTTTGTTTTTTTGTTCAATGAATGATATCCTCATTTTTTTGCATATCCTTCATATACATTTAAAACATTTGATAATGTGAAAAAATAACAACATTCTCAATTCGTTCAATTACGCAGATGCCAGAACAACGGCAGTGTAGATTATTTTTGACAAATATTTATTTTGAAATTAATAATAAGTACCTCTCATTTATTGTTGACAACATCAACTAGTATTAATATTAATAGCAGTAGTGATTAATCAATACAATTGAGATTCGAGAATACATGCATGTATCTGTTAGTATGGGATGTCTATAATAGTATTTTGATCATTGAAGTATGTAGACAATATGTTAGTTTGTTTTTGAAATTGTTTAGCTGAATTTCTATTTTTATATTCATTGGTAAATAATTGTATAATTTCCTTCCACATGTAGAAAACTCCGCTGTCCAATGGACTTTTGAGACTTAGGGAGAACTATACTAACATTTTCTCGAAATCTTGATGGATAAGTGTGTGTTTTGTTCTTATCTATTGAATTATTTTTCACTAAATATAGCAATGCGGTTTTGTAGCATAGATTCCTGATATTCGATAGTTTGGAATTGTGAAAAAGCAAATTTGATGAGAACTGTCGATTTATATTGTAAATTATCTTGATTATTTTCTTCTGTGCTATTTCTAAAGGTTTAATATTATTAGAGTATGTACCACCCCATCCGATTATGCCATAGCTTAGGAATGATTGAACTAGACTGAAATACATGATTTTTAGATTCTTTTCGTATAGTATGAAAGTAATTTGTTTGAATAAATCTAAGTTTTCAGTTAAATTCTGAATTTGGAGATCCCATTTTAGGTTTATATCAATAGTTGTTCCTAGGTATTTTGTGCTGTGGAAGGTAGATGTAAGTCTAATTGTTCCGTCTTCGGGAGGCCAATTTTATTGCTTGAAATAGGTGGATATACTGTTTCATCCATATTAATGGTGATAAGGTTATCATCGAATCAATCTATTATTATTATTTCTAAATCCATTTTTAGTTTGGTTTCGACTTCTTCCCATGACTTTCCGTCCAAGAAGAGTACTGTATCGTCGGAATATGAGATAATTGTTCCTTGACAGTTCAATTATAGTAGTTCATTTAAATAAATTATAAATAATATGGGAACTAACACTGTTCGTTGTGGTATTCCAAAAGTTATTTCTCTTTGGCTACTTATTGTATTACTTATCTTAACTAGTTGTTTCCTTTTTTGTAGGTAGCTCTGGAAGAGTGAGAGAACGGGGCCACGAATATCTATTTCATTTAGTCTGGATAACAGCCCGTAGTGATTCATGGTATCGAAGGCTTTTGCCAAGTCTATGAATATACCTGCACACGGCCTGCTGTTGTCCCAACTTGAGAAAACTTTCCTCATCAGTTGAGCAATTACGTCACTGGTAGATTTTAGTCTTATCGAGGAAGCTCACCAACCTTTCTTTCAGTGCGTTTTCAAAGATTTTACTCAGAATGAATATCATACTAATGGAGCGATAATTTTTTGGATTAGTTCGATTTCCATTTTTGAATATTGCTCTTATAATAGCTATTTTAAACTGAGTTGGGCATCTTCCTCCACTAAACATAAGATTTATTAAGTGACATAGTGGTAGATATTTCTTCAGTTTTAATAAAGTAGAAGATTTTTGTTAACTCACCTGTATTATTAACTCATGTGCTAAACATCACATATCAGACTAGCACTGTAAGTAGAATATTCCGATTAATCTAAAAAAATAACAACATGTTTTGTCACTGAATCCCAAAACAACTGTCCTTGGCATATTTGCCGAGGCTGTTCAGCGACAAAGCCGGCCTGAGACTTCAACTAAAAGATGTAATATGACCAACAAAAATCCTAATGGAGAAGGTATAAGTACCCCGTCAAAACAAACCAATTCATCTATCGTTTCGTCAGTACAGCATCCGTCCAGAGAACTAGCCATAGTACTTCCATCAATCGAAAAGTCCAATAGTCCAACCAAGGAATGTCCTAAATGTCATAAATCCATCGAAATCAATAACACTCGAATCAAAATGAGAAGTTTAATACAACCAGCACAACGTATAGTCATATCCAATTCCTGTTATACAATCTCAAACCACATCGAAGAAGAATAATTTAAAAAAATGTGTATTAACGCAGTCTCTACAATTACCTACCTTAAAATTGGCATGTCAGAAGCCGAATATCTTTTGATTTTTCGGAGGCAAAACTATATCTCTTCCTTAGAAAACATCTCTATATCAGATTTTCTTACAAATTCACTCGACGACACTCCCTACCGCTCATATCTTAATATAGATGGACTGATCTGCTCCAATTGTGAATCCATAAGACACCAGGATGCATAATGTTCCATAAGCAACCCAATTGAAGTTACTGAACAAGTTATGGAAACGAATTTGACACCCATCAATTCATCTAAATATCAGAGCACAACAATTGTCAATCCCCCCTCTACCCCTACCAATACGCCTACAATTATATCCACCCTCACGAACAAGCCTGCTATTATTTCTACAACGATAACCAAATCAGTCGCTACTACACAAGCACCATACAGACATTCTTGTCCTCATCTACCCTGACATCCACTACTCCATGTACATCAACCCCTATCTCTACGCAAGCCTCTATCATCGTCATCTTCTTGTTCCGAATCAGAAATCCCTACTGTAGATATAGATATTACATCCTCAATTCAAACGCCGAAAAGAGCACTCACCAGAAGTCGAAGACAATTCATCGAATTATATTTTTTTAAACCCGCTGATAAAAAAAGAAACTACAAGCAAAATAAAAAAAAACATAAAATTGCCGCTGAAGTAATTTCTAATTTAATGTTCAGCATTCAAAGTTAGATTTCAAATCATATCCCCTCCTTTGTACTCAACTTCAACGAAATCTGCGACTTTCAAGAAAGTACCTTACAGGCTTGGAATCCCTAATCAGCAAAAATTACGCGAATAAGCCTTCTGGAACAAAAGACATATTAAATTTCATACCTGCAAATATTAAAACTAATAGTGAAGAAAAGCAATATAACTAGACTTAAGAAAAAGCTCTTTGTGAACAGTCTCTCTTCAACGGAAGACATCGAGGAATCAAGCTGAAAAGGAAAGTAAAATGGGCAAAACACTAATTCTTCAATAAAACCTAAACGGCTATTTATAAACAACCCGATTCATTATAGCTACTCATAATATGAACTTTCCAGTAACTGTATGTCTACGAGAAACACACTTTAAGCAGCAAAAATAACCTAAACTGAAAAATTACTGACTTTTTTGTTAAAGCAGATTAACAGACCACTCCAGTGGCGGCGTCTCAATATTTGTTACGATGAATATAATTAAATTGTTTTAAATACCACCTTGTAAGCAGATACAGCTATTATTATACCCAAAAAGGAATTAAATATTCGCAACACCCTACCAATCAAGATTTAGAAGCAGTTTATGATTTAATAAATCAATTACCTGACCGATAGATCATTGTAGCCGATACAAACTGCCATAATGCAGCTTGGGGAAGGAAACAAAATCTCTATCCTTAAATTAGCTATAATAAATACAGGGAAACCTACAAGATTCAACACTTTTCACGTTACAATTTCGGCGATAGACCTCTCAACACGCTCTCCATCTGACTTTGGAATGGGATATGCAGTAGGAGTTGCATGGGAGTGACCATTTTCCTATCACAATATCGACAATAGAATTCGAAACACCTGCGATGGAAATTAATCGTACTTGGAAAACAAAAACAGATTTTTTTAACGTTCATCAATCATTTGCCAACAGTAGTTGGGATGCTGAAGACCAGCTTTCATACCATCTTGCTACGGCCACCTCGTCGGAGAGCTACTCAGTCGTGGGTTATATACTAGTAGAGACCCAAGGAGTAGGTCTTACCGGTTCTCGGGTAATCCTACTTATTTTTGCGTAACGAGACGGAAAGATAAGTGGGCGCCACCCTGAGTTCTACTAGTTTATAAGTTACCTAACATCAACTAATCTCAGTCAGCAACACACGAAGTTGGAAGGTTATATAAAAAAATATGAACAAAGTTGTTTAAATTTTACAAGTAGTTTTATTGAGTAACATGAAAATTGAAAATCCATTTACAATGGTTTTATTCATAAAAAAAATTATAATTTGAATGAAAATTTTAAGAATGAAAATGTTATCAAGATTTACAGTTTAATTTATGAGTTAGGAAAACCAACTAGAATTGAAAGTAATTTTAAAATATAACGAAAAATAAAAAAAAATTCAGTTTCTGAAGGAAACTGAAGTTTAGTTGTGAATTAAATAACTTGCAAAGTTAGAATTTACATTAGTACAAACTATTAAGTTGATATTATCTGAACATTTGTTGGAAATAATCTAAGTTGTCAAAGATTATGGAAGTTAGTACTTTCCTTGTTTTTCTTTCTTTCCAATGATGATCTGGACGACTTAGAAAATAGATCTGGAACCAATCATCTGACTGTACTATGAGGAAAAACCAATCGCCTCTGTCGCTACGAAGGCTTAGTCTCGTAACACGTCCTTAGGCCGGTATGGAGAGTCTAGGCTGGTAAGGTAAATTTTATGCCGGTAAGGCAAAGTTTATGCCGGTCAGGAAAAGTTATGCCGGTCAGAAAAAGTTATGCCGGTCAGGAAAAGTGCATTTCTTAGAAATGCACTTCGATACGATAAAATATTGAACTTGACGATAACTAGATGAAAGAGGCTGAATGTCCACGCGCATTGGTTTAAATATCCAAGTGAAACGAACTCTTCCGAAAACTTTAAAACTCGGCAAGCGTCGACAAGAGTATTATTCGATGTTACGAGGGGTGAACGAAATTTACGTTACTATTTCATCGACGAGAAATATTATGAGTGGTGAACGAAATTCACGTTACACACCCTTACAACCAGAGAAAAAAAAATTTTTTTTAAAGAAGATCCAACAGAAAAAAAAATCTTTTTGAAACAGTAACTACGGTAATGAAGAGGAGAAGAAAACAATTTTACTGTACGTTCTATAAAGGAAGGAACCCGGAGCAGGTATGCCTATGCAAATCGTTAAGAGTATCATTTGTTACAACAAAAATCTGAAATATTGATGATCCTTGAATCAGTAAATTACCACAAGCATGGTAAAATAAATAGATGTTTACCTGATGCATAAAATAATACCATTCAATTGCTTAAGATATCAAACCTCTTAACAATAGAATAAACATTACTGATGTAAGCAAGTTTAGATAAGATAGAAAGAGGGAAGAGGAAAAAAAATAATTCGATATTGATATAATTTTGGAACCAATCCAAGGAAGCTTTATATAACTCCCTAACAGAATAAAGTTTCTGTCCAGCTTAAATTCTTATATGATTAGACAAGATATAGACAAATTGAATGTATGTCTAGAAGGATAACCCGAACAACATACATGACCAGATTTTTATACAGGGTACTGGACAACCCTACAACATACATTACCAGATTTTTTAATACAGGGTACTGGACAACCCGACAACATACATGACCAGATTTTTTATAAAGAGGGTACTGGACAACCCACAAAGAAAATTAAAGTTACTCACCCCACTGTTTGGTATTATTGAGATCCCCAAGCAGCCCCAAGCTACATGATCCAAACTCATCCAGACCAATATCAAACTAGAAGAGGAGTCAAGGTGAAAGAGACTACCTATAAGTTGAAATTGCACCCCCTTAGCAGCAAAGCAAGTCTCGTTTTCCAACACATCTAGATCAACACTTAGAACAGAAGAGCTAAACCACTTCACCCGACGATGACAGTTGAACTCAAAACACACAAAACGTCCAGTTCGGAGTACTGCATACTCAATGATAATATAGCATACCATTACCGCTAAAAAAATAACCTGAAGGGTTATTTGAGATACAAAGAAAAATTCCAACACCCATTGGTGTTGAAAAAAGTCGTAATCGGGATAAGAAAGAAGAAAAAAGAGATAGAGAAAGCTTAAAAGTTGGATGGTATAAAGATGGTCCAACATTAGCCATCCATTATTTGAACTAAAGTAATAGGTACTCATCACGAGTCATATCCGCTAAAATATCGATTGTTTTAAGGAAAGGATTTTGGAAAAAGTAATGAACAGAAGTGCAACTTCAATGTTGTCCCTCGTTACCCTCAGGCCGAACTGAAAACAACACCGGAAAATAATTTCAAAAAGTTACATTCTATTCAAACTCTTTAACTAAATAAAACGCAAAAATAAACTTAACGGAACGGAAAGGATAACAGCGTATATTTAGGCAGATAGATCGATAATATGTGTATCTATCATCAGCAACAAATAACTGAAGAAGGAAGAGATAGGATAGAGAATGTGTGTGTGTATTTAAAATACAAACACCCATCGAATACTCGAAAAAATCAAAATAGAAAGTAATATAGGACTTAAAGCGGAAACACTTTCGCTACGAAAGTACGAAATTATAAACTATGGTATTGAAAACCACCAAGAAAGTTGTCCTAAAAAAAATAGTTTTGTCAACAACGGAGTGAGAAAGAGAAAGTATGCCGCAAAAAAACTATCAGTATGTATCAGTACATCAAAATAATCCATAAATTGTCATGTAGCAAAAGGACGTGTTTTACTCGTATCAACATACAGGGACGATAAAAATCAAGCGTATACTGAGAACGAAAACTCTACCAAGCAAAAAGATAATTTCTCAGTACACACAACGAAAGAGATAGGGGATTACTCAAAATTAACTGAATTCAAAGTTTGCCTAAAGCAAGAAATTTCAGAAAATATTTCAGTATAACGGTTGTTCCAAACTAGACTGATTTCTAAAGGTGCATAAAGCAAAAAATCTCAAAAAATTCGAAACATCCACGGAAGTTTGTTCTCTACAGAACAGAATTTTTGGCGTTTCAAAAACCCAAAAAAAAATTGGTGCAAATTGGCGCCCACGTTGGGCGCCAATTTGCTACGGCCACCTCGTCGGAGAGCTACTCAGTCGTGGGTTATATACTAGTAGAGACCCAGGGAGTAGGTCTTACCGGTTCTCGGGTAATCCTACTTATTTTTGCGTAACGAGACGGAAAGATAAGTGGGCGCCACCCTGAGTTCTACTAGTTTATAAGTTACCTAACATCAACTAATCTCAGTCAGCAACACAAGAAGTTGGAAGGTTATATAAAAAAAATATGAACAAAAGTTGTTTAAATTATACAAGTAGTTTTATTGAGTAACATGGAAATTGAAAATTTATTTACAATGGTTTTATTTATAAAAAAAATTATAATTTGAATGAAAATTTTAAGAAAGAGAATGTTATCAAGATTTACAATTTAATTTATGAGTTAGGAAAACCAACTTGATTTGAAAGTAATTTTAGAATATAAAGAAAAATAAAAAAAAATTCAGTTTCTGAAGGAAACTGAAGTTTAGCTGTGAATTAAATAACTTGCAAAGTTAGAATTTACATTAGTACAAACTATTAAGTTGATATTATCTGAACATTTGTTGGAAATAATCTAAGTTGTCAAAGATTATGGAAGTTAGTACTTTCCTTGTTTTTCTTTCTTTCCAATGATGATCTGGACGACTTAGAAAATAGATCTGGAACCAATCATCTGACTGTACTATGAGGAAAAACCAATCGCCTCTGTCGCTACGAAGGCTTAGTCTCGTAAAACGTCCTTAGGCCGGTATGGAGAGTCTAGGCTGGTAAGGTAAATTTTATGCCGGTAAGGCAAAGTTTATGCCGGTCAGGAAAAGTTATGCCGGTCAGAAAAAGTTATTCCGGTCAGGAAAAGTGCATTTCTTAGAAATGCACTTCGATACGATAAAATATTGAACTTGACGATAACTAGATGAAAGAGGCTGAATGTCCACGCGCATTGGTTTAAATATCCAAGTGAAACGAACTTTTCCGAAAACTATAAAACTCGGCAAGCGTCGACAAGAGTATTATTCGATGTTACGAGGGGTGAACGAAATTTACGTTACTCTTCCATCGACGAGAAATATTTACGATATAAATTAGGGAAAAAGCTTTATCTCACGATTTGACAGCTATCTTACCCCTATAAATCAAGGAAAAGACTTTATCTCACGATTTAACAGCTATCTTACCCCTATAAATCAAGGAAAAGGCTCTATCTCACAATTTGACAGCTATCTTACCCCTATAAATCAAAGAAAAAGCTTTATCTCACGATTTAACAGCTATCTTACCCCTGTAAATCAAGGAAAAGGTTCTATTTCCCGATTTGACAGCTATCCTACTCCTATAAATCAAAGAAAAAGACTTTATCTCACAATTTAACAGCTATCTTACCCCTATAAATCAAGGAAAAAGCTTTATCTCACGATGTAACAGCTATCTTACCCTCATAAATTAAGGAAAAGGTTCTATCTCACAACTTGACAGCTATATTACCCCTATAAATCAAGGAAAAGGTTCTGTCTCACGATTTAACAGCTATCTTACCCCTATAAATTAAGGAAAAGACTCTATCTCACGATTTGACAGCTATCTTACCCCTATAAATCGTAAATGGTGAACGAAATTCACGTTACAATCTTATAGGTCGTCGTCCAGGTAGACGAGATGTATTTGGTATTTTCTGTTTTGCAATTTTTGCCAGCAGATCAATCGGCATTCTGTCCACGTGGTCTCTCCATTCCTTTCTTCGGTTTCTTGCCCATCTTACTACATCTTGGATCTCACATATTTCCCTTATTTCCTCATTTCTATTTCATTCAAATACCGTATATCCTGTTATTGATCTTAGTATTCGCATTTGTGATGTTTTAAAATGTAGTTCAATGGTTATGTTCTCCACTTTGGTTTCTATACCGTCATGACCAGTCTTATGCGAGTTTTATATATTCTAACTTCACTTCTAGTAACCATATATTTATTCCGCCAAATTAAATCTCTTACGTATTCTGACATTAATAATGCCTTTGTTTTTTGGGCTCTCACTTCATCCTATTACTTGTTATGTTTGCCCCTAGATATCCTAGATATTTGAAAGACATCAGTTGTTCTACACTCTGATGGTAATTCGCTAGTTTCCATCTTCTAAGTTTTCTTTATGAATATTTGCATCTTGAATGTTTCTGCTATTTGTTGGAATTTATACTGGAGTCTCTGTAGGTTATCTTCGTCTTCCGAGATGATCACTGCATCATCAGCATCGCATAATATTTTATTGTCTTTATCTCCCATTAGTCATCCTTCTCCAGCTTGTTTTACTTTGTTAATGTTTCCATCCATCATCATGATGTTAAATAAGATTGGGCGTAGGCTGTCTCCTTGTCTGATCCCAGTTGCCACAGGTATTTTATTGCCTAATTTATTTGAAGTTCTGACATATTAAAAATTCTCGGTATTCAGCTATTAAATAACTTCCATTATATTGGGGTGAATGTTCCCTATACTTTAGTAGAGTTAAAACATCAGTCACGCGTACACTATCGAATGCCCGAGTAAGGTCAATGGAGCACATATAAGCTGTCTTGTTGAACTCTATGGCCTTTTCAGTTATTTCGCGAGTCATATGGAGACATCCTGTTGATATTATTATTAAATTGCTGACAGGACGTTTCCCACATTATTGGATTCCTAATTCTTAATCAGCAAACACGTGGAGACATCCTGTTTACACAATTGTATAGTTTTGTTATCATATATTTTTCTCTGTATTCAGCGTTATAATACATTTCCTCATTTTTGTGAACCAAAAAAGGAAATATTCATAATTGTAACGTCAAACGTAACTGATCACTGATCACTAGATTTAGTTAAATATTTTTTAAAAAGTATATTTTTTATTTAATAAATTCAACTGGCGCTGCGAACAGGATACTGTCAGTAGAAAATACCCTTTCTCTGTGGTAAAACGTCTACGTTTCCTTTCGAGAAGTTAAGATAGTATCCGAACCAATAAACTGTGTGAATCAAGTTACGGTGTGTGAGAAGACTGACTCCAACCCGACCATTCCTCAAGTGAAGAAGACGGTTGTTCAAGAAGACGGCTCAAGTTCCTTCAGATAATTAGAGACAAGGAACAAGCTCACAGATGATCCTTCAGTGCATCCTCCTGTAAGTTTTTCCTTCAATTTTATTATTTATCGGCTAATAATTGTTTTGAATATTATAATATTTTTTTTTCTACAATATAAGTGTTATTTGAATTGCAATTTAAACATTCCAATTTTAATGATTGTATAAAATAAATATATTAGTAAAGTCAATCTCTTAATGTCACAAAATCGTGATCGATCCAGATCTCCATTATCTGTACGTAAATCCAGATTTCCATTACCTCTAAGTCGTTACATAAATACTAATACCGAGATGTCTACTGCAATTTCACAAATCGAATTATCTTTAGCAAACAATATTGTCCCAACATATAACGGTGGTTCTTAAGATTTAGCATAGTATTTAAGACAATCTGAAAAATATTTAACTCTTTTAAAAACCGAAAATAATGATTTGATCAACAATCTTCTGTTAGAGCAAGTCAAATCTAGATTATTAGGTCCAGCTAGAGACGTAATCATAAATATATCTTTTGATAAATGGTTTGATTTAAAAACAGCTCCTATCACTCGTTTTGGCGATCCTAGATCTGAAGAAATATTAGCACACGATTCAAATACTTCTATTCATACTCATTCTCAATCATGTCCGACTTTCATGACGAAATTTCTCAGAAATTACAAGTCCTTAAAGAACACCTAGCTATAAATTCTGATAACAGAGAAGTTAGAATTTCTGAGGAAACTATGTATACTGACCAAGCCCTTATGGTATTTAAAGCAGGTTTCTTAAATCCCTACAGAGATCATTTACATCATATATCAATTTCATCTCTAGAATAAGCATTGTACGAATGTAGAAGATTAGACAACGAAAGATCCCAAACTGAATTTGCTAACATTTTTAGATCTCAAAAAGGTCAAAGAAATCGCCCACCTCCAAAACATAATACTTCATATAATCAATCACCAAGAAACCAACCTTCATCTAATAATTATAATTCGTCTCAAAGACCACAAGTTCGTCAAAACCCTAATTATAGACCATTTAATAAATATAATGATAACAATCAAAGATTCCATTACCAAAATAACTATCAATGACCAAATAATCAATCAAATATTAGACAAACACAATATCCTAATAATCAAAATTTTAATCGTCCCTCTCTACCTTCCACAAGTAATTACAAACCAACCCCAATGAGTATATCTACAGCAAATACTCATAGACCTTCACAACAAAATTCTTTTAGACAAACAGGACCTCCGAACGTAGTTGTCGAAGAATTGTTCAATATTGAAGATACTGATGAAAATTCTGATGAATCATCATATGCTAACCCCCAAAACGAACAATACGATGAAACTCAAATTTTTTAATTACGAGCCTCGGAATTGATATAAATAATATAAATTCAGCCCCTAAACTTTATATACCTCTGAAATCTAGACTTAAAAATATTGATTGACCCTGGTGCAAGCAATTCCATTATAAACCCAGAACCAGCCTATAGATTATTTTCAGATTCCATTTATGAATCAAAATTTTCCGTTAAATCAATTAAAACAACTTACAATGGCAATTTTAGCTGCAAATACCCTCTTTTGACAGAATTTGGCATTAAATACATGTTCCATATGTTTATCGTACCTTGGCATGATAGATTCGATGCATTAATAGGTAGTCAGGACTGATAAATTAAAGGCACTCATTAATTTCTAAAATCATTTATTACAAATTAATTCTATTAAAGTACCATTCTATTTGGAAGTCAATCCCAACTTATTTACCCCTTACTCTGAATCTTTAGATAAAAGAATTTTAAATATTCCTGTGAATATTGATAATGGACAGGTAGTTCTTACAGAATGAAAATTAAACGACATAATAATACCTGAATGTATAGCTCTAGCGAAAAACGGTTACTGTGAAATACCAATAGAACAAGAAATCTCTTTAAATAATATTTCTATAAATTTTCATGAACCTCTTCCAGCCCATCCCTCATCGAAATTTGATGAAACAATCCCTTTATCATCTTATAATAATAATATTGATATTACCAAACTTCTTCGAACAGATCATCTGAATCCCGAAGAAAAAGATGCAATAATTTCTCGTCGTAAAAAATTTAAAAATATATTTTATAACGAAAACTCCGACTTAACTTTTACTCATGTAGTTAAACATCACATTAGAACAGTCGACGATGTACCGATTCATCAAAAATCATATAGATACCCTTACCATTTAAAACAAGAAAGTCAAGATCAGACACAAAAGCTCCTAGAAAATAAAATAATTAAACCAAGTATATCTCCGTACAGTTTCTCTACCTTTCTTGGCCAGTGGAAAGAAAAAATCCCGATTAGTTTTCGATTAGCGGAAACTAAATGAAAAAACTATCGAAGATAAATATCCCCTTCCTCGTATCGATGAAATTCTCGACAATCTTGGTCGAAGTACTCACTTTTCCACTCTAGATTTGGCAGAAGGTTTTCACCAAATTGAGATACACCCAGATTCGGCAGAAAAAACTGCATTTACCGTAGATAATGGCCACTACGAATATACTCGTATGCCATTTGGCCTAAAAAACGCTCCTGCCACTTTTCAACGTGTCATGGATACAATTCTCCGTCCTTTTCTCTATAAACAATGTTTCGTATACATGGATGACATAGTAATATTTTCGAAGTCCCTTCAAGACCATATTCTTCATATAAAACAAATATTCAGTGAATTAGAAAAATATAATTTGAAAGTCCGAATAGACAAATCCGAATTCCTCAGAAAAGAAGTTGCCTTCTTAGGCCATGTCATAACCCCTGATGGTATTAAACCAAATCCAGATAAAATCAAGTCCATCCAAAACTTTCCTTTGCCCAAAAATGAAAAACAAATAAAATCATTTCTCGGCATGCTCTCCTATTATCGTAAATTCATTCAAAATTTCTCCAAAATAACCTATTCAATAAATAAATAACGACCTAGAATACCTCAATGCTTTCCAAAAATGCCAACAACTTCTTTGTAATTCTCCTATTTTAGCATACCCCGATTTCACAAAAACATTTACTTTAATGACCGACGCTTCACATATCGCTATAGAAAGCGTACTTTCCCAAGATTCCCATCCAATAGCTTTTTACTCTCGAACACTTAATTCAGCTGAAATAAATTATGGCACTATCGAAAAAGAACTCTTAGCTATAATCGATAGCTGTAAGCATTTCCAAACATATTTATATTCCAAAAAATTTATTATTGAAACTGATCATTAGCCACTTGTCTGGCTACATTCTCTTGAAGAACCCAGTCAACGTCTAATAAGATGGAAACTAAAGTTGGAAGAATTCGATTTTGAAATTAATTATAAAAAAGGCAAAGAAAATTACGTCGCTGATGCATTATCGAGAATTGAACTCAATGCAATCGATAAAAAACTTCCTAAACGTGATCTAAAAATTAATATAATTAGTGATATAGCTATTACTCCCCCAAACTCAAAAACAAATACTAAAGAATTCAAACAAAACCCTGATGATATCGATGCCATTTCAACTATGGCAAAAGCAAATTCCGATCCAAATCTAGCATTAAGTGATGCTAACGAAATTTCAAGTAAATTATCCGACGATAACAGAAGTACCGCACAAGAAAATCCAATTTTTGGTTTCCCAATTTCAGAAAAAACCTTGAATTCCGCCCATTTTCGAATAATCCTGGAATACGGAGACAAAAACGACATAGATTATTTACTCTAAGCGATTTGGCAAAAATCGCTATATTCTCACTTTTAGAAAAGGATCCGACCATAATGTTATAAGTATTATGTTTTTAGAAATAGTTGAACCAACAAAAACACACTATATATACTGCCCCAATGATTCATCACTTAATATTGCTTCTACAGAATGTTCAAAAATCTTGGAACCAAACGTAAAAATCATTAAAACAAATACTTTTTAGAAAGACATAATTAATAAGCAAGAACAAGTCCGATTACTTTCAGACTATCATTCAGAAACTCATAACGGTATCACAGAAACTACGAAACTTATAAAGTCCCTGTATTATTTTCCGAAAATACAAGAATTGGTAACTAATCACGTTAATAATTGCGAATTATGACTCACCTCAAAATATGATAGAAACCCTCGAAAAATTCCATTTTCCGGCCCACTCATTTCTAAAAGACCTTTCGAAAATATTCACATAGACGTATTCTCTATAGAAAATAAACAATTTCTTATAATACTCGATTTATTCTCTAGGTACCTCCAAGCTTACGAAATTAGTGACTCAAATTCTATCACTATACTTAGTAAACTCCGTCATTATTTCTCCCATCATTACTACCCTTCGCAAATAACTTGCCACAATGCCAGAGAATTTACTCGCGAAACCTTAAAAGAATTCATGTCTCTCTTCCATATAAAAATTCATTACACAACACCCCAATCTCATACCGGAAATTCTCCGATAGAAAGAACACATTCAACTTTAATCGAAAAATTAAGAATCCTAAGACAAAAATCAAAAGAAAATATTACCGACTTAGTTACAACTGCTATTCTTATATATAATCAATCAATCCATTCAGTAACAAATTTTACCCCATTTTCACTTCTTAATGGACCATACGAAAATCTAAATCTTCATGAAATAGATCCCCATAAACAAGTATTCCAAAATTACAACGAATATCGAAAAACAGAAATTATGCCATTTCTCGACGATCTTTATCAAAAACAATTAACAAAAAGAACCGAACAATTAGATAAAATTTATAGTAAACGAACAGACGATATCCCAAAAACAGATGTCGTATATTTAGATATGGAACCAGGAAATAAAATCGAACCTAAATATAAGAAAATATTAGTAGACACAAATCAATGCAACGATAAGTTAGTTTCTCAGAAATCTAAAAAGGTTAGCAAACACATGATTAAAAATACTAAATATTTCCAGGTTAACCATGAAGATAGCCACCCAGGCACTTCAAGTCAAAACAATTGAACCCTCAGGTGACATATTAAATAGTTTAGGATTAGCTAAATAAAAGACCAATACTCATAAGATTTATTTTAGTATAAGTATCGAAGATATTGAAAACTCATATAGTAAATTAGTATTAAATCAAGTTCATTTAGCTAGTAGACTTGACGATTCAGCAATAACTTTAGCAAAAATGTATAACAGAGAGATCGACTTACTCTCAGGAAATATAAATAAACTATGAATGTATGTTCGATCTAATAAAGTAATTAAAAGAGGTCTAATAGACGGCCTAGGCACAGTAGTAAAATATATTTCAGGAATACTTGATCAAAACGACCTAATCGAAATTCAAAATACATTTGAAAAAATCAATTTAAATGAAAAGAAACTAATGACTGGAATTTCTAAGTTGCATTATTTGCAGGACAGATTACTCAACGCTGGCAAACAGACCTACGTAAAATACAAAATTATGCTGAAAACGTTCTAAGAGATTAAATAATTTAAATGATAGATTGAATAACGAAATTATTATTCATATTCAACTGGAACAAATTAGAGATCTCAAAATTTATATTCAAATTTTACTAAGAACAATATCATTTAGTAACCAAGAAATTTTAAATGTAGATTAATTAAAGAAAAGGAATTAGAAGAATTTCCTAATTATTTACATACTATTCATTCTCAGAATGAAATCGCTTCCGATATTCCTACTTTATTAAAAATAATCAAAGTCAATATCATGTTTACTTCAAAAACTTTATATATTACTCTTAAAATACCCATATTAGCCGATGAATTACTTTATATTTCCAAAATTATCCCTATTCCCAGTAAAGAAAATAATATCCTTCTACCCCCATACGCCTTCACATTAAAGTCCAAAGGATCAACAAAATGGACAAACGAAGAATGCAAGAAGACCTTTTCGTTCTGGTATTGCGAAAAGGAACCACACGAAGACCCTTGTAACTTGGAAGATCTTCCACTCTGCAACTACGCTCAAGTAAAAACGACTTTTCACTTTTCACACAATTAACTAATGGAAATGCAATAATTTGTTCAAAGAAGATAACTACTATCAATGAAGACTGCAAACAAAATTTTAAATCATTGAAAATCTCAAAATGTAACATCGTACTAGGAAACAATATTTGTATTTATTCTTTTCAAAAACATACTTGGATGGGATGCAATAAAACATTTACTCAAGAATGGCCCAGCCTCAAAGAACCCACAGAAATTCATCACAAAATCAGCATCAACAATTTACATCTGGACGATCCAACCAAGCTACTACCACAGTTTCAAGAACCAAATTTGCTACTTATAGAACTTCATCAAAGCCATTTAGGAATAACAACAATAATGATTTTCATTTTATTAATTCTACTATTTTTGTATCTGTATAGAAAATATTTTAGAAAAATCAAAAATCCAGAACAATCCCAAGGTGAACCAATGGAGCCACTCTAATCCCTATTGGAGCCAAAGCCACGAGGTCGTGCCTTTAACAAAGAGGGAAGGAGTCATATGGAGACATCCTGTTGATATTATTATTAAATTGCTGACAGGACGTTTCCCACATTATTGGATTCATAATTCTAATTCAGCAAACACGTGGAGACATCCTGTTTACACAATTGTATAATTTTGTTATCATATATTTTTCTCTGTATTCAGCATTATAATACATTTCCTCATTTTTGTAAACCAAAAATGAAAATAGTCATAATTGTAACGTCAAACGTAACTGATCACTAAGTTTAATTAAATATTTTTCAAAAAGTAAATTTTTGATTTAATAAATTTAACTCGCCTATTATAAATATGGCGTATATAGCAGACCTGTTATTGCTGAACCTATCGTTCGATATTTCGTCAATGCCTCGAGCTTTTCTGTTCTTTATTTTGGCTACGATTTGTTTCATTTTTTTGAAAGGAGAATATCCTGTTTCGGATTCCATTAACGTTTTCATCCTCATGGTGTGATTTCTGTGCTGATGTGGTGGTCTCTGTTGAGCTACAAAAATTTTCAAAATGTCGTTCCCATTCTTCTGCCGTAATTTTTGTATTTTGTAAGCATTCATTTGTTGTTTTTTCTTCTATTTCTCAGTAGATTTCAAATTTTCTTTTGTCCTTTAGGTCATGTTCCATATCATTCGAATTTTTTTCCCAATGATCTCTTTTGATTTTTCGAACATTTTTAGTGATTCTGTTTCTTACAGCTTTTTAACCCTTCAGTGCACGGGTGAAATTTTAATACATAAAGGAACGGCTCGGGTCTTACACACCCAGAAGAAAAACTGTATATATTTTCCATAGAACATAATGCAAGATTACATTACACAACGTTTTAATTTTTGAAAAGATCAGTAATAATAATAAAAAATATAAATATATTTATTGGTCCATAAATGTTAAATACCCTGTAGAAAATTAACGTTTCAAATTTCATTAGCACACACATGACATACATATCTGGAATGTTCTAAACAAATATATTTCCTACAAATTTTGCATTTAAAACGTGTTTTGCGATCTTTACAAAAGCTACAACGACCTCTTTTATTACCCTCGACAGCTACTGGTTCAGGTACCTGTACACCGCTAATTTTTACAGCATGGTATCGTATTTCTCTCGTCAAATGCTAAGATGTAACTCTTTCTTTCATATGCTCCATTACCAATTAAATTCCAAGTTGTTTCAGGAATATCCTTCTCTGTTTTCCTGACGGTGATGAAGAATCATTACTTATTTTTATAATGAAAGCGGTAATCGCAGACACGTTCAATAAATTGTAGAAAATGACCATCGGCCACCTCCTGGTGTTTCTGGCAACATTATATTTGGCACAAAGTTGATACACTACATCAACACCACATTTTGTCATATTATAGAAAGTGATTATTTCCGTTACTATCTATTTTAAAAGAAATTGTTGTATTCGTTGCTGAACATATTATCTTTGATATATTATTAGAAATATTTCCTGCATATGTGATGGTTTTATAAGTTTTTATTTCATTAGCTTGTTTAAGAAATATTAGTTGTAATGCCACTTTTTTCTCTTTTTTACTAATTAGCTTATTTACCATATCTAATGGATAACCGTTGGATGTTGCTATTTGTCTAATTGTATTAATCTCTCTATCAAAATTACATTTGTTCATAGGAACTGAAAATACTCTATGTATCATTGAATTATATGCCGGTAGTCTTTGTGACATTGGGTGATTGGAATTGAATGGAATTGTCACATCAGTCTGTGTTGGTTTTCGGTAAATTGAATAATCAAGCACATTATTAACTCTTTGGATTTTTGAATCAAGAAAATTGATTGAGCTATTTTCTTCAATTTCTAATGTAAATTTAATTTTTGAGTGTAAATTATTGATGTGGTTGGAAAATACATCTAATTGTCGTTCACTTCACTTCCCATTAAACAAGCTAATATGTCATTTACATATCTATACCAAATTAAAACATTTTTCAAAATATTACTTTCGAAGATCTTTCTTTCTGAATTGTCCCAAATAGACAGCATTACATTCTGGACATTTGAGTTTATATATACCTGATTTCTTTAATGGTGGTATTTTGGTTTTTACATTTAACAATTTTGTACTAACGTTACTATCTGTTTTAAAAGAAATTGTTGTATTCGTTGCTGAAGATATTATCTTTGAAATATTATTAGAAATATTTTCTGCATATGTGATGGTTTTATAAGTTTTTATTTCATCAGCTTTTTTAGGAAATATTAGTTGTAATACCACTTTTTCCTCTTTTTTACTAATTAGCTTATTTATCATATCTAATGAATAACCGTTGGATGTTGCTATTTGTCTAATTGTATTAACCTCTCTATCAAAATAACATTCGTTCATAGGAACTGAAAAAGCTCTATGTATCATTGAATTATATGCCGCTAGTCTGTGTGACATAGGGTGATTGGAATTGAATGGAATTGTCACATCAGTCTGTGTTGGTTTTCGGTAAATTGAATAATCAAGTACATTATTAACTCTTTGAATTTTCAAATCAAGACAGTGGATTGAGCTATTTTTTTCAATTTCTAATGTAAATTTAATTTTTGGATGTATATTATTGATGTGGTTGAAAATACATCTAATTGTCGTTCACTACCCATAAAACAAGCTAATATGTCATCTACATATCTATTCCAAAATAAAACGTTTTCCAAAATATTAGTTTCGAAGATCTTTCTTTCTAAATTGTCCATGAAAATGTTTGCTAAAATAAGTGATATAGGGCTTCCCATTGGTAAACCTTCATTTCGAATATATATCTTATTGTCAAAAGTGGAATAATTCTGATGAATGCATACATCAAATAAATTAAGTAGAAGATAAAAATATTAATCCAGGAATAATATCAGATATACTTAATTTATTTGATGTATGCATTAATCAGAATTATTTCACTTTTGACAATAAGATATATATTCAAAATGAAGCTTTACCAATGGGAAGACCTATATCACCTATTTTAGCAAACATTTTCATGGACAATTTAGAAAGAAAGATCTTCGAAACTAATATTTTGGAAAACGTTTTATTTTGGAATAGATATGTAGATGACATATTAGCTTGTTTTATGGGTAGTGAACGACAATTAGATGTATTTTCAACCACATCAATAATATACATCCAAAAATTAAATTTACATTAGAAATTGAAAAAAATAGCTCAATCCACTGTCTTGATTTGAAAATTCAAAGAGTTAATAATGTACTTGATTATTCAATTTACCGAAAACCAACACAGACTGATGTGACAATTCCATTCAATTCCAATCACCCTATGTCACACAGACTAGCGGCATATAATTCAATGATACATAGAGCTTTTTCAGTTCCTATGAACGAATGTTATTTTGATAGAGAGGTTAATACAATTAGACAAATAGCAACATCCAACGGTTATTCATTAGATATGATAAATAAGCTAATTAGTAAAAAAGAGGAAAAAGTGGTATTACAACTAATATTTCCTAAAAAAGCTGTTGAAATAAAAACTTATAAAACCATCACATATGCAGAAAATATTTCTAATAATATTTCAAAGATAATATCTTCAGCAACGAATACAACAATTTCTTTTAAAACAGATAGTAACGTTAGTACAAAATTGTTAAATGTAAAAACCAAAATACCACCATTAAAGAAATCAGGTATATATAAACTCAAATGTCCAGAATGTAATGCTGTCTATTTGGGTCAGACTGTTAGAAATTTTTGAACTCGATAAAGCGAACACTCACGAGCATACAGATTAAAACAACCAGATAAATCCCACTACGCAAAACATCTAATTGACACCAATCATTCATTGACACCTAACACAAAACTAGAAGTGCTGCATATTTGTGAAAAGAAACAAGAACTGGATTTCCTTGAAGATTTGGAAATAAGAAGACATTTAAGAAACCCACAATATGAAGTTTTCAACGAACAGTTAAATCTAGGGAGTTCTCCACTAATAAACTGTCTCCTTAAGTGATAATTGTAAAGATTAGCAGATATAGTTTTACTGGTTTTCTATATCATTGCACAGTTATACTGATCTTAATAGGAAAAATGATATCCAGGATATCACCATAGGGCTAATAATATCTAAGCTTCAATCTTTGTAATATTACATCTTCTTTTTTCTTTTAACATATATTAAGTCAATCACAAGTTAGGTCACTTCTTGGTCCAGCCAAAAATAACTACTAAACATCAGGTAGGCATCAAATGAAATGTATCTTCTGTCATTCTGACGATGATATTGATTCATCGGAACAATTGTCAATTTTTCAAAATTTTCAATAACTTTTATCATATTGTGGAATTAACTAGAAACCGTGAGCTTCATTTAAAACACTAATATGAGCAGATTCCACGAAGTAAGGGCCAAGACAGTTAATTTCACCTAATAATGCAATCGACGACATGTATCATGGTGGTGCAATGACATTGCCCAAGCTATGAAAGCCAGTTAACATGATTTTAATTACTGGAAATGATACAACCGTAGTCAATGTCAGTTTTTTGATGTCATTGCGGATTACCAACTACCTACTCAGGAATTATTACTAGTAAGTACCCGATGATTATTGGAGTCCACACGAAATATCTTCAAACGAACCTTACAAAGGTTGCCATTATCGCACAAAAAAGTTTCCAATTAATTTTATTTTAAAGTTTGAACATAGGTGAATAGAAATATCAACATAATTTTCACAGGTGTATGGAGAAACCTAGCTGGTTAATTTTTTTAGGTTT
This sequence comes from Galeruca laticollis, assembly GCA_963921935.1. Classification (NCBI taxonomy): domain Eukaryota; kingdom Metazoa; phylum Arthropoda; class Insecta; order Coleoptera; family Chrysomelidae; genus Galeruca; species Galeruca laticollis. The sequence continues at coordinate 155,259,647 of OY998179.1, read as the reverse complement.
CTAATGAAGATCCAGCATTAAATTTCCAGACATATGCCAAAAAGATTCAATGACTTTCATCCATTTTAATGATTCGAATAATTCATGGATTGAAAGCTTGCTTTCAGAGACCTTCTTATTTAATTCATTGTAAGGAATAAATGCCTACAACTTTTTTAATTATCTTTACTTAGTCACGTAATGCAGAAATGTCTCCCGTGTCTATTATTCATGTTCCTTATCATAAAGTAAAGGAACGAAAAAACCAAAAAGTTTAAATTTCAATTAAAAGTTGTAGAAAAAAAGGACCAAAACGCATTCATCTGTATATCCTACTTTCTGGAAAGTCAAGGAATCTGAATAAGAAAAGTTTATTTATCTACAGGATGTTTGATTCTGAAACAGATGGCCGAATGAGAATACTGTACTTGAGAAACTATTCATCGTAGAGATATGTGGTAGAAACTTTTATCACTAAAGTGGCCAAAAGAAAATTGTGGAAAATATTTTCAGATTTCCAAGATGGTCGCCAGGGGGCGTAATCGCCATCTTGAACATTGTAAGTGATTTTTTATTGAAATCTACTTATCTAGTCAATTCACCATAAAATAGCTGAGCTTTATTCGAGGATTCAATGTTTTTCCAATGTTATACTTCGTTTTTAACCTATAGGCCACTCTGTATACGACTTTGGTATTGCAAGTCACAACATACCTAATTATATTAATAAACTAAAAGAGAGAATCATTAACGAAATTCATTTACTTAATGCTGATACCCTTAATAGTGATTAGCAAGAGTGTCAACGTTTCCTTGTATATTGTCCAGAAATAAACGGATTGCTATTTGAGCATTTAGTTCAATCTTTCGTAGGTTTACTTGATCCTGTTTACATTTTTATCAATTACATTATTATGAATGACATGTTTTTTATTTTTCCAACATACGGTTATGTAACATAAAAAATATAACAAAATAGGGTTATCCCATTAAAAAAATTAGAACAACGTCAGAAAGCGAACAGTGATGACGTCATAAAAAATATGAATATACCAAAACTGAAAAATAAAATCGACGTAGCTTTTTCCCGATGGACGAATCAAGCTTTTAACGAATTTTTTCCAACATTTACGAGCTCACTGTATATATGTACAAATTGGCAAATTAATTTTGGTAGTTGACGATGCGCGAGAAAGCCATACAACTTGACAACGTTGTAAACGCAGTTACCGGGAATAGCAGGCGACGTACATTCCGCATGCAAGTTTTAATGGTTGTGGGGCTGCTAATACGTACGAGGGTAACACAATGTTTTGAATTTGGATTTGAAAATAATAAATTGTGGCACATAAACAATGCTATATAAAATCGAGTTTACAAAACAAAATAACATTTATGTGTTCTTTATTATTGATTAAATTAACAAGGAAATAAAAACCATTAAATTTTTCTTCGAAAATTGGGGTTTTTTGTACAAACATAATTATTTATTGCTTCAAAAACCATACGGGGAATTCTATAATTAGACTTTATTATTTTATGTGATGTGAATAATAAATAATAAATAGATTCCAAGAGACATTAACTTTCACATTCACTTCAAATCAATGTCTTTTAAGTGGTCCCTTCATAATATTCGTCATTTAAGTTTATTTGTATATTAATTGGAAGTCAGGTAGATTATTTAGATAAAGCGTACAATATGATGAGGATTGTTAAACGACTTTCTAAATTTAGCAATGGCCAACAATTTTTCCTATCTCTTCGTAGTAATTGTTGACATACCTACCTGATAAGCTTCCTAAAATTGTTATTCTTAATATTATGTAGTAGATAATGATGTAGAAATTCGGATTTATTCAAAAAAGTTGAAAAACAAATTGGTAAAATCGTCGTTAGAGATGGTCTAATAAGTATATTAATAATGTAAATGAAATATTAAAGCTTTTTTGTGGTAGATATTTCTACTTTCATATGTAAATTTTTGGATTTTTTGCATATATTTACTATGAAATTAGAACATCCCTTTCACACTTTTTACAGAGATAGAACTTGCAAAACGAAAAATCTTGGTTCTGGGTTCCGTCAATTATTGTTTATTTAGAACTGTGTTTAGATGTCACACGAATATTATAACACTCTAGTGGAATTCGTCTCTAATATTTACAATTTTATAACACCAATATAAATTTTTACATTTGTTGCGTTTAATGTATTTAGACATACCACCTACGAACAAACACTATAAAAACATGTTTTAGATGTACATGGATCATCAACAGTTAAATGAAGATGTGCATCACAAAGTGGGTGGAAATTCATGCGATCCCGAATCAAGAGGCCACACCTGTCGCGGATGTACTGGCGAAAGAATTTATCAGCCGATATGGAGTGCTCTTGGAAGTCCACAGGAGTCAAGGAAGAAATTTCTAGAGCCAGGTATTCCAGGAAATTTTTGACAAGCTGGGAATGAAGAAGACCAGGACAACGGCTTTGCATCCACAATCAGATGGAATGGTGAAGATAGTGAACAGGACCATTGGAAAATACCTGTCCAAAATAGTTTCCAGCCACCAGAGAGATAAGGACCAGCATTTTTCCTCATTCGCGTTGGCTTATCGATCGGCCATAAATGAGTCAACATGTGAAACACCTGCAAAAATCTTGTTTGGCCGCGAAATGAGGCTCTCTCGTAACCTGGAGATTGGCTGTCGGCCTGGCGAAGATTAAGCAGTAGAAGATAACGTGATCCAATTGAGAAGAAGTATGGACCATGTGCACGAATTGGTTCGAACAAATCTTCCAGTTGCTATCGACAGAATGAAAAAACGGTATGATACGCAGCCCACAGAAAGCAGTGTCAATGAAGGAAACAAAGTATGGTTACACAACCCAACAAGGTGAAAAGGATTGTCTCCAAAATTACAGAAATCATGGAAAGGACCATACTTAATCAAGAGGAGGATCAACGACATCATCCATCGTATAAGCCAGATCCCCAATGGAAAACCGAGAGTAGTCCACCAAAACCGACTAGCGCTATTCGAAGGAGACCATGACAAAGAGGAGGGGGTGAACCATCTACAAATCTACAACAAGAGTCTGACCCAGCCTTCGAAGAATTTATCGGCGCATACGGAGGTACCGGGAAAGCTAGATACGGAGTCACTACAGAACAAAGACAAGATTTGTTCACACTCCCGGAAGAGTACTCACTGGCACATAACATCTCCGCCAGTAACAAACACGCACGGGGGTCGTCACCGTATTTCGGAATAAGTTTGGACAATTGGATGAACTTGAAGATCAGATGTCAGCCCCTGGCAAGACACTGAGACTCAAACACAATTCGCGTACGTCTTCTACTTGGTAACTAGAAACGAATTGACGGATCGATCTAGCTACCTGGATGTGTGGGAAGCGCTACGAAGCTTTCGAGATCATGTTCTGGAATCTAACGTGGAGAAACTAGCAACTCTTAGGATAGAAAGCAATCAGTTGAATTGGCGAGTCATCAGGAAGCTGATAAAGGTGATCTTCCAAGATATCGGTGTCCACATATTAATTTGCTATACCCCTCGTTATCGGTACCCGTTGAAGACGGTACCGTGTTATTTCCATACGACCGAAGAATGCAGACATCTAGTTCCGGCTACACAGAAGTTCCAGTAGAAACTTCATTCTAAGGAGGGGGTAATGTTACGAAATAGCACAATGGTGTAGCTCCTGAATCCGACTCTGTCTAAGCCATGTATGAAAGTTAAAATTTTGGCGAATGTGCAGGGTTTTAATTGAACTATTTACCATAATTTTATGTGACTATTCTTATCTAGACACTTTCAGGGAGGCGATTGTTTTTGTGTAAGCCGAAATCTAGAATTAACTAGGAAAAAGGGCATTCATATATAAAGAACAGCGGAAAGAGTCACTTTATAATTTGATCTCGTGCAATAAACAGTGGATACATAAATTAAGTATAAATAAACAGTAGTAAAGTTAAAGGATATACATTAGTGTGAGTGAATATAGTGAATAGTTTAGTGAATAAATAAATGAAGTGAGTAGACATACCGTGTGTATAATTTTATCCCACCCGTCAGGATAAACTGTTTTAAATAAATAAGAAAAACATTACATCACTATATTCTATACATTTATATTTATTGGCAAGTCTTTTTCACTTCCAGCCAGTAATACGACATCTGCGAATGTTCCTTCCAATATATTCAATTTTGTAATTGTGTCCTAAACAATAATTTTCTATTAGAGGTTTACATTTCTTTATTATTTCTTTCATAAATATTTTAAACAATAACGGACCTAAGCTGCCCCCTTGTCTTAGACTTTAGTGACTATTTGTGTGGTGTGGTTTTCATTGTACTTGTGTGTTAATCTTATGATTTAACAATTCAATCCTCTGTCCAGAAGTATTTTACATAATTTATGTATCGTTATGGTATCAAAACTTGGTCCAAAAGTGCAATAAAATTTGTTCAGTTATCTGTTTTACAGTGTATACATGGTTCTGTGTATTTTTGTCGTGTCCGCTAAGCGTTTCTTCCACTATTCTCTCGAACTTCACTCTGATTCTATAATATATGATCTTTCCAGCATTTTCATGGCTGTACTAAGTAATGTGATACCTCGGTGGTTATTCCAGTCCGCATGATTTCCTTTTTGAAGATGGGTGACATTAGTGCTTGAATATGCAGCAATGTATCTCATCCTTTCTAACCCATGCTATAGAAGCTGTAAATTCCGTCAAAAGCATTAATCGGTCATCACTGCTCCGATATTATTCATAACTTTTTTTATGTACTCCCGAAAACCTTGCACTTGTCGATAAGAAGAAATTTATGTTCAATCAACTATATATTTTCTACTCTGAAAACCATATGAATGATAAAAAATTGACTTCATTATTTTTTAGATGAGTTCAATTCTTTTCCCGACGTTTTTCTCATGGCATATGAGTTTTCCGATTTATTCAAGGAAAACTGCTGGATAGCATGTTTTTAAAAAAAAATACATAATATTTTCAATGAAGAACTACGAAGAAAGTAATAGGTTCTCGAAATTAGTCTCATGGGAGGTTTCTGCTTAGATTTAATTAACCAATTGAATTTTGCAGTCATATTCTTGCCATTTTTAACACTCTGTAAGAGTACACTCCCACCAGCAAAACGCATATCTTGCAAATGCCATTATTGTTTCAGCGATTAAGAAGGATTTCATTCTTGTCACGAAAATCGACTCAATTCTTATTAATTTATATGAGATACCCTCAATTTCTTATGCTATACCAAAGCTGAAGATTTTCAAATGCCCTTAAAATAATTTCTCTGCTTTTAAACAATATTCAGTTACATCTATTTGACACATTATTTTTTGATTTAATTTTATCAAAAATGCAGAAAATAGTGTTTCTTGTTATGGCTAATCCACGAGAAATTCATCTTCTCACAATATTAACCTCAGACTGTTTATGCAAAATATTAAAAACTGTTAGTAGTTCTAGTGTATGTTCTCATATACTTTCAGAAAGCTAAAATGTCAGCCGACTAGGAAGTTTTATTAGCCAGAACGAAAAGTAGCAAAGTCTAATTTATGTGATTTACAGAATGTAGTCAGTGCTTTTCTTGCAAAAACGAAGAAATACTGATTGTAACTATGCGGGAGAAATTTATGCATTTCAGGAAACAGTAGAAAATAAATTTTACTCTGTTACATATAGATACTCGAATAAGTGACGCGTAAGATTGAATAAACTTTCAAATATATATATATATATATATATATATATATATATATATATATATATATATATATATATATATATATTATTGTATTTTTTTTATAATTACGCTAATTTATTTTATTTAATTAATGTCAATTAATTTGATTTAGTTGTTTATGGGCGCCAGAATTGGTTCGCTTACCACGAACTACAATTCAAAAATAATATATAAGTTAAAGATATTCTAAATTTGTTTCATCTTTTTATCACTGTATCTCAGGGATGAGATTCAGCACTTGACGATTGTCAGCAACAGGAAACTATAGGTAAGATATCAAATAAACGCAAGACGAACATAGACAAACGATTTTTAATTTAATATAAACGATGAAATAATGAAATATTTTATCAATCAATAAATTGGCGATACATCTTTAAATTCAAAGGAATGCTATTAGCGCAAATTTTCGGATATACGATTTTCTGAGTTATAATATTATTTACCTCAAACGCAAGTAAATTTCGATCAATTATTTTAATCTTATGTGTTCTGAATGTACATCCATAACGTTCAATCCCAACTGTCGCTATTGCTAATACGATCGTCGTGTGGTGTGTTACTCTGTGGTTGACATAATTTAGTTTACAAAATGAAGAAAAATGTGTGGCGTGTTTGGAATATATTATTCATTTATTTGATGAATTTAGTAAGTATTTATTTTTAATATGAGTTGAGTGTTTCATGTCCGATATATAAGTGGAGATTGAATGTCTAAGGCTAATGTTTAACTAATAAATTAATACCAAAATAATATAACCTAACATATGAATATATCGGAATGTTTTTTATAGGAGAAATTCAATATATATATACACGAGGAATAAAGTTCGTAATTGGTTCTTCTTGACCCAGAATGTGATGCATTTGTAGAAAACGATCGCCTATGATCTAATAAGCGAAACTCAGGATGTGGAAATGATGAGATGTGAAATTATTTCACCAATAGAAATATCTTATCAATATTAAGATATATGGATAGTCGTCGAAATTATATTTAATAAGGTGATGTTCAATCTTACCAATATCTAGACGATATCACAATTATATCACTTATTTATTAACATACGAATGATATTTTTAGTTAGTTTACTTTTCAATTTTGTACTAAACACTTTAGTTAACTTTTTTCAATGATTTTGTTTGAATTGTACCAGTTTTTTTTAAATTTTTTGAGAAGAAAAAAATTAACACGTCCTCCATCTAATTAATTCACACGGCGTCTCCCAAGCTCAGAATCAACCACATTCAAATGTTTTTATTTTTGTTTTTCATTATTCATTTGTCCATGAACAAACATTGTTTTTATCGAATCATAATACCTTTTCTTGCGTTATTGTAGATAAATTCACTGTGTTTCTATGCACTTCTATAGTCACTCCGAATTACTATACCCGAACTATTAACAGAACGTTGGTTTCCGCGTTGATATTTTGACCTTGACGTTTCATACAAATAATTGAAAAGTTTATGCAATATACGGGGTTTCTGAAAGTGTTTAATAAAATATAAAATTATAATAGTTGAATTTTGGTTTCAAATTCATGTGATCCTATATACAGTGATCATCATAATTATGAATAAAATTATATTTGACGTAATTTACTTGTCGTTATTGTATCTTCTGTACTTTGAAATATAGTTTGAAGAAAAATAGTTACTAAATTAAATAGTAATCTCTTGAATCAATTTATCAATTGTATACTATTCATAAATATATCTCGACATGTTTAAATTATGTCCTTATGGATCATTTCCTTTTATTCAATTTTTATTACTACTGCTACTAAGATTCACATTATCTGAGTGATGCTAATGATTTAATTTAACTTGATAGATATTTTTCACTTTAATATATATATATATATATATATATATATATATATATATATATATATATATATATATTGAATATGAATGTTACTTTATTTTATATAATGCAAGTTAAATATGAATGTATTTTTATTTATATGATATGTTTTATTTATTTATGAAATTGATATGTTGTTTGAATACTGTAATTTATTTATTCCACGTTTGAGAGATAAATTGTATATGAAATTTATATATATGAGAATTATTATTTTAGTTGTGAATTTAACTTGAATATTTAATGTATCAATGTTTTGTTACAATTGAAATATTACACTCTTGGGCTAGCCAATTTATATATATTTTACCTTTAATTCCTCCTATTCATTATGCTATCTATTAGCATGTGGTTTCATCTAAGTCCTAAAATTGTATTACCTCGGCTGCTCTTATTTATACACTACTCTATATCTCAGTAGGGTTCTGGTCATATCATAATGAAATTAACATTACTCATTAATGGAATTTATTTTATGTTGTTTACGAAAAGATAGAAAAAAATTTTAAACATTGAAATATTACTTATATTCAAATATAGTTGGCGATTTGTTTTATTATTGGAGTCATATACCTATTATGTATAAAAATAAATGATTATCCTTTCTTACTTACTAAAATTCTTATGCGATAAAATAAAATAATGGATTTTTCTATATACATCCAAATTTCCACATCAAAGCAAACTTTCTGTATATTATAAAAAAAACTATCCATTCTTTTTGAGATGGCTTTTGCAGACTCATTTGCATGAACTCGGGTATACGTTCGTAAACATTATATTTCTTTGAAAAAAATATGAACACCTGCGTTTAACGTTGTTCGACTATTTGTAACTTTTTTTTCTACTTGTTCGCATGAATAGGATTATTGAAAATATTTTTAACACTATTTTAGTTTTATTCGGTTCGTGAAATGGAAAGGATATCTGAAATATTTATGTACTTAATTTCGATCTTTTTTTAAAAATTATTTTAACGTATTATAACAATTGTGCATGCGATAAAAACTGAAATTAGTTGTGGTTTGTTGTTTTGTGGAAAGTTTTATATATATATATATATATATATATATATATATATATATATATATATATGTGATCGGATAAAATTCAACATGACAGAAATTTATACACCTATCTACAAATTTGATAATGGTAAGTATTTTATTACGTTTTCTGGTATATTATATTCATCTTTTCTACCAGGTGTTTATGATTTTAAATTTCACTTTTTATTATTTGGTACCAAATATTACTAATTAAATCACACCACAGACCTTGTTCTTTCCGCCAAAACGACGCCTTCAGTAGGATCCATCCATGACGCTTTCCCGCTTCAGGTGGCAATTTTCCTTCTTATAACTATCGGATGATAATTATTATTTGGCTTGACTTTGTTTCAAACAGATTTGCCTTTGCACTTATTTTAATCATTAGTTACTTTTTATATATCTGATTTATACATATTCACACTTATTACTTAAAATTTTATAACAAATAACTGGACCACATTCCATTTACTTCCTGCTCCTTCAGTTATCAACGCCTAACTAACTATCGCGGGTCTTTTATCCGCCAAACCCCTTTCTATTGTTTATAACCGGAAGCTGGCAATGTTCTAGAAAGATCTTTGATTATTGTTCACCTGTCACTTTGTTTATTAATGTTTTAATTGTTTTTCTGACTTAAACTTGTTATAAAATATTGTTTTTTATTTACTATAACCTTATTGTCATTGATTTAATTCACTAACATCTTATTATTATTGTTTTTTCATGTTATTGATTATTTGAAATCTTCCGATTGGTCAATGCAAATATATCATTTTCATATTTCCTACAACCTAAATATTTACATAATATACATGGATACAATTCATTTCTTGTTTTGTTTGATATTATTACATTTATACATATAAATTAGGTCGGTAATCATTTATTTTTATTCTTATATTTCATATCAAATTACATTTTATGTTGGTATACTTGTCTCAACTGTTATATTTCGTATTGGTTTTTTGACATTTCCTGTAATTACAGTTTTCTACTTATATTATTATGTTTTCTATATACTTTTATGATTAAATATTAACTAACATATATCATATATATGTATATATATATATATATATATATATATATATATATATATATATATATATAGCTGAATTGCGAAAAACGCCGTGATCGTTGCTGATCAATTAGAACACAAATTGAAAAATATCTTTTTGGGGATTGCAGCAAAAGAGGAAAAATACACTCTATTCAATTTTCCAAGCTTTCGTAAATCTTTATTTACATCATCAGGGAACTACAATAAGGAAAGAAAAACATAAATTATAAAAATTGTTCTTACAAACATTTCTACAACTTACATTGATCGAGATTGCATCATAGATCTTGAATACAGAAAAAGTGTACAACAGCAAGTCATTAAAGAAATAGGTCCAGTCGGCAATACATTTGCCTACTACTGGTTCAAATTTAAAACATTATTAAGAAGTAAAAAGTTAAAACATTAAAAATCGAGAATCCACACACCCACGCGGACTTGTGAGAATAATGGCGGAAACTGAAAATGTCAGGTTAAGTACAGCATTCATCATTACTAAATGAATGAAAAGAATCGATCTTTGCAATGACGCGAGACACTGAAACAATCGAATCGAAACTTTCAAAAGGTGCTACCAAAATTATGGAACTGTTGTGAAATATCACTCCAATGAATTTCTCATTAACGAGAATTATTATGTGATTATTGATGTTATTTATTATTAATATTATTATGGATCTTTTAATAAAGGGGGAACACCTACTATGATGACACAAGTGGGAAAGTAGTGAAAATTATTAATATTATCATTATTATTATTATTATTATTATTATTATTATTGTTATTAATATGAAGACAATTGTGCTTATCAAGCGTTAGGAGGAGGGAGTAGAGATTACCCAAATTCTGAATGTCAGTCTTCTTATTCATACAACCATCTTCTTGGAAGATGAAAGCCTTTTGCAAAAACAATCTTTTGTTATAACTTCTCTCACAAGAAAGGATTTTAACTCCTTCAAAATCAATGACATGATCCAACGAGGAGACATGATTAGCCAGAGAACATCTTTTAGGATGTAACCTTATATCACTTTTATGGAGGGATACACGGCTAGAAATTTTTTGGGAGGTTTGACCAATATATGAGAGGCCACAACTGTTACAACACAGCTTATAAACAACAGTACTACAATCCACGACAGGTATCTTGTCATTCAAAGGACTATAAATTGACTTAACAATCAAGGAACTCCTGCAGGCAAACCTAACATTCTGTGAGTATTGTGAGAAAATCCTAGTAAGTCTGGGCGTAATTTCCGTTATATAAGGCAGAGAGACCGTTAAAAGGGGAGGAATCGCTCTAGAGGCCGAGAGAGCATCCAACTCAGCTACACCTGCTACGTCAATTCATAAGTTGATTTTTTCTTCGGGATCTCATCAATCTGTCTCCTATTATATAATATCTTAACAAGAGTGTTGGATTTGGATTGAATCGGCCTACTGGAATCTCTCGAGAGGGGAACATAGGAAGAATCATTGTCGATTATATCTGAGATAACTTGAGGTAATCCTCCTTTAACATAACAACAGTCACGTTACCCTTATCTGATTTAGTAACAATTAACTCAGGGTGCATTTTCAGGAAACATCTTGCTTCAAACAACAAATTTCGAAAAGGAGATGGATGGCAATCATCTTTATTAGCATGATTAGTGATAACATTAATGGACCTTGCAACAGCAAGACTTCTATTATCAACGTCCGGAATCAGAGAAGAAATGTAATCGATATCAGAGAAGATGGATTTAATCGGTTTATCTATACCCAATTGAGGTTCCACACTGAATTTAGGGCCCAACGACAGGAACTTCTCTACATTAGGGGGGATATTCACATTAGAACGGTTCTTAATCCAAGAGGGCTTTGTTTTAAGAAATGTACCGTACCACTCATCTCTCAAGTTATTAAATTTATTCATATTTTTTTTTTTAAATTATGAAAAGATCTATTATAGTATCTCAACTGTTTATGAATGAAATTATTGCAAATGAATTCATTTGTGTTATTAATTATATCAATTTTCAAATTAGAGAGATTATTTTCAAGAGTAACAATCAACTTTTGATTAATATTAATTTCAATATTTAACAATATGTATCCTAACCTGTTAAGTAAACTCCTAGTCACGTGTGTGTGTATCTTGTCTATAAATTAAATTTCCAATAGGAATGGTCGAGTGTATGATATGACCAGGTAAAACGCCTGCTTTTCTACATTTTAGCAGGAAAATCCTACTATTCTGTTCTTTTGCCAACTTCATCTTAGTTTTAGACCATCTCTCCAACAACCCAACTGCATATATCCCATAGGTGGACTGAATATCATTGAAAAACCCCATCTTGCATAAAGCTGAAAAGCGAAAAACGCCGTGATCGTTGCTATCAATTAGAACACATATTGAAAAATATCTTTTTGGGGATTGCAGCAAAAGAGGAAAAATACACTCTATTCAATTCTCCAAGCTTTCGTAAATCTTCATTTACATCATCAGGGAACTACAATAAGGAAAGAAAAACATAAATTATGAAAAGTGTTCTTACAAACATTTCTACAACTTACATTGATCGAGATTGCATCATAGATCTTTAATACAGGAAAAGCGTACAACAGCAAGTCATTAAAGAAATAGGTCCAGTCGGCAATACATTTGCCTACTACTGGTTCAAATTTAAAACATTATCAAAAAGTAAAAAGTTAAAATATTAAAAATCGAGAATCCACACACCCACGCGGACTTGTGAAAACAATGGCGGAAACTGAAAATGTCAGGTTAAATACAGCATTCATCATTACATTTTTTTTCCTCTTTTGCTGCAATTCCCAAAAAGATATTTTTCAATTTGTATATATATATATATATATATATATATATATATATATGTTTTTACTAATTCTAAATGTCATTTATTGATCAATCATCGTAGCACTGTTGATTTTATTATTGCCATCCTATTTATTCTTTAAATATAAGCAGATGTTTTGAGTGTCTAAAATTCCGTGTAGCGTTACGTTATTTTATTGATCTCCGTTGGCTTGTTAGGTTCTGTCTAAGGTTGTTTTTTTTTAAAATACAGAATTTTTTTAAAACTGTTTTACGAATAATTGTTTATGAATTCTTTTTATATTTATTCATTTTTTTTATGATTATGCCCATGGATTATGTTGTTATATAGATATTTTATTAATTTTGGTACTTTATTTACAAGTTATTTTTTTATTGATAGATATTATTACTTCATACTTTATCGGGATTCTATGAATGTTATATGGTCGTTCTATCTACAACTATATATATATATATATATATATATATATATAGAGAGAGAGAGAGAGAGAGAGAGAAGTGTATACTCAACGGAAAATTTCCAGGCTTTCGGGGATGGTCCTCTTCTTCAGGGAGACTAAAATAAAAAAACAACAGTTAAGTACATTGGTCAAAGGAACAATAAAATTGTAACGAATTTCACAACCACGTGTGTACTTACCTCCGAAGTGAGGTTAGACTCCATTATGTTGTAATAATTTGAAATACGGATTATGAAATGTGTAATAATTAAGTAGAAAGGAAGTTCACATTGAACAACCACATCATCATGACTATAAAAAGTCAAAGTGCAGCACCATTTTGTAAATTGAACAATTTTTATTCATCCTCAAGCGTTGTTGTGGTGAACACCGATAAGAAAATGATATACTTTTCCCTCTAAATGGGATGGAACAATAGTCAGACAATGTTACCAACTTCAAAAAATCAGACATTTGTGGGGCGATGTACCTACTTTGATAATGGCCTCTGTTGCAGTGCCAACACAAATGGATTAGAATGAAGATGTAGAGATAGAGGGGGGAACCTATCTATTCTAGGTTAGAAGAAAGGATGACCGTATTGGTATATGTAGGGACAAAGCCCTAACAAGACGAATACGGTGAGAGACAAGAAACACAGAATAATATAATAATAATAATAATAATAATAATGATAATAATGATAATAATAATAATAATAATAATAATAATAATAATAATAATAATAATAATAATAATAATAATAATAATAATAATAATAATAATAATAATAATAATAATAATAATAATAATAATAATAATAATATTATTGACATTATTGACATATCGATCCCAAATAAGTCTAACACAGAAAGCAAATACAATGAAAAACTAAGCAAGTACGCCGAGCTAAGGACCGAAATAAAAGAATTGTGGAATCTTAAAGAGGTCAAGATCATTCCAGTTGTTTTATCCTGTATGGGGCTAATTCCCAAGAAACTAAGTACTTCCCTCAAAGACATTGATATTCCTGAGTCAACCTACCGATTAATGCAAAAATCTGTAATCCTGGATGCGACAAACATTGTTAGGTCATTTCTAGAATAGTGACACCCAACGAAAGTCTTGCTGTTGAGGCCGACTGTCGTTGAAACACACCGGGTGTAAATCCGGTGACACAAAAAGGAAAATAATAATAATAATAACATAATAGTAATATAGTAATAATAGATATAATATAATAATTATGTAAAATTGTATTATCTGAGTTGTAATGCGTATCGCCCAGGTAAGCCCTAAGGAGACAGAGTTCAATTAAATTAATTGATTTATTTCTAAAAAAATATTATTTACAACGACAGAAATAAATTAAAGTTCAATATTCTATATATTTCTCGGCGATCATCGTTGGGTCGTTGTCGGTCTGTCGGTGTGTCGGTCTGTCGGTCTGTCGGCCTGTCGGTCTGTCGGTCTGTCGGTCTGTCGATCTGTTGATCTGTCGATCTGTCGATCTGTCGGTCTGTCGGTCTGTCGGTCTGTCGGTCTGTCGGTCTGTCGATCTGTCGATCTGTCGATCTGTCGATCTGTCGGTCTGTCGGTCTGTCGGTCTGTCGGTATGTCGGTCTGTCGGTCTGTCGGTATGTCGGTCTGTCGGTCTGTCGGTCTGTCGGTCTGCCGGTCTGTCGGTCTGTCGGTCTGTCGGTCAGTCGGTCTGTCGGTCTGTCGGTCTGTCGGTCTGTCGGTCTGTCGGTCTGTCGGTCTGTCGGTCTGTCGGTCTGTCGGTCTGTCGGTCTGTCGGTCTGTCGGTCTGTCGGTCTGTCGGTCTGTCGGTCTGTCGGTCTGTCGGTCTGTCGGTCTGTCGGTCTGTCGGTCTGTCGGTCTGTCGGTCTATCGGTCTGTTGGTCGCGTTTATCTTGGATTCGTCCGTTTTGTATCGCTGGGTTGCGTGGTTTGTACCTCTGGTTAATAGGTGTATTGTGTTTTAGTTTAATTCGGTGTTCAATGAGGTGTGTTGTACTTTGAATCTCCTGGAATTTATGTATTTCTGTTCGTAGCATCTTTTGTGATTTCTCTTTCTCGTGTGGACGTAATTCTGCGTTTATGTTGAAATCGGTATATGTGTCTGAGTTGTGTGGCGTGTCTATATCTGGATTGGGTGTCGGGTACATGTCTGGGCTGTAACTGGGCGGATTTTCTGATTTAATTACGTTGACTGGGGTGTATTCGCTGTTCGTCTGGGTTTGCTGATGACTACTCGGGTAGTTCAGTTTGAAGTTCCATGCTTCCAACTCGTTTATTTCAATTATGGCTTCAGAAGTGAGATCTGGTAGGAAGTAAAATTGTGCTCTTCTCCATGTATTCTGTATTGCACAATGTATTGTATAACTGTGTTGTATGTGTGTCTGTTTGCCGTTTGCGAGTGTTACGTAGACCTCTTCCTCGCGTGGTTGTAATCCTAGTTCTTGTACGAACAGTAAACCTTTGTTCCCTATATATGATTTTACGGATCCTGTATCGAGAAATGCATGGAGGTTTTTCACTTCATGAATGGTCAATATGGTGTGTGGTCTTCTATCTGGGGACCGGTTTACTGTCTCGTGGACCGTGGGGGTCTGTATCGGGTAAACTGGAGGGCCCCTGGTTTGTTCAGATTCATTGCCATTTCCCGGTTGTCTTCTGCAAGTGCAATCGGTTGACGAAATTCCTATCGATCCGCAATGACTGCAGAATAATATTGGGCGTGAACGGCATACCCGACGGTTATGTCCTATTTTCCTGCATCTCCAACAGCATGTATTCCTATTGATATTCTGTATTGTGTTAGGTCCGAAATATGTGGGATGTGTGGAGTTAACCTGTTACTCGTGACGGAATTTCGGTGTCGGTTGGTCTTGAATCCGAATATCCTTCTGGATATCTTCGTGATCGATGACTAATTTTGTCAGTTCTGCCATCGTCTTTCATTCCTCTCTTCTTACGTATGAGCGATGATTGGGGAGCATGTTTGAATATATTCTATCTATGGCTTGGGTTTCAGAAAAACCGTTGTGTCTTCTGATGGATGTCTGGATGTCTAACAGGAATTCTTTGAAGCTTTCATGTGTCTGTTGTCGGCGGTTACGTAGAATGTCTTCCAGTTGTTGTAAATTGTTGTCTCGGTCGAAAAATGTTTTGATGTCCCTTATAAAATCTGTCCATCCTGTCCATTGGTTTTTATTGTTTCTGTACCACAACGTTGCCTTTCCTTTCAGAATAATAGGAAGTGCCCGAAATAGGTGTTTGTTTTGTATGTTGTAGCAATCTTTGAGTTCATTCACCGATTCCAGGAATTCTATTGGGTCTCTGGATCCATCATAATGTATACCCCATTTTCTAATTATCTCTAGAGCCTGTGAATCCTTGTCCTCCTGTGGCTGTGTAGGTATTACTGGTTCCAAAGTAACGTTACTTTTGTCTTGGATGTTTGGTGTATCTGTGATGGCCGTCTTAGTTCTGACATTTTTCCTGTCGAAACTAACCCTCTGGATTCTAATTCCGTGCGGATATCTGTTTGTCGTAGTCTGTGAACCTATCCAACTTCCTCGTCAGCAACTTCGAATCCATACGCTCCATCATCGCTTTCGGATGCCATTGTCAGTGGTTTTTATTACGATGTCCTAAAACTCCGCCTTTTAAATTTGAATTAATTTTTATAGTAATGTATTTATGTCATTACAGAGTGTATTTATTAACACCAATACACTCAAATTTTAAGGTTTTATTTGAGTTATGGTAATAAGGGTGGTGCTGGTAGGAGCAATATGGTTGTTATTAGTGACAGGAACACTACATTTAACATCCAATGACAACAAAAAGGAATCCATCTCACTCAAGTGGTCAATGTCAGATTTTTAATTTATAACATTGCTATACTGTGAGATAAATGCCATTTCTAAGAATGACTTTTTAGTTTGGTAAGACTCAGTCGCCAACACCTTCACAGCCTCATAATTCATCTGATGGTCTAGAGAATTAACGTGACATGCTAACGCGCACCGCTCTGGGTGTAATCTACAGTCGCTCTTGTGTGAGATAATTAAGTAGAAAGGAAATTCACATTAAACAAACACATCATCATGACTGTGGAATGTCAAAGTGCAGCACCATTTTGTAAATTGAAAAAAAAAGTATTCATCCTAAAGCGTTGTTGTGTTGAACGCCGGTAAGGAGATGATATACTATTCCGTCCAAATGGGATGGAACAATAGACAGACAATGTTAAAACTATCAAAAATCAGCCCATTGTGACACGATATACCTACTTTGATAATGGCCTCTGTTGTAGTGTAGTCTAGAGAGGATGACCGTATTGGTGTATGTAGGGGATAAAGCCCTAACAAGACGTATGCGGTGGAAGACGAGAAACACAGAAACAGCAATAATAATAACATAATAGTAATGGTGTTATAATTGAAACTTGCTGTTTCTAGCTAGCTTCACAATATATTGAAAAAATGTTCGAAATTCTAAAAAAGTGACAATTGTTTCGATATTACTAAAATATCATCGTTATAATGACAGAAGTTACATTTCATTTGAAGCCTACCTGATGTTAATTATTTTTGGCTAGTCCAAGAAGTGACTTACCGTGTGATTGACTCAATATATGGTGATGAAATAAAGAAGATATGATATTACAAATATTAAAGCTTAAATATTATTAGCCCTATGGAGATATCCTCGATATAATTTTTCCCAATTAAGATCAGTATAACTGCAATGATATAGAAAACCAGGGAAACTATATCTGCTGATCTTTACAATTATCACTTAAGAAGACAGTTCAAAAGTGGAGAACTCCCTAGATTTATTTGTTCATTGACGACTTCATACTGTCTTCTTAAGTGATAATTGTAAAGATCAACAGATATAGTTTTCCTGGTTTTCTATATCATTGCACAGTTATACTGATCTTAATTGGAAAGAATGATATCCAGGAAATCCCCATAGGGCTAATAATATCTAAGCTTTGATATTTGTAATATCATATCTCCGTTTTTCCATTAACATATATGAAGTTCATCACAAGGTACTTCCTGGACTAGCCAAAAATAATTAAACATCAGGTAGACATCAATTGAAATGTAATTTCTGCCATTCTGATGATGCTATTTTGGTAATATCGAAACAAAAACCAATTTTTTAGAATTTTCAACATTTCTTCAATATATTGTGGAGCTACAAACAAAGTTTCATTTTAAACACTAATATGAGTAGATTTCACAATGTAAGGGTGGAGACAGTTAATTACATAATATTTATATAAATATAGATATAATATAATAGTTAGGTAAAATGGTATTACCTGAGTGTATTTACAAACACCAATACACTCAAACTTCGCAGTTTCATTCAAGTTATAGTAATAAGAGTGGTGCTGTTAGGAGCAACATGGTTGTTATTAGCGACAGAGAGATTACAGTTAACATCCAAAGATAACAAAAAGGAATAGATCTCACTCAAGTGGTGAATGTAGGAGTGATAATTTAGGTATCTACCTGAACTGCATGGGTTCCTGTAACAATCTATAATAATCGTATCATTGTTACGGATTAACTTGGTGTCTTAGAATGGTACGGAATTATCGACATCTTCCATTTCTATTGTTAACTGGATGTTCGGTTCATAACTGTCGAATGTATCCAGAATTTCATCAAGGCCTTCTCGAGGAAGTACCAAAATAATGTCATCGACAAACTTTTTTATGAAAAAAGGAGTAAAAGGAAGTACCTGAATGACTCCATCTAACACATCGTCCATGACATATGCTGCCAAGATAGGAGAGATTGACGCACCCATTGATGTACCAAAAGTCTGTTTGTACATTTTGTTTGGGTTAAAAGTATAATGTATTCTATTTCGTAATGTAATAATGCTGAATTTTAATTTGTATTAGTATAGATAAGATGTCGCTATTATTAAAAAAGGAAAACTTAGGTTTATTTAGTGACTTGCTAACTTGATATAGATATAATTGAATTGAACTTACTGTAAAGAGGTTTGTTGTGGAAGATTTTGAATTATTCTGAAAAATAAATTAACTTTGTTCAATCATAAAAACTTTAATTTGAAAGTGACTTTTTTTTTCTTTAGTGGTGACATATTATTAAATATTGTAATTGTCAGAACGTATTTAAATAGCCCTGTATAATTGAGAGTATACAGTTATACGATAAAACTGGGTAAATAATACAAAATAAGAATAACAATTAACATTTAATTTGAACAATACTTAAAAATTATATAAATTATTTTGATAACTAACTGAACGTACCCTGACAAAAGGGAATATTGATAATTAATAAATAAATAAATTCATCTTTCGATAAAAGAAAATATTGATAGCCGGAAAATATTTTGACAATACGTGTCAGTTTTAAGTAATATAACATACGTGTGGTTAAGCCGCATGTACATTATTTATTCAAGTATACTCCTGAACTGCTCAACTGTAGAACTATGCAAAGGTAAGACACTCGTGCACATACTTACAGTAAGTGGCATTTATGTTCCCTGCGCTGCGGTGGAAGATGAAGAAGTGATGATAAAATAGCTTTTTTTCTTGGAAGTACATATATTTTATCTTGATAAACATTGGACAATTTATTAGGGGGCCCCACCTATTTTTTGCACCAGGGTCTCTGACTATCTAGGTGCTACGCCACTGAACGTAGAAGATTCCAAACATATAAAATCTGTATATACCTGTTCTACTAATATTTTATTAGCGTAATTCTTTATTTTAGGTCTTAACAGTACATTTCAAGTTATTTTCACCAAAATTAACTGTATTAATATCAGAATATCCTTAGTTTCATCTAATGGGTTCCATGCATTCTAAAATACTATCAAATTAATTGCTTCATGTTCATGAAAAATGTTCATAGTTTTTCGTATTTGATCTTATTACTGCCATTCTTTCATAAACCGTTTGAGAACAGAGGCGTACGAATTATTTCTATTAATATGAGACCTTGAGTTTCATTTAAAAACACTAATATGAGATACGTTACCGTCAGAGAATCTTAAAAATTCTAAAGAAATTGACAGTTGTTTCGATATACAAAATTAAAAATATCCCTATCAAAAAAGTCTGGTGTAAGTAAACTAATATGTTCAGAATGTAATGCTGGTCTATACAGAGTGAAAAGTCTAACTGAAACAATTTCTGTAACTTGATAAATAAAGGTTTATCGCAAAATTCCTGAAACACGTCAATTTTTATTTTCAATGGGGCATATTACAAAGAGATTTGTTTATCTTTTTAATTATCTGGTAGGGTTGCAAACAATCCCAACTTTTTTTTAAATGGAAGAGAAGGTTGTTTAATTTTTTATTTTGAAGTTTTTTTCAATTTTTAATACAATTCCACTTTTTTTTGTTTTTTTTATAAGCAATGTGTCGGAAGAAATGAAATAAGGAAATATTTACTCAAATTACTTTGATGTATAGGCACATTTTACTTTTCCGCCAACCTATCTAATATGCGAGGAAAGTATTGGTTTACCCACAAAAAATTTGGAAATTTGAAATTTTTTTTTGAGTTATTGCCACGTTATCCATCAACAACAACACGAAAAAACGGTTTTTGGAAAAAAAATCCTGTGTGTATGTCGTCGTCGTCGTCGTCGTCGTCGTCGTTGTCGTCGGCCACTTTTCCTTGCAAGTCTTATTAGCACGATACAGCCTCCGGAGTGCAATAAGTCACCAATTTTATGATGGAATATTGTTAAGGACATTTCACAGATGAACCCTATTGATTTTCAGCTCACCAGAGCCAGTACAACGGGTGCTATGGTACTTGAAGTACGACATTTTGTCGTTTTTCAAGAAATTTCAGTTTGTTAGCACGATACAGCATCCGGAGTTCAACAAGTCACCAATTTTATGATTGAATATTATTCAGAGCATCTCACTGATGAACTCTATCGATTTTCAGCTCACCAGAGCCAATACAACCGGTGCTACAGTACTTTAATTATGATATTTTTGTCATTTTTGGAAAAGTTTCAGTTTGTTAGCACGATACAGCCTCCGGAGTATATACAAGTGATGAATTCTATGATTGGATATTATTCAGAGCGTCTTAAGTATGAACCCTATTGATATTGAGCTCACTAAAGCCAGTACAACGGGTGCTGTGGTACTTGAAGTACCGAATTTTTGTCATTTTTGGAGAATTTTCAGTTTGTTAGCACGATACAGCCTCCAGAGAGTATACGATTGATCAACTTTATGAATAAGTATTGTTCAAGGTGTCTCACAGATGTACCCCATTGATTTTCAGTTGACTAGAGCGAGTACAGCGGGTCCTATAAAACTAGATATACTAAATTTTTGGTTATTTTTGGAGAAATTTCGGTTTGTTAGCACGATACATCCCCCGAAGTGTATACAAGTAACAATTTTATGATA
Source organism: Galeruca laticollis (assembly GCA_963921935.1). Classification (NCBI taxonomy): domain Eukaryota; kingdom Metazoa; phylum Arthropoda; class Insecta; order Coleoptera; family Chrysomelidae; genus Galeruca; species Galeruca laticollis. The sequence goes on along the minus strand of OY998179.1, from coordinate 155,238,151 downwards.
GAATATTGTTCAGGGCCACAGATGCGGAGAAGTTAGTTTTAATCTTTAAAACCGTTTATTTTCTTACTTGATGAGCCCAATAAAAAACCTGCTTGATAGTTTTTTGGTCAATTTGAACTGAATGTGATTGATTTGTTACTACTTGTTTGTATTATAACGTGTAAATAACAAACGAGAAATAAGAAAATGCCCCATTTAACCAAGACACATTGTATCGAAGTTTTAATGATGATCGGATATGGGGACAGAATTCGCTCAATTGTTCACTGAAGTTCATCCAGAATAACCTTCAATTAATCGAAACACGATTAGCAAAATTGAAACTCGATATCGGGAGCTGGGCCACGTAAGGGAGACTCCTCGACAAAAGGTTTTAAAAGTTGACGGAGAAGCTCAGTTGAATATATTGTTAGAAGTTGAAGAAAATCCTGTTACTCCAGCTAGGCAAATAGCTCGCGTTCATGGTGTCAGTCACACAAGCGTTTTAAAAATTCTTAAAGAAGCCAAAAAGCACCCATATAGAATGCAAAACCTGCAGGAGCTTAACGAAGATGATCCTGATCGTAGACTCGAATTTTTTGAACGAATTATGGCTTCTATCGATGGTGTACAAATTGCTTTGTAATAGGTGCTGTTTTCTGATGAGGCTACGTTCACAATACATGGAAACGTCAATCGACAGAATTGCCGTTATTGGGCTGACGAAAATCCCCTCTGGATTCGTGAATGCCATACCCAAAGGCCTCAAAAAACAAACGTCTGGGCTGGAATTATTGGGGATCGCATAGTAGGTCCTTTTTTTTTCAATGGAAACGTAACCGGAGAAACATACATTAATATGCTCCAAGAAGAACTGATTCCTACTTTAGTAAATTCATTCCCCAATAATTTGGATCCCAACTTATATGACCAACGGATGTGGCTTCAACAAGATGGGGTACCACCACATTTTGCTGAAAATGTACGGACCTATCCTATCGAAGTGTTTCCAAATACGAGTAGGTGGATTGGAAGAAGGGGCCCAATTAAGTGGCTAGCAAGATCACCCGATCTTACTCCATTAGATTTTTTATGGAGATATCTAAAGAGCAAAGTTTATGCCACTAAACCTAACGATATCGCCGAGCTTCAACAAAGATTCAGGGACGAAATTAGGCAAGTAATGCCGGAAGTGTTACAAAATGTACGGAATGCTATTTATAATCGATTAGGATATTGTCAGCAACAAGGTGGAGAACACTTTGAATATTTATTGCATTAAAGTATTTTGAGTAAATATTTCCTTATTTCGTTTTTTTCAGACACATTGCTTATAAAAAGTAACAGAAAAAAGTGGAATTGTATTTACAATTGAAAAAGCTTTCAAAAAAATTATTATTCAACCTACCTGCTGGTTGCAACCTTTGGAAGAAGTCAGGGGAAATAAAGGTAAAAAGTAATCCTTTGACGATTGTAATTCCCAATCGGCCAACTTTTCTACCCAAATTCAACATCTTTTTTGGTCACTTCGGCGGATTTAATGTTTTTCCCATTTCAAATTTCATAAGTTAAAATATTAACCTTTCTATCATTTTAAAATAAATAATAATTTTCGTAATTTTTAAACACGTAAATTTATTAATACTGAAGGTCTATTGGCATTGGCACTCTTAATTTTTTACTCTGAAACAATTACCTTTTTGCTAATTACAGTAAATTTATTCATTAGTTTGGAACTTGAAGGAAATCTTTATCTATTCTGAACAACGGTAACACTGTATACAGTTTGTCTCATACTTATTTAATTTAATAATATTTAAAAATAAAAAGAGATATTGTTAATTGTGTATTAGTATACGCATTGAAATAACGTTGCGCTCTTTAATGTGACTAACATATTTCTCGTTTATAGTGGATATTTCATGCCAATATTATTTGTTTTATTTAATAAAGCATCTTTTGATAATTCAACTCCTTCTTTAACGTTCTAGTTTCAATAACTGACGTTTAACTCTCGATGTAATGAATAGTTGATTGAATACATAAAAGATTATTACACCGAAATTTTAGTTGAATTTTTATTCAAGGATTATTTTTGAGATTTAATTTGAACTCTTTCAATACATATATCGTTATCAGTAAGAATAAACATTTCCAAAAAGGTAACTTTGGGATTGTTTATCAGAAATAGAGCAATTTTTCTTCTTTTGTTTGATTGTTCACTTAGCTTTGGATTCATTCTCCTTCACAAATAAATAAAAAAAATGGCTACTAGATTGCGTCAAGCAAAAACAATTCTTTATAATCTGGCAGAACAAGCTAAAATTGACAAAGGTGTCCATAGTCATTTTAAAGCTCGATCATCAGAATTAAAATCTTTCTACAGTGAATTCAATATTCAACACACTGCTATTATTACAATGTTGTCTGCAAGTGAAGACGCCGACGTAGGTACGGAAACACTTCTTCGTCAACAAGTGGATGACCAATATTATAATATATTAACGATTCATTCTGAATTATTTGATACGGCTTCTACTCCTGGTAACAAGAACCAAACCTCCACAGTCAAGTTACCTTAACTCAATATTCCAGTATTTTCTGGAGACATGAAATTGTGGCCTACCTTTTTTGATTTATATAAATCTCTAATTCATAATAATACATCTCTCTCTAGTGTCGAAAAATTTAGATATTTAATTTCATGACTCTCTGGTGAAGCTCTCCTTCTCGTTAAAAATATCAATCTTACGGAAGACAATTATGAGGTAGCATACAAAAAATTAGTAAAACACTTCCAAAATATTCGTGCATTAGCTACGTTCTACTGGAAACAAATTTATAATACTCAGAAAATAAAGTCAGAATCTCCAAAAGCGCTGAGGCAAGCTCTTGAAAATTTTGGATTGCCGGTGAACGATTGGGATTTTATACTCTTTCACATGTTAAGCAAGAAAATCCCTGCCCATCCTCAGATATTCCAAAATACCATGATTTGTATAAGTTTCTTGAGAAACAGTGTGATGCATATGACTCGGTGGTATTGATACACGCCCCAAAGAAAAGTATTTCTTCAAGTAACAAATCTGCATTCATAAAAACTGCAAAACCGCAAAGTTCTGCATTTCTTACTAATACAGAACAAACTAAATGTGCGTCAGGTCACTCAATATATAAGTGCTCTACTTTCTCTTCAAAAGCGCCTAAAGAGAGATTTGAGTTATCTAAACAGTATAAATGGTGTACTAATTGCTTAGGTAGTAAACATTCTACCAACAATTGTAGTTCCAGTAGTGGATGCAAAATCTGTCAGAAAAGGCATCATACCCTGTTACATTTTGATGAGCTAGGTGCTAAAACTGGTGGTGTTGTAGGCACTACCTTTCCCTCAATTTTCACTAAAGAATCCAGTTGCCATGACTCAATACCAGGTAGTTCTGCTACTGTCTTACATACCTCAGTCTCTTCTTGTAATTTATTGCCTACTGCTCAGGTGGAGGTGCTTGATTCTCGTGGACATTTTCAAAAGGTTGAAGTATTAATTGATGGGTGCAGTCAAGTGTCTCTTATTACTGAAAAATGTGCTAAAAGATTAGGTTTACCTCGATTCGATACTCCTATGCAAATTGGTGGGGTAGAGGATAGTGGAACCTTTTCCCGCAAGTCCATCCATTGTACCTTAAAACCCCTAGGAAAGACAGTTCCATCCTTTAATATAGATGCTCAAATATTATCCAAAATTTGCAATGATATACCAGTTCATTCCTTTTCTACTGATTCATTCTCTCACACTGCTAATTTAGATCTGGACGATAGAACGTTCAACATCTCGTCTTCTATAGACATGTTGCTCGAAGTTGACGTATTCTCAAAAATATTAAATCCTGATAAAATTCAAGGAGCAGAAGGTGAACCGACTGCTGTAAATACGAGTTTTGGATGGATTTTAATGGGTAAAATGAATGTTCCTCACAAAATACTCGTCCATTCCTTTCTATCGTCATGCCTCACTTCTCTAGATTCAACTCTACAAAAATTCTGGGAACTCGAGGGCATCCCCCAATCTTATTAAATATCGGACGAAGATGAGAAATGTGAAACTATTTTCCAAGAGTCTTACATAAGGTTAGCTACTGGTCGTTTCGGTGTTTCTCTCCCCTTCAAAAGTCCTGATCCAGTTTTTGGGGATACTAGAACACCTGCTCTTAAGAGATTAAAAGCCAAGGAACTGCGTCTTCTGAAAGATTCTCAGCTGTATTCTGAATATAATAACTTTATGAAAGACTACTTGTCTACAGGCCATATGGTCCGGGTAGAACCTTCCTCGTCACTTGAAAGAGTTTACTATATTCCTCATCATTGTGGAAAAAACCCCCATAGTAATACAACTAGACTCAGGGTTGTTTTTCATGCTTCTTTTAAATCTCCTATGGGGATATCTCTAAATGATTCTCTTCTTGTCGGTCAAAAGTTGCAAAAGGATATCATAGGAATTTTACTACGATTCAGACTGCATCCCTTTGTTTTTATCGCCGATATCAAACAAATCTACAGGCAAATCTTAATAACGGAAGAGGATCAGAATTATCAAAGGATTCCCTGGCGATTTTCTCCCCAAGATCCTGTTCAAGATTTTAAGCTTACCACTGTAACTTATGGTGTATCATCGGCTCCTTTTCTTGCTCTTCGCACTATTAATCAGTTAGTTCACGAAGAAAGAAAATATTTTCCTCGAGCTGCAACCTCACTTTCCTCAGATATTTATATTGATGATGTCATAACCGGTGCTTTTACTATAGAAGAAGCGGAGCTCTTGCGGTCTGAATTAATTTCCATGTTAGCTAAAGTTTTGTCTTAAGAAAATGGGCATGTAATCATCCCGACTTAATGCAAAATTTACCTCCTGAGGATTGCCAACACTCTCTTTCCTCCTTTGACTCTCATGATTTTGTAACTAAAGTCTTAGGTCTAAGGTGGAATAATTCTTTAGATACGTTCTCTTATGAAGTTCAGCCTCTCTCTAGGTCTTGTTCTAAACGTATAATTCTCTCGGAAGTAGCTAGGATGTATGAGCCAGTTGGTTTCCTAGCTCCACTTTCCTTTTTTGCTAAGTATATGCTCCAATACCTCTGAAGTTTAGGCTTGGACTGGGACGAAATTCCTCCCCAAGATCTAATTGATAAATGGGAGCAGTACAAGTCTGAACTTCCGCTCCTCTCACAGATCAGTATACCTTGTTGTTTACCCACGAAGTTTATTTCGTGCGAATTGCATGGCTTTTCTGATAGTTCAGAAAAAGGCTACTTTGCGGTGACCTATTTTAGGTTTACTGGTACAGATAACACCTCTCAGATTTACTTAATTAGTGCCAAAACTAGAGTTGCTCCACTTAAAGTCCTCTCAATACCGCGGTTAGAACTGTGTGCAGCAGTTTTGTTAGCTGATTTAATAGACTTTATACTTGGTTCTTTCCAGGGTAAAATCAAAATTGATGAAGTTTTTGCATGGTCTGATTCCACGGTAACCTTATCATGGATTAAATCACCCGCATGGCGTTGGAAAACCTTTGTAAGCCACCGTGTGGCTCACATACAAGAAAGGGTTGCTGCGGATCGTTAGCATTTTGTTCAGACGACTTGTAATCCAGCAGATTGTGCCTCCCGAGGCCTACTGCCGGGACAAATTATCAATCATTCTTTGTGGTTTTTTAGCCCTCCATGGTTGATCAACCCAAGGAAGCAGTGGCCAGAATCTTCAATTTCTGTTGTATCTTGTCCCGAAGAAAAACCATTAGTTCTTACTACTTTTGTGTCACTAGATACACTCGACTATCTCCTAAACAAATTCTCGTCACTAAATAAAATAAAGCGTGTTATTGGTCATGCCTTCCGTTTCATTCATAATATAAAATACTCTACCAATAAAATATTTGGCCCCTTTACTGATTCCGAACTTCAAAGTGCTCTTTTGATCTTGGTTAAAAGAGTACAACACTTATGTTTCTCATCTGAGATTGAAAATTTGATAGCCGGTACGGCTTTATCCAAACCTTTCAGGAAACTTAATCCTTTTATCGATAAGTGTGGAATTCTGAGGGTGGGGGGACGTTTACAGTTTTCAGGATTAGCATATGATCAAAAATATCCGGCTATTTTACCTCGTCAGCACCGGTTGACTGATTTAATCGTAGAAAGTATTCACAAGGAGCACTGTCATCCGCATGTACACTTTCTTATTTCTCAAAATTTTTGGATTCTCTCCGCTAAACGAGCACTTCGTCGAGTTTTGAACCAATTTCATCGATGTTTCCGACTAAAACCAGTGTCATATACCCCTTTTATGGGAAATTTACCTCCTCGTCGTATCAACCAAATTAAACCCTTTGCTTGTGTTGGAGTGGATTATGGTGGGCCTTTTTTGGTTACACCTCTTAAGGGACGCGGTATCAAGTCTCAAAAGGCATATATCTGCCTTTTTGTATGTTTTGCAACAAAGGCACTTCATCTAGAGTTAGTCTCCAGTCTCTCTTCTGATGCATTTGTAGCAGCATTACGTCGCTTTGTAGCACGGCGTGGTAGGTGCTCACAGATTTTTTGCGACAATGGCACTAATTTTATTGGGGCTTCTCGAATGCTCAATGAATATATGCAATTGGCTTCGGAGTCAGAGGGAATTAAGTTTTCATTTTCTCCTCCTTCCGGTCCACATTTCAATGGACTGAGTGAAGCTGGCATAAAGTCTGTAAAATCTCATATTTTCCGTGTCGCATGATCACAAGTTTTGACTTTTGAGGAGTTTTACATACTCCTAACTCAAATAGAAGCCATACTGAACTCTAGGCCTTCATATCCCCTAAGTTCGGATCCAAATGATCTTTCGGTACTTACTCCGGGTCATTTTCTAATGTTGCAACTTTTGCAAAGGCTGCAACAAGATGTGTGGAAAATGTGGCACACAGAATACTTAAATACTCTCCAACAAAGAAATAAATGGTTAAATTAAAAAAATCCACTGAAACCCGACGATTTAGTCATCATTAAAGAGGATGATTCTCCATCCTTACATTGGAAGTTGGGTAGAATTGTAAAAGTGTTTCCTGGTTCAGATGGTATCGCCAGAGTGGCCAATGTTAAGACCGCTCAGGGTCTCCTTCAGAGACCTATGGTAAAGTTATGCCCTTTACCATCTTTTACTGTTTAATTTAGTTAAAATACTTTGCATTTTGGTGGGGGGTATGTTTAGTTTTTAGGATATACTTTAATATAAATATATATATTTTTATATATATATATATATATATATATATATATATTCTCTTTTTAATATAAGTTTGCAATGCTTGTAAATTGACCGCAATTCATAATTAAATAACGTCAAATGGTTATCGTCTTGCCTTATCCGAGGACACACTGTATACAACACTGGTCTTCGAATCAGGTTAAATAGTTAACTACTATCTGTCACTACGATATACAGGTTCGAAGAGAATACATATCTTAACGAAACTTGTGCGCGAGTGCCGATCTTCAGTGTTTCACGATACCAACCCTAGCATTAGAAGATACAGTCCATTTATTAGAAGGGAAAGGTTGCAACCTTTGGAAGAAGTCAGGAGAAAAAAAGGTAAGAAGTAATCCATTTGAAAAAAAATAATTGAAACGATAAACAAATCTCTTTGTAATATACCCCATTGAGAATAAAAATTGATGTGTTCCAGGAATTTTGCAATAAACCTTTATTTATCAAGTTACAGAATTTGTTCCAGTTAGACTGTCCACTCTGTATAGATCAGACAATTCGAAATTTTGAGATAAGGCATGAAATATATTACCGTCAGAAAATCTTAAGAATTCTAAAATATGTGACAATTGCTTGGATATACTAAATCAAAAATATTCCTATCAAAAAAGTTTGGTGTAAGTAAACATTTTTTCATTTATCATCCACTGTGCAAAATTTGTTCCCAAAGGATAATTTCTCGTCAATACATTTTTTACCTGTATAAAATGGTAAGGTCATCAATTTCCCTTGTTTGAAATTCGCAGAACTGAAAATGGGCTCACTCCAGCCATTGCCGCTAAACGCCGAATGCTTAGATCCATATTATAAGCAACTCGCACTAAAATATCATCCTACTGATCCACAGTTGAACTTTGCTTGGAAACATTTGTTGATATTTGCGAGTAGCAACAACACAGGAATACTTTTCGTTTCAGTATTAGTGAAATTGTGGTGTCGAGGCATATTCACTTAAACGACTTTAAAGTTTACAACAATCACAATTTCAAGTGACATTAGCAACCACTAAAAGCTATGATACTACACAAAACAAAATTATTCATGAAATGCAACTAAACTGATTTTAATTAAAAATAGATATCCGTTCATTTGTTTTAAAGTATTTTTAAATCATTTTGATATTATTTCAAAGTTAGAAGATCTATTTTATTTTTGTCAATTAATTTCAATATTTTTACTGTAAATACGGATTAAAATTTCATTTGCGTATTAAATACAATCCACTTTCACAAAACATCTGCATATTTATTACACATCAATAATAAAAACCATGTGCAGCTTCATGTTTAACTTAAAATATCTCGATAAATATTGACTTTATCGTTATGAGGAAGTACTACATTATGTATGTTGAAAGTATGGCACAATCGACAAATTACTATTCCGCCAATGGCGTAGAATTTGGGAACGATTAACCAGTCACATGCCCCTGTAGTACGCCTATGGTAGTAGCCAGAAACGTTTGATTATCATAATTTAGTAGGGTGTACAGTGTCTGCACTTGTTGCCAAATATTAAATGGAGGATACGTAAAATAGGTTTAAAGTACTGTGCACGAATATTTTTTAAATTTCTAAACAAACCCCGTATTCGTAATTTTAAGTCAGGATTCTACTTTAGAATTATTTGTAAATAGTAATGATTCACCCTGTATATATATACACAGGGTGAAACAGAAAAAGGGGGCCACCTTGCTAGGAAGGGTATAACATTGCAAAATAAGTAGGGCTTGCCCAGTTAAAAAAATTCGTAACGGCATCCGTTTTCAAGATTCGGGGTATTGAAAAAATAATTCTTACACACATTATTCAAGAGTATGTCGCAACTACTAACGACATTGTGTTGAAATTTTTCACGAATATATTTTGAAAGCTGATGGATCGCACAAATTTGTTTTAATATCTGCTAGTTACACGGTTCGTACCGAGTAGTTTCAAACATATCTTTTTTGAGGTAAAGTTTTCTAGCCCAAATTTTATGTGAACTCAGACATTGTTTAATTTTGCTCCAAAAAGGAACTCTTAGTAACACTCGACACCGTGTACCATTTTCGGAATATTACGATTTGAAAATGATGAATGATGCCTAATGCTGATATGAAGTAATTTTAAAAAACAACTTCATATTTATTGTGAATACTTTATTATTATTTGAAGGATCCACCAAGTTTTTGAATCCAAGGTAGTCGTCGGCGAGCAAATATTGTCTTCCGGGGCAATTTAACTTCTTAACGGACGCTATAGTGGTTTGCTTGTTGACTGGAGTTATGTAAAAAGACTTGTATTATAGCTATCAGGTATACCGGGTGATCAGTTAAGGGTAGCGAACGGACATATCTCATAAGATATTGGTCGTTTGGATTCAGAAAAAAAATGCATGATAAAAGTCGCCAAGAGAAATTGCTGGGAATGATTTTCGAGTTTGTCAAACGTCCGCTAGAGGCCGTAAAAACCAACACTAAGTAGAAAAATGGGATTTTTATAGAATTTTGCCCGATGAAAGTATATAGATGATATCATTTTCATATTTACTGACTATTCACCTACACTTTTTGACTAAAATGTTTTGTCCTATCTATCAAAATAAAGATGTTCAATTGTTTTTTAAAGACAACAAGATTTCTTCCGTTTCGCTAGACAGATGTCAAAAAAATTGGTTTCATATGAAAGAGCATAATTTACACTATAAAACGCTTGGTTTTGACTTGTTGACTTTCGACTTCGCCGCTGGATGGCGTTAACTAAAATGGTAGCAAATTTTTGAGTTTAAAAAAAAAACGAATGTAATGGTATATTTATTTTTACATATTTTGAAAGAGGATACATTTTCCGGAAATTTAATGAAAAAAATTAATCAACTACCTTTTTTGGAACCGTTGATATTGAACAAAATATTATTATATTACATTAAAAAATGGCACGCCACTGCTTTTTATCAAAATGGAAATCTTTTTGGTAATCAATTATTAGTTGCCAACAAAAAAAATGCCCTGACTTTTTTTCGTTAGACGAACGGTTTTGGATTGAAAAAATAAGATTGGTTTACATACTGTTTAAACTAACATCGCATTCAAGCGAAGCAGACCATGATCTATATTAAGAAAGATTATTTCACTCAATACAAAATAAGCGCCTTCAATTTGTTTAAATATGAGGATTGATATCTGAAAACACCATGTTTTCGATTTTGTATTTCGGCACCGGATTGGATACATACAATTTTCCTATCTGTATGTTTCGCGTTGTCATTAGTTGTTTTATTCGATATTAAAAATCTAGTGACTGACAGAAAATGTCAAATTAATGAAGAAACGGCAGAAAACCGTTTTGGTCTGTTTGATCTAAAAGAGATTCAAAAGAAAGTAAAAGAACAAATGCCGCAAAATACCGTTCGATCTAAAAAGTACGTGTGGAACAATTCATGAAATTTTGCAACGAACGTCATCATAGCCCAATTTTAATTGTTTTCGTGAAATAATCTTGACAAATACAACTCGTGTAATTAATGATTATCGGAAATTTCTTCTCTTTTTCAAAACAAATTGTTGTTTCAAGAAACCACACTCGCGGTTACGTGCTCGTGCGTTTTCCAAACAACAATTTGTTTCTCAAAATCGAGGAAATTTGTATTTCGATAATCATCATTACACTTGTATTACTATTGAAAACACCAAATTGTCAATCACGCTGATGTTCATTTTAACAGTTCCTGCTATTAACATCTAATTTAATGTTATGTAAAAAGTAGTTTTACAACAAATCATGCCTTTACGAATGAAGAAGCCTTTGATATGTTGAGAATATATTTTCAATGTTTTGAAAATGCGGCGATTGCTTCTAGGCAGTATGCACTGCGTTATCCCCTCCGAAAACGGAATTCGAGAATGGTTTTTCGCCTTACGTTCAAGGCAACATGGCCAAGTGCCACCAACTCTAACATTGAGAAGAAATCGTAGAGTGAGAAGAGAAGATAACATTATAAATGTGTTGGCTTATATTCATGCTGACCCCCATTTAAGTATAAGCGAGATCTCGAGATATTTAGGAATATCCTATGGCTCAGTGCAATAGTATATTGAAGTATAAGTAGATAAAGAGGTCTTTCAAACTCGCGCGATTTTTCAAGCACGACGGCGCAGCTCGAAATAGAGCAAGTGTTTGAAAGACCAGTTATCCACGAATACTTTACGCTATTTTTGTTATTGGTGTACTTTGAAATCATAAAATATTATTATTATACTATTACTACAAAAAAATGGAAGTCCGTTCTCGATGTTCAGCCAAGTTTCGTGAAAGCCCATCCTAAATAGTATTTATTTTTATTTGACGTTACGAGGTACTGCTGTCAGATCAATAATCAAAAAGTTTCTTTATTTATATTTAAAAGGATACAATGTATATATGAATATATGAATAAATTTTGCAGAAAAAACCAAATAAGATTGGTTCACAATGAAAATATACAATTTAAACACTAATAAAAAAGTTGTCATTGATATTTAAGTTTCTCGAGTTGTTGTTGTTACCATAGGGACTTTAAAAAACGCGCGTGTTTGAAAGTTCGATTTAAACACGCTGGGGCGTGTTTTAAATAGGTAATATGAGGCATCAATAAAAAAAATATTAATGGATTTTGAAATACATCCCTATCACGTCGTGATTCATCAATCCTTAAATGAGACTGACTTTGAACGTAAGCTCGATTACTGCTACTGGCTTAGAGATTTCATTAGGGAAAACCGTCATATTTTGTCACAAATATTGTGGACAGATGAAGCATCTTTTTGCAGTAATGACAGGGTAAATATTCATAACATGCATTACTGGTCGGACACTAATCCACACTGGTTACGTGAACATTATCAGCAGGGTCGAAGGAGCGTCAACGTCTGGTGCGGTGTTATTGATGGCGCTATTATCGTTCCGCACATCTTTAATAGCAATCTAACCGGTGATATGTATTCGAACTTTTTATTGAACGATTTACCAGGACTCTTTTTAGATGTGCCTTTAGAAGTAAGAAGAAACATGTGGTTTCAACAAGACGGATGCCCGGCAAATTATTCTCGAAATGTGCAAGATTTTTTGAACATGCATGTTTCTAACCGTTGGATTAGTAGAGACAGTCTATTTTTTTGGCCACCACGGTGCCCCGATTTAACCTGCCTTGATTTTTATCTTTGGGGCCGAATAAAGGATTTGGTGTATAAAACTCGACCAACTACTCGAGAAGACATGATAGTCCCAATTCAAAAGGCCATAAATAATATACCAAGAGCGGAAATTGATGCAGCTCTCAACTCCACCCAGAAAAGATTAAACAAGTGCATTCAAAATAATGTACAACATTTTTAACATTTACGACAAACTATTAATTTATTTTGAACGTTTATTTTCAATGTTCTGTGTTCTTGTTTTTAGTGTTATTGCTCCTGCTGTTGTTGGACAATTTTATTAAGATTTTTTTTCCAAATATGTAAATTAGTATGTTTCGAGATATGGGCGCCCCATGTAAATTTATTTGATTTTTTTAATCCAAAACCGTTTGTCCAACGAAAAAAAGTCAGAAGGTTATTTTTGTTAGAAACTAATAAGTGATTACGAAAATGATTTTTATTTTGATAAAAAGCAGTGGCGTGCAATTTTTTAATGTAATAAAATTATATTTTGTTCAATATCAACGGTTCAAAAAAACGTAGATGAATAATTTTTTACATTGAATTTTAGAAAAATGGATCCTCTTTCAAAACATGTAAAAATGAATATACCATTACTTATGTTTTTTTTTTTGAAAAATACTCAAAAATTTGCTACCATTTCAGTTAACGCCATCTGGCGGCGAAGACGAAAGTCAGAAAGTCAAAAACAAGTGAGCGTTGGGTAGTGTAAATTATGCTCTTTCATATGAGCCCAAATTCGGTAAAATCGGTAAAGCGAAACGGGAGAAATCTTGGTTTGCTTAAAAAAAAATTTAACTTCCTCTCCGCTTTATTTTTATAGATAGAACAAAACATTTTAGTCAAAAACTGTAGGTGAATAGTCAGTAAATATGAAAGTAATATCACCGATATACTTTCATTAGGCAAAATTCTATAAAAATCCCATTTTCCTACTTAGTGTGGGGATATTATATACCTATCCTTTTTTGTCAACCTCTGTCTCTTAAGGTCCTCTGATCAAGGTGGTGTAGCTTTGAAAATAAGACAATGATACACATAAGTAGAACACGCTTTTAATAATTTTTGTAGTAAGGAAATAAATGGTAGAACAAGTCATCCATATTGTTTGTGTTATAAAACCGGAGTGGCAATTTCCTGGACCCTACATTTGGTGACCCCGAGGTGATCTGTGTACCACGTGATCTGTGTATCAATTCAACACAAGTTTAGTGTGTTTTTTTACGCGCCATATTCTTGAAACCAGTTTTTGCAATAATTACCAGACAAGTCAACATGTGCTGTGACTGCATTGTACCTGCTTCAATTCTTGGCTGCCAGTGCACTCAAGACGTAGAGGAAAGACGATTTCATAAGTTTTTAACATATATGTAAGTCTTTATAACCTCATTTTCGTCGCCTGCATGAAATTATTTCCCGCCAATATTTCCTAAACGACGGGAGCATTATACTGTTGCCGGCAATTTCAAGGCTTATATATTTTCATTTGATCATCTCCCATAAAAAGAAATCGATAGCAACGATGGAACATAGGCATCCCAGCATACAATGCAAAGCAAGTTTGGTTGCGGAACAAGTATACACGTTATTTTTATTGATTTCTTGCAATCAGCTGTTCATATTTAAATACCATTTCGTCAGGTTCTACAAATTGTATATTGTTGAAGTCTGAAAATTAATTTGTTTATTTCTTTTTATGTTTATGCAATAATAATTGAAATTTTCTTGAAGGTGCTATTGCATGCATATTGAAGGGTATAATTTATGATATATATTTTCAACTTTATATAAGTTCTTCAACTTCATAAATAAATTTCTTTTGAACTTCAAGTTTCTATTAATTGTATTTAATGGTGTACTGTATTACTGAAAATTAGTTTCGTGATTGCATTACAGGGCCATTAAGGTAAAATTTCTATTATAAAATAATTATATTGCATTAACGCAAAGTTTAATTCGCGTCATACTAATTAATTGTGTAGCATAATGCCGTTTCGTGACGATCATATTAAATCAATAATCGATGAGTCTAGAGCAGCGCAATCTCGCGATGAACCTCTCGAGCAGCAATTAGCAGCAAATTTACCAACACATGTTGATAGCTACCGAACTCCTAAAATTCCTGCATTCTTCAGGGCTGACCCTGCGTTATGGTTCATGCAAGTAGAAATTTCTCTTCGAAATGCTCGGATTACGGCCGAAGCTACCAAAGCTGATATTATGCTGGCTGCACTTGATGTGGATGTGCTTGGTAGTCTCAAGGACATCACTGCCCTGTCAGCACCCCCTCCTAATATTTTTACTTAGCTCAAGGAACGAATCATAAAGACTTTCGCAGTATCAAACGAGGCCAAATTGAGGCAACTTCTGGAGGGGCAAGTTTTAACTGATGGCTAACCTTCTTTAATTTTGAGCCGGCTTCGTAATCTTAATGTTAATAATGCGGTGGATGATTCAGTTCTTAGATCGTTGTTTTCAGAACAGTTGCCTGAGCAACATCGAGGCATAGTTACGTCAAATTCAACACCTTTAGACGCCATGGCTGAGTTAGAAGACCAACTGGCAGATATTTCTAGTGCGTCCTATAGCACCCCTCAAATGAATTCCTTTTCTGCTGAACTCTCCGCGTCACAGGCGCAAATTCAGTCACTTATCGAGTGTGTCAAGGAACATACTGTTAAGGTAAGTGCGCTAGAGGGAAAATCGCATTCTCGCAGTAGAAGTAATTCTCGCGCGCGAAGTAAAACGACAGAAAAAGAAAAACCTAAATTGTGCTATGCACACCAAAAATATCCAGATAAGCCAACGTCGTGCCGAAGTTGGTCCGCCGAGTACGCAAACTGGAAAGAAAAAAACTAAAGGCGCCTCCCCGCGCGGAGACAGTGGCGGAGAGTGCCTATACGTCTCATCGTCTCCATATTCGTGATAGCAAAACCGGTCAGTATTTCTTAGTAGACACTGGTGCTGACATTTCAGTAGTTCCCGCCGATTCTAAAATTAAACTCGCTCCCGCTAATCTTAAACTATTCGCTGCTAACGATACCCGCATAGACACCTATGGTGAATTACATCGCGAATTAGATTTGGAACTACGTAGACCTATTAAGTGGAATTTCTGCATCGCGGCCGTGCCTCACGCCATTATTGGAGCAGATATTTTAAACACTACGGGTTGATTGTTGATATAAAAAAGCGCCGGCTCATTGATGCGACAACCGGCAGTTTTTCGTTCGGAAATTATAGCTCTGCATTGACACATTCAATTCATTGTTTTGCCACCTACCGTTATTCACTCTTAGATCTATGAACCTAAAACTCGGTGCATACTGTGCTCTTCTAGGCGTTGCCTCTAACTCTTGCGGAGACGGGGGGTCCGTTGTTCATAGACTGAATAAATGTAAAAGGGCGCCAGGCAATCTTGCCTCTCGACAACTACCTACACAAGTTTTTCCCACCCTAAGACTACCAAATAGGTGGAGAAATAAATGTCAGATGTCACTTACCCAAGTCTAAGTTTAATGAATTGGCTTAGTATATCAAGTGATCTTACAAGGTTCTACTAATACAACTAGTACATACAAGGGTACCACAAAATTACAATAAATTTCCCCAGGTGTCCAAAATGACTCATAAGTCATAAACACAAATTATCATAGGTAAGTGAAATTCCCCCTTGATTAAATGATGTACAAAAATTTATACAAATATATATACAAGTATCCCTAGCCAAAAATATATATCCCGTACCTTTAAAACCAATGTATCCCTCCCCAGTAGTAACTCAATCCTACTACAATTTGTACAAAAAAAAGGTTGACAGGCTGTACCCACTAGTACCTAATGGTACTTTGAATTCCTATGAATCCCTGCGTTGAGACCCTATATATTCCCTAAGTAAAATCCTTTAATTCCCCCCAATTAGAATCCTATAAACCCCCCTGGTAAAATCCTATACAACCCCCCTGGTAAAATCCTATGAAACCCCCTGGTAAAATCCTATGAAACAGGATTGTTCGTTGGGTATAAATATGTACAAACCAGTACCTACATACACATGAAATTTCTCAAACGAGTACTTGATTAGCCGGTAGAATGAGAAAACTATATACTAAGTTTCAAATACAATATAGTGTTAAATCAATACAATATAACATACGTATCTATGGCACAAAATGAGGTTTATGCAATTAAATGTGAAATTTTGAATGTAAATATTAAAAATGCAATATGGCGCAATATCATATGAGCTCATACGCTTACTAGGTAGGGAAGCTTGTTTCCAAGAAAGGTCCTCTAATTAAATATTAATTGATGACTCTAATGAATGACGAATGGTATTGTCAAAATTGATTAAGTTATCAATATGTAACCAGGTCGGACTACATCTTGAGATATATGTAGATATTGGAATAATTAGGCAATTCTTCAGAAGGTAATAAGCAATATGTGTTGGTAACCAGGATAAACGAGATGACATTTTTTTGAAAAAGGTTAGTTTTTCATTGAAAGCTGATAGAAAGGATTCGTTTAATGAAGAAGCACCTAATAGAAATAAATTTTGTCTGTTGGTAATTGTTATACCTGGTGCTACAGAATTAAATTTATCAATTGTTAGATTATTTGGCGATTCTAAGAAAAGTAACTCGCATTTGCTGAAATTGAGTTCAAGACCAATATCCTTGGAATTGTTCATAATATAGAGAAGACAACACGGAATTAGTATTACCACCTGAAGAACCATCATCGAGGTACCAAGCATTGAATTCTGTGTCAATGTTGCTTATAAGTTTGTGTATCGATATGCAAAAAAGAAGAGGTGCCAAAGGGTCCCCTTGTTGGACGCCTCTCTCCGAATAAATTATGTTTTTGCTAAATAAAAGATATGAAGGAAATCGATAACATTGATTGATAAAAGGAAAAACTTCAGGTAGAATATCTGCTACAAGTTCTAATAAATGATCGCGATGAATTGCATTGAAAGCATTTTTAAAATAAATTTTCAGAAAAACCTTATGACTAACGTCTGGATGATTAGAGTCGAAACGTATTGCTGCATATGCAACTGCTTCACAACCACCTTTCGACCCGAAACCAAATTGTAATGGACGAAGTAAATATCGTAATTTGTCTCTGATGTTTGAACAAATTATTTTCGCTACTAAACGACGGTAAACTGTATCAAGCAATTGGCCTGATACCTCCTGCTTTTTTAGTTAAAGCTAATAGTGACGCTCCGAATAAAATTGTAATTGGAATAAATTCTCTTTTTTTTTCTAATTTTGAATGCAAATTAGATGGAAGATAAAACTTTTCTCTCTTTTCTTCAATTCCGCGCATTCAAGTTTTCAAATTTACTTACAAAAAATCATTAAAAAGTTCCTATACTATACGATTACAACATAATAAATCCATTTCCATAGTAAGAACTACGAATTCCATTTTATTTGACCTAAAACTTCCACAGGAAACAGATTCTAAAGCAGCAGCATTACTTTCATTCAATTTAATTTCAAAATAATCATTGTGTATTCTAGCGTTCTATGCCATTTATCTTTGTTGTAATATATTTAGTTATAAAAGAGACCGGGACATCCCTTTTTTCACCATATAATATTGCCTTCAGTAAGCTAATTTACATAATAATCTTGACAGAAATGGTTTCTTCCTGCCGCTTATCCCGAATAATGCCCACAAATTTTCAGAGTTGCAGGTATGATAGTTGAGAGGCTTGTGATTTTATTTTCAGGAAATTTTGAATTGCAAATTTGTTTGGTGCTAAAAAATAGTTGAAAACTGGGAAATTTTCAAATATCCATATACAAAGTGATTCAATGCCAACTGAAAATTCTGTGTCTCAAGAGATGATGAATTAATTCAATATGTCTCACACAATTAATTCAGGTAGGTAGGCGGCTTTAAGATTGAATTTGATTATGGAACATTATTTTTGATTCAGTAGTTTTTCCTTTAAAATAAGTTTTTTTTTGATATTCAGTTATGATTTTGGAGTGCTCCTTCATTGAATAGAAACATATTTTTTTCAACCTTCACTATGTTATAGAATCATAATTCATCTGCTGGCTCCATTTCGTGCTATTTATATAACGTTAGTATTTTATCAGTCATTAATCAACGATATACTCAACATGAATTTATTTATTTGTTAACATTTACATTCACGCTAGAGACAAACCATGGTTAGTCTGAAGTTACTTTCTCAGCGTAAGTGGTTGTATACCCGGATTCAGATTCAGTATATTCTAAAATTTCTTCGATGGTGAGAAGGTCTTCAGTCACCTGACCTCCGTTGCTCCTTTTTTCTCTACTTTCTCTCTTATTGTCTTCTGAATCTCTCTATTTTTTTTGCCCTGTCCGTATATTGTTTGTATTTAATATTTTTCAGCTTGTTCTTTTTTCTTAGAATGGCCAATTTATCTGTAAGTTTGGCTGTTGGTTTCTATGCTGTATATTTCCTCTCCCATTATTGTTGATACAGAAAGTTTCATATCTACTTTCAAGTCTGCCATTATAAATTGATCTAGCTCTTCTTTAATCCGGCATCAACCAGGTGAAAATTTTGTGCATCATCAACCAGATGGGGTCTAATGGACCTGACTTTAAGATTATAAAAAAAACACGTTTTGCAAAAGTGTTATTTTCATAATAATAACTTGAAAAAAAAATGCAAACTTCATAAAAATTATAACTATAAATTTGTTATAATATTTTCAAAAAACAAAATATATAAAATTGTCCTTCGTAATAATCATACATGTACCAAAAATTGAGGAACTACATAAATTATTCAAGAAAAAAAAGAAACTGTGAAAATAGCAACCGAAATTCTCACTCTGAAACAAATTAAATTGGTGTGGTAGAGAGAAGAAAAATATTAAAAAGAGGCGTCACACAATTTGGCTGCAATTTTGACACAGAAAATGCATGTGTGCTAAACACAAAAATGTTCCGCACTGTTCACAGAAATATTTTGATTCTCTATCTTTGTTTCTGGGGCACTCCTGTCATCTACCGCGTCCTGTTCTTTCTATTTTACGTGGAGGTGATTTTGTTTCACTTAACATGTTAACTATTTTGATCGAAGTTGCATAGATGGTTCTACCAAAGCCAGGCCTAGCTCTTCTAAGAAAATTCAACGTTTTTTGAAATTGTCGTTAGTGTTAGCCCTATAAATGACATGACTATCAATTCCTGCTGTATTCATTAGAGAGGAAAATATTCTCAACGGCCATCTTCTGCAATTCCGAGCGACACTGTAACTTCATGACAACTCATCGACGACATCTACGCCTCCCTTGGTAAAATTAAAAAAGCTATTAGTTTCTGGTAGATTTTTATCCTCTGTCGATTCATCGATATGTCATCATGATGAAGAGAAGAGAGTAAAATCACATTTTTATCAATTTTTGGCACTTTGGATACCATTATAGTATGTTCCTGGAATCCAAACACTGAACTTTTAGATTGTCTTTGCTTTACTTATAAGAGCGTGTTGGAGACAATATTCGTCACATTGACTCACTTTCGAAGTTAGCGCCAACGAATCTTGTCCCCACCACATAAATAACGCTCTCGCTCGAGAACCATATAAAGATAGTTCAAGTTTAACTCGCATGTGGAACGCACGCAGAAGTTTCGTGCTTTCCACAACTGTACCAAAAAGTACAATAAAGATTAAAACTATATATACAGCCCATCATTTAAAAATAACAATCGAAGTAGACCAGACAGAGCGTTTTCGGTATCTCCCGTGTGTTTGCCTCACCGACGTTAAATCATGATTTTCACGTAAAATATGATGTTTCGATTACTACCAGAAATCGGTGCTAACAATCTTTGCACAATATCTAAATGTTTGTTACTTAATTGATAAACCACATCTTGCTGAGTTCCTGCATAAACTTCCATGTTTGTCACATAAAATGGACGAGAATTCATCATTGCCTGTATTTTTATCCCATATTTAGTTGGCTTATTAGGAATATACTGGCGGAGAGCGCAGCGACCTCGATCGATTGTCAAATACTGACCCGGAGTGTACGCTTGTTGGCAGTTTGAAAAATACTTCTCAAACACACTCCGAACAGCTGCAAGTTTATCTATTCTCAAGCGTTCTGGTCTATTGTCGATGTTGTCCAAGCGTAACACATAAATAAAAACATAACTCTATTGAAAGGTGAACGGAATATATCAACGCCTGTTCATTTTGTCCCACTCAGGCTCTTTAGATTTCGATGGCTATTTTTGTATACACCAGCTAGGTACAGAATACCAAATAAAGCCGTTATTCCAGTTATATTGGTATTTCCACAGTATTGTTTATCTTTATAGCCTACAGCTTTTTAGGCTATCATTATATTTATGCAAACAAATATCTACTTCTTTGATTAGTTTCTTCCTCGGGTACTTCTTCGGCATTTTCGGAATAATTTTCTATCATGTCACTATCCGAATATTTACACTTAAGTGATATATTTCATCACCATCTTCATAGTCAGGAAATTCCTCCTCGGCGTCCTTGCATTCCTCCCAAGGCTCCATAAGTTTTGCTTGCTCTTTTTTATAATGGGACATGCTGCAGATTTGATTATATTCTTAACTTATATTGGAGTTCGGTTCTGGCAACGAATTTGTAAACAGTATTTGTGTCAGCTCCTATATTTTTCAAATTTAACAGTGTTCATTGATCAAAGTTAAACTCAATTACATACAGTTTAGTGAATATTAGTGCTCCTTCATCGGACACGTACGTTACTTTTGACTACATAAACTCGTGAAATAAACCAGTTTATTTGTAATTAACCTGCATCATTCTATCTACTTACCACAAAACCGGTCGAATTTCGCCGTTTTTCAAGTGATATGATAAATATAAATTGCTATACAGGCCCGCATCCAGGCACATAGCAACAATTATGGAAATTATATCCGGCGAGACTTCTGACTACAGAAGTTCTCAAAACACCTATTCCTCAATCACTCAACAATAGTTTCCAAAAAAAAACCAAGTAATATTTTTTCCCGCAGTTAATAATGAAAAAATTCAGGATTACTCAATCCCACTTGGAGAAATTAACCAACCAAAAAATATTTTGTTTTCATCAAAATTATCTCACAACCGGATGTGTATATACTTAACAATTACCACGATAGTCGATAAATTCATGACCGAACACGATGGGAAAATTGAAATAAATGGCGAAATTGTACAGGCCAGAAGACTTGTCACACCAACAGTTCGACTTATACTATCAAATGTGAGCCCTACAAATACCTCCTAATCTGATAATAGATGAGCTAAATAATTGAGGCATCAAATCACTTTTCTCGATGTCATTTTTAAGAATAAGCTCAAATCTTCCCGAATACAGCCATATCTATAGTTTCAGACGGCAAGTAATCATAAGCCCACCAACAAATTAATTACCTGAATCAGTTTTAGTAACACACGACAACACCTCCCTAGAATATTCCTCTCAGACGATTCTCTAACATGTTACTCCTGTAAAAAATCAGGCAACTAATTGCCCAATACATTCCGTAACACCAAATAGTCAAACCGATACATCTCACTCACCTACTGCATAATCTGAAGCACCTCTCAACAACCCGCAATCAGCTAGCGCCGAGGCGAATTCCCAGCAGTATAATAGCGAACCAAAAACTCTCACCACAATCCCTCCACGACACACATTATTCACCCTCAATAACATAGAAAAACCTGAATTATCCCAAAAACACTTATCTACGGAAGTGTCTGTATCTCAGAATGCGTCAAAACGTACATTAGATGAAATCACCACACCGTCCCCGCAACCTGATGCCGAAGAGAACACATTACAAACAGATCCTTTCAACAAGCCAACCAAAACAATCCTCAAAAAAGAAAAAGACGCAGCTTCCACGTCGGCACTTATGTAACCCGTAAGACAGACTATCGCTGAACATAATCCTTCTTTTGTTCTGGACTTCGATCAAATATCGGACCTCCTTGAAAATGTATACGAATCCCCTGATCCCGTAAGTATAGTTAAAGACTACACAACAGACTTTACCGCTCTAATACACATGCTGACAAATATTTACCCACATTTCAAAGACAGATGCATAAAAACTAGATGTACAAAACTAAAAAAGAAACTTTTAATACATCTCCAAATGACCTCGACACGGAGGCCTCAGAACCAGAGTGATTCCTCACAACGATCCAGCTATTAACTTTTCCATTCAATATGTTCACTTCAATCTTACAGTTGAACCAAAATGGTTTTATTGACAAACTTCCGGAGCTACAGCATATATTGGACCAATATAAATCCGAAATAATATGTCTCCAGGAAACTAACTTGAAAGACGACAAAGTTCAAGCTTTAAGCCAATATCAGAAATTCTACAAACATCGTAATGATTCTCAAAGAGCAAGTGGCGAAGCAGCAATTCTAACACTTAATACCATCGAAGCTCAGTAAATTCCTCTGCAATCAAACCTAGGAGCGATTGCTATCAAAATTCACGATACAAACGACATCCATATTTGCAACATATATCTCCCAACCGCACTTCAACTCAATCAACAAGATTTTAATGATTTGCTAGAGCAGATACCCCAACCGAGAATCGTTGTATGGGACTTTAATGCACATAACTCCAACTGGGGGTCATCCTCTTTAAAATCATAGAACAAACAACTGATCGGCACAACCTTATTATTTTGAATGATGGAAGACCTACTAGATTCAACATTCAAACTGGAAACTCTTCGTGTATTGATCTTTCGATCTGCGATCCAACATTGTTACCATTACTTACTTGGGACAGACTAGACTACACATACAATATCGATCACCATCCAATCATTATATACAATAACTCCAACAGTAGTAGTGACAGTCCCATCGCTCCCGCATGGAATCTAAAAAATGCAGATTGGTATATTTTCTTATCCTCAATTGAAGATAAAATCGAATACAGTTCAGTTTCTTCTGACATAAACGAATCACTAAAGCACTTTACAAATATGATCATATATTCCGCAACTAAGTCAATCGGAAAAATAAACCATCATTATAAGAAACGCGCTATGCCATGGTGGAACAACGAATGCAAAACCGCCATAGAAACTAGCAAAACCGCCTTTAATAAATATAAACGATTAAATACAATACAATGCAAAGTAGAATTTTTGAAACTGCGCGCAAAATCCCGGTATACAATAAAAAACGCGAAACCCAAATCATGGGCTGACCACGTATCATCACTAAATTCAGATATACCAATGACCGAAATTTGGAAAAAAATAAGAATAAAATCTGGCATAGAAGGCAATAATAAAATTAACAGACTTGAGGTCCAAAACCACACTTTAAATAACAACTATTTCATAGCAAATGCCCTCGCTTATATCTACGAATAGAGTTCCAAAGAAATCAACCAGAACGCATCACTTAACTTTCACAAAGAATTCCAAGATCGAAACAACTTTGATATTATGACGGGAAGAAATAATCCACTAAATTTACCTCTAACCATAGCAGAATATCACGAAGCATTATCAAGCTTCAAAGATTCCTCTCCTGGACCTCATGACATTCCTATGATTTTCCTCAAGCATTTTCTCGAAAGAGCTCATCAACATCTACTCCAGTTATTGAATATTATCTGGTTACAACATAAATTCCCAAAAACTTGGCGAGATTCGCTAATAATCCCCATACACAAATCTCGAACTCCGAAATCAAATCCCCAATCCTACCGCCCTATTTCACCAACATGTATCATGAGCAAATTACTAGAGAAGATGATTAACAAAATATGACTATGGACACTGGAAAAACGCAAGCTAATAATACCGGAACAGAGTGGCTATAGATGAGGAAGATCAACGTTAGATAACATCATTGAACTTGAAAGCGAAATCAATTAAGCGTTTGCACTAAAATGTAACTACTTAACGATATTCTTCGATATTACTAAAGCATTCGACACCGTCTGGCATAACTATATTATTAAACAGCTCCATAGTTGGGATATACAGGGACATTGCCTATTTTCCATCACAAACTTCCTACACAAGACAGATCGTTTAAAGTTAAAGTAAACAACACAATGTCTGACTTAAAATTTCAGAAAAGGCATTTCACAAGGTTCTGTACTAAGCCCGACCTTATTCACAATAGCAAAGAACGATGTTTTACAAGGATTGAGAACACCACTTAAAGCCCGCTTATATGCCGATGACCTGGTCGTTTACTGCAAAAGTAAGAACCTTAAAAACAATCAGAGAATCGCACAACAGTTCCCCTCCCATTTACAATATTGGACAGAACGAACAAGCTTCATTTTTTCAACCGAGAAATCGGAACTCATTATTTTTTCGAAAAAGAAAACTCCAGAGCGAGTAAATCTACGCTTGTATGAAAAACTTTTACAAACTGAAATATCTGTTACATTCTTAGGAATGACTTTTGATGAATCTCTTAACTGGAAATGCCACATAAACAATCACTTCCTGACATGTCAAAAACGACTGAGTCTCTTAAAAATGCTGGCTAATGAAAATTGGGGTGCTGATCAAAAACTCTGCTCACACTTTATCGTACAATAATCAGGTCAAAGTTAGATTACGGTTCAATTGCCTATACGGCAGCGACTGAATCACTCTTAAACCGGATAAATAGCATTCATAACACGGCCCTACGCATAATAACAGGAGCATTCCGCACTACACCAGTCGAGAGCATATATAGTGAAGTTGGAGAACCATCGCTAGAAGACAGAAGAATGTATCAAAGTCTAGTGTATGCAGCTAAAATGAGGCAAAATCTCTCCAACCCTACCAGTTAAAATTGCACGACAGGAAACTTCCCCAACCTGTTCCAAAAACCTCCAAACCTTACTATGTCCGAATTAAAAACTACCTATCTAAACTTAACTACTCACTTCCAGAATGCTGTCCCAATGAACTTAGTTCAATTCCAATCTGGCAAATCAAAACTCCAACTTGCATCACCAGTCTTTCTTCCTATAATAAATATCATGAAAACACCTACATTATTAGATCTATGCTAAACAGCATACTAGGTAAGTTCCCTTACTACCTCCACATTTATACTGATGCCACAGAGTCGGAGCTGCGGTAGTGACCACAACCTCGACCCACATGTTCAGACTCTCACCAACCTGCTCTATCTATACAGCAGAGCTGTATGCACTATATGAAGCATTAATCCTCATAAATGCATCTGACGCACATAACCATCTCAATTTTTCTGATTCCCTCAGCGCAATAAAAGCCTTACACGGCACTTATCCAGATCATCCCATTGTGACAAAAATAAAACAAGAACTCTACTCTGCCGAACAAAGCTATAAGAATGTTATCTTCATATGGATACCATCCCGTATAGGAATTCATGGTAACGAAGAAGTAGATAAATACTCCAAAGAAGCCGTCGACAGTGACACAACCGAAACTATTAGACTATCAGTGAGTGCGGATATAAAATGTACAATAAGATCTAAAATAAATAGTGCGTGGGAAAATCGGTGGAAAAGTGCTAAATCCAAGTTAAATGAAGTGAAAAAGTCAATAAAGCCCTGGTCTGCGTTACCTAAAAATCGCCGAGACCTTGTCCTACTGACTCCTACGCCTAGGCCACACTAGACACACACAGTCATATTTTCTGTAGAGATCCTAAACCAAGATGCAACTATTGCAATGAACTACTCTCCGTGAAACACTTACTTACTCAGTGTCAGCAATTAGCAGCGAAACTACAACAAGCCCAACTTCCTTCTGGTGAACTTGCAGACATATTAGGATCATCATGTGATGTGCACAATTTAAAAAAGTTTCTCAAATCGATAGATGTTCTGAGACTCATATAGACATTATTATATGTATAACTTGCTTCGTTTTGTAAACCTTAATGACACTAATGACACACGCGGTTGATGCGTATTATTAAATAAAAAAAATTAACTTATATAAACATAGTCACTCACCTTACTGAGTACTCTTGCAGTCTTACAACTAAAATGTTTCAAATTCAAAATGTTAATACTATATACGTTTGAACCTATATGGGGTCTGTCAAACCTCGACTCAATTTATCGCGTTGTTTCTCTATTGCTGGACAACTGAACACTAAAAGCGAATATCGTTCGTCTTCGTATACATATTTTAGTAAGCTATAGGCAACCATAACAACATGCCTTATAAAAAACAAAAGTTACAACACAATTAAGTTCACGGGTGGTGCGGTAGATCCCACCAGGGGGATGCCGGGTTAAGAATCATGTCATCTTCTAGTTGAATCGGTATTTCTTTGGTGAACAATTTCTTATTTTCCATATTCCTACCAACTGTTCTATGCTTCTATTCGTTTCTTTTTGTTCTCTTTTAGCTCCCTAACTTGGTGCCTATTTTCTTTTTGTTCCTTTCTAATATATTTATGTGCATCATCATTCCTTCTTCAACAGTTCAGTCATCATTTCAATCAATAAAGATCGACTTCCAGTGTTACCTTTTGGTTTGTAAGTTTACATAATTTGCTCTTTCTGATAATTTCTTGGAATTCTCTCACCCTTTTCCGTGTTTCCTCTTCACTACTTACTGTATCCATCTTTCCTTTTTCCTTTTCTAAATATTTTTTGGTTCGTCTTTTATGTTTCCGCTTGTGCCTGTAAATATTTGTCCTACATGTTCTTTAGAAATTCTCACTTTAATTTTATTTTTCATTTGTTCATGCCCTTGTCGGATTTTAAATTGATAACGTATTGCGTTTTCATTTTAATGATTATTATAATAAGGCACATGATTATTTGAAATCAAAAGATCTACTTTCACTAAGTTATTGGATTATATAATCATATTTCCTCCTTTTTTCCAAAAAAATGTGATTGTGACAATTTGTGGCAATAGCAAAACTATATCTGAGCTTGGAACACCACTTTTAACATTAATATATCTGATGAGATATGCTGATTCTCATCTGGCCATTCGAGCATCAATGTTTTGATAATTATTTATAAGTGACGAGTCAGAACAACTCAACAATAGTTTTCGACTAATTTAAGTGATGAAGGAGGTAAACCAAAATTCTCTATGCTACATAACGATATTATTTTCTGATCTACCTTAGTAACTCATCTAAAAAGTTTTCTACAAATTGATTCTCCAAAATCTAAAATTACGAGAAAAACAAATTTGGAACGTTCTTTTCCATGTTTGATTGAATTAAAGAATATCTGCATTGGACTTCCGTAACATCATCCTTGCTGAAACAAATTGGATCGAAACTCATTCCATTTTCTGAGCCATTAGCTCACAATTCTTGCTGAGAACTTCCGCAGCATTGCCCCAAATAAAACTTGAGGAATTTCCAAATCAAGTTTTATTTTAATACTTTTATATTGCGTTACTGCTATTCTAATAAGAAACGTGCTTGGAGAGTATTGTCGATATTTTTCTGCTGTGTACGCTTTTAATGGTAACAAAAATTTTTATTGCTCGAAATTTATTGGAAACGATTTAAACCGAAAATCTTATTGTGAGGCGAGAAGTTAACGAAAAGAAAAATAACGAACGTTCTTTAACCATATTCAAAAAAAAATAATGCCATTTTTCTCTCAATGTATTGGTTAAAAAAAGTTCAATTCAAAACCTAATTGTTAATAATGTATCAGTATTAGAGGTCCTTGTGGCTCTCTTTCCTCTTTATCAGCACTCTTACTATAGTCTGACAAACGAAAAATTGAATTAGTGAGCTACATTATCGGTCCATAAAAACATTAGAATTCAAGCACCAGTGGCGGTGGATCTGAATTATTTATAATATTCTGACATAATTATAATTTGAATTATTGGTTGGTTTTCATTTTATACATCACTGTTTGATATTTGACGGATAAAAATTCTTTATGATAATGTAATGATTGAAAGTACCTCATTAAAATTATTCAGTCCGCTTGTGTTGATATCAAAATGTGATGATTCTGTTCATATGGAACGGACTTTATTGATTTCTTCCAGGATAATAGGGTCTATTGGAGTACGTTGCAGACGCTCCACGTCAGCAATTTTAAGGGCTGAAACAGACGGGCCACTCTGTGGAGTCACAGAGTGGCTTATTTGTTGTTCCTATCAGACTTGGGACACTGCAGACCGTGCCATCTATAGAGCCTGTCGAGTAAATAAAATCGGTAGATAATTCCAAAAAATTAACTAAAACTGTAACGTCGTTAGTAATCAAATCTCATTGATTTTTATTACTGCGTATGCGCGATGTCATATTGCGCTTTAACTATTAGTTCTGTTATATTGTTGTCGTTTCTTAGATTAAGTGTTGAGGTTATTATGAGGTTTCGGTATTTTGGTGTATTTTTTAATTGCTATAGTGTTAATATGTATCTGTTGTTTCGTTGCCTTATTGTTTTTAATTGAACAGACAATGTCAAAGTGTATTCTGAAGAAGTCTAATAAGTGGTGTACTGGGTAAGTTTTAGTAAAAAAAATTGAGCATTTTTTCTTTCTCAATTAACAACCATTCTCTTTATTTTATAAGTTTTACTAATTTAATTGACAATTTTAGAGATCATGGTTGTTTTTTGCATTAGCTAAACTGAAAATTGTTGCATTACTAAAGTAAATATTCCTTTTTACAGTTTTGTTCCTCCAACCCAGGAAGATAAAATTAATATGGCTGAAACTCAGTGGTAATAAATCATTGAATTTGTCGACGAGGAATCGATAGAGGATATGTTCCCTTCATTTTAAAAAACAGTTTTTCTTTAGATTTGAGAGGGACGAATTGGGGTTATTAAGACAGTTTGATTTGCCTTCCCATATGAGTGGAAATTAACATAAATTGATAAGTTTTATTGTATTCAATATAGCATGCTATAATTTTGGACATTTTAAAATGTAGATTCAGTGAATGAAAAGACGAGTTCTGAGTGTGTAATTTTATTGAAATTCCAGCTAAGCGTTCTCAACCATTAGGCCATTCTCAAAGCTATCATCAAGAAAAATACATACAACAGATGTCAAAAACATCAAATCCTGTACTGATACATACAATGAAATAAAATGTTTGATGTTACATCAATATTTCAGTAAAATTTGTTGAAATTAACCTATAAAGAGGGTGTACAATTGTAATTCGCATAACGAAACGTCTAATTTGGAATTATCAACCAAATGATATGTGTGTACACCCTCTTTATAGGGTAATTTTACCAAATTTTTCCTAAGTAATGATGTAACATCAAACATTTTATTTCATTGTATGTAGCAGTTACAGATGTTTTTTGTCACCTGGTTTATGGTTTTCTCTTGTTGACAGCTTTGAGACTGGCCTAATGGATGAAAGCGCTTAGATAGAATTTTAATAAAATGACACACTCAGTACTCGTCTTTTCATTCACTCAATTTATATCTAGTGTGTTTACCATACTCAGACAATTTCATTTTAAAATGTACCCATTGAAAAAATAATAATCTGGGTTTTATTTTATGTTATAGCTATTTCCTCCACCAGCTATGGGATGGAAGGTATTGACCCCTGGCCGATTTTCTTATATAGCCCATAGTATGACAATTTATGGGAAATGAAAGTGAGTATTAACTTCTGTTCAGGAATTACGTCATTAAGTATTTGATCTAGAGGAAACCAAAAATTCAATAAAGACAAAAAATAAAAAAAGAATAAATCAAAAAATTGTTAAAACCAAAGAAAATCAAGAATTTCTAAAAAAATCGTAAACTTCAAAAATAGGAATTCAAAAAAACAAAAAAATTCAAACATTAAAACGTTTTTTGATATTTTTCGGCATATTAAAAAAACAAGTGTAAACTAATTATTTCAATAGTAAGCGCATTTTGTTTTCTTTTGTTGATATAAGTTTTCAAACATATTTGTGTATTTACTTATTTATTGTTGTTACTTTGTGTGTTTACTTGTTGAACCTCAACTAGAAACGAGAAAGGACTTCTACGAGACAGTGGGATTTTTGAGAGCCCTTAAGAAACATTTTAACAATCTTAGACTGCCAGGAGCTGCAGAGTAACTTAAACTGCCTTATGCGATGTTTTCATAAGAACGGAATGCTTTTAAATGTAGAAATATACAAATATGCAATATACTAGGTTAAAGCTTGTGATATAAATCCATTTAATACTTCCAGGAATAAAGATGTATTTTAACTGGAAATGAAATGTTAAAAATATTATTTTAAATATTGTACAGTCACAAGTGCTGTTTAGCACTCTTATATGTAATTACTTGGAACCTTGCATTTACAGAGCTGGGCAGTATTTAACAAATTTTCCTTTAAAACTATTCCGAAAACTTTTGTTCCGAAATTTACAGTAAATATGATCAAATGTTTTCTTTCACAGAAAGTTGCTAAAAATAGTAGTAAACTACTCATTGCTAACAGTTTTTTTGATTAAGTAATTAGCAGTTATACTCCAGTAGTTTGCCAAGCTCTGTGCGTGTTTGGAGTATAATAATAAATTAATATAAACTTATAAATACTTCTTTACATTTATCTTGACTTAACATCATTTAAAAATGTAATGATACTCCAATCTAGAATGTATGTTACTCAAATTATTTTTTAATTCTTGCATTGTTTTTACATTATAGTTTATTTATTGTCATTCTGTTTGTTAAGAAAAATTCTTTGTGGAAGAAATTATTAGTTGTGTATTCTCATACCAAAATAAATAAACTGTTTATATGATGACTGTTTAATTTTTTTTTAAATAAATTAACCATTTATGGTCCATCATTTGATATTTCCTTTAATTTAACTCAACATCTAATCATTATTGAGTTAATGGAGTTGAATTAAATGAAATGTCAAATGATAGATTATAAACGGTTATTTTGAAATAATATAATCAAAATACAGTAAATTTGAATATACCGCCAAAACCTAAAATTACAGAAATCTTTCTAACATCACTCAATTGTTTAGTCGACAGGCTCTTTAGATGGCACCACAAACAGTGTCTCATCTATCGGTGGGTTATCTGTGATTCCTATTACAATACGTGTATTAAGAAAAATGCATTCAGCCGCCGATCCCCGCCACGAGTGGCGACCACGTGTGTCTTACATGCATTCAGATGGGCTTCTTTTTGAAGCACGACTACAGCTTGAGTTTATAGTCAGGAGCGACGGTACACGTCGGCGTTGGTAAAAATGAATTTTGATAGCGACAGATTTATTATCGAAATTCAAAATCTAAAAGCTATATTTGGGATGTTAGGTCGCCTGATTATAACAGCAAACTGGTCAAAGGAAAGGCTTGGGAAGAAATATGTCAAATATTTGTAAATAATTTTGATGAAATGTGTATCGGCGAAAAAAAAAGGCAGGTAAGCATAGGTAGCAAATTTTATCTAATTTTTTAACACAAATTTCAAAATATGAAATAATAACACCTATTCCTAAATTGAATTGTCTTGCCACGGTACGCGTCCAGCTTCACTGAAGGAATACTCTGCAAATTTTTCTCTTATTGTTATGACAGATCGTTCACATGTCCTGACATTAGCACGCTCATCTCTAGACAATCCAATTATTTGTAAAGTGTGATCAAAATCAATGACTTCTCTTTTTCTTACGAAATTATGTAAACAACAACAAGCATTCATAATCACATCAGCTTTCTTGACATTTACATTAAGTGGTCTATGGAAAATGTGCCACTTATTCGTCAGTATACCAAAACAACATTCGATGTCGCGTCGTGATACTCGGTAATTCAAAACTTTTTTTTTCTTAGACAAATTTTTACCACCATATGGGCGTACATATGAACAGAGAGGCCAAAAGCCTCATCTTCGACAAAAATTAAGGGAAAATTGTCTCCGCCAGTAAACACTGGTTTGTCTTTGGGTATATTCGACTTGTTTTCTGACAGTATTTTATAAAGATCGCTATTTGAAAAAACAGTCGGAGTCTTTGCCATATGAGCCGGTATCAATGTATGTAAACTCATAATTGGAATCGCAAATTGTTAATAATAATATAGAAACGTATTTCTTATAATTAATATAAGATGATCCACTCCTAGCCGGTTGTATAATCCTAACAAGTTTGCCATCTATGGCACATAAACAGTTTGCAAAATTGGCACGGGCCTCATATTCTTGAGCAATTTTTAGCACTTATTCTCAGTTAACTCTGGAAAGCATAGTCCGACTCCATAGAACCTATGCTGTGAATTTTCCTAAGATTTCTTTTGCAAAATCTAGAAAACTATATTTATCTTAAATGTATGCTACCGTACTAAAGGTTGAACTGAAATTAACCAAATTAAATGACCCATTCAGACGATATACTTTGTGGAGCGACTGTGTAGCGCCACGAAGTGGCCTAGATTGGCCACTGTGTGTCGTCACGCTGTAACGCCACAGAGTGGCCCGTCTGTTCGAGCACTGAATGTTACGTTTTGGCGCGTGTCGTAACTCTTTGCCTGGGCCCAAATAAGTACTATAGCTCGCAATTATACGATAGTCCTATCATCTCAGTCAAAATTATTTAAATATCTCGGAATTTGAGATACCTAGCTAGGTATCTCGAATAGGTAGGCTATGGTAGGAGCTACAAGACTATTAAAATCTAAGGTTCACACAAATCTATTTTTCGCAACTTTTTAGCAAATATCTCGTTTCCTATGATTTTTTCGCTATTTGTATATATTATCAATATTGTAGAGGATTACACTACCTACAACTCTTATTTCGTAGTTTTTTTTATACGTTGAATCGTTTTCGAGATAGAGGTCGGAGAGCGCGCGGTTAGAGCATCATTTAAGGTCAACCGGTAGTCCCGGTCAAAAACACGCTATATAAAGTTTATTATTTATTGATAATTACATAATTAATAATAATGTTCATTTCCTAATCACTAATACATTATATTTAACAACTGTTTCAATTGAATAAGTGAATAACTATCTATTCAAAAACACGCCCACTATGCAAATAAATGTTACAGTCACGTTAATTCAACATCACATTGTGATAATGTTCTTTTTTTCCTCTTGTTTTCATCACCTGCACATCTTAGGGTGTTAACTTTTGTGATGTTACAACTCCACTTCTCAGCGATGCTGAAGCGGTGCCTTTTCACATTGCTTTGATGTTACTGGAACTTCCACAACAGGAAGTCTTTATAATGAAATGCGTTTCAACATCTTGTAAATATTAATGCGATGTTTATAAAATAACATCTTACCAACGAACTAAATGCAACATTTCCAAAACAATTCAGTATATTCTCTTGCATGTTGTATGGACATTACTTAAACCTCTAAATAGTATACCTCAAACACTCTAGGTGACATCCTATAGATGTTTCTGTGCCTAATCAGCAAATACAGTGTGAATAACTAAGAATGCCGGCGGTCGGCCAGATTTCGCAAAATAGTAGAATATAACAACCTAACAATTACAAAATCTGACAAGGGGAACGCCACTGTCATGTTGACAACTAAAGATTATAATTCAAAAATATCCCACTAAACAAGAAACATAACAAGACTTTTTGTGATGTTCTTTTCAGAGACTTTTTGTGATACTTATTCAAAACGTTAATCAGGTATCTCCTAGATGTCTCAATTTCATTACCAACTCTATTAACATCCATGTCATGTAAATAAAACATATTTTTGATGTACACAGTAATACTTGAATTCGCAGTAACATACACATCCTATGAACTTCTTTTTAGTAACTTCCTATAGGAAACATTCATACGATGTTAATTTGTATAGTTCTCACTAATGTCAAATACAGAACGTTACTGTAATATCACAAATTAACATGTTTCTAAGATGATCACATGTTGCAGCTACTTTTACATCTTTCGAAATAATTTTTAGTAACATCCTACTATTACGTCTGTACGATGTTAGTTCACAGAACTCTCAGTAATATCTCATATTAAACATCACAGTAACATAAAAAAAAGAATAAAACAGAAGAGGAACTAACAAAGGATACAAACAGTAGTTATCTGTGGAAAGTAAACAAATGACAAGCATGGAATGGCGGATGGTTTTCAGTTTTGTGTTATATTTTATTTGCAGGAAGCACATATTTTGCAAGTAGAAACTGAATAAAGTGGTCTTCGTTTTCGTTAGTTCCTACTCAGCTAGAGTTTCTATAATTAGTTATAATTCTTGTTATAATGGACGAAC
This sequence comes from Galeruca laticollis, assembly GCA_963921935.1. Classification (NCBI taxonomy): domain Eukaryota; kingdom Metazoa; phylum Arthropoda; class Insecta; order Coleoptera; family Chrysomelidae; genus Galeruca; species Galeruca laticollis. Next base: position 155,203,461 of record OY998179.1, on the reverse strand, counting down.
AACAGTGGTTATCCGGTAAGTACCTATTCCAAAATCATAATTATTAAAACTCAATACTCGTTCAATACTATAATCGGCTATTGTACATTGAAATTCCAGGTGGCGGAATTGTACACTAAAATTATATAATAGAGTTAGCAAAATAAGGGTTTTTTCAACTTCTAAAATATCTTAGTTAGTAAGTATATTTTAAAAACGATTCACAATATTTCAAATCCTACATATGCGTTTTACCCAGCAAAAAACCTAATATTGCAATACGGTAGATATTATTATTAATAATAAAACATGCTCATATGTTGGCAGATTTTTGAATCTAGAAGAAAATATTTTCAATCTTCAAGATGTTTCAGAAGCTACTTACAGGAATAAAATAAAAAACAAATAGTTGGTAATTATGTAATGAAAGGGGAGTAACTATTTCAGATAGTCTGATACAGACATTTTATTAAACAGTACAAAAAATATTGAATCAAGTATCTCTAGTTCTAGTTTTTGTTGTTGCAGGTTTAGAAAATTTTAACATATTACTCATAATTCTTGTGAACAATGAGAGACTGTTTAAGACTTCAAAAACAGAAATTTCTGTTAAAAAGCTCATTAGATGTCCCTTACGTACCTATATTATTCTAGTTAAAGAATATGTAACTTATGATACTGAATGCTCCAGTTTACAAACAGAATTTAATTATTTATTATTGTAGAAACACAGCTATAGGATACAATTAATTATAAACTCATTTAACTTGATAATGTGTTCATATCTCTTCTTCATATGTAGTTTTTTTTGTATATAGTGTATTAATAATGCTTAGATTTCATAATGTTACAATTCCATGATGTCAATATACATGAAATGAAAATAACAAGATGAGAATAGTATATTATTTTATATAGAAAAGAAGTATAAAGTTTCATAGCACACCCGAATTTACCTTCTAAATGAAGTGAGGCATGTAATAGAAGGTAAATCATGAAAAGTCACTTCTCGAAATAAAATATGTTATCATATTATGATTATTCTTATGGGAAATGGCTCCCTGTCCATTGGCTGAAAATCAAGTTTGATGTAGTTTATTATGATCGATTAAAGGTCTCCATGGGCACAATTTGATCTAGAGTAATTGTTTTATCAGCTGCTGTTCAGAACACCTTCAAATATTTCACAGATAAGGATTTTGGAGTGTACGTTATGGAATGGTTGAGGCACTCTTGCGTGATAAAAAGTAGCCGTAAGTAAACAATAGAATTTTCTTTAATCAGATTGGATTTCTGTTGATGTAAGGTAATGTTTCATTGAATCTTCATGGTGTAAAATTTTTATTAGTTTTAATATAATTGACTAGCTGTAATGTATGTGTATCCGTAAAACTTTATTAATTCAGTTCCAAAGTATGTTATGTTATGGTAACTACAGATTAATATACCCTTTTTTACTTCTTTCTTTCACTGATTGTGTTCAATAGTTTCCACTTTCCACACTTGTTATGTAATATGCTTACAAAATTTAATTTTTTTTAGGTTGGATTCCCGGACAAGATATTTTTTCTTCTAATTTTGTACCTGTTTTTGCAAATTTACTGGACTGTTCATTAATAGTTAATAAACGTTTTAAATCCTTTATTGCTTTTTTTGCTATTTTAGTTTGAATGTACAGGATGAACAACTAAGAACGACTGTCGGCCACATATCAGAAAAGAATCATGGTATAACTTTCAAAAAATTACCTTAGGTAAGTGATCCTGAAAAATTGCAGGAAAATATTTTGCAGTCTCTAAAATATCCGCTAGGGGTGGAATGAACACTCGAAAACATAATACTCCAAAAAACATACTAAAGGTGTCCTAAAAATACAATTTTTGAAATCTTGATGGCATTATGAAAAAATTTAATTAAGGAGATTGTTTGTCATTATTCTTCAAATAATGGTTGGGGAAGGTTCAAACTCATGAACAAATGTATAACTTTTCCGCTTTATAACCGATATTAATGATTTTAGCTGCATTTAAAAGAGTTTTTCCGTTTAATAAGATTGGTAAACAAATTAGATAATTTTGTATCTATTCAGAGATTTCAAAAGTAAATTAAAGCATTTTTTTTCAATTTTTATATCTGATATTGTAAATCTTATATCTAGGAATAGATTCCTATTTTTTATCCCCTTTTCATCAGGATTTAAAAAATACCTCATTACATTTGAAATTTCCGAGAAAAATGGGAAAATTATCGACTTTTTCACAAAGCGTTGACAAAACTCTTCAATTTTGTTATTTTCGTTAAGCAGATCTTATAAAAGAGGAAAAACTCTTTTAAATGTCGCCAAAAACATGGATATCGATTAAAAAACAAAAAAGTGTTACGACATTTGTTTCTTGGGTTGAAGCTTTCCCCACCCCTTACTTGAAGAATAATGACACAAAGTCCCTTATTACATTTTTCATAATCTCAACAATATATCAAAAATTGATGTATTTCTAGGATACCTTTAGTATGTCTTTTCTTAGATAATCACAGTAATATGTTTTTAAGTCATTTTCCTGAAGGTATTTTTTTAAAATTGTACCATGACTATTTTTTGAAATATGGCCGACAGCTGGCGTTCTTAGTTGTTGACCCTGTATTTCCTGATTAGGCACAGAAACATCTATACGATGTCATCTAGAATGTTTGAGGTATATTATTTAGAGGTTTATGTAATGTCCGTACAACATCTACGAGAATACACTATTTTGTTTTTGAAATGTCGCATTTAGATCATTGATAAGATGTTATTTTTTAGACATTACATTAACATCGACAAGATGTTAAAAGGCATTTCAGAATGTAACAGAAATGTTGTTTCTAGTTCGTTATCAAGACTTCCTATTGAGAAAGCTCTAGTAACATCACAGTAATGTGAAAAGGCAGCGCTTTAACATCGCTGAGAAGTTAAGTTGAAGCATCACAAAATATAACAGCCACAAGCTGGGCATAAGCGGTTGTATAGATGTGCATTTGATGAAAACAAGAGGAAAAGAAGGAAGAACATTATCACAATGTGATGTTGAATTGACATAACTGTAATATTTATTTGCATAGTGGGATCTCACTTCATAGAATCTAGCGATGTACAAGATCTTAGAGCAGACCAAACAAAAAAGTTTTCTAATAATGTAATGAATATTGTTAATAATCAAATTATCTTTTAAGTGATTACGAAAAAAAAACCCTCATAAATAAACATCCTCATTCTCCACAATTATATGGAACCGTTATATTATATAAAATAACAGAGCCAATTAGACCTGTAGTTTCTTATGTTAATATTCCTAATAATATATTAGCAAAAAAATAAATCCAAAATTCAATAGAACTAATCAAAAAATTAAACGCATTCAGTTTGCAAGATAACTCTAAACTCATTTCATCTGATGTTACCAATATGTTCACTAAAATTGCTCCTAAAGAATGTCTATCACTAGAAGATAAAAATTTTAATCCAGGAATAATATCAGCTATACTTAATTCATTTGATGTTTGTATTAATCAGAATTATTCCACTTTTGACAATAAGATATATATTCAAAATTAAGGTTTACCAATGGAAAGCCCTATATTATCAATTTTAGAAAGTTTAGAAAGAAAAAAGTAATATTTTTAAAAATGTTTTAATTTGGTATAGATATGTAGATGACATATTAGCTTGTTTTATAGGTAGTGAACGACAATTAGATGTATTTTTCAACCATATTAATAATTTACACACAAAAATTGTATTTACATTAGAAGTTGAAGAAAATAACTGTATCAAATTTCTTGATCAAAGAATTCAAAGAGTTAATAATGTGCTTGATTGTTCAATTTATAGAAAACCAACAGACACTGATGTTACGATTCTATTTATTGAATGAAAAAAAACTGAATTCATTCATTCTTTGCAAAAATAGACAAATTCTCAACCTTCTGTTGAACTGTTTTCAGAATTTGAATTTCATGAACGTATTAAAAAATTATCTAGTACTTCATGTGATGATGAGGAGATAGCCCTGTTATCGTTATGGCTGAAATTCTCATTGAATACAGACAAGTCTGGAAAAGAACTCACCTCATTTTCTATCGAATTAAATGTTTTGATTGATAAATTTCCCAATAACAACAACATTAAACAAAATATTAGAAATTTCTGTCAGTTCACTATAACCAAATATCAACGTTCAACGTTCTCACAAGGAGTTAGCTGGTTACTTGAAGAAGTCCAATCATAAGAATTTAAATTTAACTTTACATAAACTTATCAAAAAATTTTCTAACAACAATCTCATCTTATCTAAAGCTGATAAAGGCAGATGCCTAGTCATACTTGATCGAATAGATTATATCCCAGAGGTTGAAGACTTTTTGAGCTCCAACAACTTCATCCCTTTTAACTCAAATCCACTTAACAAGTTCATTTCAAAAACCAAAAGGAATATAAAAGTTTGGAAGATTTTTTTTATGAATTCAAAAAACATACAATTCAATTCCTAGCAATCCTCAAATGCCTAGATTATATGATCTCTTGAAGATACACAAGGAGGGCATTCCAGTCAGACCAGTGGTAAGCTTTCACACCACTCCTGTCTCTACTTTGGCAACATTAATCCTGCAAGTGATAAAGAACATCGTCAACTACAAACCGTCCAATTCGGTAACTAACACCTTAGAATTAAAAAACAAAATTAAAAATTTTCAACTCGACAAGAATACACTTATGATATCCTTTGATGTCAGCAATCTGTTTACATCCATACCTGAATTTTAAACTTTACCTTGAGTGTCAAACTTACTTTCTCTACACTCAGTTCCTGATTCTACAAAAACTGATATCTTAACTTTGTTGAATTTTGGCATTTCTCAAGATGTTTTTATCTTTAATGGGAAATCTTATAGCCAACCTGAAGGCTTAGCTATGGGTAACCTTATCTCTCCGTTCATGGCTTACATTTTTATGGGAAATTTGGAAAATTATACATTATCAACAAGATTATTAAAATTGTTAGTTGGTTTTGTTATGTCGATGATTGCCTGGTTCTCATTGCAGGTAATTCCAATGATGCTCTGGATGTACTTGAATCCTTAAATAATGTACACCTCAAAATTAAATTTACCCTTGAGGTGGAATTAGACAACAGATTAAACTTTTTGAATCTAACCATAACTAAATTGAACAAAAAATTAGATTTTTCCATTTACAGAAAACCCACTCAGATTGATCACGTCATACCTCTCAATTCTCATCATCCTATGCAACATAAAATGGCCTCCTTCAACTACTACGTTAATAGACTTTTAACAATTCCGCTAGCTTCTTCAAATTACAACAACGAGGTTAACATATTGAAACAGATTGCTGTCCACAATGGCTACCAACCTTACATTATTCATAAATTGCTTAACAAAATTAAATACAGAATAGACAGTAGACTCGCCTTCACTACTCCTCCTACAATCAACCCACCTTTGACGAAATACTTTTCCATGCCTTTTATGTTCAAAATATGTGCAGGGATATTTCCAAATTCATAGAAGACACAGTACCTGGTACAAAAGTTTCCTTTGAAGCTTACAATAGTTTGAGCAATTATTTAGTTAACTCAAAGGATAAAGACAACTTCTCACTCGCATCAATGAACATCTGAAGAGACCTGACAAGTCCATATTTGGTAACCATCTCAAATTTCACAAGCATAATTTCAGCCCTAACAGAAACTCGAAAATTGTGCACGAGATTGATAATCAGGAATTTCTTAAAATGGATTTGTTTGAGACACTTGAGATCTACAAAGAACTTAATGAAAATGAGCTTTGTTTAAACACAAAAGTGAACTGGGACAGAGCTTTTTTTCCTCTCTATCAGAGGATTAAATACAATTAAATTTACGTTAAGTAACGCTTCTATTTCAATACTCACTAGACCGCTCTCTAGGTTGATACTGGTATTTCCACTTTGATATTTCTGACATTTGACTTGCTGCTTACCTGACTTGTAAGTACTCACCTAATAATTTTTCCAAAGTTATAACCTCACTTTTACAACTCATATTTCTGTACTCTCAACTGCGTATTTACTTCCAGGAAGCACTGAAGATGACGAAAGTCGAAAGCGCTTTGCAATGAAGAGAATTTATACACTTAAATACAAAACACTACACAATTCATTTATTATTTTATATAATTCCAATCATCCCATGTCACATAAAATAGCAACGTATAATTCAATTATACATAGAGCTTTTTCAGTTCCTATGAAGAAATGTAATGTTAATAGAGAAATTTATACAATTAAACAAATGGCAACATCTAACGGTTATCCATTACATATGATAAATAAATAAATTAATAACAAAGGGGAAAAAGGCATTACAACTAATATTTCCTTAACCAAATTAACGAAATAAAAAATTGTGAAACCATCACATATGCAGGTAATATTTCTAATAATACTTTAAAGATAATATCTTCAGCTACAAATACAAGAGTTTCTTTTGAAACAGAAAGTAATGTGAGTACAAAATTGTTAAATGCAAAAGGTAAAACAAAAATGTCCCCATTAAAGAAGTCTGGAATATATAAACATAAATGTCCAGAATGTAGTGCTGTCTATTTGGGTCAAACTCTTAGAAATTTTGAAATTATATACAGTGAACACTCACGGCATACAAATTAAAACAACCAGATAAATTCCACTACGAAAAACAACTACTTGACACCAAACATTCATTGATACCTGACACAGAACTAGAAGTACTGCATGTTTGTGATAAGAAACAAGAACTGGATTTTCTTGAACGATTAGAAACTAAAAGACACTTAAGAAACCCATCTTATCAAGTTGTCAACGAATTGATAAGTCTAGAGAGTTTTCCACTTTTAAGTGATAATTGTAAATATCAGCAGATACAGTTTTCCTGGGCTAATCATATCTAAGCTTTAATATATTTTTTTATTATTTAAATTAACGTGCATAAGACAGGTATGGCCATTAGCACGAGGTACATTATAGACAAAGTTACATTACATAATGTAAATCAAAACTAATAGCTTGAAACTAACATGAATATGGGATTACATGATATGTTATTCAAATGGAAGTTTTTTTTATTAAATTCTGTTAATAAGTTATTCTTGCTCTAAGAACTTGATCACTTTTCGCACTTGATTATCACTATTTAGGATCTCCGTGTAGGTTGTATGTATTCCTAGTTGTAGGCGTTTTGGGGCGAAGTATGGACATTCAACGAGGATATTCTTGATGCAGAGCTTTACGTGGTAATACTGACAGTTCGTCTGAGGTGACGATGTCATTAGGTTACCATGCCAAAGTCTAGTATGACCTATACGTAATCTTCGAATGACAGCCATATTTTTCCTAGAAAGATCGGGACAGGTAAACTGATTCAATATTGGTTGAATTTTACGCAGTGAGCACATAATTTGATACCAGTGAATTCGCCAGTTGTAACGAATGATTTTTTTCAGGCTAGCTTTTAAGTCATCACAAAGCTGAAGATTCAGCGTGGCAGTAGCAGTTGAGGCAGCTTCTTTGGCAAGGCAATCGGCGTTTTCGTTCCCAATAATCCCAACATGGGACGGGACCCATTTTATTGTAACTGTTGTATTTTGTCTTTTTAGTTGTTGATATATGTCGTGTATATCTTGGACAAGGGGGTGGTTAGTGAATATATTCTTAATGGAATGGATGGAGGATAATGAGTATGTGCATATGACTATGTGTGTATTTGCAAGTTGTTGGACATGTTTGAAGGCTTATAGGATAGCGTATAGCTCACCCGTATGGACGCTACAAATAGAGGGTATTTTGTAGGTTCCGATCGATCCATGTACTGTGGTTATGGAACACCCAACTCCTACTTCTGTCTTGGATGCGTCCGTATATTATGATCATGTTATATTCTTTAAAATTTAGCAACTCGAGGAAAGCAGATCGAATAATATGTCTACTGGTTTCATCTTTGTTAAATTTGCAGAGGGAGAGATCGTATTGTGGAAGGAATTTGGTCTATGGAGGAGTGTTGGAGAGTGGGCGGGTTCGAGTATGTGAAATGTTTACATCTTGAATTAGATGTTGTCATGAAGTTGGTATGATGTTAATATAGGATATACTGGATTTGAGGAAATCGCGGCAATATAGTTGAGAAGGAGGTGTTGTCGTCAGAGCCAGAGGGGGGGTTCATTTGCTTCACAATAGAGACTTTCACCTGGGCTTGATCGAAACGCTTCCAGGCATAAGCGGATGGCGGTATTATGTACTGTGTTGAGGGAACGTAAAATAGTTTTTGTTGCAGACATGTAAATTAAACTTCCATAATCTATTTTGGAACGAATGAGGGTTCTATACACTTTTAGCAAGGTAGATTCATCTGCGCTCCAATAATCATGTGAGAGTGTTTTAATAATATTTAGTCGGTTAAGAAATATTCCTTCAATTTCCTGTATATGTTGTCTCCAGGATAATTTAGAGTCGAATAACATTCCCAGGATTTTACACTTATCTACAACAGGTAATTGAAAGTTGTTGACCGTGATACTAGGGATATAAGTTTGCGCTCTCCTAATGAATTTAATAACTTCCGATTTGGTATGTGAGAGGGTAAGTCCTAGAGTGGCAATTTTGGTTTGTAGCGCATTTACTGCTAGCTGAAGTATTCTGGAAGTAGAGGTATTGGATTTGCCATGGCAGTACATTATTAGGTCATCTGCGTATAGAGAGCATTTAACAGAGTAAGGAAGATTGTCGCATAACTCGTTAATGGCGAGGATGAATAAGGATGTACTCAAAACTGAGCCTGGGGAAACTCCATCATGATGGGTATATGAAGAGGAAATGGAGTTATTAACAGAAACCCTAAATGTTCTAGATGTTGAAAAACTTCTTATGAATGCATAAATATTACCAGTGAGATTATATTGTGTGAGTTTTTCGAGAATTGCATTTCTAGAGATGTTATCAAATGCTCCATCAATGTCGAAGATAGTGGCTATTACATCTTGTCTGTTATTAATTACGCTAGAAATGTGGGCTTGTAGTAGTACAAGATTATCTCTGGTTGAGCGCTGACGTTGGAATCCAGATTGTTCCTTTGGGATGATACTATGTTTTTCAAAAAACCATAAAAGACGCCTATTGATCATCTTTTCCATTAATTTGCACATAGTGCATGTAAGTGAAATCGGTCTGTAAGATAGGTGACTGATTTGGTTTGAGTAACGGAATTACTATCGACTTGCGCCATTGAGAAGGGAACTTTTGTGACATCCATATGAAATTGTATACATTCAGAAGCTTAGTGATGCTATACAAAGATAAGTATTTTAAGAAACTATAGGGAATAGCATCAGGACCAGCAGCAGAGTTTTTGCATTTGGCTAAGGCAGTTGTCAGTTCGCTTATGGTGAAAGGAGAATTAATGTGCTTGACATCTTCGGATAGTAGAATGTTACTAGAAGGAGTTTCTTGAGAAGGTGAAGTATTGACATTGGTGTGATTCCTGGATTTCGCTTCGAAATGACTTGCAAGAACATTTGAAATATGTTCATGTGATCCAAAACCCGAGCCGTTTAAAATGAGACGGGTAATTTTGTTATTTGTTCTGTGACCTTGAATTTGTCGAATTTTCTTCCATAGTTGACTGGGTTTGGAATTTTCGTTTATGGTTGATACATAATTCTCCCAAGATGATTTCTTACTCTATTTTACTACGTATATAGCTTTAGCCTTGAGTCTTTTGTAGCTTATAAGATTGTCTGAACTTCTGTTTTTCAAATATTGGTTCAGAGCTCTTTTGGATTGGCGTATTGCGTCACCACAAGAGGAGTTCCACCAAGGAACTGCCCTATGATTGGACAAAAAAGACATTTTTCCAATGTGGGTCTTCGCAGCCGAGAGAACTGAATATGATATTGATTTTATCAAGTAATCAACATTGTTGAAAGCGTGAGCATCATGTGTAAGTAAAAGGGTATCAACTGTCGTGGAATACTAAGACCAGTTAGCTTTTTTGAGGCACTAAAATTTTTTTTCGGAAACTGCTCCATTGTGATTGTCTGATATAATTATTGGGTAGGGATTACTTTCATAAAGTCCATGAGCTGTTTTCAAACACATAAAAGGGGCTTATTTGGGATCGCTTATGCTTAGGTCTATGGCAGAAAATGTACGGGAGGAAATATTAAAGTGTGTATTACACCCTGTATTGAGTAGGTAAGAATTTGTACAGTTCAATATATTTTCGACTACCTTTCCGCGTCCAAATGTCTTTTGTGAACCCCACATGCTGTTGTGAGCGTTAAAGTCTCCTGTGAGGATAAACGGCTGGGGTAGTTGATATATTAGTTCAAAAAGCTCATCTTCTTTTAGAGGATGATCTGGAGGAATATAGATGGAGCATATGGTTTGCTTGTTTGGGCAATATGTCGTTATGGCGACTGCCTCCAGGTTTGTTGTCAGAGGAAGTAGTTCTGAATACATTTCGTTTGAGGCGAATATTGATGAGCCCCCGCTGGCTCTTTTGCAGTTATTACTAATAGAATGGTACCTCTCAAAAGATTTACTTCGTAGGATATTAGTTGTTTTAAAATTTGTCTAATGTAGACAGAGAAAATCTGGGGGTAAATTGAGGTTAGATGCTGAATTTGTTCTAGGAGCGGATAATATCCGTCACAGTTCCATTGTAAAATACTGAATTTTAAAATTTAGAATATTAAAAAATGTTGGAAATGTGTTGGATAAAAGATATATTGAAATAGATCGGAATTTTCCTGATTGAAGTCGTTTGAATTGATGGACGACAGGCTTGCAAGTTCGACAGGATCATTGGGATTGCGCGTTTTAATTTTTTTGCAATCTAGTAATTCGATTTTCAAGAGATCTATCAGATAGAATTTGGTATATTTGTAAAAGGTCTTCAATGAGTGATTTAATATTAGTGGTAAAGCTTTAGGCTTTTTTTAAAGGATTACTACCGCCAAAAGAATTTTCCAGGAAAGCTATTGACTGTATGGACGATAGAGAGAATTTTTTAGGATCGGTACCAATTAATTTTTCTATTTTGGCTTGATTAGAGGGACTTATCTTCCAAACGTCTTTGTTTTCAGTTTTGGATTTTTTCTTGAGAGCTGAAATTGGTGTTATAAAAGCAGCAGTTAAGGGGGATGGAAAATTTTCAAGGTCGAGAATTGGAGGAATGGTAGTAATTTGTATAGGAGGTGATTCGAGGCTGGTGTCAGTGGAGTGTGTCCTGCCAAAGTTGAGTGTTAAATGATCTGAAATTTGGGGTTGTTCAGTAGTTTTTTTTAATGGAAGAGGTATTATCGGCAGGATGCACTTCGGATGAGGAATGTTGAGAAGGTGATATGCCAGAAGATATGTCTTGACTTTCCTGTCTGAAGATAGAAGGTGTAGGGAGGTTGCAGGATATGTCTGCGGATTTGGGCAGGAATCTGCGGTGGGTCCAGACTGCTTACAGAGGAAACATTCAAATTTGTCTGAAGTAATGAAGATTGTATAGTTGGTATTCTCATGCAGGATTACAATTGTATTTAAAAAGGTTCATTTTCAGGTATAACATAAATAGATCGTCGGAAACTGAAAATGTATGCATATTCATCTTCTGGGGAGCCACATCGAATGAAGAAAATTGGAGAGGTGAACTGCAGCCCAAGTTCATTTTTAAGTGCCTGTTCGATAAGAGAGTTAGGGATAGAGGGACAAACATTGGAGAGTAGTAATATTTTTGCCGGAGTGATAAGTCTACGAATTGGTATGATTTGTTGTTTGATGGTAACAGAAGGATGATTTTTCATAAGATTATCTATAACGGATACAGAGGATAGATATATACATATACGGTGATTGGAAATGCGTGATGCAAAGTTTATCCCTTTCGGAGTTACAATTTCGCCGATGGCCTTAATGTAGTCAAAAAGGACGACGTCTGGAAGAGCGTTCATGACAAAAGCTTGATTTCTGCTTGGGAATGATGTAGGTGCTTGCGGTTTCTTTACTGAATTTTTTGTAACTGCTGCGAAGCTAGGTCCAGCTGATTGTGGTTGGTTTATTGTGGTTGACATTTTTGGTTTTATTATTTTGGATACCAAAATATTAAGTGAAAATTGGCCAGATGGAATGGCCTATTATTTTGTCGTTACTATACGGTAGATATAAAGCGACTTACCACTTGTAAAAACAATACACATAAAACTAGCGCGTTTTTAATGATATTTACCAAAAAAATGCAGAGAACGAGACTATATGTGTTTACTCGTTGAAAGCTTAATTCGGAAATTTCAATATTTGTAATATCATATCTTCTTCTTTTTTCCATTAACATATATTAAGTTGATCAGAAGGTAGGTTCTTGGTCTAGTCAAAAATATTTATTTAACATATTTAATATCGAAACAATTGTCAAATTCCTTAGAATGTTTTAACATTTTTTCAATATATTGTGGAATTATCGAGAGACAGTGAGTTTCATTTGAAACAGTAAATCTTTTTTATTTCCAATATTAAATTTTTCACAGTGTAATCATTTTAAATTCTCACTGTTAGCTTTAGTATACTATTTATACTGTATGCAATGAAATTCCTACTTTCATTCCATTTAAAAGCAAAGAGTCAACATAATCTTCCACAACTGCGAAAACTCCGAACTCCATTATTTCAAATGGATGTTTTCGCTGTTTTGTCCTTTTGTTTCTGACTCGATGACTCGTATCGCATCAACCGATGGAACTTTGTATTCAGGATGCGTATATGGTTTCAACGGCGCTTTACCACAACGTTAGTTTTTTGCCTAGCTATTTACTCTTTAGTATGTCCCAGCTGCGAGGATGGATTCGAGTGTTGCAAGTCGATCATTCAAGAAGCGAAGTGCGATCATAGCACAACGAGGCTCTAAATATTACTTGTTTCATTTCCTTGTTTTTTGGAAACGTGGCAGCTTTCTGATGTTATCGTGGCTTCTAAACTGAACTGTTCCATCCTAAATTTGAGCGAGTTTACAATTACACTAGTTAATAGTCAATGTTTTCCAAATTATACCTGAAAATAATTCATAAACGAATATACAGTGAGTGTCTGAGGTAACGGATAATTACATTTTCTACATAATTACTAATGCGAATGAAAAATCCTTAAACAGGTCAATTTTTGTATACGAAACCACACTTAATTTGGGATTATGGGAGCGTCTTGCCGAGAACAATTAGTAGAAATTGGAATAGGCCATGTCGAGGATTCAAATGAAGCTTTGTGGGTTCTCATTTCAGACTCAAAATCTAAAACCGAGATTCAATTTGTCATATGTGGACATGTTTATGAAATGATTGAAAAATATACGCCACTTCGACCTATTCATGCGCCCAAAAGTACCTAGCGACTTTTTTTCAAATTATTAAGGAGGAAAATGTATTGTACGGTTACTATTAACAAATTTGAACAATTACAAAAGGAAGGAACTTTCATGTTACACAGGTCACGGCCTAAGAAAATCTTCGGCTGCCATATTAGTGGACTCGTGTGAAGATATCGATGGTTCAGTTCCATACAGCAACAAGTCGAAAATGCATGTTTTGTTATATTGTAACCTTACTTTGCTGTTGTTACTAGAAGAAGTGAGGTTACATTGCCAAAGGTTCGCTTTTCGCCGGAGAGTATAAGACCGTGAGTTAGTGAGGAATGTTTGAAAGCTGGTTCTGTACTATTTTTTTGAGGCGCCACACGATTAGTAGGACATTCAAGAAACTCTTACTGATTAATTGAGAAACCAATAGTAGATAAGTTAGCTATTATAACTTTTCAAATATGTCATTTATATTGTTTTGCCCTTACGTTTGTGAATTAAATACAACACATTTTATTGCCAATGAATCAGTTTAATTAAATTTAAAAGTACCTTGAACAGATGGTGTAATAACCTGTCTCAATAAATAAGACGTAACCGACTCTAATTCTAGAGTGGAAATGCAGAACGGTCTATGTGCCAAAAATAAAATTCGGAGTAAATGCAAAAACCGTTTATTAACTGGCTAAATCACAAAAAAATTATCCTCTATAGATATTTACCTAAACATCTGAACTTAATGAACACAAATATAAACAAATAAACAAAATCAAAAAGTTTGACCAGCTACAATATAACATCAAAAACAAAAACCTCTGGAATGTTCTAAGTTCCTTCAGACTGTGGCAAGTCAAAATGGTCGAACTCCAAAGACACATTCTATACTATAGTTAAGCACTACTTCCGAGATGTTTTTTAGTAGCCGCAATAAGATTTTCGTAATAGGCATGATGTTGTAAAGGAATGTAGTCAATCATTGCTTCTATATTTCTAAGTTTTTCGGCCGTAACCCTATTTTGGCACTGTAGCGGAAGTAAGATATGCTCTGTAATTTGATTTAGCTTTTTGCCTTTTTAAGAACGTTACATGTAACCCATGATTCAATGTCGCTGAATGTTTTTGTTTTGTTTTTATGAGTGTTGGGTTGTCCGTGTCGATTCGCAACCACGAAACTTGTGATATTTGTAATTTGGTCGTGTTAATAAATTCGTTCGATGCTCGTGCAAAATCTTTAAAATCATTTTTTTCTAGAAGTACAGTCTTGAAAGGATTTTTGTGACGGGCTGCAGCAATCATTTTTTCCAAATCATTGAGGACGAAACATTTTGATACCCTTTTCCGCTTTTCTATCTGAGCGAAATCGCGGTCACATGATAGATAGCTGTGACCGCTTACCAAAAATTTGTGATCTATTTGCTCAAAAACTCCTGTAGCAACAAGGTAAATAAGGAACATTGAAAAGATCCTATTTTTATGTTGGCCAGTGCAGTTGTCGCTCCAAAATACAACCTTTTGCTTTTTGGCAAACATTTCGGTATGCTGGTTGAGAACTCTATATAAAGCCGATGCAATTCATTACTGCCCCTTCCTTTAACAGTTTCATCCCACAGACACATTATACCAGTTTCTGTATCAGATATATGTATACCAAAATTGGAGCAAGAAATTTGGCGACTGTAAAACATATCAGAGTGGGTAAGAGTGGGTATAAATAGTACTTGTTCTAGGTCTATTGAGATCACATTGCGGTCGTAAGTAATAGACTGAGAGGCAATAACGTCTTTATTCATAGCGGTTCTTGCACTCTTGGCCTTTCTGTGATGTAGCTGCAATTGTGCCGAAAGTGCTTGTTTTTCTCCATCTTTGTTTGAGCTAGATTTAATTTTGTTGCTTAGAGAATGGCATGTTGAACAGGTATCTGACTTAGGACGGCCAAATCGAAGCATTGGAAAATCTATATGGAAAATGGACGAATACAGCTTATATGTTGCGATAGTATTCGGAAATGTATGTTTGAAAGCGAGAAACATACGATTTGAATTTAAATCAGGGTTTAGAAATTCTCTGATCGATTTGCTGCGACTGTAATGATTGCTCTCTCTGGCGCAACTATTTATATGATCATTGATCTGCTGCTTTAAATCTGTTGTGAGTTTCATGCGTTTACTGTTTTTACCACGTCCATCTGTAAATGACACCTTTTTCCGTTTTTTTCTTTAAATAAGCTCCTGAACTTTGCTGTGACTAAGTGAAAAATTTCCACAATATTGTGGAATTAACTAAAAAAAAAAAAAAAGTGAAAAAATGTTTGGAAATGTTTCACGACATACTTGCTTGTGCTGACCTTTACCATCTGGGATTGTATAATAAACAGTACACTGTCTATGGCTGGCTTCTGGACCCTCGTATGCTCCGTGACGTCTTCCGTTCACCTCACCCTCTTGGATTAGTCCTAAAAGAAACGTACCCTGTTCCTCGTAATCAGCGGTTGCATACAAATCTCGAAAAAGCGACGTTTTCTGCTCAAAAGATATCGAGTTGCAATGGTATCGGCAGGAACAGACCGCCTAAATCAAAAATAGTAAGCTTAAACACCGCGTTTTAGTCAAAGAGGTTGAGAAAATTTTATTTACCTCAGCTGTTGGTGCTTTTTTTGCTGAGACCTCGACGCCCTTGTAGTTTTTGTATGATAATACAACTAATTTGAACTTTTTTCTTTCTTTCCTAATATTATTTCATTGTTTTTTTTCACATTTTTTGTTGATATTACATTGCCCGCAACATCTGCAGTGGCATCCATCTTGTATCAAACTAACGTATTATAACTGGCACCTAGACCATTTCAACCGAAAATGCGCTGGCGGACTTAGACCTACCCCCACTTTCGAACTAATATTACCTACCTTTAACTCTCGTTTTGGCACATAGACCGTTTCGTAGGTTATTGGCCATGGCACGTAGACCCTAAAATTGATAAAATATAAAATTTCGAGTATGTGGTACTTAGACCGTTTTGCATTTCCACTCTAGAATTATGAACTGATAATCAGTTATCAATGGTTGGTTAATTTAAAATGTTTAACAGTTTCTAATATTATCAACTATCTGAGATCATCATGAACAATACACTAAATCTTTTGTAATATGTAAATGGTATATCAGTTACAGCCTTACAAGCTGTAATAATTAACAATATGTCACCAAATAGATCAAGAGTGTCTCTTATGTAGTAAGGTTAAGCTGGAATATAATTTCAGGGCGATATGCAATAATAAAGTTATTATTTCAACTTTACAAAGTTGAAAGAATGTATTAATAATATTGTGAATTGATAGACATCTATATAAGAATGTGAAGTTACTAAATATTGAAATATAAAAGTTAATGTGTCCTTAAACGTTAAAACATGAAATTACAAAATGAATAAATTGCTTAAAGTTCAGATGAAAACGAATAAAACTTTAAATGTTACTTGCGGTTAGTGTTCAAACTATTAAACGTCAAACGGCTTAATTGACAAGCCACATCTGATTTGTGGAACAAGATTTAGCCATCCGGTTAAGAATCGTTGTCCATAATAGGATCATCCCGCAATTGTCACCTTCAAACATGAGTCCAGCATCGTCCCTTGAAGTGAAACGCAATCACAAGGTCTTGTCGCGCTCTGTAACGCTAACGCCATCTGAGATACGACACGTTTCTACTACCATGAATGTAGTACTATAGTCTGTCAGCTTTCTCTACGAAAATATATCCCATACAGGAAACATGGGAAATTTGAGGCTCCTTAAAATCCCGACATGATCATCCTATCTATCATCGATTACCGTCACCCATAAAAAACTGTTCAAACCATTTCTATTTGCCAAAAAGTATGTGTGAAAAAATGTATGTAAAAAACTATGCTGTACAGAAAAACTCTAAAAAGAAATTGGGTGTAAAAATATACGTGCAAGATGAAATCTTACCTTGTTAACAAGGCTTTTCACCACGATAGTCCCGAAAATAGATGGTATAAACCATGTGTCACCGGCAATTTTCTATACTTCCGACTTGTCATACTCGAAACTCGATGCAACGGTCACTTCGTCGAAAAGCTACTCAGGCGTGGGTTATATACTTGTAGAGACCCAAGGAGTAGGTCTTACCGGTTTTCGGGTAATCCTACTTATTTTTACGTAACGAAACGGTAAGATAAGTGGGCGCCACCCTGAGTTCTACTAGTTTATAAGTTAACTAACATCAACTAATCCCAGTCAACAAAACAAGAAGTTGGAAGGTTATATAAAAAAATATGAACAATGTTATTTAAAATTTACAAGTAGTTTTATTAAGTAAGTTACATGTTGTATGAAAATTGGAAAAGTTATTTACAAATAGTTTATTAAATAACAATTTTATTATATGTTGGATGAAGTTGAAAATAAAAATGTTATTAAATTCTACAACTTAATTTATGAATTTAAAACTAGAACTGAAAGAAAATTGACATTCAAAAAAAAATTAGATTCTGAAGGAAACTGAAGTTAAACAAGAGTTAAATATTTCACAAAGTTTTAATTCACATATGGTACAAACTATTCAGTTAATTAGTCGATGAACGTTAGTTGGAAAGAATCTATAGTTTCAAAGATTTGTGGACGTTAGTACTTTCCTTGTTTTCTATTCCAATGATGATTTGGATGTCGTCCAAACGAATCGAGAACCAATCAGCTGGCTGCGTCAAGTTACGTCCAGAAGTCCAGTCGGTTCTGAATAGAGCCGTGGTCCCAGCAGGTAGACTTCATCAACGGAGAAGGCTTCGGTCGATACGAGGGCTTAGGCCAGTGAGATAACTTTAGACCGGTACGGAAAAGTTTTTAGGCCGGTAAGAAAAAGTGCTAGAAAAGACACTTGAATCAGATGAAGTTCTCGAATTCAGTGAAATGCAGAGTATCTGGAGATTGAAATTACAGTAGGTACAAGTAACATACGTACAAAATTATGAAATGATATCAAACAACGTGGTTCATATATCCTGTATTTTACAATATTTCAAGAAAATTCATTTACTTTAGACATGAAAGCACAATAAAAATAATAAGAAAAGTTACGAATTCATTTAATTCTATTTCAATGGTCTTCAACGTAGAATTCCATTAGTATAAAAAATATAAAAAAAACCAGAACACGTGGTTCATATTTCCTGTATCAATATTTTAATAGAGATTTTAGAGATTAATGCCCAATAAAAATCATAAGAAAAGTTACGAATTCATTTAATTCTATTTCAATGGTCTTCAACGTAGAATTTCATTAGTATAAAAAATATAAAAAAACCAGAGCACGTGGTTCATGTTTCCTGTATCAATATTTCAATAGAGATTTAAGAAATAAAAGCATAATAAAAATCATAAGAAAAGTTGAGAATTCACTTAATTTTATTTCAATGGTTTTCAACGTAGAATTCCATTGGTATAAAAAGTGTATGAAGAACCAGAACAAAATATATATAACAAAAACGAAATCGATATAATATATATATCTGGTACATGTTTGAAAGAAAAATTAATTTGAAACTATTGAGTACCATGTAAGAAAAAATTAACGGAGAAATATTCAATTTAATTTGAAACATTTTAAAGGAAAACCACTTACCATTTCATAGAAATGCAATTCGATACGATAAGATGACGAACGCAAACAAAGTAGAGAAATTAAGGGCCGAATGTCAGCGTGCATTGGCTTAAATATTCAAATGGAAACGAACTCTTCCGAAAACTTAAAACTCGGCAGCCATCGACCAGAAGTATTATTCGATGTTACGAGGGGTAAACTAAATTTACGTTACTCTTTCATCGACGAGAAATATTACGAGTGGTGAACGAAATTCACGTTACATCGACCTCAAAACTCGAAAAGTATCAGAAAAATAATTCCAATTTCCTTCCCGTTACTTTTGACATCTGCGATCAGTGTTACCACTGACAATAAAATAAAATGCCCACATAAAATGATAAAATACTCGTGGATTGGTTAAATCACATGAAAAATAATAATAAAAATATTACTCTAGACACCCATTTAATTATTTGAATCCGATTGTTCCAGGATATGCTTAAATACTTTTAAAACCCGTAGTTGATTCCCTCATGCAACCAACCATACAGAAGTGTGTATAAAGTGGCATACGCAGTGGGTGAATTGAGCGAATTATCCCATCTCCGTGAGTTATCATACAATACAAAAACGTTGTATTTTTATCATGCTACAATATTAACTATTAAACATTTTAGCAATATATTCATTGATCCATAACTTGTATTGTATGGATATGTTTTAAATTGTATGAGAGGTGATTTATTGAAGACCCCCGAACAATAAGAATCAAATACAAACAATATTTTTTTTCTTAATTTTATTTCAAGCAATTTTATTAACTTGTTGCTATATGACACTAATAATGTACGCAATTTGTCGATATTATTTCGGTTATTAATAATAAACAGTGTAATAAGGTGTTTGTTTCAAAGCATTTATATTAGAAAATATATTCAACACAATTCTTTACCACAGAAGAGGTTTAAGTAATCTTATTCATAAATATTATAAAATATAATTGAAGGACCATTTTTCATAACCTTATCGCACAAATTTCCTGCCAGTTACGCTTTCAATAATATTTTTGCCAGTTTTTTACTGCAAATGTTTCACATCCTAGTAGTCAGTGTAGTTCATGTCAATGTATTTATAGACATTGCCAGTTTTTTGCAAGTCTTTTTATGGGAATTAATTGGTCGGGAGTATAAAGGGCAATATTTTTCCACCCCTCAAATAAGTCTACTAGAAATTTATATGTGATTTGCTCAATAGTTTCAATTGAATTTACACAGTGTGAAAGTAGACTAACAACAAAATTATTTTTGTTCTGACCGACGTAGTTTTCAGAATAAAGTGTAATATTTGTACATTTTGCATGATTTTTAAATAACAGATACAGGCAGTTTCCAATTTCATTAGCGCCACGTTTACCAAGTGCATCATGCTACGTAAAACAGAAATCTTGTTTACTAACTACACCGTGAATGTTAAAATTGTATATAGCAAGTCGTCTTTTGTAAAAGAAGGCACTAATATCACCACAAAGAACAGTCAAAACAGCCGGTAGATGAATAGATGAAAACATGTTACTTGCTTAGTGTCATCTAGTTTAGCTTCATTAACGATGGTTTCCTTTCCTTGTCGACCTAATGTTTTTTCTTCAACGAAATTTGTCTCACGGTTTTCCATGATTTCGGGGTCAAAGGTTCTGTCTTCATTGACATCGCTATGATACGGTAAAGCATTGAGACAAGCTTACCCATTACAATGGCCACAAGTTAAAGAGCAATGCAACCTCGCGGCTTCGTGCGTAACTTTTCCGTTCGTGCGTAAAATGCTTCTTACAACACACGTTACGTAATATACTATTATACGCCTAGTAGTATAAGTACCTATACTCCTAGTCATATAAATGCAACTTAATGCCATGGAGAAACGTCACATAAGTTATCACTTATTTGACGTTTGAAGAATAAACATATTATATCATTAGAAATATGAATTACTTACAATAAAAGCGTGAAACGTTAGGTGCAATTCTAGACACGAAAGTCACAATCATAATATTGAGTAACCACTGCTGCACATGATTCTTGGGACCAGTGAAAAACTTCGGAGTGGTCATGCTCATCATAAAGTTTTCCTTTGCATCAACTCTCTTTTTGATATTCATCTGCTACATATATATCGTCCATACAGTTGACAGAATCAAAAGTTGTTTTCTGCAGATCAGGTCTCATACACGCATCCAACAACCCAGAACCACTAGAGGTCGAACTATGATCAAAAGTTAGGTTGACAAGCTACTTGCAACTTGATGTGCGAGGATGTGTAGATATGTCGAAGTTTCAAGCAGACTAGACACGTTTTGAGTAGCTCTGCATCAAATGCTAAATTCATTTGTTATTAAGTTGAATTATTGGTTATTGGATAGTCAACTAACAGAAGGAGTGAAAACGTTCATGTATTTGTGATTAGTTACTAGAAAAGTGCTTTAATTGCCCGTAAGTTGGAATTATTAGTTTTCAATTTGGTACAAATGACTTCAACTAGAAACAAAGAAGAACTGCACTCAGCAGTTAAAAATTTAGTAAATAAGCTTGTTACTGCTGATGAGTTCATATCTCAAATTTCCGATTCCATTATGAAGTTAATAGGCAAAAAATATGATAAGGAAATAGAAAACTTGAAGGCTGAGAATAATAATCTAAAATTAAAAGTGCAAGTCCAGGATAAACAGCTTGAAGATATAAGTAAACAGGAGTCATTTGAAAGGTCTCGAAGATCCAAAAATTTAATTCTTTACGGAGTTACAGAGCTGCAGAATGAAAACTGTACTAGAAATAATAGATAGTAAGCTGCGGTTATCTATAAATTATATAAATGTAAATAATTGTTATCGACTGAAATCACCAGATAAAAAGAAAATTAAATCAATTATAAGTCAGATGAGCACGCTTCACGTCAAAAACTTGATATTTGAGCAGAAGAAGTTATTAAAAGGCACAAGATCAGTTGTTAGAGAGGATTTATCACCAGATATGCAGGCACTATTTAAATATGCAATACAGAAGGGAGGCAAAGTTTGGTCGAATAATGGAAATTTATTCAATTCATAATGGTATTATGAAGATTATAAAGCCAGCTGACCTAGTGAGTGATTAGTGAGACGATGTATCATTCTCACTAAAATTTTACTTGAATTTATATTCTGCTGAATTTAATTGTTGATTTTCTGGTTTCTATTTTTTTTTGTATTCAAATTTCTAATCGCTTTTTTTATATATAAATATCTAATTTCTAATTTTAAACTTTTTAGCTGTAGAATTACCAATATTGCAAGTTCTTGGGATTAAATAATATATGCGTTGTGCAGAGTGTCCACACTCATCACTGTCGGTTTTACGACAAATAGCTGGTTCTGCTAATAGAACTGTTATAAAGTCTATTTTTGGTAATTATATAGAGAAAAAAATATTTATTCACATTCAATATTTTCTTAAGGTTGTAGGTGAGAGAATAATGGGTTGTCTTAGCATAGGCTGTTTAAATGTACGCTCGCTTTTACCCTCGCTTTCAAACGTAAAAAAATTGTTACAGAAACATGAATTTGATATTCTTTTGTTGTGTGAAACTTGGCTCTATCATTACAATAGTGATGAATTAATAAAAATAAATAATTATATGTTATACAGGGGAGATCGAAATGCAAGAGGTAGGGGTTTATGCATATATGTAAGAAATTCGTATAATTGTTAATTGGCTATTAAAAATGATAACGCTATTTGGGAAAAATTATTCGTAAAATTACCTATAAATGAAAAAGTATTTGCCATAGGAGTAATTTACAAACCTCATGTAATAACAGATAATGCTTTCCTGAACGATTTTGAAGATTTTATAATCTCTCTACTTTCAGCTGTTAGTAATTTAATTTGCTTAGGGAATTTTAACATAAATTATCTGTACAAGAATAATACTGTTCATAAATTTGATGATATTGTTGATAATTTTGAACTTTTCCCAAGTCTTAGACGAACCGATACGACAAACATCACTTCTGGATTATATAATAGTTGATGAAAATAGTATGGTAAATAGAGGAGTTATTCATAATGAAGTCTCAGACCATTCATTGGTGTATTGTAGAATAAATGTAGCAAATATCAAAGAAATCAAAATGCATACGTATAGGTGTTTCAAAAATTTTAATGAGGAATCATTTTATAATGACCTTAGAGATATATCATTTTTTCCTATATTTGATCAGGAGGGTATTGACGAAAATGTATCATATTTGGTAAACTGGTTAATTTATTTGATAGACACGCACCTATAACAACTTCCAGAATGACAACGAGGCTCCATGTTTAACTTTTGCAATAGAACTAATGATAAATGAAAGAGAAAGGGCTCTTAGAAGATATAAAAGAACACGATCAAATGATCATTTAAATTAAGGAAACTAAACAAATCAAGCTATTAAAAGGGAAAAACGTGCTTATTTTTCACATCAGTTTGAAAATACTAATTCTAATTGCCTGTGGCGGGTACTTAGATCAAATAATTTTCTTGAAGACAAAATCGTGATATTCCTTAAAGCTTAAGAAACCCAAATGAAATTAATGATTTTTTCATAAATTGCATCACACGCTTTTCACCACCTGACAATCTTCTCAGTTCTTATAAATCTAATAGCCTCGTTCCCGTCACCTTCACATTTAAAGAAATTGATGATATGTTTGTTTATAACAACATATATAGAATAAAATCAAATGCCATGGGTTGTGATGGGCTAAATGTTGAACTTATCAAATTATGTTGTCCTCTGATCGTTCCATACATTACACATATGATTAATTTCTGTTTAACCCATCAGGTAGTTCCGAATGCATGGAAGCAAGCTATTGTAAAAGTGTTGCCAAAAAATCAAACCCCATGCGAGTACAATGATCTAAGAGTAATAAGTATTCTTCCTATGCTTCCTAAGATTCTGGAAAGGGCGATGGAACAGCAAATAAGAGAACATTTAACAATTAATTCAATAATTCCTAGTGTTCAATCTGGTTCTCGCAAAGGTTATAGCTGCACCACAGCTTCAACGAGTCTAGTTGATGATATTATATCTGCTATAGATGTCGTTAAATGTACAATTTTAGCATTTTTGGATTTTAGCAAAGCTTTTGACACTATAAATCATAAATTGATGCTTAACATATTACATTATATAGGATTTTCTGAAAGTGCCATTAACCTTTTGCGTAATTATTTAAATAATCGTAAACAATGTGACAAAATTGACTCAGATCAATCGGGATTTTTCACTTTAAATTTGGGAGTTCCTCATGGATCCATTTTGGGAACACTGAAGTTTTCTATTTATACAATGAACTTAATAACATCTTTAAAAACCTGTAAAATTCACGTATACGCAGATGATACCCAGATATACTATAGCTTTCCTCCAGTGTTCGTTGATAATGCCTGCGAAAATATCAATCAAGAACTAAGAACTTCCATGAAATCAGCGACAGATCATTGCTTATTAATCAATTGCTCTAAATCTAATGTAATTTCGTTCTGCTTCGCTCATAACAAGGCTAAAATAGGAAACTTAATAAATATAACAATTAACATCGACGAGTTAGCCCTGGTTAGTCATACTAAGAATTTAGGTGTCATTCTGAATTCAGATTTGAGATTGGAGAAACACATCAATAAATTGATTCAACGTGCTTACAGCTCATTGAAACTGATTTATGGAAATCGTCATTTTCTCCCACAACATGATAAAAAAACTCTGTGTGAAAGTCTCGTTTTATCACATTTTAATTTTGCAGATTTAGTGGATGGTCCAAATTTAACCCTCCCTCATAGAAACAAAATACAGAGAGTACATAATTTATGTTTAAGATTAATATATGGTGTTAGAAAGCGTCAGCCAATATCACATAAAATAATTGAGATACGATGGTTAAATATGGATAACAGAAGAATGCTTCATGCAGCTTGCCTTTTCCACAAAATTATAACCTTTGAGACTTATTTACAACAAAAAATTTCTTTTCGGACTGATGTTCTTAATTTAAATCTATTCAAGGGTCTACTATCTCCACCTGTATTTAATACTGAACTATTTAGACGGTCCTTCCAATACCAAATATTTTTTATTAATAACTCCGTATGTGAAAAATTTTATATTTCAACTTTCAAAGTCAAGTTCAGAAATATATTACTTCAGAGACAACAATAGGTTATTGTTTCCTCTCCCACACATATTATGCTATACTTATATACCAGTATTAGTTACTCCACTTATTCTTTATTTTCAATTTATTTAGTTATATATGACAGACATATGTTTTCCTTTCTTTTATGGGTTGAGTGGAAGAGCATTTTCGTGATGGAACTAGGTGTCATTACAGAAAATGAACTCCGCCCTTTATTTTAAATAGGTTCATACTGCTACATCATGTATCAAATTTAAACAAAATGTAATTTTGTTATTTGAAAATAATAAAGGCGTTTATTATTATTATTATTATTATCATTAATTATATTTTTATTTTTGCTATTATAGAGCATCGACTGCTTTGGTCTTTAGCTCTTCTAATTTGGAGGAGGGAAAACTCATGTTCATCCGACCTATAATCGGGTAGTGTTGGACTCCTTTATGGCCTACGAACCAAAAACCTCTCCCAATATTTGAGGCTACACTTTTATATTCTCAGATACAAATTGTTCGCTTTTAGAAAATTTAAGAGCTTAATTTGCTGGTCTGTTGTTGATGTGCATGACTTAACATCTTTTGCAATCCCCATATCTAGACGGCTACGAGAAAGCAGTGGGCATTCAACTATTAGATGACTAACGGTGTTGTGTCTTCCGCATTCACAGACAGTTGGGTTTCTACCGAGAAAAAAGTGAGAGCTGGTCAGGTTAGTATGCCCAATTTTTATCCGGGTAATTATCACTTTATCCCTACGTTTTTGAAGTTTGTATTCTGTTGGTTTGAGTTGTATGTTTGCTTGTATTTGTTTTAGGAAGTTATTATTTACAGTCCATTCTTCTTGCCACTTGTCCATAATTTTTTCTTTTATGCTCTTTTTCTGTTCTTCTAGGCCTTCATCATTTTCCTCTGTGCTGATATTTGGAGAGGATAGTAAGAGTGATGTTCTTATAGGAAGTGATAGAGTGCTAATTCGTTGGGTATGGAAAGGTGTCGCTGATGCAGATAGTATTTCATGAACTTGATTTGTAGGGTTGTTAAGAATTTCACAGTAGTAAATTGACATTAAGTTTTGCCTTCTTTACCGAAGTGGTGTTACTCCTCCTTCACAGCATAATGAAAGGTAAGGGCTTGTTCTGTATGCACCTAGAGCTAATCTTGAGGCAGTACTTTGAATATGCTCCAGTACTTTCAAGTTAGATTCACTTGCCGAGCCGTAAATGATGGACCCGTAATCCATTTTTGATAATATGTACGTCTTGTAAAAATTTATCAGTATAGCTGTATCAGATCCCCAATTGATATTGGCTAGGGTTTTTAAGATATTTAACCTTTTTTCACAGTTCACTGCAAGCTCTTTTATATGGTCCTACCAAAGAAGTTTCTTGTCAAAAATGAGACCCAGGAATTTGGTAGATGTTTCAATCTGGATATTATTTCCATACAAGTACAGCATGGGTTCAGGATGACTTCTCTTTTGCTTGCAATAGTGTATGCAATGTGTTTTAGCTACCGATATTTCAAAACCGTTGTTTTCCGAATACTCTGCGATGGAATTAAGTCATTAACCAAGTCTTTTATAGAAGTATTTGCTACAGTAGAGGCTACCTGGGCATAAGAAGTATTTGGTCGAGGAACACTTATTTGTGTTCTTTTTCTTGCTTCAAAGTACGAAATATTTTCTTCAACTTTTATTTCCTGAATTGCCTTCTCCCGTTTAAAAACTGGGCAATCTTTAGAGGTTGAAACGTGAGCTCCTTCACAATTAACACATGTTACAGGTGGTTCGCACAGGATTCCTGTATGTAGCGGTTTCCCACATATACCCACCTGTTCTTTGTCGCAAGACAGGGATGTGTGACCAAATTTCTGACACTTAAAGCATCGAAGTGGAGATGGTATATATGGGCGTAATTTTAGTAGGTAAAAGGCAACTTTGATGTCTTTCGGAAGTTTCGGAGTGTCAAAAGTTAAAATGTGGTTCGAGGTTTCAATAAGTTCTCCATTTCTTTTGGTTTTTATTCTTCGAACTTCTAATATACCTTGGCCCTTCAGTTCTTCTAAAATTTCTGCTTCTGTACAGCTCATCAGATCTTCACAGTTGATTACTCCCTTGCAAAAATTTAAACGTCGGTGTGGTTTTACTTCAATGTCATAATCTAGTAACTTTTTTATTCCACTAATTGTTTTCGATTGGTTTGCAGTCACTGTTTCAACTAGTAATCCATCTTTTATTTTTCGTAAGTTTTTAACCTGTCCTACTATTGAATACATTGCTCTATTTATTTGAAAGGGACTGACTTTTGAAAAGTCTCCTTCCTTCCTCTTTACGACCATGAACCGGGGTGTTGTTCCCGTCTCCAGGTTCGTATTTTTATGGTGCTGAGTAAAGGCAGCGGCAGTTAATGCAACCCTAACTGCAGCTGGTTCTGGCGTATTGAATTTTGGTTTCATGTAGATCCCACGAGTAGTAGGACAGAAATAACAAGTGCGGCAGGGCAGTGCTCCCATACCCTTTTTTTTCAAAGAGGTTTAGGAAATCTGCTAGCAGACCCCCCAGGCATTGGTGTTTCGGCGCTTGGGGGAGTGTGGGGATGGGGAGACCCCCGACCCACTAAAACCCTTTTCTCTCTTAAGAACTTCCACTTTTCTTCTTGGACCCGCCGTTAGGACATCTCCTCAAGAAAGAAAGGAATATTGCCTAATATTCTGCATTTGCCTGGGCTCGTAACTCAACTTTTTCTTTTGCGCTTATCACATAAGTTATGAAATCTGTTACCTTATTCCACCCATTTTCACATTTAAGCTTCTTGTCAATAACGTTGCTTGTACTTATTCCCCCTAAATCTGAGCGCAGTTCTTGGCGCTTCTCTGCCCATTGAGGACATTCGAAGACAGTGTGATTTGGGTGACCCTGCTAAGGCTAAATACATTGAGGAGTCGCCTGGTATCTTAATGGCATCGTTCGCAGCCTCTTTGTCGTGGGGTTATTCACCGATCGACACGATTGCTTCCATCTTCGGTCCCGAATTTTTTATTGAGGTTCACTCCTCTGGACTCTTCTTTCTGGGTTACCATACCATAGCCGAGGGTTCCAGTTTTTCGTCGCCGGAAACTCGCCGCTCGTCCCCCATATCTGGTCAAGACTTGCCAGTGTGTTCGGATGTAACTTGGGCATGTTGGATCTTCTACTGGCATTTGTTGGTGCTATGACATCGGCATAAATAGCCCCACCAGTGCCCCACTGACCATTTCTGAGCTGTTTTTTAGTTTCACTCCTCCCTTTCCGTCCTTGCGGCTCGTGGAGGGAGGAAGTTACTCAGCCACTCCACCAACGACAAGGTCTTATAGCTCCTAGGAGGGTATTATTATTATTATTATTATTATTATTATTATTATTTTTTCACAGGGTTTTCCTGGGTTTGCTTGGCTAATCCGGGATGCCATATCAACGGATTAGTCATGTGTGAGCGCCCGCCGGACTGCTCGACAAGTGCCCAGAATTGCTGCTTTTTGGGCGGTGAGTATCAGTTTCGTAGGGTCTTCTAATTCCAATCTTTTTAGTTCCTGTTTCAAATTTATTTCAACAAGGCCGGTCGCAGATATAACTAATGGATGTATTGTGACCTGATCGAGCTGATAGATAGTTTTTATTTCGTGAGAAAGATCTATATATTTTGTGATCTTTTGGTTTCTCGCTTCTCGGAGATTGTGATCATTAGGTACTGTAATGTCGATTATTCTTGCTACCTTTTTATCTTTTTCTATCACCAATATGTCGGGTCTATTGTGTGCCATTTCCCGATCACTAATGATAGGCTTATCCCAATAGATTTTTGTTTTCTCGTCTTCCATATGATCCCTTGGTGTATATTTGTAGTACTGTGTTATATCTTTTATTAGCTCAAATTTTTTACATAGCGCTTGATGAAAAACCTTTGACACGTTGTCATGCCTTGCCTTATGGTCACGCGGTGCTAGATATGAGCACCCTGCTGTTAGGTGCTGAATGGTTTCTGTTTTATTTCGACATAGTCTGCATCTGTCATCCGATGTATCCTGATGCAGTATAAACCGTCGGTAGTTTCTTGTACAAATAACTTGGTCCTGTATGGCTAGTAGAAATCCCTCTGTTTCCATCATCAGTACACCCCTAATTAGAAATAGTGTGGATAAGTTCTTGTCTGCTTCTTGACTGTTTAGTATTGCCGCATAGCGTCCATGTAATTCTTTATTTTTCCAGCTTTCTTCCAACTCTGTGTAATAGTTCTCATTTTCTTTTACTGGTGGCTCTTGGTTCGACAGTTTTAAAGGTGTCAAGTTGTTGTCTAACGTTGAAATTGCCACATACGTTGGATGGGTTCTAGATTTAAGGTAAGTGAAAAGGTTTTCGCATTTTTTGGTATGTGCCTCTCTGAGGTTCCTCAGTCCTCTTCCCCCTCTGTTCCGTGGTAAATACAGCCTGTGCATGGAAGCATTTGGGTGGTGCAATCGGTTCTTTGTTAGGGCCACTCTTATAGATCGATCGAGACTTTCTAAATCTGTGGTACTCCATTTGAGTATTCCAAAACTATAAGTAATAGCAGGTATTACCCAAGCGTTTATTGCTGTTATTTTTGCCAAGGAGTAAAGTTTTGTTTTCAGTATTAGGCGGAGTCTAGTTTTAAGTGTTTCTTGATTAAGCTGCTTACTGTGTGCTTGTTCTATATTGAGAGTTTGTTGCATTCCAAGATATTTGTACTTCTGTTCCAGCGGTAGAGGTGTAAACTGGTTGTGATCTAATAAGAGTATGTTTTCAGTTTCCTGAGTTTTTCCCGCTTTAACGTGAACGAAAGCACATTTTTCAAGTCCAAACTCCATTGAGATGGCTTTACTAAATGATGCGACCAGTTCCAGGAGGGCGGTAAGTTGTTCTGGATTAGAGGCATACAATTTTATGTCATCCATATAGAGGAGATGGGAAAGTTTAATGCTTGGCCTTTTAGCTATGGTGTATCCGTAGGTACTTTCTTCCAGCATATTACTGAGTGCATTAAGCACAGGACAGAACCACAGAGGACTAAGGCTATCTCCTTGGAAGATTCCTCTTTTAATTTTAATTCCTTCAGTAGTATAGTGTGTGTTTTCTACGCTGACAGATAGGTACGTTTCCCAGTTATGCATAGTAGTTTTGAGGAATTCAATTAGGTCTTTGTTCATTTTGTAAATTTGTAGTATTTCCAACAGCCATGAATGCGGCACCGAATCAAATGCCTTGCGGTAATCGATCCAGGCAACTGAGAGGTTCCTCTTTTTAGTTCTTGCGTGGTTCGTAACTACTGAGTCCAGGATTAACCACTCTTTACTTCCCTTTGCTTTGCTTTTACATCCATTTTGTTGCCAAGCTAATATTTGGTGTTCTTTTAGATGTTGGTTAATTTTTTGTTCAATTATTTCAGTGAGAATCTTATAGACAATAGGTAAACATGTAATCGGTCTATAATTTTGTGGGTTTTCGACGTTTTTATTTTTTGGCAACATGTAAGTAATTCCTTTGGTGAAAAATAAAGGGATCTGTGTTGGATCCATTATAGCCGAATCAAGCTGATGTGCTAAAGTTTTGTGGATGGCGGTGAGGTTTTTCCACCAGTATGCATGGATTTCATCAATCCCTGGAGCTTTCCAATTAGATAGCCTTTTGGTGGCATTCTCAACATCTTGCACCAATATATGTATCCTTTGCATTTCCGGGGTCTCTACCATTCTTTTCTTCTCTTGATTGATCCAGTAGGCCCTTCCTATTATTATTATTATTATTATTATTATTATTATTATTATTATTATTATTATGTACGCAGCAGAGGAGTTGAAAATGAACTTGCGAACACCTCAGAACCACAATAACTCTAACTACGTTCAATAACCTACGAAGAATAGGTTGACAAAGTACTTAGTACTCGGTGATTTATACAAACATTTTGTGCATAAGTTCTTGCTACAAATTCTGAAAATTCCAGAGAACAAGTAGCAGGAAGAAGTGGTGAAATTATAGGAAGAATAGACAAATTTTGTAAAGAAGCTGACGGTTCCTGATAAGTATTAGATATGTACCCCTAAGCTGAAATCATATCGAAATCTTTTTCATTATTAATTTCGGGAAAAAAATTATTATTCATAAAATGCATTATCTAAAACCCAGAATACAGTCATCAAATATCAAATTTTTTAGTTGTTGTTGTTTGTCAAAAAATATGAGTTTTACTCAAGAGTAAAGTACCTTAAAATTAGACAATATCGAAAAATGTTACTAAAAAAATTTGATCAGAAATAAAAATTCCGTTATTACATTAATTTACCTTATTAAAATTATTTTTATAACGTATGTGTACAATAATGCAAATTTAACTGTAATTACATGTAATCTATGATGCACTGACAAACAAATAATTTGTTGATAGAAGGAAATATTGACACTAAATTTCAAGCCGCATTAGAATTTATAAGACATATAAAAATGGTAGCGTTATCAACTGATGAAGAGAAAATAGAAATTGTTCTGATTGTGGGAGATTACTATGAAACGCATAGAGACGCAGCAAATATTTTCAATAGTAGACATCCCAATAAAAATAAAAGCCAATCAACTGTAACTAAAATAGTATATAAACTTAGAAGAACTGGAAGTATTAAAACTAATTTTAATGGAAAACGTCGAAAACTGGTTGCTTATGAGAATACGCAGTTTGATGTAATGCTGTCTGTTGTAGCAAATCCAAAATTGTCATTGCGCAAATGAAAGTCGTTGTTACAACAAAATGTAAGTAAAAATACAGTGGCAAGAATTTTAAAACTAAATAAATGCACACCATACAAATCAAAAATCGTACACCCATTAAAAGAAAAGAATTATGATAGGCGCCTTGATTTTTAATCACTCATCCAATGAGCGTTACAGGAGGACCCTTTTTTTACGAGGCATATAATTTTTACCGATGAGGCGACAATTCCGTCAAATGGAACTGTCTCGTTACAACATTGTCGCTGGTGGTCTGAGGAAAATCCCAATTTTGTATTAAAGTCTCATGATCAATATTCGTATAAGACGAACGTGTGGTGTGGCATTTATAATAACAAATTGATAGGACCTTTTTTTCGCGAATCTATGAATTCCGAGCGTTATTTACAGTTTTTACAAACTCATATCAAAGAATTCATGGACGAACTACCCTTAATAGAACGTCAATGTATTTGGTACCAACAAGACGGTACCGCATGCCACAGTACAATAAATGTTAGGAACTATCATGAGCATTTGTTTCATGAAAAAGTCATTCACAGATATTCTGATCTCTTTTGGCCCCTTGATTACTTTTTATGGGGTTACTTGGAACAAAAAGTTTACCAGATAGCGCCGTTTCAAAATATTGACCACTTGGAGAGGATACTTTTAGAAACATGTCAAGAAATTTCTCCACAAATGATAAGAAATGTATTATGTGAATTTTCCTATAAAACGATTAAGTGTACTGAACGAGAGGGTGGGTATGTCGAAGCATTAGTACAAGTGAACAATAAATTTGTTTGTTTCTAATATTAGTTTTATAACTTAGTAAATGAATGTATTTTATTATTTGAAAAATAAATTAATATGCACTCATAACGCGTTTTAATTGCAAAATTATTAGAAAACATCGAAAATCTAAAGGGTTATCATGTGTTTCGTAATCGCAAGAGATAAATGTTCATTCAAAATAAAGAAATTAGTAAAAAATAGAATAATCTGATGTTTTAATTCAGATGTAGTTTTCAATTCTGATCATCTTTCTTAGTAACATTTTTCGATATTTGTTAGGAGCGAAATTTAGGGGATGAGACCAGTGATTGTGAACTAGTGTTCCTCGCCTCTAACTGTCCCAGTAGCTAAGTCGGACGTAGGCTCGACAATAAAATTGATTTCAATTTTACTGAAATATATAGGGCTAAATTTTCCATAGCGCCACAGATTTCTAGCCAGTCAAAATCCAAAACCACCCAGATGGGATGGGACAACCAACTGCACTATTATTACTTAATAATAAAGATTGGCTATAAGGTTATGTAAATCTCATTAAAAAAAAATAAGAGAAGGTTTTTGCTCACCTCTGATTACCGGGGTACCTGGTATTATTAACTTGGATCAGAACAAAGAGATATTCATTAACCTTACTACACAGAATAAATTGAAACGGTTATAATGAACCGGAACAAATGAAGCACACAACAATATTCTGTGGTTGTAAATAAGTACCTCACCGAATGAGTGTGTATACTATAATTGAGAAGGATGTATTAACTCGATAAACAAATATCACTCCTGAATTGAGACTATCTGTGACGTCACTATCATAGCTAACAGCTATGTACTAAAAAAATGCCTTAAGGGCGGTATCAACTCAAGATTTAAGACATAGCTGTGGTTATTGTATGGTAGTGGTAGTGGCCTCTCAGCTTCTCAATATGCTTAACCAAGAATCCAGCGCCTCCGTGAGTGTGTGGACTCTAGGAGGTGTACAACAAACGAAGAAAAGCACGTAGTTACGAAGGAAGTAGACGGTAGACTGTGTAAGGACAAATATTATGGACAACGGAGACAATACACGTTGACAGTGATGGGTGGACGTTGACGATGGAGTTGGCACCATGCTGGGAGTTGAAATTCAAATGCAGTGGCTTCAAACTCGAATATCCGAATATGAATCTCCAACGTGATGTGAAGGTTGTACGTTGACTTGATGGTAGAACGTGTATTGAATACGACCATATGGTCGAATGAACCCTAAATTGAACATTACCAGTCTAACTTCCGATTCCAATAGAGTACTGGGGCTCTTATTAGTCATAATACTAACCTCAATGTGACAGAGGGTTCTTGGACGGCCCTATTGGTCTATATGCCGTCTGACAACCAGCTCTTTTTCCGTTATTACATCAATTGACATATGGACTTCCTGAAATACACAACGCAAAGTCTCAGAGCCATGCTCGAGAAGTTCTTCGAAGAACTTACCTTGACCCCCAAAATCCCGTAAATCGGAAAGATTTTCCTTAAAATATACAGCGTATATAATCGTAGACAATATAAGGAAATCTCTCAGCTATAAATTTCTCAGAACCATCCAACGGTGAACTGTATAATTAAAAGTTTCCAGCGAAGGGTTAAGAAATTCGACTCAGCCAATCTTCTTCCAAGTCAACACGAAGATTCAAGAATAAATGCGAGAAATTGGCAGATGTGTACTTTTTGTCATCTGTCACCCGCCAAGGTGCGTTAGCAGTATATTCGGAATTTGGAACATGGAACGCCAACATTGAGTAGAATACAAATGTGATCACTTTATCAAATATTTACTGCAGATCATGCCTATTACATTTGTATTCGATATGAAAGACAATGAATAATCAGCCATCTGTCATTTAAATATAATGGTTATAGCAAGACCAGAAAAATTTTAAAGTGGCTAATCACGCCATCTCTGGCCGAACCAACAGAACTACAACAATAAGGCATATGCCATTAGTCGACTCACATAGACAATTAGGTGTTGTGGAAAAACCAGAGATAGTTGAGGTGAATTCAAGGACACAATAACATTTGCGAAACTAAGCTGGCTTGAACAATAAACAAGAGTAATGTTAGGTTCATTCATATGTATCGAAGTGTAGCTCTTTCCCACACGTGGTGTAATTTACACTCAATACCCTACAATCAATACTTAATATTGACTCATTCCTAACTGCACTGAACTACACTCTACTCAAACTGTGGTGGAAATTACGTTACACCACGTTACACCTTCAAGCAATCGTAATGACCAATGGCCATGGTCTGTTAATTCTAATAATAGAACAATCGGAGTAACCGTGAGTGCAAACTAAAGGACCAATTGCCTTCGCCTGTCAGTTCTAATCATAGGACAATCCGAGTCAGCAGAAGTGTAGTAAACAGGAGTACGTTCGGTTATGACGAAGGGTGAAGAGTTTGTCTCAATCGAAATATAACATATCGATCAAGAAAGCCATTCTTCTCTTAAACAGAAGGGAGAGTTTCATTGTGCAAAATGAACCCGTAACATATTGTCAAATTTAAAGGTAGGGGAGGGTGGGGCACAATGCAACCCAAAAGTTGGTTTTGCCCATAGCTCACCACATGAATTTTTTTTTCAGCACTTTAATGATTTCCTTTGACTTAAGGATCTAAGCTATGAAAGAAATGCATAAACCGTTATTATAGAAATCATATGTGACTGTGAGCGGCCATTTTCCAAAAAATGAATGTTGTGTCATTGTGCCCCATTCCTGGGGTACAATGACACAGGGCATGGGGTACCTCGGAACAATTGGAAGAAACACGATAATTCATGAAAAACTTAATTTTTTGAATTAAAAATGTCAAGAGAAGGCATTTAAAAAAAGAGGTTAGGATCTGGTATTGGAAACACAAAATACTTTTGTTTAGCCAATGTTCAAATTGCCAAAATCAACGTTAAATGAGATTAAGCCCTTTTGTCTTTTAGTGCCCTGGACCACAGAAGGATTATCCAGTAGCATCTTTATGTGTTTGTCATCAATAGCGGCTATGTCATCCACAAGAGATTCGACAAAGGTGTTGCATTTTCGGTATCGTGGGAATTTGACCTCATAGTCCCCATCATCATCTTTCATCTTGGTGATTTGACCAACATAGAATTAAGATTGGTTTTTAAGCTAGAACTCAATCAAAACATAATCTCCAAAAACAGGAAGTCGATTCAATTCTGCAAAATGGTCGGGCTCAACAGCAAAAATCTCATCTGTGTCCATGTCGTCGTCTGTGTCTGCATATTCAATGTCATAATCGTCTTCTTCGTCGTCCTCTGATGAATGAACTGGAGCATGTTCACTAGATTTTTTCTTCTCCGCTTTTGGTTGATTTACGAGCACCTGCCTTCTAACAGACAGTATTCTGGAAGTTGAAATCGGCTGCTTCTTCTCTGCAATGGCTTTCATTTCTGGAGTACTCGTGGCTATCATACTCTTTCCTTTCTTCCGCTGCTTTCGATTAGTTTTTCGTTCTCCTGCTTTTGGATAACCACGAAAATCTTCGGGAGATAGGAAAGCATGACTTAGACCAGCTCCTGGGTCAAGGATACCGATGTCTGTATGGTTTGCTTCTTCCATAGAGCAGCTCTCTTTCTTCTAGGGAAGCTGCTCCTTCTTCTTCTTGAGGGAGGGAATCGTTGAGCAAATCACTTGGCACAGCATAATTATTTCTCCCAGGTGGTTGATCGTCCACAACGGTAGGAGGCGGTCGGTCAGTCACATAATTGCATAAGAAGTCTGCTTCTGTAGAAATATCTCGATCAAACGGATATATCCCACTTTTTTAAAACCTGCAATTATGTTGGAAGGTGTTATGCTTTTCTGATGAGCTGTGTTCACGAAGGATGCTGTTTTATAAATTGAAGCGGTTTTGCCAGGGTTTTGCATCATTCAAGTGCTGCATTATAATAAGTTTTACAAGGCCCAAAAACCGCAACATCTAGTGGTTGCATTTTGTTAGATAAATGGGGAGGTAAAGTCGAAACTGAGACACCGTTCTCCTTACACAGCATAGGAGCTTCCAGGGACAAGTGCCTTTCTACATTGTCATAGATTAATAGAGTGGTGTTCTCTCCAGAACTGAAAGTGTAGTGAATGAAATGCTTGAAAACTTTCACAAAAAGTTCTTATGTCATCCAACCGCTAGGGGTGGATAATGCCAGTGTGCCTGGAGGTGCTCCTTGAGTCATGCGGTCCTTGACATGAACACGTGGAAAAATCATAACTGGCGGAATTGTGCTGCCAGACGCAGAAATTATGGACACTGTAGTGACGTCAGTGCCTTTTTACCCACTTGTGTCACGCCTTTCCAGCAACAATTCGCTGAGGTTTCTGTACAGTTGATGTGGTTGTTCCATGCAAACTGAACGCCCTCGTCCCATCTCCAAACTCTGGGTGTTGTCGATACAGTGTTTCCAAGTTATTGAAGAACACACAAACATTTGATTTGGTGAATGAAGTATCTCGAGACAAGCTGCAAGCCTCAGGAGTTCGTTGGCTGAGTTTGGGGTGCCTTTTCAGATTTCCGAGATCCCAGTTATACGCCTCGAGTTTAGAACACCCGGTATAACAAAATATACATCACCTCATTGAGAATTTCCCGCCTTCTTTATAAATAAAAGTGTATCATTCAGATGCTTTCTTTTAAGCAATATTTGCTAAATTTATAAACAAGTTACAATAATCGACAAAAAAATGAGCATAAAATAAACCAAATTTTTCCATAGTTGGACATTGTTAGATAACATCAAGCTAAATTTGGAAAGAATTCAATTTGAACAAGTAGACGGAATAAGCAAGTAGGGAAGTTAGTTGAATAATTAAAGAGAATCTGACAGTGAGATTAAACCGAGCAGAGAAATGGACCGAAAAGCAGACGAAATTCAAATCTTCCGGTGGTATGTTGTAGAATATTATATGCCGTCTATTTTATTTTATTGAGTGACTGGATGAACTCTAAACTTTCTTTATTAAGCATTGGAAGCTTTTAAATATAGAACTTCCAAAGTTTATGAGAAATTTCACATGGTCATGAGGTTTTGAAAACCAAATAATAGTAGAAATTCTCAGTTTGGAAAACATTCTCTCGAAACAAGTGTCACCAAATCGATTTCATAACCAACATGACTTAATGAGTATTTTCAATGTGCAACTTAACCGTGGATTTAAAGGTTAGAAAACGTTATTTTGAGAGCTTGTTATTCTAGGTTTCGAACAATAACGTTTAACTAAAGATATACTACCTAAGATCCGAATAGCTGCTATCAAACATAAAGTACTACACAGTTTATCGACGTCGCCACATTGTCGTAAATTACAATAGTGTAAAGTGATCCATTTGTGTTCATTTACACTGACAAAGTATTCACAAAAGTCCCTTATTAGTGCATATTCAAGAGTTAAATTGTTCACAACGCAAGAAGAAATATTAATTCTGAAGCTGCCCTCTATTGAATGAATATACTATTATATTTTAATCAAAAATGAATCGAATTTATATATTTATCACGAAAAAGTTATCGTCAACGTGACAACCCTGCTATTATATGATTAACAACAACGTATGCTATTTTATTCATTATTTCCCGACCGTGATGCCAATACTCCCTCTAGGGGAACTATCACCTTGCCGTTGGCGAGAGGGCTCAGTAACCTACAGCCAGGGAGCGAAGCCGGCAGTAGCATAGCTACCGGTACGGCCACCCATGCCGGTAAGGTCTCGAAGTGCTGAAGGTGAAGCTAAAAAAGTTCCCACGCAGCGACTAATCCAGAGTGGACGGCTGCAAAGAGCGTCTGTTTTTCCATGTTCGGAG
This sequence comes from Galeruca laticollis, assembly GCA_963921935.1. Classification (NCBI taxonomy): domain Eukaryota; kingdom Metazoa; phylum Arthropoda; class Insecta; order Coleoptera; family Chrysomelidae; genus Galeruca; species Galeruca laticollis. Next base: position 155,164,861 of record OY998179.1, on the reverse strand, counting down.
CGGCTGAGAAAACCATTCGCCTACACTATCGGCAAGCGTGGCGTCTTGAATGCCAAAACCTCTCAAAAAATAAAAATGAAATGTCGAACCTTAAAACAAAACTACCCCAGGCGAGTAGAGTCCAATACTCAAAATCTTACACTGAACATACAGTCAGCTCCAAGGATTCTGAGCGGAGCAATAGTTCGAGAATAAAACCACTCCTGCAGAAACTCTTAAAACTCGATGCACCATTATTTATCGCCACTCACAACATAAAAACATTAAGAACTATAGAACACCTCGAATAATTGGAAGAACTTATCCACATAAAATGAGACATCATTGGAATTTGCTAAACCAGACTGCCCGGAGAAAAATGTACCACCTTACGGACAGGCCACACCCTCTATCCTAAAAAAGCAGGGAACGGGGACTACATTGGAGGCGTAGCACTCATAATAATTAAAAACTTTGAATATAATATAACTAAATACCAAGTGATATCCGAAAGATTCATATATATATATATATATATATATATATATATATATATATATATATATATATATATTATTGTGGATTACTATTTGTGTCTAAAATCAATAGAATTTTAATTCAATTCGCCCGGTATATTTAAGAAATTATTTTGTTCAATAATGCCACACAGTGCACTTACCTTTATCTCTTCTTATTATTAATTTTTATATGAGAACTCAGCTTCTCAGTGTCTGGGTTCATGGGCTTTATATATATAATAAATCTTGTTATTATCATTTTATATGCGCCAAATATTTAATATTAAAAAAAATCTGTTAAATTAAATATTTTTTTTATAAATCTCTGTAGTGCGGTCCTGTATAATTTATCTCAAGGAAACCTTCAGTGGTGAATGCTGTCTAAACAGTATTGCCAGCTTACAAAAGAAAACACTGAATCAAGATTCACCGATATATGATTCTATTTATTTAAGAGAAAAGAATTTTTATCTCGTAAAAAATCAAAAAATACATTATTTTTCCTTGCATACGATATATAAAGAAAAATAAAACTTATCTGTGATGGTCTTTCACATACAATTCATACCAATGAAATATTTGATACGTGTACGTATGCAACTTATTTTGCGTTTAAGTTGTGTTGGTAATTTTATTAATTCTTAGAAATTTTCAGCTGTTATCGACTTTTCTCTACCCAGCTAACACATACTTCAAACATATGTCAAAGATTTCATAACCCTTATGTTTTTATTTGGAATTTCATCTTTGGATATAATACAAGAAACATTTCTAGGGTTTCTAAATAGTTTATTGGTATCTAATAGGAATTTAAGATAATGCATAAACATTTGACGATTTATTTTGAAAAGTGGATTCATTCATTTTATAACAGGTGATGTTTTTTTTTTTAATTTTTCTCTTAAATAGCTTGAATCCTTATTATATTGGTGTCATGTATATGCGTAGAAGGTACATTATAAAGTTTAAAGAAATTTTTTTAGTTTAATTTAGTTTAAATTTGACTCTCGAATAGTTTTCCCTTCAATAATTTTATACTCGTTAATATCCCAAATTGTAATTAACTCGTGTTAGATATATGTACAGTGTGTAGCATTATTTTTCCACATTAATATATATATATATATATATATATATATATATATATATATATATATATATATATATATAAATAAATAAATAAATCAACTTAAATAAAAGATACAGTCTGCAAATCACTCAAGCCTACGCACCGACAAGTGAGGCAGAGGAAGAAGAGATTGAAAGATTCTACGAAGATCTGGCCAAAGCTCGCCAAATGGAAAAAGCCCATTTCGTAATAGTCATAAGAGACTTTAATGCCAGGATAGGAGAACGGAAACATGGAGATACGGACTATGTCGGAAATTTCGGATTAGGCCAAAGAAATGAAAGAGGAGAGACTCTAACAAATTACCTGGACAAAGAAAACCTATACTGTCTCAATACATTCTTTGAAAAACCGAAGTAACGCAAATGGACCTGGTGCAGTCCAGACAATAAAACCAGAAATGAAATTGATTTTATCCCTTCCAACAAGAAGACAATATGTAGGGATGTATCGGTTCTAAATAGATTTAACACGGGTCGCGATCATAGACTAGTAAGAGCAAAAATTAAACTAGATACTGGAACTGGAAGGAAAAAGCTCATTAAAAATCACCGCTATCCTGCTAGCGATGTTCTACTACTCAAAGAAGCAGAATATCAAAACGTTCTGCATCAAAAACTAACCAAAATAAAAGTGGAGCAACAAGAACTCGCAGATAAAATCACAAGCGCTGTGAAAACTCCGGTAAAGAAGATATGTGCAAGGACAAGAAATCACAAAGACGCAAAGCTCAATCAAGAAACACTAGAACTATTGGAAAAAAGACGGAACGCAGAGAGTAGGACAACCCAAGAATACATGGACTTGAACAAGCAGGTCAAAAAAGGAATAAGAAGGAATAAATTAACATACAATGCGAAACTTATAGAGGAAACTATGAAGGATTACTGCAAGATGAATGTGTTGAGCAAAAAAACTTTCTAGAGGTTAAACGAAAATCACTAAAATGCGGAAAGAATATTATAGTTCACAACAAATACGACATCATTAAATCGATTGAAGTTTTCTATACTGGCCTCTATTCATCTACAATTGAAAAATCAGTAAAAAATATAAACATCATGAATGTCGGATCCGAGGATCTCCCGGAAATCAAGGAGGGAAAAATAAGCACAAAACTAAAACAAATTAAAAACAGCAGATGCCCAGGCGAAGACTAAGTCACTACAGAAATGTTGAAACTGGGAGGGAAGACTTTACAGAAAACAATAAAAATATTGCTAAATAAATGCCTGCACGCCGGTAAAATACCAACCGAATGGTACAACTACGTTCCAAAAAAAGGCGATAACACAAGCGTCGAAAATTATAGGCCTATATTTCTTCTATTACACTTATATAAACTTTTCACAATAATTATAACGAATCTCCTAACGTCCAAACTGGATTCTTATCAACCGGTTAAACAGGCGGGATATAGAAAGGGATACAGTACGATAGATCACCTATATACAGTCCGTACCCTCATACAAAAATGCACGGAATATAACGTAACTCTACACCTAGCCTTCATTGATTTCCAAAAGGCTTTCGACACGGTTGAATTATGGTCAATCCTAATGGCACTGCAAAACGCAAGAATAGATCCGAAATACATCCCAATCATCGAAAGTATTTATAAGGAAGCAACGATACATATAAGATTGGATGAAACAACTATCACAAACAAAATACCATTGGAAAGGGGAATGCGTCAGGGAGACACCATATCATCTAAATTATTCACGCTGGCCCTCGAAGACATCTTCAAAAAATTAGAGTGGGAGACCAAAGGCATTAATATAGACGGTGCCAGACTTAACCACCTCAGATTCGCAGACGACATAGTCCTAATAAGTGAGAACGGCACGGAACTACAAGAAATGGTAAATGAAATTAATCTAGCATCTATAAATATCGGGTTAAATATGAATTATAGTAAAACAAAAATAATGAGTTCTGAAGATATCAACATATCCACTCAAGATAATAACATCGAATGCGTAAATCAATATATATACCTGGGACACCGTGACCCGTCAGATTAGCCTAGGTCAAAATAGCCCCTACCAAACATCCCCGACAAAACAGCTCCCGAAAAAATAGCCTCGGAGAAAACAACCCCGGACAAAACAGCCCCAGGCAAAATAGCCCCGGGCAAAATAGCCCCGGGCAAAATAGCCCCGGACAAAATAGCTCCGACAAAATAGCAATCAGGTAAATACCTGATTTACCTGAGTATTTATTTGAGGAATGTCTATTTATATATTAAACTTTTTTTTTATTCAAAAACTATTTCTTATATTCCTCAGAAAGTTTTTCGAAGCAAAAAATAGTAAATGTTGTAGGTTTAAGAAGCAAAATAATAGAAATAACAACTTAAAATTATTTCTTATTCTTAGCTGTAAAAAAAATAATTCGTGTAAGAGTAAATAATCCGGTCCATGCCGTCTGTTATCGTTGGCAAGTTACCGATTTACAAAGCACCCAAAGGTATAATAGGCATTTAGGTGAAGGGATTTTCGAAGTAATTTTCTTCTAAGTTGAAATGCACAATACTTAAATACTTGCCGATAGTTAAGCAGATAATTATAATAATAAGGGATTAGGGGATATACCGGATTAGGGTGATGAGCTTTTACAAGAAGCGACCGTTCGTCACCTCGTTAATCGTAACCACTTTGATGACTTTCTAGGAAGATAATAGTCATAAATAGGTAGTTTAAAATTCAATAGAAATTGGATTGGCTCGTGATTGGTTATTAATCAGTGATTTAGAGGACCAACGATCACTGAATACCACCCATCGACAGTGAAAAAGCCAGTTTTCAAGTTATTCTGTAAGTAGCTGTTTAGCGGTAACGCTGTATTATTGAGTTAATCCAGTGCGGAAAAGTAGAAATGGAGAAATTTCTGACGCAAAAAGGCAAAGATATGCTTTTTAAAGATGGACATCGGTATCGGAAAGCCAGAGACAATCGCGACGGAAGCACATCTTGGAGGTGTGCATATTCAATGTGGACTGCCAAGTCGTAACAGACCACAACCATGCTCCAAATTCAGCGAAAAGTTTGGATTTGAAGTGCACATCCCAGATGAAACACCGAGCCCAAAGTACTATGGAGAAGCTCAGGCAAATTTATCAAGTCTGCTCTAGTGGAGTATCCCTGGAAGCAGCAGTGCAACTTCCAACCTATACTGCTATCCAGAGAACAGTCGAACGCATCAGAAAAAGAACAAGTCATCCATATCCAAATCCAAGAACTGTTGCAGAGATTATAATTCCAATCCATCTCCAGATAACGACGAGAAACGCAAACTTCGTTCCATGGGACTCGGGAGAGAATGATCCGGATCGAATATTTATGTTTGGCACCGAGAAAAATCTGACCATCTTGGAGAATAATCGACACTGGTTCGTTGATGCTACATTTAAAGTATCACCCGAACTATTTTTTCAGTTATTCACCGTGCATGCACTTATAGACAAGTTGTGCGTGCCTTTAAACTATGTGCTGCTGAAAAACAAATCTGAAGCTTCATATATTCGTGTATTCCAAAAGCTATTGGAACTAAAACCAACTCTAAATCCGAGAAGCATTTTGAGTGACTACGAGAAGGCCATTCAGAATGCTATGGCACAAGTTTTCAACAACACAGAAATTTTTGGCTGCTTGTTTCACTTAGGACAATCTTTATGGCGAAAAGTGCAAGAGTTAAACGCTATGTGCATGATGACAATGTACGTGTGGACATCAAAATGCTGCTTGTGCTGAGTTTTGTACCTGTTGGTGATGTTGTCAGACTTTTCGAAGAGATTGTCGAGGACTACCCCGACGAAATAAACCCGACCATCGATTACTGGGAAGATACTTACATAGGACGAATTAGGCGTAATAGACGGCTGCAACCACGTTTTCCCATCAATATCTGGAATGTTCATCAACGTGTGCTCGATGAGCCCCTAAGAACAAATAATTCAGTGGAAGGATGGCATGGAGCCTTTCAGCAAACTTTTGATTGCCATCATCCATCTGTATTTAAGCTCATCGAGCCTTTTCGCAAGGAGCAGGATATGATCGAGATCCGACTAGCTCGCATTGCTGTTGGAATTGTCCAACCGGAGGCAAGTAAGTCTAAATATGTGCAACTAAATCACCGATTACATGTGTTAGTTGGAAATTATGCAAATATGGAGAGTCTGAACTTTCTTCGGAGCGTTTCCCATAATCTGGAAATGTAATTTTTTTGTAACAATAATCTATAGATGGGTTTTCTTTTATTTTTGACTTGTTGGACATTTTCGAATAAAATACCTTTTGAAGTTATCTTTTTTTTCTTTGGCTTGCAATTATCAAAACATGTTACAATACACACATTAATTTGTCTGAGGGTAATTTGTCGGGCCTATTTTGTCAGGGGCTATTTTGTCTGGAGCTGTTTTGTCCGGGGCTGTTTTGTCGGGGCTGTTTTGTCGGGGCTATTTTGACGTGGGCTATTTCGACGGGGTACCCTGGGACACACTTTTAAATTGGGTGAAGAAAATCAACAAGCAGAAATCAAAAGACGCATATTATTGACATGGGCAACTTTCGGCAAACTGGGGCACATTCTTAGAAACAACATGATACTTATAAATTGGAAACGCAAAGTATATAATACCTGTATACTACCCGTGCATACATACAGATTTGAAACGATTAGCCTAACAAAAGCATCTGCAAACAAGCTTTTAACAACCCAAAGAGCAATGGAACGGAGCATGCTAGGGATCTCACTCCGCGACAAAATTAGAAATGAGGATATCAGAGGACAAACTAGGGTTACCGATATAATACAAGAGGCGGCTAAGATGAAGTGGCAGTGGCCCGGTCACCTGGCTAGACTGGATAAAGATAGATGGGCACATAAAATAACAGTTGGGAGGCCTAGATGGACCAAGCGAAGCATAGGACGCCCACAGAAGAGATGGTTAGACGACATTAGGAAGGTGGCAGGCAAGAACTGGTTGAGTACAGCTAGAAACAGGGAGATATGGAAACAAATGAGAGAGACCTATATCCAGGAGTGGACAACTATGGGTTGAGGAAGAAGAAGAAGTTGCCAATACAGTTTAGAGGCGCTTGCGGGTTGAGGCGAATCGTTTCTGTTTCTTTGTAAATATCAATTGAAAATAGAAAAGGGTGGATAAATTTATTATACATGATATTTTACGCGATTTCAAAAAATTCTGTGATTTATATTTGATTAGGTACTTCACTTGTTCATTAAATGGAAATTTTGTTATTTCTAGAGTAATTTGAGACGTGGTGCAAAGTTTTACTGACATCCGTAGATGGCAGTTTTGGTAGTACACAAATTTAATCCAAAATCGTCAATATTATTGCTTTTTTCATTATAATAAATTGAAGAGAGACTTTATTTAATTTCTACATAGATCAAGGTCCTTCACCTTAAATACTTAATTATAAAAACAACAGTTGAAATGTCCAAATCAAGTCAAATCAACTTTCTTATTTTTGGTTCACGTAAAACTTTGGGGAAGTTTTTATTCCTAAGTTGATATATGTGTCAATATGTTATTTATAAGGCGGCAGCTGAACTGGTATTAGCAAAGTTTAGGAGGTTGAGAACAAAAAGGAAAACGGCTTTCAATGAGTGAATTACCGTTGTTGTAAGTTTTCCTCGATTTCACGGAGAAACAAGTAATTTTAGTGATTTGGGCGGTTAGTTTTTATAGCGCGTACTCTCCTAAATTGAGTCCTTTATTAGTAAAAGGAACGTGTAAGGGTTTCAGGAAAAGTGAGCATAATACAATGTCTCAGGTCCTGTTGTAAATGAAAATGGGAAATGAATTCTAGAATTAAAAATAAATGGTCCAAAAGATTACTGCTTTGGCAACGTAAAAGCAAGGAAAAGAAATATACAAATTATAAACAATAAAGGGAACATTTTTAGATGAAAATATAACAATACGTGGGTTACTCGACTTTTTCCAGCGAAAACTTTTTGATAATTACATACCATTCGATTTGTAAACTTGTTCTGTACACATCAAGATATACCGTGAAAATGAATTAGTCAATTGCACTGTTCTATTATGGCAAAACTGATAGCACCTCAAATTAGTATAGTTAATTGCTTCAAATTTTGAAGATAGTCTCTATGAACTTTGAAATTACTAAAAGAAGATTGTGGCCCTAGACCAAAATCTTGAAATAAAATTATCACCAATTTACAAGAACCTATCTATTCAAAAGAAAATATGTAAAGACACATGGCAAATATGAGCTTTAAAATGGCAGTCCAATGGGATTTTGATGAAAAAAGAAATTTATTTTCATGTTTTTCGGCATGAAGGGGTATAAAAATGTATAGAGGAAATGTTTGTTTTCTTTAAGCGTCGATAAGTTTGGCCTTGTCAGAATTTTTCAATTTTAGTTCTGTTAATTGTTACAAGAGGCTCGAGATAATTTGTCAATTGATTTAAATCTCGTTTCATAAGAGACGTGGGACACGCGCTACGTCATATGCACGATGGCAAATTGGTTAGCATTGACTTAAGGAGGTCCAGGAGTGTTGTAATTTTTGCCCAAAACACGGTCACATTCACTGATTTGATTGGGGTTTGCACCAATGTTATTTAAAACTATACCATTATTGCCCCCAATGAGGATTTATTACTTGTTCCCTTCATCAGATTCCTGAAAATGTAATAATGCGATTAGGGCTAAGAAGGGACATATGACTGAGATGTTATTCCCCATATTCCAATATTGGCTTTATTCAAGCCCGACATGATTTCCTTCAAGCAATCATCCTTTTCTATCTCATCAACAAATACTAATAACGTATGCCTTGGTAAGAAGGAAAATTAATAGTTAATTATGTACATAGCTTTGACAGATCACGAAGTTGTTAGTAACTCCTTCATCCTCTTTTTAGATGAGATGAGCGTACATCTGTATCGCGGCGTCCACACTATGCCGCAGTTAGCTGTTGGCAATGCCAATACAATGTAGACGTGGCCGTTGGCATGTGCCGCTGAGCCAATGGCCAACGAAAATCGCTCTAGTGTCCGTCTCCATCAAAAGAAGCCAATGAGAGCCGGTAGTGGAACGGGCCAACCGTTGGCTTCACGCGGCACGCACGTGGCTCAGATGTGGCTGAAGCAGCGCCCTATTCAGTCATGGAGTGGACCAACGCGAAAGTGTGTGAACTTATTGAGCTTTACCGTGATCGTCCTGAAACAAGATTCTCTACAAGAAATCGCAGATACTTTTGGTATTGATAAACAAGTTGTGGAAAAGAAAATTAAGAACCTAGTCTGTCATTTTTTACGTTAAATAAAGAGGGAGACAGAGTCAAGTAAGTCTGGTGCGGGAAATTTTGATGTATACAAGAGTAAATCGTTCTGCTTCAACAACATGCTATTTATCAACGATCTAAATACACCTAATGAAACGACGGACACAATCACGCAGTAGAGTCATAGAATAATTAGTATATTTTACATTAATATACAACACACATGACATAGTTTAGAGGTTATTATTTGTCGTGTGGAAAGGATACTATTCCAGCCGGGGAAGTAAAGAGGTCTGCAAAATCATTTTTACTGGCTTGTGCCTCTTCAGTGCTTCTTCCTAAAGTTTGAGGAATGTTGACGAAAGCTTGATTTGAAGGGGATTCTCTCCAAGTTTTTGGATTGATCTCACCTGTGGTTGAGCACTCAGAGTCGAATGTTCCGGGGAGATTGTACACTGATTTGGAGTTACTTTTCCTTAAGTAGTTGTGCATATAAAGTACTGCCCACATCACCATCGTAGCTCGTTCTGATTGTAATATCATAGGTCTTCGTAGTATGTGGTACACAGAGGATATTAAGTCAAACGTATTCTCAGACACTCTACGTGCTCTACTTAACCGATAGTTAAACACTGTTTCATTGGAATTCTTTTTTTGAGCACCTGGAAATGGTTTCATAATGTTTTTTGACATAGGAAAAGCATCATCGGCCACAAAAACATACGGTGTTTCAACTATTCTTCCAGGAAGAGTAGTAGGAGGAGGAAGGTGCATTGTGTTGTTCTTAAGGCAACCTTTGAATGTTGTGTGACTAAACACACCTCCGTCTGACATTATTCCTTGACAGCCAACATTTGCGTAGATAAGGTTGTGGTGCACATCTACCACCGCAAAAAAACTATACTGAAAACCCCTTGTTGTTGAAATATTCTTAGCCACTATGGATAGCTGCTTGCAACGTAATATGCTCCCCATCTAAGGCCCCCACACAGTTTGGGAAATTCCATTAATCATTGAACAAGCATACAAATGAAAATGAAGAAGCTGCAGAGAACACCCATATTGTCGACCAGGACCAAGTTGCCAAACCAAGTAAATACACACCTGGAAGAGATGACAATGCAAATAAAAGTTTGCCAAGGGAACCGTCTGTTCCGCCAGGCGGAGGCCCACGAAAGAAACAAAAGACATCAGCTACAGAAGAAGCTCTGTCAATTATGCGAAGTATCGAAGGACGGCATACATCAGGAATGGATCAGTTCAGGTCTTTTGGAGACCTAGTAGGACTGCGTATTAAAGACCCCCCATCGTCAAATGCTCATAAAATTGTAAAACACCTTATTAGCAATATTCTGTTTGAAGCTGAAATGGGCAAGTACGACTATGGCAACACATTGAGCGGAAGTTACTCACAGCCTTTCTACCCAATCCCGAACTACGTACAACAACCGATTCCTGCCCCGATGCCACCAGCGTGTCCCAATCCAAACCCATATTTTGAGCAGCCGTCTTTCCATGGACAAACACAAGCAACCTCTCCACAGTCAGTCTTGAGTCCCACGTCTTCAACCTATACGGTAACGGACAGTGACTATTGACACTATGTTGATGCACCCCATCTCTTCAAAATTCATATTTGACTTAGACTTTTGTTCATTTTTGTTGTAATATACTTAAGACACATTTTTACTGAGTAAATGTTTCATTTGTAATGGAGAATGTTTTGTTCTAATAAACTTGAGACACATGTCAACCAAATAAAGCTTTTATTTGTAATAGACGATTTTTTCTTACCTTGATGTAATCCTGTAGAACGCCGACAATTGCTTCACAAACAAACGGGATGATTGCTGATATTATTTGCTTTGAATTCTTGAATGTGCAACTTAACGAGTGGAAAGAGTCTCCAGTTGATAAAAACCGCAAAGTAGCTTCATGTGGAGGAATAGCACTTGTAAAGGGTGTGTCTGGATTCTGGATTATATGAGCTATCTTATTTAGAAGACCTTCAAAGTCACTACTTTTGATTCAAGATTCAATTCGTCTTCATTATACAATAACAAATCCTTCATTGAGTTACCAGTTCCGTATTTTCCTCTACTTTGAAGGCTTGGACGCACCCAAAACCGTCCTTTGGGCCGTTTACGCACATTTTCGCTGATAATGATAAACGGACCTAAAGCAACTGGTACATCCCCCTCTGCAGACATTTTGCGACTGAATGCCAACTCAGGTGTAGACGAAAAGCCAAAATCAGCTTTGCCGCGTTGGCTTTGCCAACTCGGCATTGCCAACAGCCAATCGCGGCATAGTGTGGACGCCGCTTATGAGTTCATTTTGGAGGTGAATTTTTAAGGACAGATGCTGTTACCAGCGGCATGCATCCCTTCGTTTAGTCGTTTTCACAATTTAAAATGTTATAGAAATATATAATTATGTTAAATTTGTTTATCAATTCCTTTATTCTTTATATTTTTGTAATACGATCTTGTTTTGTAGGGTTCTTTTGAAAATGAAGTATTTTTTATAAAAATTTTAGAATTATCCAAACGTTGGTGAATTATTTTATAAAACCTACTTTGTCCACTAAACTGTTATATTACTGACAACCATGGTTAATAATTAAATATGGATAATGTTCTAATAATATCTCTCAAGATTAAAATATATTTCACTATTCCAAATAGTTTCATGTGAAAATAACATCGAGTTTTTAGTTTTTTATCATCAAAAATTATTAGAAAACTTAAAAAAACTGGAGCGCATGAAAAATTATCTACCTTTATACAATATAAATCAAAGTAAAATTTGTTCCGCATCTCTTTCTGACTGAAACCAATTCTTGCACAAAATTATTTGAAAACAATTCACCTTTTTCCAAACATATCAATAAAACAAAGTCGATTTATTAATACTGCTACAATAGCAATATCCTGCAAGCCAAAGAGGCACCACAGGATAGAAAATATTGGCAGTTTTACCCGAGTCAAGGCCCCAACGTTCGACGGAAAAAAATCGTGGACAAATTATGTAAAACAGTTTGAAGCAGCCGCTAGAGTGAATAATTGTTCCGATGAGGAGAAAGCAGTGAACTTAATCATCGCGCTTCGGGGAGATGCCTTAGATGTACTTCAGACGATACCTCCAGAAGAAGAGGATGACTTTGAGCAGCTGAAGAAGAGGTTGGACATGCGATACGGTTACGAACATTTTTTTACCAATCCCAGCAGAAGAACCGAAGGCAGAAACGGAATGAAACCCTTCAAGAGTACGAAGTGAATATTGCTCCAATGGTTCGATTTGCTTATCCATCAGCACCTGAGAACATGATGGGATATCTGGGCATCCTGGCCTTCATTGATAGCTTACGTAATCTCGATATGCAGGGGACGCTTAGTTCAGCCCATACTAAAACATTAGTCGACACATTGACAGCTGCTCTTGAATATGAAGCAACAACGAAGGCTTCGGCTTATAACAAGTTAAGATCGAGAAGAAGGCGACGAGGACAGGTTTGAACAGATCATCAGCATGATAAAAAGTATAATAGACAAGAAACCGAGAACTGACCACTGACAACTCTAATGCCAGATTCGAACAAATATTATCAGTAGCTGGTCAATAGTTGAATGAAGTTAAAAAAAGAGAATTTCTCTTGAATTATCGAGACCTATTCGTACAAAAAGGAGGAATGACTATTAGAACATCAACTGTCAATTACAAAATCTATACTAGTGACGCCAAGCCAATTAGGCAGCCAAAGTCTTAGCAATAGAAAGTAATTATAGAAAACGCCTTTTTTGGAAACAACATATCTTGCAGAACAAAATTATGTAATAAATAAAAAACAGATTTAAATAACCTTAGTGTTATCTATGCATATCTTTTAGATTATGAAAAATGAACAGAAGATTCGAAACAATCTTTGATTTTATGATAAAAAAAAATTTAGTAGTTAAAGATCAACTATTTTGTTTTTTGTCATATTGTTTTTTGAGTTTTTCATTGATTTATGTTTAAAAGAATTTATTATAAAAATTTACAACTATTCCAAAATTCGCTATAGATTATATGTAAGTATTTATTATTCCATTTAATTATTATTAATGATCACATTGACCAATTATTCATAGCCCTTGATAATGAATAAAAATTATTCGAAAGCTCGGGAATAAATATCTGAAAGGATTTACTCTGGAGTCTTATTGCCACATCCCCACAGAAATATCCATTATATATATATATATATATATATATATATATATATATATATATATATATATATATATATATATATATATATATATATATATGTATATATATGTATATATATACATAGAAAGAAACCTGCAACACTCTGTATACTATAATATGGAATGAAATACTGCACACTATAAGCAAATACAAAATTTTGGAACATAATTTTTTTTTAAATCATCCGAAATAGAGACAATCTGTATTATTCATTATTCAATAGAGAAAGTAAACAAGAGGCAAACTGAAGAATCATGAAGGAAATTTTCAATACACTTTGTAAATACACTTATGTGAGATATATAAAATGATTTCTAGCCTTTGAGAGAGAGAGAATTTTGAACGTTACATTACATTATAACAATTTATTTCTCACACATTAAAAGTCAAAACATTCTGATTTGTTTTCAAAAATAATAATTAGATATTGGAGGAAATTTTCTGATAACATTGTGTAATTATTTAATATTTGTCAAGGTAGAAAGTAAAAATAATAACATTAAGTTTATAAAGTATGACATTTGTGAAATGAATTGTCATTCCGAATAGATCTAATTGAAATAAAAAGATCTGTCATTTCTAAATATTTTGGAATATAATTTAAAGGAAGTAATATATAAGATTTAATCATTTAAAGACTTCAAAACAGAATGTCCTAAAAGTATAGATGAGCAATTTATAACTTGAAGTGAAATTTATCAACAAGAATTTTTATAGCCAAGTTTGATTGGTGGAGTAGATTTGAAATATTCTGATTAGCGACAAGCGAATTGAAAACTAAAAAAAATTGAATAAAAGAATGTGTTGATAATGAAAACTATTGACTAGGTAGAATTCTTTTTGGTAGAAGTGAATGGGTGAGAAGCTAAATTTTTAGAAAAATAATTCGAGACTATCCAAAAAGCAGCACATTGGAGTGGCAATTATAAAAGAAATGCATTATTCTTAAATGTTACTCAGCAAATTTATAAATCGAGTAAATAAATCTAGATTTGACAAATAATTGATAAAAACTATAGAGTACTGACCGTAAAATTTCATGTATATAACCAAGTAAAATATCGTATCGTGGGAATGGTATCTCCACGATACATTTCAGAAATCACTGGACTATGGAATTCCATTTAAAATGTATTGATGTGGAAGAAATGAGGTGTATTAAAATGCAAGAGTGGACAGGTATTTGAAACTATTTCATTCATATAAAAAAAAGTTAAATAAACTTACTAGTTTGTTTTCATAAGTTTTTTGTAAATGAATAATGTATTTGTTTTCAAAATATTAGATAACGTTTTTCACTTGAAAAACTTGAAATTATATTTTTGAGAAGTTTCAATTTTTTCTGATGATTGCTCCATCTTTATTCAATAGTTAGTAGCAGTATTGACCAAACGCTTCTGAATCGTAGAGGGGTTTGAAATCGAGCATACAGGACCGTCGTCTAGGATTTATAAAGAAATTAAAGCAAATATTTCTTATTAAAAAAATTTTCTTTATTTAAATGCAAGGATTTTACTTTTTTGGCGCTCATAATTGAAATTAAAATAGTTTCGTTTCAACATATGAACCCTACTTTGAGATCATGGAGTTTTTCATGCAAGGTATAAATAATTTATGATCTATTTTAAAATTTTCTAATAACAAAACTAATAATTGATATCAACTAAACATTAACAATAATAAAAGTTTCTCACATCATAACAAATCACAATAATTTGTCGGCCCAACGTAGGGCAAATTAGAGAAAGTTTATTAAATAGAGAAAGTCTATTCATATTTAAACATTAAAATTTCACTTACCTTATAAAATGACTTTGACAAATAATTTCTTATATTTTGTCCTTAATAGAAATGAATTTATTTTTATGAAACAATCATATAAATAATGAAAAATTATCTATTTTGTTCCATATTAAATAATTATAAAGTAACCTGAAAAAATTTAAATTACTAAGTAACGAACAAACAAATTATGTATTGATTTGTCTTATGTGAAATATGACATCATGTATATTATAATAATATCTAAAAAATATACATTTACAAATTTTTTAATGATTATTTATATTTAATTTACTTAAAATATTTTACATGTAAGTACTTATATTTATTTCTTTATTTTTAAATCATATTTATTTTTGTATATATATCATAGTGCCCTGAAGAAGTGTCAAAAGGACACGAAAGCTTGGCGGCATTTTGTGAATAAAAGATCTTGCGTTGATTCTTTGGACTGAAATCCCCGTTATCCCCACCTATATAACATTTTTCAGTCGTTATTTGAAAATTTTTTATATATATATATATATATATATATTATTATGTATTTTGTTGTTATACATAATAATTACTGGTTTTTGAGAACTATTTTTTTTCAAGTCATACGTTGATTGAGACAAATATTTTTGATTTAAATGAAAGAGTCGTTTAAATTAATTATATGCGCTCCAGCTGATTGATTTAGAGGTACAAAACAGCTTCCCAGCATAGACAAATCGAAAAGTTGCTCTCTATGGTTCTCAGTGTCATTAGCGGCTATGCGTCTGCATTTGATAACCTTAGTGAATACTTACTTACCAAGACGCGTTGAAAGCGTATATAATTATTTAAGATTGTAATGCGCTCTCGATAAATAAACACATTCATTCAAAAAATATACTTTAATGAGAAAGAAAAATGAAATAAACGTGGGTAAGTAATGTGCAAATAGTACTACAAAATGTCTATGAAAATTACTGAGAATATACACAAATAATTGAAGAATGATGTAATTATGTATGGTCAATCTCAGGTTAATATAACTTTACACTCGTAGATGTAATTAAATGTTTTAACTGTCTCAATATTCTCAAACTAACGCTAAACACAACATCAATACACTTGAATCTACTTTATTTTCATAGACGTTTCAATTTATCTATGGTTTCGAAGTCAAGTTGAAATAAATATGAGTTGAGATCTATGACACAGGTGATAACAAACTTCAAAGGTTTGGTTAAGTTACTTCTTTGGCAAAATTAGGTAATTACAATACAAAACAAAGAATATTAATAAATGCCAAGAATAATCAAAAAGAAAATCATTAAATGTAAGTTCTAGTTGTTAGTGAACTAAGAAGTCATGCGTTTATAGTTATAAACAGATCAAAACATTGAATGTATATCTCGATTTTAGGTTATCAAAATTAAAACTTACAAGTTTCTGGTACACAAATAAAAAATTGAGCTATTTGTACTTATTGTTCCGACTGTACTGTACTCCAGAGATGACAAAATAGTGAACATAATCTCCAATTTCCATTAAAAAAAGAATCAGAGAACTTATTGATGAGGCACCAAATAATCTCAACCTTCTGCTATGAGAATTAAACTTCCAGGTAAGTACAATTTATTTTAGCATTTACTGAGTTTCTTCGAGTCTTCTCCCTTTATTTTATCTGACATCAACTTTCTGTCAGAGTTGTTTGAATTACAATTTTCTAGTAGCTTTGTTTTTTAGAAACAAATGATCGTCAGACAAAATTCTTGCGAGGCTTACGCTACAAACGCCAAAGAGAGACTAAACCTGACAATTATGTCAAATTTGGGCTTAAATTAGTTATTTTAACCTCAAATATTTTCCATAAAATGAAATTCACTAGAATTATCTAAAACATAATTATATACACTAGAAAACATTGTCTAGAAACAAATTAAACTATTAAATCTAATCATTTCTCTTGAAATTGTGTTTTATTACATTTATAGTCTGTTTAACGTTGTTCGTATGAGCATGTCTTTTTTCTTAACTTGTGTCTTGGTCTGGCACTTTCAACTCTCCAATCTAGCAACAGATTGCTTACCACACTTCTTAATATCTATTAAACTAACTAAAAACTAATGGCCTTATCTAAGATAAGAATACTGAGACAATTTAAATGTTTATTAAATTCCATCTGAAATGCTTTATATTCACCTCTCACAATTAATATGGGGCACCATGAGCTGTCTCATGTTATGAGATTGTTAGTTTGATGTCCCTAGTAAATTTTTCCATAGTGAATAGTTACCTAGAATTGTTAGTTTGAAAATTTCATGCAAAGTTTGCTATTTATGTCACATGTTGTGTTACATAAACAATATTAGAGTGTAGTTTAAAGTAGCCCTAGACATTGTACAAATTCTTAGACTTGTAACTGGGTATTGAACTTAAGTCATAGTGATGATTCAACTATCTATTAAAAGTACAGGGTGATCATTATATCGTTTACCTTCTTTTTACTACATTTAAAGTTAACATCTCAAATTCTTGTGCAGTTGAGTGTTTGTAATTTACCTATGGGTATTATAGTTAAAAAAAATAAACATTATCTATTTCATGATGAACTCATATGGAGTAATTATATACATCATTGATGCCCTCCGAAGTGGATTTGACATCTAGGTTATTTTTATTTCAGTAAAACATAATATTACATATTGAATTTTATTCAATCTTGTTGTAGGATAATTATTTCATTAGAATATATATCAAACTAAATTTTAATTTACTTTATTTATTTATTTCAAATTTTAAATGTATAGATAGATATTTATTTGTGTGGCTAGCTCAGTTATTTATTATTTGATATATTATCATTTTATATTATATTATATTGGTTCGGGAGCATGAGACTTCCTCTACTCTTTGAGTCCTGGCATTGTTTGGAGATATTTCGCTCATTCAGAATAAAACGAAACACAAAACACTATATTTTCAATCATTTAATTTTATAATGAAATTTTTTAATTTAAATATATTTTTTAATCAAAACGGTTACGCCTATGGAGTTTACCAACACAGAATTATCGAGACTATACACTATCTTATGCGCATGCCCAACTAATAACGAACAATAACGAACATACTCGAAATGGAACGAACGTTTCTTAACGACGCTCTGCACATGCGTGAATATTGAATACATAGCATCATTGTCTTTATAATAATGCTGATGGATTCGCATAAAAGAATTTACGTTGAATATTATATACATACACTAAATAAATTGGTCAGAAGGAATATGTTACAAAATTTATATATACAAATGGAAAATTATGTGAATGAAATAAGATTCATCTTTGTTATATGATTTGAAAATACGTAAGTACAAGCATTATTATATCATAGAATAGGCCTTTTTTATATAATATTTAGAATTTGTCTAGAGAATAAAATACATAAAATCTTTTTTCTCTTTTATAGATCGATCATAAAGACGCAAGAATACTTATATATACATGAAAATAGTCAATAATATCTAAAGAAGCACTGACCTGATGCCTGGATTCTGGAGATATATCCCGTCTGGATACAGGAGTATGCCTTCCGAAGTTCTAGCTGCTCGATTTATTGAGAAATTTGGATATTCTCACGGGAAAAACTGGTTATAAATACATGTAAGTGTTCTAGGTTTTATCTTTGTTAAGAATTTGTAGCTTTTATTAGGAAAATTTGTAATTTTACTGATATTTTCGGGAGAAGTTCCCCACTGATTATCAATAAGTTTTTTGTTAAATTTAAGTTAATCGAAATTTGTCATGTCACTCTCCACCAATCACATTGTTTCTGTAGCTGTCGAACTATTTTCACAATCTCTACACTTTAGGAGTTTTTTGAAACATATATAAATGTAAATTTCACCCGAAAAGTATCTGTTTTCTTTTACTGTCCAGTTAATTTCAATAGAACAAATCTTTTTCTGTTAGTGAAATTCCTTTTATATGTCGACATGGCAATGTCTAATTTTGTTTTGACATATACATATGATAATTTGAAAATAACATTTATTTTTATGAACTTAAATTCTTTTATAAGATCTTTTGCTCTGATTAATCATACTATTTAAGTTCTCTAGTAGCAAATATTTCTTCGAATTCATCATCATTTAATATTCATTAATTTCATAGAATTTTATATACATTATGACATATAAATTATCTTTATGTTTTGATATTTTTCTATTATAAATTTTATCTATTTCTTATTACTAAATATGAAATTGATTTATATTATTACTGTTTCAACTAACTACTTATTAAATTAGATATAACTAAACTTGTTTAATTCCAGGTGAAACAGCTGATTTCTTCATGACAACTAAACATCCATATTTGGGCAGATTCCATGTTCTCCATTATACTTGTTAAGCATTTTCTAACTTAAGACAATTATTGAGGTAATTTCTTTATTTTATTGTTGGTCTTTTAATTATTATAAACAAATGATTTAATACATTCTGATTTTATATGCATTTTTACTTATGATTGTGTTTCTTCTTGAAGTGGTTTTAACTACATGGTTTCAATTAATTCCAAATAATAAGCAAAATATTTCCAAACAGCTGATACTCTTTCGTGTATAAGATATATGGTTCAATATATATATATATATATATATATATATATATATATATATATAAATGAATATAATTTCATAAAATACGAGGTGCTATATGAAATATAAATTTCGATTTTCTACTACACCTGTTTTAGTCGAAATTTCAATAATTTCGACTTATTGGCCTGACCGTTCTTCGAAGGGCAAAACAACTACATTCCTGGCTAATACCACGCAGAATATTGAATTACATCCCCTTCGAAAACCGTGACGTCGATCGGCCATTTTGCCGATACGGACATCTGTGGTGATTCGCAACTGATAGCGGAAGAGCATAGTACACTTACGCGTTTCGACCTTCTTGGGTCTCTTCAAGAGTGCCGTAATGCCTTCCAGTTCAGAATCTCTAATCCGAACTGAAGATTACACCCTCAGACAACCTCTCTTGGTTCGTGTAGTTACACAAGCGAGAAGTAGTCAGTTGGCGCCATCTTCACTTTCAGTTGCGAACCAACACCTCAGATAAATGCGACCGTATTAGTCGTATTAATTAAAAATGAATATAATTTCATAAAATACGAGGTGCTATATGAAATATAAATTTCGATTTTCTACTACACCTGTTTTAGTCGAAATTTCAATAATTTCGACTTATTGGCCTGACCGTTCTTCGAAGGGCAAAACAACTACATTCCTGGCTAATACCACGCAGAATATTGAATTACATCCCCTTCGAAAACCGTGACGTCGATCGGCCATTTTGCCGATACGGACATCTGTGGTGATTCGCAACTGATAGCGGAAGAGCATAGTACACTTACGCGTTTCGACCTTCTTGGGTCTCTTCAAGAGTGCCGTAATGCCTTCCAGTTCAGAATCTCTAATCCGAACTGAAGATTACACCCTCCGACAACCTCTCTTGGTTCGTGTAGTTACACAAGCGAGAAGTAGTCAGTTGGCGCCATCTTCACTTTCAGTTGCGAACCAACACCTCAGATAAATGCGACCGTATTAGTCGTATTAAATAAAAATGAATATAATTTCATAAAATACGAGGTGCTATATGAAATATAAATTTCGATTTTCTACTACACCTGTTTTAGTCGAAATTTCAATAATTTCGACTTATTGGCCTGACCGTTCTTCGAAGGGCAAAACAACTACATTCCTGGCTAATACCACGCAGAATATTGAATTACATCCCCTTCGAAAACCGTGACGTCGATCGGCCATTTTGCCGATACGGACATCTGTGGTGATTCGCAACTGATAGCGGAAGAGCATAGTACACTTACGCGTTTCGACATACTTGGGTCTCTTCAAGAGTGCCGTAATGCCTTCCAGTTCAGAATCTCTAATCGGAACTGAAGATTACACCCTCCGACAACCTCTCTTGGTTCGTGTAGTTACACAAGCGAGAGAATTATATTCATTTTTATTTAATACGACTAATACGGTCGCATTTATCTGAGGTGTTGGTTCGCAACTGAAAGTGAAGATGGCGCCAACTGACTACTTCTCGCTTGTGTAACTACACGAACCAAGAGAGATTGTCGGAGGGTGTAATCTTCAGTTCGGATTAGAGATTCTGAACTGGCATTACGGTACTCTTGAAGAGACCCAAGAAGGTCGAAACGCGTAAGTGTACTATGATCTTCCGCTATCAGTTGCGAATCACCACAGATGTCCGTATCGGCAAAATGGCCGATCGACGTCACGGTTTTCGAAGGGGATGTAATTCAATATTCTGCGTGGTATTAGCCAGGAATGTAGTTGTTTTGCCCTTCGAAGAACGGTCAGGCCAATAAGTCGAAATTATTGAAATTTCGACTAAAACAGGTGTAGTAGAAAATCGAAATTTATATTTCATATAGCACCTCGTATTTTATGAAATTATATTCATTTTTATTTAATACGACTAATACGGTCGCATTTATCTGAGGTGTTGGTTCGCAACTGAAAGTGAAGATGGCGCCAACTGACTACTTCTCGCTTGTGTAACTACACGAACCAAGAGAGGTTGTCGGAGGGTGTAATCTTCAGTTCGGATTAGAGATTCTGAACTGGAAGGCATTACGGCACTCTTGAAGAGACCCAAGAAGGTCGAAACGCGTAAGTGTACTATGATCTTCCGCTATCAGTTGCGAATCACCACAGATGTCCGTATCGGCAAAATGGCTGATCGACGTCACGGTTTTCGAAGGGGATGTAATTCAATATTCTGCGTGGTATTAGCCAGGAATGTAGTTGTTTTGCCCTTCGAAGAACGGTCAGGCCAATAAGTCGAAATTATTGAAATTTCGACTAAAACAGGTGTAGTAGAAAATCGAAATTTATATATATATATATATATATATATATATATATATATATATAGATATATATATTGTTATAGATAGAACGAGCACATAACATTCATAGAATCCCAATAAAGTATAAAGTAACAATATCTATCAATAAAAATAATTTGTAATTAAAGTACCAAAATCAATGAAATATCTATATAACAATATAATCAATTACAATCAATGGGCATAATCATAGAGAAAATAAATAAGAAAATAAAAAGAATTCATAAACAAATATTCATAAAACAGTTTTAAAATAATTCTGTATTTTAAAAAAAACAACCTTAGACAGAACTTAACAAGCAAACGAAGATCAATAAAATACCGTAACGTCACACAGAATGTTAGACATCTAAAGGATCTGCTTATATTTAAAAAATAAATACGATGGTAATATGAAAATCAACAGTGCTACAATGATTGATTAATAAATTTAATAAATGACATTAAGAATTAGTAAATATATATATATATATATATATATATATATATATATATATATATATTATATGTTAGTTAATATTCAATCATAAAAGTTAATAGGAAACATAATAATATAAGTAGAAAACTGTTATTATAGGTAATGTCAAAAACAAATACGAAATATAACAGTTGACGACAAGTATACCAACATAAAATGTAATTCAATATGAAATATAAGAATAAAAACAAATGATTACCGACCTAATTTATGTGTATAGATGTAATAATATAAAACAAAATAAGAAATGAACTGTATCCATGTATATTATGTAAATATTTAGGTTGAAGGAAGTATGAAATTTGTATATTTACATTGACCAATCGGAAGTTTTCAAATAATCAATAACAGGAAAAAAACAATGATAATAAGATGTTAGTAAATTAAATCAATGACGATAAGCTTATAGTGTATAAAAAACAACATTTAATAATGAGTTTAAGTCAGAAAAACAATAAAAGCATTAATAAACAAAGTGACAGGTGAAGAATAATTGAAGATTTTTCTAGAACATTGCCAGCTTCCGGTTATAAACGATAGAAAGGGTTTTCGCGGATAAAAAAACCCGCGGTAGAGAGTCAAGCGTTGTTTTTCAAGGAAGAAAGAAGTGATAGTATGTTATGCAATTTTTCTCAGTAAATTTTCAAGTAATAATTCAAATAAGAAGTATAAAAGTAATTTATAATTAAAATAAGTGCAAAGACAAATTTGTGTTGAAACAAAGTCAAGCCAAGTAGGAGAATTATCACCAGATAATAATAACAAGGGAGATTGGCACCTGAAGCGGGAAAGCGTCATGGATGGACACAACTGAAGGCGTCGCTTGGTGAAAAGAAAAAGGTCTTTGGTGTGTTTTAATTAATACTATTTGGTACCAAATGATAAAAAAGTGAAATTTAAATCATAAACACCTGGTAATAAAAGTTTTAAAATGAATATAATAAACCAGGAAACTTAAAAAAACTTACCATTATCAAATTTGTAGATATATGTATTAATTTCTGTCATGTTGAATTTTCTCCAGTTACATATATATAAAACTTTCCACAAAACAACAAACCATAACTAATTTCAGTTTTTATCACATGCACAATTGTTATAATACGTTAAAATAATTTTTTTTAGAAGATCGAAATTAAGTGGATAAAATATTTCAAATATACTCTTCATTTCACAAACCGATTAAAACTGAAGCAGTGTCTAAATATTTTTAATAATCCTATTTAGTAGAACAAGAAGGAAAAAAGTTACAACAGTTGAACAACTTTAAACGCAGGTGTTCATTTTTTCGAAGAAATATAATGTTCACAAACGATTATGCAAATTTATGCAAATAAGTCTGTAAAAGCCGTCTCAAAAAGAATGAATAGTTTTTAAAATATACATAAAGGTTGTGTGATGTGGAAATTTAGATGTATATAGAAAAATCCATATTAACATTTTATAGCATAAGAATTTTTCATAGTTAAGAAAACGATAATCATTTATTTTTATATATAATAGGTATATGACTCCAATAATAAAATAAAGCTCCAGCTATATTTTATATATAATTAATATTGAAATTTCCAAATTTTTATTGTTCTATCTTTTAATAAATCACATAAAATAAATTACATTGATTAGTAATGTTGATTTTATTATGACTTTGCCCAGGACCTTACTGAGATATAGAGTAGTGTATAAATAAGAGCAGCCGAGGTAATAAAATTTAGGAATTGAATGAAACCACAAATAAAATATAACAATCTATTTACCTATTTCAATTAGCACACTAAGCAGAATCATATTTAATTTATCTCCGCAACATTGGGGAAAATAACAAATAGTTTTCAATTATCAATTTCATATTCAATTTGTCGCAAGCCAACGTGGTGCTATTTTTGCTAGAACTGCAATCAACCTATTTAATTATTTTAATTAAACTCAATAAGTAATCTCCTATAACATTTGTCACCCCAACGTGGGGCAATTAACAATCCTATGACAATATATATATATATATATATATATATATATATATAAATATATATATATATATATATAATATATATATATAAATATATATATATATATATATATATATATATATATATATATATATATATATATATAATATATATATATATATATATATATATATATATATATTACTCAACTTTTAATTAACTGAAACCGTGTTTTTAAAAACTAACTTCATTTCTTACTCAAAACGAACACAACAATTTCAAATACAATACTAACTCTTTTATTATAAACATGAATTCAAATAACCTCGTAACAAACACAAACTAAGCAATCCAACAATAATATAAATACTTGATCAGCACAATATACTGTCCACCTAAGGGCAATGGCGTAGGAGACACCTCCCCCTTTAGAAGGAAGCTTCTCCTGGAAGCTGGATCCCATCTTCCGTTGACTCCTGATGACTCTTACTTGTGCTTCCTGAATGTTTCTTCTTGTACATGATCCACAGGAAGGCCACTATCAATGCTATATAAAGAAGAATAGTCCAAATACTGGGAATGTGCAAATTATGATTTTCCGTGAATATTGGCGTTACCAGTTGATTTGTAAAATCCTTTGTTTTTAAACTTTTTAAAACAATCTCCATTGGAGAAACGTGTAATTGATTTAATTTCAAATTTAATTCATTTATTACAAAAGGTTTTCCAAAAGTTTTTTGTTGAAATATTAACTCTTCATTTCTAAATATAATTTTACATGCTGAATTTTCAATTAAATAAATGCCTTTAAAAGTTTTCACTTCAGTTTCTGACATACATTTTATGATTAATTTTTCTTCTAGTGGATATATTACCAAAAATTGATTTATCTCCGTAATAATTCCAATATGATTCTTAATTATTTCAATTTTTGTATATTGACAAAATGTGGAATTTCCTGCTGACAATATGTTTTCTTCGCACCCATAATTATTATTGTCTTGCAAATGGTTAGGACATTGAAAAATATTGCCGCGAGTGCAAATGTCATTTAGAGGTTTAATTATTAGATTTTGGTAAAAATTTTTAATTAGGTATTAATGTTACGTACTCTGATTCAATTTCTGTAGGTATAGGTAACATATAAAAAAGATTAAATAAAATATCATAATTAATAGGTATCGATAAAAAATATTGTATTTGATTCTTTTCTATTTTACAAACTACGTCTATGACGGCTTCAAATTCTAAAATGTTTTTATGTTTTAATTCGAAAGGTAATTCCGCTTGGTAGTAATAATGCACTTTTTGCAACTCTGCAAATAAGTCGTCAGATTTTATAATAATTGGATGTAATGTTTTAAGTTTACAGAAACTTAATGAATTTTCTACCGTTTCTAAAACGTCTAAAATTACATTGAATGTGATAAGAAGTTCGTTGCACAGCTGTTTCAAATAAATAATATTTTCTGCATTTGCTTGAAAATCTAAAATATCTCTTATCTCAAATATTTTCGTTTTTAATATTTTTTCATTATACTGGATGTTCTGAATTTTCTTATTAAAATTATCAATTATTTAGTGACTAACAGAATATTGCATTTTAATTTGAGTTTGCAAGTTTTCTTGATTTTGTTCTGAATGTTCCATAAGTGAATTAATTCTTTCTCCATCTTCAGAGTTCAAATTTCCCGTAATTGTTTTTACTTTTGATCCAAGACCGTTAATTAACCCTCTCTTTGGTATATCTAAGGTTGAATGAATATTATTGTTATCAAAATTATCATCTATACCATTCTTAGTGTACTCTATTATATTTACAATATTTTCTGTTTCAGTTAGAAAAAATGTATTATTACATATTATATTTAACGTGATTATATTGTATACTTAACTTATTATATTCTACTAATAGTGGACTTAAATTATAAAAATGAACGGAAGTATCACTGGATTTCTGCAGCTTGGCATATCCAAGATTTATGGGAAGTATTCCCAAGTTATGGGCAACATCTTTTATTTTGACTGTTGCGTCTCCGACGGTGACGAACCTGAAATGAATTTATATGGATTCTTTTTAGGACGTTTTATGTTTGAAAGACGAATATTTTCTGAAGTATTTTTGTGTCTTACAGCGATTTTTGCTGTTTTTAGCTGGATATTTTTGCTTTTAATTTCTTCACTTTTATATTTATTTTTGGTTTTACTTTGTGCCTGTTTATTACGTACATACACTTTAGTGGGTATTGTATCTGGTAATTCTTCACGGCTTTTATTGGCTTTAGAGATTACTTTTGATTTGTTTTTCTGTAATTTCTGATTAAAATTCGAGTATAAAATTTTCATTTTATCTTTATGATTTTGTATATAATTATTAACTACTTCTCGATCTAATTCTATATTGAAGGGTGTATTACTATCTATGTGTCCGGTAATTATTTCGTTAGGTTTCAATTTTGTTGCAGAATGAACGCTATTATCATAGGCTAATAATCCATAAAGTATCCTATTTTCAATAGTCTCATTTTTAAAATCTTTTTGATTATTCAAAAGTCTGATGTGTTCAATAATCGTAGAGTGGAATCTTTCGGCAATTCCATTCGATTCTGGATGTTGAGATGAATTTTAATTTTATGCTTTTCTAATAATTCCTTTACAACAGAATTTTTTAACTCAGTTCCATTATCCGAAATTATTTGTTCTGGTATACAATGGTGTGTGAAATATTTAATTAGACTATGGGCTACTTCTATTCCTTGTCTAGATTTTAATTCATACATTTGACCATATTTAGAAAATGAATCTATTATCGTAAGAAATTTACTATTTTCTAAGGTTATAGTGTCTAAATGCAAAATTTGGAAAGGTTTAGTAGCTGTTAGAGTAACATTTGAAAATGGTTTTATTGGTTTTCTATCATGTTTGCATAACTGGCAAACTTCGCATTCGTTTATATAAGTTTGTATAGATGCTCTTTGATTGGGCCAATAATACAAAGCTTTTAATTGATTTTCAGTTTCATCTAGACCTCTATGATTAGTCTTACCCTTGTGGTAATTTTGAATTACTTCTTTAACTTCATTTAAAGGAACATCTATTAAGTTTTTATTACACTTCACAAAGTCAATTTGAGAATCTTGAAAGTGATTTTGTAGAATAACACTGAATTTTTCATAAATTGGGTCCTCAAAATAAATAAAATATTTAGTTTCAGGTACTATGTATTCTTTCACGAAATTAATCACATCTTGCTCAAAATTATTTTTAGATAATTGTACAATAATTCTTTGTTTATTTTCATAGAGTTTTATAATAGTGGGTATGGCTGGTTCGAAATTTACTTCTGAAAATATTAATTGATTTTTACCAATATTTATGGCTGAATCTGAAATAGGTATGCCGATTACAGGATTTTCTTAATTTGTATGAACTGTGATGCCTTCGTCATCATCCTCATTATTGTTACTCTCATTATCCGTTTCAACTATTAGAGATCTATTATCATCGGGAGATGATAAGAGTTTTTTATTAAATCTGTCCATATAAACTAATGAATTTTTAGAACATTGGGGTTCTTGTAATTCAGTTTCATTAATATTTATTTGGATTCGGGACAAACAATCGCTATTGGTATATCATAATCATATTCTTCAAGTTTCAAGCGCCATCTGACAAGCTTTGAACTTGGATCTTCAAGTGAGAATAACCATTGAACTGGTTTATGGTCGGTAACTATTGTAAATTTTCTGCCAAAAAGATACGGGCGAAAGTATTTCGCTGCCCAAACTATGGCAAGAAGTTCTTTCTCGATTGCAGAATAGTTGCATTCTGAATCATTCAAGGTTCTGCTGGCGTGAGCCACCGGTAAATCAGAGCCTTGACTTAAAACAGCACTTAAAGCATAATTGCTGGCCTCTGTGGTAAGGTTAAAGGGTTTTGTAAAATCTGGATATTGAAGCATTGGTTCATTTATCAACAGATTTTTCACATTTCAAAACATTCTACATAATCTGAATCATTTACATTGATAATTGCATCTTTTTTCAATCTGATAGTTAACGGTTTAGTCAATTTTGGAAAATCTTTCATGATAAATTGTCGGTAATACCCTAGGAGTTCTAAGAATCCTTTCAATTGTTTTGAATTTTTTGGTATCAGAAATTTTTGAATTACTAAAATTTTATCTGGGTTCGGCTTTACACCTTCTGGCGTGACAATATGTCCTAGATATGCTACTTCTTTTCGCAAGAATTCACATTTACCAATTTGTAATTTAAAATTAGAATCTCTTAATCTGTTGAATACTTCTTTAAGATTTGTGATGTGTTCTTGTAAACTGATACTGAACACAATTATATCATCAAGGTACACCAAACATTTCTCGTTCTGTATACCTCTGAGGATATTGTCCATGACCCTTTGAAAGGTTGCAGGAGCTCCTTCCAGACCCATGGGCATGCGTATATATTCATAGTGCCCATTTTCAATATAAAAGGCTGTTTTTGGAATATCCTCCTCAGTCATCTCGATCTGATGGAAACCAGAAGCGAGATCTAATGTTGTAAAATATTGACAACGTCCAAGCTTATCTAGTTACGTTGTGATATCTGGCAATGGATATCGATCTCCAATTGTGATCTCATTCAGTTTTCGATAATCAACAACGAGTCGATACTTTGGCTTTTGAGAAGCATCTAGCTTCTTTGGAACTATCCAGATATTGCTCGAGCACGGAGAGCTGGACGGCCTAATAATATTATCATTTAACATTTTTTGAATTTGTTTTTGAATTTCCGATCGGTGAATCTCAGGATATCTGTATGATTTTGAATAAATAGGTATTTCATTAGAAGTTTTAATATGATGTTTAATTTTACTTGTGAAGGTAAGCTGATTTCCTTCAACATGAAAAATAAGACTATACTCTTGAACTAATTTTAATACAGATTGTTTCCCTTCGGAATTCATATGTTCAGTTCTAACTTTCGAAACATCAAATTTAACATTTTCAGAATAAATATCATTCAAATTTGCGATTAAGGTTTGTTCGTATTCATCGAATGTCTCAACAATAATTGAAGGGCTTAAGTTGGATTCTGAAGGATTTAAAATCGTACATAAAGCTATATTATTTTCAACTTTTGTTAAACATTCCGGGATTTCTAATTTCCCAATTCAAGTATATGGTATAATTACATTACCATTTTTTACATTTTCAATATTTAATTTAATAACTTGCTCACAACGTGGATGCACTACTATACAATTCGTGGATCCAGTTCTAATGTCAAAGTAATTCATTTTAATTTGACTATAAGGAGTCATAAGCAAATTATTATTTGAGTCAATAATTGCATTGAGTATTTCTAAATTATCTAATCCTAACAAACAATCAAAATGATCGTGAAATTTGAAAACGCAATATTCTAAATAGAGCGGTTTCCTATAATTGAACAATTTTGGGACTGGAATAAAAGTGCAGAAATTTTGTTGACTGCTACCAAAGGCAGATTTTACATGGAATGGTTTTTTGACATAAGATTTTTCGAAATATTTTTCAGACACAGCTGGTGTCACAAAGGATCTTGTGCTACCAGTATCAATTAAAACTTTTAGATTTTGTTCTGGGAAAATTATATAGGGTAACACACTTTCTGAAATATTTAGGTTTAGTAAATGGATAATGTTTGATTTGGTTCCGAGGCTGGTAACTCTAAAAAATTATTGGATTCATAATTAATACAATCGGAATCGTCCATATTATGGAGTTCTTCCGAGATAAAATTTCTAGGTTGATTAGTATTGTGTTGGAACCTATTTTGATAATTTTGTGGTTGAAGTCTAGGTGTGTTTCTTGTAGACATACTCATTGGAGTTGGATTTGAAAATCTTTGATTTGGATTAGGTTTAAAAACGTTATGACCATTATTAGAAAAACTTGTATTATTCCTATTAGAAGAACTATAAGAAGTTGATGGACGATTTTGGGGGTTTGATGCGGGATTACGATTAGTATGTTGATAATTCTGCATAGAATGTGGCTTAGGAGGTGGCTGCTATGTGCCACATTATTTTGGAATTTGGTTTGATTTTTATGATAATAATTTTGCGTATTTAAATTCGAGAAAATATTTTTTGGATAATTATTCTGGGTCGTATAAACTTGAAAATCATTTGTAAGAACATTTGAAGCAATATCTAAACTTTCTGGATTTTTCGTACGCATTAATGTACCTAAAGGATCTTCTAAACCGCGTAGCAATACTCTGAGTGCAAAATTTTTAAAGTAATTTCCTAAAATTAAATGTTCATTCACATTAGAATGTGTGATGAGATAAGAAATTTGAAGATTTAATAAATGTTGAATTCTATTATAAAATTCGAAATGCGTTCCTTTACCTTGTTTCATTTCTGAAAGTTCTATATTTAATGTGTAATTATCGCTTCTATTAGCATAAGTATTAAGAAGTGCATCTTTCAGATTTTCCCAAGTTCTTATTGTACAAGAAGAAATGTTTATAGCTGCTTCACCTTTTATTTTTGCTAAGATGCTGGACATCAAATATTCATTTTGAAAATCCCATACATCTACAGTATTATAAAACTTACTCACTAATTTCTCTGAAATTTCAATAAACCTAGGAAGTGATGCATTGTTTCCATCAAATTCTGGTATAACCAGATATTCTCTTTTTGAAATAGGTAATTGTGGAGAAGCCATTTTATTAAAATTATTTATGGGAAAAAGTTTTGGTGATGCTAAGGTTAATTTTATTTTAGAGTTGAAAGAGTTTGAGCCTGAATTTGAATTATTTGAATCAGAATCGTCAGATGTGTCAGAAAAATAATAAATATTCCCTCTATATGACATAGAAACACTTACAGTAATAGAACGATGATCCTTTCCAATGGCTCGGACTACACAGGAACAACCAATCTCTTCTTGATTCTTCCGGTTTCTCGCACGACACAGATCTTCTAGTTGAGTTACTCAGTTAGCCCAAAGAAGAGTTCTAATAATTGAAATTCACTTGTTCGAATAGTCAATAAATCGTAGAAACGAACCGAATGTTATATGCTTTAACTTTCGATTGACTATCCTACTGACTGCGCCACTTAACTTTCAATTTACTGAAACCGTGTTTTTAAAAACTAACTTTATTTCTATATATATATATATATATATATATATCCAGGATATCACCATAGGGCTAATGATATCTAAGCTTCAATATTTTTAATATCACATCTTCATCTTTTTTCTATTAACATATATTAAGTCAATCACAAGGTAGGTCACTCCTTGGTCTAGCGAAAAATAACTACTAAACGTCAGGTAGGCATCAAATAAAATGTAACTTCTGTCATTCTGACGATGATATTCAGTTATCGAAACAATTGTCAATTTTTTAGAATTTCAAACATTTTTCATATTATTGTAAAAATAAGCTAGAAACATTGAGTTTCATTCAAAACCATAATCTTTGTAATATAATTAATTTGTTCCATAATTTAGCCGTGCTCTGTATTGCTATGCTGGTCGCTACTCACCCCCAGATACTTTAATCTATTTACAGGTAAAATTGCAAAAGTCTTCTTAGTACATATGCATCGTTCGTTAAAAGTTGGCCAGCTGAAGGAGCTACATGAAATAGGTAAATAATATGTTTTTAAAATATTTACTTTTAATAATTCGTATCCTAACCATTGCTTTATTCCTCGGTAAATTATTGGTTAAGTAGATTTTCGTCACTTGTGTTTATGTATTGTTGATACGATTTAGATAAAATTCAAATTTCAATACGTTCACAATACCTTTAAATGGTAAACTCCATTATCTCAGAGGATCTTTCAAAGTAAATATTTGAACTCATTATTCTAGAAATATTTCTTGACTAATTAGCAAGTTATAAAACAAACAAATGTGTATAGAGAAAGTTAAATTACTTGAAATATCACGATCACTTAGTTTAAATAAAATCGAAACACATTAAAGGCTTCTTTAGATAATTACAAAGATTATGTAACGAAGACGGGAAATTAAGACACAAATGAAATATGAGAATAGTGACAGTGGTAATTAGAAGTGCCTTTTTTCAGAGGAACAAGTGAAGGATGCAATGAACTGACAATGTGTAGAGTGATGGAGACAAGGTATGGGCAATGGAGATAAAGATACGACAAGAAATTACAATCAATTTACGGAAATCTAAGTATAAAACAATATGCTGAGTTTTGTGAATGCATGCAAGAAAATCCCCAATGGTTAGAATGATTAAGTTTGTGGAAATTATGTCATCAAATAGATATACAGATAATCGATTATTGAAGAAGAATGAAGAAAGAGACAAAGTGTTTGCATTACATAAAATTTGGACTGAGACAAAAAAATGGTGGAAGTAGAAATCAAACCTTTGATAGGGGATACATTCTAACAAACTGAAAATAAAATTGGTCAGCTATATTATCGGTACAAAACCAACATTCGAATTCAAACACCAGCAGCGGAGGAATCATAACTATCAGTGTGTGTTATATACTATGAGAGATATAGAGCAAGATCCCAGGGCAAATCTTACTTATTTTCTGATGTACAAAATAAGTAGAGTAGTATTTGTGAGCACAGTGAACCTATACATACCCGCTAGCTTAGGCCGACGGCCCATTCTCAGGTACCAGTTGAGACAGGTACGTAAAAATTATACTCACTCAACTTACAGCATATGGACCGATTCTTACGTATGTTATAGGGATGATTTCGACCTTCTATCGGCAGTATTTATTGCCAGTCACCATAAATATCGAAAGCAATAAACACGACGTTACTTACAAACAGGGACTTGATTTTCATCTATGATATGTAGGGGGTTATGCTCTCATATTTTGCGAACTACCAGACCAATCGTAGGGGACAAAAATTAAACAAGCAATGAAAAGTTTTCCAAGAAAAGATGTTAAGAGATAGATGAACTGCAAGTCAAACATGATCATAATGATACACGCAAGTAAGTTAAAGAATTCACGAATACACAGAAAAGTAGACAGCATATATTGATAGATGGTAATGGCAAACAAATAATGGAAATCGAAGAGAAGTTGAGAATGTGAGAAAATCATGTAAAAGAACTATTCTACGACAGAAGAAAGTCAATTAATCTCGAGAATACGCAAGTACATTGAGGTCCAAATATAATGTAAGAGGAGATTCCAACCGAAATCCTTGAATTTATAGGAAAAAATAAGATTCATATAGATATGCTATAGCGGCAAGTTCCCTCTCGGGGACTATCACCTTGTCGATTGTGAGCGGACTCAGTAGTATCAAAGTCCAGGAAGCGATGCCGGTGGTGGCGTAGCTACTGGAAAGGCCACCCTTACCGGTAAGGTTCCGAAGCGACAGACATGATGCTAAGATAGTCAACAACAGGATAGCGTCTGACCCAGAGTGGGCGGCTATCATGAGCGTCCGAATCAGATTGGGTGGCTGCAAAACACAACTCACCAAGATGCCCGGCATGCGTGGTGTTTACATGGTCAAATCCTCTCATATGGAAACAAAACTTAGCAAAAGGCACCTGGTCTCCAGCAGTTTGGTAACCCCAACCAAGGCAGCGGTTGGAGTGGGGCTCGAACGGAGGGCTAAGAATCCCTGGGTTAGATCAGGCTGTCATCTTAATATAACGACTCACGCCGCAAGGTCTTCAGGAACTGATGAACGCTTAGCTGAGTTCGAATATGAATTAGACAAAATCGAATGGGATATCGTAGGTATAGCCAAGACAAGACGAAAGGGAGAAAAGTGTATCAAATTAATCTCCGGACATGTGTTGTTCTGTAAAGGAGATGACAATACTGTTATAGGAGGAGTTGGAATTTTAGTTAATAGGAGATTAACCCCAAACATAATGATACTGGAAGCTCTGTCAGACCGAGTTAGCTGTCACACTCAACATAAATAAAACAACAACCATGGAATACATTCAAGTTTTCACCCCAACCTGCTCACATGAAGACAACGGAGTGGAACTGGTATCCGAGGTTATAGCAAAAGCACTCAATGAAAGCAAAACAACACATGTTATTATAGGAGGTGGCTTCAATACCAAAACTGGAAAAACTACAGATCCCTCCAAAATATATGAATAGGGCACTTTGGTTTGGTAGCCAGAAACGATAGAGGTACACTGTTGGCCAATTTCCAAGAAAGGGGGAAGCTCTACCTGATGAACACCTTCTTTCAGAAGCACGGAAAGTGAGAATGGACTTGGAGAAGTCCAGATGGAAAAACCAAGAACGAGATTGATTTTATCATCTCAAAACATAAACATATAATCCAGGACGTAGATGTGTTAAATCAATTACTACTGGAAGCGACAATAGGATGATCAGATGCAAGGTGTTCATATATGTCAAAATGGAAAGAGCTAGAGTAATGAAACAGATAACACCTAAAATATATATAGAATCAATGAAGGAAAAAAATGAAGGATATAAAAGACAACTTAACGAAAAATTCTCTAAAAATCCAAGACAACCAAATGAAACTATAAACGAAGCTAACAGAAGAATAACAAAAGCAATAATAGAAGCTGAAGAACTCAAAGCCAAACCTTCGAAAAAACCTGATAATAAATTGACCGACAAAACTTAAAAACTATTAGAAAGAAGGAGAGAACTCATAAGAATATGTAAGAACCAATAAAACAGAAAGAAAACTAGCAAAGCAGGACATCCTGAGCCACAAAACAAAACAGGTACAATCCTTGCTAGAAAACAATAAGGGTCTGAAGATATTTAGAAGACAAAACACGCAGAAAAAGGAAATAACGAGAATGAAAGACAAAGCGAATGATATAATAGAAGATGGAGTACCAATACTGAGAGAAGTTGAATTGTTTTACACAGACTTATATGAATAAAAAATACTAAACGAAGCAGAGAAGATGAGAACAGAAACAATAAAATTATTAATGTTAATGCAGAGGAAATGCCAGAAATAGACATCGAAGAACTGGGAAAGGCTCTATTGCAAATAAGCAAATAAAAAAAAGGCGGTCGGCAGGAGAAGTTAATACCGGAAATGCTGAAAGAACGCGATAGAAAAACTAAAGAAGAACTAGTAAAACTGTTTAATACCTGCTTGACGCAAGAATGCATTCCTCATGACTGAGGGAATGCAGTTGTTGTTCTTATCTATAAGAAAGGAGATCCGCCGGACCTCGAAAACTACAGACCAATTAGTCTCCTGTCTCAGGTGTACAAAGTGTTTATCGGAATAATAACAGTTTAGAGGGGAAACTTGAAATATGCCAACCAAGAAAACAGGCTGGATTTAGTAGACACTACAGCACTACCAAACACATCCATACAGTAAAACAACTTATGGATAAGGCACCAGAATATAATATACCTATATGTATGGCCTTCGTATACTTCAGAAAGGCCTTCGACACTATAGAAACCTGGGCAATGATAAAATATATAAGAAATTCCAGAGTGGATTAAAGATATATCAATATAATAGAAAATATATACAAAACTTCTACTATGACTATCAAGATTCACGCACAGACAAATAAAATAGAATCCAAAAGAAGCGTCAGACAGGGAGATGTAATTTCACCAAAATTGTTTACTCTGGTTTTGGAGGATGTCTTCAAGGAAGTCAATTGGATGGACAAGGGAATAATAATAATATAATATAATAAGCATTATTCACAGGTAAATATGGATAAATATTACCCACTATGCAAATGAATATTACAGTTATGTTAATTCAACATCACATTGTGATAATGTTTTTCCTTTTTTTCCTCTTAATTTCATCACATGCACATTTATACAACCGCTTATGCCCAGCTTGTGGCTGTTAACTTTTGTGATGTTTCAACTTAACTTCTCAGCGATGTTAAAGCGCAGCCTTTTTACATTACTGTGATGTTACTAGAGCTTTCTCAAGAGGAAGTCTTAATAACGAACTAAAAACAACATTTCTATTACATTCTGAAATTCCTTTTAACATATTGTCGATGTTAATGCAATGTCTAAAAAATAACATCTTATCAATGATCTAAATGCGACATTTCAAAATCAATACAGTGCATTCTCGTAGATGTTGTATGGACATTACATAAAGCTCTAAATAATATACCTCAAACATTCTGGATGACATCCTATAGATGTTTCTGTGCCTAATCAGCAAATACAGGGTGATCAACTAAGAACGCCGGCTGTCGGCCATATTTCAAAAAATAGTCATAGTACAACTTTAAAAAAATACCTTCAGGAAAATGACCCTGAAAAATCGCTGGAAAATATTTTTGAGTTCCTAAAATATCTCCTATGGGGTGGAATGGACACTTAAAAACATAATACTGTGATTATCTCCAAAAAAGACATACTTACTAAACGTATCCTAGAAATACAATGTTTGATATATTGTTGAGATTATGAAAAAATGTAGTTACTTTTTGTCTGTATTCTTCAAATAAGAGGTGGGGAAAGGTTCAACCCAAACAACAAATGTCGTAACACTTTTTTTTAATCGACATCCATGTTTTTGGCTTTATTTGAAAGAGTTTTTCCTTTTTAATAAGAAATGCTTAACAAAAATAACAAAATTGGGCAATTTTGTCAACGCTTTGTGAAAAAGTCCACAATTTTCCCATTTTTCTCGGAAATTTCAAATGTAATGAGGCATTTATTAAATTCTGATGAAAAGGGGTTGAAAAAATAGGAATCTATTCCAAGATATAAGATTTACAATACCAAATATAAAAATTAAAAAAAATGCTTCAATTTACATTTGAAATTTCCAAGTGATACAAAATTATCTAATTTTGTTAGCGATATTATTAAACAGAAAAACTCTTAAATGCAGCTAAATTCATTAATATCGGTTAAGAAACGAAAAAGTTATACATTTGTTCATAAGTTTGAACCTTCCCCACCCATTATTTGAAGAATAATGACAAAAAATCTCCGTAATTAAATTTATTCATAATCTCATCAAGACTCCAAAAATTGTATTTTTAGGACACATTTAGTATGTTTTTTGGAGTATCATGTTTTCGAGTGTTCATTCCACCCCTAGCGGATATTTTAGAGACTGCAAAATATTTTCCAGCAATTTCTCAGGATCCCTTGCCTAAAGGTAATTTTTTTGAAGGTGTACCATGATTCTTTTCTGAGATGTAGCCTACAGTCGTTCTTAGTTGTTCATCTTGTACATTAAAAATAGAATAGCAAAAAAATAATAAAGGATTCAAAACGTTTATTCACAATTAATGAACAGTACGATAAATTTGAAATAAACAGGTACAAAATTAGAAAAAAAAATATCTTGTCCAGCAAACCAACCTAAAAAAAATAAAATTGTGTAAGCATATTACATAACAAGTCTGGAAAGTGGAAACTATTGAACACATTCAGTGAAAGCAAGAAATAAAAAAGAATATATTAATCCGTAGTTACCATAACGTAACTTTGAAACTGAATTATTAAGGTTTAACGGATACACATACATCACAGCTAGTTTACAGAAAATTTATTAGAATAGTTTTTCAATTATATTAAAACTAATGAAAATTTTACACCTTAAAGATTTAATGAAACATTACGTTACATCAACAGAAATCCAATCTGATTAAAGAAAATTCTATCGTTTACTTACGGTTACTTTTTTCGAGTGCATCAACCATTCCATAACGTACACTTCAAAATCCTTATCTGTGAAATATTTGAAGGTGTTCTGAACAACAGCTATTAAAACAATTACTTTAGATCAAATTGTGCCCATGGAGACCTTTGATCGATCATCATCAACTAC
Organism: Galeruca laticollis; assembly: GCA_963921935.1. Classification (NCBI taxonomy): domain Eukaryota; kingdom Metazoa; phylum Arthropoda; class Insecta; order Coleoptera; family Chrysomelidae; genus Galeruca; species Galeruca laticollis. Next base: position 155,126,731 of record OY998179.1, on the reverse strand, counting down.
ATCGAACTTGATTTTCAGCCAATTGACTGGGACCCATTTTCCATAAGATACATGCGTGGTTCTTCAAAGGAATAATAACATATTTTATTTCGAAAAGTGACTTTCCATGATTTACCTTCTATTCCATGCCTCACTCTATTTGGCAGGTAAATTCAGGTGTGCTATGAAAATTCAAACTTCTTTTCTGTATAAAATAATATACTATTCTCATCTTGTTATTTTCATCCTGAAAAAAATTGTATATTAACATCGTGGAATTGTAACTTAATGAAAACTAAGCATTATTAATACACTGTATACAGAAAAACTACCTATGAAGAAGAGATATGAACACATTATCAAGTTAAATGAGTTCATAATTAATTGTATCCAATAAATGATAAAATGATGATAGATTTAAGGAAAAATGAGCTACTATAGAATTTAAATAGTACAAATAATGAAAGCAAAAGATATATATATATATATATATATATATATATATATATATATATATATATATATATATATATATGTTATATAAGTGGACTTCACATTCATATATGTTTCCAAAAACTTCATTAAGTGTTGCAATTGTGAATATAATTCGACAGCTCCAGAAAGAATGTGATTGGTGTAAAAATGACTGGACTAATTTTGATCAACCAAAAATTAAACAAAACTTTATTGAAAATCAGTCAGCTTAGAAACAATGAATTTTTTGTTGATTAAAAAATTGACGATCGAAAGGAAGCGTTGGTAGTTGGTTTATGGCGTCGAACTAGCGAGGAGGTGATGGACAATTTTTCCAGAAATTTCAAGTAAAATCACAAAATATCATGAACAAAGTTATAGATTCCTAATAAATATAAAACCTAGAACACTCACATGTGTTTGTATCCAGTTTTCCCGTGAGAATATCCAAAATTCTCAAGAAATTACGCAGCTTGAACTTTGGAAGGCGTATTCCTGTTTTCCAGACGGGATAGATCCAGAATCCAGACATCAGGTCAGTGCTTCTTTAAATATTATTGGCCAATAATAAGAATAATAACTCTCGAGTATAAATTCAGTGACTATTTCCATGTGTATAATAATTCTTGCGTCTATATGATCGATCTATAAAAAAAAGAAAGGACTTTATGTAGTATATTCTATAGATGAAATTTCAATATAATTTAAAAAGGCCTATTCTGTAATAAAATAATGTTTGTGCTTACGTCATTTCGAATCATATAAGAAAAATGCATCTTAATCCATTCATATAATATTTACAATTGCATATATAATTTTGTAACCTATTTCTTCCGAACAATTCATCTTTTGTATGTATATAATTTCCAAACATAAATTCTTTTATACAAATTCCATCACCAACATTATTATAACGACAACGATTCTATGATACATCGAATATCCACGCAGATGCAAAGCGTCTGTAAGAAACGTTCGTTCCGTATCGCATTCATTCGTTTTTAGTTGAGCATGCGCATAGGATGGTGTATGATATCATTTATGACTATGTTTTGGTAATTCCATAGGCTTAACTATTTTATAAATATTTAAATGAAAATTTCGTTATAAAATTAAACCATTGAAAGTACTGTGTTTCTTTTTATTTTACATAAGCAAAATATATCAAACAAAGCCAGAACTCAAAGGGTAGAATGAGTTTCATGCTCCCGAACGAATATAATATAATATAATTAAAAATAATTATAACATATTATTAATCATTACTGAGCTAGCCACACACAAGGAAAAATAAATATAAAATTCAAATATCTAAATAAATTAAATAATAAAACAATATAAAACTTAGTTTAATATATATATATATATATATATATATATATATTTATATATATATATATGAATATATATATATATATATATATATATATATATATATATATATATGTCCAACGTATAGTTTGGGACACTATTTTTTTTTGTTGTTTATCGTGCACCAATGTCCCAGCATAACGATATGACTTGAGAAAAAGATTTTCTAAGAAAACTTTTCAAGAAAAAAGGAATTTTCAACCTAACCTATAAAATGAGGACACTGCGATTCAGTGTATATTTTGAGAACATGTTCCCATACTATACGTTATAAGAAATGTCTCCATAATACATGGTAGAATTATCCGATGTTTATAAACGCAATGTATACTTTGAGAACAGAATAATCATATGCAATTTCTTGGAGACATAGCTTGGAATGTTGATATAATGTGGAGATTCAGGTTATTTTTGATAATATATTGTATAGATTGGGGATATTTAATTCAACCTTCTACAAAATGATGTAGACACCCTTTGCAAGTTTCTTGGGATTAAGAAAAATAAAATATTTACAAGTTATGCCCTCAAACTACACATTTTATTGAAAAATTGTTCATTTTCTAATATCTTGTCAGTGTACTTTAAGAACATTCTCAATTGACATTCATTTAATAATTATAACTGATGTATGTAACCTGTACATTGTGCTTTTGATCTGGTAACTTTTTTCTCTAAACGTAGACTTTCAAATATGAAACGTTCAGTTTCCTTGGAAATAATCAGATTTAATGGCTAGATAATTATTAATAACTCTATAATAATTGCACACATTCTTCTTCATCTTAAATAAGATACTGATATTTGTGACATTTTAATGATATATTGTCTATATTGAAGAAACGTCCTTATTATATACGATAAAACGTACAGGATGTTTACATATGCTAAGTATACATTTAGGACAAGAGTCATATGCAATATAATATATAATGTTGAGATTGAGGACATTTTTAGTAGTTCATTATATCGTTCGTGAACATTTATCTAGACTTCTACAGAATGATTCTGTAATTTGTTATGATTCTATTAAGAAGCATAAATGTTGATTCGTTACGAAAAAGGCCTATGACAGCATCGGTAGCATGCAACGATCGGGTAATAAATAAAACGAAAAATCGTGACTAGTCAAGGCCCCAAACTATCATGTCTTTAAATAATATGTTACACAAAGAGATGTTTCTTTCTTTAATCTTCTTATTTAATATAAATTGACTTCCTATATTTTATACTATTTTCAGTACCGAAAGTATTAGAAATCGAATTCAGATTATCAACGATTTTTGTAATAATAACTAATATTAATCAATAAAAATATTAATTCTTAGCATTGATACGAATTAACTAAAAAATAGTTTAACGATGAATACATGAGAAAAATATTACTTCTTTTCTAGAAAGAGTCACCATCATTCATTTCAGTTGATGAACTGACCTTATTGTTGATTTTTTTACTGATGATAAAATTTCAACAAGCACTGTCACTTAATGTCAATCCTTCTATAGGTACTAATTGAAAAAAAATCCCTTATTAGAAAACAGTCAAGTTGTTTTATAAATTCAACTTCTTTGTTTCTATCTGGAATAAAGTTACATAATGAGCATACGTTAGCTGTTACGTAGTAATTTGAATGTTTTTTTTAGATATAAGTACTCGTATATCACGTATTCTATCTCACGTCAGTGGCATAACTAGGATGAAGTACTGTGGGGGGTTGAACTTGAAGTTTTTCTTATGAAATTGTAGCCTACAGTTTCCAGCTTCTAGTACATTTCATTCAAGTAGGCTTGCTATGATTATGTTTATGAATTCTTTTTTACTTTTAGTGTTCTGGGGGGAGGGGGGCGGTTTTATCCCCCCTCATCCTCCCGGTAGTTACGTTACCGACTCACGTTTTAGTGAACTGTTTTTTACGGAAAGAAATAAAAGTGAAAATACGGTCGTTTTTATTTTTGTAATAAATACCAAATGAAATATTCCAGGACTTTAACGTTGTCGAATTACTAGTCGATATGGTTTCTTATATAAGCAATTGATAAATTATAATTATCCTCCGTTTTTTAATATAACGTGTATGTTATTCATTAAACTGCAGTAACATATAAGTCATATTTTAACTTTTAAGACATGGACGTTCCCAAGAGTGATTAGACTGATTAGTGCCCAACTAATAAAATGCGTATCCGAATAGAAATAACAATAACTATAATTGAAAAAGGTTGATTTTCACTGAGCTGTTCCAAATTTGCCAAAGACAGACAGTTTAAAAAAAATGAATAAAAAGAGTTAATGTCTAACAAATAAAAACGTATGTTAAAAATGAGAACTTTTAACGAAATTGAATTACGATTAAATAATAAATAATAAATATTTAGTTTGTTAAAGAGATGGACTTTTCAACACATCTCTTTAGTTAAACGAATACCGCTACTCATAGTTTTTTTTAATGATTTATAATTGTTAGATTTTCAGTTTTAGAAGGGAATTGTAAGAAAATTGCTGCTAATAAAACGATCGCTTGAATCTCGGCAACAATAGGTTCCAGGTGTTAAGTATACAATGTTTTAACATCGACATCGATGGCATCAACTCGGAAAATAGGGAGGAATTTGAGAATAAATTCATCGCTTTGTTATCGAACTTACAGACTAATCTAGAAACCCAGTGTCAAAACATAGATAAAGTAGATAACCCATCTAAAAAGAATAATATCAAACTACCCAATATACAAATACCAACTTTCATAGGAAACGCTCTTGAATTCACATTTTTCATGGACTTATTCACAGCCTTGATAATAAACAACCCTAATTTATCATCAAATGCTGAAAAGTTTTTCTATCTAAAAACTTATCTTAAAGGAGAACCACTTAATATTATTGATCAACTACCTGTAACGGAACATATTTTCCAAATTGCATTACAATTGTTAGACAGAAGATACAATAATTGTAGACAGTCAATTAATAATCATTTTGATAATTTGTTAAACGCACCTGTTTTAAATAAAAGTAATTATGTGAGCTTACGGCAATTGGTAACGAACTCGAGAGCAAATATTGATGCTTTAAAAAATTCTAAACATACTGTTGAAGAGCTATACGAAAATTTGATTATCTATATACTAGAACGAAAACTTGATTACAATACAAAAAAAGCATACGAGGAGCGTACAAAATCATCATTATCCACCTTGGATGAATTCTTTGAATTTTTGGAACATAGATGCCATGTCTTAGACAACTTGAATACCACAGAATTTAACAAGGATAATAAATTTGATAAAACTCACTCTTATAGTAATTCCTCCCGAGAGGTCAATCACCTCAAATACACTAATAAAACTTCATTTAATTCTCCACAAAATCATCATAGAGATAAATTCAATATTAAAGTAACACTGCACACCAATGATTATCACACTAGTAGTAAGGTTTCTCATTCCAATTCACAAAATAGACTTCTCAGATTGCCTCCGGCAAGCTCTCCTCCTCGCAATAGAATTTGCAACTTTTGTAATTCGAGAACAAACAAAATATATAATTGTCCTGATTTCTCTCTCTTGGTCCCGTTATAAAGAATTAACGCAGCACGGAGCAACAAACTATGCTTCAATTGTTAAGTAATAAACATCTGATACCCCAATGTCCCTCCACACTCACATGTACCATCTGTCTAAAAAGCACCATACACTCCTATACAATGGGAACTCCAACAATTCAGATATCACTCCAGATCTCAATGCCTCAGTTAACAATGACACCAACAACGCCGCAAAGACTCAAACAAGTTGTTCAATGCAGAGCGAAATTCCGCAAGGAGTTGCTTCACTGTCAGCAGTCACTATAAAAAATACCCATGTACTTTAGCTACCGCAAAGATACGAGCATACTCATAACAAGTTCATCCACTAATTTTGAAAGCTTTGTCAAACTTCATTTATTAAACGTAAGACAGCCCTTAGATTAGGAAAAACATTTTACTCTTACAACTTGCAAACTTCAGGCATTCTTTCTAGCAACAACCTTGTAGATACAATGACAGATGTCAACATTTATTCAGTCTTGGATAACCAAAAGTTCAAAGTGTCATGTGATGTCGTAGAGAATATAACACAACTGTTACCCCAAATACGCATTGAATCACAAAAATTGGAAATTCCGCCTTCTCTCGTGCAGCATTTAGCTGATGATGAGTTTTTCATACCATCTGAGATTGACATGCTAATTGGAGCCGATGTATATTACTCTTTGCTGAAGGAAGGTTTTATCACCCTGGGTAGAAATAGTCCCACTCTAGTAGACACTCATTTAGGATGGATTGTAGCTGGCACAATACCCTCTAATTGCATAGATTACTCTTCTCGAGAAAGCAATCCCACTATTGTTTCTCACACTTTATTTGCAACTAACGTTAACCCCTCCCCTATGGAAGATAAATTGGACACGATGCTTGAAAAGTTTTGGTCTCAAGAAGAGATTGAAAACCCTCCTCATCTGTCACCGTACGATGAATTAGCTGAAACAATTTTCACTTCCACGACTCAAATTATAGACAATGGAAGATACCTTACCGCTGATTCACCCCAACGCTCATGAAAAGCTTGGTGAATCGTTTGCACAAGCCAAATACAGATTTACCTCTCTCGAAAAAAAGTTTGGCAAAAAACCGTGAGCGTTTTATTGAGTATAAAAACTTCATTATTGAATATGTTGACTTAGGTCAGGCTAGGTATATACACCTCGAGCTCAAGAATATCACATCTGATCACAAATATTTTGTACCTCATCTCTGCATCATAAGGGAGCAAAGTGCCAGTACGAAGCTAAGCATAGATTTTGATTTTAGCTGCAAAACAAGTTCTCGTCTTAGCCTTAATGATATCACCCTCAAAGGCCCTCAAGTTCAGCCCGACTATATGATATCTTAAGTAGATTTCGCTCATTCAAATTCGTATTAACTGTGGACATCAAACAGATGTACCGACAAGTGATAATGAATCCCAAATTCAACTTTCTTCAAAATGTGTTATGAAGAAATTCTACATCAGACCAATTTTCGTGTATAGATTTGAACAGTTTCTTTCGGACAAAAAAGTGCCCCCTATTTGGCCTGTCGAGTGCTTAACGATATTGCAAAACGAAATGCAAACTTGACCCTCGCTTCTGATGCCCTACTATGTTGATGACATATTAGCAGGTACGAATTCACCCCATGATCTTGACACTTTGGATTTTGGTGACAATACAATTATGTTTATTCATTATCATTATAAATTCAAGATGGCCGCCGCTACAAAATGGAGGATAATTTATGTTTTATTAATCCCATCAATATGGGTATCAAATGAAAGGGCTCAACAAGCAGAATACAATATACTATGAAAAATTGAAATCCAAGATGGCGGCCGCTACAAAATGGCGGATAACGTAGGTTCTATCAATCCCATCAACATGGGTATCAAATGAAAGGGCTCAACAAGCAGAATACAATATACTATGAAAAATTTAAATCCAAGATGGCGGCCGCTACAAAATGGCGGATAACGTAGGTTTTATCAATCCCATCAATATGGGTATCAAATGAAAGTGCTCAACCAGTAGAATACAATATACTATATAAAATTAAAATCCAAGATAACGGCCTCTACAAAATGGCGGATAACGTAGGTTTTATCAATCCCATCAACATGGTTATCAAATGAAAGGTCTCAACAAGTAGAATACAATTTACTATGCAAAATTGGAATCTAAGATGGCCGCCGCTACCAAAGAGTTGGACTGCAATAAACTAACGGGCAAGAAACCTTGCAATAATGAAGCACTAAATGAATTAAACAGAATGCGAAATAAAAACTAAAAACCAAAAAATAAAAATAGGTAAGAAAACTTTTTAAGTTAAACGGTTTTATGTTAAACATACATTGCAATGTTTAAGATAAATGTACTAATGACCAAAAAATAAGAAAATAGATACAGTCGTGGGAATTATAAACATATGCATAGACTAGACTAAAATAAAACCGTGGGGCACGTCAATTGTCGGTTGAACAACTGCCTAATTATAGTGTAACATTACAAAACAAAAATTTTAATCAACGATTGTAGACAATTGACGTGCCCCACGATTTTATTTTAGTCTAGTCTATGCATATGTTTATAATTCCCACGACTGTATCTATTTTATTATTTTTTGGTTTTTAGTACATTTATCTTAAACATTGCCATGTATGTTTAACATAAAACCGTTTAACTTAAAAAGTTTTTACCTATTTTTATTAATTAAGACTGTCAACTCCGAAACCGAAATCGACTTTAATTCATCAGACTCCCCCTGTAAAATACTAGGAATGACATGGAATCCTCACACCGATGAATTAAATATAAATGTTTTTACCTCATTCGAGTTGAACGTTCTTACAAAACGCACAATTCTATCGCATTTATGTCAATGTTTTGACCCGTTAGGTCTTATCAACCCTATTATAGTTAAGGGTGAACTGATAATGCAAAAATATATGGTTACAAAAACTTGAATGGGATGAGGAAATAAAAGACCCACATATTATTAAAGAATGGAATAATTTCTCAAGAACTATCTTACGGGTTAAAAATTTAAAAATTCCCCGTCATTTATTATTAACAAAAGAGATAGCGAAAATTGAACTGAAATAAAATTTCGTAGTTTTCGAAAAAAATCCAACATACAGTAACATAAAATAATAATTTTTTCGGATGACATGAATGTTAAAATGTATGCAAACAATATAAAATGTAGGAAGGGATTAATATCCTATGGTTTGAATACACTTCAAAAATTGAATGGTCCCCAAATGGTCTAGTCGACAAGTGAGTTCCCTGTGAAAAATTGTAAGAAGAAGTACTCACTTTCAAAAATTTTTGGAGATCAAAATTCAAAGTTTTTATTAAAAAAAAATAAAACGGAGATGTTTGTTAATAATTAAAAAACTATAAGTGATAACGATAGTTTGAAAATGATCTCTAAAGAGGAGGACATTTCCTAAGAAAATTCTCGATTCCCGGAACTCAAGGTTAATAACCAGTAATTTATATTTATTGCTGAAAATAGGCTTCCGCGCGGCCGCTACTACATGGCGTGTCGAAGCGAATGAGAGAGTACAACACAACAATGTTTTTTTAAGTATCAAACATTAATTCAAAAATTTGTAAAAACTATCGTATAATTTGAAGGAATCAATTCACGTTGGAAAAAAAATTCCATCCATTTTTAAAAAAGATAAGCTATCTAAATCCTTTTGGATTTTTTTTGGAATATTTTATATTACCGGTTTCATTTCAGATAATGGCATAAATTAATTTCGAAACAATAACTCCTTCTATAGTTAGCTGTAGTGTATAAAGGATGTTTTTCATTAAACACTGATTGGGAATTTATCACTAAATTATTTATATACAGAAATTAGGTGAATTTATAAAATAACATCTGGATACACATGAAATGATATTATGAGGACAGTCCTTATGCGTGGTCTGGTTTTCGATCACAATTCAAAATTATTAATAATATGTCCGAAACGATATATGAATTCAATAGCTGCATTTTCTCTAAAAAACGTTCAAACAATCGAATTTCACAAATTTGGATCAAACCTGTTTTCACGTCGAAAGCGAAGTATCACAGATAACGCGAAGATATATATATGAAATAGTTTGGGGACCTTTGTAGTAGATTAATAACGATTGAAAATTTTTAATCCCGTAATCTGTATCAAATTATTAATAATATGACCGAAACGATAAATGGAGTCAATCGCTGCGTTTTCTATAGAAAACGCTCAAATAATCGAATTCTATAAATTTTGATTAAATTGGTATTCACGTCGGAAGCGAAATATCCCAGATCACGTGAAGACATATATATGAAATAATTTCGGGACCTTTGTAATAGATTAATAACGATTGAAAATTATTAATCCCGTAATCTGTATCAAATTATTAATAATATGTTCGAAACGACAAATGAAGTCACTCGCTGCGTTTTCTATGAAAAAACGTTCAAATAATCGAATTCTACAAATTTTGATTGAATCGGTATTCACGTCAAAAGCGAAATATCCCAGATCACGCAAAGACATATATATGAAATAGTTTGGGGACCTTTATAGTAGATTAATAACGATTGGAAATTAGTAATCCGGTAATCTGTATCAAATTCAATCTTGTTAATTTCTCTTCATTACTTGTAACATATCTAAAAAAAATCTGGAAGTCCACAACGAGGCATACAAATAAAATAGATAAGTTCGAGAACACGTTGTTATACGCAATGCTTAGTATGGGGACATCTTGAGAATTTCGAAACAATAACTCCTTCTATAGTTTGCTGTAGTGTCTGAAAGGATGTTTTTTATCAAACACTGATTGATAAATTAACTGTCTCGACCCTTACTTCGTGGAATCTACTCATATTAGTGTTTAAAATGTCAATTTTTTAGAATTTTTAACATGTTTCATTATATTGTGGAATTAGCTAGAAACGTTGAGTTTCATTTAAAACACTAACTGATTGAGAATTTATCACTAAATTATTTATATACAGAATTTAAATTGATTTGTAAAATAACATCATGATATACATGAAATAATATTATGAGGACAGTTCTTATGCGTGTTAGAGTATTTGGTGACAATTGAAAATTATTATCGATATGTCCGAAACGATATATGAATTCAATCGCTGCATTTCCGATAAAAATCGTTCAAATGATCAAAATTAATAATCTGGTAATCTGTATAAAATTTAAACTCGATGATCATTCTTATCCACGACTGTTGTATGTTGTACCCATTATACAACTGTTTGCTCGATCCTAATAATACCCATCAATCACAGCAATTTATCTATAATATATAGTTTTGCTACAAAAAATCGTTTTTTAAAATTCTATCGTGGAAACCACTAATTATCAAATCAGTTCTGTACATAAAAAAGTTAAAAACGTGAATTTCCTCACAACAGATTGGAACCCGGGACCCGCGGTTGGATGGAAGGGAGCATCTACCCTGACCCATCAGCCACTTTGAATTTGCATGTCTTGTATAGGTTTCTTAACATACCATGTTCTCCGTAACAATTCATAAATCGAAGTAGTTTTTGAATCAAAATCAATTTGACTAAAACCTGTCAACAATATTGTTTGTGTGCATAGATTTCTCAGTGTTTTGATATTTTGTGTTAAATTTTGTTAAAAAAACCAACTAAGAATGGATATAGAGAATGAAAATTACTTTCTTTAACACCACCAAAAATTAGAGAAGCTGCTGAAGTTGCCTCATTAAATGTATTGCCGGAAAAGTCAAGGAAAGTATATAATATGGCCTATGAATCTTTTTTGAACTGGCAAAAGGAAAAGAAATCCACTTCTTTTCCTGAATCGACTTTGTTATTATAATTTACTGAATTATCCGCAAAATATAAATCTTCAACGCTATGGACCTATTATTCAACGCTTAGAAGTACGATCACCTTACATCGAGGTATAAATTTAGAAGACTATGAAAAATTAAGAAGATTATTAAAACGAAAATCAGAAGGGTTTCAGCCTAAGAGAGCAAAAACTTTTTCTAGCGAAGATATCAATAACTTTTAAACTGAAGCATCTGATGATGAATACCTAGCAACAAAAGTAAGATATTAAGTAAATCTTTCATATAGTTATTTCAATAAATTCTGTAATTTAAGGTTGCTATAATAATGGGAGTAATGGATGCATGTAGAAGTAATGAGTTATATGAAATGAAAATAACGCATTTACAAGATCTTGGATCAGCTTTTTTGGTTAATGTGCCAAATACCAAAATAAAAATTTGCCGAGAATTTACTGTTACGGATAACTTTCACAAAATATGCCAGACATATATAAATCTTCGATCAAGTCATGTAACGAGCGACACATTCTTTTTAAATTACCAAAATGGTAAATATACAACTCAGAGAATTGGAATAAACAAATTTACAAAAATGGGAAAAGATAACGCTGCTTTCCTGAAATAACCAAATCCAGAACAATATTCTGGGCACAGTTTCCGCAGATCTTGTGGAACAATACTGGCTGACGCAGGCGGGGATATTACTGCTCTCAAAAGACACGGTGGATGGAAGTCCATCGCCGTGGCAGAAGGCTATATAGATGACCCCGTCAAAAATAAAACCGATACGGCCAACAAAACAGCATCTTCAATTCAACCAAACGAATCAATATACATATAATTCAAATGTTTCGACAAGTCGCCAAAACATTAGTTTTGATGTTAATTATATCCCTGCGATTAACTTGACCTATTGTTCAAATATTACAATTATTAATAACTATAAATAAATACCATCATCTTGTTATATTATATACGTAATATTTGTTAAGTTGAATAAATAGATTTTTGTGTTAACTATTATGAGATATTATACGATTAATATAATTTTTGATAACTATGTTCTGCGTATAAATGAGAAATATTTTATTTTATGAAGTCTTCCTCAGAATAAAATAATAGTGTTTGTAATAATGTAACAAAATTTTCCAACAAATAAACTTCAACAAAAATATTTAGTAGTCGTGGATAAAGTATAGTATTCTACTCGCGTATAATCAGCTATTATTCCCTCGGTGATTTATGCCACCTCGTGAATGATAATCTTCATTATACGGCCGTTGAATAATATACTATTACGAGTATTTACTGTAAACACTGTATATTGTATTACGAACAACAAGAGATGCAAATTTTGATGAAAAAAAAATCTGGGAGTCGACTAAGATACATACAATATAAAATATATATTTCAAGGACGCCTTGTTATACGTTAGTAAGGGAATATCTACAAATTATCAATATAGAATAAATTAAGCTATCGTCGTTTGTTGCGGTGTCTCAAAGGAGGTTTTTTGGTTAATCATTGAACGCAAATAGTAAATTCATCAATAAAACCTTTTATATACCCTTATGAAATAGTTTCGGGACGTTTGATGTAGATAAATAAGGATTGAAAATTATTAATTCGTTATTCTGAATCCAAATGAAACTTCATAATTATTGTTAATTACTATAAACACTCTATATTCTATTTCGTAAGTTGACAACGTGATAAATATGAAATGATATTATTAAGACAATTCTCATACGTGTTCGGTGACAATTATTATCAGTCTGTCCGAATCGATATATGTATGCAGTCTCATTGTAAACGTTTAAATCACTGGTTTTACAAATATTGATAAAACATGTACCTATTAACGTGGAAAACTGAATATTCCATACTATTATATAGTTTCGGGACGTAAGATGTAGAATGTACGTGAATTACGATTAAAAATTATTAATACAGGAATTTTTATATAATATACAAACTTATTAATATTCTTAATTGTTGTCAACACTCTACATTCGATATTATCCACACATGGTGACATTTACCGGTTAGTTTGAGGACATTTTATTTCAAGGTACTTGAAGCGTCATCTGTGCTCATGTAGACGCATTTAAGGTTTGCTGATGATGTCGTCTTTTTTGGAAGAGATGAACAAGAACTTACTGAGATGTTGGAAGAACTACATGTAGAAGCTGCCAAAATTGGACTACATATTAATAATGCAAAAACACAATTCATGACAACCGTTTCTGATGCAGACCAAAACATTACGTTTCATGGACAAACTATAAACAAAACACAATCATACATATATCTTGGATAATCAGTGACGCTAAGTAAACAAAACCAAGAAATTGAGATCGATAGGAGAGACAGACTGGGATGGGCTGCCTATGGTAAATTAGAATACGCTTTCAACATGAAAATCCTCATGGCATTGAAACAAAAATCTACAACGAATGAATTCTCCTAGTCACTACATACGGATCCGAGACCTGGGTCCTGACTAAAAGGATCTACACAAAATAAGATTACATCAGATGGCCATAGAGAGAAGAATACTGGGAATATCACTGAAAGACCACAAAACAAACCAGTGGATACGAGGAAGGACAAGAGTAATCGACATTATACAGAGATTCAGTTCCTTAAAGTGGCAATGGGCAGGACATGTTGCAAGGCACAGAGAGAATTTGAGTGGACACATCACTAGATGGAGACCTTGGGGAAAACGGAGAAGTATTGGTAGACCACAATATAGATGGCACGATGATCTGAGAAAGTTTGCTGGGCTGAACTGGTACCAAAGAGCAGAAAATAGAAGTGTATGCTCAAATATGAGAGAGGCCCATATCCAATGGACAGAAGATTGCTGAAAAAAGAAAAAGAAAGGCGGCAAATTTGACATGTCGCAGTCTTTGGTAAGACATGGGGTCCTTAACCAAAAAGTATCTACTGGACATAACAAACGACCATTAAACACATGGTCACCTATACTTCACTGATATGGTGCCCAAAGCTACAACAAACCTCGGCACAAATCAAGTTGCAGAAAGTGCAACGATTAGCTTGCCTAGGTATCATTGGAGTAATATCTACTTGCCCTACTGTGGCTCTAGAGGCAATGCTGAACCTTGCACAACAGAACCTACGTATATTGAAAGAAGCTGCATTCAGTACCAATACACTGAGCCAATCACCGACAGACACTATGCCAGATAGGTACGACTTTGGAAGGCAGTTCTAAGTAGTCATAAATAACCACCAAACATGCACAGAGAATAGACCTCAACTGGAAAGAAACGCAACAGTTTGATACACTCATGGATGGATACAAGATATATGGAAAGGCTGAAGTGGGAGTGAATGGACCTAGTTTTAAGCTCTCAAAACCCATTGACAGAGCCCAACCATATATACAGCAAAAATACATGCATAAATTTTTGCCTCTACTCTCTAATTTTACCACTAGAAAATTGAGCACAATACAAAACAATATTATTGTGACTAGATATTTTTGGTGTCTTCATAGCTATTGCATTATTAGGAAATTGTTCATTGGTTAATTCCAAATCTACCAAATTTCCCACTATCAGTTGGATGAATTATATCATTAACACTATATTCACATCCCATGTCAATTATCATCTTAATATATCATTGTCAGGAGCACTCTTTTGCCAATCTATCTTAAAATCTCCAGTAACCACCACCATCTTTTTTGGTCCCATAGATTTTCTTCGCACAAATTTTCGAAAAAATTTAACAATTATGTACAAGCATTACCACTAGGAGATCTATATAGGTACACCACTAGGTAGTACTTTCCGTTATCGAATGCTGCAACTGCACCTAACCATTAACACTATAACACAATCAAAAACCTAAGATAGGAGTGGAACAGAATATCGAGCGACCCTGAAGTGAAAATTGGAGCCTGACAAAGGTGCGTCCTTTCATCGGCTCTATTTAATCTACATTCAGAAGATACAATCAGCAAGGCTATAGAAGAAACATAAGATCGAAGTAGACGTATCAAAATCGGTGGTACACAAATGAACAATATACGATATGATGCTGACACGGTTTTACTGGCAGAAAATCGGGAAGACGTACAAATTTTATCAAATAAAATAATAGAGATTAGTAAAGAATATGGACTCTTATAAAAGATGAATAGAACAAAGTTAATGTTAATATCAAAAACAACACAAAATAAACGGTTTTAGAGGTTGAAATTAACTTTTCCGCACCTGTGAGACGTCCTGAACAATATCCTATCATAAAATTGGCCACTTGTATACACTTTGGAGGCTGGATCGTGTTAACCGAAATTTATACAAAAATTACCAAAAATGTTGTACTTATATCTAGATTTATAGGACCCATTGTACTGGCTCTAATGAGCTGTGAATCATTAGGGTTCATATGGCACCCTGAAAAATACTCAATTCTGAAATTGGTCACTTGTATGCACTCCGGAGGCTGCATAGTGATAACAATCCGAAATTTCACCAAAAATATAGTATTTAAAGTACCATAGCACCCGTTGTACTGGATGTATTGAGCTGTCTGTAAATCAATAACGTCCATCTGTGAGATGCCCTGAACAATATCCAATCATAAAATTGGTCACTTGTGTACACTCTGGAGGCTTCATCGTGCTAACAAACTTAAATTGCTCCAAAAATGATAAAAATGTGGTACTTCAAGTATCATGACTTTAGGATTTAGCGGTGTCAAGGTTCCGCAGGAACCTTTAGAGTGATGCAGCCCGGAAAGTATCCGCCAAGGTTTTCTACTTCTTCCAAAACTATTTTTATATAAGCATTTTTCTACACCACAGAAAGGATTCGGGCCAATAAAGGGCATTCGTGCTCCTTTCCTGGCAAGTGTATTGAAATCTTCATTTCCTGTGAATCCCCAGTGACAAGGAACGCATACTAAAGAGGTTCTGTGATTTTTGCCTAGTTCGTCAAGTTTTTTCCGGCACTTCCATACCCACTTTGAGTCAATGACATAGGAGCTAAATGCTTGGATAGCTACTTGACTATCAGAATGAATCTATGTCACATTTAAAATTAACTGTCTCGACCCTTACTTCGTGGAATATGCTCATTTATCGAAACAATTGTCAATTTTTCAGAATTTTCAATAACTTGTATTATATTGTGGAATTAACTAGAGACCTTGAGTTTCATTTTAAAAACACTATGTCACATTGCTTTTTAATTTCATTACCACTCATCTTTTTATCGCAAGTGTTTCTCCATGAAAGGCGCTCGGATATGAGCCTAATGATAATGATTATCTGGTGCTAGGCCCGTATACTCCAACGCCAGCTTTGTAGTGGTTTTTGAACCATCTGTGTACCAACTGATCGTGTTTTCTTTGAGAGTTTGAGTGGTGTATTTCCTTTCCCAGTCTTTTCTCTCACTTAGCATCGGAGTGAAGTTCTTTTCGGGTAATTGCTTTCTTGATAATTTCGTCACTGGTAATATTCGCTGATAAGATGTGTTTTGTTAGAGAGGACCAGGCTGCCTGATTTTGAATAATCTCATTGGCTGAAACTCCTCTAGATGTTCTAAAATTCGCCTCTTGGGCTGATCTTTTTATCACCAAATATGGAGGTGTGAGATCTGTAATAATCTCAAGTACCATAGCTGGATACGTTCTCCTGGTTCCAGTGATCCACACATAGGCCACCTAATGAGCTTTATCTGGGGTCTTCCTCGTTATGTTCTGACTTACTTTGGTATGACAATCTATTGCGTCATACGTAATTGCTGGTCTCACAATCATAGCGTACTTCGATCACAGTATTTTTGGGTTACAGCCCCAAGTCTTACCAGCTAGTCTACTGCACGCCATCAAAGCTTATATTGCTTTACAAGCAGTTATTTTAACATGCTTATTTCACAGAACTTCACTGTCCATGGTGATCTCTAGATATTTAACTTCAGATTTCCATTCTATAATTTCTCTGTTTAAAGATAGGGGTTTCATAGCTGGAAGTATCTTTTTTCGGGTAAATGGCATCAATGTTGTCTTGTTAGGGTTAATATTTAGCACCTCTAACAGCTATCATTGCTCAATAATTATCAGGCCCTTCAGTAATAAATCGCACAAGGGGCTCTCGAACTTGCCTCTGACTATTAAAATGTTGTCATCAACATAGCCCATACTGTCGAAGTCAAGCTTCGTTAGTTTTCAAAGCAAATCATCTACTACGAGGGAATATATTACGCCACGTTGAAGTGTCCCTCGAGTGGCTTTAATTGAGGTGGCTTGATTCCCCACATGTGTCTCAGCTATCCTCGTCGCCAACAACTCATACATTCATTTCACGATGGTTTCAATCACTCCTCGCTTTTTTAGTGCTTCTTTCACAGACACATGGGTTGTGTTCTCAAAGGCTCCAGATGTATTCGGGAATGCGCACATTTCAATTTCTTAGTTATTCAGAGTTCTCTGGATTACTTCGGTCAGCTGATACAGAGGAGTCTCTGTTGATCGACCCTATCTGTAGGCATGTTGACATTCATGAAATGGTGTTTTCTCCATATTATCCGTTCTTATGTTGTTATCCACTATTTTCCATTGCTTTGAGTAGAAACGATGCTAGGCAGATTTGTCTAAAAAATCGGGGAGCAGTCCCATTTTTTTCCATATTTTTGTTTTGACGGCTACTCTTGCCCTTCTCCATTTTCTAGGTATTAGACACAACGCTAGACTGCTTCTTGTAATCTTCCCCAGTCGAGGAAAAATTTCCTCTATATTTTGCTGCAGGATTGCTGGAAATATTATATCCACTCCTTGTGATTTATTTGGTTGAGCTACTTATTGTCCATTCCAACTGTTGGTTGATAAATATATTTTTAGCAATATCATAATCCTCCGTGCGGTATTTTTTGGTAACTAATAGCTATTTCAGTGCTTGATATAGGTTCGCTACCTGGAAAGAGAGTTCTAATAATAAAAATCAATCGTTTCCCTTCACCTTCCGTATATGATCCGTCTGGCATCCCTTGTGACATTGTGGGGTTAGGTCCCCCACTTTCCGTGATCTTTTGGAGTCTGGCCACTGCATGAATGAAAGTGATGTTTTCAGAAAATTGAGCCCTTTGGACTTCCTCATCTCTATTTTGTACCGAGTCAGCTTCTCAGTGTACACCTGCCAATTTCCATCACGTTTGGCTCTATAAAAGAGCCGACGGTCCTCCTTTCTGAGGTTTGGCAGGTTTTCATTCCGCCAAGGAGCATCCTTGTCTAATCGAGCTTCTGACAGTAGGCGACTGAAATGAAAAGTTTCTATCATTGTCACACTGATCTGTTCGACTCTGTGTTCAAGGTCATAGTGTTGGCGATTTACTCCATTTACTTCGACGTGTTTCAAATTGTCTTTCAGATTGGTCTTGTAGACGGACCAATCCATATTTCTCGAATTTCGTATAGAATGAATCGAGATGGTATCCCCCTTTATCCTAAATTCGGTGCTTGAAAACTGATGTCTCTTTCATCACCCTCCAATCTTTTACATTTTTTCCAGCAGCAACAATAATTATTTTTATATCCAGAACCTCTTCTTTTCCTCTCGTGACAAAAGTGTTTCCCCACATTTGAGGTCTCAAGATTTTCTAATAAACACTCACATTTTTCGTTGCTGTTAATACGTCCCCACACGGTATTGTGTGCGTTGGCATCACAACCAATTATGATTGATCGCCGTCTGCTATTGTAGTGTCTCACTAGCTCTGGCGGTGCCATCGGCCCGTCTCCAGTGAAGTAGACAGAGGCACTGATTATGTCTCGGTTGATACCCCCAATGTGGTATCAACATAGTTGGAACAATATCCTGCTACACGTATTCTGAAAAACATATATATTTTTTGTTGTTCCTTATTACACAGGTACGCGGACACACTTGCCTTTGATCATACATCAATTTAGATTCATTGTATGCCAAACCTTTGATTTGGCATTCTTTGTTGATTCATAGTACTTGGATCAGTATAATTCCCAGTTGTAGTTTTGCGAACAAACTTGCAATCACGGCTGAAGCTCCTTTCACATGATGCAGGTTAATTTGCGCTACATTCGTGATTATGCAATACTATGGATGAGAGAGACCTACTTACTTAGCCTATATTCAACCCCCTCCTTCATCTCTCCCAGCCCCTCTTTCCCGGAGTTCGAGCATGTTTCTTGATCTCGTGTCAGACCCTCGACCTCCAGCCAACTCCGCCCAGTTTCCCAGGATGCAGAGACGATCTCCGCATCCCTAGTTGCCCCAGCAAAACCGGTTCAGATCTCAGGCTGACCCAAGGTCAATTATCCCTATTTCCCGCTTTTTCGGAGGTTCTCGATGTGAAGGTTATCCCCATATCTTTTGGATCGTCTGCGGTATTCTCCTTTTTTCCCAGCCCCGAGACAGAAATGCGCCTAAAACTGACGATTAGAACGTAACCTCCTGCTTTCAAAGCCTAACGAGTCTAGTGATCCATCTCAATCGTGAGGATAGTTCTATTTCCCTCTTTTTAAGGAATCAGGATCTTCCAAGACCCAGTTGTAAGGTTGGATTTCTGATCCTCGACAAGTTGGAGGATCATCTCCAATTTCGGACTGATCTTATGAGTCAGTCTGCTGATTCTTAGGTCCCACAGGCCGCCAAAATCATTGTACAACTGAAATAGATGCCCGAGAAGTTGATTCCCTTCTCCTTACTATGGCACAGCTGTTCCACCACAGTGTCTTCCAGGGTGAAGAGCTTCTCTGCTTTCAGGATGTCCCTAGAGTAATCCTTGGGCAATACTATCGCCCTGAAAGCTTTCTATGTTTTAACAGCTGCTACGTAAACAGTGGCGTGCCCAGTTACCGTGGCAGCTGCTTATAGTTTTTGTTAAGAGGTCGCTGCGGAGGAATGATATGCTTCAGGCCTTTTTTTGTGCAATGCCTTCCCCCATTGGTGATTCCTTCGGGAGTGTTGGGCGTTAAATAACCTGCTTCCTGGCCTTTCCAGGGAATATTTCCTGATTGAAGACTCGCAGGTATTTCCGCACCCCTGCTCCACTGAGGCACTTTCTCAGTGGATCGTCCACGCTGCACAATTCTCCCAGTTTTGGCATATCGAACAGCATACGACTTTTGTGTCGTTTGGAATTTTCTTCTTCCTGTGGGGTCCCCGGATGAAGAGGTGGAAGTTTTCTCGAATCCTTTTCCGCTGGTGTTTTGCGGTTCTCTGTCCATAGATGTTCTCACCAGAAGCTAGGGTCATTACAGTCCACCGTTGCAGAGCCCCGCATGCTTTGGTAAGGGGTTTGATACAATGGAGTGGCCTCCGATACTCCAAGGTCTGAACCAGTAACTCTTCTATATAGGTACGCATTCTTTGGCCTGCTTTCCCACCTTGAATTTCGGTTTATATTCAGCTTATCTCCTCTTGGTCCGGGCAGTCAAGCTAATACCCCCAACCATCCCATTGGCCTGAGAGACATAACCACAGACAGCCTGGAGATAATGGTATAACAGATAATTCCGAGGTAAGCTCGAAAAATCAGTCGGTATCGTAAACCTGTGTGCAATCCCTTAGCCACGATACTATTGGTTCACGGAAGGGTATTTGAGGGTTACTAGTTGAGTTTTCACACACAACATACCCCCAGGTAATGCTCTGCAGGCAGGCCCCTCCTTTCCGCCACGTTGAGGGTCAGTTTATAATATTCCAAGGGTTTTTTCAGTTACCAACAATTATTTTCTATAACCAGTATACTCGTACTATGACGATTGAAATTGCCAGGTCCCTAAGTAATAAATTACATCCCTAAAAATAAAGCAGATATCTTGAACTTTAGAGACATAATTGTTTTATTCAATGGTGAAAAATGATATCTTCTGTTTGAGTTGATTGATAGTTGGTTCAGTATTAAATAGTAATTCTTTTTGGGATTAATTAGTTTTTTCATTATGTTTAAGCCATTTATCAGTCTCCTGTATATAATTCAGTATATGATCTTGTCCCACATTCTGGTAATTTCTTCCTTTCCTTTGCTGTCAAATATTATTTCAAAACTACTAAGTAAATTCAATGTCGATGCTTTTCGCTCTGGGCTGCAAAATTTAATTGAAGACTGCTTCATTTCATGTAATACGTGAACTTTTCGCAAACTTCCTTCACCTTATAATATTAATCCAATCCTGTAATAATATTAATATTTAGACAAAAGAGACCATCTCTTTTATATGTGTAACAATGAACTATAAAATTAATTATCTGTATAATATGATATTTCGTCATTAATGTCAACGTAAAAAACTCTTAAGCCCGCGTCCTCTTCAGTCCTATAATTACAACCAACATTTTGTAGAACATGAGTATTTAACATTGGGATAGAACAATAGCATAATGGTCTGTATGGAGGCGAATAAGAAACGGAAAATGGAATTTGAAGCTGCTAGAGAGACTGTTAATACACTGTGAATCGCCAACCTAATGATAATTTTGTGAGGAATAACTTCTATTTTATCATAATTTACATAATGTTTAGAGAGGAATCATTGTTTTCCAGTGATTCCTATGAGAGCTTTCTCTAGTTTCTTGTTAGAGTTCAAATGAAGACACTTAACATTCAAAATAATTATCATTTTTCAATATGATACTTCAATCACCCCGTTATATCTTAGTAGAGACTGTCGGACCCTGGTACATACTTCAAAAGAGTGACAGCCACTCAAGACGTTTGAACCATAAAATCTTTCTTGCAGAAGCTCTAATCTACTTCAAAACCACCATATGTTCGAAATTATGACACCATTCAAAAACATAATAAAAATTCATGACCAGTATTAGTCAATAATCCATCGAAAGTTCCTCCCTGGACAATTTCTCCACCAGTACTTCGATAGATATATCATCTACTTCCACATACAGAATTAATTTTTCAGTTCAAATGGAAACATGTAGGAACCACCTAATATATACGACTGACACAAAAATGTAATGTGGAATAGGTTCAGCATTTGTAGTAGAAAATTTAGCATGCAACTAGTGCTTAGACACTATTACCTTGTATTTTAAATGAAACTCAACGTTTCTAGCTAATTCCACAATAAAACGAAAAATGTTGAAAATTCTAAAAAATTGACAATTGTTTCGATAACTGAATATCATCGTCAAAATGACAGAAGTTACATTTCATTTGATGCCTACCTGATGTTAAGTAGTTATTTTTGGCTAGACCAAGAAATGATTAACTTAATTATGTTAATCGAAAAAAGAAGATGTGATATTACAAATATTGAAGCTTATATATTATTAGCCCTATGGTGATACCCTGGATATCATTTTTCCAATTAATATCAGTACACCTGTGGAATGATATAGAAAACCAGGAAAACTATATCTGCTGATCTTTACAATTATCACTTAAGAAGACAGTTTAATAGTGGAGAACTCCCCAGATTTATCTGTTCATTGACGACTTCATATTGTGGGTTTCTTAAGTGTCTTCTAATTTCCAACTCCTCAAGGAAATCCAGTTCTTGTTTCTTATCACAAATATGTAGTACTTCTAGTTCTGTGTTAGGTGTCAATAAATGGTTGGTGTCGAGTAGATGTTTTGCGTAATGGGATTTATCTGGTTGTTTTAATCTGTATGCCCGTAAGTGTTCACTGTCTCGCACTCCAAAATGTCACAGGGTCTGACCCAAATAGACAGCATTACATTCTGGAAATTTCTTTAATGTTGGTATTTTTGTCTTAACATTTAACAATTTTGTACTTACTGAAGCAAAAACCTCTTACTCTCAGGGTTAAAATTATTTAAATAATTGAAAGTATTAAAAGAGAGTTGGTTCTTTCCAAACTGACAAAGAGATTGGAGATAACGGAGCCAGTTCTCAGGGCTCCGTTATCTGAAAGAAGTTTAATTAAACAAAAAAAATGTGAAAAAGAAAGAGAAAGAGAGAGAGAGAGATAAAAACTAAAAAAAACAGTAAAGTTACATCAATAGTAAGGGCGCCACTAACTTTGTTCCTAAACAAAATTAGAAAAAATCAACCTCCTTAATCAGTCAACTCTTACCTGCTGTGCTCTGCTAGTTTTTTGACAATGCTTATGAAAAAAAATGTGCTGAAGGCTATTTCTCAGGTCTTCCTGTATAATAAATAAAACAACAGACTACTAATATGTATGAATATAATGAATGAAAAAATATTTAAACGTGTTACATAGTTTGACAATAATAGGTTAGTAAAAGTGTGTATGTGTGAAGAAAAATAAAGTATAAATTAGAACTAAAACGAGCTTTACAAATATGAATGGTGAAGCCATACAATATAATTTCACTTATCTTGAAGTAGAAAGTCGAAGTCGATTCTCCATAAAATCTTCTTAGGTTAAATAATTCTCAGTATAATACACAGTTGAGTATCTAGATCATGAATTGGCTCTTATGGAAACACCATTTCTTGTGAGTCAATACAAATTGCCGACAAATCTTCATCTAAGTTCTTCAGTCGGGTGATTTTAGTTAAATTTACCGATATAATTAAATTATTCCTGGCGGTATCGCTACAAGAACACCAAGTGTGTTACAGATAGACCTTTTTTAATTAACACGATATTTAGATATCTGTCCAGCGACATATATAAAACTGTACTTATCATTTTTTTACAGAAATACAATCTAGTTCAATGATTTGTCCTGGACAAAAACCTTTATCAATTTAAGAAAATCTTACACAGAAAAAAAATAAAACATACCAGTAATCCCTGCGAATTTGTTCTTAGAACAAGTTTTTTTAATAAATATACGGAATATTTAAAACTTTTATCAGGATTTCTGCGACTACCATTCTCTATTACAAACTCTCGTATAGTGCCGCATTCCGAATTTCTATTCAGGATTTTTTTCTGTGAGATATCTATACAGTTAATTCCACCAACATTTAAATAGTTGTTTAAAACATTGGCAAGGAAGGACGTGTGGTCTATTCCACCAATGAATTTAACATTCTTCGCTAAATTATTTATTTAAAACTCTATTAGAAATGTTAACTGCTAAGTGAACGTTTCATACCCCTAACAGCCAAGAAAAAAAAATTTCAAAAAAAATTTTTTGTTATATAATTAAACTATTGAGACCAAAAAAAAACGAGGGAAGAAAATTTAAAATAGAAACTTCAAAATATGAGAATCACGTATGAGTAAAAAGGAAAATCCTTACTATTTTTAAAAAAAACATTGATGAAGTCAATACTAATATATATATATATATATATATATATATATATATATATATATATATATATATATACATACATATTTTGTACATATTTATACATCCCCAATAAAGTTCATCCCCATATTGAGACTAACATAAACTTTAAGCTTCTGTGTTATTAAGTACTTATTCAAAGGAACAGTCTACCCAATTAGTAACTGCTCAACATAGAACCCTAAATCGAATACGAAAAAATTTACATTTGGAAAAACAAAAACCCAGATATGCATTTTCAGGGACTTAAGTACTGATACAACGGATCAGTCTACCCGTTTAGTAACTGAGCTTACTCAAACCCTTAAAATACAGCATAACAAAAGAAAATTTTAGACCAAAAGAAATGAAAGATAAAAAAACACACCCTCATACATGTTCTGCACTGTCTGCATCCGACATCCACCGTCAGGTCAGATGCTGAGAATCCCCATGGCTCAATCTAGAAACAGAAGGTGTGCCAAGTTGTAAGTGATCACACAAGACCGAAATTGCGCAAACTTTTCAGCAAAGAGAGCCTCGTATTCCGATTCAACTGCTTCCACATTGCCCCATAACAACTTCGAACACCCCACACCGCAATGTAGCTCGAACGAAGACACTACACAACGGCCAGTTCAGAGTACTGCACACTCAATGATATTCTAGCATATCATTAACGCTAAAATAATAACCTGAAGGGTTATTAAATGATACCAAAAAGACAAAGTCGGGAAGAAACATAAAAAGATATAGAAAAAGATTAAAAAATGGAAATTTATCAAGATGGTCCAACATTAACCACCCATTATATGAAAGACAAGTTAGGTATTTGTCACGAACCTTATTCACTGAGTGCATATTTGTTCTGAAGGTAAGGAATATAGGAAAATACATTTGCACAGGAGTGATATTTCAGGGTTGCCCCTCGTTATCCGTAGACCGAACTGCAAGCAACACTAGTGAGAATAAACTCACAAGAATACTACCCCAGATAAATTCTTTAAATCAAAAATAAAAGTTAAAATAAAATGATAATAGGAAGAGAAAAGAATAACATAATATGGCTCAGATAAATAGGTCGATAAAACTCATAACTAATTGCCGCAACCTATAACTAATGAAAGGAAAGAAAAAAAATAAAAAAACTTACTATTCTCATTGAGAATATAGATGTCACAATCAGGTAAAGGAACATCAAAAACACTTCGCAGAATTCACAAGAGGGAAGAAGTAAACTTTAAAGAAAATACAAATACTGTCACAAGGGAATGGACTATGATTCCTGCACTAACATATTTAACAACAACATGTCATTATCTAATGGTGAGGTAACCAACTCCAAACTTACTCGTATTTATTTTTCCATATTGTGAATCATTAAAGTAAAGATATTGTGTTTTTAATGCCTAGATTAATATTATAATCTAGTGTATATGAGTCATAGTCAGGTAAAGAAATATCAAAAAGATATTTTGATGTTTCTATGTAGATAATAATAAGAATTCATAAGAATCCTAAATAGCAAACAGAGAGAAAGTAAATTAGAGGAAATACAAATACTGTCACAAAGGAATGGACGATTATTCCAGCACTAACATAATTAACAACCATATGTCATATTCTAAAGGTGAGGCAATAAACTCCAAACTTATTTGTTCTATCCTCTCAAATTCCCTTACTATAAGATAAAGAAAATATGTTTTCTTGACAGATAGAAATTTCAATTTACACGGTAGGATATATCAAGATAATTATAGATATTTTTGAATAGTGAAAATAACTATTTGTTAGATAGAGATAAGCGTTTAAGAACACTGAAAATTAAATTCCTTACAATGAACTGGATTCATTTGGAATCTAACTAGAAAAGATAAAGATACAAATTTTAAGATAAAATTAAACCAACTATTAAGTAACATAGATAGATCATTTCTGTGTTGCTGTGCCAAAAGAGGTAAGAGTCAAATTTGCTATAACTATTATAGCAAGCTAGGATACTATACAATAGATGTCTGGTGAGACAATATTTAAATGTACAGAAGACGCACGATTTATGTCTGCTGCGACACAAGATAAGATAAGGTAAAGATAAATTTTCGACACGAGATAAAATAAGGTAAAGATAAAGATAAATCTCTGTGTGTCATTCTCTCTAACACACAAAAACCCTAGGTAAGATAAATTATTTCAGTTTGTGTCATTTGACACAATTCAACTGAAAACGGTAAGATAGGATAACATTTTTCAGTATGTGTAACTACACATTTCGACTGAAAAGATAAGTCTACAAATTAGAAATATAATATGGAACATTCAAATTTTAGTGATACTAATTACCGTTCCAACATCACATAACTCTAATTCTGTAAACACGAATAATATTAAACTCTTAATACTTTCTAATTTAAGAAATATAATCTACAAGATAAACCTAGGTTACCAACAAATTAATTTAGCCAAGAGATTATTTTTAACTCTCAGCACAACACAGAAAAATCTACGGTAAAATTACTTCCCCTTTTTTATTGAAGATAAGGTAAAAATGTGTTCATCTAACAAATGTTCATTCACTATCCGAAGATACTGAGTCAGGATTATTTTCATCATCGGTAAAGTCACTTGATTCATCAGTAGATAAGTTATATTCTTTTAGATCTTTAATATGCCATCGTCCTATATTTTTGCCATTACTATCTTTAAGTTCATGAATCAAGGGAGATATAACACGGTTAACAGTACAATGTATATATTTAGGCATAAATTTTGCAGAAATAAATTGAGCTTTATCAGATTTCTGATAATTCTTTTTCCAAACATGATCACCTACATGAAATTTAATATCGCGTTTACGAAGATTATATTGGTTAATCGATTTTATGTAAGCCTTGTGTAACTTTTCTCTCACATCTTCGAAAATGTTTGGCATTTCTTGAGTATCCTGTGAACGGTGTATTTTATCAGCAATTGCATTTTCTGCAATATTCCCAAAGAATGACCCTGATACGGGTACGTTTCTAGCAAACACAAGAAAAGATGGTGGAAATTCTGTGACTTCATGTTTAGACAAACGAATTGCCTGAGCTATTTTCTGTAATTCTACATCCCAAGTTCTATGATCAGGAAAACAATATGAACGTATTGCAGTAACAATAGATTTATTCACACGCTCAGTATGATTGGCTTGAGGAGTGTAATTTGCAGTGTACCAAATACTTTGGACATTGTACTTAGACATCAAATTTTTAAACAACTGACTAGTGAACTGTTTACCATTGTCTACAGCTACTATTTGAGGAACTCCAAAAACTAGAAAAACATTATTTTCAATGAATTTCACAATCGCAGAAGAGGTAGCTTGTTTTAAAAGTTGAATTAAAACAAATTTAGAGAAGAAATCAACAATGACCAATGCACACGTATTTCCCTGGCAAGATCTAGGATATGGACCTATTAAATCACAGGAAATTAACTGGAAAGGAAACCCTATGTTACGATATTTACCCATGAGACCATCTTGTGGCAAATTTGTAGGCTTACAGGCAGCACAAACTTTACAGCGCCTCACATATTTTTGTACACTCTGTCTCATTCTGGGCCAATAATATAACTCTGAAATTCTCTCTAATGTTTTAAAAACACCGAAATGAGCTGCAGTAGGATCATCATGAAATTTAGATAACAATTCAAGCCTGTTTTCCGTTGGAACTACAATTTTCCAGTCAGTTAAATTGCAAATATTGGCATACTTGTTAAAGACATGCTTATATAGAATATTATTTTCTACCTTGAAATTAGGATAAATATCCGGATCGCATTGAACCTTATTAATCATAATTTTATACCAATTATCAGGTTTTAGTAAAGATAAATCTAATACATTTATTTCCGGCACCCCGGATAGAAAATCTGCAGGTACGGTACCCGTTGCTCTACTATGGACTATCGAAAAATTGTATTGTGAAAGTTGTAGAATCCACCTAGCTAATCGTGGTGATGGTTTCTTCATGTTATTTAACCAAACAAGAGAAGAGTGATCGGTGATGACAGTAAAATGTCGTCCCAGAAGATAATAACGAAAATGATCAATAGATAATAGGACTGCAAGGGCCTCTTTTTCAGTAGTTGTGTATTTCTTTTGACATTTATTCAATTTTTTACTATAATAAGCTATTGGATGTTCCAACCCATCTTCTAACTGAAAAAGCACACTTCCAATACCTACATCACTTGCACACACATTAGATAAAATGATTTGTCAAAATCAGGACTACAAAGTACAGGAGCGGTAGTTAAGACAGTTTTCATATAATCGAAAGCTTTTTGAGCTTCCGGTGTCCAACTTATTGGTTGATTTTTTTTTCTATTTGATGAAAGATCAGAAATGGGAGCAGATAAAGTAGAAAAATTATTTAAAAAACGACGATAATATGAAACAAAACCTAAAACTCTACGCACCTCTGTAGTTGTCCTCGGTACAGGATAGTTAGTAATAGCTTTAGTTTTTTCACCGTCAATACTTAACCCGTTTTCATCCAAGGTATAACCTAAATAGCGAGGAGAAGGACGACAAAAATAACATTTATCAATATTTATTATTATTAAATTAGCCTCTTTTAATTTCTCATAAACTTTAGACAAAATTTCCACATGTTTATCAAACTGTGATGTACAAACAATTATATCATCAAGATAATAAAAACAATATGGTTCTAAAGATGGACCTATTACCATATCCATTAATCATGACATGGTAGCTGGACTTGAAATTAAACCAAATGGTGTACTTGTAAATTGAAATAGTCCTCTAGAACGTATTGCGAAAGCTGTTTT
Organism: Galeruca laticollis; assembly: GCA_963921935.1. Lineage (NCBI taxonomy): Eukaryota > Metazoa > Arthropoda > Insecta > Coleoptera > Chrysomelidae > Galeruca > Galeruca laticollis. Next base: position 155,097,412 of record OY998179.1, on the reverse strand, counting down.
TGGACGAGACGACTTTTCTAAAGGTATTTGATAGAAAGCATGTTTTAAATCGATACTAGAAATATATCGCGTATCCCTTAGTTGACTAAGAATTACCTCGATATTTGGAATCATATACGAATCTGCTTCAGTTTGCTTGTTTAAAAATCTAGCATCAAGAAGTAACCTTATACTACCATCAGGTTAGATAGGAGAACAATAAGGAGATGTACTTGGTTCAATAACCCCTAATTTTAATAATGTATCTATCTCATTATTCACATGAACTTCCATAGCTTGAGGCAATGGATACTGTTTTATTTTAAATGGAGGAGAATTTCCTGTGTCGATAAAATGCTCTAAGATATGTGTCCTACCAATTTTATCCTTGGGGCTAATGCTTTTAAATTTTTCGATAACAACATCAAGTTTAATTTTTTCATCTTTTGTTAAAGTTGTGACGTCCTTAACAGTATTGATGACATTTAAAGTTGAGGCATTTAAATTCATAGTAAATTTAGAAAAATCTATTTTAATATTGAATGTCTTTAAAAAATCCATTCCTAAGATAACTGTTTGAGTAACTGAAGGTAAAAGATATAATTTTAAAATCCGAGATAACTTATCCACTGTGACATAAGTTTCTACAAAACCACCAACATCATGGTATGTACCATCAGCAGTCGAAACTTGAAACTGTTCGGTAATAGAAATAGGTATAGATAAATTCTTAAGAAACTCAAGACCTAGAGAACCCAAAACACTCAGATTACTTCCTGTATCAATCAAACAAGAAAATGTCTTCCCAAAAATAATAATATCCACATAAGGCCTGTTATCATTATCTTTTCGATATAACAAGTCTAAAAAGTAATTACTAGATAATTGAGTATTTATAGAATTCTGAAATTTATTTACTACACTGCTTGGCTTGTAAAACGATCTTACTATATTTAACCAAGCTAACCAATCATTTTTATTGAAATAAGATAAGTTATTTTTATTAGAATTTTTAGATAGATTAGATAAGGAATAAATTTCACTTATTGGTTGCTGGTTGAAAGTGTTATTTCGGAAACTGTTCTTGACTTCGTTTGGTTTTTTGAATTTTTTTGCTTTGGATGTGTGGATCCTGAAGGATTTTGAGGAGCGGTAGGTGTCACCAAAGCATTCACCTGACCGCTTGGTTCGTTTTTTGAACAATTTGGACATTTAGATTTTATAAATCCAGGATTTCCACATCCATAACAGAATACTTTTAAAGCGTATTTACATTGCGGATAAAAATGATTCTGTTCACCACAATTCCAGCAAACTTTATGTGAATTTACTGTAGATACTGTAGATAGATGTCTAGAATTATTATGATTCCTAGACGATAAGATGAGGTAAAAGTATTATTTAACTGTGGTTCTAGATATATTTTAGGTTTGCTCGAACTAATACTTGAATTCTGAGAATTCTGTGAGTAGGTAAAAGATTCTTCCAACTTTTTACAATCATCGGTTAACTCTTCGATACTGCTAATATCTAATAAAGCTAGCGGTTGTACATAATTAGAAAGCAAATTTCTCTTAATGATTCTAATTTTTGATGATTCATCCTGTTTTATTTCTAAGCGATTAAACAGACTACACATAGAATTTATGTATAACGTAACTTTTTCATTAGTATTTTGTTTTCTATTTTTAATTTTATCCAATAAATCTTCCTGATAATTATATGGGAGAAAATCTGACTTTAATTTAGAAACTAACTCTGACCAATTTTGAAATTGACTTCTATTATTTAAATACCAATAAAATGCCTGATCAGTGAAGAGATCTGCAGCGCAAGAAAATAATTCGTTATCTGTTACACCTCAAGAAATCTTTAAACACTCTACACGTTCTAAAAATCCTGCCAAAGATTCATTTTCTGCAATTCCTGAGAAATGTATTCCCCATTCATAGATAGGTACTGGCTTAGAGAAAATAAAGCTTTGGTTCTGACCTACAGGAGTTGATTGAGCCTGAATAGTGCCCGGTAATCTACCATCAAGTTCACCCTCTAACAACAAAATCTGAGTAGCAAACTGTTTTTTCTTTAATTCTTCCTCATCATTGTTACATGACAAACGAGACACCCGATTATTTGCATGAGCTAATCTACACGTTAATCTGAGATATTCATTGTCCCTATCTGATCCTACAAATTCTGAAATTTTTTTGCTCAAATCAGATAAAGTTAACTCGATACCGTTTACTTCACTATCAAAATTCAATTGACTATTCTCATATAAGATAGAACTGCGACCGGACGCTTCTTGAGCTAAAATACCCCTCAACAATTTTCTACGTTCCGCCACTGTCGGTAATACTTCAACATTTCTATATGCCAATTCGTGTTCCAGCTCATGAGATAATAAATATTCGACCTTCAATTTATAAGGCAAAGACATTTTTGTACTTAATTTCAATAAAGTTCTCTTGGTAATTAAAGTTAAGTTAAAATTTTATACTCTAATGATAGAAAAAAATTTTGAAACAAATTCTCAACAAAATTAATTTACAATTTGAAGGTCACTGAAAGGTAACAAATGAATTGATATAAAAACTGAGTAATATATGAATCGTTAAGCTTCACACCAGTTATAAATATAATATAACATATATATTATAATATTTCAAACAACGAAAAAGATGTATATATTTATTACACAGGACCTGTTTTATAAAAGCAGAAAGCATAAAATATAATTAAAAGTTAAACAGTGAACATAATATTAAAGATATTTCCCCCCTAATAGCAGGAAAAAAAAATTTTCAATTATAAAAATTTTTTACCAAGAAGAAATAGCAGATAACAACATGTAAAAGTTAATACACGTTGGAGCGCCAATGAAACAAAAACCTCTTACTCTCAGGGTAAAAATTATTTAAATAATTGAAAGTATTAAAAGAGAGTAGGTTCTTTCCAAACTGACAAAGAAATTGGAGATAACGGAGCCAGTTCTCAGGGCTCCGTTATCTGAAAGAAGTTTAATTGAAGGAAAAAAGTGTGAAAAAGAAAGAGAGAGAGAGAGAAAAACTAAAAAAAACAGTAGAGTTACATCAATAGTAAGGCCGCCACTAACTTTGTTCCTAAACAAAATTAGAAAAAATCAACCTCCTTAATCAGTCAACTCTTACCTGCTGTGCTCTGCGAGTTTTTTGACAATACTTATGAAAAAAAAATGTGCTGAAGGCTATTTCTCAGGTCTTCCTGTATAATAAATAAAACAACAGACTACTAATATGTATGAATATAATGAATGAAAAAATATTTAAACGTGTCACATAGTTTGACAATAATAGGTTAGTAAAAGTGTGTATGTGTGAAGAAAAAGAAAGTATAAATTAAAACTAAAACGAGCTGTACAAATATGAATGATGAAGCCATACAATATAATTTTACTTATCTTGAAGTAGAAAGTCGAAGTCGATTCTCCATAAAATCTTCTTAGGTTAAATAATTCTCAGTATAATACACAGTTGTGTATCTAGATCATGAATTGGCTCTTATGGAAACACCATTTCTTGTGAGTCAATACAAATTGTCGACAAATCTTCATCTAAGTTCTTCAGTCGGGTGATTTTAGTTAAATTTACCGATATAATTAAATTATTCCTGGCGGTATCGCTACAAGAACACCAAGTGTGTTACAGATAGACCTTTTTATAATTAACACGATATTTAGATATCTGTCCAGCGACATATATAAAACTGTACTTATCATTTTTTACAGAAATACAATCTAGTTTGATGATTTGTCCTGGACAAAAACCTTTATCAATTTAAGAAAATCTTACACAGAAAAAAAATAAAACATACCAGTAATCCCTGCGAATTTGTTCTTAGAACCAGTTTTTTTAATAAATATACGGAATATTTAAAACTTTTATCAGGATTTCTGCGACTATCATTCTCTATTACAAACTCTCGTATAGTGCCGCATTCCAAATTTCTATTCAGGATTTTTTTCTGTGAGATATCTATACAGTTAATTCCACCAACATTTAAATAGTTGTTTAAAACATTGGCAAGGAAGGACGTGTGGTCTATTCCACCAATAAATTCAACATTCTTCGCTGAATTATTTATTCAAAACTCTATTAGGAATGTTAACTGCTAAGTGAACGTTTCATTACGTTACTTTCTGTTTTAAAAGAAATTGTTGTATTTGTTGCTAAAGATATCTTTGAAATATTATTAGAAATATTTCCTGCATATGTGATGGTTTTATAAGTTTTTATTTCTTCAGTTTGTTTATGAAATATTAGTTGTAATGCCACTTTTTCCTCTTTTCATTAATTAGCTTATTAATCATAAGTAATGGATAACCGTTGGATGTTGCTATTTGTATAATTGTATTATTCTTTCTATCAAAATTATATTTGTTCATAGGAAGTGAAAATGTTCTATGTATCATTTAATTATATGCCGCTAGTTTATGTGACATGAGGTTATTGGAACTATATGGAATTGTCACTTTAGTGTGTGTTAGTTTTCGGTAAATTGCATATTCAAGTACATTATTAACTCTTTGAATTTTCAAATCAAGAAAATTGATTTATTTCCTTCAACTTCTAATGTGAATTTAATTTGGGTGTGTAAATTATTATTGTGGTTGAAAAATACATCTAATTGTCGTTCACTACCTTTAAAACAAGCTGATATGTCATCTACATATCTATACCAAAATAAAACATTTTTTGAAATATTACTTTCAAAGATTTTTCTTTCTAAACTGTCCATAAAAATGTTTGCCAAAATAGGTGATATAGGGCTTCCCATTAGTTAACCTTAATTTAAAATATATATGTTATTGTTAAAAGTGAAATAATTCTGATTAATATATACATCAAACAAATTAAGTATATCTGATATTATTCCTGGAATAATATTTTTATCTTCTAGTAATTTTCTTACAAGTATTAGACACTCTTTAGGAGGAATTTTAGTGAACATATTTGTAACGTCAAATGAAATAAGCTTAGCGTTATCTTGTAATTTGAATGCTTTTACTTTTTTTGATTAGTTGTATTGAATTTCTAATTGTGTATTCAGATTCATATCCGTAACTATTAAGTATATTGTTAAGCATGTTTGCCAATATATTATTAGGATTATTAACATGAGTGTTTTTGATTATATTTCTAGTTGAACTTCGTCAACTGGCGTGGACATTCAACTGAATAAATAATCTTAATTTGACAAAGTTAATGTCGAAATTAATAATTTATTATGTACAAATTTACTAGATGTTGAAAAGTTGAGTTGTGAACGCTGAATTTCTGTGTTTTCCGATCGGAAGACACTTTATGTTTCGATTTGATGAATTTTAAACTAACTTTGTGATTGAGCGTTGAGCTCGATTCGATGAGTGTGTAAAACTCGCGTTGATGAATGTAAAACTCGCGTCTAGAAGTGTAGAACTGACGAGTGAAAAACTAACTTCGTTGCTGAGCATTGCGCTCGATTCGATGAGTGTGAAAAAACTAACTTTGCTGTTGAGCGTTGCGCTCGATTCGATAAGTGAGAAGTAACTAACTTTGTTGTTTAGCCTTGCGCTCGTTTCGGTGAGTTAAAAACTAACTTCGTTGCTGATCATTGCGCTCGATTTGATGAGTGTGAAAAAACTAACTTTGTTGTTGAGCATTGCGCTCGTTTCGATGAGTTAAAAACTAACTTCGTTGCTGAGCATTGCGCTCGATTCGATGAGTGTGAAAAAACTGATTTCTTCACGTTGTGAGACGTGTTGAGTAAAAAACTGCGAGGGGCGTGTTTACACGTGGATTGGGTTGACCAACCAAAAATGTCGGGTTCCCAGACAAAAATGAACTATGGGTGGCGCCAATGGTAAGTTAAATTTCTATGGAATACTACAATAGCAATTGTAACCTATTTACTCAGAAAGGTAATGCAAAAATGTCTTTCATGTCTTCCGAACCTCGACCATAAAATTCATGCAGAATTGACAGTAAATTTAGGGTTTTTACAATACAATATATAATAGGGTGAAACGTGACCTTTTCCTAACTTCTTAACTTATGGACAATGCATCAAGATGTCGACTTTCAAAAAAGGTGCTCTGCATATGCCCATACAAAACAATTTACAATCATTGTTGGAAAACGTGATATTTTAAAGTATTTTGAAAATACAATGAAATTATCCTTTGCATTTACAACAATATAAAGATGTTATCAATTCTGCACCATATTTCCACAAAGCTATTAACTAAAATGAATTTACGCCTTAAATATATACAATAAAAAAAGGGAGGCATGCAAATGTCTCACATATTTTAAATGTATCTTAACAAATAAATTTCAAGATTTTACAATCTTGAACATACTCCTCTCGTTGAGAGAATACGATCAATTATAAAGTCTATGAATGTTCATCTTCAGCATTAGTCGGTATAATCGGAAGTAACGCCACCTTCTTCACATTTCGGACAACTGAAGATTTCGCGGTTTCCACTAAAACACTACGTACCACACCGTCACTACCGGGATAGCACTTCATAATTCTTCCCAGGGTCCATTGTGAGGGTGGAATGTTATCTTCTCGTAGTAAGGCCACAGCCCCTTCGTGGATTTCAGGACCGGCCTTTTCCCATTTGGTGCGAACCGTCAACTCGTTCGGGTATTCTTTGCTCCACCGCGTCCAGAAATGCGGTTTAACCCTAAGTATGTGCTGCTCATCGTGAGATATATGTTTACTGGTAGTCGGGGGGTGATCACGACTCTGCAAGTTGGTCAATAAATTACCTATTAATAAACTGCCAGAAATAAGGGTGATAGGATCGGTAGGATTAGAAGAAATATTAGTTTCGTTTTCGATAATTAACACATTAAATCGTCCATACGTAAATAACCGGTCGCGATGGGCGACTTTGTACAAATGCCTTTTAAATCCTTTCAATGTTGCTTCACCTAATTTCCCAACACGTGGTGGCTGCGGAAACTTTGCCTTGAAGCAGTTACAACACAGTTTTATATGTATAAACATTCGACTACGTCCGTCAATAACCACATAAGTACGATGTGTCGAGTCTAAATTTTGCTGAATTACAGCTTGCAAACATGATGACATGTCTAATTTTAAACCAGATAACGGAGTGTTTAGCGTCAAATGTTGAATAAGACACAATCAAACGGTAGCCTGTCCTCATTATCCCTTCTTTGTCCCGAAACGGATTTATCAATCGCCGAGGAACAGCTTGAGGCCAACGTAATGCAAATTCATAATCGGACCAATAAAAAGTTTGAATTCCTTTTCGGAGGCCCGTATTTACAATTTCCATGCATGTAGACAAGAGGTGTGCCCCGCACAGCTCTAATATCGGTATGGTTATCTTCTTGATGGGTACAACACGAAATTAAACACATGATAATTGCACTTTAATTTTTCCTAAGAGATATAGTGTGCATAAGTAAACGCATGCGCCGAATGCCGTTTCAGTTGCATCGGAAAATCCATGTAATTGAACGCCTTCAACATCGGCGGTAATTACGGTGCGTCGAAATAATAACAGATCATTTGACGGTGATGGTTGGCAATATGTTTGTCATTCAATATACTGTGATGTTTTTGTTATTTAATTAAACAATAAACGGGTGGGATAAATTTTAAACACTCGGTATGGCTACTTACTAATTTATTTAAACACTAACTCACTAACACTAACTTATATGTACTTAACTAATCACTTAAATTTAATTTATATGCACACTAACTTATTCACTTATCTACTGTTTATTTGTCAAGATCACTTTATCAACTCATAAACTAAACTCATCCGCTGATCGGTCCTGTATTTATATCAAAACTTTCTTTACTAGAACATTCCGGATGGGACAAATGCCTTTCGCGATATTTCTTAAAAGGCCTTTCGAGAACATGAACGGTCACAATAAATCCCAATAGACCTTCTCATAATTCGGCGCGCTCGCCATTTTCTTAACTCCGTTAATCTAAGGTTACAGGGCCGTACTTAGTATCTGCTTCGGTGTGCGAGTTCGTAACATTACTTCCTCCTTAAATGAAAGTGATTCCTGGAACTCTTGTGTAGCCAAGACTGGATGTTTGAATCGGCAACTAGCCAAATTTCTACACTTTCCGATCTTATAGAAATAGCAGAGCACCGTCTTCATCGGATATTGATAACGGGGGTTGTTGCTGCAAATTAATATCTGGATACGGGTACCTTGAAAGATAATCTCTACCATGTTCCTGATGATTCGCCAATTCAACTGGTTACTCGCTATCTTAGGCATAGCCAGTTTCTTCACGTTGGATTCCAGCATATGGTCTCGGAGGTTTCGAAGTGCTTCCCACACATCGCGGTAGGTAGACCGATCTTGGAATTCATTTTTAGTTACCACGTAGGAGACGTACCGCGAATTATGTTTCAGTTTCAGTGTCTTGCCAGGGGCTGGAATCTGATCTTCAAGTTTTTCTAATTGCCCGAACTTCTTTCGAAAGACGGTTGCCAACCCTCGTGCGTTCTTGATACAGGCGGGGATGTTGTATGCCAGTGAATAATCTTCTGGGAGAGTGAACAAATCTTCTTGTTGTTCCGAAGTGACTCCATATCCAGCTTTCCCGGTACCTCCATACGCGCCCATAAATTCATCGAAGGTGGGGTCAGACACATCTCGAATAAGGTTTACTCCTTCCTCTATGTCATGGTCTCCTTCGAATGGCGCTAGTCGGTTTCGGTGACTTACTTTTGGTTTTCCGTTGGGGATCTTGCTTATGCGATATAAAACATCATTGATCCTTTTCTTGATCAAGTATAGACCTTCCCAGGATTTTCGTAATTTTGGAGAAAATCCTTTTCTCCTCGCCGGGTTGTGTAACCATACTTTGTCCCCTTCTTTAAAACCGCCCTCTGTAGCCTGCGTGTCGTACCGACTTTTCATTATGTCGCTGGCAACTTTAAGATTTGTTCAAACTAGTTCATGAATATCGTCCAGCCTTCTTCTCAATTGGATCACGTAGTCTTCGCCTGCTATATCTTCTCCAGGCCGACAGCCAAATTCCAGGTCACAAGGAAGCCTCATTTCAAATCCAAACAGGATATTCGCAGGTGTTTCACCCGTGCACTCATTGACGGCAGATCGATAAGCCAATGCGAATAGGGAGAGATACTGGTCCCAATCTCTCTGATGGCTGGATACTACTTTGTACAGGTATTTTCCAATAGTCCTGTTCATTCTCTCGACCATTCCATCTGACTGTGGATGTAATGCTGTTGTTCTGGTCTTCTTCATTCCCAGCTTGTCGCAAATCTCCTGGAATAGATGGCTTTCGAAATTTCTTCCCTGGTCACTGTGGACTTCCATGGCACTCCATATCGGCTGATGAATTCTTTCATCAATACATCCGCGACAGTTGTGGCCTCTTGGTTCGGGATAGCGAAAATTCCCACCCACTTTGTAAAATAATCCATTACAACCAGTATGTACTTGCTACCATTTTCTGTCGTCGGAAATTTTCCAGCGATATATTAAGCAATCCTTTCGAAAGGGCTTCCAACATTGTACTGTTTCATGGGTGCCTTTCTCTTGCGATGTGGTCCATTACTCGTAGCAAAAGTCGTACATTTCTTAGACCAGTGCTTCACATCGTCGGAGCTGTTCATCCAATAAAACCTTTCACGATCTCGCTGAAGGGTTTTCTTCACTCCCAGATGACCTCTTGATGGACTGTCGTGTAACTTCTTCAGTACCTCAGCTACTCTTGTTCTCGGGATAACTAGCTGTCTCCTAATCTCAGAACCATCATCGTTTTCAAGTACTCTTTTCAACAGCCCTTCTTCCAGGACAAGGGAGTCCCACTGAGCCCAATACGCCTTGAGTTTCGGTGAAAATCTTGACACTTCTTGCCAGGTAGGTCGCCGGTTTTCTTTTTTCCATTGCCGGATCATCTTCAGGTGAGGATCATTCTCCTGATCTTCTCTGATCCTGGTGGGTGACCATTCCTCGTTGACTACAGTAGTTCTTGAAACTGCAGCTTCCCTAGATTCCACCTTGTTGCAGTGGGAGCAGTCTGTTGGGCACGGCCGTCTGGACAGGGAGTCGGCATTTCGGTGCCTCACACCAGCTCGATGTTCGATGTTGAAATCGTATTCTTGGAGTCGTTCAATCCATCTAGCGATCTGGCCCTCGGGATTAAAAACTTCCTACCATAGAGATACTGGTAAAAGTGTTCCACGGACTTCACTACTGCTAAAAGTTCTCTTCTTGTGACGCAGTAGTTTCGTTCTGGTTTCGAGAGGACTTTACTGAAATATCTTTCTTGCCCTCCTTGGATCTGTGAGAGCACTCCACCAATTCCTACGTTGCTTGCGTCAGTGTCAAGAATAAAGTCTCCCTCTGGTTATGGATATCCTAATATCGGCGCCGAGGTTAAATGCCTCTTCAAAGTTTCAAAAGCCGTTTGACAGTCTTCGTCCCATTGGAAAGCTCTTGATTCTTCTGTAAGTCGCGTTAGAGGCTTGGCAATATCCCCAAACTTCCTGATGAATCTTCTGTAATACGTGCAAAGTCCAAGGAAACTCCTTTTTGGATGTTTGTCGGTTGGTTGCGGCCATTGCTGAATGGAAGCAACTTTCTCTGGATCCACCACCACTCCTTCATTGCTCACTATATGACCTAGATAGTTGACTCGGTTTTGTAACAGCTGACATTTCTTCGGGTTTAACATGAGCTGGGCAGCTTGGAGTCGTTTGAATACGTCTTCCAAATTTTTCAGATGTTCGTCAAATGTCTTCCCCAGTACTACAATGTCGTCCAAATAGACGAGGCATGTCTTCCAAGACAACCCTCTCAAGACATTTTCCATAAGTCTTCCAAACGTCGCAGGCGCATTACAGAGCCCGAATGGCATGACGTTGAGTTGCCATAATCCAGATCCGGTGGTAAAAGCAGTCTTCTCTTTGTCTTCTGGGACCATTTCCACTTGCCAATAGCCAGACTTCAGGTCCAACGTGGAGAACAGTTTGCTGCCGGCCAAAGTATCTAGCGTATCGTCAATTCGAGGCAGAGGATAGCTGTCCTTCTTCGTCACGTTGTTAAGCTGTCGATAATCCACGCAGAATCTCGTAGTTCCATCCTTTTTCTTGACGAGCACTACTGGAGACACCTATGGACTAGTAGATGGTTCTATTACTTTTTCTTCTGCCATCTCTTGAATTATTTTTCCAGCTTCCTCTCTCTTCGCTCCTGGAAGTCTTCGAGCTGATTGTCTAATTGGCTTAACATTACCAGTATAGATTCTGTGTTTGACGGCTGATGTTCTGCCAGTCTCTCCTCCTTTTGGTACGAATAAGTCTCGATACTGTAAGATAAATTCTCTCATTCTCTTTTTTCAGCTCGATCCAAAGATTGACCAGCTACTGATAACATTTGTTCGAATATGGCATTAAAATTGTCAGTGGTCGTAGTTTGACGAACTATTGACGTCACTGGTACGCAGGATCCAATCTTGGTTTCTTCCTTGATTGTAATTGGGTAATCGTTCACGTTTATCACACGTACTGGGATCTCTTTCGCCGACGTGACCAATCCTTTTCCAATTAGTACTCCTTTGCCAACTTCTTCGTCGTGGTTCCTTGGCTCCATCATAACCGGTGTACCTTCCTCCATGATTCCCTGTAGCCGTGCTACCATCATGGTTTCGCTTCGTGCAGGTAGAACGGTATCTTCCTGTACAGCTGCCAACACCGCGCTGCCTTCATATGGATGCAGGAATAACTCCTCGGAACCCACTTTGATGGATCTGTTTCTGAAGTCTAATTGGAAACCATGTACATTCATTACGTCCATTCCCAGAATCACGTCTTCTTCAATGTCAGCTACGATTACCGTATGCGTGAACTTTTCTGCGCCAATTCCCAATTGGATTTGTGTTTCCCCGTGAACGTTGGCACTTTCGCCTGTGGCGGTCCGCAGTCGCAGTTTCGTTGGTAGAAGCTTCTTCTTGGGGTTTATTATCTCTGGTCGTATATTGGTTCTAGTTGCTCCAGTGTCAACCAGCAGAGCATATTTCTTGCCATTTACTTCGCCATCCACATATACACTGTCGTTGCGACATCTAAGAGAAGCTATCAGTATGAGAGGGTCTTTGGATTGATCATGGGTCGGTGCTGCCCCCTCGTAGCCGACCCGTTCTAGTTTTCCTGTGACTGGGGTTCTTGGTTTGCAGGAGTCTTGGGGCGCTTACACGAACTACGTACATGCCCTAGCTCGCCACAATTCCATCATCTGATCTTTCTTGGCTTCTTGTCCATCATACTTTTTATTGAACTGACGAACTGGTCAAATCTGTCTTCGTCACCTTCTTCTTGGATGGTCCTGATTTTGTTATATCCTGAAGCCTTCGTTGCTGCTTCATATTCAAGAGCAGCTGTCAATGCGTCAACTAATGTTTTGGGATGGGCTAAACGAAGCGTCCTCTGCATATCGGGGTCACGTAAGCCATCAATAAAGGCCTGGATGCCCAGACATTCCATCATGTTCTCTGGTGCTGACGGAGAAGCAAATTGAACGAGTCGGGCAATATCCACTTCATACTCTTGAAGGGCTTCATCGCGTTTCTGCCTTCGGTTCTTCAGTTGGGACTGGTACAAATGTTCTAGATGTTCGTGACCGTACCGCATGTCCAACCTCTTCTTCAGCAGCTCGAAATCATCCGTTTCTTCCAGAGGTATCGTCTGAAGTATATCTAAGGCATCTCCCCGAAGCGCGATAGTTAGGTTCACTGCTTTCTCCTTATCGGACCAATTATTCACTCTAGCGGCTGCTTCGAACTGTTTTACGTAATTGGTCCACGACATCTTTCCATCGAACGTTGGGGCCTTGACTCGGGTAAAACTGCCAATATCATCTGTCTTGGATTGTGTTTCTGGCTTGCAGATCTTGATCTTCTTTTCTTCTGCTGAAGTGTCCTGTGTTCTTAATTCGGCAATCTTTGTCTTTAACTTCCTAATTTTCTCGTCCATCTGATTTTCCATCGTTGCCATCTTATTCTCCATGTCTGATTTTATTTTCTCGTTCATCGTTGTCATCTTATCCTCGATATCCCATTTTTTAGACGTGATTTTATTCTCGACATCAGCAGCAATATCATTTTTCAATGATAAGATATCTGCAGAAATATCGGTCTTCATAGCAGAAATCTTCTCGTCCATGTTAGCAGAGATATCGTTCTTCATGGTTGAAATCTTCTCTTCCACGGCAGAAATTGACGAGATTATGGTGGAAGCCTCGTCATTGAATAAAAATAATTCTGGATTAAAGACGTCATTTTCCAGTGCAACTTTAAGTCTTTCTACTAATTCACTTTTCTTACCGGACGTTTCCAACTCACGATCTTCCAATTCTGCTCTTAATTCCGTGACTTTCAGATCACATAGTCTCTTGGCCATTTTTACGTAGCAATTTATTTAAATTATCCCACTTCTGACACCAATGTAATATTTTTGTTATTTATTTAAACAATAAACGGGTGGGATAAATTTTAAACACTCGGTATGGCTACTTACTAATTTATTTAAACACTAACTCACTAACACTAATTTATATGTACCTAACTAATCACTCAAATTTAATTTATATGCACACTAACTTATTTACTGTTTATTTGTCAAGATCACTTTATCAACTCATAAACTAAACTCATCCGCTGATCGGTCCTGTATTTATATCAAAGCTTTCTTTACTAGAACATTCCGGATGGGACAAATGCCTTTCGCGATATTTTTTAAAAGGCCTTTCGAGAACATGTTTAAAAAAACGGTCACAATAAATCCCAATAGACCTTCTCAGAGTTCGGCGCGCTCGCCATTTTCTTAACTCCGTTAACCTAAGGTCACAGGGCCGTACTTAGTATCTGCTTCGGTGTGCGAGTTCGTAACAATACAATATAATAAGTAACGATTCGTTCCAATCGAGCTTATAAATCCACAAGTATTGTAGGATTATTTTCCCGAGTACAATCACGGAAACCAATAATTCTGACGGTTTGAATAGTTTGAAAACTCCGAATAGTGTTATCCGTTTGGAAACCCTAATCTGAATAGGTTTCAGTATATACATATTCGTGTCGTTGCGCACGGTATATATTTTGCATTCATCTATACTTAATTGAGGTAACCATTGAATTGCTAGATACAAAGCACATGTAATATCGAATATGACGATACTTAATTCAAAAATTTGTAAGTTTATCATTTGATCTCTCCAAATGAGACATTGAAACTTACAGTATTCGTTTTTAACTAAAAATGGTTGACACATTCGCTTTAAATCTCCTGCAATCGCGATAGGTTTTTCGCGATCTCGACTAGAAGTAGTTAATGAACTAGGTTGACTATTATGACCGATATACAGGGCGTTATTCGACAGTACGCCTGCAGAAGTCTCTAAAGAACCGTCGTATACCACACTTACTATCTTAGTTGGACTCATTTCCTTACTGATTGGGCGATAAGATAGATAATAACCATCTGATATCAACGTATTGTCCAGAACAGGGGACATGTGAAGTTTGTTCGATTCTTGATTACTCGAAGCTGCTTATTTGCTTTTTTCCACAGACATGGTAGTCCATGCTTCTAATAATTTGTTGACCGGTGAAGGTCGGTGGACATCTGGGTCCGTTAATTTGCTTCGTTATACAGGCAGTGTACTGCCTGTTCCTATTAATCTGTCGACCGGTTCAGGTAGATGAAACTCTGGTTCTACTACCTTGGTTCGTTTTACAGGCAGTTTAGTATCTGTTCCTACTAATATGTTTTGTTCTACAGGCAGTGTAATATCTGTTCCTACTAACATGTTTTGTTCTACAGGCAGTGTAGTACCTATTCCTACTAAGATGTCAACCGATTCCGGTTGATGAAACTCTGATTCTGCTAATTTGATGTTAGCAGGTAACTTTATCTGCTCACGTTGGATCGATTCATGTGACATAACGTGAGATATTACTGGTACGTTTATAGCGGCGGATGTCTCTTTATCAGCGTTTAAACATGTTTTGTTGGCCGTTTGCACGGTATCTACTTGTTGCACTGCACGGTATCTACTGCATGGTAGAGCTGCGAATTTATCGAGAAACCTTTTAGCACGCGACGTTTCCCGCATAAAGCTCTCTTCGTAGCAGCTACGCTGATCAATTTCCTCTCGATCTAACTCCTCTATGCTGTCTTGAATTGAATCAAATTTTTTATACGTTTTAATTGCGTCATCTAACGTCAATTGAATCAAATGTTTATGGAATCCCGTAGCCTCATAGTTTGCTTGGTCGATGAGTTGTCCTAATTTCGTAATAGTAGTTTGTATATAACCGCGTTGCCGTTTTAGTTTAGTAAGCTCAACCAAACGTGATTTGTTGGTGGCCGTTTGCACGGGATCTACTGGTTGTGCCCTAAATGTACTGCATGTTGAAGCTGTGAATTTATCGAGAAACCTTTTAGCACGTGCCGTTTCCCATATAAATCTCTCTTCGTAGCGGCTACGTTGATCAATTTCCTCTTGATCTAACTCCTCTATACTATCTTGAATTGAATCAAATTTCTTTTACGTTTTAATTGCGTCATCTAACGTCGCTTAAATCATATGTTCAAGGAATCCCGTAGGCTCATCGTTTGCTTGGTCGATGAGTTTTCCTAATTTCGTAATGGTTGTTAGTATATAATCGCGTTGTCGTCTTAATTTCTTAAGTTCAGCCATCTCAAATTCAGTTTATGCGTGAGTATGGTAAGGAATTTCAACAATGTTTATACGATACTAATATGGAAACAGGACGAATAGTTGGCACATTTAAATAGATCACTGACAAACTTACCTTGATTATCCTGGCTGCTGCTGTGATTAATCCTTGGAACTGCGATTTGAGCTGCTAACTGAACTGCTAATTGGACTGCTAATTGAGCTGCTAATTAGACTGCTAATTAGACTGCTAATTGGACTGCTTATTGGACTGCTAATTGGACTGCTAATTGGACTACTAATTGAACTGCTAACTAGACTGCTAATTGAACTGCTACACTGGACTACTACACTGGACTGCTAATTGAACTGCTACACTGGACTGCTCATTGAACTGCTATACTTTCACTACGATTTGAACTGCTATACTTCGATTTGAACTGCTCTCTTGATACTGGCACTTTACGAAGGACCAATGTTTTTGATTATATTTCTAGTTGAACTTCGTCAACTGGCGTGGACATTCAACTAAATAAATAATCTTAATTTGACAAAGTTAATGTCGAAATTAATAATTTATTATGTACGAATTTACAAAATGTTACAAAGTTGAGTTGTGAACGCTGAATTTCTGTGGTTTCAGATCGGAAGACACTTTATGTATCGATTTGATGGATTTTGAACTAACTTTGTTATTGAGCGTTGAGCTCGATTTGATGAGTGTGAAAAAACTGATTTCTTCACGTTGTGAGGGGCGTGTTTACACGTGGATTGGGTTGACCAACCGAAAATAAATATTTCCTATTGGCCAGCATCACTTGACTTGTCGGGTTCCCAGACAATAATCAACTATCGGTGCCGCCAATGGTAAGTTAAATTTCTATGGAATACTACAATAGCAATTGTACTCTATTTACTCAGAAGGAGAAATTCAAAAATCTCTTTCATGTCTTCCGAACCTCGACCATAAAATTCATGCAAAATTGACACTAAATTTAGGGTTTTTACAATACAATATATAATAGGGTGAAACGTGACCTTTTCCTAACTTCTTAACTATAGGACAATGCATCAAGATGTCGACTTTCAAAAAAGGTACTATGCATATGCCCATACAAAACAATTTACATCATTGTTGGAAAACGTGATATTTTAAAGTATTTTGAAAACACAATGAAATTATCCTTTGAATTTACAACAATATCAAGATGTTATCAATTCTGCACCATATTTCCACAAAGCTATTAACTAAAATGAATTTACGTCTTAAATATATACAATAAAAAAAGGGAGGCATACAAATGTCTCACATATTTTAAATGTATCTTAACAAATAAATTTCAAGATTTTACAATCTTGAACAATAAGACACTACAGGTCTAATTGGTTTCGTTATTTTATGTAATTTACCGGTTCCATATAATTGTGGACAATGAGGATTCTTATTTATCATGGACTTCTTTTCGTAATCACTTAAAAGATAATTTGGATTATTAACAAAATCTCTTACATTATCAGAGAACTTCTTTGCTGGGTCTGCTCTAAGAACTTTTATATCGCTATATTCTAAAAAATTATATATTTTTAAATTTTAATTTTCAGTTGTCAATATGACAGTTGTGGTCTTCTTATCAGATTTTGTAACTGTTATTATCTTCTACTTCCTTTTTTATTGCATGTGAATATGTAATGTCATTTTTTGTTTGAAGTTTAACTTTTGAAGGTTCAATATTTTTGATTAAATTGGCAATTATTAATTTCCCATAAAGAAAATTATATGAATTAGATTGTTAATGCTATTTCTGACTCTGTAGCTATAATTTGTTTAATATTATCCGTGAATTTTGGTGGTATGCTGTACTTTAAACCTTTATTTGAAAATTCCATTGCACTATCTGTAAAATTAGTGTCTGATAGGTTTTCGACTCGTGGTGCAACGTATGTTGGTATGTAGGTACTTACAGTTTAATGATAATTAGGGTATCTAATTCTATGTTGTGTGTATTCAAGTTTATTTATTAGAAGATAATAACCCAACAGTTACAAATTCTGATAAGGGGAACACAACTGTCATATTGCCAACTGAAAATTATAATTCAAGAATATATAACTTCAGAGAATCAAGCGATGTAAAAGTTCTTAGAGCAGACTCAACAAAGAAGTTCTCTGATAATGTAAGGGATATTGTTAATAATTGAAATTATCATTCTAGTGATTACGAAAAGAGGTCCATGATAAATAAGGATCCTCATTGTCCACAATTATATGGAACCGTTAAATTACATAAAATAACGAAACCAATTAGACTTGTAGTTCTTTATGTTAATACTCCTAATAATATATTGGCAAAGAAGCTTAACAATATACTTAATAGTTACGGATATGAATCTAAATACTCAATCAGAAATTCAATACAACTAATCAAAAAAATTAAAAACATTCAAACTACAAGCTAACGCTGAGCTTATTTCATTTGACGTTACTTATATCTTCACTAAAATTCCTCCTAAAGTATGTCTAAGACTTGTAAGGAAATTACTAGAAGATAAAAATATGAATCCAGGAATAATATCAGATATACTTAATTTGTTTGATGTATGTATTAATCAGGATTATTTCACTTTTGACAATAGAATACATATATATATATATATATATATATATATATATATATATATATATATATAATATATTGAACTAGTCCTCTAGTTGTGTAAATATAATGAAAGAAATAAACATAATAAAAAGGTCTTATTGTCACGGAAGGAGTGTCAGAAGACACAACCATTAGAATAAACTCATTAACAAGTCAAATATTAAAATATAAAAAGATTGAAATATGAATAAATCGGATGAAATATAGATGTGAATGTTTTAAAAAGGGATGAAGAATAAAAATTCCAACACTATATTAGTTAAATAGATAGTAAATATTACCTGTACCAGTAATTCTGATTGGTTGTCAAAGTCACGGAATTACGTATTACACTTAACACAGCCATAGCAATTTCTGCAGGATGAAACGTCATATAATAGCTTGAAACCTAAATTAAGAGAAAAGAATAATTAGTTTAACTATAACTACACATTGTTTAAATAATTTTTTTTGTAGTAGCAAAGGTTTAGAATACCATATTCCATTCATTCATTTCAAAGGGTTGAAACTAGATGGAAAAGATAGTTGGAACACAGCCCAAACGTATAAAAAGGAAATGAATATTTACAAGAAGTAATGCCTGCTAGGGAATTTTCATTACCAACTTAAAATTATTGCTTATTGATTATATATGAAATTTAATTACAAAAACAAAAATAATCAGGAGTTTATGTATAATAAATGATAGAACAGGATTCAAACTAAATTAGAATCAATTACATATAGGTTAATTAATAATATAGGTTGTAATATTTGTAAAAATAGACATTTCTCATATTAGCTAAATAGCATGAATATAAGAAAATTGACTATTGTACGAGGAAAAGAGGACTTAATTAAAATTCCTTAATACAATAGAACTCTAAGTGTATCAGTGTTATTACCCTCCAGGACAATAAATTTATGTTTTTTAAAAATAGTAACAAAAAGACTGGAGAATAACAATTTTAGTGATAAAAAAAACAAATAAGTTAGCTATGGACTAGGGAAGCCAAGAGACTTGTTGATTTTGAAAACAAAAGAAGGTGGATTAATGGTGGTGATAGAGAATAAGTCGTTAAAAGATTGCTCTCGGTATAAAATTGTATAAAGGTGTTTATAAGTTGAGATTATAAAAATAAGTTAAATAAAACTAATCATAGGAGTATTCTATAAAGTGTAAGGAGTGAATAGTGTAGCAAGAGCGTATCTCTTATGAGATATCTTCAAAATTTGAAGATGCGAGTGCAGCCAGCAGTGATAGCAGAAATAAGGTCTGTGTATTTTGATTAAACTTATTTGGAATTCCAATTAACATTTTAAAGTGTACACTCAAATTTTTAGTTGAACATTCGAATCACAAAACATAAAAAGGCCAAAAAAACATCAAAATATGATGCATCATCAATGTTATATATAGAGAATTAGATCTTTAATATCTATAAAATTAATGTACTCACCTTGTGTAAATTTATCTACTTGAAATATCACGTGTATCATGTATGTTACATTAAATCTTATAACTTCCTTCCAGCTATTGCATGGATAACTTTAAACTATCACTATCTTGACCTTTAAACACACACATATATAGTTTATAAATTATCACTTATATGTAATTGATTGTAAAAACGTGATAATATTAACAAATTTATTTATCACAAGCACGCTAGCGTCGTGTTGACTGTGAAACGGTATTTATGGAAGGGAAACCTCCTTCTTTCATGTATATTGTAGTAGCGCATGCGTTTGGAGATTTAGCGCCGACGCAGTAGTGGGAACATTTTATTAAAGAGAATACATGTATGATATAGGGTGGCACAATTCCATAATATGTTCCAATCCGGTTAAAAATTTTTCAAATTATTTCATTAAACTGTTTTACATTTATGTGTTGGTTTTTCTTTTTTCTCACATCCATGATTAAATTCTCAATATCTTAGTTGTCGTATTTCAATCGTTTTATTTAACAGATATTGTTTCTTTCAGAGGTTGTAAGTTCAAGGTAAGATTAAGAATATATTTCCTCAATCTTCGATTATTATCTCCAGAACTCAAAGGGAGGTTTCTCATGCTTCCGACTAATTAAATAAACATGTTAAATAAATAATTAATTAAAAAAATCTGAGCTAGTCAATTCAAGGGAATAATTATTAAATGGCGCCCATAAATAAACTTAATTAAACAAAAATAATAATAAATAATTAAATTATAATAATAAATTGTCGGCCCAACGTGGGGCAAATATAAATAATTGAATTGCTTCAATTATTAAATTAAACAAATGAATCATGGAAAGTAGGAAAATGATGTTGAGAGACGGGAAACAGGTTGGAAACGATAGCGGATCAGAAGAGGAGAGAGAAGAAAGGAGCCATGGAATGGGAGATTTCCAGGTCCAATATGTGATACAGGGACAGCAATCAGAAGGAGATGCTCCTGAAGAAAGTACGACAGGAGACGAAGAAGATGTAGAACAAGTAGAAGCAGGAAACGAGGGTAGTATAGCACAGAATCAACAGGAAACGCAAACAAGAACAAGGAATGATGATCAGATGGAGATGATGCAACAATTGTTCAACAAACTGAATGAAAATATAAATAGCATGAAGAAAGAGTTGAAAGCAGATATCAACACTATGGATGGAAACATGAACAGAATGGAGCAAAATTTGAAGGGAGATATGAACCAGAAATTTGAAGAAAATAGGATAAATATGGACACGATGACGGGAGACATGAATAGTATGAAGGGAGAAATTAGGGGAGACATCCAGAACATACATACAAACATGCACCGATTTGGAAAGAAAATAGATGAAGTCAAATTGGAAAATTGTAAGGAGATTAAGGAACTCAAGGAGAACCAGGAAGAATTTAAGAAGAACATTATTGAGGTAAAAGAAGAAATGGAGAATAAAAATAAAAATTTGAGACAAGAAATACAAGAAAATGGTGTGAAAATTAGAGAGGACATAGAAAAGATGATAGTAGAAGAAGTTCTAGAATTCAGAAGAGACATAGAAGAAAATTTACCGGAAAATATTAGAATGGAGGTCTCTAAACAAGCGAAGAATATAACAAAGGAAGTGGAACAGATAAAAGAAAACGTAAATAGGAAATTCAAGGATTTAGATGGCAGGATAGAAGAGAGAACGGGGATGAGTTTAGCAATCATTGAAGAAGTAGATTGCATAAAATTACGAGGACAAGCAAGTGAAGAGGTCAGAAAACATTCTCAAGAAAAAATGAATAAAGAAATTATAAATTTAAATGATAGAATTAAAAAATCAACAGACAAATGCGTTAGAAGAAGTGGAATCATGGGAAGACAATTTAATAAGGAAATTGAAGAGATGCACCGAAGATTAAGAAACACAGTATACGAAATAGAAGATAATATAAGAAGTCATGAAATAGGTATAGGATGATCCAGAAAATTTGATAATGTATTAACAAGAATAAAATGTGACAACAAAATGAATATAATTCACACAAATGTTTTGATGAAATTAATAAGGATTGAAATGAATAATATGGGAGAATTTGAGACGCAGATATTATGGGACTTATTGGAAGGAATGAATGAAATACGGGACTTCAAAACTAGAAAAGATATAATGGAGAACGGAAAGAAGCTACAGAAAAACATTGAGACTCAAACAACGAGAGATGAACATAAGAAAAAAGTAAGAAAAAGAATAGCCAAGTGAATAGTATCACATGAGAATTAGAATGAACTTTGGAAACGAAAAAAGCAATGGAATGGACAGGAAAAGGATACAAAAATAGACTTACATAGAAAATTTATTATAAACAGTTAATACAAGTATAGTGAAATTAATATAATATGTAGATCTAATATTTTTTTTTGAAATTTTCATATGCAGTAGACTTGTAGACGTTTTTCATTATTCATAGTGAGCAGTAATCTGAAACAGAAAAGAATATGTAAATAAATAATTATAGATAATAGGTAGATATAAGGCTGTCATTTTTTTCATATGTAGGATACATATAGATGGTTTCCATTATCATAGTTAAGAATCTAAAAAGAAAAAAATATTAATAGAAAAACTAATAGATGATTTTAAGTAAAAGTAGGATAATTTCACATTCAAATCATAAGGAAAGTTAGAGTAGCTATTTAAATTAAAACCAAACAAATAGAGACACAAACTGTTAGAAATAAATATATAATACCAAAGACAGACAGAAATAAAAGCGACAATATAATGTTACGAAATTTTGTGAGAATTTATTAGGTAGAGGGGATAAGAAACAGAATTTACACTTATTAATAAGAACAGGTAGGATTTAGGAAGGACAAGCTCGTTATCAATTGAATAACATAGTAAAAGAGGTGGAAAGGAAAGAAAGTTTTAAATCAAGATATAGAATTTGAGATATTCATGTCAAATAAATTTTTATAGGAATTATGGAGATAAGTAACAATGAAATATGGAAGCAAAGATTTATATAAATATGATATGATTAATTATTATGAGATAGGGAGAAATGAAATATATATAAAGTATAATGTAATTAATATATTGAGGAAATGAAGTTGATGAGTTATAATTAAGAATTATGCAAATAAATATAAATAGGGATAGTAAGCAAAGAAAAAGGTTAGACTATAGGAACAATTATATTGACATGAATAAGGGTTGAAAATAAGATATGAAAATATATGAAATATTGGAAATAATTGAGATTTTCTTGAATTTGAAGATAAGATAAGAATAAGAGAGCATTAAAAGAATTGTTCAGTGAAGGAAAAAGGTGTAAATAAAATAATAAAGATTCTACGGTGTGAATAAATGAATAATAATTGGAATAGGAATTGAAGTAAAACAATAATATAGAATGGTATACTGAGAGTAAACAAAGATATATAAGATATTTGAAACCAGAATGATTTGTCTCATATTTGTAAAAATATTTAGAATATGATAAGATAGAATAAGATAATGGAAACTAAGTCTAAGATAGAAATAGTATAAACTTAAATATAGGATTCTTCAAATTCAATTTCTGTAAAAATAAAAAAAAAGTAATGAATTAAATAGAAAATAATCATTAGCCTGAATGTTGAAATTGAAATTTTAAAAAGGCAACTTAAAAGCTTCCTTTGTTGAAAATTTAAATTTGAGGGGAGTTGAACTAGTCCTCTAGTTGTGTAAATATAATGAAAGAAATAAACATAATAAAAAGGTCTTATTGTCACGGAAGGAGTGTCAGTAGACACAACCATTAGAATAAACTCATTAACAAGTCAAATATTAAAATATAAAAAGATTGAAATATGAATAAATCGGATGAAATATAGATGTGAATGTTTTAAAAAGGAATGAAGAATAAAAATTCCAACACTATATAAGTTAAATAGATAGTAAATATTACCTGTACCAGTAATTCTGATTGGTTGTCAAAGTCACGGAATTACGTATTACACTGAACACAGCCATAGCAATTTCTGCAGGATGAAACGTCATATAATAGCTTGAAACCTAAATTAAGAGAAAAGAATAATTAGTTTAACTATAACTTAACATTGTTTAAATAATTTTTTTTGTAGTAGCAAAGGTTTAGAATACCATATTTCATTCATTCATTTCAAAGGGTTGAAACTAGATGGAAAAGATAGTTGGAACACAGCCCAAACGTATAAAAAGGTAATGAATATTTACAAGAAGTAATGCCTGCCAGGGAATTTTCATTACCAACTTAAAATTATTGCTTATTGATTATATATGAAATTTAATTACAAAAACAAAAATAATCAGGAGTTTATGTATAATAAATGATAGAACAGGATTCAAACTAAATTAGAATCAATTACATATAGGTTAATTAATAATATAGGTTGTAATATTTGTAAAAATAAACATTTCTCATATTAGCTAAATAGCATGAATATAAGAAAATTGACTATTGTACGATGAAAAGAGGACTTAATTAAAATTCCTTAATACAATAGAACTCTAAGTGTATCAGTGTTATTACCCTCCAGGACAATAAACTTATGTTTTTTAAAAATAGTAACTAAAAGACTGGAGAATAACAATTTTAGTGATAAAAAAAACAAATAAGTTAGCTATGGACTAGGGAAGCCAAGAGACACGTTGATTTTGAAAACAAAAGAAGGTGGATTAATGGTGGTTGTATAATTGTTAAATTATTTATTTATGTATAAAATGAAGGCACTGGTTACAAACACTTCTTTATTAAAAAACAAAAGACTTAACACAGTTTTAAGTGAAACAATGGAAAAGAATGTTATGAGCGCTTCTGCTCTCACTGAGAGTGAAGTGAATAGTGTCTCTTGCCTCCAGCGAGGCCAGGTCATGCACACACACTTTGTAAAATGAAGAAACGCAGGGACGGCTTCGCTGACGCCGGAACATGCCCCCCGCCTTGAAAGACCAGTCTTTCAAACTAGTTCGAAGTGGAAGGCTGTCCATCTTGGGCTGGCAATGGACATAAATTGGAAATGGCTCGTCGCATTTCACCTCTAGCAGTGTGGAGCGTTGCTACGCGGGATACGCCATCGGAACCACTATGAAGCTGAATTACTCTTCCAAGCATCCATTGTAAGGGACTCAAATTGGAGTCTTTAATTAAAACCAAAGTACCAACTTTCAACTGAGATTTGTTGTGCTTCCATTTTTGCCGTTCTTGAAGTTCTGAAATATATTCCAGGGACCACCTCTTCCATAGATGCTGTCGAAGCTGTTGAAGTCGCTCGAAATGATTTAGACGACTTGAATTGATTTCCATCAAATTCTTCTCTGGTACGGAAGTCAGAGAGCGGCCAAGAAGGAAGTGGGAAGGTGTAAGCGGATTAAGATCGGAAGGATCCGAGGATAACGGGGTTAATGGTCTCGAATTTAAAATCGCTTCCACCTGCACTAATATGGTATTGAAATCTTCATAAGTTAGGATAGCTTGTGATAAGACACGCTTTAAGTGAACTTTCATGGATTTCACACCCGCCTCCCAAATTCCACCAAAATGTGGAGAATATGCGGGAATGAAATGCCAAGAGATTTCTTGTGAAGTACTAAAATCTATGACACTACTGCCGGCATCCCTGAGAAACGCGGCTAAGTCGATCAAATGATTATTTGAACCTATGAAATTTTTACCGTTATCAGAGTAAACGTTTTCTGGTTTACCTCTCCGAGAGATAAACCGTTTGAGTGCGGCAATGAAAGCATCTGAAGATAAACTTGTGACAAGTTCTAAATGTACTGATTTGGTCGACAAGCATACAAAAAGACTGACGTACGCCTTGTATGTTTTAAAACCTCGACCATTTCTATCTCTTAGGGTAAAAGGACCGGCATAATCTACCCCAGTATTTGTAAAGGGAAGAAATGGAGCGACTCGCGACTTAGGGAGATTACCCATAATAGGAGTTTTAGCTATAGGTCGAGCACGGAAACATCTTACGCACTCATGGACTACTTGTCTAGCTAAATTTCTGCCAAGAATAGGCCAATAAGATTCTCTAATTGAATAAAGTAGTTGCTGGGGCCCGGCGTGAAAAAGTTTCAAATGTTCCTTAAGAAATAATAACTTAGTGAACTGGTGTTTAGAAGAAAGAAGCGCAGGATGCCGTTTAGGAAAATCATAAGGCGAATGTTTTAGTCTTCCACCGACCCTAAGGATACCCAAATCATCAAGGAAAGGATTTAATGATAATATTTTGCTTTTGAGGGAAATGGACTTTCCCTTGAGTAAACTACTAATTTCCAAAGGGAAAGATTCTGCCTGAACAAGCTTAAGAAGGTGTATTAAAGAGTCTCTAAGCTCTTCGTTAGAAATAGGACCTGATTTCCTATCAAAAGATTTCATAGCGGCGGAGCAGTTGTAAATGTAACGAAGACAGTAAGTAAAGGTACGATGCAAACGACTAAATTTTGAGAATCTGTGAAAGGGAAATGCAAATGTATGGGTAACAGATAGTGACACTCTAGGCAATTTTAACTCAGGAAGTTCAGAAACACTATTAGAATGTTGATTCGGTAAGTTTAATGGGACATATTGCATAAAGTCCGGACCATGCCACCAAAGTTTAGAAGATTTTAAAGTTATCGGATCAACTCCCCTCGAAATAAGATCAGCAGGATTGTCTTTGCTGATAACATGATTCCAGCAGGAAATATTTGTTAGGGATTGAACCTCTGAAACTCTGTTTGATACAAAAGTTTTTAACAAATTTGGAGAAGTTCTTATCCATCCAAGGACGATAGTAGAGTCTGTCCAATAACACACTCTATCGAAGTTTAAAGAAAGAGAGTGAAGAACTTTGGACGAAAGCCTACTGAGAATCAAAGCACCACATAGCTCAAGGCGTGGAATGGTAATTTTCTTGAGAGGGGCGACCTTTGACTTTGCACAAAGTAATTTTACTTTAACTTCACCAGATTTGTCAATGCTTCGAATGTAGATGCAGCATCCATATGCGACTTCAGAGGCGTCACAAAATCCGTGCATCTCAATTGACTCAGCATTGTGCAATTTTATTTTACGATCAATAAGGAGATTATTTAATTGTGAAAGTTGATCTCGAAAATTGAGCCATTCAGTATGGATATACAAAGGCACCGACTGGTCCCATCCTAATTTTTCAAGCCAAAGCTGTTGCATC
Source organism: Galeruca laticollis (assembly GCA_963921935.1). Lineage (NCBI taxonomy): Eukaryota > Metazoa > Arthropoda > Insecta > Coleoptera > Chrysomelidae > Galeruca > Galeruca laticollis. Next base: position 155,070,396 of record OY998179.1, on the reverse strand, counting down.
ATAACTTTAACCTTAATGATAGTTGCTCCAAGGAGGCCCAAAGGGTCATAGATTTGAGCTATAGCAGATAAAATGGACCTTTTAGTGATTGTGTTAGGAATAATTGAAGAATTAATCTTATATCTCAATGAATCAGTTTGGGAACACCAGAAAAGGCCTAAAGTTTTAGTATTTTCGGTTTCACCAAACTGAAGAGTATTGGACTGCAAATTAGAAGATTGAAAGTTTTGTGATATCTTAGGTTCGTTGGAGACCCATTTTCGCAATGAAAAGCATCCTTCCTCCAAAAGTTGATTAACAAGGAGACAATTAGAAGAAAGATCGGAAAGAGAATCTGACCCAGTAAGAAGGTCGTCTACGTAGAAATCGTTAGCAATGATTTTGGATGCGCTTGGAAACTTGTCAGCGCATTCCATGGAGAGTTGAATAATACACCGGGTGGCTAAAAATGAAGCAGCTGCGGTTCCGTAGGTCACAGTATTTAATTCATAAACTGATAAGGGTTCAGAGGGATTTGATCTCCAAAGAATTCTTTGCATCTTTCTGTCCTCAGGCCTAACTAATATTTGACGGTACATCTTTTCAATATCAGCAGAGACCACAAAGGTATGCTGACGAAATCGGAGTAATATTGAAAGAAGATCACTTTGTACTGTTGGACCTACCATTTGCAAATCGTTAACCGAAAGACCAGACGAAGATCGAAAGGAACCGTTGAAGACAACCCGCAAACGTGTAGTTGTGCTGTCTTCTTTAATAACTCCATGGTGAGGAAGATAGTAGGCATCAGATGGTACCTCTCCTGCAAGCTTTGACATGTGACCCATGGATATATACTCATTCATGAACTTGAGGTAACTTTCCTTTAAAATTATGTTAGACTGAAATTTTCGCTCTAAGTTATAGAACTGTTTAATTACCTGTTGATTTGAATTTCCTAACTCATGAATGTCTTTCTTCAAAGGAATGGAGACAACGAACCTACCTTCAGAGTTTCTTTGAAAAGTGGATGAAAAATGATCCATGCAGAATTGCTCTTCCTTGGAATATGCAGGTGTGTTAAAGCACTCCTCTAGTTCCCAGAATCTAGTTAAATTAAGAGCATCAACTTGTTGAGAGAAATTTGCCTGAACTGAGCCGAAAGCAAGTTGTGAACCAAATGGACCAGATACTACCCAACCTAATTTGGTTTTCTGCAAAATTGGTCTTTGCGGACCTAATTTTATCTGGCCAACGCACAAAAGTTCCCAGAACAGGGAGGATCCTATAAGAATATCAATTTTAGAGGGTTTGTGAAAGGTTGGATCAGCAAGTTGAATATTTGTAGGAATTTTTAGACAAGATAAGTCTACAGAAGAGCTAGGAATATGAGTTGAAATGTTTTTTATGACTAAACAGGACAGTGAAGCAGAGAAGTTTGAATGAATTGAATGAATGCAAACAGAAGACTTTGAAGTTATATTAGAAACTGCCTGACTAATGCCAGATACAGAAATATTTACAGGTTCTTGAGAAATGCCTAGAAACCGGCAGAAATCCTCTCGAATGAAATTTGACTGAGAGCCGCAATCTAACAGAGCCCTGCAGTTATGCAAAATTCCAAGCTTATCAGAAACTTGGACCATTACTGTGGAAAGAAGAGTCTGATCACCTGGAGCAACATGGCTCGACAGAGTAACTGACTGACTGGAGATAGGGGGGTTTTCAGTAGAAGAAGATTCATTCCTCTCTATATGAAGAAGAGTACTATGCTTCATACCGCATTTTTTGCAATTACCATATTTACAGCTAGAACTTATGTGACCAGAATGAAGGCAATTTAGACAAACCTTTAATTTTCTAGCTTGGTTTATTCGATCGGAAATGGCTAAATTCAGAAAGTCATGACAACTAAATAATTTGTGATTAGATGATTTGCAGAGTACACATGAAAGTTGATTTGCAACAAAGGATTTAGTTAAAGGTCCTTTTTCAACACGAGAACGCTCTTTGCTGGAATTTTGATTAGCTTCAATTTTTTCCAGTGTATCAGCTTTATTTTTTAAGAAATTTAAAAGATCCTTTAACGTTGCCTCTGAGGATTTATTTGATTCCCACTGTCGTGCAGTTTCAAAATCAAGTCTTTCAACTATTAAAAATATTAAAAGAGTACCCCACTGGTCTACCGGTTCATTTAATGATTTTAAAGAGCGTAGGTTACTTTGTAGTCTATCTAATAATTGTCTAATACTAAATGAACTTTGTTTATGAATTTTTTGTAAATTGAAAATGCTCTTTGTATGGTTGTGGACCAAAAGCTCACGATTTGCGAAACGTTCACAAAGCATTTGCCATGCTATTGTGAAATTCTCCGATGAAACTGGTAAATTTTGAATAACCTTTTCGGCTGCGCCACTGATGGAAGATTTTAAATAATGAAATTTTTGTATTACGTTTATACCTGAATTTTGAATAATTATTGAAAGAAATGAATCATGAAATTCTAGCCAGTTTTCATAGTTTCCAGAAAACGTTGGTAATTGAATGGTTGGCAATTTTATATTTGAAAGTGAATTTTGATTATTACTGCTTGTGGTAACTGAATTATACGATTCATTTGACTGATGTGACACAGCAGGGGTTTCCTGAGAAAACGCAACAGCAGTGTCATTTATTGGTACAACAGTTGGTGTAGATAAGATACGTTTAGATTTAATTTTTGAGAAAACATTTTCCGCAGAAGAAATTACACTAAAATATTCATTCTCAAAGTTTTCCCTATGTTTTATTTCAGGTTCTACATCATCGACATGACAATCAATTTCATTTTGAATATTTTCAAAGTCATCTAAAAGTGATTCGGCTTTGGAAAGTCTTAATTTAAACTGATGTTCTGAGAATGTAAAATCACTATTTTCTATGTTTGATTCTAATTTAATAATAAAATTTTTAAAAACTGTCAATCGAGATTTTACTGAAGATCTTTTTCTTTTACATTGTTCAATGTCGAAATTTATTATTTCTAAAGACATTTCATAAAATTCTAATTTATTTTAAAAATATAAATGAAAACAAATTATTTGTGTGCAGGTGCAAACAATATTATTTCGAAATGAATGAAGGATAAAAGAAAGGTTTATACCTGGAACGGGGATTGCAGTTGAAAACAATCTTGAAATCCAATCGCTCAACGAAGTGGTCTTCTTGCATCCAAAACGACGTTTTATTTAACGGCAGCGATTGGTTGTGTGACTGTAAACACCAAAGTGCGGCCAAGCGAAATTCAACCAAAATGACTGGTGACCGGCATACTTCAGTTAAAATCACAAAGTTTGAATTTTTTGTGAATCCGGACGAAGGACCATCTGTATAATTGTTAAATTATTTATTAATGTATAAAATGAAGGCACTGGTTACAAACACTTCTTTATTAAAAAACAAAAGACTTAACACAGTTTTAAGTGAAACAATGGAAAAGAATGTTATGAGCGCTTCTGCTCTCACTGAGAGTGAAGTGAATAGTGTCTCTTGCCTCCAGCGAGGCCAGGTCATGCACACACACTTTGTAAAATGAAGAAACGCAGGGACGGCTTCGCTGACGCCGGAACAGTGGTGATAGAGGATGCGTCGTTAAAAGATTGCTCTCGGTATAAAATTGTATAAAGGTGTTTAAAAGTTGAAATTATAAAAATAAGTTAAATAAAACTAATCATAGGAGTATTCTATGAAGTGTAAGGAGTGAATAGTGTAGCAGGAGCGTATCTCTTATGAGATATCTTCAAAATTTGAAGATGCGAGTGCAGCCAGCAGTGATAGCAGAAATAAAGTCTGTGTATTTTGATTAAACTTATTTGGAATTCCAATTAACATTTTAAAGTGTACACTCAAACTTTTAGTTGAACATTCGAATCACATAACATAAAAAGGCCAAAAAAACATTAAAATATGATGCATCATCAATGTTATATATAGAGAATTAGATCTTTAATATCTATAAAATTAATGTACTCACCTTGTGTAAATTCATCTACTTGAAATATCACGTGTATCATGTATGTTACATTAAATCTTATAACTTTCTTCCAGCTATTGCATGTATAACTTTAAACTATCACTATCTTGACCTTTAAACACACACATATATAGTTTATAAATTATCACTTATATGTAATTGATTGTTAAAACGTGATAATATTAACAAATTTATTTATCACAAGCACGCTAGCGTCGTGTTGACTGTGAAACGGTATTTATGGAAGGGAAACCTCCTTCTTTCATGTATATTGTAGTAGCGCATGCGTTTGGAGATTTAGCGCCGACGCAGTAGTGGGAACATTTTGTTAAAGAGAATACATGTATGATATAGGGTGGCACAATTCCATAATATGTTCCAATCAGGTTAAAAATTTTTCAAATTATTTTATTAAACTGTTTTACATTTATGTGTTGGTTTTTCTTTTTTCTCACATCCATGATTAAATTCTCAATATCTTAGTTGTCGTATTTCAATCGTTTTATTTAACAGATATTGTTTCTTTCAGAGGTTGTAAGTTCAAGGTAAGATTAAGAATATATTTCCTCAATCTTTGATTATTATCTCCAGAACTCAAAGGGAGGATTCTCATGCTTCCGACTAATTAAATAAACATGTTAAATAAATAATTAATTAAAAAAATCTGAGCTAGTCAATTCAAGGGAATAATTATTAAATGGCGCCCATAAATAAACTTAATTAAACAAAAATAATAATAAATGATCAAATTATAATAATATATATATATATATATATATATATATATAATGGATATTTTTGTGGGGATGTGGCAATAAGACTCCAGAGTAAATTCTTTTAGATATTTATTCCCGAGCTTTCGAATGATTTTCATTCATTATCAAGGGCTATAAATAATTGGTCAATGTTATCATCAATAATAATTAAATGAAATAATGAATACTTACATAAAATCTATAGCGAATTTTGGAATAGTTGTAAATTTTTATAATAAACTCTTTTAATCATAATTCAATGAAAAACTCAAAAAACAATATGACAATAAACAAAATATTTGATCTTGAACTACTACAATTTTTATTTTTTAATCATAAAATTAAAGATTGTTATGAATCTTCTGTTCTTTTTTCATAATCCAAAAGATATGCATAGATAACACTAAGGTTATTTAAATCTGTTTTTTTATTTATTACATAATTTTGTTCTGCAATATATGTTGTTTCCAAAAAAGGCGTTTTCTATAATTACTTTCTATTGCTAAGACTTTGGCAGATTGATAATCCATAGAATGGCCTTCAAATTATATATATATATATATATATATATATTTATATATATATATATATATATATATATATATTTCATTGTTTATGGAATTATTTTATTAGTTACCAGTTTTTGTCGTCTCTTTGTGTACATTCAATTTTAATCTTTCAATCGTTTTCATTTTATTGTTTGAGATCAATGTAAGAATTTTCGAAAATGCTCCAAATAGAGAGCGAAACGTCAAATAAAAATATATATTGATAGAGAATTTACGATTAACCTGATGCCCAAGAAAAATGAATAAAATTATATATATATATATATATATATATATATATATATATTCAAAATGAAGGTTTGCTTATGGGAATCCCTATATCACCTATTTTGGCAAACATTTTTATGCACAGTTTAGAAAGAAAAATCTTTGAAAGTAATATTTTGAAAAATGTTTTATTTTGGTATAAGTATGTAGATGACTTATCAGTTTGTTTTATAGGTAGTGAACGACAATTAGATATATTTTTCAACCACATTAATAAATTACACCCAAAAATTAAATTAGAAGTTCAAGAAAATAATTCAATCAATTTTTTTGATTTGAAAATTCAAAGAGAGCAACACGCACTGATGTGACAATTCCCTATAGTTCCAGTCACCCCATGACACATAAACTAGCGGCATAAAATTCAATGATACATAGAGCATTGTCAGTTACTATGAACAAATATAAATTTGATAATGAGAATAATACAATTAGACAAATATCAACATCCAACGGTTATCCATTACATATGATAAATAAGCTAATCAATAAAAAAGAGGAGAAAGTGGCATTACAACTAATATTGCCTAAACAAACTGGAGAAATTAAAACTTATAAAACCATCACATATGCAGAAAATAGTTCTAATAATATTTCAAAGATAATATCTTTTAACAACGAATACAACAATTTCTTTAAAAACAGAAAGTAACGTAAGTACAAAATCATTTAATGTTAAAACAAAAATACCAACATTAAAGAAATCAGGTATATATAAACTCAAATGTCCAGAGGGTAATGCTGTCTATTTGGGTCAGACCCTTAAAAATTTTGAAATCCGATACAGTGAACACTTACGAGCATACATATTGGAACAACCAGATAAATCCCATTATGCAAAACATCTACTCGACACTAACCATCCATTGACACCTAACACAGAACTAGAAGCACTACATATTTGTGATAAGAAACAAGAACTGGATTTCCTTGAAGAATTGGAAATTAGAAACCCACAATATGAAGTCGTCAATGAACAGATAAATCTAGAGAGTTCTCCACTAATAAACTGTCTTCCTAAGTGATATTTGTAAAGATTAGCAGATATAATTTTCCTGGTTCTCTATATCATTCCACAGTTATACTGATCTTAATTGGAAAAAGGATATCCAGGATATTACCAAAGGGCTAATAATATCTAAGCTTCAATATTTGTAATATCACATCTTTTTCTTTTTTCTATTAACATATATTGAGTCAAACACAAGGTAGGTCTCTTCTTGGTCTAGCCAAAAATAACTACTGAACATCAGGTAGGCATCAAATGAAATAAAACTTCTGTCATTCTGACGATGATATTCATTTATCGAAACAATTGTCAATTTTTCACAATTTTTCAAAATATTGTGGAATTAGCTAGAAACGTTGAGTTTCATTTAAAACACTAATATGAGTAGATTCCAGGAAGTGTCGAGACAGTTAATTTCACTAATAGCTTGATTTTTACAACTGAGCTACTGATCGCGGCTAAATTATGGAACAAATTCATTATTTTGCAAACAATTTATTATAGATAAAAATCCTTTGATATGTCGTTTTTTGATTTTAAGAGCCGATTTTTTTTAATAATTAGTGAAAATGATTACGTCACCAGTTTTTGTAATACCTCATTTGGAAGGTGTTTGAATAATGTATCATACTTCTCTGACTAATTGTTATACAAGAAAATTAAAAAGTAATTTAATTTAGTTACAGAATAATTTCACAATAGACAAACTGCAATAATAAATTGATTAATACATAATACTTTTCAGCTAAATTAAATGCTCAAAGTGCCATCTACCGGTCTCTTGACAATAAACAAATCGACTAAACCATTCTTGTTCCATATTATGAATAAGTTCAGGAGTAATACTATCAACTCCTTTTCTAATTCAGTCTCGCATTTCCTGTATATTTTGCGTTTTTTATAGTACATAAACCGCTGGTTTCAAATAACTCCATAGAAAAAAATTGAGTGATGTAAGATATGGCGTTTTTGGGGGCCACACGATTGGTACACGTCTACCAATCCACCTTCCAGGGAAACACTAGCTAGAAAACTCTCGAACAACACGTGCAGAACTCATTAGTGCATAGTGTCCTTTTAAAGGGACGCTACTGTTTTAGCAGGTAGATATGTTCTCTAGTTATGCACATGTTCGTCTCATGATTAAGGACTATCGCAGCATAGTTTTCAGATAAAATTCGAAAAGTGTGATTGTTTTCGTATTATTTTAGTGAATATGGATCCAACGCTTTACTCGACTAAGGGTAAAGGGTAACTTTTTATTAATTTTTTTCATTATACAAAATAGATACTTTTTATAATTTTTAATTATGAATAGATGTAGTTGTTGGTTATGTAACGATGATATTTTGCATATATTTGAATTTAATTTTAGGCAGTATCAGTGTTTTCTCCTGTTGTCCTCTATGAGGGGCTCTATGCAGATCAGCCAATTTTAAAACACATATTATACATTTTTTGGAGCTTGCCACTACACGAACTCTTAAATTCACTGGAAGAGGATGAATGACCATATAAAAGTAGATATATTTATAGAACCATCTGATGACTGTGGAATAGATACCGAAAAAGATAGCGACAAGTTGTATGATGAACATATTGGTAATATAAATCATTTATTGCATGGTATACTGATTGAAAACTGCGAAGTAAGACTGAGGGAATGTGATGATAATGAAAAAGAACAACCAACCTCATCAGCACAACTTTTCCAGAGCCGGAAGCTAGTGATTACTTGCAAAGCCGAAAATGTTCTTCCAAAAAATAAAACGCACAAATCACAAATGGACTGGCATTGCTACTCATTTCTCTTCAAACCAATTTTTCAAACCAAAAGAACCTTCCCTGAAAGCTAAATTAGCGCAAACTCCTGTAGATTTCTTCAAATGATTTTTTGATGAGAATCTTACATCAAAAATTGTAGAGGAAACAAACCGATTTGGGCAACGAAAAAACAAAGATTTACAGTTAAAAAAAGATGAGTTATATGTGTTACTTTGTGAAATGTTGATTTTTGGATATACGAAGTACCCCAAAAATAGGATGTACTGGTATACCACTGAAGACGTGCCAAAAATATGGGGTAATAGTATGCGTTTGAATCGTTTTGATAATCCATAGAGGCACATACATTTCAAAAATAACGCTAAGCTTGATCGCAATGATAGACTCTACAAGATTCGTCCTCTAATAGATGCCCGGAACAAAATTTTTAAATAACATGGAGGATTAGAGAAAACTTTATCTATTAATGAAAGTATGACATATAATAGGCAACTTGGAGGAGTCTCGTCTGTGTTCGCTGCCATAGCAGGGACAACCTCAAGGGTTTTCCAAGACGTGAAACAAGTTCTCCGGTGGTAATCGTTAAGAAAAAGGATGGAAAAAACCGTTTTTGCATTGACTTTCGGACGGTGAATGATTGAAGAAAGGACGCCTACCCTCTTCCATTCATAAATGCTATTCTGGATAAATGGCGACGCGCAAAGTATATCTCCAGTCTAGATCTGAAGAGTGGATATTGGCAAGTCCCTTTAGCTCCAGAAAGTAAACGCATCACTGCATTTACCGTGCCAGGGCGCGGACTTTTCCATTTCACAGTTATGCCGTTTGGTCTACATTCAGCGCCGGCCAAGGTCCCTGGGAAACTGTCAGTACCGATATTGTTGGACCGCTGCCGCGTAGTGAGAAAGGAAACTGCTACATGGTCATGTTCCAGAACCGTTTCACAAAATGTGTACAGTGTAAACCAATCAGAAAAGCGACCGCTGGCTCGATAAGTAGCGCTTTTTGCGAAGAAGTTCTGACCACGTTTGGATGTCCACGCACCGTATTATCAGACAATGAGACACAATATGATAGTAAGCTCTTTAAGGAAATGTTAAGAGGCTTAGAAATACGCCATCGATTCACCCCACCATATACACCACAAACTAATCCTATTGAAAGAGCTAACCGTACTTTAAGGATGATAGCTCAATATTGTGAACAAGACCACCAAGATTGGGATCTGAGAATATCCGACCTGAAGTTTGCGATTAATAACTCTAAGCACCACTCTACCGGCTTTTCTCCCGCCTTCCTCAATTTTGGAAGAGATCTCGACGTCCCGAATACACTACGCCGAGAAGTGGAACAAGATCAGGCGACTGAAGAATCTGAAACACCCAATGATGCCGGAAATGCCGAAAATGAAGTCTCTGAACAGCACTTACTTAGTTTGATCAAATTGCAAGAATTTTTCGAAATAGTACGACTGAATCTGTCTAGAGCCTTCACGACGCAAAGCCGATATCACAATCTACGCCGCCGGGACTGGAGATGTGCGGTAGGTGATTCGGTAATGGAAAAAAAACATACCCTGTCATCCGCCGCAGATCATGTGGCCGCGAAATTTGCCCCGAAATATTCCGGTCCGTATAAAGTAGTGAAAGTTCTATCACCCGTTGTGTACGATTAAAAATAAGCACAAGGCAGGCGTTATTACCGGATACATATCAAAGGGGAAACGCTAGTAATTAGTACTTTTCAGAATGGAACCGAAATATGAAGTACCGCCTAGTGGGAATGATCCCGCACTTGTCCGAAACTTGGTACCAGACCGAGCCGAACGTCCTCAGCCAGGAAAAAGCCGAGATACCCAGGTACGGGAATGTACCCCGGAAGTAAGAGAACACCTCCAACGGGAAGAAGAAATCATAGATTTGACTTCCCCTGTGACCAGCCCCGCAGCTTCTCCCTCGACGTTACCGGAAACGCGCCTGTTCCCGGAAGATTTTGTCCCGATATGGGAGGACGTGTCGGACTCTGAATTCTGTTTTGAATGGGTACCGCATACCGAACGTTCCTCCATGGAAGACCTGATGGCTGTAGAGCCGTATGTCCCGGGCAACACACCGAAGCCGTCACCCTCCTATCCGGAAGCCAGCACGTATCTGGAGACGGTTACGCTAGAGACCGTTATCCGAAGAGAGATAATCCTCCCGGCAGACGATTATGGATGGGTCAAGTGCAGCGAAGAGATTACTCAACGGTCCGATGTACAATACGCCTTTGACCCGTTATTTCCGCCGCCTCCTGCCCCATCTGTTCCACCCCAGATGGTAGCAGGTCAAACGGAACAACAACGGCTGATTTCTTTCGCCCTCCAACAAGCCAAGGACCATCCGTGGCCGACCGAATGGGTCAACCGTAGTCGTCCGTTCCGGCCCGCAAATTCCGATCCGCGACGTTGGTGTAGGGTGTACCTACTCGATGACCAAGGGGTCCTGTGTAAGGTATACCTATCGCCCGTTAACGAACGCTAGAACTGTGTGAGTGCGTTCGCGTGTTCTGTGTAGAATTCCGTTTTCAGTTCTTTGTGGTTAGGGGATGGTTTGTAGAATTTTTTTTTGTTTCATGGGGAGAACCGTTTGAACCTAGTGTCAGTCAGACTCACGTGAAGTGTAGTACTTTTCGCGCCCGAAACTTTGTTCGTGCATACCGTTCCGGCTAGAATTAAACTGTCTTTTCGTTTATAGATTTTCGGCCTCTTACTCTATACACCATGGCTTCCGAGTCTTCATTTGAAGTGTTAGACCTATCTGAGATAGAGAGTTGGGATGAAGATGACCTCCCACCCGGATCGGCCCCGCCATCAGAAGACCTACCTAGTGCCAATCTAGATACGGCCGCCGGACCGTCAGTCCAAGTAACGCAGGGTGTGAGCCGGGTGCCCGTGTGTAACGAAATGGACCCGGAAATTCCTGCAGCACCCAGGACGTTCTCGTTACTAGACAAAATACCGGAAGAAACTAGACGAGGGACCGGTCAAAAGTCCAGCTATACATACCGGTTATCCAGCGGGCGAACATGCGATGACATTTACTTGCCCATTGAGAGGACTGTATGTTGGAAATGTGGCTACCCCGGACACCGCCATGACGCTTGTAATCGCGGAAAAGCTATCCTGTTCTGCTCCCGTTGCGGACGCTTTGGTCAGATGTCCCGAGATTGTTTGTGCAAGATGCCGACTGTTAGGACTACTGTTATGAAGCCGTCCTTACGTTGTTCCCACTGGAATCATTCTCGGCAAACTTCCAAGGACTGTAGCTGCGGAAAACCGTCTGTAAGCCGAGCTTCTTGCGGATCCACGTCACGTTCTTCACCTGAGCCGGGAAGACGCTATGTAGCAACGCAAGCACTCATAGTTTCCCGATCCCGCCGAGCTGTTGGTATTCAATGCAATCTATGTGACTGTTCCCCGGAAACTCCAGAAGGCATCACTGGCCTTCGTCAGTGGTACTCGATGCTTCGGAACCGCCCTACCTGTAGAGGAGTGAGGCAACGCTTTTCCCGCCCGTGTCCAATTCTGAGAATGAGGAGTTCCAGACTCCAGTAATGCCAGCGAGGTTTGGAATGCACTCCGCCGCAAGTTTTCTTAGGTAAAGACGTTTTGTTGTATGTGAAGTATATTTATTTTAGGTTTTGATTAAAAAAAGTAATATAAATGAAAGCTTCACATTCATTTATTAATTTTTTTTTCACCGAAGACAGAGGGGGATGTAACGATGTCACTATTTTTCGTTCCGACATCCCACTGTGTACATTTTAATTTCTCATTTTATTAGTATTATTATTAAGTTATGTTATTATTTACTTATACACCCCTCTTTCATCAAAAGCTGTGAATTTTTTTGCTCCTAATAATTTTCTAATATGTATATTGATTTTGATACATCCGGTATATATTTAATATGTATTGCTTACTGTACCGTTCGCGCACATCAGTCTGCGTCGTTCTTAAGATTGTTAAGTAGGGAACCTCCTGAGTGGGGTCGGGGAAAGAATGTATAAAACCGGTAAACGGGACGGAATAGCTCTTTTACTTGTGCTCTCTTAGCTCTATAGCTCTGTGCTCTTACAGTTCCGCCGTTTTCCACCGTATCCAAAACGCCGACTGATTTTCGCCAACAAGGTTAGCGAATTAAGAAAATATTTCATAAATCATTCTTCTTGTGTTAAATTCATTTTGCTCCTAGCGTCTTTCGTAACTGGATTAATAGCTTTTATTTTTACTCACCGCTTGTTTAATTTGAGTGATTTTCCGCGTATTTGTTCACGATTCCGAAGTAAGAACTTACTGTTGGTTTTAACTTTAGGGGGAAAGAAATATAGTTGGGAAACTCCCAAGCATTCTCGCTGCTAAGCAGGTAAATTCTTGGGCGATTTTCAAGGTATTTTGGGAATCCCGATTCCGGTATACAACACTAGGGAAAGGAAATACCGTTGGGAAACCTTCAAGCATTCTCGCTGCAAAGCGGGTCAATTCTTGAGAGATTCTCAAAGTATTTCGGGGGTTTGCTCAATCTAGTATCATAGGCCTTGGTAGCGTGACTTGAAATTTTTTGATAATAGGCAACTTGGAGGAGTCTCGTCCGTGTTCGCTGCCATAGCAGGGACATCCAAGACGTGAAACGAAATAATCTCACGAGCGTTCGCTGCCATAGCAGGTTCGCCAGGGAGAGGTTTTCGGATTCTGCCGGCTTACTGATCTTTACGCGATTCATTTTAGCACCAACGGCCGGGGTAAAATCTGCATAAAAACCGAGGAAAATTTATTATTAACCGCTGTTCTATTCTAAATCGTACACAAATGCCAAGAAATGCTCTCGTAACACAGCTAGTGCCTTGATAACGCTTTCTCTGTGTAATTCTTACCGTACTTCTAGTAAATTTTCACTGATTTTTACCGGCAATTGCCGAAAACTATTAAAGCTTTGCACGTTAGGCTTGTAAGCGTAAAACATTTATTCTGTAATGAAGTGCTTTGCTCTGGGTTGTAATTGAATATAAATCGTAAATACTGAAGGGTTTTCATCAATATTCAGTTATTTTAAATATATAGCTACGTGGTTCGTTTTATTTTCCTTTCCCCAAATTATTTCGAAGCCGACATAAATTGTGAAATTTTATAAAGTAAAGGTAGTTTCATTTTCCGACAGTGGTAAACAATTAAAGCCTGTTTCTCACTTCGCACGGCATAGAGGTCAAGAACAACAGACCCCTGGAATTATTTAACCTCCATCTGTTGCTACCCTGGTAAATCTTGACGCTACCATTTTCGAGAGTTCGGTGGAGTGAACCATCCCAAAAATCTGGCGCCCGAGAAAATCTGGTAGATAGTGAAGACGCGGGTGTCATAGTGACGCTCGTAATTCTTTTGAGGAAAGGAAGCACGTTACAAGACGTTGTAATGTCACTGCTTAAAAAATCAGAAGTTCCTGCAAAGAGTGGCTACACATTTTTTTCGATAACTACAATTATCAGTTTATTGCAGCATCTGTCTGAAAAAACCATATGCTCTACTGGATCTGAGAGAAAGGATCGATCCGAGAACTATCCTGAAGCAAAAATTTGGAAAGATAAATCAAGGGGCTTTTCTTACTTTATACATTGTGAAAACGCTTCTTTTTACAATGGAAGGATAATAAAGTCGTTACTGTTGGAACGAATTTCCATTCCACCGACATTGTAACAAACTCAAGATTGTGCAATGAATTCATATCTAAAAGGCAAGTTCCTCAACAAATAATTATTGCAAACTATAACAAAAACATAGGAGGAATTGATAACATGGACGGACTTATTTCTCAATATAGAACGAGAATGCGACAAAGAAAATGGTATTGGCCAATTGTTTCAGTTTTCGGCGATGCTAATGTGAGAAATTCTTGGATTGTAATGAAAAAACGTATGCCTAATGACCCAAGCTGTTCTTCCCTACATGTCTTTAGAAGATATATAGCTCTCAATTTGCTTAAATCTTATGGAAAAAAATTAAGCAGAGGAAAAATGGCACCACCATATCCACTTGCCGTCCAATGAAGGCCACGTCCTGCTCGTCTCTGATTGTTCTGTCAATTTAAGAAACAACCTCCTCGTCCCTGTTGGGTCAGCAAAAGCTGCGCGTACCGGAAATGATTTGTGGTCGTCCATTTTGTATTCTAAGTCGTCATCCGCCATCTGGCAGCTTTCATGTGTGTCATCTATCAACAGTCACATGTGTCATCCGTCACGTGCGCCATCTGTCACGTGTGTTATCGGTCATATGTGTCATCTATCACGTGTGTCATCTGTCAAGTATGTCATATATCTTGTGTTTTGCGATTTGCGTTCCCTCTCGTGTGATCCGTGACGTCCATCTTGTATTCTGTCATGTATTTTGTGATATTTGTCATATTTGTTTTGGTCTTTGTGTCAAGTATGTGTAGTTAGTCATGTATGTCACCTGTATGGTCTGTAACGTGTGTCGTCTGTCATGTACAAAGTATCGTCTCTGGTATGATCTGTGACGTGTGTCATCCATCTTGTGCTCTGTGACGTGTGTCAAGTCTGTGTCGTATGGTCTGTGACTTCTGTCTTATGATCTGTGACGTGCGTTGGCCATGTGGTGTTCTGTGTCAACCTTCTTGTGCATTCAGTGTATTGTGTCATGTCTGTCATATGTATTCTGTTGTCAGTCTATGCCATTTATCGTCAAAACAGTTAATCTACATTGCCAGCCTCTGTCGTTAATTCAGCCAACCTACATTACCATCCATCAGTCGTCAATGCAGTCAACCTACATTGTTCAAAATCTGACGTCAATAATGTCAACCTACATTGCCCGCCATCTTTAGTTGATACTGTCAACCTACATTACCCGCCATCTGTCGTCAATACCGTCAACCTACATTGTAGGACAACTGTCGTCAATACTATTAACATACATTGTCCATCAGGCAGCTCTCGTCACTACTGTCAACCTACATAGCCAGCCATCTGTCGTCATTCTGTCAACCTATATTACACGTCAACTGTCGTCCATACTGTTAAACTATGTTGTCCACCATCAGTCGTTAATACTATCAACATACATTGCCAGCCAGTTGTCGTCAATACTGTCAACCTACATTGCCCGCAATCTGTCGTCAATACTGTCCACCTACATCACACGTCATCTGACGTCAATACAGCGAATCAACATTACCAACCATTTGTCATCAAATCCATCAACTTACATTTTCCACCATCTGTCGTCAAAACGGTCAACATACATTGTCCAACATCAGTCGTCAAGACTATCATATACGTGAGAAAACCACATTACTTTACTTTCGGCGAAGCAGTTTCGACGACCCCCACCCTTTCTCGCACTCCTTTCTGCGATAGCATAAATACAGGAAGTAGCGAAGTAGCATTTTTAACGCTTAGTATTCGATTTTCGGTAGAACTGTTAACATGGCAAGCTCCAAAATGTGTTGTGCATCCTAACTTTACGGCAGGAAGGTCAAACCGACGGTTGAGAGATTTGGATATTGGCTCCTGTTGGAAAATTTGGAAGGTAGCAATATGGTTACAGATATTGGAAGTTATTAAAAACAAACAGAAAGAACCTGTGTGCATTCCATACAAAGTAGAATTGGCGGACATTAAACTCGATAGGCTACTTAAAGAAATGCCAAATTTATTGGACCCACTCCAGAAGGACGATTATTACCTAATGGACATTATGCAGGATTTTGCAGGTATTTTCAACAAAGAGGAAATGATTATTCATTCAATCAACAACTTTCACTTCTGCATCCAAGGAGAGTACAAGGAAAGGTGCAACGTTATTGTAAACAACGATAAAACAGTTGGCATAGACTGCCTTACGTGGATCACATCTAACGCGAGTGTTAAAATATACAACCAATTTATTTGTCAAGTAACCAGTCCTGGAGTTAACAAAAACATTGGAAACCATATTATAGATTTCATCAACTGCCCAGACGCAAGACTAGAGGAAACTTTCTCTTCTGCATTGGCCAAGAAGCATGACATTACCAGATTAGAGGCTACAATACATTTGGCTACTCAATTGGAAATTCCCATGGAGAAGGCTACAGTCCTGTAGAAGATTGCATAACTGTGGAACAAGACAGTAAGTTGTACTTCCAAAATTCTCCGCTATACTCTGTTTCGATTGCAAAAATGTGGACAAAGTTGACCGAAAGTCTACAGAACAGCTGTTTTCTTGTGTTCAACAATATGCTGCAATATGTTTATTGGGGCAACAGCCATACAAGAAAATTGACGGGATTACAAATAAATTTACCAAAAGAATCTGTCGCGAGGAAGAAGGTTATGAATTACATTCTCTTTGCATGCAACTTTAATTGCCTCCCTGTGAACCATATAGAAGTTGTAGAAGAAAAAGAGAACATGGACAATGTTCAAATTATACAAAAGTGTTACATTAAAGCTGGAGAGACCTACTTTTCTAGGTCCAGTACTCCTTTTTCTACTATACCGGAAGATATCGACATACAGGTTGCTGGACTAATCTCTACAGATGATTTGGTTGCACGTGTTTCAAGGAAGAGGACCAATAAAACGAACAAACTTTCTCTGTATAATATTTAGGAATTCAACCCTCTGTCGGAAGCTTACATTATATGGACAAGGAAATGAATGAGCTAGATATCAAGAGGCGGATTTTTTCGAAAATACAACTGCAATAAAGGAAGAATATGGAAGTCTACTGGAGAAAGAATAGAACATAACACAATTGAGGGAGAGATAAGAAAACTATTTTTATAGCCACTGGTAAACCTAGACCCAGCATATGTCTATAAGGTGTTATAAGCGGTTACCAGAAACAATGAAAACAAATATACTCATGTTGTTCTGTTAGCGGAAAAGGATGGCGTGGAAAATGTCCACTTCATAATGGGTTACTTAAAAAATATATTTCGTAGTGTTTACAACAATAGAGCAGCTCTCATTGGAGATGGTTATATTATAATACTTTATAATATGTTTGCCTACAGAAGAAACGTTTGTAATATTTACTATCAATGGTATTACATCTTACCAAGGCAACACATTCACCAAGATAGAAAATTCACACGGAGGTATGGAAGAATATCCCTTTTACCCAAAAAGATATTAGTCAAATTAAAAACATTACCATGCAGAAGATAAAAGATCGTATTAAATTTAGACATTGTCAGCGCTTAGAACAAGTTGCCGAAGGAACAGAAATGGTAATTGCCGCTATAAAGGAACTTGAATACAGGGAGAGACTTCGTTACATATTAATGGTTGAAAATTTGGAAATCTTCTATTGCTCGAACTATTGTTTGGAAAAAGAATTTTCAGGAATGGACCTAAGTTATAGAATTAAGATAAAAATAGATAAAATTAAACATACACCTAATAGAAAATGGGGAAGAGTTGTATTTTGTGTGTAATAATTGTTTGTATTATACTCAACATGCTGTTATTGTTAATAAAAGCGATTAGAAAAATACTGTTTTGTTCATCCCTACCAGTTTGGTTTTATTCCGATTTCCTAAAACTATGGGTTGAGGGAGGGGGTGCGTCACTTAACACACTTGACAGAAGACACACACCCCGGGGTAAGCAGAAGGTTAGCAGACACTCACACATCACAGAGAATAAGAAGGTTGATAAGTGACACAGAACATAAGTTCTCTTAGGGTTTGTTAGAAACATGGCAGTTGACACACGTGACAGATGTCGCACCCCACACCACTCATGACGTCACAAATCATGTGTTTTCGTGAAGTTTGCAATGTTAGGTTACTCCACTTGCGCGCAATGGGGGTAACCTATTAGCAGAAGCCTACGAAAAATTAGCCAATATGAGGTTGGAGAGCTTTGTACAAATGCGTACAACAAAGCAGCTAACATAAGCAAGGCTCTCAGTGGATTTAGAGCCGTTGGAATTCGCCCTAACGACCAAGACAAATTTAAAGAATGCTCTGAAAATACAATATTTGATCAACACCACACCAAACAGACTCCAGAATACGAAGTTCATCAAGCTGCAGCTGAGCAAAATTTTAATGAGTCAGATTACACTGCCATCCAGAGTCAAAAGGCAATTTTTTTTTGTTTTCGTTCGTATTTCTAATAAAATGTTGAATCTCAAGAAATATTTTATCACTAATAAGTAGATAGGCATGCAAAGTTTATGTAGTAATAAAAATTGATTGGATCCGTGACTTTTTTCTATTCCTTTTTAGCGTTTGAAGTTAACTGTTCCCAATTCCCCCACTTTTCCCTAGCTGTTGGTTTTAAATATACTTGTGATTACTTTAAACCTTCAGTAAAACTGGGAAACTGAACAATGTCGAATTAAAATATATATATCAACCAAAATATTGCAATATATTCCGTGGCTGGCTCATTAGCAGATATAGAGTACATATTACTTCATAAAAAGAAATAATTAGCGGTACATGGCACATATTTCATAATCAATAGAATAAACATTACCGCAGTGGAGTACTCACGTTTAGATGTAGTGTGTCCACTAGATGGTTATATCTATGTTACCGGATGAGTCTGAAGCATTAAATTTCTTAGAATCTTGTAGGTACTTCGTTGTAGATAATACATCGCGTAAACGATTAGTAGTTGATGTATGCTGATGTTATCAACACAGAAATTGCAAAAAAGAGGATCTTCTCTTGTTATTAAAAAATATTCATGCGCATAGCCGATGGGTCCTAGACATACTCGTGTAATGATTACTTGCTCCTTATAGTTTCTATTTGCATATGCCAAGGTCCGAAATTATATTCTAAGCGTTCTAATTCAATTTTCCAGTGTCTTATAATTGTATCCTTGAAGTATGATTTCAAATCAGCCGATATCGATACATTACGAACTAGAATGTTTTGATATGTTTCAGCTTGTGATTTCTCATCTGCTTCCTCATTATAATTGAGATAGGGTACGTTTCGCCGGCAACGTTTCGCCGGTAACGTTCCGCCGGTGTCGATTCGCCGACAGGTACGTTTCGCCCGGGAATTTTTCGCTGGTAACGTTTCGCCAGCAGTGCATTTATGAAATAACTCATTTCCACACAAGTATTTAATTTGAAAATATCTTAGAAAATATATTATGTACAAAAGTGTTATGAAAAACTTTATTTTAGATCATTTCCAAATTGTGAGCTAACTCTCGCAAAAAATCTAAAATATTTCTGTTACTAAAATCTTCTACAATTGTGAGAATCTGTCGGTCTTTCTTAATATAAACGTATTTTTCTTATTGGGTCTGCCACATTTTTGGTTCTTTTTGGAGAAATTTCGGGTTGTTAGCACCGCAGTGTATACATGTGACCAATTTCATAATTGCATATTAGTTTTCCGCCCAACCTATCTAATATGCGAGAAAAGTATGGTTTACCCACAAAAAAGTTCAAACCTCAAAAAAAAGTTATTATCACGTTTTTCATTAAGAACAAAACGAAAAAATGGTTTTTAGAAAAAAATCCTATGTGTATGTCGTCGTCGTTGTCGTCGGCCACTTTCCGTTACATGTCTTGTTAGCACGATACAGCCTCCGGAATGCAACAAATCATTCATTTTATGATTGATTAGTACATTTCACAGATGAACCCTATTGATTCTCAGTTTACAATAACCAGTACAACAGGTGCTATGGTACTTGAAATACGACATTTTTGTAATTTTCCGAGAAATTACAGTTTGTTAGCACGATACAGCCTCCGGAGTGCAAAAAGTCACCAATTTTATGATTGAATATTATTGAGAACATCTCATAGATGAACCCTATTGATGTTCAGCTCACCACAGCCAGTACAGCACAGGTGCTATAGTACTTTATGTACGACTTTTTTGTAATTTTTGAAGAAATTTTAGTTTGTTAGCACGATACAGCCTCCGAAGTATATACAAGTGACCAATTTTATGATTGGATATTATTCGAGGCGTCTCAAAGATTAGCTTTATCAAGATTCAGCTCACATAAGCCAGTACAACGAGTGGTATGGTACTTGAGGTACCAAATTTTTGTCATTTTTGGAGAATTTTCTGTTTGTTAGCACGATACAGCCTCCAGCGTGTATACAAGTGACCCATTTTATGATCGAATATTGTTCAAGGGTTCTCATATATGAACCTTATTGATTTTTAGCTCAACAGAGCTGGTACAATAGGTGCTATGGTACCTCAAGTGCCACATTTTTTGTCCTTTTTGGAGAAATTTCGAGTTAGTACAATACAGCCTTCGGAGTGTATACAATTGGCCAATTTTATAATTGGATATTTTTCAAGGTGCCTCATTCAAGGTAACTCACAGATATACCCTATTGAATTTCAGCTGACTATAGCGAGTACATTGGGTCGTATAATTCCAAATGTACTGCATTTTTGGTTACTTTTGGAAAAGTTCCAGTTTGTTATGTTTGTTCATGAAAGAATATTATTCAGGGCATCTCACAGACGCGAAAAAGTTAGTTTCAATCTTTAAAACTGTCTATATTCCAAGTCGTTTCACATATGTACCCTATTTATTTTCAGCTGACTAGAGCGAGTACAGCTGGTCCGAATAATCCAAATATACTACATTTTTGGTTATTTCAGTAGAAATTTTGGTTTGTTAGCAAGATTAATTCCCCGAAGTGTATATAAGTAACAATTTTATGAGAGAATATTGTTCCCAGATGCGAAAAAGTTAGTTTCAATCTTCAAAACCGTTCATCCTGCTGATGTTTTTCATATAATTCTCCAGAAAAGATATTGTATTTGATTGCCAGTTTGCCTATGATATTGGCTTTTGATTTCTTTAAGTTTTTGGTGTACAATATCAATATTATGGTGACGTTTATTGGGACTGGTTGAGTTAGTATTGATTTTAGGAGATACACGTACCCAAGGATGAATGCCGGTTTTAGAGACTATTTCGAGAGGTTAGATCATTATTTCTAAATTAAAATTAATGTGATTGTAGATCAAACGTATTGCAAGCTTGTTTTATTCACTTAAAACATTAAAACTGAATATCATGCTATTTAAAACACTAATATAATTTGTGGTTCGTTTTCTGAGCATTATTTTCAGAATTTTGACTGTGTAGATAGTGGAGTCGATCAAAAACAGACCTAACGATGACAAAGCTACTATTCCGGATACGGGCATTGTACTCCAAGTATTCGGTATGGGAACGCAAAGGATGTTCCTTTAATGTTTCTTTTGTAGGCGCACACTCCTCCGCAGATATTCATCATCCCACTGACAACTACTCGAAAATTAGCAAGTTAATTATGATTGTAGGTGACAGCTGGAGATTTGTTGGCTGTCTACAATACTCGAGTAACGTACTGGCTGGCGTTTAATTTCAATCTAAGACTTCCCTCAATGTCTTGTATCAATTTGCGGGTGAATTATGCAAGCTATTCAAATTTCGTTAATATTCCAGATGGGAATTGCATTTGCGGCACGTTGAGAGTAAATCTCTTTTATTTGACGTTGTCGACAATCTGTACCTGGCTGTGGAAATGCCTGTATTAGATGGGGAATTTACAGCATCCCTACTGGGGAACGTATTATAATTAAGATGCAACCGAATTAAGTGGTTTTACTTGGGCTATCATAAATAATCTTAGAAAAGTGATTTCTGATGGCAGACGTGGGAGAATGCGACGCGAACTGAATCCTCTACTGTGACTAATGCTGGACCGAATTACGCATTTATTATCAAGATACCAAAATTGAAGAGAAAAAAAATTGTAGGTCTATCAGGTTGGCTAAATTACAGACAAAGAAGACCATAGTATAGATAGGTTAGGTTAGGTTGAGTAACAAAGGTGAAGATGTCTAATTGAATCACGTATAAATCAGTTGAGTTTTGCATTATCATAGCGTCATTTCGTCAACCACTATGCATCGGACAAGTCAGGATAATGTGCTCAAGCGATTCAAGTGTTTGTTGATCACAAATTGAGCAAATTAAATTTGTTTTAAGTAAATGCGAGTTATAAGGCACGTATATGTACAAAGTTTCAGAATAAGTAGTAAGTAATTGTGCAACTAATCTTTTGATATACTGGGGAAGTGTGTGATTGAGATATTTATATTGTGGATGGTAAGTACTTAGCAAAATTTTGTTTTTATCTTCCTCATAACTGAGGTTTAAAGGTTCAAATATGTAATCAGAATTAGCTCTTCATCATTTAAATCTACATTGGCAGTAATTAATTCAAGTTGACAGTATTTTTGTAAACAAGTTTGTATTTGATTCAACCAATTAGTCTTCACTGTTTTAAATGGAACTTACTCTTTCTAGTTAATTCCTCAAAATGTTGGGAAGATTTGAAAAATTCTGAAATAATTTGCAATTGTTTCGATATTAAATATCATCGTCAGAATGACAGAAGTTACATTTGATTTGAAGCCTATCTGATGTTTAATAATTATTTTGGCTAGACCAAGAAGTAAACTACCTAGTGATTGACTTAATATATGTTTATAAGAAAAGAAGGAGACGATGCGATGTTACAAATATTAGAGCCTAGATATTATTAGCCCTATGGAGATATCCTGGATATTTTTTTCCAATTAAGATCAGTATAACACTGTGCAATGATATATAGAAAACTATATCTGCTGTCCTTAACAATTATCGTTTAAAAGACAGTTTAAAAGTGGAGACTTCCCCAAATTTATCTTCTCATTGACCACTTGATATTGTGGGTTTCTTATGTATCTTCTAATTTCTAACTCTTCAAGAAAATCCAGTTCTTGTTTCTTATCACAAATATGTAGTACTTCTAGTTCTATGTAAGGTGTCAAGTAGATCTTTTGCATAGTGGAACTTATCTGGTTGATTTATTCTATATGCTCGTAAATGTTCACTGTATCTGATCTCAAAATTTCTAAGGGTTTGACCCAAATAGACCGCATTTTAATCTGGACATTTAAGTTTATATATACCAAACTCCTTTAATGGGGATATTTTTGTACTCACATTACTTTCTGTTTAAAGACTAATTGTTGTATTTGTTGCTGAAAATATTATCTTTGAAATATTATTAGAAATATTACCTGCATATATGATGGTTTTATAATTTTTTATTTTGTTAGTTTGTTCAGGAAATATTAGTTTTAATGCCACTTTTTCCTCTTTTTCATTAATCAATTTATTTATCATGTGTATGAAAAATGGTTTTACATGTTTCAAAATTCCAAGAGACTCATAGTGGGGGAAAATATAATTACGAGAAGTTCCTAATTTACCATGGGAAACTGTTGGAATGGACATTTTTTACTTTAAAAATAAATCTTTTTTGCCAATTATTGATTACTTCTCAAAATACATTGAGATGAGAGAATTGACTCGTGAAACAAAAGAACATATGATCCTACAATTAAAAAGTCATTTTG
The DNA here is from genome assembly GCA_963921935.1 of Galeruca laticollis. NCBI lineage: Eukaryota > Metazoa > Arthropoda > Insecta > Coleoptera > Chrysomelidae > Galeruca > Galeruca laticollis. Next base: position 155,046,580 of record OY998179.1, on the reverse strand, counting down.
CAAGCTTTGGAATACCCAAGTTTCTTTATTCAGACTGTGGTACTCAGTTTACGCATCATTTTATTAATTACAAGTTTGAATATTCTGAAAAAACTTAGAATGTTGAGCACGTGGCGTCTAGTCCCCGTTATCGAAAGTCGAACGGGATGGCAGAAAGTAACGTGCAAACTTTCAAAAATTTAATGAAAAAAGCTGAATATTCAGGAACAGATTTATTTATAGCTTCAATTGAGTAGAGAAATACACCTATTGATTCGGTTATTAACAAGTCACCCAATAAGTTGGTTTTTGGGAGAAATTTAAATGCCTTTCTACCTATCCCTCAAACTTTTCATATGGAGGCAAATGACAACTTAAAAACAGTAAAATCACATCTTCAAAGGAGACAAGAGAATTATAGACAATATTATGATTTATAAAACCATACTAAACAGCTGAATTTTGTTAAGGATGAAGTTGTTTATATTAACGATAATGTCATTAACAACATGACACCGGCAAAAATATTTGGTGTGCTGACAGACCTAGAAGTTACAAATTGCAGGTCTCTAGTGGTAATATTGTCAAGAGAAACAGATTTAATATATATAAAGCTTCAACAAAAAAGAGTATTGATAGTCCCTTGAATCTAGATTTGGATTATGAAGCAAGTAGTGGAACATTAATTACTAACCTTGATGAACAAAGAGACTTAACCACTGAAAATAACTCTAGTGCAGAACTTAGCAATAAAGACAAGTCTCTTGAAAAATGCGTTACTTCCAGGTCTGGACGCAAAGTTGAAGCCCCTGCATATTTAGAAGACTACTATGTCGAATAAATGTTATAGGTTTCATTTTTATTTTTTTTCTGTGAAAAAAGGTGATATCAAGAAGTAATATTTATGTGGCTGGTAGGGCCTGGGTTAAAGGCCGGTATGAGTACTGTGGTAGAAGACTTAACATTCAGGCGCGAGAGAAAGGTGAATGTAAAGTTTCGAGGTTTGTAATCATAAAAGTGAATTACCCATTCTTTAATAATTAACTTGATGTTATTTAATACCTAAAACAAGATAGTGACCCTTTACATTAGATATCTCTGAAATATTACAAGTTATTAATTGAATTTACTTATGAGTAAAAGAATTTTAAAAGTTAAAAGGAATGGCGGAATTTTAAAAATGTTTTTTAGGCTTATTTCAGAAGAAATAGGACTATTGTAGAGAGTAAATTTATAATATATATATATATATATATATATATATATATATATATATATATATATATATATAATATATATACATATATATTATAATTATTATTCACTTTATTTAGTTATAAAAGAGTCGTTGTCGTGTATTCACTTGACTTACCTTCGGCTAGCTCTCTTAATTTATATAATTAAATATTACTATTGTTTTTATTTTAATATAGAGTCGGCGGCATGTAGACTCCTCCCTTTGGGTTCTGGACGCTTATAAATCAATGGAATTTGACCTTTCTTAGTTATTTCTTAAATCTTATAATTAGCTATTTGCGGAAATTAAATATTTTATGAATATACACCTCTTACTTTATTGTTCCAAGATATTATTCCACAGAATAAATGACGTGAGCAATTTTAATAAATCTATCATAGATGTTGAATAAAAATACAAATAGAAAACACTTTAAAGAAAATATTTTAATAAAAGTTATAGATCAAAATTAAAAATTAGTATAACATCAAAATTCTCTGAAGCTGCCACTGTATACTTGACAGTCATGCGCACTAAATGCTCTTGAGCATAATCTTCACCGCGTCGGCGCGTATAGGAATCATGCACTTCTATCGAGTCCAAAACGAAGCGACACAGTATTCACTGTTCATGGTTCATTCACGAGATATTCACAAGATTTTAACGTTTATATATACTTTGGAATTGTCGATATAATATTCAAAACTGACGTACAATTGCATATATACAAAAGAAAATATAAGTAATGAGAATTTAGAATAGTGATAGATAGAAATTAATGAAGCATGCATTATGAAACTGAAAGAAAGATAAGTGATGATTTACATACAGTGTGAACAATGATGAAACAAATTAATTCTTACAAGTAAGTACAAATTTATATCTATAGCTCAAGATTCATGTATATCCATGTATGTGATCTCATATTTAGCATCTTAAAATGCTTAGGCCTTTTTATGAAAATTTTCTTTCATATATGTAGAAAATATAATTTATTGTTCACTGTTACTATTTGGAATTCCGAAATTAATATTTATATATCCGACCTTAATTTGTTCTTTAGCCTAGCTATACTTGTTACTGCTGCTGGCGTCTTCCCAATTCTTGCAGATTTCTTAACGAAAGAAATGCTCCTTCTGATAACCTCCCGTTCTCACACAGTTTTAATGATTTCTAATATTATTATTTATTAAATTTTAGCTTCAAAATCAAAATTTATTTCATTTTTTATCTAAATTTTTGTAAAGGACTTTTACTGAGATGCTTTTGTTTCAAAAACCCACGCGCTACCTTCTATTGTTTTACAAATCAACAAACTTTTTTCATCGTCAAATGCAAAGCATTCTTTTTACCATATGTTACAAAATAATTGCTGATTTGAGTGTTTTTGGCTTAAAATGTGAAAACAGTTCTTTTAACAGTCCTAGAGGATATAAACACTTATTTGTATATATGTGTATAGTCTCAAAGATTCCATAAAATATCTGTTTCACTTGTAACAATCTCGTATTTTGTTAATTTTCCCTTTTTAAGGTATTCTTGTTTACATTAAATTTTATAAAATCTACAACCTAAAATATCTATTAATATATATGCAACTGTCTAGTTTTAAATTTTCTAATTTTTGTTAATTTAATCATAAATAAACTCTGATTTATTTCCAAATTTGCCTTCAATATTCAATATTCTAATAGTAACCAACAAATTTAAGTTGGCAATAAAGTCACTAATTTTTATTACTTTCTGTTTATTAAACTTTCTGATTGCGATACTTCCTTGACAGATAGCTAAGCTCTGTTCCGTATGTCAACCTACTATGAAGTATTTCAAACTATCTTACAAACTTAACCCTTTCTATCTTTGTTTGTAAATATTGATAACCAATTATAGACTCGAGTGTTAATTTATTTTATTCCAGGTTTCAAGTGATACTACATTAAAACTACCCGGATATTTACATGGCAGTGTTCAGAATATTTTGATACATGTTGACAGTGGATTTAACTTGGATTATTTGTTAAGGTAAAATTTGTACTTATTTAAACAATGCTATTATTAGAATTTTTATTCATAATCCTTTAATTCATTGAAGTAACTATTTTTCTTGATATGTGATAATATATTTGCTCAATTCAATTAATGTGTTTATATAAACTCTTAGGTTTTTAAGTTGGTTGTGTCTACGGGTACACCCTACGGATTAATACATAATGTTCATATTTGGTCACTTTTGTTAATATATATATATGTGTGTGTGTTATAACGGAATTTGTGAGCACGATGGAGGGCGCATTTGTTGACGGATCGAAACCAAACTCGCTATAAAAATTGGCTCGGCCAAGATGTTGGACGAGTTCGTTAACGGGCCAAATCGGCCCAGTAGAAACTAAATGGCGGTTTTTCAAAGTTGAAAAAAAAACCGAACTTCTTTTGTTTTTGATCTGACGCAAAAAAGTACTGCGATTTTTTTTAGACCTTAACACGTTATACAACTTTTGTATGAAACATTTTTTTCTAAAACGTACACGAAAAAATTAATTCAAGAAAATTTAAATTTTGTTTTTTTTTGTTTTGAATCCGATGCCAAAAACTTTACTGAAATAAGCCGTCCGATTGGTATTGTGCCATTGGGACTTTTTTTATTGAAATTAACGTGCTCGGCAACTGTGGCCACTTGCACATAACGATTACATAACTATATAAAATACAATAAGGTCGTATATATATATATATATATAATGGATACTTTTAACATCTTTGAAGGTAAGCTGTTAATTTGCTCTGGATTATTCAGCTTATATCGTTGGCTTGGTGAGAGTTGATACTGTTATCTCCTGGCTGAGAATAGGTGACATTCAGTTGAAATTTGCTCAATTTTCAAATACGTTTGACAGCTTTGACAATGGGTTCGGTTACTAGATGTCATAAGGTAACCATGTTTTAACTTAAAATATCCGATACGGAGTCTCCTTATTATGGCTAGATCTCGCCTTGAAAGATATGTAGAAACTTGAAGAGGGCTACTTATTGACGGTTGTACTCCATGTAAGAATGAACGGTTTTTATCCCAATTCTGTTGCCATATATTTTCGATCGGTTTTTGACGTGAGCCTTGAAGTCATTACATATTTGAATTTTGTCAGTAATATCAGTGGATGTTGAGGAAATCTTAGCGTAATGATCTGCGGGTTTATTTCCTGGTAGTAAGTTTAAAAATCAATTAAGAGTTTTTTCAGATAGCACTCTGAATTTTCAAAACATATCTAACCATATCAAAGTTTTAATCTATTAGTACTTCTTCATGACTAATAAAAAATAAGTAGACAAATTCCTTAATGTCAACTTATATCACAAATATAATTACCTTTAAGAAATAGAAAAAGCTGACCATCCAAGAACCTGCAATTTATTTCTGACGAAAATAGCAAATGAGTGTAACGATTAGTCGACGAGGTCTCTGACAGCTGAAGATAGAAAAATTGAAGAAGAGCAGACATTGTCAATTGTCATTCATAATAAGTTCGCCATTTTGATATTTCATAATACTCATTATTCCTGTGTAATTATTCAATGGTAATTATATTATTCCTTTAGTTTCAAGCGTTCCTGATAGATATGTCTTTGTTAGACAACCCACAATTAAACACAAATCACTCGACTTCTCCTCTGGTCGGCAAAAATAACCCGGTGCTTAACATCTTCGCATCAAGTTTGGCGCCTTACGCGGGCCAGAAGAATTATTCGTGTATGTAACTTGTGCTAATTGTTTTGAAATTACAAACAGACATTGGTCGGCTGGTTTTGTTCCCTTAACACTGCATATTTCAAGACTTCAGGAAATAATTCTGTTGAAATTTTCGGTAGTGACTATTGAACTCCCTATTTCTTTTAATAACTTTTATAGTTAACTGTTAACTGTCATGTAATGGAATCAAGTCGAAAGAACCAAGACAGAAACATGACAAATTCGATTCAGTAGGTAGTAATGTCACCCGACATGATGAAAAATTTCATAGAAAGCATTTGTATCAACATAAAAGATGATAACCAAACAGTAAGTACTGCTTATTTCTCTGCATGCAAGATAGATTTGACGGATCTTCAGGAGCGGATGTGGATGCATTTATAGATGCGATTAGAACCTAAATAGATTGTTTACAGATATCAGATGATAATTTTATCAAAGGTCTCAGTATGTTACTACGTGATGCAGCAGCAACATGGTGGCAAGGGATCAAAGTATCCATTACTTCTTTTGATGAAGCAACTAAAGCTCTTTTGCATACTTATGGATTTGCTAAGCCCGTTTACCAAATATTTAGAGATATACTTCCCACTGCTAAAGGTACCGAGAAAACAGATATATTTGTGAGTCAAAAACGTCCCTTAATTTCAAGATTACAAGGTGATTCAGTGATCTCTGAACATGTACAGATAGATATGCTGCATGGATTGCTGAATCCATTGATTAGAGGTAAAATCTGTCGTCATCAAATTATTGATTTTCGCGAATTTATTGAAGCAGCTCGAGAAGCAAAAATGTCTTTACAAGACAACGGCGCTTTAAAACCTGTTACTTCAAATCAAAACTCACACAATTATGTTCGATGACAAAAACACTGTTCTTATTGCAAACATTATGGACATAATTGATACGAGTATCGTAAGCTATTAACCCGTGAAAAGAAAGCACCCACTAACATTCCTAATAATCTAACCATATTTGATACTACTGGTTCATCCAAAGTTTTAGTTTGCTATGTTTGCCAATCACCAAGTTATATACAAAGCAACTGTTCGAAATGTTCAAAGCCATCAACGTCATCTCCACCAGCTGAATTTTTGTACAGCTCGTTATCTCAAGCTTCAGGTAACTTGCGACCATTAGCATATATTACAGTTGAAGGTCATACAGGCATGACATATCTCGACTCAGGTGCTCAATCCAGTATAGCAGGAGCAAAGCTATGGGAAATTTCACTTAATGACAAGTTTCTTCATACTACTAGACCCATGGAAATTATTCTAGTTGATGCAAAAGTAAGCTTAGTAACGGCTCTGTTTTCTGAAGTCTGTGTAACTCTCCAAGACAGACAACATAACTTAAATCTTATTTCAATTCCTGAGCATACTTATAGTAGAACGCTACTCGGCGCTGACTTTTTGATATTAGCCAACAATGTTTTGATTATTTCACCTGGTTGTTGGTGTTATGGGGATGCTTCAGAGATATTGTATCCATTTGTAGAAGAAATTCTCAACTAGTATTATACATTGAATGCTATGAATCTCTCAGAAGTAAATTTAAGAGATTCCGAAGCAACTAATTCAACTCCTCAAAGAACTGACTTTAATTATGTGTTGCAGGAAAATAGCGACATTTTTGATGAAATTCTAGAGTCTACACCAAACGCTAAACATTCTATGGAATTATTGGATGTTACACCTATTTCAGTCCCTCCATATAGGCTCTCGGAATATAAGGAGGAATTACTTCGAAAAGATATCGATACATTGCTGTCCACGAAGATTATCGAAGAGTGCGACTCTCCGTATGCAGTGCAAGTGGTATTGGTTCCCAAAAAAAATGGTGGGGTAAGGCTTACCGTACAGTATCGTAAACTTAATTCAGTTACCCGCAAGGATAAATAGCCTCTGCCCTGTATTCATTTTATAATCCACAGTACGAAACATCTCGAGTATATAACTACGCTGGATTTGAAAGCTGTTTATCATCAAGTCCCTGTGAAAATTTCTGATAGAGATAAAACTGCCTTCATTTATCCATATGGTACCTGTAGGCACACTAGAATGTCATTCGATCTCTGTAATGCGCCAGCGACTTTCCAACGTCTCATTGACCGCTTCCAGTCTGGCCTTCAAGACGTTAATATCCTGACATATTTGGATGATCTGATCGTCCTTTCATCGTCTTTTAGTAATCACTTAAAAGACCTAAAAACAGTATTCAATCGTCTTCGCAATATCGAACTTGACCTAAACGACATAAATACTCTTTTTCTTGTGATCCTGTCCTGTATTTACGTCATTTCACTTCTAGAAATTTCACCAAATTATGACAATGCCATATCGAATTTAGCAGAACCTAAGAATGTGCAGAAACTAATTTCATTTCTGCAAACCTCCTATTGGTACCGAAGATTCATACCTGGATTTGCTAATATAGCTCAACCATTGTCCATCCCCACTAAAAAGGAAGCAAAGTGGTTGTGGGTCCTCGTAAAATAGAGGCATCCAATCAAGTGAACAATATGTTATCCACCAGTCCAATCTTGCGACAAGCTGATCAATCAGAGCCTTTCTTTTTAAGGACAGAAGACAGTGCCTACGCACTTGGAGCGTGTTTACTCCAGGGGAAGACATTGGAAGATGAGCGTCCTATCGAATATATTAGCAGATTGTTGAGCGCAGCGGAAAATAACTACTTCACGACAAAAAAAGAAGCGCTAGCTCTCATGTGGTCAGTAACTAAATTTAAAGGTAATCTAGAAGACTCTATAGTCATTATCCAAAGTAACCACCAGCTCTTGAAATGACACATGTCTCTCAGATCACCTTCAGGTCGCTAAGCTCAGTGGAGTTTAATTTTGCAATCTTATGATTTAAAAATTAATTACACCCCAGGCCGTTCAAATGTTGTAGCCGACATGTAGTCTCGCCCAAATGTGGCTGATACCAACGTGGTAGAGGTAGATATGCCCAGAGAGCCAGTTACCGAAATACGCAAGCTGCAACTGGAATATGAAGATCTTCTTAAAATTATTTTCTCTTTCAAGAGCCTATAAAATAATGACCTTGACCTCAAGAGATGGCTAGAGAGAGGTTATGTGATGAATAATGGGATACTGTACAAATATGTTCCTGAAGCCGATGAAGAAGAGGCTTGGCAGGTTGTACCCAAAAAGCAATTCCCATCCATTTTAGCAGAATATAATGACTCAGAACTGGCAGGCCATTATGGTGCTGGAAGGACTTATCGAAGAATTGCTGAACGATATTATTGGCCAGGAATGCGAACAACTACTGCGAAGTATGTGTCAAACTGTATTGAGTGTCAGCGCTACAAAGCAAATAACTCACAACCATCTGGACAATTGCTAACACCTGTTCAGTCCAGAAGGTTTGAAACCCTATCAATTGATCTCTTTGATCCATTACCAAAGACTATGAATGGATACAAGTGGGTTTTCATAATAGAGGATAGTGCCAGTAGATGGATTGAACTATTCCCTTTGAAGAATGCCACTGCCGAAAGGTGCGCACGATGCTTAATCGATGAAATAATTTTAAGATATGGAACTCCAGGGAGAGTTATTAGTGATAATGGTACGCAGTTCATGAGTGAAGTGATGCAACAAGTAGCCCATGTCTTAGGCTTCAAGAAAACTCTCACTCCTGTGTGTCACCCCGCGCCTAATCCGGTCGAACGTATAAACCGCGACTTCAAGTGTCAGTTGTCAATTTTGACAGAAAAGGATCATACCCAGTGGAAAGACAAATTACCGGCGATACGATATTCAATGAATTCAGTACAGTGGCAATCAACCGATTTTAGTGCTGCTTACCTTACGTTCGGGCGCAAATTTAGAACGCCAGATGACGCTAATCGCGACCCTGGTGCTATCTTGAATTGTGACAATTTTGTCCCCGAGATATCACGCGCGAAAATAATGAGAAAGCTCAAGATCGTACCAAAGACTATACCGATAAAAGTCACCGACCTGTTGCTCCATTCCAAGTTGGTGATACTGTACTCGTAGACGTACACGCATTTAGTAAATCCAAGGACTCATATACTAGTAAGTTCGCTCTACGTTGCGATGGACCGTACCAAATCCGCCGTATGGTTACTTCGACAATTTACGAGGTTGGTACATTCAGTAAACCTTTTGAAGTGGTTGCAAAATATCATACATCAGCGTTGACTCCATACCACAACCTCGCCAATGCTTCAATACCGGAACGTCCAATCCATTGAAGAGGTCGACCAAACGATAATCCTTTGGATACATCAGAGGCGACTGTACCCGAAACTGAGATGTCGTCTCCCACAGCTCCAGTTATGTTAGCGACCCCTGTTCCGGAAGATACGCCGCAAGAGGATATTACGAGAAAACGCCAACCTTCAGTGCCCGTTATAGATGTGCGTGTTGTCTCCCGTAGTACAACCGGTGCTCGCCAGTCGACTAGTTTCGAGTCGATGAAGGGGTGGATTCTTCAAAATTTAAAAGTTTACTAAATAAGGCTCCAGAGAAGTTTTGTCAAGCACCCAAGACTTCTTAAGTTAGCCCACAAATCATCAGTGGGCTAATAGCACTAATTACACACTCCGAAAGGTTAAACTGATAGGAAAGTTATCATTGAAAATAAAAGTCATCAAATATCCCATGATTGAAGTTTAATAATCTCTGTGGACCATATGTCTCATTTCAAAATGTTATTATTACAAAGTTTACAACAGAGAAAAAATGACACTATGGATACCTGCACTAAGCTGAAGGCTGTAGATTTGGTAGACAGTTAGGCTGAAGGCCGGAATCTGCATAAAAACTTCTTCTGGCATGGCCGTCAATCGAAATACCCACGTCGTTGGTGAAAATTCAAATATCTGGACGAAATCGGACGTAATGGCTACCAAAGCACATAAAAATTTTAAATGTCACTAGCCAGCATTCGCTTCGACGACTCATGGAGAACTGACTCGTTCCTCATCGACATGGTCTGTCATAAATCCCCGTCGGCGGGCATGCCAAAATTATATTATCGACGGGCGGGCGATTTTTCGTGTTACAAGGATACCTCGGAAGAAGAGGCTCAGACCCAACCCGTAAGTCCTCCAAAGAGAAGATTCGCTGAAGCCTAAAGTTGTTTCTCTTATTAAGCGACCTCCAACTTTCCTGCTCCTTCTTTCGAGACGATTCGTGAAGCAAAGACGATTAGTCGACGAGGCCTCTGACAGCAGAATATAAAAAAATAGAAGAAGAGCAGACATTGTCATTCATAAAAAGTTCGCCATCATGGTATTCCATATTACTCATTATTCCTGTGTATTACTTCTTTAGTTTGGTGTTTCTTACAAAGATGTGTGTGTAAGTCAACCCACAATTAAACACAATTCACTCGACTTCTCCTCTGGTCGGCAAAAACAACCCGGTGCTTAACATTTTCGCATCATAACCAAGAAAACAACATGGAATTGAGATTAACCTATTTCGAAGTCAATTTTTCAAACTGTATCGTAGAACTGCATCTATATAAAAATATAATAATGTTGAGTGTTACGTAAATGAAAATTAAGTTAAAGTAATCAAAAATGTTGAGAGAAACTAAATAAAATTGCCACACCACCTCAGCAAAAAAAATACATGTAACTGGGCGCCATTTTGAAAGGGTATCACATTACTAATGCTAGAATGTGGTGAAATCAAATATTAAATGTTTCAACAAATTAATTACTTTATATATCAATAAGAGCAATAACATAATTCATATTTACTGCATACCCGAAATACAATACATGGAAACTAGTTTCTTCAATTTCGAACCATCAGTCCAATAATTTCGAAAAACGATAGTCCAATGAAAATCGTAACAGCCAATCGGCTTGTTACAAGGTTCCTATCTTCAGCTGGATTGGTCCAAGATGGTGTGAATCCATTAAAGTCTTGTCAGGCTGTCTAAAATGTTCTGCATCTGCTGCATGTACGTTGAGAACATCTTCATTGCTTCAAAGACATATCGTTGCGATTACCTTGTGGACGCCGTCTTCTTTGCTGCACTGGCATAGCTTGTTTCTGCTGTCCTGGTAGCGGTTGGTTGGCCTCTCGCTGTTCTGTGGGTATTAGTCGTCTTGGGAGTTGATACAAAAGAAAACAACTTGCCCTATACTTAAAATTATACCAACTTTGATAGAAAAAAATCAGTTAGCCAAGCAAGTGAACTTCAGTTTATATAGTTTAGACAAAACCTGAATGAATAAAATAGTTATTAATTTTCAACGAAAAGGCAATATTTATGAATTTCCATAACTTTTGTGGAGGACATTATGTGATTACCTTCTCCTTAAATATTTTTTTTCCACAATAAATATGTTTATTTGGTGCACTTTTTATCTCTTCAATAGCTGTACTGCTAAATTCAGGATATGAAACACTGATACTAAGATAAAATATTCAGTGCTCATCAAAAAACAGAGTATAACAATATTAAACTCGAACCACGTTGTCCAAACACAATTTTTGGGTTATAATATATAAAAGTCAATATTATCAAAGTCAAATTTATTTGCCTGAAGAATATCCTCAGACTTACTTTTAGTCCCAACATAATCAAATGAAAAATTACCATAAACAAACCAGAATGACATAAACAAATAAACGAAGCTACCCTAAAACGGCGCATGATCAGCCCTTACACCTCCTGAAAATTGCAATAAGAGCTGTAGCGTTTCTGGACTCCCGTTTTCAGTTTATTCCGGGCAATGCAACGTGAAATGTACGCGTGAATTTTCCCGAACTACGTTTCGAACTTATTTCTTAAACTCTACAGGAATATGATCGCAAGTTTCAACTGAAAGATTCTATTCCAGGATAATTCAGGGATTAGTTCGTTTCTAGTGTTCAGCATTATTCTAAAATTAGTTAATCTAGTGATTTTTACGAGTTTGTAGAATAAAACCACTTGTTAGCTCAAGTGATTTATGTGAATTTCGTGAAGGGAATAAATATATAAATTTTTCTCGTTGCATGAACGTTAGTCATGAGTTGAAATTTTTCCTTTAAAAGAAGGAAAGAACACGTTGTGACTGTTGTTTGACATGTGAATTGTTGTGTGCTTTTAAAATATAGTGATGGTCGGAGCGGTTTGGAGTACCCATTGGGGAGTTTTGACTTCTATTTTACTTGGATGCTGTGGAATGTTGCAAGGATTCCAAGGTAAGTGATAATGGACTTGATTGGTCTGCAAAGCTTCAGATTTTTAATAAGGACAGCATATTATTTCCCATGCTTTGTATAAAAAAATCAACTCATCCATCTTGATCTTACATCGTATCCACAAAGTATACTGAACAAGAAAATGTGTAGAAGTAAAGGAGAAATACTAGATAATAATTAGTCAAATCAGGAACACTTTCTTGATGTACCGTGAAATGGTATTAATAGGGACAAATTCGAACTTTGGAACTATTAAACAGGTGTTAATTGTAATAAAAAATGAATTGATCCAAACCTTGTTTCATTTGTTCCAAATTATATATCAATTATGTGATATTATACATATGTTACCAAGAAAGTTCTACAAATTAACTATTGGTTTCTCTATTTACCGTACGGAGAGTGAATTGGGAGAGACTATAATTTTAAGCTTTATTTCGATCCAGTCAACTTATATAATAAACCTGCAAATCAAATTTACACAAGATACAAAGGAAATATATAAAACTGAAATACAATAGTTACATTAGTCTACATATACAAACAAAACTAACCTAAGACAATTAAATAAGGTCAATTTTAATCAAACATAATATACACTAAACATGTTTTGTACTGTTTTTATGAATAGTGGATTTCTTACAATTTTAAATTATTTTTACATTAGAACCTATATCTTCTGCGACCTCGTAAGAGCCTTCAAATAATTATCAACTGTTTCATTTCTTATGTTTAATTTAGCTTGCGGCTGATAATGTATAGGATTTGCATTTTTATCGTAACGAGTCTTTCTTTTTATTTTCGACATTTGGAGGTTGCTCGTTGCATCTGCGGCTGCTCTCTGCAGTCTATATTTTAGTTCAAGAGGATAGTTGTCAAAATTTACTGAGTACATATTGTATTTGTCAAACTTGATGGTAAAACTGCTGATTTCCCGAAAAATAGCTCGTATGGCTTATATTTAGTCTCTATATGAACTGTATTGTTGAACGAGAAACACCAATATTACAGCCACGAGCTCCACGATTCTGAATATTTAGCCACTTGCATTCTTAAGTGGATCCCTAAATTTTTGTGAGTATTTTCGAGTGCTCCTAATGTTGGATGGTGAATTTAATCGATTAATTTTTAGAAGATTACATGTCTACTTGAATATACTTGACATAAATTCAGTGCCCTTTTCCGTGAGGATTTCTTGGGGTATACAATACCTCAAAATAAAATTTTCTACAAATGACTTCGCAACCGTAATGGCTTCTCTACTTTTCAGAAGGGTGGCATTCAACAAATTCACTTAGATCACATTGTAAGGTGAAGATATATCGGTTGCTTCCTGAATCATCTTCCAATGGACCTACGAGATTTAAATGAATTTTTTGAAATCCGCACCTTGCTGTGGTTGTGAGTTCCATGAATTGTTTATGAGATTTAGAATGCGTTGACAATCTTCACATTTTTATTAAACTGTTCAAAACCCCTGTGCAAACATGGTCAAGAGTAAGATTTTTTTATATTATCAAACATTCTACTTATACCAGCGTGACCTCCCGTTAATGAAATGTGGTAATCATTCATAATTATTTGTCTGGTTTCTTTATCGTCAATATTCTTTACACCTTTTACCACGGATATTTTTATACCTAGCGTTTTGACTATGTTTGAGAATTTCAAATATTCTCCAGGATTAGTGCGCACTACTGATTTTCATATATAATTAAATCCGGAATTTTATTTATTTTCATAACTGTCTTCGGATCTCTCAACGGAATACGTAAGTCTATCGCTGATCGAGGGTCCTGAAGTAGATATATTAACAATATTTAAGTCTTCTATACATATTAAATTCTCCTTTTCATAATAAAACATTTTATCTTTTATTAAGCTATTAAATTTCTTGGTATTTACAGGCCTCACTTCAAAACAATTCTTTGGTGCTTTTATCAACTTAACAATTCCAGGGTGATCAGTCCTTTCATTAGTAGAGTCTCTAACATTATTTTCGGAATTTTTTATCTGAGCCCTGGTTATGACGTAGTTTGTTGCATTTATAACTTCATTCATTTCTTTTAAACTTAGCTTTTTATTCTCGATAGAGCATCGCACGTAATATTTTATGTTCCTCGTATATACTTTATGACAAAATCATATTCTGCTAACGCCAATCTAAATCAAGTTGAACTACTAAAAGGATTCACCATATTGAATAATAGCTACTCGTAACCAAGTATGAAATGCATCATTTTGTGTAACGAGTGAAATTTTTGTAGGACGAGCGAGCTCCGCGTGGCGGAGCGAGCGAAGTCACGCAGAATGACACGAGTTACACGAGATTTTATCTAATTTTGACAAGAAGAAAATTTAGTTTACCTATTAATAAAGGGTTAACCTAACAAACTGTTCGAATTGTGTCATAAATATTTATAATGCATAAAATAAAAAGTAAATTATTCTAGTTGTTCTTATTGTTAGTAGTTCTCTTCAGTTTTAGTTGTTGTTATTTTTTTATAATAGGTCATTAAACTCTTCTTTTCTCTCTTGTTTTTATTAACTGGTAATGAAATTAATTTTTCATCACCAGTTACATAATATTTTTCTTTATGTAACTGGTTACGAAGAATGTGATGTTTGCTAAGGGAAGTCAGTTTTGAAAAATGTCACTTCATATTTCCAAATGTATTTCAAACTCTCTTAGATACAAATATGGTCTAATATGCTTTACTGCCCAAACAATGGCTAATAATTTTTTTTGTATAGTGGGCTAATTTTTCTCAGCTATATTTAAAGCATTTAACGGTGCAAACATTTCAGTAAAATGTTTAATGTATCTCCTGTAATAATTTACAAATTCCACAAATCGCTTTACATTTGCGTTCTTTGGCATATAATATTTTTCGATAGCTTCAACTTTTGAAGGACATGGGCAAATACCTTGAGCAGAAATTACATTCCCCAAATATAAAAGTTCTTTTTTCAAAAATTCACATTTATTTGGATTCAATTTTGAATTTACCTTTCTTATTCTTTGTAAAACTTCCACTCAATTTCTATTGTGAGTAGTTTCATTTTGACAAAATACAATTAAATCAACTAGATAAATAGAAGCACAATCGTAATTTAAACCTGCCATTGCTACTGTCATAGCACGAGAAAAAGAACTAGGACTGACTTTCAATCCCATCGGTAGACGCTTCATTTGAAATTGACCTTTTTCACTACTAAAATCTGTAAATGGTCGACTAGAAGGGTCTAGTTCGATTTGGTAATACCCTTGTGACAAATCAAGGTGAGAGAAATACATTGCGCCTGAAAGTGAAGCTAAAATATCCGTTATACACGACATACTCCTCATTTTTCATTTCTTGAATTATCAACTTTTTTTGGAACTAGAAGTAAAGGAGACGAAAATGCTGATCGCGCCTATAATATCGTTCTGTAGGGTTTTACATATACTGGTTTAGCATTATTCTGGAAATGAAATTTTTCTTTATATAAATACATATATATATATATATATATATATATATATATATATATATATATATTAATATATATATATATAATATGTATATATATAGGATTATTTTTATTGGGTTTGTAGCAAAAATAATCCTGATTATTTAGTTGGCAAATAAATAATTCAAAATTATATATATATATTGAGATAATAGTATCTTTTATTTATTCAATTGTTTATATTTTTCTATATTTTTATATTAGGTTTATATTATTTATTATAATTTTAGTTGTTGAGCGCCAGATGAAATTAATGAAATAATAAATGAATGTCTGTTTAGTTTAAAGAGTAGAAGGCCAGCTAACTTCAGTCCTCAAGATGAAACTCTTAATTATTTGTAGGGAATTATCGTGAGTAAGGATACGTTTATATTTAAATTTGAACTTCAAAATATTCAAGATGTTATATAATTTATGAGGGAAAGAAATATTTACACTAACTGTTACTTATTATTTTCCAATAATTTTTAAATAGATCTAAATAGCACTCAATACGTTTCTGTACTACTAATAAATACCTTGGCCAATGGTTTCAACTATCTTACTGAATAATATTTAAAGGTTATGAAAGATTATATTGAAATTATCGAAAAGTTCCTTCATTTTTTCTATATTAGTTATAAATCTATTCAGTGAAATTTGTTATAATATTCTTATCTAAAATTTGTTGAGTAACTTTTTGTCTGGTCGTTGAATTTTATGTGAAATATATCAAAAAATTACCATTTGAATTGACACAAGTCCGATCAGATAAAAAGGTTATGTACTAAGTTTTGACAGTTCCTTTGTGAAAATAGAAATGATATAAATTTAATTTTTATAAATTTACCTTACAGTTTGTAATTATGCACTGGATTTTTCTTCGATATTTCTTAATTTAATTAGGTGTAGTAATGAACTGAACAAAAATTCAGTTCTATGTCCTTGCTGGATACCGAAGACTGCTTCTCCGTAGTTCCAGTAAGTAATGCTTTATTATATTAACTTGTGTTGTGATCAAATACTTTTTCTCCTCTTTATTTAATCTATAATATTCTCCACTAGTGTTATTGTACTCTGAAGTAATACTTGATTGATTTTACTTATATTTGAGGATAATTTCTTCTACAGCTTTTCTTATATTTCAACATGTATCTTCTTTCTTTAGTTTTCTTATTATAATCTTATTTGATTCTCCTGGATGTCTCTATTTTAATAATCTCTTTAGAAATCTCTCTCAATGTTCTTCCCTTCTTTTCAATCAAAAATCAATCAACAAACTCCGTCGATTCCCGCTTAGCAACCATCAACAATTTTTTATCTTCATCCTAGATGAAACTTTTAATTTTTTTATTTTGACTAAATGACCCAGCACACTTCACTTCCAAGTTTCTTATCTAATAGTTCTACAATAGATTAAAATTAAAATCGTTATAACAAATTATTGGATTAATAATAAGTATAGAATTAGATTAATTTGAGAATTAAAATTTTAGTTCAACATTCCCTAAAATTTTCGAGAATTATTCTTTTAAATGTATTTAACAAGAATATTTTCGAACATTTTACCTAACTCTTGACTAACTAATAACTTGTATAAGTACATACTATCACTAATAAATATTCAACTATAAACTAATCATTTATTTCAATTTATTTTAGGAGAAAGAATTGAAAAATTTATATAACTGAGATACATGGAAAATTCCCCGAATTTTCTTGGTTGTAGGATGTATTAGTTGGTACGAATTTACTCCATGTTGGGTATTAATCAGATAAGGACCTTCATATAATAACTGAAGTTTAGCACACTTGTGATTTCTATGATTTGGAACACGCAGAGCTTTAAGAATAACATATTCACCGAATTGAAAGGTAACTTGTTACTTTATTTTGCTCTTTCCTCTCTTAATGTATTTTTTTGCATTCTTTATTAATTTTTCATTTGTTTACTGAACTAACTGATTATAGGTTTTTCCATTCTCTACGATCAAATGTCTTGCTGGTTGTTCAATTTGAAATAAAAGTATCGTTGCCTATTCTGTAATTGTATTAGGTACATTGTTTAAATAAATTGTATGTTTTCTTGTGCCAATATGATTGTTTTCTATATATAATTTTATTAATTCTTATTTTTAAATCTTCTGTGATTATAAAAAAAATTTCGTTATCATATAATGATTCATAAAGTACTTCTTTTTCAAAACTTCTCTTCCCTTGTTACGCAATTATCTCTCGTTTCCTAAACTTCTTTTTATTCTCTTCCCTCGATTCTCACTTCGTTTTCTAAACTTCTTTTTCTTCTCTTGACTCGTTACTCGATTCTCCCTCCGTTTTCTAAACTTCTTTCTATTCTCTTCCCTCGTTACTAGATTCTGCCTTCGTTTTCTGAATTTCTTGTTCTTCTCTTGCCTCGTTTCTCGACTCTTCCTTCGTTTTCTAAACCTCTTTTTCTGCTTTTCCCTCAATTCTCGATTCTCCAATTCTCTTCTTACATTTTTCTTTAGTTGTCTTATTCTAATTTTTGTTATGTCTTCTAAATCTTCTGCGCATTTTATTTTGTTTCTTGAAATTATTAAAAACACTCTAGGATCTATTGTCCTGACATCGCCTTTTAATTTCATTTTGTTATCAACTCGAGATATTAGTGATTGTGTAACGATGTTTGAATTTTTCATTTTGTTTTTCAATCCTTGTATTTTTCCTGCTACGTCTCTTTGTATAGTTCGTATTGCTTCCTCATTTTCTTTTTCAACAATTTGTAAACTTGTCTGTATTCCTGTTTCCACATTTTTATCTAGTTTATCTTTGTCATTCCAATTCCTCGTATTTCCATTCTATTTTTCTTCAAGTCTCTGGTAAGCGTTTCAAATTTCGATTTTATATCCTCTATATGCTTATCAATGTGTTCGTTTTGTTTCTCGATTTTATGGTCAATTTTTGTACTGATTTCTGTACTTTTGTTCTTGCAATAATTTCTTCATCAGGGTTTCAAACATATTCATCATCTCTGTCTCCTTCCTTCTTGTTTGTTCTCCTCCGGCTTGTTGTTCTGCGTCATCCTCTTTCCTTCCTTGTCATAATCTATTTGTTTTACTATGACGGATTTCCTGTATTCTTCTGCTTGGACATTTTCTAAATCTGTAAAAATGTAGGTTTCTGGATTTTTTTCCTCTTCGATCAATACATCTTTAAATCTGTTAATTATTGTTTGTTTGGTTCCTTGCTTATCGATAGTCTTTTTCTCCAGTTCTCTTCTAATATCATGTATTTTCTTGTCCTTCAATAATTTTCCTCTTGTATTTTCCAATTTCATCTCCTAATTTATTTACAAAGTTTGTTGAATGTTTAGATTTTATTTCCCTCTACTTTCGTTTTTTTTATAGTTCTGTATCCTCGTTTTTCGATCGCCCCACGTTGGTTAGTGCCAGGTGAGATAGTAGTATCTTTCATTTATTTAATTGTTTATATTATTTATATTAGGTTTATATTATTTATTATAATTTTAGTTGTTGAGAGCAAGATGAAATTAATGAAATAATAAATGAATGTCTGTTTAGTTTAAAGAGTAAAACGCCAGCTAACTTCAGTCCTCAAGATGAAACTCTTAATTATTTGTAGGGAATTGTCGTGAGTAAGGATACGTTTATATTTGAATTTAAACTTCAAAATATTTAAGATGTTTTATAATTTATAAGGAAAAGAAATATTTACACTAACTGTTACTTATTATTTTCCATTAATTTTTAAATAGATCTAAATAGCACTCAATACGTTTCTGTACTACTAATAAATACCTTGGCCAATGGTTTCAACTATCTTACTGAATAATATTTGAAGGTTATGAGAAATTATATTGAAATTATCGAAAAGTTCCTTCATTTTTTCTATATTAGTTATAAATCTATTCAGTAAAATCTGTTATAATATTCTTATATAAAATTTGTTGAGTAACTTTTTGTCTGGTCGTTGAATTTTATGTGAAATATATCAAAAAATTACCATTTGAATTGACACAAGTCCGATCAGATAAAAAGGTTATGTACTAAGTTTTGACAGTTCCTTTGTGAAAATGGAAATGATATAAATTTAATTTTTATAAATTTACCTTACAGTTTGTAATTATGCACTGGATTTATATTCGATATTTCTTAATTCAATTAGGTGTAGTAATGATTTGAACCAAAATTCAGTTCTATGTCCTTGCTGGATACCGAAGACTGCTTCTCCGTAGTTCCAGTAAGTAATGCTTTATTATATTTACTTGTGTTGTGATCAAATATTTTTCTCCTCTTTATTTAATCTATAATATTCTCCACTAGTGTTATTGTACTCTGAAGTAATACTTGATTGATTTTACCTATATTTGAGAATAATTCCTTCTACAGCTTTTCTTATATTTCAACATGTATCTTCTTTCTTTAGTTTTCTTATTATAATCTTATTTGATTCTTCTGAATGTCTCTATTTTAATAATCTCTTTAGAAATCTCTCTCAATGTTCTTCCCTTCTTTTCAATCAAAAATCGATTAACAAACTCCGTCGATTCCCGCTTAGCAACCATCAACAATTTTTTTATCTTCATCCTAGATGAAACTTTTTATTTTTTTATTTTGACTAAATGACCTAGCATACTTCACTTGCACAGTTTCTTATCTGATAGTTTTACAATAGATCAAAATTAAAATCGTTATAACAAATTATTGGATTAATAATAAGTATAGAATTAGATTAATTTGAGAATTAAAATTTTAGTTCAATATATATATATATATATATATATATATAAATATATATATATATATATATATATATATAAATAAACAATATGTACGAATAGTGCGTGACATATGAACAATAAGCAACGAAGAGATTAGTGGGTATTTGTAACGGCCACTTCGTCAGAGAGCTACTCAGGCGTGGGTTATATACTAGTAGAGACCCAAGGAGTAGGTCTTACCGGTTCTCGGGTAATCCTACTTATTTTTACGTAACGAGACGGAAAGATAAGTGGGCGCCACTCTGAGTCCTACTAGTCTATAAGTTACCTAACATCGACTAATCTATGTCAGCAACGCAAGAAGTTGGAAGCTTATATGAAAAATATGAACAAAGTTGTTTTAAATTTACAAGTAGTTTTATTGAATAACAGATGGAAATTGGATATAAATTTACAAATGGTTTTTATGATAAAAAAAATTATAATTTGACTGGAAAATTTAAGAAAAATTTTTTTATCAAATTTGACAATTCAATTTATGAGTTTAGAAAAACAAACTAGAACTGAAAGTGAAATACAAATAAAAAAAATTAGATTCTGAAGGAAACTAAAGTTTAGCCAAGAATTAAATATTTCACAAAGTTATAATTTACATTAGTACGAACTATTAAGTTGATATTACATGAAGATTCGTTGGAAATAATCTATAGTTGTCAAAGATTATGGAAGTTAGTACTTTCCTTGGTTTTTCTTTCCAAAGATGATCTGGATGACGTGAAAAATGGATCTAGAACCAATCATCTGGCTGTGCTACGTTCAATCCCTTCTGTTCTGCTGTGGTCCCAGCAGGTAGAATTCATCTAGAAAAAATGTTTCTGTCGCTACGAAGGCTTAATCTAGTAAGATGACTTTAGGTCGGTACGAAAAGTTCAGGCCAGTAAGGCAATGTTTATGCCATTAAGGTAAAGTGCTAGAAAATACACGAATCAGATATAGTTCTTGAATTCAGTAAAATGCAGGATATCTGGAGATTGAAATTGCCGTAGGTGCAAGTAACATGTGTACAAAAATTATGAAATAATATCAAACAACGTGGTTCATATATATCCTGTATTTTACAATATTTTAAGAAAATTCACTCACTTCATAAATAAAAAGCACAATTAAAATCATAAGAAAAGTTACTAATTGATTTAATTTTATTTTAACGGCTCTCAAACGTAGAATTACATTGATATAAAAACATTTTAGAACAAATCCAAGGAAGCTTTATATAACTCCCTAACAGAATAAAGTTTCTGTCAAGCTTAAATTCTTATATGATTAGACAAGATATAGACAAATTGAATGTATGTCTAGAAGGATAACCCGAATAACATACATGACCAGATTTTTATACAGGGTACTGGAAAACCCGACAACATACATGACCAGATTTTTATACAGGGTACTGGACAACCCGACAACATACACGACCAGATTTTCATACAGGGTACTGGACAACCCACAAAGAAAATAATAGCTTGACTGTCTCGACCCTTACTTCGTGGAATATGCTCATATTAGTGTTTTTAAATGAAACTCAAGGTCTCTAGTTAATTCCACGATATAATACAAGTTATTGAAAATTCTAAAAAATTGACAATTGTTTCGATAAATCAATATCATCGTCAGAATGACAGAAGTTACATTTCATTTTACGCCTACCTGATGTTTAGTAGTTATTTTTGGCTAGACCAAGAAGTAACCTAACTTTTGATTGGCTTAATATATGTTTAAAAAAAAAAAGAAGATGTGATATTACAAATATTGAAGCTTAGATATTATTAGCCCTATGGTGATATCCTGGATATCATTTTTCCAAATAAGATCAGTATAACTGTGCAATGATATAGAAAACCAGGAAAACTATATCTGCTGATCTTTACAATTATCACTTAAGGAGACAGTTTATTAGTGGAGAATTCCCTAGATTTAACTGTTCATTGACAACTTCATATTGTGGGTTTCTTAAATGTCTTCTTATTTCCAGTTTTTCAAGGAAATCCAGTTCTTGTTTCTTTTCACAAATATGCAGTACTTCTAGTTCTGTGTTAGGTGTCAATGAATGATTGGTGTCAAGTAGATGTTTTGCGTAGTGGGATTTATCTGGTTGTTTTAATCTGTATGCTCGTAAGTGCTCACTGTATCGTATTTCAAAATTCCTATGGGTCTGACCCAAATAGACAGCATTACATTCTGGACATTTGAGTTTATATATACCTGACTTCTTTAATAGTGGTATTTTTGTTTTTACATTTACCAATTTTGTACTAACGTTACTTTCTGTTTTAAAAGAAATTGTTGTATTCGTTGCTAAAGATATTATCTTTGAAATATTTTTAGAAATATTTCCTGCATATGTAATGGTTTTATAAGTTTTAATTTCATCAGCTTGTTTAGGACATATTAGTTGTAATGCCACTTTTTCCTCTTTTTTACTAATTAGTTTATTTATCATATCTAATGGATAACCGTTAGATGTTGCTATTTGTCTAACTGTATTAATCTCTGTATCAAAATTACATTTGTTCATAGGAACTGAAAAAGCTCCATGTATCATTGAATTATATGCTGCTAGTCTGTGAGACACAGGGTGGTTAGAATTGAATGGAATTGTTACATCAGTTTGTGTTGGTTTTCGGTAAATTGAATAATCAAGTACATTATTAACTCTTTGAATTTTTAAATCAAGAAAATTGATTGAGCTATATTCTTCAATTTCTAATGTAAATTTAATTTTCGGGTGTAAATTATTGATGTGGTTGAAAAATACATCTAATTGTCGTTCACTACCCATAAAACAAGCTATTATGTCATCTACATATCTATACCAAAATAAAATATTTTTCGAAATATTACTTTCAAAGATCTTTCTTTCTAAATTGTCCATAAAAATGTTTGCTAAAATAGGTGATATAGGGCTTTCCATTGGTAAACCTTCATTTTGAATATATATCTAATTGTCAAAAGTGAAATAATTCTGATTAATGCATACATCAAATAAATTAAGTATATCTGATATTATTCCTGGATTAATATTTTTATATTCAAGTATTAGACATTCTTTAGGAGGAATTTTAGTAAACATGTTAGTTACATCGAACGATATGAGTTTATAGTTATCTTGTAAGTGGATTGCTTTCAACTTTTTGATTAGTTCTATTGAATTTCTAATTGAGTACTGAGATTCATATCCGTAAGTATTGAGTATATTGTTGAGCTTCTTCGCCAATATATTATTAGGAGCACTAACATAAGAGACTACAGGTCTAATTGGTTTCGTTATTTTATGTAATTTACCTGTTCCATATAATTGTGGACAATGAGGATTCTTATGTATGATAGACCTCTTTTCGTAATCATTTAAAAGATAATTTGAATTATTAACAATATCCCTTACATTATTAGAAAACTTCTTTGTTGGGTCTGCTTTAAGAACTTTTACATCGCTGGATTCTATAAAGTTTTATACTTTGGAATTGTAATTTTCAGTCGTCAAAATGACAGTAGCGTTCCCCTTATCAGATTTTGTAACTGTTAGGTTATTATTCTCAATCTTATTTTTTATTGCGTTTAAAACTGGAATGTCATTTTTTGTTCGACGTTTAACTTTTGAAGGTTCAATATTTTTGATTAAATTGGCAATTTTTAATTTCTCATAAAGAAAATTATTTGAATTAGATTTTAAAGCTATTTCTGACTCTGTAGCTATAATTTGTTTAATATTATTCGTAAATTTAGGTGGTATGCTGTACTTTAAACCTTTATTTAAAAATTCTATTTCACTATTTGTAAAATTAGTGTCTGAAAGGTTCTCAAATCGTGGTGCAAAGTGTGTTGGTATGTAGGTACTTACAGTTTCATGGTGTTTTGAGTATTGAATTTTATGTTGTGTGTGATCAAGATTCTGTAGCTTCTTTTCTTGTTTCTTAAATTTCATATGCTTCATCGTGCTGACATTTTCTCTAATTTTGTCATCCAAACAGTCAAATTCTACTGGATGTAATTGGAATGTGAGTTCTGAATGTACAACTTTTATGTAGTTGTCTAAGGAGTCTCTAACTTTGAACCATTTTTTACATTCTGATTTTATCCAAACTCGTTGAGTACATTTTATAGCTTTTCGTTCTTATGGTGTTTTAGTGTGACATTTTATATTCACATAATTGTCAATTTTTTAGAATTTTCAATAACTTGTATTATATTGTGGAATTAACTAGAGACCTTGAGTTTCATTTAAAAACACTAATATGAGCATATTTCACGAAGTGAGGGTCGAGACAGTCAATTTCATTAAAAAATCTTCGAGAGAAGATTTGACCCGACTGTACCAGAAGTTACTACAAAAACGTTACAAAGCATCACAAAACATTTGGTTTAACCAAGAATGCCTTAGAAAAAAGGTAATACCAAATTATGTGAATATAAAATGTCACACTAAAACACCAAGCTCAACAATATACTCAATACTTACGGATATGAATCTCAGTACTCAATTAGAAATTCAATAGAAACAATCAAAAAGTTGAAAGCAATCCACTTACAAGATAACTATAAACTCATATCGTTCGATGTAACTAACATGTTTACTGGAATTCCTCCTAAAGAATGTCTAATACTTGTAAGAAAATTACTAGAAGATAAAAATATTAATCCAGGAATAATATCAGATATACTTAATTTATTTGATGTATGCATTAATCAGAATTATTTCACTTCTGACAATAAGATATATATTCAAAATGAAGGTTTACCAATGGGAAGCCCCTTTATCACCTATTTTAGCAAACATTTTTATGGACAATTTAGAAAGAAAGATCTTTGAAAGTAATATTTCGAAAAATATTTTATTTTGGTATAGATATGTATATGACATATTAGCTTGTTTCATGGGTAGTGAACGACAATTAGATGTATTTTTCAACCACATCAATAATTTACACCCGAAAATTAAATTTTCATTAGAAATTGAAGAAAATAGCTTAATCAATTTTCTTGATTTAAAAATTCAAAGAGTTAATAATGTACTTGATTATTCAATTTACCGAAAACCAACACAAACTGATGTAACAATTCCATTCAATTCTAACCACCCTGTGTCTCACAGACTAGCAGCATATAATTCAATGATACATAGAGCTTTTTCAGTTCCTATGAACAAATGTAATTTTGATAGAGAGATTAATACAATTAGACAAATAGCAACATCTAGCGGTTATCCATTAGATATGATAAATAAGCTAATTAGTAGAAAAGAGGAAAAAGTGGCATTACAACTAATATATCCTAATCAAGCTGATGAAATTAAAACTTATAAGGCCATCACATATGCAGGAAATATTTCTAAAAATATTTCAAAGATAATATCTTCAGCAACGAATACAACAATTTCTTTTAAAACAGATAGTAACGTTAGTACAAAATTGTTAAATGTAAAAACAAAAATACCACTATTAAAGAAGTCAGGTATATATAAACTCAAATGTCCAGAATGTAATGCTGTCTATTTGGGTCAGACCCTTAGGAATTTTGAAATACGATACAGTGAGCACTTACGAGCATACAGATTAAAACAACCAGATAAATCTCACTACGCAAAACATCTACTTGACACCAATCATTCATTGACACCTAACACAGAACTAGAAGTACTGCATATTTTTGAAAAGAAACAAGAACTGGATTTCCTTGAAAAACTGGAAATAAGAAGACATTTAAAAAACCCACAATATGAAGTTGTCAATGAACAGTTAAATCTAGGAAATTCTCCACTAATAAACTGTCTTCTTAAGTGATAATTGTAAAGATCAGCAGATATAGTTTTCCTGGTTTTCTATATCATTGCACAGTTATACTGATCTTATTTGGAAAAATTATATCCAGGATATCACCATAGGGCTCATATTATCTAAGCTTCAATATTTGTAATATCACATCTTCTTCTTATTTCTATAAACATATATTGAGCCAATCACAAGTTAGGTTACTCCTTGGTCTAGCCAAAAATAACTACTAAACATCAGGTAGGCATAAAATGAAATGTAACTTCTGTCATTCTGACGATGATATTGATTAATCGAAACAATTGTCAATTTTTTAGAATTTTCAATAACTTGTATTATATTGTGAAATTAATTAGAGACCTTGAGTTTCATTTAAAAGCACTAAAATAAAAGCTACTCACCCCACTGTTTGGTATGATTGAGATCCCCGAGCACCCTCAAGCTACATGATCCAAACTCATCCGGACCAATATCAAACTAGAAGAGGAGACAAGGTGAAAGAGACTACCTATAAGTTGAAGCAAGTCTCGTTTTCCAACACATCTAGATCAACACTAAGACCAGAAGAGCTAAACCACTTCACCCGACGATGACCGTTGAACCCAAAATACCCAAAACGTCCAGTTCGGAGTACTGCATACTCATTGATAATATAGCATACCATTACCGCTACAAAAATAACCAGAAGGGTTATTTGAGATACAAATAAAAATTCCAACACCCACTGGTGTTGAAAAAAAGTCGTAATCGGAATAAGAAAGAAGAAAAAAGAGATAGAGAAAGAAAGATGAAATAAAACAATATAGTTTGCTTAAATCTTCATATATTTGAACTAATGTTCAATTTAAACTTGTTGACGCGTTTCACTAACACAGTAGTTTTGACAAAGCTACTGTGTTAGTGAAACGCGTCAACAAGTTTAAATTGAACATTAGTTCAAATATATGAAGATTTAAACAAACTATATTGTTTTATTTCATCGTTCAGTATGGATCTTCATCAAGTAAAAGCCTCATCTATTCAATTTTAGATAGAGAAAGCTTAAAAGTTGGATGGTATAAAGATGGTCTAACATTAGCCATCCATTATTTGAACTAGAGTAATAGGTACTCATCACGAGTCATATCCGCTAAATAATCGATTGTTTTAAGGAAAGGATTTGGGAAAAGTAATGAACAGAAGTGCAACTTCAATGTTGTCCCTCGTTACCCTCAGGCCGAACTGGAAAACAACACCAGAAAATAATTTCAAAAAGTCGCATTCTGTTCAAACTCTCTAACTAATAAAACCGCAAAAATGAGCTAAACGGAACGGAAAGGATAACAGCGTATATTTAGGCAGATAGATCGATAAGATGTGTAACTATCATCAGCAACAAACAACTGAAGAAGGAAGAGATAAGAATGCGTGTGTATTTAAAATACAAACACACATAGAATATTCAAAAACCAAAATAGAAAGTTATATAGGACTTAAATCGGAAACACTTCCGCAATGAAAGTACGAAATTATAAAGTATGGTATTGCAAACCACATAGAAAGTTGTCCTAAAAAAATAGTTCTGTCAACAACGGAAATAGAAAACAAAAGTGTGCCGCAAAAAAACTATCAGTATATATCAGTACATCAAAATAATCCATAAATTGTCATGTAACAAAAGAACGTGTTTTACATACAGGGACGATAAAAATCAAGCGTATACTGAGAACGAAAACGCTACCAAGCAAAAAGATAATTTCTCAGTACACACAACGGAAGAGATAGGGGATTACTCAAAATCAACTGAATCCAAAGTTTGCCTAAAGCAAGAAATTTCAGAAAATATTTCAGTATAAAGGTTGTTCCAAACTAGACTGATTTCTACAGGTGCATAACGCAAGAAAATCTCAGAAAATTTTAAACATTCGCGGAAAATAATTTTTGGCGTTTCTTTAAAAAAACCCAACAAAAACAAAAAAAAGATAGGATAAAAAACACAAACCTAATACATCGAATGTATTATACACAACATAGTAGCAAGGATCCAAAATAATGTACTCTAGATACAACATCAAGAGAGAACATAAGGCATACGAAAAATAAAGATATTAGTGCTTTTGCACAACGATGAAGATAAATACAAAAGATAGTGTATAGGTACTATGACATACGATAGTAGAAAAGCAAATTCAACCAAATAAAGACATAAAATGCCTTTGTGACCTAACACAATTGTTGACAACAACAATATAATGTTCTCAAAAAGAACATTATTCATAATCAGGTATTTGTGTCTTCTTAAAAGACATGTCATAATCGGTAAAGGTAGTTCCCATAACTTATAACCATATAGGAATACTACAAACACGGTACTAGGAGGAACAGACCATTACTCCAACACTAATAAGTTGTCCTCAACAACCTGTCATACTCGAAGGTGTGGCAATAATCCCTGAGCTCATTTGTAGCCTATATGAACTTATATCAGAAACTAGATATATTTTGAGAGTATGTTATACAGCATATATGACCAACTTTGTTATACTGGGTGGGTGCTGAAAGTTGTCCGAACTTCGCGACAGGAAATTATGAACGTAATCAACAGAAAATTGTGGATGCGGCATAAAGAACAGTCAAGAGCCTCGTACTCACAATATGTGGAACCTAAGGCACCAGCAACCCCTACTGAACTCACGTACAATCTGACAGAACGGTATTACGAAGCATATAACGAACAAAAACCAACTGCACCAATCTCAATTAAATGATGGAAAAATATGTGGCCAAAAGGTGGTTATATTGGAGGGCTCGTACCTCCCCGCCTGGATAATCCCCGGGTGACGGCATTCTCAAGCCCTCAATCACAGAGCATCAAAAAGAAACAAGAAGTTAAGATGACCATCGATAGAGTTAATGAAAATCAAAGTAATGAATAAGGCATTAACTGTAGTTGAGACATGAGAATGTAATCATAATATAAGATGATATCTCGAAAATATAAGTAGATAGAGGAAAAAAGAAAAAGTAAAAGAAAAATTATATTATCGATAATAATTATCAACATCCTACGACATATTAAAGAATACATGCAAAGTCTAATTCGCAATATTCTTGGCAAAATTAGAAATAAAACAAAAATTTATATATACCCTCTCGGTATATAAACACAGACAATTCTGTACTTGTCTATGGCGATACGATAAAGATACTATAAAAACATATAGTATAGTAGACAAGTTAGATTATGCTTGTCCACTCAAATAAGATAAGATATACGGTAATAAAGGTACAATAGATACGATAAGATATGGTATTAAAGATACGATATGATAATAAGATATACGGTAATAAAGTTACGATATCACCCTTAAGGTTTCAGGTGCCTGTGACAAATATTTGAAGGCAGCAAATTATCAATTTTTCAATAGTTTCTAAAGAGTGATTAATTTTTGCTACTCAGATTCAGACTACTAAGCGAAATCATAAATCATAATACAAACTACCTAAAAATTGAGAAATATATCTTGAAAAAGGATTCTTGTATTATGACTATCAAATTCAACGCTTACTGTACTAGGGAAATATTTAATTTCCTTCAAAATTTATTTGCAACACTATCAACGGAAAAGAAAGTTATTATCATAATAGGTAATATAATAATCGGTAAGATAAAAGAGAGAAAACTAATATTTCGAGACATCACCATACATTACATAACAAGCAGACACTTAGACAAGTATAAATTGTTAAGTAGATGAGTCAGACTCATCCACCTCAGAACATTCATCATCAGACACGATACCAGCTTTAAGGTATTTGATGTGCCATATACCAATATTTTTTCCTGTTTCATCCTTTAACTCATACACTCAGGGAGAAATAACGCGGTATACCGTGCATTGAGTATATTTTGGTAAGAATTTAGCAGAAATATATTTGACTTTATCCGATTTTGGGTAATTTTTCTTCCAAACACGATCGCCTACAAAAAATCTAAGATCTCTCTTACGCAAATTGTAACGTTGGCTACTTTGAAAAATTTTGGCATCTCTAGTGTATCCTGAACTCTGTGAACTTTATCGGAAATGATAACCTGATTATTCGCATTTCCAGCAATTGTACCATCAAATTTTCCCGAGACAGGAACATTTCGAGCAAACACAAGGAATGAAGGGGTGAAATCGGTAACCTCATGTTTCGACAGTCGAATCGCTTGAGCGATTTTATATATTTCTTCATCCCAGGTCCTGTGATCTTCATATTTATATGATCGTATAGCTGTTACAATAGATTTGTTTACTCTTTCGGTGTGATTAATTTGAGGATGAAAAGTAGCGTTATACCAAACTTTTTCGACGGAATATTTATCCATGAGATTTTTAAATAGATGACTCGTGAATTGTTTACCATCACAAGAGATGATTTGAGGTGTTCCGAAAATAAGAAAGACATGGTTTTCCAAGAAATTTACAATTGACCGAGCTGTAGCCTGACGTAAGGGATGTACCAATACAAATTTAGTGAACAAATCAACTACAACAAGTGCGAATTGATTACCTTTACGAGATCTGGGATATGGTCCTAAAATATCACACAATATCAATTGGAAAGGAAAGTTAATGTTACGATATTGTCCCATCAATCCGGCTTGTGGCAAATTGGATGGTTTACAAGATGCACATACTTTACAACGAGTAACATATTTATAGACTCATTTCCTGAGATTAGGCCAGTAATAAATTTATGAAATTCTTTCTAAGTTTTAAAAATTCCGAAGTGTACAGAAGTTGGACTATCATGAAAATTATATAAAATTGCCCATCTATTTTTAGTAGGAACGACAATTTTCCAATCCGAAACATTGCTAATAGGTCTAAGTTTATTGAAGACATGTTTATATAAGACATTATTCTCAACTATAAAACTCGGATATCTTTCGGGAGAATTCTGGACATTAGAAATCATGTCTTTATACCACTTATCGGGATATAAGGTAGATAAGTCTAAAATACTAACTTCAGGTGTCCGAGATAAGGCATCCGCTACTACTGTTCCAGTAGATTTACGGTGTACAATAGAAAAGTCATATTGCGACAATTGCAATATCCATCTAGCTAAACGAGGAGAGAGTTTTTTCATATTGTTCAACCAAACCAGAGATGAATGATCGGTAATAACAGTGAAATGACGTCCTGTAAGATAATGTCTGAAATGGTCGATACCTAACAAGACTGCTAACAGTTCCTTTTCTGTGGTACCAAATTTTCTTTGAGCTTTGGTGAGTTTCTTACTCATGTAAGCTACGGGATGTTCCAATCCATCTTCCAGTTGAAAAAAAACACTTCCTACACCAACATCACTAGCATATGTGATAAGGAAGAAAGGTTTGTTGACATCAGGACTACTCAGGATAGGAGCAGTGGTCAAAACAGTTTTCACCTTATGAAAAGCCTGATTTGCTTGTGGTGTCCAAGTAATAGGTTGATGTTTCTTTCGATCGTGTAAGAGATCAGAAATTGGAGCAGATAAGGAAGGAAAATCTTTAACAAAACGTCGATAATAAGAAACCATACCCAGAAATCTACGAACTTGAGTGGTAGTTTTCGGAATAGGGTACTCACAAATAGCAGAAACTTTTTCTGGATCAGTACGAAGACCATTTTCATCCACCACATAGCCTAAATATTTGAGAGAAGAATGACAAAATTGACATTTAGCTAAATTAACAGTTAAACCGGCATCCCGTAATTTTTCAAATACTCTCCGAAGAATTTCCATTTGTTTATCAAAATCTGCAGTACAAACTACAATGTCATCGAGATAATGGAAACAGTACGGCTCTAGAGAAGGTCCAATGACCAAATCGGTCAAACGACACATACTAGCAGAAGCAGAGTCTAAACCAAAAGGTGTAGTTACATATTCAAATAAACCTTTACCCTTAACTGCAAAAGCTGTCTTTTCCCGAGATGACTTTTCCAACGGAATTTGATAAAATGCATGTTTTAAATCGATACTAGATATGTAACGGGTATCTCGAAGTTGACTCAGTATAACTTAGATTGAAGTTAAGGGATAAGCATCTTCAATTAATGTTACACTATTAAGTTTACCTCCATCAAAGCACATTCTATATTTACCATCTCCCTTCTGAACCAACCAAATAGGACTACAATATGAAGACTTACTTTCCTGAATTACACCCAATTCTAGCAAAGTATCTAATTCCTTTTCCAGGTAAGCTTGCATAGCTTGAGGTAATGGGTATTGAGGTTGTTTAAAAGGAGGAGAATTTCCGGTATCAATGGAATGTTCTATTAAATGAGTTCTTCCAATTCTGTCTAAAGGACTAATGGTTTTAAACAGTTCAATAGTTTGATTCAATTCAATTGTTTGACCTGAAGTTAAATGAGAGATATCTTGAATAGTGTTTACTATAGCTAAAGAGAGTGAATTTATAGTTAGAGATAATTTAGAAAAATTTATTTCTACGTTAAAAATTTTTATAAAGTCCATACCGAGAATAATATCGTGTTTAACGGAAGGTATCAGATAAAATTTCATGAGCCTTGATATCTTGTCTGCGATGACATATCTTCCGATATAACCAACCACATCCTGTAACTGACCATCAGCAGTGGATATTTTCAAGTTGTCTTCAGTTAAGATAGGTATCGATAGGTTATGAATAAAATCCAATGCATGACAACCAATCAATTAAATATTTGAACCAGTATCAACAAGACAAGAAACTGTTTTATCGAAAATTATGATATCGACATAAGGTCGATTATCATTTTCCTTATTGTACAACAACGAACCTATAGTTTCCAAGGATTTAGGCTTCACATCTGAAACAGTCGCAACATTTAAAGATATTGAATTCAACTTATAAAATATTTTAACAAACAGAAGCCATTAATTCCAGTCAGCTTGAATTCCCTGGTTATTAGGAGGAAAATTTGCGATTGAACGGAAATTTATAGTATCTTTCTGAGGCGACCTTAATTTTTGGATTCGTCTGGTTTTCCCTGAGACTTTGTTTTTGGTTTTGTGTTGGATTTTTCTGATGTTCCCGGTTTTTGAGCGACTGTGGTAGAGTGGGAAGCTGTACCACCGCCTTGTACGTTTTTTGTACATTTAGGACATTTAGTTTTTACCATATCTGGGGTTCCACAACCAAAACAAAACACCTTTCTAGGAATTCGACAGTTACTATACTTATGACCTGTTTGTTGACAATTCCAACAAGACCAAGTAGAAGATACTACAGATATATTTTTACGAGATGACTTACAACAAGAATTATCTTTAAAAGAAGTACTAGGTATGCTCAAATCTGGTTCAAGTAAATATTGATCATTTTTATGATTGGATGTAAATTTTTGGTCCCAAGATAATGTTTCCTCCAATCGTTTACATTTTTCCGTCAAAATATCAACAGTATCAATATCAAATAAAGCCAAAGGTTGTGCATAATAAGGTAACAGATTTTTACGAATAATACGAATCATGTTTTCCTGACTAGGTTTGTCATCGACACGATTGAATAGTCAACACATAGCATTAATATATAAGGTAACTTTTCCATGTTGACCCTGTTTCCTCGCCTTGATTTCCTCCAGCAAATCATCTTGATACTTGTAAGGTAAGAAGTCTGACTTCAATTTGGTCACTAATTGTTCAAAATTTTGAAACTTGCATCTGTTAATCGGATACCAATTAAAGGCCTGATCACTGAACAAATCAACTGAACTAGAAAACAATTCAGCATCCGTGATACCTCTAGTGATTTTAAGACAATCAACAAGTTCAAGAAACCCAAGTATTGATTCTTTCGAATCCATACCAGAAAATCTTATTCCTCATTTATGAACTGGTACAGGTTTGCAGAATGAGAAGCTTTGATTTGAATTTACTGGAGTAGACTGCCTATCTGTTTCCATAACATGGAGCTTGCTATCCAATTCACCTTCCAAGAGCCATATATTTGAAGTTAGCTGTCTTTTAACCTTTTCATGCTCGTCTTCCTCGCAAATGAAACGAAAGATACGCTGTGTAAGATGGGTTAGACGACAAGTCAATCTTTTGTACTCTATGTCAGAAGAAGTTCCATCGAAATCCCGAACCTTCTTCTTCAAGTCATCGAAAGAAAGTTTAATTCCTGTAGTTTCGGTAGAAAATGTAAGATCGATATAAGAAATTGAGCTTCGCATAGATATCTCTTGAGTTAAAATCCCACGCAACGATTGTCTCTTTTCTGAGGCCAATGAAGGTATTTCTAAGCCAAGATAAGAAATTTCATAATCTAGCTCATGAGATAATAGATAGTCAACATTTAGCTTAAACATTTTTGCCATTTTATTAACACTAATTGACGAAAAAAAAAACTTTTGATGTAAAATAAAAGAAAGAAGATCCAAAAATCGACTACGAAACTATGTAACGATATGTGTATGAGAAAAATTTATGAAAATATCAAGATATTACCAATTCCAGAGCAAAAAAAGTCTATACGATAATTTATTATACGGTAATATGTTCAGAATTTTATGAAAATAAATAAATAGATAAGATAATGCATACGATAAATTTTTAAAAATTAGATATGCTTAAAAAGGTAGTGTAATGACAATATTTAAAGTTTAGATATCAATAGTAAGATAATTTCCAACTTAGCAACCTTCCAAGTTTCAAGTATTATTGACCAAGAAAAGAAGATGTGCAACTTAGGCGTTGAGGCGTCAATTTGTAACAGCCATCTCGTCGGAAAGCTACTCAGGCGTGGGTTATATACTAGTAGAGACCCAAGGAGTAGGTCTTACCGGTTCTCGGGTAATCCTACTTATTTTTACGTAACGAGACGAAAAGATAAGTGGGCGCCACCCTGAGTCCTACTAGTCTATAAGTTACCTAACATCGACTAATCTCAGTCAGCAACGCAAGAAGTTGGAAGGTTATATAAATAATATGAACAAAGTTGTTCAAAATTTACAAGTAGTTTTCTTGAATAACAGATGAAAATTGAAAATATATTTACAAATGGTTTTATTGATAAAAAAATTATAATTTGACTGGAAAATTTAAGAAAAAAAATGTTATCAAATTTGACAATTTAATTTATGAGTTTAGAAAAACAAAATAGAACTGAAAGTAAAATACAAATAAAAAAAATTAGATTCTGAAGGAAACTGAAGTTTAGCCAAGAATTAAATATTTTACAAAGTTATAATTTACATTAGTACAAACTATTAAGTTGATATTATATGAACATTCGTTGGAAATAATCTATAGTTGTCAAAGATTATGAACGTTAGTACTTTCCTTGGTTTTTCTTTCCAATGATGATCTGGATGACGTGAAAAATGGATCTGGAGCCGATCATCTGGCTGTGCTACGTTCAATCCCTTCGGTTTTGCATAGAGCTGTGGTCCCAGCAGGTAGAATTCATCAAAAAAACGTTTCTGTCGCTACGAAGGCTTAGTCTAGTAAGATGACTTTAGGCCGGTACGGAAAGTTTATGCCAGTAAGGCAAAGTTTATGCCGGTAAGGAAAAGTGCTAGAAAATACACTTGAATCAGATATAGTTCTTGAATTCAGTAAAATGCAGGAAATCTGGAGATTGAAATTACCGTAGGTACAAGTAACATGTGTACAAAAATTATTAAATAATATCAAACAACGTGGTTCATATATCCTGTATTTTACAATATTTTAAGAAAATTCATTCATTTCATAAATTAAAAGCACAATAAAAATCATAAGAAAAGTTACTAATTTACTTAATTTTATTCTAATGGCTTTCCAACGTAGAATTCCATTGATACAAAAAAATATAAAAAAACCAGAACACGTGGTTCATGTTTCCTGTATCAATAATTTAATAGAGATTTTAGAAATAGAAGCATAATAAAAATCATAAGAGAAGTTACGAATTCACTTAATTTTATTTCAATGGTTTTCAACGTAGAATTCCATTAGTACAAAAAAATGTATGAAGAACCAGAACCAAATATATATAACAAAAACGAAATCGACATAATATCTCTAGTACTGAATGTTTCAAAGAAAAATTAATTTGAAACTATTAAGTACCATGTTATAAAGGATTAGCGGATAAATATTATACATTTTAAGCCAAAACTCACCATTTCATAGAAATGCATTTCGATACGATAAAATGTTGGACTCGATAATAAGTAATTGAATAAGGACCGAACCTCAGCGTGCATTGGCTTATATATCCAAATGAGACGAACTCTTCCGAAAACTTAAAGCTCGACAAGCGTCGACCAGAAGTATTATTCGATGTTACGAGGGGTAAACGAAATTTACGTTACTCTTTCATCGACGATAAATATTATGAGTGGTGAACGAAATTCACGTTACATATTGCACGCAAATAGAAGAAGGGCTACTGTAAAGAGTGGTAACCACATACATGCATGTTTCTGGCTCATTAGCCGTCCTCGGTAGGGTACAACCAAGAAAAGATATATATTAATATATATATATATATATATATATATATATATATATATATATATATATTCACGCAAAAAGATTGATTATCAATATTTACAGGTGTTTACAGTAAAAGTTGAAAATTTGAAGAAAGGGTTAAAAGCTTTCTGATAAATGATATATATGATATATGGAACACAGCCTATTAATATGACAAAGAAATACGTTTCACGGACCGGAAGTAATAAAATCTGGTGATTTTCTTGCCAACTTAAATTTGTAAATTTGTTGATTATTTATTTTATGAAAAACAATAGCAATGAATTTGGAAGTAATCAATAGTTTATGTATGAGAAAATAGTTAAAAATTCAAGAATTTGATAATAATCGATTACATATATATCTGTTCTCAAAATAAATTGTTTATCATACTGTGGGTGATATACCTTGAGATTATTCGTAAAATCTTCTTTTAGTACTCTAAATGCTTTTTCTCGTTCTTCATTCCACTGCCATTTTACACCTTTTTTTAATAATTCAATTAATGGTATTTCTTTTCTGCTTAGATCTGGTATTAATCGTTTGAAATAATTTAAAATTCCTAAAAACCCTCTCAAAGTTTTCAAATTCGTTGGTTGTTTATATTCTAAAATTGTTTTAACTCGATCAGGATCTATAGAAACTTCTTTAGTATTCAAAACATATCCCAAATAATTCATTTCTTTTTGATAAAATTTACATTTTTCGATGTTTAATTTTAATCCAGCAATTTCTAGTTCTTCAAAAATAATATTTGAATGTTCTTTATGTTTTTCTTCATTTTCCGAATATATAAGGATATCATCTATATAATGAAGTATTAAGTTTTCATATTTATTTTAAATGGTATGGAGTGTTCTTACTAAAGCTGCACAAGAGCTCTGTAATCCGACAGGTACCACACAGAATTGATATACCACTCCATCTATCATAAATGCAGTATATTTTTGACTTTCTTTTTCTAAAAGAATTAACCAAAAACTATGTTTCTGATCTAATTTTGAAAATATCTTTGCATTAGTGATTCTACCAAATATACTATCGATATTCATAGGACTTTCGTATTGTTTCTTTGTGTAGCTATTGATATTCCTTGCATCTAAACATATTCTTATTTCTCCAGATTTTTTTCGTACACACGTAACTGCATTAATATATGGTGAATTTGATCTTTCTATTATTCCATCTTTTAACATATTTTCTAATTCATGGTATACTTCATCCTTCATTTTATATGGAATTGGATATGTCCTTACTTTGAAATTCGATATATCTTTGTTCATTTCAAGTTTATGTATATATTTCCTTGCTACTTGTACTTCTTCATTGAATAATCTGTTGTATTGTCTTATCAATTCCATTACTGTTTCCACATATTTTTGTTTACACAAATTTAAATCTATTTTATGTTGAATAGATGAGGCTTTTACTTGATGAAGATCCATACTGAACGATGAAATAAAACAATATGGTTTGTTTAAATCTTCAATGAAGATTTAAACAAACTATATTGTTTTATTTCATCGTTTTATTTTATGTTCTTCATTGATTTGATTCATTACATAAAATGTATCTTCTTCTAATTTGTTTGTTTCTTGTTTGAGGAAATCAATATCTTCTCCTTTACAATTCACAAACTTTTCTTTATAATTGATAATCATTTTGTGATTGTCTAATTCATCGGATCCTAATACTATATCATAAAAAATAAATTCT
Source organism: Galeruca laticollis (assembly GCA_963921935.1). Classification (NCBI taxonomy): domain Eukaryota; kingdom Metazoa; phylum Arthropoda; class Insecta; order Coleoptera; family Chrysomelidae; genus Galeruca; species Galeruca laticollis. The sequence goes on along the minus strand of OY998179.1, from coordinate 155,008,174 downwards.
TTACGACCAACATTTGTACTTTAAACGAATTGTTTCCTAATTGTAAATCTTCAATTATCATTTTACTTGGATCATATAGTTTTTTATTATTCGCTCCCACTGCACGCTACTGGTGTACTAGGCACATCTTATTTACCAAGAATATACATCAATAATATCTGTCAATATTTTATGACATTTTAGTTCAATATTAAGTATATACCAATCAGAATTTATATGTGTCTTGTGATTGAATTGAAATAAACTATTAACTAATAAATTGAAATAAACTATCCACTAAATTATGGACTATATAAAGTTTTTAATGTGGTTATATAATCACTGAGTTTGTCGAATTAAAATTTGAAGTTTATCGTATAGGATTGACAGTTCTGTAGTTTCATTTGAATTAAATTTTTTTTTAAAAGTATTTGGTTGTTAAAAACGACTTTCCAAATTACATAACACACTTGTAAATGTTTCTGTATAAATACTTTTTCATATGTGTCTGCTCCAGTGATATTTTCTTCAAGGATTTTTATAGTTTTTGTTTATCACCTTGGTAAATACTACCAATAGATTGATCACTTATGTTGTGTATTCTCAGCTTCTTTTTATTTTTATTTCCCTATGCTCTCTCATATCGTTTAAGAAAAAATGTCCAGTCTTATTTTTCTATTCAATCTGACGTCTCTCAAAAAATTCCCCTCTAACAAACTTCAAAACCGTAGCACCAACTTTTTAAATCTAATATTGTTAATATGTACAGGAGGTTTTCACAACTGTTTATAACCAAACCTTTTATATGTTTTTTGCAATTAAATTGATATTTTTTTATGACATTCTCATCTGTCTGATGCTTATATTTGGCATTGTTGAATTTTGGTTTATTTACTGAACGTTCGTTTTTTTAAACGAGCTTTTCACATTTGTTTTGATTCTACTTCTAAATTATTTTGATTGTACTTCTAAATCATTTTGATTGTCCTTTTTCTAATTTGTTTTTTTATGTAGAATAAATTATTTACTATTGATATTTCTGTGGAACGTAGAATATGTTCGTAATGATCTATTTTGTTTTAGAACTTGCGTTTATTGCAGTTTTAAAAGGTTTATGTCAATTACTTTTGATTTGGATGTTCTGATAAGACGTATCAAAATTCAGGTAAAGTATCTGCATGGTTTTTACAGCATTAATTACTTGTTTAACGAAATTTAAATGTACTCAACTCTACACACGCACACGACAATCCATATTAATTCCCCAAAATTTGTATTTGACATTTTGATATCAGCATATCAAAATTCGAATATAAAATATTCCTTTTCTATTCTATTAGTAAATTTCTAATATTAATTTTCTCACTTTTTTGCTTGTTATATAAAAATTCATTCTTCAGACTTTGAATTGGTACATACTATCAATGCTAAAGACACCTCTTAATCTTTTATCTATTGGATTTACGAATCTATAACTGTTTACTGGCTCTTCATTTTCAATCTCATACGGTCCTTCAAAAGGTAATTGTAACTTTGCACACACATCTTTCTTTCTATCAGGCACTCTCAAATTTTTATTAATTACTAAATTTCCTTTCTTAAATTTAGTCTTTTTTCTCGTCTTTTTGTTTTCCCTATTTACATATTTTCCAGCATTCCTTCGGATTTTTTCATTCACTTTTTCCATTGATTCACTCAAAATTTTATCCTGTATCATCCATTCCCTTTCAGGTAATTTTCCAGTCATTATGTACATAGGACTTTCCTCTGTAATAGTGCTAGGAATCTCATTTAAATACTTTTCAACTATATAAGTAGTGTAGCTATAAGAGTTCTGACTCACTACTTCGAAAAAGGTCCGCTAGGCGACGGTGGCGCTGCTGTCGTTGGCGCTGTCGTCCATTTTTTATCGATTTCGCATTTTTACAGATTTCTTTTTTCTGTCGTCCATTTTTTAGTCGGCCATTTTTTTATCGATTTCGCTAGATGGCGCATTTCTTTTTTCTGTAGTCCATTTTTTATCCGGTAAATTTGTGCATGACGTAAAAATTTTTGCCCCGAGTGAGATTCGAGACCACGACCTCATCGTTCCCAGCCTAAACCGTTACATCTCCGCCATAAGGGTTCCAATGTATTATAGTTTTGAAATCTAACTGTATAAGATACAGAGAGTCTGATTTCACAACACGATGTAATTTTCTTCAATACTCCCTATAGTTTTCATCAGCCGTTTGAGTACAAATCAATAGCATACGAGTGAAATAAAAAGTGTCTACTCTTCGTTATTAAACATAAAATGTATACAGAGGGTGTACTACGTTCTTGTTAAGAAAAAAAAAGATATTTGCGTTTGAGTACAAATCAATATTCCGAAGGACCATTGATGAATTCACTGCATACGAGTGAAATAAAAAGTGTCTACTCTTCGTTATTAAACATAAAATGTATACAGAGGGTGTACTACGTTCTTGTTAAGAAGAAAAAAAAAAGATATTTTTATTTTTAGTAGGACGTCTACATAAAATTTCATATGATGCATGTTAGTTGTAGATGATGAATCAGTCGCGATATGTCTTTGGTTGAGCTTAGTCATCGTTGTCGTTGTCGATTTGAGGAGTTTATGATAAAAATCGATCGATTGAATAAGGATATAATCTTTTATGAAGATAAAAGAAGGATTATTAAGCAAATTGAAAACTTGTGTCTTGCAACAACGACAGCTGTCGACCCACATCAGAATAAATGGGAAAATCTTAAAATTAATTGGGTGCCCGAAGAACTACTACTAAACGACGGAATACAACAAAGAGAGATTTCGAGTGCCTTAGATCACATTTTTAGACGCCAGACACCACAAACGATATATCCATTAAACAGAATCAAACCTACCTGGCTTCCACAAGATGAACAACGAAACCTCTCACAACAGCAGCAGCAGCAGCAGCAGCAGAAACATGAAAGACGAACTTAACAATCTTTTTTCATTGGCATGTATAATATTAGCATGCTTATTTGTTTTAATAATTAAAATTCTATTGAAAATTGTTAAACGTAAATTTAAATCGTCATGCAATGTATTGGTTGATGAGTAGATGTTTTTAATAAAAAACCCATTCAATGCAATTTGTTTTATTCAGACATTACAAAGGTAATATAGTATTTGAAAACCATTGTTGGAGACGCTGTGTGTCCATCAACTACGAATCCTTGGATGTCGACGAATGCTATTCTCATGATGACGATGGCCGGAATACTGATGTGCAGCAGCAGTAGCACATTCTAGTTTAAATTCTTAACAATTTCGGTGAGGGGGAAATACTCCATTACGCAATCGTGTATTATGATGCAATATACTTTGGTATTTTCGGGGAAACCAATGTTTGCTTCAATGTCAAGTTTTACATCAACTGTAGATGCCTTCATGCTTTCTTCTTGTTTCGAGCAATCGATAACAAACAATGCACGCCTCTTGAATGAGGAATAATCCAACAGAGGACGCTTCTGCGTCGAATTCATATAGCTAGGATAAAATTCAGTATAGTTGAAATATGCCTCATTGTAATCATTCTTGGTAAAATCCAACTGCATTCTTTCATTGGGATAATACTCTCCATTTAGCGATAACCTGATACTTTGAATGTCTGCATTGTCGAATAAAGTTGGATCAGTTGTGTTGTTGTCACGTTTGTTGGTTTGAAAGAAAACAATAACATAACGAGGTCGTTCCACTGAAGTTGTAGTTTTAACAGCCCAAACTTCACGTCTAGCATTTCTGGTGATGGATGGCAGTTCATGTATCTCCCACTTTCTAAATGGAATAACTATAGGCTGATCCTTTTGAATGGTCCTCATCAGTTCCAACTTAATATCATCATTAGGGTAGATATGCTTGATTTTCAATTCGATGTTGGTAATGTTTATGCTAACAGTTGTAGTGGAAGTCACACCGGCAACATTTTTTTCTGTGATATATACACAATCATTATCGTTTCGAGCTCGAACCAAACGTATTGTTTGCCGCCCACATGTAATCATGGGATAGTCATTGAAAATGTTGAAAATGTGCTTGAGAGGAATTTGTAGGTTGAATGATTTATCTGGAGCATTAAGGATGGGATCTTTGGGATAATTCCAGCCTGCTATAGCCATATGATTGGAATCTTCTTGATTGTAGCACGTCATGGCACGTACAGCACTCACGATTCCAGGATCTCGAACCGTTTCCATTTCTCTTGCGCTTTCACTGTATGTGCACGAATCGAAAAGGAAAGCACCAAAATTATTTGCCAGCTTTACATCACCGGCTCCATGTATATTGAGCGAACCTTTAATGCACAACAATGTTTCGTTCATTGCAAAAAACGAGTCGACTTGATTGATGCTAAATTCCGTAATGTCACTGCAACTGAACGATTTGATGAACGGAGCATATGTTCTGTATTCAGCTTTGCGAATCGATTCATCGAATCTCGGCTTGCGATAGATATCAAACATTGGTGGCATATCGTTCATACGAGAACGTTTTCCATACGTGGTGGTGGTCATCGTTTATCTTTCAATGAAAACCCTAATGTTTGTAAAAGCAATTTGTTTGCAAATGTAAGATGCTGCTGCTTCGAAGGACGTCGCCTAACTAATGGTATTGAATGTGCAGCGGTACGTCTTTTATTATTAATTATCAATCCCATCGGTTGCTTCTCGCTCTAAGCTCCAACACCAAGGTGCTCTTTTCACCACGAAAGTTGATTGGATGTCCGTCTTGATCCAAAGCCTGCACAGTAATGTTGGTAATTTCACGTTGTGGTATAACAGGTAAATAAAGTAAATTATGTGGAGTTTCGTCAATGGCGTACCCAGGATCTACTTTTATAACCAATTCGTAAATAGTATGAGCAGGTCTGTCTGCATCGAAGGCTCCAGTGGTAATGTTACATTCGAAGCGTATGCTAGATACTTTTATAATTTTAACGGGTAAATTTGAAGAGTACCATTGTTTGGCTTCGAGTATCTGTCTAGAAAAACCCAATATGTCGCCAAGACAGTTGGGAGTATCCTGCTCGCCGAACGGAATTCTATATTTACTGTAAATCATACATTGTAACGTATTATTATTGGGTTTTAACGCAAATACAGTTTCAAATGGATTGCTGGTGCCACCACCACCACCTAACTTGTCTAGTATGAACGCTTCAATATCAGCGATTTCGTAACATCCCGTTGGTATATCAAAACTCTGCATCATGTTGTTGTCATCGTAGTAGTGAAATTTGCGATTTTCAATGTTTGGTATACTATGGTATGAGTGAAAGGAACGTAGTGCTAACTCATACTCTTTCTCAGGATAGAGTACAATAGGCGTAGGAGGTTGGAATGTAAATACGTGATTTGTGCTATTTACTCTCAACAACTGCGACATGATGACTGATGCATGTCAAGGGATGAAGGTACTTTAAATAATACACAGAACTATGTTCAAGATTTATTTAATACACTCTGACATAGAAAACAAGATGCCTGAGAACTTGCAGGACCATCCCAATGCGTTGTCCAATCGGGACGGTTGTAGTGAACGAAGCACGGCAGACGAATTTGTAGCTAAAAATTTGTTTTGTAGTCACTAGGTAGTTTATGCCATATATCCAACAATTCAGACGGGCTGACAAACCCAATCAGATATTGAATGGGGACTATTTTCAGCGCATCAACAGTAAAACTTCGTGGCTTTTGCATTAATAATGTTTTAATGTCATCCCACTCCTCTCCCATTGTTCCAAGGATGTTGAAGTAGAAATTTCAAACACAAATGTCCACAATTGATTTGATCGTAGTTTTGATACTGATTATTGTTATAAAAAATATTTTTTCCTCCTCCTCCTAGATACTTTACAAGTTCTTTGGGCGGTTTCAAATTACCAAATGAATCGAAATACTCGATGACATTGTTTTTCTTTATATATGCTACCCAATGTGTTCCACTGTTTTTGGATGAGTCCAAGTTAACCACTGCACACTCTTGTTGTCGTCGAGGACCGGATTTAGGTAGAGTGTCACGCATGAAAACACCACGAAAGTGTGAGATTTTATATAATTTTGCATAACGCGCAATATCGGTGTCGTACAGTGGACGATTGGGTAGCTTTATCGCGAGTTTTTTTTTAAATACAATCCAAATCCTCTGCCACTAGGATACTTTTTCAGATATAAACCATTTCCGACATGTTCCATAACCTTATTATGGCGGTGGTCTTCTTCCAATTTTTTTCGAGCATTATTTGCATCAATGACAGTCTTTGCAATCCCAGCAGCTCCACCCGATAGTGCTCCGAGTGCTGAGAGACCGGCAAACAGAGGTATAAGTGGTAGAAAACCTCCAGATTTTACTGGTATCACTCGAGGAACAACAATTTTCTTCGATCCACCAAATTGTTTAATAAGTGATTTGGCTGCTCGTAAGGCAAACAAGGCGCTTTCTTTTAGAGATGCTCCTCTCTTCATTGATTTTCCCACCTTTAGCACTACATCTCGATGGAAGGAACGTTGTTGTCGTTGTTGTTTCTTTGGACGACTTCCCATTCCCAACTTTCGTTTCACTTTCATGGTACCAGTAACAAGTAATGCAGCAGCTTTTTCACCAAAAGATCCCTCTTTTGATTTTACTCGAGCCCAAGCCTTATCTTCCAACTCCTTATCTGCTTTGTGACGTTCTTCAAGAGATTGATTTTGCGAATAAGCTATATCGTGTTGTTTGCAGGCGTCGTCTAAAGGATTAATGCCTGCGTCACCACGTGCAAGTCGCTTTTGTAGTTTTGTTCCAGCTATAAATGTACGTAATATATGTTTAACGGAAAAAAGACAAGTTATATTCACTTACGACCACAATAATTGTAGGTAGGCAAGTGAAGTTCGAATGGCAGTTTATTTATTAGAGAATTCAAAAGACCTTCTCCCTCAAACACCAACATTAAGACTGATGTATGATAATGCTGCGATATCCATATTTATAGAATAACACTCTAATAAAATTCTTCACAAGATGAAGATCGTTCAACAAGAGCAGACGCTGCCCATTGAAAACTTGGACTTTACCTCTAATCCATCATCTGTTGGTAAACATGGTAAACTACTGCCAAATTCTTTTCGTGCAATCATCTGTGGTCCTAGTGGGTGTGGAAAGACAAATGTTATGTTGTCGCTCCTATTCAATCCAAATGGTGCTAAATTCAAAAATGTTTACGTTTATTCCAAATCGTTATTTCAACCGAAATATAAGTTGTTGCAAGAAGTCCTAGGAGAAGTTAAAGGTGTGGGCTATTTTCCATTTAAAGACAATGAGGAAATTATTAGTCCAGATAAAGCGCAGTCAAACTCGATATTCATATTTGATGATGTTGCATGTGATGGCCAACAGAAAATTCGCGAATATTATTCAATGTGTCGTCACAAAGACATTGACGCGGCCTACTTATGTCAAACATATTCGAAAATACCGAAACAGCTCATACGTGACAATTGTAATATGATTGTGTTATTCAAGCAGGATGAAATTAATCTAAAACATATATTTGAGGAACATGTGTCACCAGACATGACATTTGAAGAATTTAAAAAGATTTGCTCAGAATGCTGGTCGACTACTAACAACTATGGAACATTGGTGATTGTAAAAGATTTTGCTTTAAATAATGGTAGGTACCGTAAAGGATTCGATAAATTTATAAGGCACTAGACATTATCCTCAGTCATCGTCACCATGTCCAACGATAAGGTTGCTATTGCCATGCGTAAGAAAAAAATCAGTGAATTGGCGAGATCTATTCGCAAGAAATATTTAGCGTTAAAATTAGGAAAATCAGAACATGATACATCTCTAAATAAGCTATTTAAACCGATATCTGTACCGCTAAAAGAAATGGTCAAATCCTCAAAATCATTACAACAAGCCATAGTTTCAAAATTCATCCCTCCAAAAGAGGAAACAACGACAAAAAAAGAAAAAAATGCTGATGTGTCATTTCTCGATACAAAACCCATAGCCGAGACGGATGAATCAGGAAATATTATACGTTATGATGATGAAGAAGAAGAAGACGATTATTATTATGATGATTATGATATAGGCACACATCCCAACGTTTCGCGTGATGTCATAGAAGATTATTTAGATCAATATCCAATAATTAGTCAACCATATCTTGAAGATTACTTTCGCAAAGATGATGAAATTGATAGAAGTTATGGTCCATTATATAATGATGAAATTGGTTGGATGTTGGGCAGACGTAGAATTGCATTCGATAAAAGAAACGGTAATATAAACATATTACGAGAGAAGGATGAGGGGGGTGGAGAAGGAAATATACCGGGGACTTCGGGATTGTATCAGCTTGTGTTTTACAATCATCCCAATGAATACTCTGATGATGATTTGAATAATTACAAAGCTCTGCTAACAATAACAAAAGCTCATCTCAATGCAGCAGATCGTCTGAAAAGTACTGCTACCGAAAAGTATCGCAACATAATTAGACCGTTGTTTAAAACTGACTCATCAAATATTAGTAGTAGTACTATAACCAAACCTCCATCAGCTCGAATATTAAAGAAACAACGACAACAACAACAACAACAATCCATTCAAACCGCTCCATATACTAATGTAGGAAAAGGTCTTGTTGTCGGCGGCGGCGGTGGTGGTGGCCCTCTTTTGTCATACAACGAAAAACCGATGGAATACATTTATTGGGACGATCCCAATGAGCTGTGTGACCGTTTAAGATTACTGATTGCATCCAAGGAGGCTGGCAACACCTCATTCTCACACAACAACGAGATAATTGCAATAATCAATGAGTTGAAAGAGGCCAATATAATTGAATAACAAACGGAAAACATAATCATTTCAATCATGTCTGTCGATAAGTTTGGACATCGCCGCAATCATGCTAATGAGCGGGTTAAGCCGTATATGCCGAAAGTATCGTATCCACATACTCTAGACGGTAATATTGATGCAGAAAATCTAAAAATTTGTAATGTAAAGATGCCGACTGCAAATAGCGATGTTGCTAACAAACTATATGTTGATGAACAATTACATGTGTACCATAATGAGCTCGAAACACTTCAAAAAACAATAATCCCCTCATTACAAACGCAATTGGTATTTCATCAAAATAAAATCAACGAAATTGCTGCATTTATTTCGAGAAATCCTCCCGTCAGAGCTCGAGATATGGCAACTAAAATATATGTCGACGAGGGAGTTGCTATGGGCAAGCAATTTTTGAGAAATGATTTGGAGAGTTTTAAACGAGAAGTACAGGATAAATTGTCGAAAAGTAATACTCTAATCAGTGATAAGATCGATATGTATAATACATACATAGAACATGCGTTTCAAGTTTTGGACCGGGACTTGAAGAAGAAGCATGAAATTGAACAAAAGAAGAAAATAGATGAGAAGAGTAATGGATCATCAGTTTAGAAAGTGCATGCGCCCACGAAACATGTCATCCAAAGTCCAGCTTGTTAACGAACTCCATAAACCTATACGTAAAAATTATCCACGCAGACGTACAATTGTCAAAGGCATAGATGATTTATGGCAAATGGATTTAGCTGAAATGCGACCTTACGCTAATCAAAATAAAAATCACAAAATGATACTAGTCGTCATCGATTGCTTTTCAAAGTTTTTATGGACACGTCCATTGAAGACAAAAACCGGTGAAGAGTTAACTCATGCATTCTCGGACATTCTCGCCCGCACAAAACGAGCTCCTAAAAATCTCCAATCAGACCAAGGAACGGAATTTTACAACAGCAAGTTTCAACAACTAATGAAAAAACATGGGATTAATCATTATAGTGTATTTAGCACGAAAAAAGCTTCTATGGCAGAAAGAGTTATTAGAACATTGAAATTAAAGCTTTACAAACATTTCAGTTTAAATGGCACACATAAATGGATAAACATTTTACCCAAAATTACGACGGAATACAATAATACAAAGCATTCAACTACCAACTATAAACCTTCCAATGTCAATAAATCCAACGAAAAAGATATTTTAAACAAAACATATACACATCTAAAGATTGTGGGACGTCGTAAATTTAAAGTCGGTGATATTGTACGTATAAGCAAGTCGAAACATGTCTTTGAGAAAGGATATACACCCAATTGGACGACTGAACTATTCAAAATCGTTAAAGTTAAAATAACAAATCCCACCACATATTTGCTAGAAGATTTGCATGATATACCAATCAGTGGGGGGTTTTACGAGGAAGAGTTACAGAAAACGTCAAATCCAGATATTTACTTGGTGGAAAAGGTGCTTAGAAGAAAAGGCAACAAGATGTATGTAAAATGGTTGGGTTTAGACACAAAACACAACAGTTGGATCGAAAATACAGATGTTGTTGTTGGGTAACTACTTTTCGCTGCGCCGCGTATGAATACATTTTTTGCTTGGCATCAGAGTATAAATTGAGGAGCGCAGTGAAACATATTGTTAGTCATCGCAATATGTTTCCTGAAGACGCCGGTTATTATACTATGAGTAGTAGTGGTAGTAGTAGTAGTGGTAGTATTAGTAGTAGTAGTAATACTAATGGTTCAGAAAATTATGGAGCTGAATTGGATAACATTTTAAATAATTATGAAATGGCATCAAAAATGGAACATCAGTACTTGTTATATACAGAGTATTCTATGGATTCAGTTCGAATTGGATGTGGTATTAGTGTAGCAAGAACTTTTTGTAGTGCAGTCACTTTATCATACATTGGTATGCATCCTAAAAAAATCTCCTTCAGCACCTATGAATGGGCTACGCTAACCGATATTTTAAGAGAAAATTCATTTATAAATGAACCGTTCGGAGTAGAAGAAGAAGAAGAAGTAGCAGCGATATCGTGTGGTGATTACTGCAATGTTCGACAAATAATATACAATAATGTTAAATGGTTGGAAGTGATAAAACATGACATCAGTTTCCTTTTATGCAGAGAAGATGTTCAACAAATTTTGAAAGTGGATGATTGTCTCATTTCACACCGGCTTGCCCATTTAGAAACATTAAATTTTGGTGAATATTACAGAAATGTAGTGGATATTATCAAAAGTTTTGTTCAACATAATGGACATTTGAGCAAGTTTGAATTATTAGTCGCAGTTTGTAATTGTAGTGATGGTATAATGACGATGGCTCTCAGAGAATTTATATATTTCAATGAGTCTAAAGTTGTAAACGATTTAGATGATGATGTAATAATTCAATAAACAATTATATATTTCTTGCAATTTTTATTTTCTTCCATACCACCACCACCACCACCACACAATTCCATTTAAATCACTAGTATTTATGGTAGAGATAATAAAAAACAATTTTTTTTTTTAGTTCATTTATTTCTACTTATCTATCTCTAAATATGCATATATAAACATTCTCATTTTAAATATAGTGTACATCTTTAATTAGTAAAATATATATACCGATTCATTTGAGAAGAAAAGAGAGAAAAAGAAAAACTTAGCTCTCTCTAAATTACATAAAATTGTTTCATTTAAAAATTGTGTGAGATACAAGTTCACAAATTGAGATGGATCAAAACCAGCATTTTTAATAGAAACTATCTTTGAGAGTATTTTATATAACATATACATATAAAAAGTGAATGGGAAAAAATTACAAAATTCACCAATCATTATCAGTGTCTTCATCATCATTATAAATATCAATGAAACGATTTAGATGACGATGATGTGTTCGTTTTGGATGAAAAATATTGTTTTAAGAATATGGTTTACAAACACACACCCCCCACACCCATGTTATAGTAAAGAAAATACATTTCGTAAATATTCAAAAATCATTCAGTAGTATTTAATTTATAATGACCCCACGGAAGCGTATCAAATGATCCTGGAATTAGCACCCGTTTGTCATCTTTAGGGGAAAGACCAATTTTCTTTTGCTCTATACTATACACTTTATGTGCATATGACCGAATAGAATTTTGATGAATTAATGTTGATTTCCAATTTTTTAAACAATTTACATAATCGTCGAAGGTAATTTTATTTCTTACAACATTTTTCTTTACCCCCTTAGATTTTTTCACAATTTTTCCCCCTTGAACTTTGAATGCATACATTTTTGCACGTAAACCTATAAAATGGGTCATGATTGCACCATTACATTCATCCTTAAACAACCCCAACACCTTTTTATTTACCAATGGCATGTTATAACAATTACCTTCAACGTAATCGCTAGTATCAAACAAATTCATATTGGTCTTTATTACTTCTTCGTATACGTCATTACACTGAATTTCATAAGTAAAACTATCTGTATCTGTATACAGTAGCTTGCAATTTTCTTTTGTTAATTTGGGGAGCATAAAATTATAGTGAAAGTCGTACATACATATTTTTGAGATATCTAAAATCGCCATCCCAACGTACAGAGGTTTATTGAAAATTATATTATTTTTTTTAAGTTCTATTATTACCATATTTTCATCTAAAATGACTCTCGAATGGAATTGTGGACTGGCAATTAAATTTTTTGCCCCATATCGACCTAAATATGTTGTAGATAGTTTAACCGTTCTATGATTCCTGATATTTTCCATTGTTTTGCCAAACACAGCATTATTCATTAATTTGTATAGATTTTTGGAAAACGCTGTAGTGGCATCTGTTCTTAATTTGGTATTTAGCATTATGTAAGGTCGTAACCATGCAGCTTGCTTGAATTTCAACATTCGATGTGTTTTTGTTAGAATTAAACCATTCGCCAAAGCCTGTTTTAAATTTCGATAGTGTACAATATAATTATGTTTAGTGTAAAAAGTAGTCAATAATTTTTTTAATTTGGAATTGGGAGGTGCCAGATGTTCGGGACAAAAGGGAAAATCTTGATGTAGATCGTGTAACTCCTGGGGATATTCTAGATCTACCTCAAGAATATATCCTTCTGGAGAGTCATCGGCAATTTGAGTTATGTCAATGTTGGTGACGTCGTCTACCCACTGAAAATTTTCATATGGAAGGAATTCAGACATTGCCCATCCATAGAGGTTATTTACATCGAGGTACATGAGGTATTTGGATGGTTTTTGTGGATCATACCCCTCAAACATGTATTTATTGTTGGCTTCTGCATATCGGTTTGAGCAAACAGTTATTCCTCCACGAATGCCTCGCTCAACAAACATAACCATATCAATGTCTCGGAGTAACTCTAATTTTATTTTTGTATACTTCAACATCGAGTCCCAAGTAAATCCCGGTAGCGTAAAATACCAGATTGGATCGAGCTGATACGTTTGAATACAATTATGTCGCAATTGCTCAAAAACGTCCGCTAATAGCAGTATGTCTGTTTTCATGTACAGACGACTGTACTCACCCAGATTGACAATATTAAAATTCTCCCAAACATTTTTTGCATGCTGGTATTGTTCAATGGAAATGTTGGAATCATTGAGTTTATTATAAAAATTATCAATGGATGGTAATTTCACTTCTTCAAGCTTTTCCATACAATCCATGTAATCATATGGGAAAACACCTTTTTTCATTAAAAGTTTTAGCTTTTCATCACTTAAATCGTGAAATTCCTGCCTCAAATTTTTAAAGTCGCTCTCCTTCAGTGTGGATACTAGTTCGTCTAAACTTGCACACATAAACCTAAGGGAGTCTATGAACCTGAATTTGATGTTAGTTTTAGGATCGTGTAGAGTAAAACTTATATAGATTTCCTTATTGATGGGCAACACTGTAACCTTACCACGTTTAGCAATTTCTCTAATAACAAAGTGTGAATCATAAGAGCTCAGATTGTGAAAGATGATTGGAACAACGAAAACTTTCTTAAAATTCAAATTGCACGCTTGATGAGCAAACCCTCGAAATTGCCCCGTAAAATGGTCATGATCTCTAACAATCTTATCATTACTAGTAAATTTCCGATCACAAATGTGACAATTCACCGCGTGTACGGTGTTAGGTGTCACATTCATGGGAATTATATTTAAAAGTTTAGAGTGTACAAATTCAGCTACATCCATCAACTGACCTGTAAACCAATCAATACAGTCTTCACTTTGATTATCTCTATAATACGAAAGTTCTTCATCATAAGCGCACTTGAAATAATATCCTGCAGAAAAAGCAATATGCTCCTGATATTTTTGAGTTTTAGTTGTTTTTTGATGATCACTATATGCCTTTAACATGGACTCAAAATCGCTGTAAATAGCAAACGGACATTTCTGTTTATAAATAAAATTTTTAAATTCAATATGTGTATAATGCGGAAAAGAAATTTTTGAATCATTTACATTTTTACAAGTCATTTCATGATTGTCTAAAACTTGTTGGCTGTGAAAATAATTTAAACATCTATCGCAAATATATTTTTTACCATTATATTTATTCAACTGTGAACTAATTAAACGAGATAAATTTTTTATCCAGCAATAATGGTATTTGATTTCATCGTTTGTTTCGTCTACAGGAGGTGCATCATAAACACTCAACTGAGGATAATACTTGGATTGAAGTAACAGTAAATTTACATGTTGTTCTAATCTATTTTTAGCTAATCTGGCAGGCACTACGGTGTAAAATTGTGATGACGACTTTGGCGAATGGTTTAATTCTAACGCATATACATTTACAGACATATTGTTCATTTTTTCAAATTTTGTAATTTGAGCAAGAGGCATCTTAATGTCTAAACCTTTAATATTTAAAACTTCCGAGTAATGCGGATACGAAGATGTACGATCAAGATTAATATTTTTGCATAAAGGATTCAAAAAACTGGTAACTGCCCAGAAGAAGCACGCATTATCCATATTGCGAACATTAACTATAGCATGCTTCTGAGAAATGGATTTAGGTAATGGAATATACGATGAGCCTGCAGCCAGTTCATATTTGTTAATTGCCACTTCTAAAAAAATTATTTTCGATAAAGCCCACCCGCTATTTTTTTCAGCAAATTCGGACATGTTGTTTAAAATGGGATCAGTAACATTTATTTTGAACCAATCATATAAATCATCTCCATTATTTAAAACAACGTTGGGAGTACTAAAATATTTGCGGTCTACCAATTCCACATCATTTGACATCTTAACAAAATCACCGCAAAATGTAGTGTTTGCTTTTATAATTTGAAATTTCTTGAAAACTACAGACATTTTCTTTTTAAAAATTTTTGAAGCGTCTGTAAAAAATGAATTGATATCTTTATGACCCAAGTTTATAATAATCCCCGTTTTTAATCTACTATCAAAGGCTGCATTTATGAATTCCCATTTGACTCTATTGGACTGTTTTTTACTATCGTGAATGACATGTTTCCCCCCATTCCCTACTTTTATTAAACATCTCATGCGCTTCAAGTGTGCTATTTTTGAATGAATTTTATGTTTTTGTCCCACAGAAAATTTGAAAAATTTCAATGCCCGATTACATTTTCTAATATGACCATTAATTATTAAAACCCATTTATTTTTACATGAAAATGTCTGAAGTTTGTTCAAGGAATTTAGAATTTCATCTATTTGCTGCAAACTTTTACCACTGAAGTTAGACATTTTGAATAATACGAGAAATGTACTCACTTTGATGATGGTGTGTGTGTGTGTGTGTGTGGGTGCGTGTGTCAACGAAGGATGATTCCTCCAATATTGATGTTCAATATAGGGCTGTGGAGCTGATTCTTGACGTAGGGCTGTGGAGCTGATTCTTGACGTAGGGCTGCAGAGAGGTGATGTAGAGCTGCAGAGAGGGTGGTGATTCTCAATATAGCCTGAAATATTAATACTTTCAGTTAAAAGATTTATAGTTGTATTACATAGAGGTTTAGAATAATGTTTGGGAAAGCCATCAATCAACTTTGTTCAATTCATCAATCAATTTTTTATATTTATATATTATATAAAATAAAAAACTCACCGATTATATCTCAACAATCTCGAAGAGTGCTGTCGAGTGTGGCTTTCCAGTCTCCTTCAACCCTCTGAATATCAACCCGTACTTGTTCGGCTGAAAATGGATTAGATTTGGCGCGAAATGGTCTGTTACACGATTTGGTAAAAACACAACCTTATCGTGCAGCTCCAACAAAACACTCTTGCCGAATCGTCCATTCGTCAACCGAGCTCCAAGAATTGGATAGCTTATGTCTAGTGTGAGATCCTTCAGCTTTCTAATTTTCTTCGATTGGATGTTAGCTACTGCAGAACATTTTTCATTTAATACATTTAAATCCATCTACAAAAATTGAAATAAAAAAAAAAACACTGTATTATAAGTAGAGAAACACACATGCTTGTTGGTACTTACATTGATTAGTTCCTTTTTGATTTTTCTTAACACACTTCTTTTCTCAGTTTTTATGTCGTAAAGTTGCACGAATTTATTAATAATTTGTTAATCAAATTTATCACGATGCTATTAAACTTTTTCAGATTCGACGGATGACTTGTGAGATGATGAATCTAACTGATAATCACATCTGAGTTCGCTATTATATACACGGACCCCTCCTCCATCTTTTTGATTCCCCAACACATCTTCTTGAAATCCAATTAAAATTAATGGTTTAGGAAAATACTGAATGCAATATGGTCATTCAAACTAAATATAATGCTTTGTGTCTAATAAATATCATACGGGTTGACGCTATGATTTAATCGTTAAAAATATATTACATGCACGTGTGTATAATTAAGACCCTCGACTGTTTATAAATGCATTTAATATTTTAATTGAAATCAGATGCTGGTATGCAATTAAGCCAACGTGAAATAAATTTTTTTCTCATGAAATCCTATGAATCACCTACCAGTATCTTAAGGGTTGACGCGGTGATTTAATAGTTAAAAAATATATTACATACATGCAATTATAACCCTCGACTGTTTATATGACCGCGTCTAATATTTATTGGAAAAAATCAGATAAACTTTTTTTCTTAACAAGAACGTAGTACACCCTCTGTATACATTTTATGTTTAATAACGAAGAGTAGACACTTTTTATTTCACTCGTATGCTATTGATTTGTACTCAAACGGCTGATGAAAACTATAGGGAGTATTGAAGAAAATTACATCGTGTTGTGAAATCAGACTCTCTGTATCTTATACAGTTAGATTTCAAAACTATAATACATTGGAACCCTTATGGCGGAGATGTAACGGTTTAGGCTGGGAACGATGAGGTCGTGGTCTCGAATCTCACTCGGGGCAAAAATTTTTACGTCATGCACAAATTTACCGGATAAAAAATGGACTACAGAAAAAAGAAATGCGCCATCTAGCGAAATCGATGAAAAAATGGCCGACTAAAAAATGGACGACAGAAAAAAGAAATCTGTAAAAATGCGAAATCGATAAAAAATGGACGACAGCGCCAACGACAGCAGCGCCACCGTCGCCTAGCGGACCTTTTTCGAAGTAGTGAGTCAGAACTCTTATAGCTACACTACTTATATACAACTTTTTTTCCCATGCTTTATGATTTTTATAGCATACAATTCTTAAATATTTCATTTTTTCTCTAATATATCTTTCAGTAGGATT